>OY770118.1:11969078-13328245 GCA_963669365.1 Verbascum thapsus
ATTGCCTCGGCAAAATTCAAAATCCTATTGGAGGCATGGAACAGGGGAAGACTGAAAACCTAGAAATCCAAGGGCGTGTCAAGACAGGCACGATTTGGGATAATTTTGATGTCTCTAAACTGAGAACAGCGGGAGGGAAGCTTCAATTTGTGGTTCCGAAACAGATGGAAGGACAACAAGTTGGGCGTATTGAATTGGAGGACATTCAGCCAGAGGTGGAGTATTGGAAACCTTCGATTGTTTGCTATGTGCTGGGAGCTAACTTGCCTTACCCAGTCATGAATGGATATCTCAAACGCATATGGGGGAAAGAGGGGCTGGAACAAGTTGTCCTTCTACAGAAAGGTATGTTCCTTGCCCGATTTAAAACAATAGAGGACAGAGATAATGTACTGCAATTGGGTGTTTATCACTTTGATAGTAAACCCCTTATCATGGAGCCTTGGTCTGAAAACTGTGATTACAGTACGAAAACTGTTAAAAGGGTACCAATATGGGTTCAATTACAGGACTTGAGCTTAAAATACTGGGGTCTCAATGCATTGAGTAAGATTACTAGTGCGATTGGAACCCCAATTATGGCGGACCCGATGACAACTAGGAAGGAAAGATTGAGCTATGCAAGGGTTTTAGTTGAAGTGGATATTGAAAAGATGCCAGAGAGTATTCAATTTGAGAATGAGAGGGGTATTCTTGTGGAACAGAAAGTACACTATGAATGGAAACCCACCTTATGTCTGCACTGTAAAGGGTATGGACATATGGAGGCCCAATGTAGGAAGAAAAGCAAACTTGTATGGGTGCCAAGGGTACCTTCAATGACTGTACGGAGTAGAGAACAGGAAGAAAATCCAAAACAAAAAGAGAAACAACAAGAGGGGGAAGATGAAATGTGGCAAACAAGTATGGGGAGAGGAAAACATAAGATGAGACAAGCAAACCAGCAGGAATTGGGAGAGACGTCGAATCAAACTAAGGAGCAGGAGATAGGGAATGAGCCAGTAACAAATATTGTTACTGATCATGCCTAACATATTAGCGTGGAACGTGAGAGGGCTAAATAGCCCTAGTAGACAGAGGGAAGTGAAATACCTCTGTAATAAATGGAATGTTGATGTGTGTGGACTACTCGAACATAAAATAAAAATTCAAAAACAGGAAGATATTAGAAGGGCTTTGGGAGATGGATGGGATGTTGCAACAAATAGCAATAACCATCCTGGTGGACGAATTTGGGTGATGTGGAAAAGAAACAAGGTTAGAGTGAATGTCATTGATTCAAACGATCAAGTGATGCATTGTGAAGTTTTGGAGATTCTGAGCCTGAAAAGTGTGGTTATTACATTCGTGTATGGGTTTAATCAATTGGAGGCTAGAGGTGGATTATGGGACAAGATAAAAGAAATTTCGAATACTACAAACATACCATGGATGATTTTGGGTGATTTCAATAGTGTTCTTACGCAATCTGATCGAATGGGAGGAAATATAATCACAAGTCAAGAAACTCGGGGCTTCCGGGAATGTGTTGATGAGTGTGATCTAGTAGAGATGCGATGGAAGGGATGCAAATATACATGGAGTAATAATCAAATTGGGAGAGACAGAATTGCGTCGAAAATTGACTGGGTTTTGGTGAATCATCACTGGATTTTGCTGTATCAGATGACAGAAGCATTGTTTTTGCCACCTGGTGTGTCTGATCATTGCCCAATGTTTGTAAGGCTGAATGAAGGTCAGCTTGCAAGGAGACACTCTTTTAAGTTCTTCAACATGTGGGTTGATGCACCACACTTTGGTGATTTGGTTAAGGACAGTTGGCAGATACCAATAGAGGGGACACCTATGTTTAAGGTGACACAAAAGCTGAAGAGGTTGAAAAAGAAATTTCAAGTTTTAAATAGGAATCACTTTAGTGATATTGAGGCTCGGCTTGACCAAGCTAGAGAGGATTTACAGAGGATTCAGGATCAGTTAACTCTCCACCCTGAAATTGAAGACCTACAGAGGCAAGAGGTGGCAAAGAGGAGTGAGCTGAGTGTATGTAGTATGGCTGTTGGGAAATTCTTGGCACAAAGAGCTAAAGAAACTTGGATTAATCAGGGAGACCAGAACACCAGCTACTTTCATAGAGTGATCAGGAAGAAGCAGTTCAGAAATGGCATTTACTCAATAAAGAATCAAATGGGTGAATTGGTGACAGATTATTCCAAAGTGCCTCAAATATTTGTGGACTACTATCAGGGGCTTTTGGGGGCTGATAGACCCATCACAAATGTTGAAGAAGAGGTGTTTAAGGCAGGTCCTACTCTGAATATTGAGACTCAATGCAAGCTGATTAGGCCTTTCACAAGAGCAGAGGTGAAAAGGGCTATGTTTGACATTAAAATTATTAAAAGCCCTGGCCCAGATGGATATGGTAGTGGTTTTTTTAAGGCTGCATGGAGCATAGTGGGGGAAGAGATAACTGATGCAGTCATGGATTTTTTCAACAATGGAAAACTACTAAAGCAAGTGAACTGCACAACATTGTCCCTTATTCCGAAAATTGAGAATCCGGAACACGCAAGTGATTTCAGACCCATTGCTTGTTGTAATACCATTTACAAATGTATCTCAAAGTTATTGACGAGTAGATTAGCTGAAATTCTACCTATATTGGTTGACGAGAATCAGGGGGCTTTTGTTAAGGGAAGGAGTATTGTGGAAAATGTGTTGATTAGTCATGAGCTTATCAGATTGTATAACAGGAAGAAGGTTAGTCCTAGATGCTTAATGAAGATTGATCTTAAGAAAGCCTATGATTCTGTGGAGTGGAAATTTGTCAATGACATTTTGGAGGGGTATAAATTCCCTGTGACATATAGGAAATGGGTAATGGAGTGTGTTTCCACTGCCACATATTCTGTGGCATTAAATGGGGAATCACATGGGTTTATAATTGGGAAGAGAGGATTGAGACAAGGGGATCCTATTTCCCCCCTTCTGTTTGTACTTGTGATGGAGTATTTAACTAGATTGTTGAAAGTGGAAACGCATAATAGTCTGTTTAGATATCATCCTGGGTGTAAAGGGCTTAGATTGACAAATATTTGCTTTGCAGATGACCTGATGGTGTTTTGCAAGGCAAATAAGAATTCTGTTCAGATTGTTTGGAATGCTATTCAGAAGTTCACTAATACAACAGGGTTGTGTGCTAATGTGAACAAGTCAAATATATATATCAGAGGCGTGAGTGAGCAGGTTAAACAAGAGCTCATGCAGATTACGAGTTTTGGTGAGGGATTCTTTCCTGTAAGATACTTGGGAGTGCCACTGTCACCAAAAAAGTGGAATAAAACGGAATGTTCAGCCTTGGGTGATAAAATCACGGCAAGGCTTGCTGTTTGGGCAACGAGAAACCTGTCTTATGCAGGGAGGGTGCAGCTCATTAACTCAGTCTTATTCTCGTTGCAAGTTTACTGGTCGTCCATGTTTATTCTTCCCCAATCAGTGATTAGACAAGTGGAGGTTAAATGTAGAGAATTCTTGTGGGGAAAAAAAGAGAATAATCACAAAATGGCTCTGGTTAGCTGGGATCAAATTTGTGCAGGAAAGAAGTTTGGAGGATTGAATATCAAATGTTGCAAGACTTGGAACATTGCTTCAGTAGGAAAGCAAATTTGGGATATAGCGAAGAAGAAGGATACCTTGTGGGTGAAATGGATTAGTGGAGTGTATATAAAAAGGGGAGAATTTTGGGATCATACGGCCCCTATGGACTGCAGCTGGACTTGGAGGAAAATCAACAAGATTAAAATGAAAATACAAGATGGATGGGACCAAGGTCGTTGGCGTTTCACAAAACATGGGGAATATACCATAAAGAGCTGTTATGAATGGTTGAGGGGGAAAACAGACATTTTTAGACACAATAGAATCGTTTGGAATTCGCTTAACCTACCCCGCCACGCATTTCATGTGTGGCTTACTGTAAAGGAAAGATTGGCCACAAAGATGAGACTTTGTAAGATTATTGAAATACAACACAGTACATGTGAATTGTGTAAACATGAGGATGAGACAGTTCGGCATCTTTTCTTCCAATGTGATTGGTCCAAACAGGTGTTGCAAAAGACAATGGAATGGCTGGGTGTAAGTGCTTACCCGACAAATTTTACAAGATGGATACGATGGCTAGGCTATGCATTCAAAGGATGGAAATGTAAGCAAACTATAATTTGTGCGGCAGTTGCTGGGGTTGTGTATATAATTTGGAAAGAAAGAAATATGAGGTTGTTCCGGAATGAAGTAAAGGATATTGAGAGTACATTTCTACAGATTAAGCATGATATCAGTCTGAGAATAAATGGTCATAGAACGTTGATGAAGACGCACAGGGATGCTGTTTTTGTTGGGCAAATTTTGAGTTGAAATCTTGTTTAATACTTCTTTATCATTTGTTAGGAAGATGTTTCTTGGACTTTTGTTAGCAAAGTAGTTAGTGTTCCTTGAATTTTTGTATAGTTTGATTTTCTATTAATATACTTACCGTTTTACCAAAAAAAAAAAAAAAAGAAATGGGGGAAAGTTCCTCAAAATCGTTGGCACGTTTTTGCTATTTTTCATTTATGTTTAATTAAAAATTAGGTGAAATTTGGAGGGAAAATCAGAAATCCCCAAATTGGGAGCAAAAATCCCCAAATTGGGAGGAAATCCCCAAATTGAGGGTCACGTGCCACGCACGTGACTTTTTTCGGCCAATTTATGATTTTCGTGCGAAATTTGTATTGAAATTGCCAATTTTTTGAACATATGGTACCCAAATTGCAAGTGGTCCAATTTAGAGTGTTAGATTCGTGTACAGGCCAACTTGAGGTACCAATTTTGCCATAATTTTCATATAGTGTAGGAGATAGACAAACCCCCTCCATAAAAGTTGCAACTTTTCATATCTTATTGGAGAGTTATGTCTTTTAGACAAACACCCCTCCATAAAAGTCTCAAAAGTTGCACCCATTCAAAAATACTCAATTAGAAATGATTTGGTGTGAACGGGCGCACCATGCACCATCTCATCAACCAATCACATTTCATTAAAATTGGGATCTAATCACATGCATCCGGGTGCACCAACAACTTTCATAAATTATATTTTGACCCCAAAACTTTGAATCTTGAACATTTACGTCCTTTCAAATTGGTCTCTCAAATTTTCGATTTGAACATTTTCGTCCTCGAACTAAATGAACTTTCTCTCATACAATCGCGACCGTCAATTGTATGATTTGTGATCATTTAATCGTAAATGTATCAATCGACAAATTGATTCCAATTACGAACAACATTTTAAGTGACATACTTTGTTAATTAATTTCTCATTCACCCGAAATCAGATTTGAGTAATTAAATACTCTATATTTATCTACTCAAAATGTAGAATGAATTGAGCCAAAGACATTTCGCTTTCGACATACGAAATTCACTTAAATGTTTAGATAAATCGTGCTAGAACACAATTTACTCTATCAAGATTTCCAACATAAAACAACTAAATAAATAAATGTACACAATGTCTTGCTTTTCATCGTTGTTGGTAAGATAATAAAGACATTGTATATATTTTGTTGTGTTACTAGTTGTAACACAGAGTTGAATTGAACATATTACTATCTATATGTGATTAGATTTTAGAAGTTTGAAGTTATTAATATTCTTGTTGTTGCAAATATTATTTGTTTTGTATTATTTGTAATTAAGTTTTTTTATATTAAAATTTTGAATTATATAAGTATTTGTGAAGTATGTAAAAAGTTTTAAAAATTCAACTAGTATTTTCACAATAGTAATACAAATGACAAAAAAAAAAGGGTGAAGTGTTTATGTAAAAATTTGGAGTTTTTTCATAAACCCTCAAAATAAAATGCATCTTCTGACATATAAAGATAAATCTATATATTGAAGATAAGATTTGTCTCTCCAATACATATATATATATAGGAATTATATAGGTTGCCTAAAAATATAAGGAATTTCCTTTTCGAATTTGAATCTTTGTAGAACCTTATCTAATAAGAATATAATTCAAAAATTGATGGAAAAAATATAGATAGCTTGATTCTTCAGCTACCTTGCATTTAATGCTATATTCCTAGCTAGCTAAGAACTATAAATTTGAAAGCATGTTCCATTTATTTTCATCGATTCAAAATATACGGTTCTAAAAAATAGTTTTTTTTAAGAGGAATGGCGACCCAAGTTATTACCCCGAATCACGAAGTGAAGTTCGAACATAATGTCACGATTCCTGGACGTTATACACTAATTCCAGATGCTGGGCACAACACCCAAATCATAGCTCTTGCTACATGGGCCATCGATGAACACAACAAACACGATGTTAGATTTCTTCTTCTCTTCAATTTTTCCTTTGCATACAATATTTTGTTTCATTCACCTATTTTTCTACACTAATGTTACATTAATTTTCAGTAGTTACTAATAATTTTATGGTGGTTTCAGCATCCCAAAAAATTAGTCAAGGTTTTCAGTGCCATAAAACGAGTTAACCTTGACTCCTCAATCACGTACCTTATAATATTTGAGGTCGCACATCTTCTGGTGAAACTACCCAACATGATTTACAACGCAACGGTGATAGAGTCACAGAGTTCCAAGAAGTTGGTTTCGTTCACCCCTGCTAATATTTGATTTTATTACATCAGGCTATCTATGTGACAATGGGTGTGTTAAATAAAATAATATGAAATAAAATAAAATAAAGCATAAGAAAAAGGAACTCGTTGAGACTATATATTCAACAGTTTCTTTTTTTTTTCCTCATTTACTTTTGTATTCTCATCAATCCTCAATTATATATAATAAAACATAGCCTGATTTAAATTGATGCTTATTGAGTTTCACGAAATTTTAAAAGTGATATTCTATATGTTGATTATTTTGGATGTATATTGTGGGAATATATGACTATCATAGACTGGATGCATAACCAAATGAAATATAAATTAGCTGTGTAACGTGTTACATTTGTCAAAAAGACAAATAATAAAAAGAAGGATCGGTAACATTAAGTAAGATAAATGAATATGTTACATATACAAATATTTTTGAAAAGTATAAGATATAAATTCATATACATTGACATTACTAAAAGCAAATAATAGGAAAAACTATTTGGTAAATTATGCAAGAATGTAAAACAAGTAAATACAATCAAATCATTAACATATTTATTTTAGAGATATTCATTCAGTCATGAAATTAGTACCCTATTCCAGAAATATAGAATTAGAAACTACAATATTTATTATTCAAATCAGAAATTATTGATCCATCTCTACCCAGTCCACAAAACATACCCACAACATCAGCCAACAGTCAATTCGCCGAAAAGATGAGAACCCTAATCATACAAAACCCTACACCAAAGAGATCAAAACTGAATGGAAACTACAATATTCAGTCAAATCAATACCCCAATTCAGAAAATTATTGATCGATCTAACTACCCACTCCACAAAACGGACATACAACATCAAACAACAGCCAATTCGCAAAAAAGATGAGAACCCTAATCATACAAAACCCTAAACCAAGAAATCAAGACTGAATCGAAACTACAATATTTAGTCAAATCAATACCCTAATCCACAACAGACCCACAACATCAGAAACGAAGAAACGAGGGGAAAACTCACCAGGGCAATAATAAACTTGACGAGAAAAACTGTTGGAAAATTTATGATTTTCTGACGTATGAAATTACGGACAGAATAGAATCGTCCCGGTAAAAACACTGATCACGTTTTTGCACCTGTTAAATTAGACTTTTGGTTGTCACTTGTAACCGCCACGGTATTTATGTCTTAATAAAACGTTTCGGCAGTTACAGTAACAACATTATGTCAGAATTTAATCGTATTCAATTCTGTCTTTAATTCTGTACCTATTTATAGGGCCCCTTATGGAATGAGTTTGATACACCGAACATAGAAGACGTTCTATGTTTTCTCTTTCGAGAGTTTGAGCAGTTAGTAAGTTTGAATTTGTTCTTGAGTGAGGAGTGGTCCTACTCAAGAGCTGATATCGTTGTATCTTGGGACGCTTGTTGCAATGACCCGTACCACCTAGGCGGGGCAATTTAGCGTTAAGGACAGTGTGTGATCACACGCCTCGATAATGTCTTTTTCATTCGATTTTTCGATTATGGATTTTATTCGAAAAGTGCAAATTCACCAACAAACTTAACGCTAAATTTTCGTTGTTGAATTTGTTACTGTTTCGTGAAATTCTATGAATTTGGAATCATTTGATTTGGAACGAAAATCGAATTGGAAATTGATTTTGAATCAATTGCAATCGGGCAAGAAAAATTTTGATTTAATAATTGAGAATTTCGATTATATCAAAAATTCAAGAAATTATTTATAAATCTAAAAATTTTGAGTCACGATTAAATTGGTTGGAATCGAGATTAAAATTTGAGTTTTGCAAATTGAGAAATTTCGATTAGATCGAAAATTCAAGATGTTTGTAATTTTGCAGATTTTAATTAGATCAAAATTTGGGATTTTGATTGATAATTAGGTTTTTGACCTTGATTAGAGGGCTGGACGCCTTGTGTGCTTAAGAAGCATTGTCGTTCGGGAGATGAAGGTGTGCAAACTTGTAAAGTCGTTATACGGACTTAAACAAGCATCAAGATAATGGCAACCTCGTATTGTTGTAGAATGTGCTAGGGTCACTGGGAGTTTGATGTACATCATGAACTGAACCCATATTGACCTAGTTTATTCTATGAGTTGTTGAGTGGAGTCGTAAGTAATCTAAGTTGAAAGCATTTGGAAAGCTTTAACTAAAGGTCGTAGATACTTACCAGTATACTAAGGACGATGGATTACTCTACTCAAGATATTCGCTTGTAATCGAAGGATACAATGACGCAAATTGAGTATTTTACACAATTACTCAAGTTCCCGAGTGGGTATATTTCTACCACCGGTGGAAGACTGTTGTCATAGAAATATTTCTAAGCAAATTTGCATAGCTCGATTCAAAATTGAATCAGAATTCATAACTTTTGACAAAGTTGGTGAATAAGCTGGACTGTAAAATTGATTAGAAGATATTTTCTATTGGGAAAACCAAAGGCCCTATCTGAATTTACTACGACTTTCAGTTGATAATTAGTAGGGTGCAAATTGGTTTGGTTAAATGGTAAGTCTAGACATATGCGTCGGAGACACAATACCATTAAGCAGTTGATCTCTAAGCAGTTGATCTCTAAATGAGATATTTCTGTTGATTGTATAAAATCAAAGGAGAATATTGTAGATCCTTTGACGAAAGGATTGCCTAGAGATCAAATAGACTGCCTATCTAGAGGAATGGGGTTAAAGTCTACAAGTAAAGAACGAACACAGCGGGAACCCTACCATGTTGATTGGAGATCCCAAGATCATGGTTCAAAGGGAAAACTTAGTTGTGCAAGTTCGGAGAAGCACTTAAGAGTTTTCAAACTCTAAACCCATTGCCTAGGATAAAGAAGTGCGTTCTGTAAAGTTGTAGCAAAGGTTAAGCTGGGCTTTTAATGATTCATATACTGTCTTTATGAAGTGGGGTAAAGCAGATTACTCTTAATAGGAAGTCACCTATGTAAGTGTGAGGTGTCGGCCGCCTCAAACTCTGTGGTATGAGTAAACACTTATGAATCCAAGAAGGGGTGCCAAGCCCAAAATGGACCCGATAGTAGAATCTGAAAACTGTCGAAAATTTATTATGTGATTGTCATTGTCTGGGCTTGCACAAACGGCTGACCAGTTCAAGACAACATGTTCACTGGGGAGCCTAGTGAGTCCGATGATATATCACTAAGAAAGGTTCAAAGCCAAAAGCTACCTTATCTGATGTAATAAATTTTCTATTGAACTCTCGATGTGTTAATTTCATTCGTGTGGGGGATTGTTGGAAAATTTATGATTTTCTGACGTATGAAATTACGGACAGAATAGAATCGTCCCGGTAAAAACACTGATCACGTTTTTGCACCCGTTAAATTAGACTTTTGGTTGTCACTTGTAACCGCCACGGTATTTATGTCTTAATAAAACGTTTCGGCAGTTACAGTAACAACATTATGTCAGAATTTAATCGTATTCAATTCTGTCTTTAATTCTGTACCTATTTATAGGGCCCCCTATGGAATGAGTTTGATACACCGAACATAGAAGACGTTCTATGTTTTCTCTTTCGAGAGTTTGAGCAGTTAGTAAGTTTGAATTTGTTCTTGAGTGAGGAGTGGTCCTACTCAAGAGCTGATATCGTTGTATCTTGGGACGCTTGTTGCAATGACCCGTACCACCTAGGCGGGGCAATTTAGCGTTAAGGACAGTGTGTGATCACACGCCTCGATAATGTCTTTTTCATTCGATTTTTCGATTATGGATTTTATTCGAAAAGTGCAAATTCACCAACAAAAACAAGCGATCGATCAGAGAAAATTAATTATAATGATAATGGTGTTATTGAGAGAACTGAAAGCCTGTTTATATAGGCAATGAAATCGACTTGCCTTTTTTAATATTACGCGTATATTCGAAACGGTTGTTTAACGGCTATAATAGCAATTTACAGATAAAATTAATTTTAGTGATTTTCTAATATATTATACGAGGATTTTAATCAGCAAGGAACGGAAATCACAAATAATTGGCCCACTAAATCAGCCAAGTGGGCTATAATTAACAACTCAATTGGGCCTATGGACAAGCAACTTCGACAGGCCCGACCCAACGTTGATCTGGACCTTTTAAATTTTTTAACGCGGCTGCTGCTGATGTAAAATAACCCAGTTGATACGATATGTTAACTAATCCACTATTCTACATAACAAATATAAATATAATGTTTTTACCGCCATTTATATTAATTTTTATTTCAATTCTATTTCTAAACACTTAAAAAATTCCAGGAACCTTACACATTAAATCGATTATATTATATAGTCTTGTTGATGATAATACTACATATATTATACAGTCTTGATGATGATACTACAATAGACTCGTTTACAAAACCAAGCTATATGAGACTTGGAAATCATCTAAAGTAATCTCATGCTGATTTATGAAATCTTAATACCCATATATTTAGATATTGGAGATAATATTTATCATATACATAATAGGAACAATATACGTACGAAAGATATAAGGACTTTTTTTTCGAATTTGAATCTTTATAGAACCTTATCTTATAAGAATATAATTTGACAGATTGATAAAGATGATAAGATAGCTTGATTCTTCAGCAATCTTGCAATTCATGCAATATTCCTGCCTATCTATCTAGTATCTATATATATGAATGAATGGTTGTTGCGTTTATTTTCATCAATTCAAACATAAATAGTTCTAAAGAATAATTTCTTTTACCAAGAATGGCTACCGAAGTTATTATCCCAAATCAAGAAATGAAGCTTGGGGCTAACAAAGTCTCGATTCCAGGAGGTTTTACACCGGTTCCAGATCCTGAGCACAACGCCCATATCATATCTCTTGCTAATTGGGCCATCGATGAGCATAACAAGAATACTGTCACATCTCTTCTTCTCTTTAATCTTTCATTTCTTAATATTATGTTTGGTCTACTTAATTTTCTTCTTTATGGGTTAAAATTAATTCCTAATAATGTGGTTTCAGGTTGACAAACTGAAATTAGTCAAAATATTCTTTGCATCTCAACAAAGGAAAGGGATGTTTAACACGACCTCCTTTATGGTATTTGAGGCTTCACATCTGCTTCTGGGATTACCCAACGTACTATGCGAGGCCATAGTGTTGGAGATAGGGAATCCCAAATTTAGCGGTTTCCGCATTGAGTTGGCTAAGTTCGAGATAATTGGCAATGTTGTTGAAAATACGGGTTGATGATATTTGACTAATTAAAGGATACTTTTAAAATAAATAATATAAATAAAATAAATAAAGGAAAGAAAGAAATGGAAATTAGGAACTCATTGAAAATATATATTCAGTGGTTTCTTTTTTCTTCGTGCGCTTTTGTATCCTCATCATCCATTACTTATATATAATGAAATATGGTTTAATATAGTACTTCTATTGTACTTCGAGAATTTTTTGGATGTGATATCTTGTCCATGTTGTGCAAATATGTTAACGCTATACTTTGTTTATACTGGTACATTTCAGGCACGGTATATTTTATAATATATTAACTACATCATATCTCATGTTAATCCAAAAAAAGAAGATGAAAATCTGACTTGTAAAGATGGCATTGAAGATATCCAGATCCACTTCATTTAGTTGTTATCGTTGATAGATTGCAATACAATCAATAATTATTCATCTTTTTTTACGATATTTTTAATATTATCGGATATTATTGAAAACATATATTCTCAACGTAAAATAGCTACAACCCGATATTATATAATTGGCAAGGACTAGATAGAGAATGAAATAATAAACATTACATTATATGTGAACTAATGAAATGTTAGCCTAATGCAAATGTAATCCCAATTTAATTTATTAACTATGAAAAGAAATCAAGAAAAAGAAAACTATTAATGAACTTTAATATCTTGGAGATTTTTAAGTATAGGATGGATCACTATTTTTGGTATGTTTATCCAAAGTCAATTTTCTTTTTCTTTTTCCTATTTTTACAGTGATGCATGGATACTAAAATCTGAATGGAAAAAGAAAAATATTGAAATGGTTTATAATAAGCATTCTGTTGTACTAATTTCTCATCAACAATAGTACGAAAGAAAAATTAAAGTTGACTATCTAAAAAAAGTGTTGATATACAATAATGTTTGTGAAGAGGACTTCAACTTTATTTGCAATTATATTATACATTAATATTTTCAAATTTATATAAAATAATATTAGTTTTTATGAATTATATTTAAATTAATATATGTCGTGAATAGTACAAACGTTGTCGTTGGTATCATTTTATTTTAGGGACAACAATTACATGTCACAATTTTATAGCGTATGTAAGAAATTAACTTATAATACTAAGGGGAAAATGTAATACACATATTATTTTGAGTTAAAAATTTAAAAATTTATCGATAATTGCATACTATGGAAATTTACGTGAATTTGATGTGAGATGTGATGGTTGATTTGTATTTTTAAAAAATGGCTATCAAATTTGAGATGTGTAAAATATATAGAGATTGGTAGATTTATAATATGTCAAATAATTATAAAATATAAAAAAATTTATGGAGTAACTGATTATTAATTGATAATTATATGAAATAATAAATATACCGATCGATATGAAGATATATAAAAAATTAAAAAGTGAAATTGGAAAGAAAATATTTTGAATATGAATAATTTGAATAAAAAGGACTAGAATTTTTTTATTAAAAATTAAATTTAAAAACATAAAGACATTTTATTTCAGACAAATTTATTCCCCCCAAATCTAGAACAAAATAAAAGGAGAAAAATAATAAGAAAAAAAAAAAAAACCCTAATCCGCCGGTCGATTTCAGTTTTACTTTTCAGCCTCGTATTACATATCTCTCTCCCTCCTCTCTTTCTCTCTCTAAAATTCATTCGCAACTTACCCAATTTTCCCTCTTTCAACATCTCCAAATCTAAATCACAACCCTCCATTGCAAATCGACGAAAATTTTCAATTCAGAGCGTTCCTTTTTCTCGCTCAATCGATCTGTAACAGGTAAGGCCCGCCGCATCTTTATGCTTTTGATCGATCTCATGTTGCTAGGGTTGCGAACTGCTTCACAATTTGTTTTAGTTTTTTGTTTTGTTTCTAGATTTGCAGTTTAGTGTTAGGGCCTTCAATTGGACGAATTGTGTGGGAGAGTTCGATTTTACTTTTATTCGTTCATCCTTTTTGGTAATTGATGCGGTGAATTTTTGGATTGAGTGATCTGCTTGTGGTCTTGGACTTGATTTAATGCTGCGAGAGGTATGGGTGTATGGATTAGGATTTGACGTATTATGATGTCTAGACAATTATCTTCCCACGGGTGTATCATCTTTATTTTTCTGAAGTTGATAATTGGCGGGGAAAGTTGAATTATATGGTGATGCTGGTACTATGCTGGAGGAATATTAGGTTCTATTTCTGGTAGTTAAACAACAAACATTAGATTGATTTATGATTTGTATCGCCATGATGTTTTTTAGTTTTTTCGGGACCTGGTCATTGAATTAATTTGTGCGTGAGCTTTAGAAAAATTAAGTTCAATGGCTTTTGGCCGCATGAAGATGGATTGAGTTGCAGTTTTCTGGAGTTGGGTGATAGCAGTTAGGATTGTCACATGTCATATTTTAGTGAGTGTAACGGCTTTGTTCACTTACTCTGGTAAAGGTAAGGCTAAATAACGTAAACTTTCCGCAGAAAATAATTGCACAATTAATGAAAACTTTCCGCAGAAAATAATTGCACAATCAGCGCAAACTTTTCGCAGAAAATAATTGCACAATTAGCGCAAACTTTCCGCAGAAAATAATTGCACAATTAACGAAAACTTTCTGCAGAAATTTGCAGGATTAGCTTGATCTGGATACTATTGAGAAATTTGAGTTGTAAAATCTAAGATGAGTATCATTCATTGTTGTCCTATTGGTGGGAATTTGTACATTTACAGCGTTTAAATTATTTCTGCAGTAAGGAACTATCTTTTGTAATTGGAGTCTTTGTCTTCATACAATTTGCTATTTATATTTGTATGTTTAAGATCCATATTTCCTTCTGAGAAATTGTTCTCCTTTTCATTCTTAGCTTTTTCTTGTTCATTCAGGCATGCTTTGTCAGACTTTACCTTAATTGATACCTCGTCTAGTTATGTGGATATGTTGTTTTCTATTACATATACTGCATAATTAGTGGATTCTCGAACCCGTTGGTACTTCCCCTTCATTCTAATGGTCCATACGATTCGTCAAAATTTCCATCTTCTTCTACCTTCTGTGGACTTATATCTGAACAGATTTGTCAACGGGTTTCTATTTTTCCTTGAATTAGATCCTATCATTATGTAAAAGAGGAACGATAAGAAAGAAACGACACATCATTTAAAATTATTGATCAGCATGTAGGGCTTCTAAAGAAATCTTGCTGGCATCTAAATTTTATTACCAAGGTCTGGTGTCTACATCAAAGTTTCATTTGCTTTGGGTCTTTCTTCTTGACAATTAGTTTTTTTTTCCAGTTCAAACCAATAAGTGTAGTTTGCGATGACGTTTTTAGTTATATTTGCTTAAGCTTCATATGAAGGACAGAGAAAATGAAAATAGTTCACTTCTTTTATTGCATTTATGAAGAAGGCACTTATTATCATGTAAAGATGTTTTCGTCTTCAAAGAATGAGAACAGGAGGTGTTTCTGTTTTGTAAGCTGTTTGCACCTTCAGTTTTTCACATCAGTTACATTTTGAGGGTGAGATATATGCACACAAGCATGTGTAAGTTCTCTTTATAGAACAGATTCAGCCTTTTGTCTGTGTTGTGTTTTCTGTACATTTCCTGTAATAATCGGAAGTATTCCAAATTGCACTCCTTGGATAGGTTACCAATGTTAAGAAGGATGATTTCCTCAGTGCATATATTCTTGTTTAGTTTAGTTTTTTTGTTGTTGATTGGTAATGTGATTCTCATCCTTCCATGTTGCAGTAATTAGAACAAGAAGTTGAAGACATGTCTCCAGTAGCCAAATCTAAATCCAAAGATAAAAAGGCTGCCAAGGAGCCTCCAAAGGGTTCTTTAAAGCCTTCAGGTCATACTAACAGCAGTGGTGGCATCCCTGCAAGTGGATACAATCCTCTATTGGGAACATTCCATACATTTGACACAGCACCGGTGTCTTCTCCCAGTCCACTTCATGTCAATGGTCGGTTCCGGAACATTGATGATATGGATGATCATAATGGGACTTCAGTAGGGACTGGCGCTGACTGTGATTCTGTTTCGAATAATGGTAGTTGGTCTGGTGAGTCAGAAGACCATAAAGAAAAAACATCTCAGTCTCTATTGCGTCAGGAATCAGTGCCTGGAGCTGACACCGACAAAAGAGAAAAAATACGCCAAAAGAATGAGAGGAAACATCAACGTCAAAAGGAGAGGAGAGCTCAAGAACTGCATGAGCGTTGCAGTGGCTATTTAATGTCAAGAAAGCTAGAGGCACTTGCGCAGCAGCTCGTGTCTATGGGTTTTTCTCAAGAACGGGCGACTGTGGCTCTCATTTTGAATGAAGGTAGTGTAGAGGATTCAGTATCATGGCTTTTCGAAGGAAGTGAAGAAGACAAGCCATTGGAACATAATCTTGATTACGGGAATAATTTGAAAATCGACATATCAGAAGAGCTGGCGCGAATAACAGACATGGAGAAAAGGTACAAGTCCTCCAAGCAGGAGGTTGAAAGGGCTGTAGTTGCCTGCGAGGGTGATCTTGACAAGGCTGAGGAAACACTGAAGGCACAGAAGCAGGAGCCTCCAGCTGTCCCTCCCAAGCCTGAAGAAACTGGCGATCCTCCTATTATAGCCAATGGCAAGCTACCCGTAATGACGAGTGAGAACACAACAAGAGTACAGGCAAAACCCACTTCATCTGTTATCATACAACAAAAACGGGATGAAAAAGATTTTAATTACACCAAACCTCCACCAACAATAGGACCTTCACTGGATTCCGGGACAAAAAATATGCAGCCATTGAAGAAAATACTACCTAAATCAGAGTGGGCCAAATCGCAGCAGATAATTGCTCCCGCTGAGAAAAAGTGGCCAAATACAGGATCTAATCCCTCCGTTTCATATTCATTAGCGCCACCTTTGCAAGCTTCGCCTCCCCAATCCAAGATGGAAGCTCGTTTTCTGGCTGTTAAAAATGAATTGAAGAATTTGCAACTTGGATCAGTTGGAGAACCAATTATTGTCATGCAGCGACCACAATCGAGTAACGGGAAGCAGGCTTCTAGCTTGAATGTTAGTTCATCTCCTCCAGGGACAGCTATTGGCCGGTACCCTAATAATGTTGATAAGGTGAAGCCCAATGGGTTGGTGCCACCTGTCGCCGTGTCAAGAAGCCTTAGCCCCAACGATGTTAGTTCAAATCCGTTGTACAACCAACTTCATTACCAATCACAGCAGCAGCAGCAGCAGCAGCAGTTTGTGTCCAACAGTAGCTCAATGGACCCCACGACCCATGGGAATGGCTTGTGGGCCCGAGGAGGTGCATCGCCGACGCTTGCTGTGGCTTCGTCGCTTGGACTGTTCTCTGGGCTAGGCAGTAATGGCTCGTCTGGGTCTTTGTCTCCAGTGGACTGGACCACAGGCGGGTCTATGTTACAATTTGATTATACTAATATTGACTGGAGTTTGGATCTTGGGTCGTTGGCATCAAGGCCCAGTGGAATATGGGCTGGTGCCAACTATTCGTTGCAGAACAATGGTCGTGGGTATGATTCGTTTGGTTATGGTATGGGTTTGAAGTCTGGTATGAGACTAGAAATGTCGAGCCGGAACGGTGTAGGGTTGCCGGTGGGGTTAGCTTCTAATGAAGGAAGTGGTGGTGGGTCCTGGGAATGGTCGTCTCCGTTTGAAGAGAGAGACATTTTCAGTTTACCCAGACAGTTTGTTTCCTCCCCTTCTCTGTAAGATGAAAGGTTGAGGAGTTTTAAAAATAATGAAAAAAGAAAAAGACCAGAAATGTGATTGCATATGTTGTGATGCCTTGTCCAGGTGATGCTGTGTATTGTCGATCATATTGGAAAAAGCATCAATGTTCCTTTGGTTTAATGTTTGGTTTTATGGTAATTGGTTAGTGGTGTTATTATTTATTTTAACTAGGGGTGGCAAAATGGATCTGGAGTCATGGTTCCAACCCAATTAAGCTAGTTTGAGTTGAGTTGGTTTCTAAGAAATTTTATTTGGTTCCAACTTGATTCCAAGTTGGATCCAATTAAATTTCAAGTTATGTCCAAATTATTTGCCAATAATCTAAATTATAAAGAACAAAATATAAAGTATTGAATCCGGTTGGACTTGGTTCTCTTTTGGATTGAATTTGGTTCCACTTTATAACTATTTAAGAGCTAAACTCATTTAACAACTAATCCATTGAAACCGACTTAAATTCAACACAACTTGTCCAATTCTCATCCTTAATTTTAACCATTCAATAATTCGTTTAATCTTAAGCTAATATACAACTAAATAAGTAAGACGAACAAAAACAATCTGATTGAAAAAATTTGGTGTCAAGCAACATATATAAACTTCTTGGTGGGAAGGGTCTTGTCGGGGATACTAGTTGAGAATTGTCTCACAAAATGTTGATGAAGATATTGGATGTTAGTTGTGCCCAAAATGGATTTACCTGCAAATTCTAAGCTTTAATTGTTCTAGTGGATTATTATGGCCAAATTTTGTCTGTTTAATACTTGGACCATTTGAGTTATGAAATCTAAGAAATGTATATACATAACACATTATATTTTCCTGTCTAGAATAGATGTTAAGTAGTTCAATGTCGTGATGTTGAAGGCCACAAGCACGATAAAGGATTATTCCTTCACCTCTCCCTTCTGCTTCGATCGAAAGAATGAGGCTCTGAAGTCAGTTCGTACCGACAAACAGGGCACGAGTTATGTTGTGCGAGCCATGTAACTATGCAATTCGAATGGTAAATATGGTCACACGGCATCTTCTTTGCTTTCGATCCCAACTCAAATTCATCCTGACAAACCGGGCAGTTAGCATCGGTATCAAGATTCTGTCTCGTGATTCTAATGGTTGGTAAAGCGTCTATTGCAGCACGGGGCGCGGGTGGTGGGCCCACTCTACCACTCGCGCTTAGTTCGATCATATCAGATAAATCGTAATCACCACCATGCTGACCTGTCACCGGACGGCCATCTACAAAGTGATAGGTTGGATCCCGATCGGGCTCCCCAACCGGATCCGGCCCGTGATAATCGGGCCAACCATCTGGGCCCAACCCGTGGAAGTAGGGTGTGTGAACTGGATGTGGGTCTGCCGGGAGGGGCCCACGGAATACGAAAACCGAGCCGGAGGGACCGGGGCCCATACCGGGTTGTGATACATAATGGGGGGGTGGTTCTTGTTCTGGCATTAAGGGTCTAAAAAAAGCAGCGATTGTATCCATAATACCGAACCCCCCACCATGGGATGGCTCGTGGTGTTGAAGAGACCGAGAAGGGTCACCGGAATGAGCATCGAGAAAATGACTGAGCTCCTGAATGAAGCCTCCGTTGCAGTACGGGCAAACGGGTTCCCAACCGTGTGGTGAAAAGGGGCGGTTGCAATTGTGGCACCAATGGGTGCAGTATGTAGTAGACATGGTTTGTATTATGGCTCACAATCTTCAACACCTGCATATTCATAATAACTCAAATCTGGATTCCATCAGATAACCTGGTTTATACAATACTTGCATACTTCAAAATATCATGGAAAGATACCTTGCATGTAACATTTTGGCCATAGTTCAAAGTATGGGAGATATTATTCGATCATTTAAGCTATTCTTTAAGTAGTTTTTTATAGCTTTTTTTGAAGAAAAAAATTGGTGGGGGTATATAACTATAGAGATAAGTGGGTCATTTGTATAATTTGACCTTACCTTAAGGGTGCTAACTGCTAAGTGTGATTTACCCTATATATAGTGTGTTTGTTGGTATATATACCAACGAATGCTTTTTATTACCAATTCAAGTTTGAGAGTAGCTTTATGTTTAGTTTACTAATATTCAATGTAAAATATACTACATATTGATAGGTTATTGTTGTTATTATTTACTAATATTCAATGTAAGATATTCAGTGACTTAACATATTAATATTTGATATGTGTTTCACTAAGTTTTGAACAGTTAAAACCAACTCATTAAATAAGTTCCCTTTCTATCACCGCCTGTAATAGTATCCATGACAAACATATAATCAATTCACCACATGACTGGAATAATAGATATGAAAAAGAAGGTAACGGAACTCATAAATTATAATCATATTTTCAATTCAATACAATCTAATTTAAAAAAAAATCAGAAATTGTAACCTCATCCAAAGTTCCAAACACAATTAAATGCGGAATATAGACAAGTTAAACTAAACCGGATTTTATTCCCCCCGCCCACCCCCACAAAAAAAATACATCAAATATCATTCGGAGACAGAATTATACAATATTTTTATTTTTTTCGAGCATCATTTTGATGCAAAAAAAAGCATATAATTTCAAGCATCAGGTTGATCCAAAGAAGGCAACGTATAAAAGAAATGCACATAATTATAATCCAAACACATGAAATATAAGTACCTCCGAAGAATTCTATAAGGTTAACGTACTCCAAAACTATTCGAGCATCAGGTTGATCCAAAACAAGCTGACAATCGAAAAATGATAGAGATTTCAATATTTTCTAATTTCTAGCAATTACGGTAGATTTTTGCATGTTTGGTAACAATTCGGGTGATCTCCTTTTCCCTATCGGTAATAAGTTATTTCATGTTTTGAATATATAACCCCTAACGAAAACAATAAGTTGGGAATATTTGATCATAAATAAATGGCACTTCAGATAATAAACAAATGATATATTGAATGAATTTATTGATGGATATTTGACAAATTTATTCCAAGGATACTATTTATTACATAACATACTATTGTTATGAGAATTTTGTAATCAGATTTGAATGTTATTTCTTAGTTTGTGAAGTCATCAATGTGACTTAAGTGCTGGTGCTGTCAGAATTAATAAGCAAATAAAAAGGAATAACAACAGGCTAAACAAAATATTCCTCAAATTTACTAATAAACTGAAGGAAATATTTTTAAAATAATAAAAATGGACACTTCAATTTTAGTTAACTAGGAAATAAATGCACAATTAATGAAAAATTTCAGCGGAATATATTTTCTCTACATAGCCGTGCCAAGAGAAATATTTTCACATACAGAAAAATACATCAAACATATAGCATTAAGCTACATACTTACTAGGTATGATGCCATTTGCCATCTAATCAAGAGCCATAGCTTCAGGACCCCCATTAGCATCCTCTAAGCCCGTCCTGTGATCATCAATTGACGTTCTCATTTCCTCCATTAAACTTCTCTGTTCTTCCTCAATGGTGTTCTGTAATTCATCCACCTGTAACCAATGAAGTAAGGACTACCATCAAAATAAAGAACCCTGTTTGCTCATATTACGCTTATAAAAAGATTGCGAAGGTATTACATCATTCTTATATAAACTGATTTAGCTAATTAGAACCAGTTTGATTAAAGAATATATATTGCAGTGTAATACTACAACAGTATCAGTCCTGAAATTTTCCTCAATTACCACTTATCTGTCATAGGGCTAGAGTTCATGGTGGCATACGGAAAGGAACAACATAATCCATAAAGTGCACTTTAAAAAAAACATTTTCACATTTTAAGAACCTTTTGAAATTGTAGAAACTTTTTCAAAGATTTATACAACATACTAAAATCATGTTTAAAAAGAAGATGCTTCTACTAGTCATAATAGCATAAACTGGAGGATAAAGTAGATAGAAACAAAAAAAACAATTAAGGAAGCAGGCATCAAATCAAACAAAAAGATGGGAAGTTCTACTCATCCCTTTTGTCGTTTATGTGTGTATAAACATGGCTTGCAGGAGAAATGGAGGATGGAATCCCTTGAAGGAAGGAAAAAAATTAAAGACAGATGGGAGATATAAGTGACAGATGGACATGGAAAGAGTACAAAGTATAATACAAGCAGTCAGAGCGTGCATTGTATCAACAATCCAGAGAAAACTTTTTCAGAATTTCAGGACATTCACCTGAATCTAGTATTACCTAAATGAAGCTTCAAATGAGAGGGAAAACATGTGAAGCGTGATATGTTAAAAATCTGTAATTGGATTCAAATGAGCAACCGTTGAAAGTAAAAAGCACTTACTCATAATGCAACACAATGGTTCAGCAAAATCAATACTAACACCTAAAATTTATGCAAAAACCAGATGTATGTATGTTATGGATTAGCTTATGTAAGAGAAACGAGTTCATTAGATGCAAATATATATTAATTTTTATTTCATGATGACAAAATTTATGGTCGACTCAGTCTGGACATATTTTCAGAAACCTGTCTTCTAAACTAAGACGCAAATCCTATACATCTTATGCACATCACGAGATATGATCAATAGTTAATCATGAAAGGAAAATGGAAAACACAAAAAAACGATATAAAACATGAGTGTCATGCTAATAAACATTAACACGCACCACATGCAGCAGAAGAGTGAACTGCTTTTTACGGAGGTCCAGTGTTCTAGAGCCAGCAGTGTTTTCTGCTTCTAACATTGCAATCTCATTCTCTAATTCTGAGATCGTTTTCTGTGTTTCTGATCTTGGTGGCTGCATATCGATCAACTTCCTAATAGCCTCACACTCCTCTTTGTGCTGCCTCTCAATCTTGCTCTGTTCCAGCTGTTTCTTCAAATCTTCTATATCATCCTGTGCCAGTAAAATTTGCCTATTTATCTCATCTTTTAGCTCGTTAAAATTCACCTTCTCTCTAACATTTGCATCTATCACTGCTTTACTCTTCAACAACGGAATTTCAAAAGTATTCAGCTCCTGCAAGAAAGCCTTGGCAAGTTTTTCACAGTCACCATAGTTATCAGCTTCTTTCTCTACTTCCACGGTAAAGGCTGTAAACTTCTTTTGAAGTTTCTTCAGAGGCGGTTCACCTCTCGTGGTTGTTGTGCGGGTCAAAAGCCTATGCTTTATTGTAATGTCATCTTCGAGGGGTCCGAAAGCATAGGTTGCAGCCATAGCCTCTCCCCTGCCAACAACTTTCCTTGCTTTCAACATTGAAATTGCCTGATTTTCATAATTCATCAACACACCAACAAATGCAAACGCAATTATAAGTGAGTATACATAAATTGCAGCCATTAAACATGCATTACAATTCGGGGCAATGTATATTAAGTTTCAAAATAATGTCAAGGGAATGTCATGTAGCTACATTGAAAGCTGATTTCAAACAAAAGAGCGACTTTGATTTTGAATAAGGAGGTAAGGCGTTGTTAGCATAGAAGGGGTATTTTAGTCATTTTGTGCGCAAGCCTTTAAATAAGGGGTTTTTAGATGAGAGAAGCAGTCTTTGCTCATGGCTGTGAAATTCAGCAGGTTTTCTTCTTCCTTCCTCAATTTCCTTCTCTCTCTCTTCTTTAATTCGAGCAATTACTCAAATCATCCTCAATCATGCAGATCTAGTGACGATCTACTCGGATTGGTAAACTACTAGCTGCATTGTGAAGTCCGTATCCAATCAGGAGCATCTCAATATCATTGTGTAAGTTGGAGTGCTGTAATATTCACTTGTTCGAGTAATTGAGATTAGCAATTGTTGAGTATTAAAATGTGCCAAGTGAATTGAAGCTTGATTGAATTGCATTAATTGATTGTGAATTGCAATTGTTGATTGTTTTGCGGTAAGTTGAATGCGAGTTAGGATCGATTGGCTTCGATCCTAACAGGGAATTTTCGAAATTCATAAACAGCTCTAACATTTCCAGGCCTAGAATCATGCGGCCATTTCCAGACATAATTTACAAAAAAATTTAAAAAATACCGCATAATCTGCAACCCAGTTGGTAATTCGTGATTACCTATTATTATCTAAATAAATTGGAGTATTTTTACAAACTTAGGGCTAAGAATTTCGTCGGCGTAACAAGAAGCAACTAAAGCATAGGAAAAATCACGGACAAGAAATCAATAAATTCTTTAACTTGAAGATTGAATAATCACCTGGCGCTGAATTAGGAACAGTGAGTGAATCTTGAGATGAGTGTGAGTATGTATGATGATTAGGGTTTTTAGATTCGATAATCCATGGCGACAGAGAGACTGATGAATTTCTTTTCTGTTGGCTTTCGGGAATGTCGCTACTGTTGGTAACGTTTATTGAAAGCAGAAATGCGACTTTAGTTGA
The DNA here is from genome assembly GCA_963669365.1 of Verbascum thapsus. Classification (NCBI taxonomy): domain Eukaryota; kingdom Viridiplantae; phylum Streptophyta; class Magnoliopsida; order Lamiales; family Scrophulariaceae; genus Verbascum; species Verbascum thapsus. The sequence goes on from OY770118.1 coordinate 11,993,131, forward strand.
ATCAAATTAAATTCCACAAAGCCATATACATTGAGTTCTCATTAACTACCGAAAGTTCAATTCCCAAAAAATATAAAATATTTTCCAAAAAAAAAAAAGGCAATTTTTTGATACAATTATCTCAAATTCTTCATCCAATTTTTATATTTATTAATCGTATTCACATCGTTAGATGCGCGTAATTGATTATTCAAAAAATAAAATGTATTCAATCGTTATTTTAAATGTAAAATTTGCACTTATGTGAATATATATTGTACTTATAGAGAAAGCTACATCAATTTGAGAAGCATAAGAAGCAACTATATACATTTCAACAGTTAACAATCCATCAAATTCGATCGATCAATGTTAGAAACTTAGAACTAAACAGCAACCTTAATTCTTATCTAACACGATACAACTATGTCTTTACCTCTTAAAACTCACGATAAATACGAACAAGTCCTATATAACTTACAGATATACATATAATCAGAAACAAAAGTGCTAAAGGCGCCATACTGAGTCTACACTATAATATGGCAGAGGTTTTCTATATAAAAAACCCGCCACAGATACAACAAATCATATCAGAATGAAGTTGTTCTTCGAAGCTGGTACCTTGGTTCAAAAATATCACTACACAACGTCTCCTCAAATTCCTGCAAACAATAAAAACCACCATTTGTATAGTATAATAATCGCTTTGACATGTTTTTTCTTTTAAGAAAAACAGAGTATGCAGAAATCAAAACATGATCAGAAATCAGAAAATCACCAAAAAAGAGAGTACCAATGCTGGTTAGGAACTGATAGCATTGTGGGCTACATATATATATATATATATATATATATATTCACAATAAATGATGGACAAATGGGTACCTCTAGGATGAGAAACCCTTAGAGCATCGGAATCGAATCAATTTTAGGGGGCATAGGTGCATATGCCATGTTAAAAAGTGAAGTACGTTTTTAGATTATTCGCAAAAATAAACAGCTAATGATATTTCCAAGTGGCTCAGAAATGTATTATACATAAATTACATTACCAGAAGTTTAACCAGGTAATTAGTAAACAACTTCTTCTAATACCCTTCTTTCGCTATAGCCAATAAGAACAATAATGAACGCCCAAATCTTTTTCTTACATTATCAAAAAATAATTCAAACTTGCAAAAGCTGATAGCAATATATGTTTAGTTTAAAGATTTTACACCAGAATTCACTTTGTGAGATGAGAACTATGGTGTCAACAGCCCAAACCTGATCACATGATAGAGATTTTAAGTTTCTCACTCTTGGCCCTTGGGGTTCAGATTTTTTTGATAAGAATATCTGGCAAGGTTCCACTAACAAACTCGACTTAATTGCTGGATTCTTTCGGGTGCTGGTGTCAGGATCTAATTTACGAGGTTCTCATCCATATATAAGGAATTCTAGTGTGTGATAATACTGATGTGATAGCATGCAATTCATCAAGATTTTATGCCAACCTTCATCATACACACACACATGCACATAAATAAGAAATATACATATATATATATGTATATATGTATATATAGATATATCGGTAAGTGTGTGTTTGTGTGTATTGATATATATAGTTATGTACATAGAAGAGAAAGTCATAACTCCTAAGAGGAGTAACCAAGAGAGGTCCACTCCTCTTGGCACAAATCATGTAACCCTGTGCTTTACTTGTTAGACCTTTTCCTTCTCCATTTCTTTTGCTCGCTAATCCCTTTATATGAACATTGCATTAGAGACTGATTCCAAACAAGTCAACTGAAGTCTTTTAAGTCACTTACAAAGCAACAGTAAGGTACACACTTGGCTTAGATTGAGGAAATGGGAAAAATAAAATGCAAGTAGTGTGGTTCCAGAAGAATAGAATAATCCCATGAAGACTCATATGCATGTACAGATGCATACGTTTTGTTCCACCTAAGTGTTCACTATTCTGTTTCGTTCATCAACACTATCTAATATGTGTATTTGAACTCATCTTACTTCTTCTGCTTCCATATGTTTTGCAATTCTTAAAGCTACATTTTAACTTATAGCAAGTCAAACTTATTTAGCCTCAATTGGCAATAATTCACACTGCTAACTGAGCATTCAATTGGAAAACCTCAAGCAATTGTTTCTATACGTTCCAGAGTTCTAACAGTGCCGAAATAGCTCCATTAACATCACATGGTAGCAGATTTCTCATGTTCTAACTACTTGTATAACACCATGAAAATGCAAGAAAAAGAGATATAAAGATAAGCATAAATAGTACTTGCCTTTTCTTTTTTAAGCTTCGCATTTTCCTCTTCTAGGCAAGAGACCTTGGTCACCAACTCATTATGGTAAGCCTGCATACATCATCACATAGTAAGTAAACATTTGAAGAACAAACAAAACCGTAAAAGCAAAAGAATGGACCAAAAACATCATAACAAAATTCAACGAATAAAAATCAAAACATGCCTGTTTTCTTGCACGTGAACGAGCAGCAGATTCCCTATTCTTAATTTTTCGTCTTAGCCTCCTTTCGAGTGCCTTGTCAAGGTCTCCAGAGTGCCTTTTCCGGCCTGGCGAAGGTGTATCTGATAATGCATCCATTGATGGCGAAGGTGACAACCCCGTCTGGGATTTTATTGCACTATCCAACGACATGACAGGTGTAAGAACAGAATTGGCTACATTCAACCCCGCTTTTACTAAGAAATCTTCCAAAGTCGTTTCTCCAAGTGTTGGCTCTTTATCCACATTTCTCATCATTTGTCCTTGTTGAATATCCCTCCATACCTCATCTACAGTCTTTCCACTAAAAGCCTTCGCAAGGGATAGGCTCGCTTGGCGTTGGAGTGAGGCGGCAGGGGAAGTGCTAATAGGGTCCATAGGTGAAGAGTGACTTGCTTCAGCAGTTAGTACATTCTTAAGCAATTCATCTAGGTTCATGCTGCCTAATGGTTTACCCAAATCACCTAAATGGTTTTTTACTTCATTGAGTGTTAGGCTAAACCATGAGTTTTGCCGTGCCATTGGGGGTTGTACATGAGACTGTTGATGCCCACCACCACTAAAATGAGAATTCATTGTCTGAATCCCCATTCACACTTCAATTTCCACAGCAATGAAAAGGAGAACACCAAATCAGCACACCAAGATTCTGCTTTTTATAACCTCAAAACATGTATATGAACAATTAAATATAACCCATTTGTTCAAACATGAAATCTCTTCAAGAAGCTCACAAGAGAATCAAGACCCATCAATCAATTAAAGTATAAAACTACATAAACCGAAAGAAAAAACCCTCAAACATGGAAAAAGATTCAAAAAAAAGATAGAATTCTTATAAGCATAAGACCTATCTAGAGTGGGTAGGGAATTGGACAGCAGATGAGACACACATGATTCTATTCCAAAAAGGGAATAACAATAAATAACTGTGATCAAATAAATATTGCAACATTAATTACCTGGCAGCAGAAGAGGATCTGATGATCTAAATCTTTTTACAACAGATTTGAGTGGGAGAAAAAAAAGAGAAACAATAAGAGAGCCCTCTTCAATTCTGGCCTCATCCACGTATGCGTTGAATTTTTCAGGCAGATCAATTTGTCGATTTTCTTATTTTTTCGTAAATTTTCAGAGTGTCCAATAAATTTGGGTTCGAGAGAGCTTATGGGATCTTCAGTCAGCCCAGCCCAGCCCAAATGCTAATTGGAATTTAGGGTAAATTTCAATTTGCACCCCTAATAAAAATTAGTATTTAATTATCTTATCCTCCTTTATTATTAATAAAAATTTAATAGTGTTCTAAATTGAACAAATTAAAGATTGAAGTTTTCTTAATTGCTTTATTCTAATCTATATTATATTGATACGTGAATTTATTTATCTTACTCTGAAATTGTTCGATGTTGTTTTTATTAATTGAATATTCATTAAATAAAATGTAAATTAAGTAAATAACATATACTAATGAACAATAGAACTAAAGAGCATTTACACTCAACATTATTTCAATTAATAATATAATGACTATAAATAGATGTTAGTAACATATATCAATGTGTAAATAAGTAACATGTACTAACTAACAGATTTAGACAAAACTAAAGAGCATTATACTTGACGTTATTTCAATTAATGATATAGTGACTATATATATATTATTAATACGAGTTTCACTAAAATCACAATTATAGATCAAGTAATCAGAATGAGATTAGAGCATAGAAAACGAGTTTCACTTAAAATATTGACCGTATTCATTACCAAATATGAATTATTAGCCCTCCGTTAGGGACTCCAACTTAGTCTCGAACGAAAAATTATTGAAAAGAAGAATTTCACTATAAAAATATTAAACATCTACTTTATTATTATATATTATATTAATTATCAAGTTTATTAATTATGTATTTTTATTTTTTAAATTAAACTATTATAATTTAATACTAGTTATAAAGAATCATTTTTAATAATAATCATATAAAGTGAACGAAAATGTAACCAAAAAAAAAATATATATATATATATATATATATTATTATATCTATATTAAAAGTGTGAATGATTTACATATCAAATGATTTACACTTTTTGATTAATACCAAAATACCCCCATATCTTAATAGTAACCATTTAATATTTAATGGGTGCATGAACTATTGAACTTCCATTTAATAATTAATGAGGTTGTTGAATGTATATTACTTGTTGAAAGCATTTATTATTATTATTATTATTATTATTATTATTATTATTATTATTATATCTATAATCTATATCTTTATCTATATTTATAATCTATATTCTATAATTATCTATAGTCTATTTATATATATATTCTAAAAATATGCATTATTTATGATGACATGCACTTTTTTAAAAAAAAAATTAGACCAAAATAATAGCCTTATAGCAAAAAATTATTATTATTTTCAAATTAAATTAAACAATATATTATTATTATTATTATTATTACCAAATGAATGTGCTTGAATATGTATTATTGTTATCAAATGAACATGTATGAAGTTAAAATTAATACTAATTAAATATTTCAATGTATGTTTATTTCAATGATTATGTTTATTCTATACTTAACAAATATGCTCAATATATATATATATATATATATATATATATATATAGTAAAATTTAACAATAGTATAACTAATAGTCATATCTTACACACACACATACATATATATATATATAGTCCCTTTCCCCTCAATTAATTGCCGTCCAACATAAGCATAAGCAATATTTATTATATGGAAAAAGATGGTTATAGATTTCATAAGAAATAGAAAATGTTTGGCTTAAGTCTAAGGTTTCGCAAAGCATAACACTGCACCATTATGTTACCAAGTGTCAGGAATAGTTAATAAATTTTTCAAACAACATAAATGTATGCTTCTAGACATTACTTATGAATTTTGGCATGCACAAATTATTATTTATATCACATACCGTATATCTCAGATTATATAAACTTAGTACTATAATAATACAATACCTTTTATGTTTGATTTTTAAAAATATAATAAGCTAATTAGTACCACATAAATTTCTATTAATTTACAAAATTTTAAATATTAAATGAAAAAATTTAATACAAAGGTATAATTATATGCAATATAGTAAAAAAATAATTTGATAAAGTAATTTATATGATATACTTTTTAATTATATTTTATTATTAAAGTATTGATTAATATTTTAACTTTTTATGTATATTAAATATTTTGATATAATTAACTATTTAATGGTAAAAGAGTTATAAAATTAAATTTTAATATTTACACAAAGAAAATGTGTAGTTAAAACGTGTAGTTGTAGTAGGATTATAAAAATAAAATAACATATAAATAATTTATTACAAGTACAAATATATTTAATCACTCTATAAAAGTTATTCATCCAGAATAAAAAATAACATGACAAAACTTAGATTTGCATTGCATCTCACTAAAGAACCTACATTGTCCACGATATAAAAAACTGTCAATAATCAAGATTATGTAATACGCTTGAAGTTCTAGAAAATTAGTGTATTTTGTATGCAAAAAGTTCAAGATAGAATTAAGATAAAAATAAATAATAACAATCATAATATATATATATATATATAATAACATAGGACCAAAGAGGCCTAGCTCGGTCAATGTTAATGCCCCATAACTCTTTGTTACGGTTCGAATCTCACTGTATATGAGTTATTTTCTCTACCTATATAATAGTTTGCAATAGATTGTGGTAGTTTGTAATAGTTTATTGAAAAATTCATGTGTATACTTAGATATTCTTTTGTAATGGATAAAATATAGTATTCCAATCACTTCTTTAATAAAAACACATAAGAAACATAAAAAAAAATATCAAATTGTCCCATTAAACTTTAATTAATATAAATTCTAATAACTTCATTAATGATTACATTTTTTCAAATTCTTGACATACTTTAAGCATTCTTATGTATTTCTCTAAATCGCAAAAGAGTAAAAATTAAAATAAATTTTACATATCTACTATAATAAAATATATAACTTATTTAGGACTATAATGGATCACAAATAGCTAAGAATAAGATGTAGGATTATATATTAATACTATAATTTATTCACGAAAAAAATATGAAACCAGTCAGACCTATTTACGTTATGGTATAAGTGGATTTTACACCTAATATTCATCATATATGTTTGAATCTTAGTTTAATAATTTAATTTATCATTAAAAACTATGCGGATATACTAACTATTTCACTGTATATGTTGACAATAATTAGATGTAAGGTTTCATAAAGTTAATACAATTTATTATCTAAAAAATCATAAAAGTAAAGGTCATGTAAATATTGTTATTAATGAGATATTATTAACAAATATAAGTTAAGCATTTTCATGTCATTCATCTTGGTAATTAAATGAGAGTGTGAATCACGTGATACATACATGATAACATCATAAACGTAAATGTTATATAATTATATATCACTCAACAACTTATAACACACTTGAGATGCATAAGAACGCCGGCGACATAAATTAAGTCACAAAAGTCAGATAAAATTACAAGCAAAACAATCTCATCTGTAGTGCATCCTATAAATTGTTATGGGTTATTAAAACGTATAATATTTGCAAAAGGTATATCTTACTTTGGTAAAATTAATTCACAGAGCATGCATAAATGCTTAAATAAATTTCATTTTGTCTTTACATAATATTAATAATATTAATTCCACTATCTTCTTAAGATACTAATTAAATTTAAAAATGACACCCCGCTTCGTAGCAAATTTATTAAAGACTATAATATTTACAGACAAAACACTTATTTTTACTTTTAAATATGAATGGGGATATCTGTAATTATAATATATACTATATATTTTATATATTTTTAAATAATATGCACCTTATTATTAAATATAAAGGTTGTCTCTATATATTAATTTAGTGATTAGAAAGAATGACAACAACAAGAAAATAGATCAAATATGATTCCTATATATATAAGAGTATAATTTTCATTTTTGATATGTATATAAGAGTACATTTGGGTATTATTCGTCTTATCTTGTAGCATAAGAGGCAATCAACTCAATTTGAAACACATTGGTTAATGCTTCTCATTTTAATTACATAACGGGTATAATATATCTTTTATCCAATAAATACGGTTAATATTATCTACGAAATAACAAATAAAGTATAGAAAAAAGAAGGGTTATATGATGACTGGTTTTATATTCTTCAGTAACATAGACACCAATAAAATATGTGCATCCGTAAATAAATTATGATTTAAAAATATTTAAAATTCAAATTGATACTAATAAAAATATAATTTGATTATAATGAACAAGACAAATTCTTGATATGATTGAGTTAGAAAAAACATTTCATAAAATATGAGAATCTAATTGCCCTATCAAAATTTTACTCTCTTAATTAATTAGGATGTTAAAGGTTAACACCTTAGTTTATAGCTTATTTGTATTCATTTTTAGAGTCAACTATTTTTTATAATCGCAATTTCAAAAGCTCGACTACATGAGCTTTTTAGTATTATTTTGAAAAACATTCTATTAGTCTCATGATATTCTTTTTATATTAAATTACCATAATATTCAATCTAAAAATAATAATGAAAACTACTATTCATTTATCTTTCAGTGTCCATTATATTATATACTATGTGAATGCATAAAAAATAATAAAACATTATCCCTGGCCTATTCTCTTTTTAGAAAGTGTTGAGAATATCATCCAACAAATAACGTATAATATGGCAATAAGAAATAACAATTTATAATTAATAAGTTGTACCCATATGACAATACATATGAACTAAAATTAATAGTATTGGAATTATTTTAAATGAATTATAATTTGAGAATTATATTATTTTAAGTATTAGTTGAGAATCATGATATGATATCAACTTCTCTTTTTGTTATTTAAAAGTTAATGAACTACTTAACTTTATTTAGGTATAATTATCAAATTATAAACATGTATTTTTAACTGTAAATATTTTTAGTGTTAAATTACATTCAAACATTTCATCACACGCGTTGCACGTGCACTTTGCTAGTATATATAAAGTGAACCAAAGATCACAAGAGGTATATATATCCTTCCTCAAACCCTAGTCCAGTCTTCTTCACTCTCACCAAACCAACAATAGAAACCAAACCCTCATTTCTTATCTCTGAACTATGCCGCCCAGAAAGCGAAAATCCCGCGCTCCTGAAGCTGCCCAGCAACCCGAAATCGTCCAGCCCGCTGAACCCGAACCCGACCCGGAACCCCAACAACTCGTACCCGAACCGGTAGAAGCCGAGCAAACCCTAGAAGTAGATCCAGTAATCGAAGAAAATCCAGTAATCCAAGAAGATCCAGTAATCCAAGAAGACATGGTTGAAGATAAGGCAGCAGAACACAATCAATACGGAGAGGCGGAGCCCGCCGACATGGAGGAGCAGCAAAACGACGTCGTAAGTGCCAACCCTGAGCAAGACAGTGAAATTAACCAGATGCCAATCGAGAACGCGAATTCAGTAAACGGTGGTGAAGCTGAAGAAGGGAAGGACGATGAAATTGAAGATGAATTAGAGGAAGAACCTTTGGAGAAGATTCTCGAACCCTTCTCGAAAGACCAATTAACGCTTCTAATCAAAGAGGCAGTTTCCAAGCACCCCGATTTACTCGAAGACGTGCACAAATTGGCTGATTCCGATCCCGCACACTGCAAGATTTTTGTTTTCGGGCTTGGATGGGAGGCGAGCGATGAAACAGTTTCATCCGTGTTTGGGAAGTATGGAGAGATAGTGGATTGCAAGGTGGTTAAAGACAAGAACACTGGGAAATCGAAGGGTTATTGTTTTATACTGTTCAAAAATCGAAATGGGGCTCGACGTGCTTTAAGGGAGCCTCAGAAGATGATTGATGGTCGTATGACTTCGTGTCAGCTTGCCTCTGCTGGGCCGGTTCAGACAACTCCTACCCCGGCTGCGGTTGCTGCTGTTTCGACACCACCTGCTTCCGAGTACACTCAGAGAAAGATTTATGTGAGCAATGTGTCTGCGGAGCTTGATCCAAAGAAGCTTTCAGAGTTCTTCTCCAAATTTGGTGAGATTGAGGAAGGGCCTTTGGGATTAGATAAGCAGACTGGGAAACCGAGAGGGTTCTGTTTGTTTGTGTACAAGAGTGTCGAGAGTGCGAAGAAGGCATTGGAGGAGCCACACAAGACTTTTGAGGGTCAGATGTTGCATTGCCAGAAGGCAGTAGATGGCCCTAAGCATACTAAGGGTCACTTCAACCAGCAGCACAGCCAGACACATCAACATCATCACCAAAAGGGCTATCACCATCATCCTGCAAAGAAGGGAAGGTATGCAGGAAGCAGTGGAGGTGGGGGTTACAACGGCGGACACTTGATGGCACCAAGCGGTGGACCATCCATGCCTCCTGTAGGGTTTAATCCTGCAGTTGCCCCTGCCGCTATAGGACAGGCTGTGGCGGCTTTGTTAGCCGGTCAGGGTCTTGGTGGGTATGGAGGAGGTGTGAATCCACAGGGAGTACCACCCATGATGAATAATGCAGGGTATGGAGGTCAGGGTGGTGCTGGTGGCTATGGAGGTCAACCAGGAATGCAGGGAGGTTATGGTGGCCAGCCGCAGATGGGTCAGGGTGGCGTTAGGCCATATCAGGGTGGTGCACCATACATGGGTCGTGGTCACTAGGTAAATGGAGGTATGTGGATATTTTTCTGTTACATACTTTTATCCAGTAACTTTAGAGTGAGAGTTACATATCACTTCTTTCGGCATAGTTATTATTACATTTCACATTTGTTATTATTCTGAATATAACTAATGATTTGGAATTTGATGGGTTATGAGGGTGTTTTCTTCCTAATATCTTGAACAAGGTGTTTTCGATGCGTCAAACATAGGTCTTGGTTTGCACCCCATCTTAAGCAATCCCTCTGTTAGATGCCACAGCCATATTGTAGGTATTCTATTTTGTTTGGTCACCAAGAATTTAATTTGTGGTTGACATTTTTGGCCTGGTGTTTTGGGTTGTTTTGATGAGGGCTCCCGCATTGACAATATTTTTCTCGATCAGACGTATTGCCCTTGCATTTAGGATGCTTGGTCTTGCTGAGCATGATTGCTCTACTTTGTGAATGTCTGGTCTTTGGATGATTTGGCTTGCTAGTGGATCGTTGCACTATAACAGTAGACTTGTGTGTGGATGAAAGAAAAACTATTTAGCAAAGGGACAATGTCAGAAGTGGAGCAGACCATGTATTTATTCTAAGTCATTGAATTTTAAATGGAAAAAATTGGAAATTGCAGGTGGATTGTCATACTAGTACAAGTAACTTTAGTAGCACATGAACCTAAATTCTACAGTTATGATGTTTTATGTAAGAATATGGAAAATGTGGTCTATTACTTATGCCGATCTCCTTCGAGTATCCTGGGTACAGAGAGCCCAGGGTAGGTAAAAGTTAAGAGATATGACCTATGTCTTTGAGTAGCTTTTGAATGACCTAGCATTCTTACACTTTAGTTTGTGATATTTCTGTTATTCTATATTGGTGCTAAGCTATATTTATTTGTCTATTTGTTTATTTACCTCACATTAATCTTTATGCTTTCTAATTTATCTTTTTCCTGAATTAACATGTTTATGCAGCTGATATATTTTTTGTTTCCATGGTCTTACACGTTTAGTTTCTTTCATTAGTATAAGTTTTTCGGTGAAGTGGGAACATTAGTAATTTTTAATTTAAACTTTCAGTTACACATTTTTAATGATAAATCTCACTTTCATGCTTTATGTTCTTATGAATGAAACTATCAATTATGTTTCCAAGTTTGTCTTTATGTTTTTTGTATTGATTGTGCAGATTCTTCGTAAATGCATCAAACTTTTAGTTTTGGACTCTGGTGATTCTTCTCAAGTTCGGGAATATTGCAAATGACGTCTTTCCTTGTTGCAAAAAGTTATCTTTCCTAAAGACTAGAATCAAAATCTTGTAGTTTTATGACATTTAGTTTTCTCTGTCGAATATTTTCTAAAATGATAACGTATTTTGTCTCCGGATAACAACTTTTTGAAAGGATTGAGAACCAATGGCTATATTCGTACTATGTGTGTCTCCAGCATTTGAAAGGATGTCAATTTATCATCTTTCTCTACTACACATGATATTTTTCTGTTGGTGTTCGAGAATTTAAACCTTATTTTTATGTTGAACTCTCATGTTTCTCTGCTCTGCATCAATTAATATTATGATTTCCATCACGAACTTTATCTTCTTCAGACATTGCATGCAAAATGCAAATTTTAGGGATTGAACCCTAGCATCAAACTGTTGAGCATTCTATTAATGACTGCACAGGTTGCTACAGTCAGTGGCTTGATTCTTGACTAACATACATTATAGTTTGATCTAGTAACAATTGCAGGAACTGTTATTTTGCAGGAAAGCTCATAACATGTCACTGCTGCAACTACCTTATGTTGCCTGATCATTATTTGATTTATTAAACAATTTGCATCACGGTATGCATTAAATTCAAATTTTGCAGTTCAACAAGCGCATTTTATAACTTATTTGAATCAGATTAAACTCAGTTGCTAATTAACATTTGAATTTTGAAAATACGCTCACAAGGGACGAAGATTCCTGTTTTAAGTAACCTTCTGTGGTGAAACACTTTAATTATGATCCGGTTTCTCAGTTTTCAGCAATTCTGGGATTTCTTAAATATGGCAACTTCACAGTCTTGGACGACTTTTCTTTCTCAAGATGATTTCTTCCAAATTTAGCCTGCACTTCTTTGTGCTTTCTGTTTTGCCTACTTTGGGCTGTCCTGCAAAGTCGAACTTTTCTTCACCCAAAAAATATTAGAAATAAACATTCCCTCGGCTTCTTCAACACTCTATTAGTTACAGCATTGTGTAAATCTTTTTGGTCAATTCAATTTGGGGGCTGGCTTTCGATTTCCACAAAAAGCAGGGCGCATAAGGAAGTTGATGCCACAAAGTGCCTGCTGAAAATCTTTAGCTTCGAGCCAGGTAATTTCACTTTGTTGCTTGCAACTAAGAATCTGGTGGCAATCATTGAATTGAGCAACAAATCCTTGTGAAGTGGTTACCCTGGTTTTGGAATTATAGATTGGGTATTAACCAATTTATCGATATCGGTTTTGTATCTCCCCGGGTTAGCTACAGTTTTGTCTTGATAATCGTATTTCGTACTTTCATCTTCTTTAGTCGATTGGGCTGTGTGGAAACCAGCTTTTCTAATTTGGTATTTCATGGGCTCGGTTAATGGACGGGACATATGAACAGCCTAATTGCTTGCCCCAAACGACCCCGTATCCATTGATCGGACATACAAAATGCCCATTACAGATGATGAGGCTGGTTCACATAAAGGAGGGGGCTTGACTAGGTGTGTATAGTTCAGCAGCTGTAGCTCATTGCGCCCTTCATCCCTTCTTTTTTCGTCAGTTGTATTTATGTGGCGAAGTGTTGCACAGATGTAAGATTTCTACGGTTTTTAAGGAAAAATCAATGATATTAAGATACTAACTCTGTGAGTTCGAGATGTAAGGTGAGTCGAGTTGGCTCGCGAGTTAAAATGAACTGACTCAATTGGAGCTTGGCTTGGGGCTCTAGATGACACGAGCTTGAATTGAGTATTTCGAGATTGAGCTTCTTTGTGAATTGAATTTTAAATATGAATTTAGGGGGTAATAGAGACTTAACTAATAAATTCTTTATTTTTTAACAAATATATATATTTTTACAACATAAGTTTGAGCTTGACTTGTCAAACCGTCGAATTTGAGTTTGAGCTTAGAAAAATAAATGAGTTTGAGTTTAAACCTGAAGAGACAGCTTATTTCCCCCCTATTTGGATCTCATGAACAAAAAAACTAAACGATGATTGCATATGTATGATAGTAAATTTATAAAACGTATAAATATGAGAACTTACATCCCTACCCCAGGAGTGCGTCGCAAGTCGAAAACATGCTTAGTTAAGATTGAATACGATATCCAACTCCTTTGGGGTGAAATACGTTCTTTCAAATGATATAAATCAATATTATCAAGATACTAACTCACAGCTCAAGAAGGAACTGTGCGAGGTGAACAAGGAAAGGGAATTTAGTTCGAAGAGGCTGAATGAAGAGGGGTCAAGTGCATTTGGACCTAGTGACCAAAAATTTTATAAAGGTAATTATAGCCTTCAAATTCAGTGACAAATGCCTAACCAACTAAACAACTAAAGAGGACAGTTTCTTTGGTAGGGTTTATAGATGAGAAGGATGCTTGCAACATATGGAACAGAGCATGGTCGAAGATACCTAATTCTCCTAATTCAGTTGAAACCACCAAACAATAAAGCAAACAAATGAAACACAAGAGGCACCATGATTTTTACAACATACAGTTAAACTCCATCCTGATAAATGTTAATACAGTTTGATGTCTTTATTCTCTACCTATTTTTTTTTGTTTTTTTTTTTGTTTTGTTTTTTTTGTTTTGTTTTTTTTGGTTTTTTTTGTTTTTTTGTTTTTTTTTTGGTTTTCTTTTTCATTTGTTTTCCTATATACAAATTAGAAACCTAACTAACAGAAGAAAAATGCCTCATCAAGCCTTTTGGACATCTCCAAAAAGAAACACCAGAAAGGCTGCACAAACCTCTCTGGCATTTTAAACAGCAAGTCCCACTTGATGGGCGACTAACTACCCTGTCTAATATGCTATAATATACAAAAATCATCCTTTAATTCCGATGGCTCACCAGCTTCATGTTGCTCTATAAAACTGTTAGAATTGCTCATTTCCAAAATTTGTGATTGTCGGCTGATTTGAAAAGCCAACCAATAGAATGTGATGGCTTAATGATTAACGTCCTTTGTGGAATCGTTCTTAGCTTTTGAGCGTTTGAAGTCATCCATACTGCGGTATTCTTCCCTGAGCAGTTTATCCAATTCTGGACATTTCTCTAGTGGTTCTTTCTGGCCATGGGCTGCTCGATAATGGTGAAATGCCCTGCAAAGAGAAGGCATGGGATTGAGGGAAGGAATATAAACACACACACACACACAGAAAAAAAGACGAAAAGGACTGCAAGTACAAAGAGTAGCCTCTAATGTCATACAGTTCATGCACATGGTATTAATACTTGCCTTGTGAATTTTATGAACAAGAGTATACTCGAGTTAAGGTGTGTTCACACAGCTCCAAGTGATTCAATATGTCACTTTGAGGTTGGGACTAGACTGACTTCAACTATTATGAAAACTTATTGCAAGATTCACAAATGACAGTCCTATTGTTAGACAATCACTTTGGTATTTCTATAGAGTTCACAATTCCAATCATCAATATATATATATATATATATATATAAATAGCAGGATTTTATTGGTAAACAATGGTCTCTCAACTCCTACAACACAATTATATGTTAATCAAATAGAAGGTAAATAATTATAAGAGAGTTGAAAAGGATATTATATTTACCAATACTTTTCCAAGCCATAAAGGTTTCCTTTTTTATAGACATCAAGCGTCAGCTGTTCAAAGTCCTCATAGAGGTCCGCTCTGAATTCCTTCTCCAGACCATAACTGTAACAAAGAAAAACAAGTGATATTCAAACTAGGAGAGAACTTTCTTGTGGAACAGGACATTTATATCGGAAAAAAAAAATGTCGGAAATGAGGGGAATAATGAAAAGTTCTGCAATCTACATAAATCATACCTATAAAACCTGAATAAGCACTCTATCCCATAATTATAACCAGCAGCAGCATCTTCCAGAGCATACTTCTTGAAATCATTATACATGGTAGGGATAAACATGTTTCTTAAGAAATATGACCAAAACCTGTACAGTGTATTCATTTCCTGCAAGTGGAGCGACGCACATGACATAAAGACATCAACATCTTCTGTATGGTCAAAATACAAAAGTAAAATCAGTAACACAATTGCCTAATCACTCAGTCTGCACGCTATAGCAACCAAATTGTAGATTGACAAACTGTCATAAATTATCAGATTAATAAACATGTCAATAGGACAAAACAGGAGATGAAACCTTTAGCAAAAGTGCACCCAACATCCACCCACAATATATGCATAAGTTGAACGTCAAAAAGTTGGTTAAAAAAATACTTTAATGAACTTACGTCCAGCCATCTCAGAAAAATATGATTAAATTTTGAGCATATAACTATGAAGCATGCATCTGTGATGGTAGAAATGCACACCTCATCCCTTGTATCGATGGCATGAGACATCTGACAAGTCATGTTATCTGTGTAACACTTGATGCACCATGTACTTGTGTAAAGTGACACTTCTCACAAAAGTAAACGGATCGATTGGCAATGAGAGGATCGATTGGCAATGAGATACTCTTGATAAATAAAATTGGAGAAACATACAATTAATACATATGTCCGTAGTCTCACACTTGGAAGAGTCTAGTGGGTTTTCAGATAAATGTATGGTTGCATTAACAATCAGGTAAAGATATATATTCATTTGCTTCAACAATGGGTGAATGACGAAGGACAAGAATGGAATGATTTACAGAAATAAATACCTCACTACAACCAATGCCCCTTTTCTTTCGTTCACTAAGGCACCGCTTGTTATACTTCTTGTACCTGGAAAGAAGAAACTTTATATCTCAGCCAAAAACTGACAAGGTTGTTTACAAAACATGGTCAAATCAGTAGGCAATGGTTACCCTTTAGCATTAAAACTAATGAACAAGTCTTTTTATATCTCAATATGCACTGACATTTACAGCATAAAAGTGCCCGAAATTAAATCTGCTTACAGCTGCTGTTTAAAACCATTTTCCTCTAGGAGTTTATGACTAGGATGTTGAAACGGTGGAAATGGCTTTGGCACTGAACCAACTGGTGGACTACTTCCTGACAAGCTGCTATGAGAAGCACTCAACTTTGAAGGCCTCAGCCTGCCAAATTTCAAAGTAAATTTCAACATAGCTGAAAACAAATATAGCCAACAAACTTTAAGCAAAAGTTTTGCCGATTTAAGGAAAAATCAGATGCTTCACTCGATCTTAAATAGAACATAAGTAATACTACAAAAATGTCAAAAAAGAACTAGCCAAGCAATACTCACACATGACTATCTGGAGGTGTGGTACCAAAGAAAAACCCAACAGCATCGCTAGGTGGACTTTCAGATATTATGCTAAGAGAGTTTCGGCCATTTCCATGAGCTCTAAAATTTCCAGGAAATAGACGCTGGTTATGAATTGACTGTTGCTTTGAGTTGCCCTTGTTCTGCTTCCTACGAGAATTTCCTGGCCCTTCTCCAGTAGAATGATCAAGAACCCTCGAATTGCATGCAGCAGCATCATGAGCAGGATATCTGGAGTTCTCGCCCCCACTTACTTTAATGGGCTGATTCTGTCTACGATGTGACCGTTTTGAGTTTAGTTCCTGCAAATGGAAGATGTTTGTAATTGTGTTTGTTTAGTACAAGTGCAATAAATTCAGAAATCAATCCTTTTAACCTGCTCATAGAAGTAGAGGCCATCATTTATAGCAGAAGCAAGCTCACTGGATATAGTTTTTGATTCATCCCCAGTTCCTTCACTGATCCTCTTATTCTGTAGCATAAAATCCAGTTAGACATTGAATTTGAATAATTAAACTGATATTAGTGATTCAACTTCTCAGCAACAATACTGATGATTAAGATGTGTTGAAATTGACAACTAAACAAACCCAGTATAGACCCCTTTTTCGACAATGCTATTCTGACAAACAAATTTGAAATCAAATTATAAGATTCTTAGAACTTCGAATTTGGTATCCCTTTTTCTTAACAATGTCACTATCACATTAGTCCTGCAGGATCTTTCATATAAACAAGAAACCGGGCATATAACCAATTCGTTCCTTGAAAATGGAGAGTCTCAGCCAATGTAGAGTCAAGGAAGTAGTTTTTCTGTAGCCAAAACATATAAAAGCTGTCTCAATGGTTCATAGGAGCATCCCAATGGCCAGGTCAATGTACTTGCATGACTGATCCAATATAAAACAAATTTACAAAGAACAAGGATTGTGGCCAAAGGTTTGCCTTTGTCAGACTTGACTAAGAACTGAAGGAACGACATCGGTTCAGTATAGGCAGCATTGAAGAACAAATTTATACCCAGAACCATATATCGAGTGGACTATCTTGAGCAAAAGGGAAATATTCTATTAAGAAGGTTGATTCAATTTTGCATCACTTCATATGGATTTACAATATGCTGCATCAATACATTAGGAAAGAGTAGCACACCGACAGAAGATACTGAGAACACCTACCAGCATAATTAGCATAAAAAAGTCTATTTGAGAAGCATTATGTCTGAAATGAAAGCCAGCAGCTCATGGCCTAACCTGAGTGACAATGACGAGCCTCTCAACAGCCTGATCGTTATCAATGATTTCATCGTCTTCATCATCAACCCTGATTTGAGAAGGTAAGTAAGAAACGCTTTGAGCATGTAAAATAATGGCATGTAATGAAAGATGATGAATAATATAAAACCTATAAAGAACTATAAAGCAACACACAACTGCAATACGGATTCATGCTGCAGTAGTACACCTCTCTTTTTGAGAACTAACGAGTTGGACAACTGCAATAGGACCTAAAATTTTGATTAAATGATGCTGCTCTTTATTTCAATGGAAAAAATTCGAAGAAAATTCTTATAATTTTTCTCATAAAATTGTATGTTTAATTACATTATTGCAGATTAATGTGTCCATTTCTCAAGGTATCACTAATAAATTAAAATAAATGCCTTTGGGTATTTAGTAATGTTGTGTAAACCCGCAATTTAGAATAGAAACCCAAGTGACTATAAAAGTTCTTAAAAAGTATTACAAAAGATAATAGAGTTCCCAAACCAATTATTATAAGTACCAAATTTTTGGTTCTCTGTATGATATAGCCAATTACTGAATCATAAATACTCCGAAGAGAAACTGCTTCCTTATATGCCAATTTGCAAAAAGGTTCTTGAAGGAGAAAAATAATAAAATATCCAATTAATGGAAATCTATTCTTCAGATTTGAAACTATAAGATGATCTAACCAGGGTAAAACCTTTTATTCACAATTTTGATTTATACTAGCTGTATGTTGCATGTGTTTTCAAATTACCCTTCAAGTAAAAACTGCTGTGTCTTCTCAAAAACTTCACCAGAAAAAGAAAAATAAAAAGAAAAATAACGGGGTTTCAGTAATAAACATTTTTTCCAGAAACTCTAGGGTAAGATTGACCAGGTATAAGACATGAAGGCCAATGTATTAAAACATTATAGACCCAAAAGTGTTGATATTAGGAAGTATAAAGACATGAACCATTTCTACTTGAAATGATACTGGTTTTATATATGGAGTATGAGTTCATCTCGTGCACCTGAAACAGGATAAGCATTAAGCAGTAGAACGTAGGTCAAAAGGTAGATATAGAAACTCAAAAAATATGATTTCAAAATGAGGTGAACTTCCCGCATTAATCTTTTAGGTCCTTGTTTTGTTAACCACATAGTAAGAATATGTGCAGATAAAGGTAACTCAAGCATTAAGAAGGCATGGTAAACCTTTCAACAGTTGAACAATGGTTATACCTTGCTGTCTGCTCCAATTCCAGCTCTTCATCCAGCAAAAATGTGCTGGAATAATCATTAGATGAGTCGCAGTTTTCACCAGCACTCGACTTCACAAAACCAGATCCTTGTAAGGTAGCTGATAGATTTGAGCCATAATCAAGTTCCGAGACATTATTCCTATTATCATGACGAATACCCAACCTCATGCTTGAGTTACAACTTCCCGAAGCAGTTATTTGTGATTCACCATTGGAAAGAACTCGATCGTGGTTTTCCTCAGTATCATAGTTAGTGGATTCCTTTATAAAATCTTCACCCAGTGATAAGGGGTCCACAGAGCATCCATTTGGTGAAGGAAGATCATCTGTTACTTCACTGCGGTCTGTTCTATTTTCTTTTTGATCATCATTCTTCATAGAATTCGAAACTAGAGATGAAGATCTACTGAGAATAGAAGCCGGAATCCACTTTGACCACTCGTCGCGTCTCCTTACCTTCTCACCCTACAAAGATTGAGGTCAAAGTGGATTAAGGAAACATATTACCAAGCAAGAGGGACAAAATTAGAAAGACAGGTAGGTGATTTAGGTGATTAACATAAAAGAGAAGTCTATATGTCATAATTAAGGATAACAAGGCAGGTGATTGAGGGACGTTCTAGATAGGCAAATTATTCTACCTGCACTTCAATGGTCTCTGAAGCCTGCAGTGCATCCAGAATGAAAGGTATATCTGTGCTCATTCTTTTAACCTAAAAATCAAAATGCAACATAGCATAATTATCATATAACATAGAAGATCTAACTTTGAGAAGCAAATTAAGCTCAAGACAAGAGAACTAATTGCAGAAAATGTAATATGACAATTACCCACCAATCCAACAAGCAACCAAAGTAATTTTTAGTTTTCTTTTACCTCCAAAGGTTGCGCATTTACAATCTATCAACTCCCCGGAGGAAAAAAGAAATTTTTCTCAAAATGCATGAGTATCTCCAAGTGCACGTATTTAAAAATTGCGAAGAATCTGCTAAAATATTACCCTCTTAAATTCAGCAATGGTTGATATCGGAACCCAACCTTGTTCGTCCATCAAGGAAATCAAGTAGTGATCATTCTGCAGATTCGCGTCACTGCCAAAGTAGTGAAATTAAAACTTAGTTCTAATCTCTTTCAGGAATATAATATCGACTTAGACTTGGTAATTACATCAGACTGCTAAGACGTTTAAAAGCAGCATGTCCTAATTCTCATCTTATCATTTAAATAAGAAAAGTTTAATTTTTGGACAACAGCTATTGCCCATCTCTATAAAAAATAATTATGAGCAATTATTATCTTACTGCAATGTACACGACCTTAAGTATAAGTAGACAGTGATACGTGTATAGGATTGAAACAAATATTATATTTCAATGTTGTACAATAAAGTGAGCATGAGATACTTTTCGAATATTCACCTGAAGTAATATTCAATTTGCTTTACGATGTTCGCTCTCAATGCTATTGTTGGCGAGGGTGGCATGGGAACTCCAGGGCTTAAAGGATATGGAACTAAAAATGGAGGCAAGGGCACTCTAACATAGCCTGGGGGAGGAGGATAAAAACAAATTCCAGGAGGACCTGTATCATAGATGACCTGATTAGTCAATGTTACCGCAACTTTTGAAGAAAATCAACTAGGAGGAAAAGAAGCAGAATATAGGTTAAAAGTCAATTGCAGAGAGTAAAATCTAAATGCAAAGAATACTTTAAATAATTCATCAATACCTTGGAAGTTTGATCCATCAATGAAGCCTGCAGGACCCACAAAAGGAGGTCTTATAAAAGGTCTTGGACCCATAGTTTGTTGCAAATGAAAGTTGTTGTTAGTAGCAACTGGCCATTGATTATTCCAAGAACGATTCATTTGGGCACCATGTTCCTTCGCGTTAGGCCTTCTTCCAACAGAATTGGAATCATGGGCACTTGAATCAGCACCTTTTGAAGGTTGAGAGCCCTCATTAGCTGGAGGAACAAATGCTTGTGCGGGAGCATAACTTCCAGACTTTGCTACTCGAGTATCAGCTCTTGGGAAAGGTTCATGAGGAAATGGACGAGCATATCCAGAGCCTGGCATAGGATGAATGGGAACCACAGTATGGAAACCCGGTGCAACTGCTGGCTGATAATATGGTATGGGTACCGGAAATGGAGGTACAGCATTTGGGCCACGCTTAGGGCCAGTTTTATTTTGATGCATAAGGTATGGCCTACGAGGAGATCTAATATTACCACGTCCATGGAACTTCTGATGCTCAACTGGGGCCTGGAAAACCAGAAGAAAATTGTCAAGAGCGCAATCCTACTAATTTTTAAAACAAAATATGCATATTCAATTAGCGTGTATTATAAAAAACAGCAAAATTTGCAGCCTGCAGCCTGCATAAGATCAAATCTAATATACACGAGCTCATCCTTTAGAGGGAGATATTTCAAATATGGCATGTAATTTAGTTGGAGGGACAAACAAGCAAGTCCTGGAAACAACTCAGCTTCAGAAATCTGGCCACATATTATTTATACTGCAAGCTCGTAATATATATGTAAAAGGCTTTAGAACTGCAAAGAATATCAAGGTGCGAGTTCACTATCCTAGGACTACCAGACATGAATGGGACCAATAAATAGTTTTATAAACTAGCAAGCTTGATTAAAATAGTTAATAGAAAATATAAGAATACTGGAAAACATGGATATAGTGATTATCATGATCCAGAGATATATTTTAATTTGTTTATAAATGTGTATACATCCTCAAGTCCATTTGTCAACTGGCATTAACTTATGCTATCGTTTCACTCTGTCACTCTGCAATTTCTGGTATCACTTCTCTTTATCTTCCAACATGGAAGTTCATAGTTCAGTAACATACAACCTGTTCTTCCTCCTGTTTAATATTCCACCGGAGTAACATGTGAATGGTGCTTAAAATTGGAAACAGAAAAATCAATTTCCCTGTTTTATTTCCTAAATTGAAGTATAAAAGAGCAGCATCGATTTCGAGAATCTTTGAAAAGACAAATATTCCAATACTAAGGATATTAAACCACGTGGCGTAAAAACCGAAAAAACCCAAAGATGAGCCATCATCTTGCTATTAAAGATGCACATAAACAGATTTAACTTTCTTCACTCAAATGTTGTTATTATTAATTGCTGACACATAACGACTCAATAACTGAAGTCGAGACAAAAAAAAATTAAGCAACCAAAAAATCAAAAATAAAACTTTTAAGAAAAGTGAATCTCTTTATTCACATCAAATATTTATTCTCAGTCAAAGCCAGATCCTCAAGTGATCATTTTTTTCTCGGTATAAAATCCTTATTTTCTCTTTTCCACTGTCCATAATATCTAGGTCTTGATTATACACGCATGTGAACCATACAAGGTGTAAACAAAGAGAGACAAATTCAGAACCATAAACTCAACACTTCTAAGAGCATCCTCTACATTCACATATAAAGCAACAAATATTAATTCACAACGAAGAAACAGAAATAATTAATCAATAGAGAATTAGCAAGGAAAAAACACCGACCGTCACTTGAGCCGCCGCAGGAGCACCACCGCAAGCATCAGACTTGACGGAGCCGGAATCAACACCGTCATTGTTCTTCGGAATCTGCTGCGCGTCGGAAAGCGCAGGCCAGGATTCCGAACCAGCAGCCATGAGTGGAGTACCGGAGACCGGAGTCTTCCAAGGAGACTTCGGCGGAGCACCAATGACGACGTCGTCTAGCTGATCGCCGCCGGCATTCTCACCCATCCCCATGATACGAATAAAAAAAGAGTGAATTAGATACGAATAAACAAGATTGAGACTGAGATTAAGATTAAGATTGAGATTGATTCAAGGGCACGGCGGCGGCAGAGGTGGTGGGGAGAGTGAGGTGGCAGTGTATGCCTTGTGGGGAAAGCAGAAAAAAAAAGGGCAAAAGGACTAGGGTTATAAATTCTCTCAGACTGCGTGCGAGACTAATAGTTGACTGCGTGCGTGTGTGAATTTATACTACGAGGGGTATTTCTGACAAAATATTGTGTATTTATATAAATTTAATGTCAAATAAACTATTTAAATCATATTAGACTACTCCAATAGCAAGTTTTTCAAAAACTACCAATACCCTTCCACGGGCTTTTTTGATATAACCCCCGAGGTATGTAACTTTGGCAAACAACCCCCGAGATTTGAAATTTTGGTAAACAACCATTTCTGTTTAGTTGACCGTTAGTCAACAGTTAAGGTCATGGGCAAAATTGTAATCTAATAATTCCAAACAAATATATTAATTTTCAATGTATTTATTTGAAATTACATTGAAAATAAATACATATTAATTTTATTAATTTTATTTATTTGCAAAATTGTAATTTGATAATTCCAAACAAATATATTAAATAAATATATTAATTTTATTAATTTTATTTATTTGCAAAATTGTAATTTAATAATTCCAAACAAATATATTAATATTATATTGAAAATAAATACATATTAATTTTATTAATTTTATTTATTTGCAAAATTGTAATTTAATAATTCCAAACAAATATATTAATTTTATTTATTTTATTTATTTGCAAAATTGTAATTTAATAATTCCAAACAAATATATTAATTTTATTAATTCCAAATAAATACATTGAAAATTAATATAATTGTTTGGAATTATTAGATTACAATTTTGCCCATGACCTTGACTGTTGACTAACGGTCAACTACACAGAAATGGTTGTTTACCAAAATTTCAAACCTCGGGGGTTGTTTGCCAAAGCTACATACCTCGGAGGTTATATCAAAAAAGCCCCCTTCCACATCAACAAATTCATACTCCACATCATCAAATATCTTCAAAAACTATCACACTCTCCAATAGCTAGTTTTTCAAAAAATAATTCAATTTTCTCTTTCATCTACATCAATAATATATACCCCACTTTATATATTCATTCTCTCTCCTTTTAATTTTACAAATGTTTATAATTAAATTGTTCATACATAATTAAAATATTGTTATAATAATTTATTATAATTAGTTTAGTTATAAGTAATTTAAATTAGTTTAAATAAAAAGAAAGAAAATGTTTAAATAATTAGATCTTTTTTTTGTGGTGAAGTGTATCAATATTGGTGTCTATTTATAGATATTGAAAAGTTAGGAACTTTGGTAAAAAAAAATAAAAAATATTATTTTAAACCTAAAATTGCCATTTTAAAATAAAAAAATTAATTATTTTTAAGGTCCAATAGAAATGTGACATTTGTCACTTGGAGAGAGAAAAGTGAAAGAAAATGAGGAAGTGAAAAAAAAAATTTGTTGGCCAAATACTTCCTAAAAACTAGCTATTGGAGGTAAGTTGGTAGTTTTTTGGCCAAAAACTTCCTCAAAAACTACCTATCGGAGGTAGTCTTATAGGTCTTCATAATATATTTATTTTCCCATGTGAATTTAGTTATGGGCCCAGCCCATAACAAAAAGGAAAATGTACCACGAGGTCTCCAAACTCAATTGAATGTGTGACCTTTTAAAATTATATTTAAACTCTTAGACAAGATAATGATAATCTATACAAATACACAAAAATCCCTATATTTAGGGCTAAATCTTAGTATATGATACTTTTATCTTTCAAATGCAAATTCTTTCTTGGTACAGAGTTTGCTATTAAATTTTTATGTGATGGGTTTTTAATTTTTTAACGACTTCAATTTTTATAAATATATAAATATGCATAAAGATATGAATTCAAAGTATTATTTAATGGTTATATTTGAATCTTTTGACAACGAGTTTGAAATTTATTTTCATTATTGTAACTTTTCTATTATAAAATATATATTTCAATTAAGGTAATGCAAATTTGTTAACCAGTTTAAAATAAGCCAAAATTCGTAAAAATACGTGAGCTGAGTTTGCAACGAGCAAAAATAAAACACGAACGGTAGGCACATAAATATGTAAATCAATCATAAATGAGTTGGAATTTTGAACTTCAAGAACTCTTGTACATTCTTACTTCAAAAGTTTTATATTAAAAACCTGCTCAATATTCAACAAATACATATATCGTTTAAAGTGTGCCCCCTTTCAAAACATGAAAAAATATTTAGGCAAATCCAAAATTTGGACAAAAATTAAACACCATGAGTTTCATTCACTTCAAGTTGCAGAAAAGCAGAAAAATCCAACAGATTAATATCTTTTTCGAACAGAAAACAATAACAAACTTAAATCCATGGCCAAAGAAATTCCCCACTCTAACATAATTGAACCTGTAGTCCTCAAGTCTACTAGGTCTGATACTTAGGGATTGGGCCTTTCTTCAAACTGGGCTTCAGAATCATCATTTGGCCCAATAAGTGTTGCAGGTCCATCATCACTAAAAGGCCCAACACTTACAACATCCTCAGAAATACTAGACACACTGTTATCTAACTCCTCAGAATCACTAGAATGGAGCCCAATAGATTCTAATTTCTTATAAAATCCTTCTAATTCTTCCATTGTAAACCAATCTTCCTTCATCTGTATTACAAATTACAACACAACACAGTCACACTAAATGCCTCTTTGAGCAATAATAAATATACGATTTGAGAAATAAATAAACTCACAGAGTAAGGGTAGCCATCAGCCCCGGCTATGCTAAAATTTTCGGGAGCAAACTCTAAGAACAGACTTGTAAAATAGAGAGTAAAAATACCGCATTCTTTGTCATTTCTCTGCTGCGGTACCTAAAATCGATTTATTTAACCAATCAACGTGCTTGTGCTCCACTCAAGCAATATATATATATATATATATATATATATATATATACAATCGCAATCAAGAATAAAGATTAGTGTTACCTTAGGAACCAAAAGAGGAATTTGTTCAATCAGATCTTTGTCCTCGGTTCTATTCTCCGTTTTGTATATGTCTAAGACCAAACTGCAAAAAAAAAAAAAAAAAAAAAAACCCACAAGAATCGTTGATATTATAAAGTACAACGAAGAACGAGGCGTATAATTTTATATATGCCATCCATTCTTGAATACCTCCTTATTGTAGGTTCATTTCGCATCGGATTCAATTCATGTAGCGAGTCGAGCAACAATATGCATGGAGATCTAGTTTCTGAATGTATTCTTTCACCAAAATGGCAAAAAATCAAGAGATACCAGTGATACCTAATAAAATGAAATTCTTGATTAGCAAACATCATATTCAGATATATTCCCCGGGTATTACAAGACAAATGTTTAAAGGGAGAAAAAAAAAAGAAATACATACCCCATAACAACAGGTATTAAAACATATTTCTTCGAGAATATGTTCTCCTTTTTGATCCACGACAAAACCCTTTCTCTATTATGTTCGATTGTGTACATGTAAAACCAGAAACAGCTCAAATGCATACACTGGTTCCTTTTCTCTTCAGGAGAATTTTTCCATATGTTCCTACAAAATCACGAAATTTATTTTCATACCACAATGCTTTAAAGCTACAAGCTGGTTATTGAGTTTTAAATTAATAAACCCTTACAGAAAATAGTGGTCGAATATGTCGTCAGATATCGGCTCTCGTAGGACAGCGGCTGTATCAAGAACTCTTTTGGATTTACTTAAATCGCATACTCGTGTATGTTTTCTCTTCCGGCCAAAATGGTGGTTTCGGTACTTCTTGGGAATTTGTTTTGCAAACATGTCATCTGCTATCAAGCATACCGATTAAATTCATTTAGAAACTTATGAATCAGAGCATGCCATGTTATTTATCACTGGATCAAAAGAGTTAGTGCAGATAAAAAGGGAAAGATATATAGAACATCTTGGCTTGTCCTTCAAATACGGAAACATAAGGTACAAATAGGGAGAAACAAGCATCAGTGAGGGGCCACTACATAATACAAGTGAGCACACTGGACATAAGTAGCTTATTAAAAACCTAGTGTTTTTTGTTTTTTTACATAGATCTTTTTTGCCTTCTCGGTTAAAAGGATATATTAATTGCCTTACGTTCTTTACCCCAAACACATCCTTTTGTTATATCAACTCCATGGTGAAAGTTCCACATAGCATAGTGAGATTTATCTTTTTCCAATTTGCTTGCTATATCCTTATACATTTAGGAGAATATATATTGAATGTATGTCCTTGATATCCTACCACCACTGACTACTCAATCATGTATATGTTGGACATTTACTCTCACCAAGTTATGTCACATTTTATTTCAAAAACGATTACAATAGCAGCTCAAAATGAAAAAAATAATTACAATTTACAGTCATTTTGAATCAGAAGGGAAAGAAATATTACAAGAAACCGACTGTATTGATGACAAATACTAATGCTAGTTGCTAAATGTGATTCTAGCTCTGTCAGTAGAGAAAGATTGTATAGCCATAAATACTTGCCACCTTTAGTCGTTATCATGAATTCATAGACCAACTATTTTGAACATACTACATGTCACCATTTTTAGCATTGTGAACGAAATTAAATACCTATCACAACGGAAGTTGTCAAGGCAGCTGCATGTAATCAGTAGAAATAATAGCTCAGACAAGCCATAAATTCAAATCAAACCAAAACAAATCCAAATTGCACAAACTACTAGATCCATATATTCTTCATAACAACCTGTATATTTGATAATACAACACTGCTCCACTGGAGCACTCATAATAATACACGGCTTACTAGACATATGAATCTTTATGCAATTTATATCACTCAACGAAAATTTTGGAACTACTCTGAATGACTAGGAGGAGCCGCAGAGGCGGAGACAGGGGGTTTTGGGGGGGGCGGCCGCCCCCCCCGAATTTTTAAAAATTTTAACATACGTAATTTTAACATGTATATTTTAAAAATTTTAACATTATCGCCCCCCCCCAAATTTTAAAAATTTCAATTCCTGGCTCCGCCATTGGGAGGAGGTCTTCAGCCAAATTACTTAACTTATGTATAATTACGTCACTAATGTCCAGTTTTATGCAATTGATGTATTCTGAAAAATGACAGGTCATTGGGAATATTATTATCAGTCAGGAGGAAAAATGACATGGTTCATTCCGAAAAAAATGATTGGGCGGAAAAAAACCATTCTTACGTAGTTCCACACTGTAAAATGAGTCATTAAAAAGAATATTAGTTTTAGAAAGAAAAGTAGATCAAGTTCTCTAAAGCAGAAAAGAACTTGATTGAGAACAATTTATCAAGCAATCCAAAGGTTTTAGCTTCCACTGTTGCTGAAAGAACCTTGCGATAATGAAGCAAGCCAAGGAACAATTATAAAAGAAAATATTATATCTATCTTTAAATATTTTGATTCTAAACTTTGACGATTAGTGTCACAGAAGCAAAATAAATACAAACATTATAGGTGTTCTTTCGGAGACTAATGCCTTGAAATAAATATTGATCATGTAACCTTGTAATTATATTACACCGAAAAATCTATCATTAAAAGAATAACCACTTTCATGTGAAATCTTCGGTTTTTACTCTTCCTCTAGGATCTCATTTTATTACATTCCTATTGACATTATTGCTGCTGCCCGGAATCCATTTATAATCTTAACGTTTTTGCTCATTAGAAAATTCCCATTTCATGATCCTCTTAAGTCATTCCTCAGGACAGAATCCTAATGTGTCTACACTTCTCTTAAGCTCTTTCGCGGGGACAATAAAGAACAGCATAGCAAGGGTGCACTTGAATATGCAGCATTCTCTAGGGAGTTCAGGCCTTCGGGGTCAAATTACCCAATTAAGGACCATTGAGGTTCCACCTCGCCAACAAAACATTCATTGAGTACATCCATATACCTTACGAGATTGAATCCTAAACTATCTTTTCTGCTTAACGAATGCTTATGGAAATTTTAGAATTGCGGGGAGACACTTTCTTCTTTTGCGACAAATAAACAAAATCGGCTAAATGCATGAATGCAAGGCAAGATCTCCCTCGAAAATTTATTTCATTGGAAAGTTTGGCCCAAAGGTCCTGAGTAACTAAGGGAATAAACTTTAATTTCCAATCAAATCCCATATCCAAGTCTCAATAATTGCATTGTTTCTCTGTACGCATACAGATAAAACTTCCCCAAAAACAGAAGTGTATTAACCAAAAATAAATTAAATGAATTTGTGCCTTAAGTAATTACAATCTTTCGATTCTTTCCTATGTTTTAGTCATCTCCTGATGAATCCTTTCCATTCTCTGAAATTATTTAAAGTCTCTCTCCAACTAATCCCTTCTTCCCTCAAACAAGAAGATGGTGATCTTCAGTAAGATAACTGGATATTTCTTTAATAATTTACATGACCAAATTAATTTTCAAGAAACACAAGCCTTAGCATTAGTACATGGACGGCACACAAACCATATTTCAAGAAAAAAAGAACTGATAAGAACCAGCCCACAGGAATACACGGAAGCATAACTCCAAATCAAACAACACCACAAAATTTAACACGCAAAAAAGGTTAGATCTTTATCAAGCAAAAAAAAAAATGAAAAGTTGCAATAAAAACCACTGCTACCATCCTGATCCTTTGTCAGTGCAAAAGCCTTATTGGAATTTCATGAAGTTATGATTTCAACAAACAAAAAAAATATATTCAGCAGAACCACATTGATAAAACACGGAAGCAAAGATATATATGTAAACTTTGTAGCATTTAAATGCTGAACAAGAAAACGAGGAAATTGAGAAGCTAAAAAGATCGAAGAGTGAATTTATAGTCGAACTCAGTTTTACCTGAAGAGCGCAAGAAAGTTCCGGCATAAAAATCGACAGGCTTCTCCTCTCTGAGTTTTCTTTTGTACATTACTTCGATCTTCATTGTTTCTGCTTTTCTTTTGTTTCCAATGAAGCCAATAAAGAGACCGCTGAAATAAATAAAAGAAATGGTTGTTTCCTCGGTGGGGTTCACTTCAACAACTGCATTTTATTTTGTGCAACCACTATCTCACAGTAACTTTGTCATTTTATAAGTGATTAAATACCGGATGAGACGAAAGGCGAGAAACAGATAGGATGACTTAAAATAAATGTTAAATACACATTATCTCTACTACCTAACACGTTAAATCAGCAATTAAGCTCTATTTGCAAAATTAGAAAGAAAAAAAGGATTTTGAGGATGTCTTGTACACCAGACTATTAGAGTCGGTGCAGAATAAAGAGAAATATATTTTGAACGTCTTAGCTTGTCCTTCGAATAAGCATCAGTGAGGGTCCACTACATAATAATAGCTTACAATACACTGAATAAAACTAGCTACTTAAAAAGACAAGTAGTACTTCATAACATAGTTCTTTTTCCCTTATTGGGTAATGGGAGATATTTGTAACCTACGTTCTTTTATCCACACTTCAACTCTATGGTAAAAGTTAATTAATGCGTAGTGCGGTTTTCTTTTTAAAATTTTCTTGCTCCACCCTTGTCCATTTAGGAGAACATATACTGACTGCAAGTCATTGATAAACTACCACCCCTTCAGCATGTACTCTCACCAACCTATACCACATTTAATAAGTATTACGGTAGCAGCTCAAAACCAAAAAAGAAAAAAAGGATACAATTAGGGGACATTTTGAGAATGATATCATGATAGAAAGAATTGTTACAAGAGACCGAATGTGTTGACGACAAGTATCACTACTAGTTGGAATATGTGATTCTAGCTCTTTGCTACTAGTGAGAGATCGTTGACTATGGATTACTTGCAACCTTTAGTATTATTTCACGAACTCATAGACCTTACTAGTTTGAATATACAGTGCACAGGCAGAGCTGCATGTAATTTTAAAAAATACTTGCTTAAACAAACCCTCACTTCAGATCCAATCGTCACAGTTCCAACTTGCAGAAACTAAAATAACTGCTCCAACTGAAGCAATCTTAAAATACTGTTAATGAGGTGCACTCCATCGACTTATGCTTAATTGTTACATAGTAATCTGGAGGAACCGATAAGGTCATAGTTGCACACTATGAAATACACAAAAATAAATGATTCATAATATGTTTCAAAATAGGAAAGTTATTTGAGTTCTCCAAAGCAGAAAACAACTTGATTTAGAAGAATAAATTAAGCAACTGTGCAGCACCCAAGGGTTTTAAGTTGGAGGCCTTCCAAGCTTCCTCTCTGCTGAAAGAACCATGAAAGATGAAGCAAGGCATGTGATAAAAATAGAAAAAAATATTATATCTATTTAAAAAGGTTTTGATTCTAACTATTGGCAGTTGTGACATGAAGGCATAATAAATAACAAACATTATAGTGTTCTTTGGAAGATAAAAAGGATATGAAATAAGTATCAAATATGTACCCTTGTAACTATATAACAACAAAAAGTCTATCTTTAGAAGGATAACCTCTTTCATGTGAAACTTCGGGTTTTACCTCTTCTCATTTATCAGTAGTCTATTAACGTTTTTTAGGCTGCCCAAGTTCCATTTGATATCTTAACATTTTTGCTAGATAGAAAAATCCCCTATCACAATCCTCTAAAGTGTACGTATCTCAGGGCCCATAAGCTCTTAAGCAGGGAAAATCAAAGAACAAAATGGCTAATTTTTGGAATGCACTCTTTATGCAGCATTTTCTGAATTCAGGCTCAATGACCAAAGTAATAATTTATTTTATTTAATAGTTGGCCTGAACTTCTTGAATCACCACGGCATAAACCCTAATTTCCGACCAAATTTCCTATCCAAGACTAAATTGTTGCATTGTTTCTGTGAATGTCCATTGATAAAGATTCCCTAAACAGAATTGTATTCTTAACTCAAAAGCAATGAAAGGATTCGTGGCTTAAGTTTTTTTTTTTTTTTCTTTTACAGTTTTCCCTATGTTTTAGTCATCTTCCTGAAGTCTCATTATCATGAATTTTCTTACTAGCTTACTTACCCAAATTCATTATCATGAAACTCAAGCCATTTGTAGAAGTACTTGTACCACACACAAATCATCTTTCAATATAAACAGAACCAGTCTGGATGAATATACAGAAGCATAACTCCAAAAAAAATAAAAAAAATAAAAACACGAAATGAAAACAAGCAAAAGGGGGGAAGACCAAAGCTACTGAATGCAGAAGGTTTATATCTTTATGAAGCAAAAAAAAAACATGAAAAGCTGGGACAAAAACCATTGTGTCAATCCTGATCCTTTGACACTGGAACACCTCTCACTAGGTTTTGATGAACTTGTTTTTTCTCAGTGAACCCACATTGATGAAAACACAAGAAGCAAAGATAGACGGGTGGCAAAATTTTGTAGCATTTAAAGGCCAGAAACAATAATGGAAAAATGATGATAAGCTTAAAAAAATTGAAGTGTGACTTAAACAAAAGTCGAACTTAGTATTACCTAAAGAGGCGAAGAAACTGCCGGCAGAAAAATCAACAGACTGCTCATATCTAGATCTTCTATGGTACTTTACTCCGACGAATTTCATTCTTTCTGCTTCTCCTTTGTTTCCTTCCACACCTGACAATTCAATCATGTATACATACATTCAACATGTACTTTCACCAACTTATACCACATCAAAATTTCACGAACATTACGGTAGCATCTTAGATTACAAAAGAATACATTCTGGGTCATTTTGAGAAATAACATCACAGGGGAAATAATATTTACAAGAGATCGACCGTATAGATGACAAGTACTTATAATTGTTGCTATTTGTAATTCTAGCTCTTTGCTACTAGACAGAGATTGTATGTCAGTGGATTACTTGCCACGTTAGTTGTGTTCATGAACTCATAGATCACACTAGTTTGAACATGCTATCCAAATCACCGTTCCAAACTTGAAACAAAATCAAATAATTTAACAACAAAGTTGTTCAGTGCAGCTGCATGTAATCAGTAAAATTACTTGCTTAGACATACCCTTAATTCTGATCCAATCACCACAAAAAAGTAGGTCAGCACAAGCTCCCAGACAATTAGTGTCACATAAGATATTGTATCTAAGCAAAAAGATTTTGATTCTAAGTTTTGACATTTAGTGTTCCTCAATTCCAATCCAAACACCACAAATCCAAATTGAAAAAAGTAGATCAGCACAAGCTCCCAGACAATTACTGTCAGAGAAAATATTATATTTAACCAAAATATTTGATTCTAAGTTGACAATTGGTGTCGCGGAAGACAAATAAATAACAAATATCATAGTGTTATTTTGTGGAAGATGATGGTTTGAAGTAAGTCTCGAAAAGGTAACCTTGCAATAATATTACAACAAAGAACCTATCTTTAGAAGGATAACCTCTTTCATATGAAATTTTGGGTTTTGACATCTGAATTGTTTTGCTCGTAAGCAAAATTCCATCTCAATGACCTACCTTTTCTGTTAAGCTCTTAAGCAGGGACAATCAAAAAAGAACAAGTTACAAAATTTTTGGAAAGATACAGTTAAAATGCTGCATTTTCTTGGAAGTTCAGGGGTCAATGACCTAATTAACGACTAAAAAGGTCCCACCCGACCAACAAGACACTTCTTGCCCACATCCATATAGCCATATGAAGTTGCAGAGAAGCGCTTTCTTAATTTTTGTCACAAATAAACAAAATCTGCAATATGAATGAATGGCAAGATCTTTACCCTAATATATTTACTAAAAATTTCGCCGAAAGTCTTGAATCACCAAGGCATAAACTTTGATTTCCAATCAAATTTCCTGCCCAAGTCTAAAATACTGCATCATTTTTCTGAATGTCCATGTATTTGTAACTCAAAAGCAATCTAAGATATTTGTGGCTTGAGTATCTATCTCTTTGTGTTATGATTTAGTAATCTTCCCGACTCCTTCCCATATTCTTCCCCGGAAATAATATATAGTCTCTCTCCAATTAATACTTAGCCCCTCAAATAAGAAGATGGTGATTTTCAGAAAGATAACTGGCCTTTCTTTACTAACTACATGTCCAAATTGGTCCGGACCAAAAGTCTATTATAGAGGTAATCAAATCTACATCCTTCCGAGGTAAATTGGTCCGTTTCTTAACAACACAAAAGTTTTAGCAAACACAAAAATAACTTTTTGGAAGAAAAAAAACATAAGAACCAGCACACACGCATGTAAATCAAACAACCCCACAAAATGAAATGGAAAAAAGTTTAAAAGGATTGAAGAGTTGTGAGACTAAATAAAAAATTATACGGCACCTGACGAGCAGGTGAAAATGGCGGTATAAAAATCAACAGAGGCCTTTCTATGATAGGTTACTTCGATTTTCATTCTTTCTGCTTTTCTTTTGTGCGAGGAGAGAGAGAGGAGAGCCGAAATGATTAAAAATGTAAATTTGTTTCCCAGTTGGGAGGGTTCAATTTCAAGTTTAAAAAAGGAATAATTTTTCTGAAAAAATCGAACCCATTTTAACATGATTCACACTAACAAACCCTAATAAGGGATTAAATAATGCGGATGGGAAAACAAATTGGGTTTTGACTAAAAGAAAGGTCAAGTAGAGGACAACTTGTATTTTTAATCCATGACTTGGGTTGTGTAAAATTGATCCTAATATTATGAAACTCACTATATTACATCTCATACTTTCAAAAAAAAATTAAAATTTTGATCTCAAAACCACAATTAAAATTAGTTGTTAGACGAAAATAGTGTGTGCATTTCACTTGCACCCTTAATCCACTCTTAGGACTAATATTGCATAAAATATAAGTTATGGGACCAAAAGCACACTATATTACAACTTAATGTTTTATTAACATATTGTATCACTAAGTTACGATAATTGATATTTGAATGAATATAACTAATTGATCAGTGAATTAGAAAGTTATGATTTAAATGAGTAAAATAACATGAAAATATATAAAGACCAATGAAATATGTGTAAATCGTTATTAAAAATAAAAGCAAATGCTATATAACTATGAATGTCACACTATATTATTCACGAATTATTAAATAGAATGAACAAATCTGGGTTATGAGCAGTTCTATTCCTGCAAATTTTGTTCAATGTCATATGACATATATTGCACAACTAACCATGCAGCTGACAAGCCACTCTCACTACATTCAAAAACTAAAGACTTCAGGTTTTGGATAAAAATTGCACATTTCTCTTTTTTTTTTTTTTTATGACAAAGGAATCCGCAGCCGCTACCTGAGGTGCGCACTGGGTAAATCCCGCTATTGTGTAATAGCCTGCAAACCACACAAGAGAGGTAAACCAGCCTAGGTTGCCCATAGCTGACAGGCTCACAGTAGAGAAGGCAAATAGGCATTCCCTCATTAGGATTCGAACCCGTGACCTAGAATGCCCTTACCAACTCTACTGGGGGTTGCCCCAAAAAAAAAAAAATTATTGCACATTTCTTGAAGATAAAGGACGTAATGTAGGTATTGT
This sequence comes from Verbascum thapsus, assembly GCA_963669365.1. NCBI lineage: Eukaryota > Viridiplantae > Streptophyta > Magnoliopsida > Lamiales > Scrophulariaceae > Verbascum > Verbascum thapsus. The sequence goes on from OY770118.1 coordinate 12,028,767, forward strand.
CATAATATTGATATCGAATTCACATGAGACTAAAAATGCAATTTAAAATACAATTTCACCATTGAATATACATTATCACGATATTCTATTTCGTTGACTCACAAGTGAGGCTCTATTGGCAAGAGTAGAAAAAGAAATGTGTTTAATATGTTTTTTATTAGACCTAAAATTATTTTATAAATCTTATTGAGATATACACTCAAGGCGTCGCAGAGTATAAATAAACACTGTGCAATGCATTCATGGCATAAACTGCCCAAACAAGTATCACTAAACAGCTAACAAACAGTTCAGATATTGAAGACCAAAATATTTTTTATGCTATTTAAATTGATCCAAAATTCAGACCATTATGAATTATGAACACAGTCAAATTCAATGTAGCAATCTAGCAAATCAATAGTGATGAACAAAATTATAGTGATGAATAAATGTTTACTTAATCAATTGGACATTTAATCATCCAAATTAGAGGCATTTTCATGTTCACCTGCCGTTAAGGACGCCATTCTCTCAATAGCTTCCTTTGCCTTCCGTCTCGCAATAATCGCCTCTGTAGCTTTCTTCTCGGCGTTCGCTCTCGCGATCGCTGCGGCCTTCTGCATAGACGCGACAGAGATCTCGGCCGCGCACACCAACTGTTTGGCCAAATCTCTTGTTAAAACGACGGTCCTCTTGCCGTCAACTGTCCGCGCATGTTCTTTGAAATTGAAGTAGGAGACCGACGGATCGGAGCACCTAGGGCACAGGTAGCCGGCAAGCGGCGACTGGAGGCAGGTGCGGTGGACAACGGCGGGGCAGCGGCGGCACATTACCCTAGAGTGAACACAAGGCTGCTTGTTGTTGTTGTTGGTATCGGTATCTTCGTGGACGTCGAAACAGATAGGACAAAAGCTGGCAGGATGTTGCACGAGAACGCAGGCGGTGCAGAGGTGTGCAAACGCTCCTTGGTGGCGGACGGAGTGGAGAGCAATCGGATCCTCCGATCGGCATAGCGTGCAGTTCCGATTATCGATTTGCTGCAGAATTATAGGCATTTTGATTGAGAATTTGGGGGAAATGGAATTGAGCTTGTTGACAAGAATGTAATAAATAGGCGGGAGGGTTGTGTTTGTTGCTGGTTTTCGATTTTTATTTATTTATTAAATGAATGAAATATTAATTACATTGTTTTTATCCAGACTGGACTATTGAAAAAAATTATAAATTCGACATTTCAGATGCTAGTCTGTCTGTATTACATTCTATACATGCACCATTGAAAAAATATTGGGATTTTAATTTTAAAATCAAGTGTTCAAATTCTCGTGTCCACTATTTAATTTATTTTCCTACAAATTAAATTATAATAAAAATAATTAAAAATATATATAGCAAAATTCTAGAAATTAAAATATAACAAAAACAATTTTAAAAAGTAAATAAAAATAAAAAGAGCCGGCCCCGGTCCTCTTAGATAAAGGGGCGTTGAGTATTGCCCGTTAAACATATTTATATGCAGATCAAATGTATAAAATATTTTCATAAATACTAACTCTAAAATATAAAATTGACTTGTAAATATGTTAAATAAACATGAGATAAACGATTATTTTGGAATTGAAGTTGGTGTGGGATGATGATACTTTAGTGTTATATGTTTTTCATATCTAATGATAGGAATTAAAAAAATAACAATCTATTATTTTCTTAATTAGTCAAGAGAATTCTCATTAGAGCACACTTTTTAACAAACTCAAGTGTAATACACAAAATTACACTATAAATATAAAACGAACGAATTAAGACAATAAACTAATATGATACAGTTTAAAAATTAAAACTAGTGGTAAGTAAGTTAGTGAGGCCTCATCAGAAGAATATGGAGTTGCGCGAACATTCTCTTATAGCTTCGGCATTGGAGGCACATGTGGAGCCCCACCAGGGCCAGCCAAATGTGGCTCGAAGATGTCTCTGATGCGTCTTCAAACTTCATCCATTGCCCCAATTGGGTCGATGCCAAGTGAGCATAGCATATAGGAGCAATTGCAGATTCATCACACAAAGCATAGTAATTTAATCGAAGGAGTCGTTTGAAATCCTTCATTTATTCTCGATGTTTTGTTAGAACAAGGTTGCATTTGGATAGGAGGATTGGTTATAACTAGGTCGACTTACACATAAGACATGGGAATGCACAAGCTCCTGCAAATCATCTGCAGAAAAACCAACCTTGTCTAATAAAACGTGATAATGTGTTGGCCTCGTTGTCCCCTATAAAACAAAGATATCCACGAGTCACAAATCACTGCATCACGATTGTATTAAAAAGACTGAAAACATTTTGACAAGATTAAAAGAAAGCCTAAAAAATCTTATACAAAAGTAAAAGTCATAGTTTATTGTTTATAGGGTGACAAACTTTGTTATCAATTACCGTCCCTATAAAATCGGAGCAGCAAAGATTATCAGGTAAATTTATTTTACAATCATCCATGTTATCAGAAGAAATTGTATTCGATAATTTATTTATTTCTTTCTCGTTCATTGAATCAAAAATAGATAGCGGAGTCGAGTAGCACTAGACTTGGGTCTAGGAATTCAATAATAATTTAAATATTTAAAATTTAAAATGTTATATACATTTAACATATTTTACAAGTTTTAATTATATATTAAATTCTCAAAATCTTAACTTAAAATAAAAATAGAAATATTATTATTAGAAATTAAAAATAGAAAAGAAATAAAAAGGCCCATTTTTAAATAAGAGTAATAATAATTGTAATTAAATAAAGAATAATAATAAGTTACCCATCCTTCATTGACGCCTTCATTCTCTCTCAGTCTCTTATATAATTTGCACTATTAATTAGTTATTATTATAATAATACCTTTACCTTTCCCTCTCTGTCGAAAAAGAAGAAAAAAAAGCTTCGAAAGGAGAAGAAAAACACAAATGGCAGATCAGCTAACCGACGATCAGATCTCCGAATTCAAGGAAGCCTTCTCTCTATTCGACAAGGATGGGGATGGTATATCTCTAACCTTACTTGTTCGCGATTTATTGGTATCTTTAAGACGGGTTATATGCGTTTGTGCATTTATATGTATGTTGATGTGGAATTGCTGGTGTCTTGCTTTTCTTTTTATCGGATCTGATTATGCGTAGATCTGCTTTAGTTTCTTTTCTATGAATTTTGATTGTTTTTGTTGATCTGTTCTTGATTTCTTCATATTGTTTGTATGTAATTTTGATTCGTTACTGGATGATGACAAACCAAAGGTTAAGTTGTTGACATGTCTAGTATTGCATTTTCAAATTATGTGCATTCTTGCTCTGTAGATGTAGTTTGGTCCATTTAGTTTGGTCCAGAAGTGGTAAATTCTTGTTTTCTTATGTCGTATGAATTACTATGGGAAAAGTGGAAAGGTTACGGTTATTTAGTGTAAGATCTTTCATCATGTCGATATTATAAATTTATGACTTTGAACTTTGAAATACCATTATTGGTAGTAGAATAAATGAAATAAGTTCATCTGTTTGGATTTTGATGGTTTTCTTATTGCTTTTCTGTCGCTATTTAATTAGTATCTTCTTGGTGTTATAGCCGCCCCATATTTTGAGTGTTCATGGTATTTTACCTTTAGTAGTTTTGTATCTATTCATTCATGTGATTTCATATTTTTGCCTTGTGTTAACCATCAGATTCTTGCATCTCAATTCTTTTGTCAGTTGATGTTTTGCCAAAACTTACAAAGGTCTTTCTCTGTTATAATAATTGCATGTGGAAATTGTCTGGCAGGTTGCATCACAACCAAGGAGCTTGGTACTGTGATGCGTTCATTGGGACAGAATCCCACGGAGGCTGAACTCCAGGATATGATCAATGAGGTTGATGCTGATGGCAATGGGACAATTGACTTTCCAGAGTTCCTCAATCTGATGGCCAGGAAGATGAAGGACACTGATTCTGAAGAGGAGCTCAAGGAAGCTTTCCGGGTTTTTGACAAGGATCAAAACGGATTCATTTCTGCTGCTGAACTTCGCCATGTCATGACAAATCTCGGGGAGAAGCTCACTGATGAGGAGGTTGATGAGATGATCCGTGAGGCAGATGTGGATGGTGATGGACAGATCAACTATGATGAGTTCGTCAAGGTCATGATGGCCAAGTGAGGTCTGAATAGCCCAAAACTAGACCTTTGAAACTACTAAAAGGGATCAGGGCAGATAAGTTTGATCAGATTGCTGTTCCTAGTAGGATGTGTTATTATGGATAATTATCTTTATTTTGGTGCTTGCTTGTTTTCGTGTTTGCATTTTTTTAAGCGCCATTTTTCGATATATGCTTGTTTGCCCTGTCCCTTGTTTATTTAATTGGCTTGTTAGTATCTTCAACTATTTTCTTTCAACATTTGCTATTATGAACCTTGGAGAACTTCAGTTTTTTGGTTGTTACCGAGGACTACTGACTTGTTGATATTATATTTTTGTTTACTTTTTCTCGTTTGTGACTACCCATTCTCGTTTTGTTGTTCATCTTTGAGATTCATAAAGACCCGAACGAAATGAACATGCTCTTAGGTCAGAAAATAGGATGATATATTTTGTGACAATATCATCATGTACAATCTAACGAGTTCAGTGTATTTGGTGGTTTTATGTAAATAGGTGTTTCGGTTCCTCTAGCTTGGGCTAGATTTTATACATGCACCCTAGATAGTCATCAACTCTGCGTCTCTTATTTTCAACACTTGAAGGATACATACTCTATAAGGTCCTCTACCTTTAAATCTTGTCATAGTTTCATCCCAAATTCTTTGCTTTGGGCCCTTTGAATTTCATAGTTCTTTTTTAGGAGAAGGTGATGCATGTAAATCACCCACTTTTTCGTCCACAAGGAAAGTGGTCATGGCAGGACTAGAGGTCATATATTTATCCAAATGTTTACCTCTCCCTGTTACTTTCAGCCTGAATGCATCCGGCTATTTGATGAGGATCTTAAGCATTCACTATCATTTTTATTTTTGCATTCCATAATCGGAGAACGTAATTATCCATGAACTAACCATCCAATAGTCAATTATTTCATAGGGCGGAGTTTTGGACTACCAAATATATAGGAAAATAAAGTACCATTTTTTTCCCTTTTCTATTAACATTTTAACAACCATAACTACAGTCTACAATAAAAGGCACTTGAAGAATTGGGGTAGAGTTCTGGCCACAAATCGGAATTTATCCATTTTTTTACACAAAAAGTTATATCATATAAAGGTCATTCTAACTATCCAAAAAAGAGAACCTAGCTATCCATAATGTTCCTTTTGTTACAACTTGTTGAGATATTTATAACAAAATGGTCATCCCAGTTTGACCTGTGTGATATGAGATGTCTCTTCTTGAAGGAAGGCATTACACATCAACATTGTTGACTCTCCAATTTACAGATCGTTTCCCATAATTAACATCTTTGTTGGCAGCAAATTAAGCATGTCCTTGTGACATCAACACCTGATTTCCAGAATCTAAGACTTCTTTGGAAGTCGCATCTGCAGGATTACCAAATTAAAGTTAATTGCTGGTAGAAGAAATCGCACGACTCAGAGCAAAATTTACTTTCTTACCCGTGATTTCGTGTTCCTCCAGCCTCCTGAATCTTGAGTTGGTGAAACATATGCAAATTTCTCGAAGGCACTGAGACCAACATCCTTTACCGTGCTCGAGTGATCACCATGAGAAGATATCACCTGTAATTGGCAATGACACGAACATTTATAAAAAAATAGTTTTATCTATTATCAACAGAAAAGAATCAAGTCAAGAGAAAGAAATCATTTTTGGGCCAAAAAACGAAGACAGAAATGGTAGTATGTGGTAGAAATGTAATGTAAATTCCCAGGAAGAACTGTATTTTATGTGCACAAAGGTAATGCTAAATTCCCTAAATGTTCGCTGTCAGCACCATAGCGTCCAGTCGTTTTGTCCCTTTTCTTGCAGAGTTAGTTGTTTTAGATAACTTCTTTACTCTTAGATTTGTCGGAGCCAATGTGAAAATAAAACTGGAAAAAAAAGTATACCTCGTCTTTTGTTGCTTCAAAATTCTTAATTTCCAAACAACCAGGATAGAACAACATCTACACAAAAGAGCAACAAATGTGAGAGCGAGTAAAAGGTTGCGTCATGGCTCAGAAAGAAATCAATTATGTCTTCGTTAATCAATAACATAAAGACTCTGACCTTGTTTTGAAACTTAGTATTCAATGCATCAGTGGCCACAACATAAACACCAAGAGAATTGCCGGTGTCAATGCAGAAGGGGCAAAACACAGTGTTGAATACACACCCATCTTCTTTGCACCAAATCCCTTGTCCAGAAGCACCAGCTCGAGCTGTTCCACACAGACGCTGATCCACTGATAAATGATCACATACCAAAACATCCACACTCGATGTACTCAAAGGTACAGTTTCAGAATTCTTCTTCCATAGAGACATCAAATGAACTTTTGATGTTGAGATGAGTGTACACATAACAGATAAATCATTTTCAGGAAGACCCAATGGATTTTTGCAGCTTCTGCAGAAAATTTTTAGTCTCTCATCCATATTAACACTATAAGGCAAATGCGATTGGTCAAAATTATTTGGTGTTGATGATAGAGACGATTTAAATTTGCCACATTCATTGTTTGAATGACTCATCTCCTCGGTTCTGTGGATTGCATTGCTGGTTGTTATTGAACTAGCCAAAGGACTAAACCTATCAGGATTCGCAACAGGGGTATTATTATATTCATAAAGAGGGTCAACTGATGACAAAACAGTGAATTTTCGTCTTTTCCAAGCATTAGAATTGACACTCCAGGATGATTCTGCTTCAGGTTCTATGCTGCTTTCTTGAGCTGTGGTTGCTTTTTCAGGAGTAACTAGAGCTGAACACGTGATGTCAGGAGGATCAGCATGCAAATCTAGGATGGGTGTTGGTTGAATTGAGAGATGTTGAGGAAGAGAAGTGAACTGATGATTTATTCTTGGACTTGGGTAATCACTGTTAGAGAAGAATTGAGATTTTCTAGGGCTCCTGCAATTCATACCAGGGGTTTCTCTAACCACTGTAAGTTCAACATTATCTCGAGACAATGCCACCGTAGGTGTTGAAGACCACCTGCATTTGTGGAATATATATGGCAGTGAAAACGAAGTAAAAATAAGTTACAAAAATTTACATCATTTAGATATAAATAAGAAAAGTCCGTTGCTAAAACTAGAACATTATCAACTACTGAAACTATTTTCGAAATTAAATATAGGAGTAAATATTGTGGCTGAGAAGCTTGGTAAAAGTCTATACTTTTACCAAGCTTCACAAATAGAAATCTTTATTGGGATTGAAAATAATGATTATCATAAGTCATCTTATCATCAGTCTTTTTTAAGTTGTAAAGAGAGTTTAACAGCACTTTCACAAATTAAAGGCCTTGAACTCTACCTGGAGTCCTTTTCAGAATCACTCTCTAAGTCAATGTACTCTCTGCAGGCGCTAGAATCTTTGTCATCCGTTAGCACAACTTCAGTTCTTGTTTGAGTAGACAGAGAATCATATTTTGCACCACGAACTGCAGGATGGATCAATCCAGCAGCTTTTTGACCAACTAAGATATCATTTGATTCCACTTTTTGTTGGTAACGACTAAATTTTGTTACTTTATTGTTTTTCTTACTCGTAACAATTTTCTTCTCCACTGGTTTGATGTTTTCACAGTCAACATCCAGATTTTGTGATGAATTAGATGCTGTCCCAATACGATCCTGCTTTCAAGAAAATCATGAAAACCAATACAATAATTTGCGTAATGGATAAGATATAAAATATGGCTCTATTTGAATACCTTCACATCTCTAAAGAAGGATTTTAAGCCATCTAGTGATTCCTCAAATGAGCTGTAGAGCCGAATTGACTTGCGCAGCCACTTTGATATGTATGCTCTATTTCTCTCTTTATGGAATCGCTCATCTGCATGCAGGAAAAGCCAACTTAAGTTGCAGAAAGTTTCAAAAGTAACTATGAAGGCAAATGAATATTAATCAAGGACTGTCTTAAACTCTTTAAAGAATCTGCTCAGGAATAGAAACTGAAACACCCAAAATCTCAATAAAGTTCATTTTGTTAAGAAACATACAAATTAGTTTGATCAAATTGTGTTGTTATGAGTTAAAAAGAAGAACTAAAAGAGAAATTCATGAATCCAAATTGATAAAATCTCTCTTGAAACAAAAATAATCAAACATGAGCAACTTTAATTTAATTTTTAAAAATTGACCAATGCCCTCAAATTGAACAAATGATAATCAATCAAATTTTTCCTCTTGAATCAGGAGCAATTCAATATTCCTGCTCAATTGCATAAATCAATTTAATACACAGACACCTGTAGGAATTTAACTTCAGCATCCTCCTTTATAAACAGGTTCTTAGAAAAACTAATATTCCACCCAAGGGGCATTCTTAATGTAGATGGCCTAGATATTATTGCATTAAAATGGGAAGACGGCGGCAGAATTCACAAATTATTCTTGCTTCTTATGAAGAGGATCACAAGTACCTAAGAAGATGATAGCTCCATAGTCAAATCTGTGGCGTATGCAACGGCCTACAAGAAAAGAAAAGGTATCGTGTTTAAGAAACAAGATTAATTTAATAATAATGTAACTGTGCCAGACACAAAAGATTTCGACAACTCTAAGCAACTGAGCGAAGTAGGCCGTAGGATACTAAGTCGAATTGAGTTACAAACTGCTGTGTAGTTCAGCCACACATCATTCAACTCATACACCCAGATCCCAAACTTATATGATACCAAGTGATGGTTTGGATGCCTCACATAATCCCACTTATGATGCTACTTATGTATTTCATGAAACTATAAAAACTACTTTAGAAATTTTAAAAGTCGAAAGGATTCCTTCAGATAAATTAAGAATTTGACATTATTACGCAAGATAAGTAAAGTCTATGCACCTCAAGATTCTAAAGTTCTATGCAAACATATTGCACTAGGATGGTTCTATGGGCGTAATCCAACTACATTTAAAGAAAGCATGAATATTAGTGAGAATGTGAGAAAATCTAAAGAAGATTCATAGGTTGGTAGCTTTAATTGCAAAACAGCAAGGCATTCTTTTTCAAATATTCTTGATTAATAGTCAAGTCGTGGAAAAACAGATGTATCTGTACCGTGCTAACAATGAGAGCAGGAACCAATAACTTTCAATAGGAAGATAGACGAAGTGCCTTGGGTCGGATGTCAAAACCATAAAAACCTTGTTTTGAGCTTTATGGTAATGCAAAACCTCACCGATAACCCTAATAAGTTAACTTCATTTAACAGAAATTATATGATTCTATTACCTAGGGTTCATTGTTGATGAAGTAAAGAAATTGCATATTGATCCTATTAGAGTTTTAAGCATAGTTCACCCAAAGAAGAGAAAAATGAAAGAAAGAAATCTTACCAGCACAGGATGTGAAAGATATTATAGTTGAACAGGTAGAGGAATTAATTGTGCTCAGAATGAAGATAATAGAAGAAAGAAAACAGTATATTCTACACTACACTGCAAAAACAAAGTCATTATTTCAGGAAAATTATTGAGAGCTACAAAAGACTACCTGTGGCCTGATTTAGAGCCCTGAAGGCTTGCTGACAGTACCACTCATTCCCACTTAGAAGGTTTTTTGACGTCTCATATGTGTCGTTGAACTTCTTCTTTTGCGCAACTTTAATGTCAAAACTGCAAGTCAATATCAAGAATTACCAACATGAACATATAGTATGTAATCAGTGAGAAGTGTAGAAAGAAGAAAAATATTTACATGTTTGGAAAGGGAATCCCAACGATCACCTGAGGTATAATTAAAGCATAACGTTCGATAGAGGAAATCATAACTTACAACTACACAGGTGCACCTAGTTAACTATCAACTGGACTATGTTTTTCAAATGCAACATGAAAAGTAAAAACAAAATGCGGAGTTTTTCCCCAGATCACATATAAAATTTGAAAGGATACAACAACCCGAGCATTGTCATCTGAGAAATCCATCCCTTCAGACACCTGCGAGCATTAGATATTCAATGTGAACCTCAGTTGGGTAAGTAAAAATGTGTGCAAGTTAGTTAGGAGGAGAACAATAACATTGAAGCACATGTTTTGAAAAGCAGAATAAGTGATACAATAAATCGGAACACAACGTCCTGGTAATGTTTTTTCAAAAGCAAATAAAAGGCCTCAACATCATGTAAAGATGAGATCAAAGAAAGGAATGTCCTGAATTACCTTCCCTCGACAAACTGCTAGAAAAGTAGCACCTTCTTTCTTAGTAGATTTTCGGGGTTCCACCGAATTGCCACTTTTAAGACCTAACTTTTTGCCCCTTGTCTTTCTTCCGCTCATCTGTTCTGTGTCCTGACGAATTGAATTATAATAACCCTTTAAAACAGCCTCAAAAGATTCCTGGGTGCTTCCTCTTGGTTCTGAAACAAAAAATCAGAATCGCTTGGTAATATTCTGGACCAATTTTAAAACACTAATGCATCAAGATTTGTTCAAACGCCGAGATCCGCTCCACATGTATACCAAAAGGTATGCATATAAGAGCACCAAATTTGCTCACATATATGCAATACTTTTGATTCACAAGTTTATTTGAACTGAAGTTGTCAACTAATCTTACCAACAAAAAGTGATTTCTGAGCATTTAGGCGCGACCATTGACCTGTTTCTTGCCACCGTGTGCTTAATTTATCCAGCAATTTGTAGCTAGGAAAGAATACTAAGCACCCACCGGGAACAACCTTACATATTTCTTCCAAAGATGTGCCAACTGCGTCCTTTACAATAACACATAACAAATCATCCAGACCACACAAAGGAGTTTTGTTTGACTCTACAGAATAATAGATGGAAGATGCCTAACCTGGAAAGCATACTCATCAGCAGTCTTGTAACTCGCGTTTAAGGGATAGTTACCAGGACCATTGGAGATTGCAGCTGCCCATACCTATGGTAGATGGTGGACAAGCTCTTAGATTGGGCAAACAGAAACAATTTGAGCCAAAATGTACAAGCATATAAATAAAAGCTATTTTACCTGTGAATCAATATCTATGACATGTGGAGCTTCGAGACAAGTACCAAACTGTACACCAAGTTCAGACGAAAAAGTATTCAGCGGTGATAGAGTCCTGTGTGAAATATCAGGTTAGAAATGAGTGCACTATACACAACAAATATGTGTACATGGATATGACTGTATACAATGCACATACATAGACATAGATACATACACAGACATACATATAATGTAGGGAAGATATGTAGGATGTAAATCTTGAGCAAAGATGCAAGCTATAACTTATTCTGTTTGCAGTATGATCATGATAATTCAAATGAGGAGACATGGTACAATTAGGGAGGACTGGGAAGCAGTAGCAGCTGTAATGTACGAATTGTGCTTGGATATAAGATTTTTAGCAGATGCAAGACAGAAACAACTTTGTTAACAGAGTGATACTGATCATTAGAACGAGGTAACATAATAAGATTAGAGCGCACTTGTGCAAAGAATATATTTTGCCAAAAGAGATCACCATTCAGTATCCATCTGGTAACACCAACGATAGCATATAGCACTGATGGATGCCAAGAAGAAACCCAAATAATAGAAGTTTAACAATATATATAGCTAAGCATTGCCATGAAAATTGATTAACAAAAAGAAATACAACCTCTAGAGATAACCTGAATGCAACAATATTTACCCTGATGTCAAGATCACTGATTGAGAAACTTCAGCAATGCCTTTGAAAACAACAGATGGATTCAAGCACCACAAGTTAAGTGTAATTGTCCAACCACCTGCAGCATTTCAAAGTAAATAACACCATATGCATTTCAGGAACAGAACAGAGAAACTGAAGTAGCCGGTACAAGCCTACCATTTCGAAGCAGGTCCCAGGTAATTTTACATCTTATTTCCTAGAACTATTATTGCAATATTGTTCTAATCATTCATAATCGGTAGAAATAGTGAACTTATATATACAGATGTTATAGAATAAAGTGGTCATGTTATTCACTTACCTTCATCTTTCTTGACAAATCTTTGTAATGCTAGTTCAAAGTCAGTCGCATGGACACCATTCCCAGAGAAGAAATAATTGAGTGAAGAGAACAATCCTGTATTTAATCCAATTTCAACAACACAATTTCCCTTCAACATACAAGTGCAAACTGCAAAATATGAAAATAGAGATTTGCCTTCCAGTGTAGTTGCTGCCATTCCACTTAAATGGGCAAAATCTGGCTCAGCTTCTGAAGCAGCTCTGATTGCCTTTAAAGGAATGCAAACAATATAATGAGAGAGTAGATAGCGTCATAAATGACCTAGCATATTGTAAGTAAACTTGCAGTAAAGATGTCAACAGAGTTCAGTTATATAACTTTCTTGATTACCTTTTTGGCACATTCTTGCAAAATTGAGAAGCTCTGCGGTGATAGATTAGCCTCTTGCAGTTCCTTTAAAGCCTTATCTCCAGTCCAACTGCAAAAAGAATAGGACATAGAAAGAAAAAAGATTGAGAAAATGTTTGGAATTTGTTTTGAGAAACAACCAAAGAATATCCGGGATAAAAGAGAGGATAGTTCTGACTTCATATACATGGTCCCTTTGACAGTTTGATTGTCAAATCAGAATTTGATGAGGTATAACTTGATTCGAATATGTAAATTCTATTTTAATTGTTTGGAATGAATATATTAGAAAGGAATTGAAAGGATGTGAGGGTGAAGTTATTGGTTAAATAAGGTACCACAGAAATGACAAGGTCTGTCTTTAGTAGGGGGGATGCCTTTTTACAATATGTCATCATTGTTTTTTAAAATGAACAAAAGTTTTAGAAACCAAATGGGCGCATAAAGAGGATACCTACAAAAAAGTACCAATTAAAACAGTATATAGGCCATTGATTTCATAGCTTTTTGATACTAGTTCAGTCGTAATCAGCTATTTACATCACTAACATTATGAACAGATCAATATATTTGTAGATGACTAACCAACGGAAATAACGTTGAAATTCACGCTTTACTAAGGTACTTTTTCTCCTTCCAATCCAACTCAAAACGTCCTACACAAAGTAAAAGAATTTTAAGAAAAATTGGCAAGTGAACTTGCGGAAACAAATGGAAAGGTCACAAGTTATGATCAGCACCTGTGTCATCTCAAACAAAGGCTGGTAAGTCATAGCATCATTGAGGCTCAACTGCCCGAGTTCTGTCTGCAAGTCTTCCAAAACACGAAACAATTTAAGATGACAAAACTGGTAGTGGAGAGAAAAAAAAATAGCAGAGGCTTGCACTTACGAAGCAAAACGTCTTCTTCAAGATCAAAACTTCCAGCATCACGAGCTATGTCTTCTATGTTACTGGAAAGATTTGAAAGATAGAGGTGATCAGAATAGCCAGTGAACTTGAAAACGAATCTAAGTTCAATTTATTGAATTATGACACAAGCTACCACAACAGCAAGAATATAATATCATACTTCCTCTTCGTTTACAGTTTAATAATTGTCGTAATATGATGTATAGCTTTGCAGATGCTACGTTGACCGACTTTTCTTAACAATCCATTATCATGTGCTCCAAGAAAAAGACAAGATAATGAGTGCTTCCTTTATTATTCAGAAATCAAGTTGGCACACAATATGTTATCATCAGGGAGGCAAGTAAACAGGTGTAACATACTGTGCTTCATCAAAAATGATAATACTCCCACTAATATCAACTTCCATTGCATTCCTGATTACTGGATTGACAATGTAGTTATATGGGCAAAAGACCAATTCTGCATCCTGTGCCATGGAACGAGCTGCAAAATATGAACAACCTGAAAAACAAAGAGCTCTTTCAGAGATTTGGTTGATTACAAAACCAAGTCTGAGTACTCGATAAACCAAGAAAGTGGAATACATGACCTTTGACGACTTGTCCAATCTTGACAAGGTCTTCGATGTCGTGGACCTCATGACAGCCTCCTTTTTGAAGGGACGGGTGACCTTTGACTTTATGAACATTTCTGACAGTTGGAAAAGTTTAATGGAATTCAAATGACATATAAATTTTAGTATAGTATGTCAAAATAAACCTAAAGAAATTGCATACTTGAATTCCGGGCAGGAATCTTCTCTATTTTTCAGAAGCAACTTACTGAAATTTAAAACAATAACAGTTAGAAGGGAAACCGATACAAGGAGATGTTATTTTTCAAGGAAAAAGACGCAACCATTGCTCATCAACATTATCTTCACCACGTAAGTACGTGTTAGTACAATAATGTTTCCTTGATCCCTGAAAGAAGACGAAGGGAATAAGCACATGACAGGAACTATTTGGCATCAGAGTAGCCTGTAATTGAAACAGATATTCTTTGATTCGTACAGTAGGACAAGCCAAAGGGGTGAATGCCTCCCAACCTAAATATCTATTCCAGTTTTACATATAACTTGCAGTTGCTAAATTCTTTCCCATACTTTGAGCCTTAGTCTACATCCTTTGCCTATAACTAAATATGCTAGCTAATGTTGAGATTTATAAGTTGATTTCATATGCTTCCTTTAATTTATTTTGATAAATGAAAAGTTTAAGTGGAATGCACCAAGAGAATATAACTGATGTACACTGTCTATTTCATTCAAATTGGGGAGATATAAGCTGCACCATTCCACAAGCCCCAAACCGCAAAATGTGCATATCCTCAACTAATCAAGATTGCATCTCAACAGCAGTCAAACATTAGTTGCTCAACTAAAGCTTAAATATGAGTATTTCTTTCACTTTCTTGTTTTTTCCTAGTTTGCTCGTATGCTACAGAACATGCAGAAAACATATCTAGTCATACAAAAATTCATCAAGTAAGTCGTGCAATAAGTTTAGTTATAACTTATAAGTTATAACTCACTGACAACATGACTAAGAATAGACTTACAAGTTAAAAGCAATAGATATATGAACTACATGCTGCTTTACCAAAGTTACACTTGCCAGTTAGCAATCAAGAGTACCCAGGTCACTGTAACGTGATTTACATTATACCCTTCAAACATGCTACAACTCCTCAGCATATATAGGATCTGTATTCTACAGGTATTTTTCCAAATATAACACATTTATTTGATGAATTCCTTCAATGTTCTTACTACTATTATAGAAATGTAGACAAACCATTAGAATATTTTAATATCATCTTCTTACTTTGTATGTCTAATAACCAAGATCCTAAGTCAGACCCAAAACCAAACAGTTGATACTAAAATGATACGTCTACCAGCAATCAAGCAAACTAGCTTTAGAATATACTTGTTAACTGAATGGGTATCACGGAAACTGTGTTACATACATCAGACAAAAGTCAAATTTGGGTGGAACATTGATAACACAAATGCTAGTGACAAAGCCTTGACTTATATCAATGGAATACTTACCATGACCATGCACAGCTAAATGCACGTGAAACAGAAGATTGGATGTTCAGAAAAGTAGGAGGCATACCAAAATTGCCATGGGCACCCGGTAAGAAGTCTTCCTGTACTCCCGAGTCACTTGACTGATTTGTGTATGAGTTCTCCTAATAAAATAAAGCCAATTACAACAATGAGTTCTTTCTAAACTGGGAAGCATCTAAGCCATTGATGTTTGGTGATATAGGGCATAGAAAACTTGATGTCAATAAAGTGAAATCACAATTATAAGTTGAAACCATGTTGACAGTTTTCCGAATTTTAAGGTGGTAGTATTTGAGTTACCAAGCTTCACAACAAAAACAAATACCAACATAACAAAACAAAGCTTACGATGAATAAAAGATGGTGGGAGCCAATCTAGGCTTCTCCTTTTTGGCATTAGTTGTGGCAGGTGGAGGTGGTACAGGATTTCCTAAAGAATAATCAATAAATGACGTTAGGAGATAGAATAGAACCCTCAAAAGAAACTATAATTTCCCAAAATTGAAGCAGCATTAGAACAAACTAATAACATAATTCGACTTCCATCTAGATGGCATAATAATATAACCACTTAAGTGCTAAACAATGTCAATCAAACAAGATTACAGAAAACGGCATTGTAGTCTCAACAACATACAAAAACACAGCATTTGTTTTCACTATTGAGCCGAATATATCTACAAGTATTTTCTTCTGTTTTTCCCTTCTCCACTGAAAATCAGTTACCTGAGGGCTGAGTCTCAGGAATGAAACCACCTCCATGATTAATCGGATCCGTGACGGCCTCTGGGTTAGGCCTCGAGCTCGAATGAGTTAAATTATCACGAATATTCATCATCTTCTGATTCTGCTGCCACGCGAGGACAGAGCAGAGCAGCGATAGAGATTTTCCAGTACCGGTGGGCGATTCCAGCAGCGTGTGGCAATGGCCGTCCCTCTGAGCCCGATCGAGCGTCGAGATCACTCGATTCATGAACGCGAACTGAGTGCCGTACGGCTGGTACGGGAACTCCACCGGTATTCCACCGATGTGGATCGTGTTTCTTCGTTTGTGGTTAGGGTTAGGGTTTGGGTTTGTTAATGGCGCCGGAGAAGGGCTCAAGGGGGAGGCTGAGTCATCCATATCGCGTGTTTGGGAGAGAGAGGGAGAGAGAGAGATTTTTGGGGGAAATGTAATTTGGCCGTGGGTTTTGGAGACTGCTTTGGCGGGAAGGGTTTTTATTTTTCCCCTCCCTTTATTTTGAATATTTTTTTGGTTGTTTATGTAAATTTAGGAATAATATTTTTTTAATTTTAAATTCTAGTTCTATCTTTGTAATAGTAATTTAATCTGATTAGATGTTTGACACATGTAATTTACATATACACTTATTAATGAAATGTTTATTTAACACGCATAAATATTTTAACTAGTGTCAATAGAAACATGTAAGAATTTGAAACAAGAATTCATATCATGTATTTCACTAATTGAATGGTTATAATTGTATTATTACACTAACAAATTATATTATTATATTTACAAATTTTTCAAAACGAGAAATCATCATCATAATTTATATGTATACGTATATATATATATATACACACACGTGAGTGTCATGTGAAAACAAATACAAATTTAACTACGCATGTCTACGCATACATATATATGAGTTATTCATATATTTTTTTAAATTGCGAATATGTATATTCATGATACATTGTTCATATACGGTATCATATTTTCGAAAATCTGTGCATGTCTTGCACATATAGTATGCAATGTCCTTAATTAGGAGTGCATAGATTGTTCTTCATTTTTGGAGAAAAAAGGAAGAAAAAAATACGTGAGACCTTATTGGCTTGAAGAGTACATACTGCTAATTAATTTCATATTATATTTTATGTAACTTTGCTTCTCTTATATATTAATGTTGTTTTTTGGTAATTTCAAGTATTATTCCAAGTCTAGAAAATGCTAGATTACGTTGGAATAGGACCTCATTTTTCTTACAACCAATTATCAGTACATTAAAAAGACTTTAAGATTCATAACTAAGTAATTCTATTTAATAGCTTCAATATGTAAAATTATATATCTTGCAAGTGTTGAGAATCCATTACAAATGCTTGTTTTTATTGTATACTGACCTATTTTGCAAATTGATGTAAGAAATTATATGACATTAATAGTGTTAATATTATGAATTAGTTGCTCCATTGTAAGTATAGAAAGTAAAATTCTATTCTTGAACGAGCATATTTCACAAAAAAGAAAAAAAAAATCATAATTCGAGATAACACTGTCGTTTACTATTAGAGTTTACGGTTAATCAATAAAACAATGGCGTGAATCTGGAGCGTATTTCACTAATTTGATGGTTATAATTATTTTTTTACACTAAAAAATAAATTATATTTACAAATTTCACAAAACATAATGATGTCATCACAAGTTATATCTATATGTATATATGTGAGTGTGATGTGAAAACAAACATAAATTTAACTACACATGTCCTATGCTATTTACATATATGTTGTTTCTATATTGCATTATATATTTGTATATTATTGTCATGTGTCCTATATTTTTTAAATTGCATATATATATCTAACCCCTATATAAATGTGTGAATAACAAAATTGTTTCGTTCTATGTGAAAAGACATAATCGTCCTTATTATTAATCATGTTTCCTACATTATTAGGACTCCAATTTATATTGATGAGAAACACAATTTATTAGGACTCTAATTTATTTAATGTTAATCATGTTTCCTACATTATTAGGACTCCAATTTATATTGATGAGAAACACAATTTATTAGGACTCTAATTTATTTAATGTATAAAATAAAGTATATAAAGTAACCTTCATTATTAGGACTCCAATTTATATTGATGAGAAACACAATTTATTAGGACTCTATTTATTTAATGTATAAAATAAAATTAAATATATATATATATAAAGTAAATTATTATTATTGTTATTATGATTCCATCCGCCGTAAACATTGAATTAAATTATTGATGAGAAACGCAGTTTAATTAGGACTCTAATTTATTTAATGTATAAAGTAAAATTAAATATATAAAGTAAATTATTATTATTGTTATTAGGATTCCACCAGTAAATTGGGATTCCACCAGCCGTAAACATGTACTAAATTTAAAATAAAAAAATTAAATGTATAAAGTAATATTATTATTATTATTATTATTAAATTCCACCAACATTAAACATGATTAAATTAATTAAAGAATCAAATGTATAAAATAAATTATTATTATTATTAATTAAATTAGAATTATAAAATTGTTTCGTCCTATATGAAAAGACATACATACCCTTATTCGATTTTATAATTCTTTTAGTAATTTGAACTAGAAACCTATTAATATCATAACTCTATTTAATTTATTAAAAAGTCACTTTACCTTAAATACCTAATAAAATTAAAAAACTAATAAACAAAACTTGGAACAAAATCTAAATATAATAATAATGATATACAAATATATGTAATATTCCTATATGATATTCCTAGACAACAATAAAAAGAATTAACTCCATAAAATTTGAATAAATTTCATATGCAGACACGTCATTCTAAGGGTATTTAAACAGATATTAGCTAAAATTTAAAAAATATTTAGAAAATCAAAGTTGACATAAACAAACAAAATCTAAATAATATAATAATGATAATAATATAATAATAATTATTATAATTATATCTCTCTTCTATATAAATATGTGAATAACAAAGTGTTTCGTCTTATGTGAAAATACTTTCATACAACCATTTTTATAATCATTGAATTTATATAGAAGAATTCTAATAGTAATGGGAAATTATTTATATAGCAAAACAATGTTTATAAGGAAAAGACATATTGGCGTCGTTATTATAATAGTTGAATTTATTATATAAATTTTCTTTAATACTAATGAGTAATGAGAAATCATTTATATAGCAAAAACGATCTCTATAAGAAAAGAAACATATTTTGTTGTTAGACACATACACTGTTTAAGAAATAAACTATATTCCTAAATTTTCATAATGTCTACCTATAAACAAAACATTTAGTTGTCTTTCACTTATTTGATGAACATAATATTATTGTGGACATATTTATATATTACATTATATATAGATACAGTAGAAAATTATTTAGTAGTAGGACTTTCATTATATTAATTATATTAATAGGACATTTTATAAATAAATAGTAGAACAAAATTAAGAACACTAATATAATGAAAATAATTGAATTTTTTGGACTCATATTTACAAGTATCAAATTCTTGCAACCCATACATAGTATAGAAAAAATTATGTGGACTCAATTATGTGGATTCTTGATTTGTAGTGGTCAAATTCATTTAGCAATAATTCCACTAGCATCACATTATATGCAATTTAGCGACACTGGATAAGAAATTGACACATAAATATCACACAAGGTATGAGAATGTGAAGACCACCAATGTGAAAGTAAAATTGATTTGTACATATCCATGCATAGTCATGCAATATATGCCAAATTAGGGAAAGGTTCCCCACATGAGTTAAGGATGCGAGATGAGGAATATGGAATTGAGCCATACACGTAGCTAAGTAAATTATGGTTACGAAGTAATAGGTATAATTGACATTTTCACAAGAGATAGTTGTCTGAGTTGTGTTTACTTTGGTAACATTAAGGAGAGATTATGATGAGAGTGTGGTGGAAGACGGAGGAGTTTACGGTGTGAACGATGAGTGGGAAGTTGTGGAAAATATATAGCATGCAAGTTAGAATTTCCATGAAAGATGGGCAGAAGATAAGGTTTGGAGAAGTGGAGCGACAACAAGATTTGTGTGTAGGTGAAATTGCGAGGATGGATTGACTTAATAGAGTTTTGTGCGTAGTCGAGATAGGGAAGAGCAAGTTGGTGTTTGTATTTGTAGTATGAGAGGGCTAGGGTTTTAATCTGAGGCACGGACTTGGTCGGGAGGTTAGGCAACGAGTTAGGATTGGAATCAGGATGTCAAATGTGTAATATATATGTTGGCGACTCTGGGATAAGGGAATTAGGGTTAGGGTTAACATATATTTTAGGGTTGGAGTTTGTATGAGAGAAACGCGACATTCGAATTAACAACAGTGGAGAGGGGTACTCATACCATCTTTGGAATGAAAGATTGAGGGGGGGGCAGCAAGAGTAGGTGATAAATCAGAGAGATTGTGTGAGAGTGTCATCGAGAAGGATGAAGCCTTTAGATGATTATGACGATATCGATCGTCATCTTGAAAAATGATAATGAAGATTAAACATTATTAAAAAAATTAAATTTCTATGAGGAAGAAGAATGGTGTCTATGATAAATTTTAATATGATGTTAATACAACATACTACTACTTTTTGGTCAAAAGTTTATTTTACAATAAAATAAACATAATAGGTTGTTTAAAAATAGATAAAACAAACATAATAATGGTCGGTTAAGAAAAAAAATCTATTAATAGTAGAACATCATTTAGTAAAAGGAATTCAAATAGTTTCTTTGAAAATTATTTGAAAAATGTGAGTTATATATATATATATATATATATATATATATATGTATATTCAATTGCAAGGATTTGTGAAATATATCAAATCAAGCGTAATTATATTTGTGAACGACGTTTACGTTATTGCTTTATATTTTTGTGATGGTTATGTGATTTAAAATATCAAATAAGAGAAAAAACAATAATTTAATAATGAAATTGTTGATGAGAGATATGTGAAATTATGAAGAATAATGTGATGTAATTTATATTGACTAATAAGAACTATACATGAACATAATAAATATGAAAGAAAATGAA
This sequence comes from Verbascum thapsus, assembly GCA_963669365.1. NCBI lineage: Eukaryota > Viridiplantae > Streptophyta > Magnoliopsida > Lamiales > Scrophulariaceae > Verbascum > Verbascum thapsus. Next base: position 12,050,171 of record OY770118.1, read on the forward strand.
TTAGATTGAAAATATGTTATATTTCAAACTTTGAGAAACTTGTGATAAAAGAAATAATTTTTGCAAACATACATGTACATAATTTTTGAAATATATGGTGTTATAAAAAAACTGAGAGAAAAATATAAATTAACAATTAGATTTGGCTCATCTTTGAATATGACTTATTTTATTCTAATTTTGAAAGTTTATTCAAAACAAGTTTAATGTTTTATAATGATTAATAAGAATTGAATTTATTTAGTATAGTAATAAATAAATAACTATGAAATCATTTGATGGAATAATAATAATTTATTTTAATTTAGTTCATTATTAAAAGAATAACGTGCGAACCACGTGCGACGCACGTGATATTTTCTAGTATATATATATTCATGATACATGTTCATTTACTATATCATATTCTTATAAAACCGTGCATGTCTTGCACATGTAGTATGAAATTTTCTTAATTATGAGTGCATAGTTTGTTCTCAATTTCTGGAGAAAAATGAAAAAAAAATATGTGTGACCTTATTGGCTTAAAAAGTACATTATGCTAGTTAATTTCATATTATATTTTCTTTTCACAAGAATAGAACAAATTAATAATCAAGAAATCTACATTAAAATATAGATAATAATATTACAAAAAACCACACAAATTTAAACAAAAAAATCAAATGAATAACTTAATAAATAATTGAGAGGCCGACCCTTATGATGGTTTTTGTGTATATATATATATATATATATATATATATATCATCACTACACCTGGATAATACGATTTACAATATTATAGTTTATATATTAATAAAAGGACATTAACTTTCAAACTAATAAAGAAATTAAAGCATGAAAAACAAATACAACTAATTAAATAACCAATATTTAAGCAAATAATAATGCATAAAAGAAAACCAATATCAAAACAATGAGTGGCGATAGAATAGGGTTTTCATTTTCGTTTTCTGGAACCGGAGACTTTCCATGCTTTTCTCTTCTGTTTTTCGAAGGGTCTTCAGTTCCCGATTCATTTTCCATAGCCAATGAAGCTGCACAAACTAGAAATTAAAAAGAAAAATAAATCACAACAATTAAGCAAGATATCAAACAAATGAAGAAAAACCCTACTTTCTATATATATATATATGTAGTCGATTTTGATTAACTTGAAGAGGGTGTTTACCTTTATCACAACAAAAACACTAAAAAATTGCAGGAAAGGAAAAGGAAGAACAAAACCCTAAAAATGGCTCACAATTGTGTTTGTTTCAATGTACTCTACTGTTGTGCATTTATAGTGGTGATAATAGCAAACAAAATGCAGCTGCAAAAGAAAATATTAAAAAGTAGGTACAAGTTGTAAATGTACAAATTAATTGTGTATATAAGGGATAATGAGAATTAATTCAACTAAGTTATACAAATGTGTCACTAAGTCAGTCCTACCTGCAACACTAAATATTAGTTTCTATGTATTAATTAGTTAGAATTGTTTACTAGATTTTTATTTTGCAATTTACCCATGAAAATATTTGTATGCGTCCATATGATTCAATCCTATTTCAGCTATTATGTATGTATGTATGTATGTATCTGTTCTCGAAATTAAGAAATATGCTATGTAGATGAATTCCCCTAAAACTCATCAGATGAGGTTAAAATTGATTTTATGTAAATAACTTTGCTTAAATATTTTTAAGAATATAATGCGCAAAGATCGATGTTCATGTGATTCCTCTCGGGTAACCTTAGAATGACTAATCTAAGTTTTAATTATTCCTTCCAAGTAACATTAGTTGGACTTATATACGCGCCACCATTTATCTAAATACAAAAAATGTGCACTTTAATTAGTTTTGCATATATCAAAACCTAATAGTTAATATGCCTGTAAGAGCCGTGATTAATGTACGTACATATGAGTCAAAAATAGATGTGGATGAATAATTGTTTAATTTTTTAAGCTTTGTCTTTTTATTTGGTCGTCGATTGATATATTTAGGTAATTAAAGTCGAACTTAATGTTGTCAAAAGTTATGTTTTGTCGGTAACAATTAAACTAGATTTTTTAAGTTTACTTTTTCCGAATAACTCATCGTGTAGTGCATATGATGTTATTTGAAAGTAAAAATTTACAATGCAACTCTTTCTCATTTCAGTATCCTTGATAATTATTCCGTACATAATGTGATCATATGCAAGCCTTTTCGTGTTATTATTAGTATTTTTGCTATGCAAGCCCTTTCGTGTTATTACTAGTATTTTTGCTATGAAATTACTTATTTCCAAGGACATTTATGTCAGATTATCCTTCTTTGTAATGGCTTTGCTAATCTTAGAGTAGTATATAAAGTTAATTTTATAATTTTTATTTTATCATTCATCTAATATTATTATTTAGTGGTTTAAATGATTTTGATTAGTGATTATAATCTTTAAGAATTTATACTATATATCATTAAGTTACACTTGCTCCTAAATTTTTTAAAATATAGAACTATATATGTGCCAAAAAAAAAAGTGTACATATCGAATTTCGCGCCTACAGATTCAAGATCAATTTTTATAAATGTCACGTTTAAATGCTTTATTATCAAATTTAACTTTTGTAAGCTTTTACTCTAGTAGCTTATAACAAATTTCTCAAATATATTTTGTTTAAGGAAATAAAATAGCAATATATAACACTTGTTAGTAGAAAAACATTAGAGATTAATACTATATTATTCCCTTATCAGTTTAATATGTGAAATTTAATATTCATCGATAGCATTTTAAAATCTTTTTAAATTATATGACTGTTAGCTTTCTTCTTTTCTTTACACATGAATAGTGACAACTAAATTAGGCATTAGATCGTGTTCATCCATAGAAATTAATTAATTCATGGTGGAATAATGCGAATTCAAAATCCTTTTTAAGAATAATTAGTACAAAAAATTGAGTTGTTAATGTTGGACATAAATTAGTGTAAAGTGACCCATTTTAATGCTGCCTTATTGCTAGGATTCTCATTAATCAAAGACAGATTTTTTTCACAAACTTTTTTCCTGTTTTAGTTTAATTTTGTGCCAGATTATCAATATTTGCTAGCTTGCATTGCATTTGCATGTTTATTACTGATTGAATGCGCTCTTATCCAGCTGATTGAATGCGCCCTTATCCAGCATTGTGTATATATGTCTTGTTACTGCACAATATCTCAAATATAAAAAAGGACTGAATTTTATCACTCGGGTTTTAATTTCTTCTTCTTACATTTTGCTTTTTTGGATTTTTCATTGTCAACAGAAGAGGTAAAGTTGACTCATTTTGTTCATTTGAAAGTATATTTAAATTAAAACATACTTTTGATGATTAGGGTTTTCTGCTTCTTGTTTTAATTTGCAGCTATTTTGTGAATCAATGGGTCGTCAATCTGGGCTTCATTTGAATTCTCAAGCAGAAAGAACTCAAATCAATCCTCCTGCACTGAAACAATCAGAACCCACAAACCTGTTTTCCATTCTGCCACGTGGCTGGCATCAGACGAACAAGAGAGGGAAGCCCGGAAAATCCCTAGTTGTTTTCGAAGAATTATCGAATCAATATATATGCAAAAAGCCGCAACAATATTTTGTTGTGAAAGACCACGAGTGCACGTGGTGCAAGAGGAGATTCGGGAGTAAACAGGGCCTGGCGGCGCATAGCCGGTTTTGCATAAGGAAGAAAAGAACGTTCGGTTGTTAGGGATTTCGATCTCAATGAGCTTCCGCCGGAAGCCTTTTTGGAGGATGGATATTCGGGCTGATGTTACGAGTGTTTTTAGGCCCTTTTATATGCTTTTTTATGTGTGTTTGTGTGACTGCTAGAATCATTGGTTTGATGATTTTATGTATTTTAATATTCGAGAGTTTTTAAAAGTTGATGCACTTTAATCACTTCGAGTTTTTAATGTTCTATATCACCACTATGAATCAAAATATCATCCCAAATGCTATTAAATCCTATTTCATATTAAAGATTGCGCAAGAAATTATAACTCAATAATATCGAAAAAGATTAGTATTGAATGCGCAAAAAATGAATTTGAGTGTGTTATGTCGCGCTTCACAATTACCAAAAACTTTATATATATATATATATATATATATGTGTGTGTGTGTCTGGTTGGATTTCCAAGCTTAAGCGATCAATTCCAAATATCAACTCATGTAAATCGCATTTGTCGCGCCATAAGCTTGATTTGTATCACGTTTGATCTTACATTGGCGAAATTCTAACATTGTATCGCATACAATAGACAATGTAACTCATTTATTCTTAAGAAATCCCCGCCAAATATTTAACGAAGAAGCATACATTAGTGATCGTTAATTAACATTATCCGACAGAAGAAGATATGTGTAATTAGGTTCTATTGATCTTATATTTCCAAATGTTGACGGATTCTGAATTATTCATTTCAAAAACCAAATGCAAGGTTTCATTTTCAATAGTCGTTGAAGCTGCACAGAAACAAAAATTTAAAAGGAAAGCATATTAATTAAACAAAACACCAAATTGATGAAGAAAAACGTTATATATATATAAATCAAGAACTATAAATATAAAATAATTATATATATTAATATAATCAATAATATGCTAGATTTTTAACAATAATCATTATATCATAAATGATAAAATTTCAAGAAATAAAAACAAATGAACTCATGTCAAGTCAAGTGTTTCAACGCAACGATAAATAGATGTAAGATTATGTATACTGGAGATAAGTAGAGAAATGGGGATGAAGTATTAATAATGGTGCAAAATATCATTTTAATGTTCTATCTCACCACCATGAATCAAAATATCATCCCAAATACTATTAAATTCTATTTTATATTAAAGATTGCACAAGAAATTATAATTAAATAAATATTGGAAAAGATTAGTATTGAATGTGCAAAAAATGAAATCGAGTATGTTATGTTGCGCTTCACAACTAGCAAAAACTTGATACTGGAGTTCCAAGCTTAAGCGATCAATTTCAAATATCAACTCAGGCAAATCGCATTTAACGCGCCATAAGCTTGATTTGTATCACGTTTGATCTAACATTGCGAAATTTTAACATTGTATCACATGCATTAGACAATGTATGACATTTATTCTAATGAAATGCCAGCCAAATATTAAACAAAGAAGTAAACATTAGTGATCGTCAATTAACATTATTGGACAAAAGAAGATATGCGCAATTAGGTTGTTCTTGATCTTAAAATTTCCAAATGTTGTCGGATTCTGAATTCTTCATTTCAAAAACCAGCTGCAAGGTCTTGCATTTTGGATTCATTTTCAATTGCCATTGAAGCTACACAGAAACAGAAATTTGAAGAAAAAAAACATATAAGTTAAACAAAACATCAAATTGATGAAAAAAAGACCATCTAATATATATAGTCGATTTAGATTAACTTGAAGATAGTATTTACCTCTTTCTCAACAAAGACACTAAAAATTGCAGAGAAGGAACAAGAAGAACAAAACTATAAAAATGGCTCAAAATCTTGTGTGTTTCTGTGCAGCACTCTACCACTGCACATTTGTAGTGGTGATAATCAACAAATAAATTGTAGCTAGCATGTGATATTCCAGGTAGAACACAAAATATTAAAAGCAGTACAAGTTTTAAATGAAACAAATTAATTTTTCATATGGGATAATGTAAATTAATCCAAAAGGCATACAGGTGTGTAACTAAGTAATTTTTACGTTTGACATTAAATACAGTAATTAATTATAATTGGTTACTAGGTTTCTATACTATATACTTGCCCAGAGATAGATTTGAGTGTGTATATATATATGATGCAATATTGCTTTAACCTACTATGTATGTATATATATATATAAATCATCACTAGGCCTGGATAATACGACTTACAGTATTATAGTTTATATATTAGTAAAAGAACATTTACTTTAAATGATAAAGAAATTAAAGCATGAAAAATAAATAAAACTAATTAAACAACAAATATTTAAGCAAATATTAATGCATTAAAAGATACAACACCAAAACGACAATTACAAATCTTCAGGACGTGGAAGCTCATTGAGATCAAAATCCCTGACCACCTTAGGCCTTTGATTTGCTCCAAACAGGGATTGATTCCTGAGATGGCAAAACCTGGAGTGCGCAGATAATGCAAACCGATTAACAAAAGCCCTCTTGCACCATTGGCACTCACGCTCCTCATTCTGAGCCACTGCCGGAGCCTTCCCTTTCATTCTCCGATTGTTTTCTGACGATAGAATAGGGTTTTCATTTTCGTTTTCTGGAACTGGAGACTTTCCATGCTTTTCTCTTCTGTTTTTCGAAAGGTCTTCAGTTCCCGATTCATTTTCCATAGCCAATGAAGCTGCACAAACTAGAAATTAAAAAGAAAAATAAATCACAACAATTAAGCAAGATATCAAACAAATGAAGAAAAACCCTACTTTCTAATATATATATATATATATATGTAGTCGATTTTGATTAACTTGAAGATGGTGTTTAATTACCTTGATCACAACAAAGACACTAAAAAATTGCAGGAAAGGAAAAGGAAGAACAAAACCCTAAAAATGGCTCAAAATTGTATGTGTTTGTTTCAATGTACTCTATTGTTGTGCATTTATAGTGGTGATAATAGCAAACAAAAATGCAGCTGGAAAAGAAAATGTTAAAAGTAGGTAGAGGTTGTAGATGTACAATATTAATTCAATAGAGCTCTACAGATTTGTCACTAAGTCAGTCCTACCTGCAACACTAAATATTAGTTTCTATGTATTAATTATTTGGAATTGCTTACTAGATTTTTATTTTGCAATTTTGCCAATGGATAGATTTGTATGCGTCCATGACTCCATATGATGCAATCATGGTTCAAACTATTTACAGCGCAACTCTTTCACATTTTAGTATTTTTGATAATTATTCTATACATAATGTGTTTTTCACGTTATTATTAGTATTTTTGCTATGAAATTACTTATTTTCAAGGACATTTATGTATCCTTCTTTGCAATGGCTTTGCTAATCTTACAGTCGTAAATAAAGTTAACCTTTTATTGTATCTTTCATCTATTATTATTATTTAGTGGTTAAATGATCTTGATTAGTTATTATCGTATTTAAGAATTCATAGTATATATCATTAAGTTACATTTGCTCCTAATTTTTTTCAAATATAGAACTATAAATGTGCAAAAAAACATATAGCAATGTACCTCTCGAATTTGCGCCAACAAATTCAAAGATTAACTTTTATAAAAGTCAGGTTTAAAAACTTTATTATAAAGTTTAATTTTTGTAAGCTTTTACTCTAGTAGCTAACAAATTTCTCAAATATATTTTGTTTAAGGAAATATATTTGGCGGCGTGGGCTTCAGCTGCTTCAATTTTGTTTCGTTGCCTCTTTGGTCATCAGCCACTGCCGGAGCCTTCCCTTTCATTCTTCGATTGTTTTCTGATGAATTCGGAATGTCGTTTTGTGCAATGAGGGACGATAGAATAGGGTCTATTTCAGATCGCGCAAGAATTATAATTTAATAATATCGGAAAAGATTAGTATTGAATGCGCAAAAAATGAAATTGATCAGTGTGTTATGTTGCGCTTCACAATTAGCAAAAACTTGATATTGGAGTTCCAAGCTTAAGCGATCAATTCCAATATTAACTCAGGTAAATCGCATTTATCGCGCCATAAGCTTGGTTTGTATCACGTTTGATCTAAAATTGCGAAACTCTTAACATTGTATCGCATAACATTAGACAATGTATCACATTATATTCTTATGTAATGCCCGCCAAATATTTAACGAAGAAGTATACATTAGTGATCGTCAATTAACATTATCCGACAGAAGAAGATATGTGGAATTAAGTTGTACTTGATCTTAAATTTTCAAATGTTGCCGGGTTCTGAATTCTTCATTTCATAAAAACTAGATGCAAGGTCTTGCGTTCTGGATTCAATTTCAATAGCCATTGAAGTTGCACAGAAATTAAATTAAAAAGAAAAGAAACCGTATTAATTAATTAAACAAGATATCAAATAAATGAAGAAAAATCCAACTTTCTAATAAATATATATATACATATATTTCGATTAACTTGAAGATGGTATTTACTCTTTCTCAACAAAGACATTAAAAATTGCAGGGAAGAAACAACAAGAACAAAACCCTAAAAATGGCTCAAAATTGTGTGTGTTTCTGTGCACTCTCTACCACTACGTATCATTATGAGTACTCTCAAAATTGTGTGTGATTTGTGCACTCTCAACAAAGGAATTAGTGGAAATTTATAATAAGTACTCCCACAAATACGACCGATTAAGAATTTTCTTCCGATTCTTATGTGGATTTCAAGAAACAGTGAAAATTGAAAAGGAAAAGTGAGATTTGTTGAGTGAAATTAACGAAAATTTGTAATAAATATTCCACAAATAGAAAGGATCGTAGGTCAAAACCCGATTTCGGTACTATATGACGTGGGATGGGTGAACAAATTGCGATCTTCGTTGCATCCAAAGATAAAACGCATTCGTCATTTCTTGAACCAAAGTCGTCGCTGTTGAAGTAAACAACTATATTTATTCATCTTTTCTTAAGACAAGATGGCGGTAAATATATAGGGTTAGCAAGATACATTCAAATTTGGTATAATTGTTAATTTGACATAATTCAATATTATAATCGACAAACGGTAAACCATTCTAATAAATAATTTCTTACTTTACTTAAACCCTGAATCACATTAACTTTACTATAATTCAAATGTAAAATCTGACAGTCATTTAGACACAAGATTGATGATTCTCATGACTAGTCATGAATCACAAAACGTTTGCTCATCGAAGAAATTTCTTTACCAATCAACATTATTATCGATTAAACCATCAAACCCTCCAAATACAGATTACATAAAATCATAAACCCACAACTCAAACTACTTATATTTACTACTAAATATTAATAGTAGAACTTAAATATATATATATATATATAGAAATTATTGACATTTAGGAAGGACTTGTGTGCCAAGGCAAGAAACAAGACAATCAATATTTGTAGCACCACAACTTTGGTAGCAAGTAATGGCCCCCAATCCTCGTCTCCTAATTCCACAGTCGAAAGAACACGAAATTGCCCTCAGCCCACACCCTATCATGCATTGCCCTACTTCTGTTTGCCCTTGCCCATCTTGCGTTGCTAACACTAACACAAGGATCACGAATAGTAGCCACCGTGCCATTGATGAAGAATCAAAACTCATCGTGTTTTCGAATTATATTCATCTTTTGATGCTTTTATGTTTAAATGAAATGTATATGTTAACTTTTTAGAAAAGGGTTTCTTTTCTTTAGGTCATTTCATGCTAGTAGTGTGATGGTTTGTTAGCTATGTTGTCTTAAATCGTGGTAATATTGTTTTATCTGAGTTTTATTGGGCTTTTCCACAATCAGATTTTCTATTCTAAAATCGTGTTATCTCTTATTCCATGTTTTAGATGATTGACACGTGTAAAAAAATTACACATGTTAAACATTCGCTTAATAAGTGTATTTCTGAATTATACATGTCAAATAACTAACTATATGTGGGTGGAATTGGAGATGAAACAGAAATTTGGAATGGAGAAACCTATCTCGGCTTTTGCAGCATTAGAAATATCGAATCATAAGACATAAAGTGGATCTTGTTTCCACTATTTCTTGATTTTTCAAACTAACTTACTTAATTTTAAAATAAAGTTCATAAATCAGATCTTACACGACAATAAATATCAAAGGTTATTATTAATAATTTTTGGAACTTAAATAACAATTATAACCATATAGTCACTAACACGCGTGATTAATTGTGACGATATCACATTATTTTTTCGTGAACATAAATTAAACGTAATCATCGATTGCTGAGACTAAGTAGAAGATTAAGTTCCACCACAAGTGTGGACACAATCAATAACGCGATTGCCACAATGTTGATAACACGAATCATTCTTGTCATTAATTCCGCAAATTATATTGCACGTGGCGAATCTCTCGCCACACTTGATCATGCATGGGCTGATGGCTTGTCCATCCACAGTGTGTAGCAGTAGCACCATGGACACCATTAGAAGAAGCACAAGAATTGTACATCGTGCCATTTTTATTTTATTTTTATCTAAATCTACACAATTTTGTGTTTATTTCATGTACTTTTGTGTCACTATATATAGATAGATGGATAGATTTGCATTTGGTAGGATGTTGCTTGTCAAATATCTTCTCTAAAATGCTAGTGGCATGATTTATAGTTTGTTATACTAAATGGTTGTTATATCTTTTGTATATTTTACTCGTAAATGAGAAATAATTAACGTATTTGAATGATGATAAATCGACAGAGCGAAGAAAGCTAATATTTTTTTAAAAATTGAGGATGATGAGTTCAATACACTCGTAAGATTTGACATAACTCAAAATAAAAAAGTTACACTTTTTTTTTAAGGTTTAATACTTAAATACATTTATACACGAATTATATTGAATATCACAATATTTCTATTCAATGTGACGCAACATACTTAAAAAATACCCTCGTTCGGTGAAAATATTGACTAACATAGTTGATCGTTACTTTTTGGATAGAAAATCATCAACCAAAAGTGAAAATAAATAAAAGTTATAGGATATAAGAAAGGTTAAACGCATCTTTAAAAAATAAAGTTAGGATTAATAGATTAATGTTTCATAATTTTCTTTTGTACGACCAAGTTCCATCCAAGTATTTCTATTATGGGCTCGGCAGCCTTAAGGCCTCATTTGGTTGGAAGGATTACAAGGGTTGGCTTATTTTAACCCATTATTTCCTATGTTTGGTTCAAAATAGAAACACCTTATTAATTACCTCAGGCCCGTTACTTATTAACGGGCCAGTAGGTTTATGAAGGTCAATGGGTCACACCTTATGAGGTGTGTCACATAAACCCACCTTGTAAAATTTGATAAAAAGACTAAAATACCCTCTTAATTCTATACACCTTCTCCATTCCAACCTCTCTTCTCACTTCTCCAACCCTCGTATCTCTCTGTACGTCTCTCCCCTGCTTCTTCTTTTGGGATTTCAACTTCGAATTGGCCATTGTTAAAATATTCACCTAGACGGGCTCGCGGGGAATTCTGAATATCATAGCATTGTGTAAGATCAATTTGTTCAATCGATTTAGTTGTTGTTTAGTTCTTACAAACCTAGTACGATTTGTTTGATCTTCAATTTGTTGAAGAAATTCGAAAATTGAGCCAAGACATACGCTGCTCGAGTTATCCATCACTCGAAACAGGTGTCGATTTTCGATTTCATGGCATGCGTATTTGGTTTCGTTAGTTTTTGAAACTGTTGATTTTAACTTAGCTATGGAATTTTTTTTTTGTTTTGTAACGGTATTGATTCTGATTTAGTAGAGGAATTTTATGTGTTTTAATGAATTGATTTTTAATTTTGTAATGGAATTTTATATTTTTTGTTTGAGATTAGGAGTTTTGTAATGGAAAAGCCTCAAATTTCCAGTGTTCAATTTTTTTGATGTGTTTCTGATTATTGAAATTGTTTTTGCTTTGTGTTGATGGAAACTATGTTGTCAAAAAGGAACTCGGTAACTGTGTTGAAGTAGAGTGCATACTAGTTGCATTCTTTTTGGCTAAAAACAGAAACTGGAGATAATTTATGTTTCTCTTTTACTGAATCATAGCCAAGATATTCATAGTACCATTTGAAAGAATCTTTACATAATTTTGCAACTGGATATATGCTTACAACTGATGAATATCAAACTAACTACTATTATCCTACTCCATGTGTGCAGCCGAGAGAGGCTTATGGTAGCACTTGGACTGGATTTGTTTGCTGTGAATGATGAAAAGTTTATGGACATGTTTGTGGAGCCTCCAGCAATCGATGCACTTCAGAACGAAAGACAGTCCCTTCAGAAGCGCCAGAAAACACTTCATTCTTGCTTGAATGAGTTCAAAAATGTAGCCAGAGCACTTTAACAGAAGCATCTTATTTCTTACACTATGAAGAAACTTCTTCATTAGTTTTTATTATCGTAATTTCTGGGAGATTCGAGAAATTCTCCGTTTCACGACTTGTGAATCAAATGTTACAAGGGATATCTCTGAGAATCGAATTTTCCTTTTTTATGTATGATACATTATTTGATTTATTACAGTTATGGAAATGTCTTGTTGGGCTATTTTAATTATGTATTGGGATGTTAAACAGGAGTAGTTGTGTGTTTTATTGTAGTTGCTGATATTTCACCAATGTTTCTCAGTTTAGCTCTTGCTTGGGGCTCCATGGCTGTAGTTTGATTTTCTTGTTTCAAAAGATTTTTGACAGAAATCTTATCTGGGCATGTTTGTTTAGTTTTGCTTGAGCTTATTAGACCTTTCATCTTAATTTAAGTAACCTTTTCCCGTGTTTCTGCACATGTTAGTCGGTTTTTTACTTTCTCCTCTGTTAAAGCAAGTCACTGTATTAATTGATTATAAAATTCTACCTCCAGTTGTTATTAATTGTTGAGACTTTATGCTTCAAGCAAAATATCTTAGCTGTTGCAATTTTGTTATAGTTTTTGAAAGATGATTTATTTGTATGCAATGATTCATGTTAATGATCCACAAAGTTCATTCAAATATCAATAATTCTTACATTTACAATTATAAGCTGAAAACAAAATAAAAGTTTTCCCCTTGGTGTTCTCTGCATCACATATACAATGAGTTTGTGATACAAATTCAAAAGGATTAGTAAATTGACATGATTTCTTTACAGCACTATGAACCCACAGATTAATTCATGCAAAATTGTTAATAACATTCACAAAAAATAAAATTTATATATATAAAAATAACTTCCCAAAGTATTAAACTGTATATGACTTCAATATTTTGCTTCCAAAACACTGCTGGGAAATTTGAACATCCCATTAATTGAATGAACACTGAACAACAACAAAGTACAATCTTCTGAGCAAATCAAAACCACAAGCACACAAACAAAGCCCATGTAGATTAATAGATAGAAATAAAAAAATAAAATCTCCAAAATTCAAGAATCTGGAACCTCGGCTGCTGGCACAGCTGCTGCACGTTTCATCGATGCAGATTTGATTAAATGATTATAGCTCCCTTTTTCTTTGAAAAGCTGTGAAAAATGAAGCTTGCAGTATAAGATGCCGTTTAGGGCTGCATAGTTTGATGGAGATAAAGAGCATCCATCATTGAGAAAATAAATACTACCATCTAACAACCTAGATGTATCTATATCAAACATGAAATCTAACAAAGAACAAAAAATTCATTAGAGACATGTAATCTAACAAAGAACACAAATTTGATTCCAAACAAGCTCTAATCAGCCCATTAACAAAACATATTTATAAGCCAATACATTTCTAAGATTAAGCGAAAAAACACTGATATACACAAATATATATACCTTGAGGGTGCTTTTACAGTGAGAGCATTTGAAGCAAGACTTGTGATAGCTAATTCCATCAGCAGACAAAAGCTCAACCGGATAAACTGTCTTCTCAATGTACAACCTTCTCGTCTCATCCGACAACTCAGAAACCACACTTTCATCAACACCTCGCGAATCATGATCTTTAAAACCACTCAAATGTACATCACCACTGCTCCTCTACTACTACTACTACTCACATGCATACTGTTACGATACGCATTTTCGCTCTCAATTCCCAATCTCCCTATTCCATCTATTACCTTGTCTCCTCATTAGCATTCAAAACACATTAAATAAATTACTCTTATTACTACTAGTACTACTAATATTACTCTTGTTACCATCGCCTGATCCAAACATAAATCCATGAACCACATTATGTTGACTCGATACAGACGCTTGCTTACCGGTACTCATACCTGGATCAATGCGCATAGAATTTACGCTCGAATCTTCCAGATTCAAAGCCGCAGACCTGAAAAGATTAGGTTTATGGCCGGCCAAGGGTTTCCGGAGCTTCGCGAGACGCGGCGGCCGCGATAGACCGGCGGCAGGCCTCGACATTCCGAACGACGGCGAATCTACAAATTTAATAATTTTTTGTTTTAATGGGTGGGAGAAACGAATTGGGGGCAAGGTGAGAGGAAGAAGAGCGATGATAGTTTTAATTTTAATTGGGTATTTTGGGGCTAAAATTTTTAGATGAGGATATTTTAGTAAATAACATTATGCCAACCCAATTTATACTTGATTTGAAATAAGTAACCAAACAAATAAGCATTTAGGATGGGTTAAAATAAGCTTGGGACTCAAACACATGAATTAGCCCAACCCTCCTAAACCTATCCATCCAACCAAACGATATATACTTAGTCTTAGGGCCCAAGTTTTAGGGCTTCTAGTTTTATCATGAAGTTGGACCCTCTACTCAGCCCACTTACTTTGGGCCACTTACTCAAATTGGATTAGCTCACTCTAATGTCCAAATTACTAGTGGATTTCCAATTCGAGGTAGGTCCCACTCAAACAATCCACATTTCTTTGTCATTAGATCTAATAAATTCACATGAAATTCTATAAAAAAAAATCGAATACAATAAAATCGATCTGTTACAAAACATGAAATAATAAGTTATTCTAATTTGTTAGTGTATTTAATTAATAATAATAAAATAATTTTATTAAACTCCATTTATTGTAAAACATAACAAACACACTATATAGGTAATGAGATATATATTAAATTGTAGATAAGAGCAGCAGTTGTCATTGTCACCACTTACGTAAGACCTGACCTGCCATGTAAGAGCATTATTTCACTTACTATATACATTTTTTTTTCTTGAAATAAAAATTTCAGTGGGTTTAGGATAGCAATGCATGCAACTATCTATAATTGCAATTTCAATTCCAATAATGCACGCCGCCCCACCACGAACCGTGTCGAGTACGTGTATTTATAGATTGATGATTGATTCTGATCTACACAAATTTAATCATTGCATAAATTTAATTATTAATAATAAATATAAACGATGTTCCGACAAAATAGTACTATCGTCGGCATTCCAATATGGGTTTCTTCGAACTTTCCATTATTTACTCCCGACTGTCAATTTTTCTTCGTTTAAAAATAGAGATGGGTGAATCTTGAATTCTTCATATATTATCTTGTTTTTTCTCAATTAGAAAAGAAAACCCTGTTTGTATTTCGGTGTTTTAAGAACCATTTGTTTTCAATTGTAAATCTTGAAGTTATTTTCGACCAATTTCAGGCTCCTTACGCTGTCAATCTTTAAGGGCTCAAATTCAAGTATGTCGTTTTTTCTCTCTATTCCCACTTGTACTTTTTAATGCTCGATCGATTTTTTTAAGATTCAAAGAACTTGAATATATATTTATTGAAGTGGGTTTGCATGTGGAAACTTGAGATTGTGATTCTTGAATTTGCTGACCAATTAGTCCTAAGTATTCTTCTTCTTTTTGCTATCCTAGTTGTCAAATATAGTCTTGATTGTTTGAGTTTGGGTTGGAAAAAAGTTGAGATCTTTACTATGAATTTAGAGAGGATTTAGTTGATTTGGGATTTGTTTAAGTTAAGATTGCAGTTTGTAAGTGGAATCTATCTCTCTGAGCAAATAGTGGTTATGACTAGTTATTCTCTGTGGTGTTTCTTATTTTATTATTGTCCTATAGCTTTGTTTATTCAATAATGAAGTATGTCTAATCAAAGTCATTTAATAAGTACTTATTAAATAAACTAAACCTTCATCTCCCACTATATAATCAGGAAATCGTCGTTGTCAAACTCAAAACACATAAGCTGAGTACATTATTTGTTAATCAATTTCTAGAGAATTATTTGTTTTGTGGGGTTTGCTGTTCATGGGGTAAGTTCCCCCTATCCCATTCTCAATTCGAATTTGTCGTAAATGCTCTTATGTTGATTCTATTATCTATATGTCTGATATATAACTTGCTAAGAGGGGAAAAAAGATATCTTTTTTCGATTTTGGTACTAAGTATCATCAAAAGTTTTTACATTGTTGTGAGTATTTTTCAATAAGAAATGGCTAGAAGCATATTTTTTTTCTAGTGTTTCAAAGGCCTCATTATAGTGAACTGTTTGTTTAGGAAAATATTGTTAAAGACTGGTCCTGTCCGGTGTAAGTCAAACTCGCCAGATAATCTGTCGCGAATGAGTCAACCCAAGATTAAACGCAGAATCGGTAAATATGAAATCGGAAGGACAATTGGCGAGGGAACATTCGCGAAAGTGAAATTTGCTAGAAATTTTCAGACAGGAGAAGCTGTGGCTGTCAAGATTCTCGACAAGGATAAGGTCCTTAAGAACAAAATGTCTGAACAGGTGAATCTTTTATACTTCGATATTTTTCATATCGAATTTCTCAATGGTATCGATGAAATCATGCCATTTATTTATTTCTAGAACGAGATTCGAAGTGTTTAAATAGCAATCTCATCAATGTGTTTAATTTGTGCACAAATTTGGCAGATTAAGAGGGAAATAGCGACAATGAAACTGATTAAACATCCAAATGTTGTTCGAATATACGAGGTTATGGCGAGCAAGACCAAAATATACATAGTTTTGGAATTCATTACCGGGGGAGAGCTTTTTGACAAAATCGTAAGATGAAAAACTCGACCCTTTACAAATATTGGCTTCTTACAACACCGAAACGTGTTTTAAAATTGTAATTATTGTTTCTTAATCATGTTGTCTGAAAATAAAGCTATGTGATTATGAAGGTAAATCATGGAAGGATGCGAGAAGATGAAGCGAGAAAATATTTTCAACAACTTATTAATGCTGTTGATTATTGCCATAGTAGGGGGGTTTTTCACAGAGATTTAAAGGTATGTATTTTTGCTTTTATAATTATTAAAATTGAATTATAAAGTGTAGCTTATGGTTTTATTGTGTATTGTTGATTGTGCAGCCGGAGAATTTACTACTAGATGTTGCCGGAAATCTCAAAGTTTCTGATTTTGGATTAAGTGCTCTGTCACAGCAAGTCAGGGTAAAAATATTTTTCTAAATTAAGAATATTATTTGGCTATTTATTTCTTTATTTTCCCACGTTTATGGATTGCAGATGAAAGTACAATTCCTCTTGTTACATAAAGTTGATATTAGAGGAATATCTGAATCAGAATTAAATTTTTATGAAATTAATTTGGCAGGATGACGGTTTGTTGCATACTACATGTGGAACTCCAAATTATGTTGCTCCTGAGGTATATATAGCTATTAATTTTTTTAACTTTTTTATCCGTTTTTGTGCACTTTTTTTTCTCGTTTTTATGATCTGATTAATGTTTTCAAATGTCTACATAGGTCCTAAATGATCGAGGCTATGATGGAGCAACTGCGGACTTGTGGTCATGTGGAGTGATACTCTTTGTATTGCTTGCCGGTTATTTACCGTTTGATGATTCTAATCTTATGAACCTATATCAAAAGGTGAATATTTATTTCAATTTTAGCATAATTGTTACTTATTATTATTATTATTATTATTATTATTTTATATGATTCAGTAGATTCACCGTTTTTATTGTAATATCTCAGATATCTTCTGCTGAATTCACCTGCCCGCCTTGGCTTTCGTTTGATGCTAAGAAGTTGATTATTCGAATCCTGGATCCAAATCCTATGAAAGTAAGAAACAAATATATTTTTGATGAATTTTGACTTGACACTTTTGTGTATTTTTACAATTTTGTCTTTAAAAAAGTAATTGAAATTTTTGTATTACTAAGAAACTGAACATTTTTAATTGTCGATGGATAATTTGCTATTGAATTATTCATTTAGAATATTTAATTTAGTGACTTTTGTATTTCTACAGCGCATTACAATCCCCGAACTTTTGGAGGACGAGTGGTTCAAGAAGGATTATAAACCACCGGTGTTTGACGAGACTGAAGATATAAATTTGGATGATGTGGAGGCCGTGTTTAAAGATACCGAGGTGTGTTTGGCGAGCACGTGAATTTAATTAATATCTGAAATTCCGATATATCGCCAAAATTACTTGCAAAAGGAAGGTCTAATAGAATTCCTTTGGTGTAGGAATATCTTGTGACAGAGAAAAGAGAGGAGAAGCCAGCTGCAATGAATGCCTTTGAGTTAATTTCCATGTCGAAAGGTCTCAATCTTGGGAATCTATTCGATGTAGAACAGGTTCAAATTCTTGTTTCGTTTTACAATTTTCAGGACTTAAGGGGGCGTTTGGCTAAGTTCATTGAAAGAGCTTATAAGCTCTTAGTGTTTATAAGATGTTATGAAGCCCCGACAACCTATTTTTTGAGAGCTTATAAGTTGTTTTACAAAAAAAAAACTTTAGGGTGTGTTTGGATTGAGTGATTTGGATTTGGGGTGGGGATTTGGAGGAAGGATTTGAAATGACACTAAAATGGAGTCATTTGAAATTCATCGTAGTTATGGAGAAAATAGCTCAAAGTGAATGTCGATTTGAAATCCATTATAACTTGTATACATTCAAATGAACTTCATGAATTTGTTGATAGATTTCAAATCCTTCAATCCAAACACATGCTAAACACTTTGTAAGAGCTTATAAGCGCAGAAAAGATTGATGTGAACACTCGTAACACTTTCTAGTGAAATATTCCTCATTTACCCTTTGTTTGACATGGCATTGGTAACAGGGATTCAAGAGAGAAACAAGGTTCACATCTAAATCCACAGCAAATGAAATCATTCATAAAATTGAAGAAGCTGCCAAGCCTCTCGGTTTTGATGTTCATAAGAAGAATTACAAGGTAAATGGTGAATTTTCGTTTTCAAATTCTATGTAATATTTTTTATGCGCTCGAATATAGTTTTAGACGTAATAATATTCAATCTAAAGACCCTTTTAGACCTTTTCTTTGTGGTAACAATTTTCTTTCCATTGTTTCACAGATGAGGCTTGAAAACTTAAAAGCTGGACGAAAAGGCAACCTTAAAGTTGCCACTGAGGTACGTTGCCTCAAAAATGTCGATAAGTTGTCTTTTTTAAAGTTACATTTCATGCTTGAACTAATTAATTGAAAGAGTTTTGAGCATATTTACTTGATTGTTGATGCATATTTTGTGCCATGTATCAGGTTTTTCAAGTTGCCCCTTCTCTGCATATGGTGGAGGTTAGAAAGGCAAAGGGAGATACCTTAGAGTTCCACAAGGTAAACTGGTTCGCCAAAAGTCTCGTTTATATCTACGTTAGGGGGTGGCCAATTGGGTTGAATGGGTTGGGTTTGCGTCAGGTCCATTTGGGTTGGGCTTAAAGTGGGTTGGGTCTAATGTAATAAAATATGCATTATAGTTGGATCCAACAAGAACCCAATAAGAACCCATTATAAATTAAAGTGGTGTAAGGGATTGTTGTAGAGTGTAAAATATAGATTATTGACTCAAAGTGGAGAATAAGTTGGACCCAGATTGGGCCGAATTTAAGACCAATTGGACCCAAATATTATTAAAAGCCAACTCAAGTGGAACTAAAACGATAAAATGTTAGGACCAGACCCATTGAAAACTTAGTTTGGTTTGGGTCAGATGGACCCAAATTGCCACCCCTAATCTATGTTATTATTATTGTTCAATACATGCAGAAACACAAAATTCGCGCCATTATGATTCTAAGTACGATATATTCCATTTTGTCACCCAAATCTTGTGAAATAATTTGGCTATTCACCCTGTTGTTTTTTCTATGTGCAGTTCTATAAGACTCTCTCGACCAGCCTTGATGATGTCGTTTGGAAAACCGAAGACGACATGCAAGCAACTAAGTAGAAACGTTGTTGTAATATAGAGCAATAGTATCAACTATGTACAATTGCTCAGTGTTCTTATGTTCGATTTGTTGTTTTCTCTCGCGGGACATTTTTTTCCTAGGAGGGTATGTGTCTTCTAAGTGTCATGAAGTAATGCAAATTGGCGGGGTATTTGTCCGTTTGTTCTTCGAACGCAACCTTAAATGTACATCTATGAGGACTTTCTGAAATAATGACTAGTTCAGAGACATGATCCGACGGTTGCTAATGAATCCATAATCGTTTGTACGTTTTCGAGTTTAATAAGCTTATGGTATATGGATCTTTAGGGGTGGCAATTTGGGTCCATACGTATATTTGGATCCAAATCAAACTAAGTTTTCAATGAACTGAGTCCTAACATTTTAGCATTTTAATTCCAACTGAGGTTGACTTTTAATAATATTTGAGTTTAATTTGGTCTTTAATTGGCCCAATTTGGATTCAATTTGAGACTCAATTGGGTTCAAACTATTCTCCACTTGGAGTCAATAATCTAAATTTTACATTCTACAATAACCCTTTATACTACTTTGATTCATAATGGGTCCATTTTGGATCTTTATTGGGTCCACTTTGAGTCCTTGTTGGATTAAATTATAATGCATATATTTTTTTACATTGGACCCAACCCACTTTAAGCCCAACCTAAATGGACCTGACCCAAACACACCCCATTCAACTCAATTGCCACCCCTAACTAATTCTTAATCATGCATTTTATTTCGACAGTAATCACATATGCAAACTTACACATCGAAAAATACGAAAAACAAGAATAGCAGTTTACTAAGTACCATATATGACAGCTATCTTGATTGCCTAATATCTCTCTCTGTTTGTTGAGGGCTCGACTTTTCGACACGACCCAAAATTCTCGAGACGTCTCTAGACGCATGCATTTGTTCGAGCTCGGCCAAAGCTTCGGCCATGGAAGGGCGGTAATTGGGGTTCGTTTGGAGGCATCTTAGAGCAAGGGCGGCTGCAGATTGCGCGCCCTTTTTAGAGTATTGACCTCCCAATTTCGAGTCCATTATTCTCAACACTTTTCTGTTGTCACTTAGAAATGGCCTTGCCCACTCTGCCAAGGTTTCTTTGGCTCCTCCCGCGTTTTCGTCCCCTATTGCTCGTTTTCCCGATAGGAGCTCTAGTAAAACAACTCCGAAGCTGTATACATCGCTCTTTGGAGTCAAGTGGCCTGTTCAAATTTGAAGAGATTTCTACAATCATGATACAAATCCAGGGTTGAAAATTGAATTCAGTTACTTGATACTCGTCTCGAACTCGGTCGCTAAAAGCTCCGTTCGATAATTTACGAAACAAAGCTTGAATAATTTTTTGTGTTTGATAAATTTTGAAACTCAAGTCGAGTTCGACTCGAATTAATAAGAAATAGCAAAAACATGTACAAAATTTTCAATACTCGAGCTCGACTCGTGATCAGCTCGATTACAGCAAGCCGGTAAACAATCAAACCAAGCTCAAATACAATTTTCAAAGCTCGATTGTAATTCAAACAAGCTTAAACACCTATGCGTTTGGATCGACTCGACTCATTTGCACTCGTAGATACAATCAACTCATTCGTTTTCGGTGGGACCCACAATGTGGAGGATTATAATTATTTCAAGTACTAATCAAAACGAGCAACAATATGAGATTTTATAAGATGATGACCTGTTGATACATATTCTGGCGCAGCATAACCTCGTGTCCCCAAAATTCGGGTCGATACGTGCGTTTTATCTCCCTTAGGACCCTCTCTCGCGAGCCCAAAGTCCGAGAGCTTTGCATTGAATTCCTATACAAACACAATCATAAAAAGTGAGAAAATCACAATACAACTAGTACACCATATAGAACAAAGGACTCAAAAGTTAGAATAAGTTTCCATACAGAATCAAGAAGTATATTTGAAGCCTTCAAGTCCCTATATATCACATTGGCATCTAGATTATGCAAAAAAGATAACCCTCTTGCAACATCGACCGCTATTCGCATTCGTATCGTCCAAGGCATAAGTTGCGCCCCTTCTGCACAAATAATCGAATTTTTCATCAATTTAACTTCGACATATGGCTAATGTACTTAAGATACACTTAGGGTGTGTTTGGATTGAGTGATTTGGATTTGGGGAGTGGATTTGGAGGAAGGATTTGAAATGACACATAAAATGAAGTCATTTGAAATTCACCATAGTTATGCGGGAAATCGAGGGGTTTCTCGGCTAATTCCGTATATTCAATCCATTTTGTCGAACTTTTCCGGGCTCTTCCCTTTCCTTTGATCAATTTACTCCCTCTTGAAAGTCTTTGAGCTAAGCCTTCCCGCTCGACTGGAAACTTTCCAATATGCTTCGAGTGCCTAAGAGAAGAAGGTGAGGAAATCTCGATTGAAGCCAATTCAACCGCTTCGCCCCTATTCTTTCTCTACAGTAAAGGTATCGACAGAAAGAAGTCCCTAGCTTCAGAAGTGGCAGCAGTGCTATGGAGAAAATACGTCCAAATGAATGACAAGTGATTTGAAATTCATCGTAACATGAACTCATCCAAACGAACTTAAATGGATTTGTCGATGAATTTGAAATCCATAGATTTCAAATCCTTCAATCCAAACACACCCTTAGTTTCGATCAAAATGGAAAATTAACTCACTTCTAAACAAATGATTCTCCAAGCTTCCTTTGGGCATGTACTCATAGACCAAAAGCTTGTCATCAGATTCAGAACAATACCCAATTAGCTTCACGAGGTTTTCGTGTCGTAACAGGCCTAAATAGTTCACTTCAGTCTGTTGAAAATCGAAATTAAAAAAAAAAAAAAAAAAACTTAAAGTCAATATACAATATTAACATTGGCAAACATGTAATAATACTATAATAGTAAGTAAAATTGAGAGATATTATATACATACAAGCCATTCTCTATGGCCCTGAAAGCTTTCTGCCTTGAGTTTTTTAACAGCCACAACGAGCCCGGTTCCCGGTTTGCTAGGGGCCAACGTGTTTTCGTCTATCCATCCTTTGAAAACATATCCAAATCCTCCTTCACCGAGAAGACTATCTGATCGAAAGTTTCGTGTGGCGTTTTTAAGATCACTTAAAGTGAATGATTTGAGGTTGCTTGATAGGCCTTTTGATGCTAACACAGCACTGTATAAGGTCCCATTTGCACTCTTATTATCTGCAAAATGTTAAGAACATATAATACTCAAAAGGGTTCATTAATTTCAACTTTTTGTAGTTATGTTTGTTGATTTTGAGTCACATTTGAAAATGAAATGATGAATGAAATAAAGAGTAAATACCATAGAATTGTCCAGAGGAAGCATGAGCAAGTTTGCTAGATGACTTTCCAAGGCAAATTCCCATTACTACTAGAAGGGTTCAAAGATGGAGGGTACAAATTTGATCATTAGGATGAGAATTTATGAAGGGATAAATAAGGTGGTTTATAGTCAAGATTGTGGAAAAATATACATTGAAAATGATGAAATATAGCTGCAATTTGATTATTGTTTATGGTCCCAAAGTGGTGCAAAGTAATATGAAAATAATACTTTTGTTAGATTATTGTTGTTATGAACTTTGACTGGCAAAATCTGCTTGGATTTCAATCTTAAATTCTTTTTAAAAAAGGACACAAAATATGATTTGGGGTAGGTTTATTTGGACTTGGTATATGTATACATGAATATATTGCAATTTTTTTGTTTAAAGAGTAAAAAAGAAGTAAGCTGAAAAATGATGATAATCTAATTTCCTAGCTTTGGGGGAACTTAATTAGAGATATCAAATATCAAAGTTTATTGATTTTTGCATTTATGGTAGAAATATACCATTTATATAAGTCAATTAGTATTACATCGATTATGGTGAAAGTAAACAAAAATCAGATTATTTTTCTAAAATACTAAATTGTTCCTAAAAGGTTATTTCAGTTTGGGTTGAAATTTTGGTAAAGGTGCTTTAGGGTTATTGGAATATGATTAAACATCAATAAAAGTTACTTTAATCACAAAAACGTCATATAAAATAGAATTGAGTTTTTTCACCTCCCACTTTCAGCATTTTCTCAATTCTATTTTTTTTTTCATTATACTAACTTCTTTATACAGCAGCTGAGTTGGTAAATACTCCTTAAACCATATTAGTTGGGACAAAAATATCTTGAAAATTAAATAAAATACCATAAATTATTTGGCAAATGATTTCAAAGATGAACTCATGAGTTCAAAAAAAAAAAAAAAGATATTAAATTCTTCTAAACTTGTTTCTCTAAGAAAATATATATAAAAACATCATAACATATAACCTTCTAGATCTCAACAAAACTTTCATATTGAAACTTCTAAATTTGAAAAAAAATATTATTATAGCTGAGCAAAATAAATAAAATAATATAAATTTCGCAGCTTATTTGAACATTCAAACTTTATGTTGGATATTGGTTTGATTGTGTAAGTTAATTATTAGATTCTATTTGCTGAAGAAGAAGTGAGATAGTCATAAACGGAACCAATTTATTTCATTAATTCAGTGTTATTTTCTTTGGATTGGGGCCAAATAACGACTTTATGATCTATTAAAAACGTTATATTTTTGACAAATTGATGCTTCGAACAACAAGACAAACGAGATAATTATAATGTCTGTTTAATTATTATAAAAAATAAATTAGGGGAATTGCCTGAATCTTACTCAATTTATGGCAATGACCAAATAAGTATGACATAGTATAAGTGATTTCTCCTAGGAAATTAGTCAAAGTGAGTATTACGTTGTAACAATTAATTAAGACTAGTCGCCCATCACTCAGATAAAATGCTGAGTAATTTTAAAATATACAAAGAAACAATTGATAAGTTTCTTAATTTATAATATGAATTGTCTTAGTATATATATAATACATTTGACTGAAATTACAGCAAGTTTAATATTATTTTTATTTATGATGTTATGTAAGTTATATTTGGATTTTATATAAAATACTGTGAGCAGTTGAAATTGGGTTTTTTAAACAAAAATTAAAGAAGCAAAATTTATGATGATTTAGTAAGAGATAAGTTTATATAAAATTATGCATGCAATTTGAAATTTTCGAATATTTTTCATTATGTATTTTTCCAATGAAACAAAACAATCCATGATATATAATTAGTCACACCACCAGAAAGCAGAACTCAAACCTTGTTACACATTGCAAATGATTCAAAATCAGATTTCCTCTTCAAAAATCAGTATTGCAATCATATTAAATAAAAGCAAGAAATTAAATTTAAAAACAGAAAAAGGAAAAAATCAGACTAAGGCAACCGAAAAAAGGCCTATCAACTGACACAAAAATCACCAAAAAAAAAAAGGAGAAAAAAAATAAAAAATAATAGGACTATATATCTATGGTTACATTTATAAGACTATAGTCATATTTGTATATCAAGTGCCTCCAGAAGATCTGTCATCCGGCCCAGCAAGCGTAATCTGTTATTTCGATTTAAACGAATTATTTTATCGACAAATCATAATATTTAGATAAAAAAAATAGTCTTTATTTTGATTTAAATTCAACATTTAGATTTTAGACACAACTTACATTACAGTCAAATGCGAACCTTCTCGCCAGCATAATAGCTGCATTTCGTTCTCGTTCTGATTCAAATGCTAATACGAAAGAAAGCCCGTCTTTTGGCTGCCAATATACTGCCTGGGCAGCAGCGTTGCCACCGCCTCTAACTCCACAAAGCTAAGAAAAAGAAATATATCGAGAAATTTATAAACTGCTGAAAAATGGAACGAAAATAGGCAAAAAGTGATTCATTTTAGAGATTGATTAATACCTGCATAGTGTTGGAATAATATTCCTTTTCCATTGTTGTTTTACCTTTGCGAA
This sequence comes from Verbascum thapsus, assembly GCA_963669365.1. Lineage (NCBI taxonomy): Eukaryota > Viridiplantae > Streptophyta > Magnoliopsida > Lamiales > Scrophulariaceae > Verbascum > Verbascum thapsus. Next base: position 12,075,931 of record OY770118.1, read on the forward strand.
GCTTTATTCTCATCTTTCCTATGTGAAGTACATGGATTGATTGTGACGGATGATCTACACCGTTCATCTGGATAATCACAACCTGCAGCGTGATTTTATAAACTTCTTAAAGCTAACACTTGGTTATCTGAGTCGGAATACGGACCAAACTTCTCAATTTAATTCAAATATCCACACCTTTTCCCTAGATTACAATACCTTGAAGATAATAGTTCTTCTATATGCTGGAGACTAAGAATATGCTTACGCTTGTCAATGGGTGGGGATTGCCCAAACCCAGACCCGTTCAATAGAAAACGTGCGGGTCCGGATACAATTTTTACCCGTTGAAAATACCCGTGGGTCTATACTCAAAATTTACCTGTGGGCATTTACCCAATGCAGACCCGACCCAAAACATACCCGGCCCGTCGGGTCTAACTTTTTTTGGACCAGTCGAGTATGCGATCGGGTTCGGGTAAAAATTTTTTTAGGTATTTCATGGGTCCGGTTTGGGTCTGGATACCCATTGACACCCCGAAATATGCTTAAAGCAATGGATGAATTTGAAAAAGGAAAACAGATCATCACTTGAATACTTAGTATCTTAATGGTCGATATTGAATGGTTATCAGATTATGTATGGAGGAAAAAGTTACATACATTGAATTCAATGTCATGCCTTCGCACCAATGCTTCTACATAGTTTCCCAATCCAGCAGCTGTGAACAAAACCCGAGTCAGCTTTTCGAAGTATAGATCTCCATACAAATTTTAACAAAACAAAATTTTATGTTAACTGACCCGGGTCAATAGGGGCAGAGGTTGTTACAGTTATTATGTGGTCATCAATCATAATATCAGCTTGCAGTATTCGTCCAACGTCAAAAGGCTCGGGTGCATATACAGATTTTGTGGCCCCTGATGTTGTGAAAATAGAATTAATATTAAAACCAGTAAAGTTTGAGAAATTTTCAAGGACTATCGTACATTTGCTACTAAAAGATGAGCATATGGAACACAGTAAATTTAATGGAAGGTCCTCGTAGTTCATGCATAATGCTAAACTATTGAGAAACAAACAATTTTGCAGTAAAAAAGGGAATGTAACTTCATGAAAAAATCAATAACAACAAAGATACTCCCTCCATTCCAGGGTGGTGAAAAAACTTTATTGCGTTGAGTATAAATAAAGTTGAACATAACGCTATTGTCCAACATAAAATTGTAAAAGAAAATAGTTCACTCATAATTATACTAACAAGCCTTCATTGTATATGTGATAATACATCCACTAGATCATATCACAAAGCATGTCTAAACTTCACTATTGAAATTAACATCCAAGCTACTGAATATTATCAGATAAATTATCACTGATAGTACCCCGATACAGTCAATAATGTCATTGCATTGCGGATAGCATCTAATGTTATGGGATATTATCGAGATTACATATAAAGTTGGAAAATAATATGTATTGTGCGATATTATCAGATCAACAAGCATATCGGTTGATTTTATGGGATAATGGCCGATACTTTCGAAGGGTGCCTCACCATTCTTTCAAATGAGAGGGTAACCTAGGAATAACATTTCCATTTTACGTAAAGGAGCCCTTACTTTGGGACACACCGAAAAAAATATCGGAGTGAATAAATATTTGTTGACATGTTAAATAAATGTAGATTCAGAGAATAACCATATATATATATATATTTTTTAACATTGATAGACTTGCTAACTACAAAATCTTATCACGGTACAGAGAAGTACTATGATAAGGTGAAGCAAAGAGTAGCTATTTTAAATAAGAATACCTGAAATAAGTTCCTTCTTGTCACCCTCAGATGTTGATCGATACCATTGAATTGTACAGTCTGAGAGTTCTGGAACACTATCGGAACATGGATATATCCGCAAATATGAACCCAATGCCTCAGTACCATCTATGTCATACAAATGAGGTATGTTTTTATTGCCCTTCTTGCTCATTGCCAGCTGAAAATATTCATCAAATTGACATTTTAAAATCATACTCGGAGTTGCTTTAATAATCAAATCCTCATGTTTAAGAGCATAATCTTGATCAATTTACATATTAAATAAAATATCATATACAAGTCATATGAGATAGTATATTGTAGATTAATCTAATACTCTCTCTGTCCAGATAGGATTCTTTTTTTACTTTTCCTTGGAATCAATGTATTCCAAACTTAGCTCATTTATTGCTGTAGAATATATAGAGTTTTTATTTGATTTATATAGGTTGGGTTATATCCATATATGAAAAATTCATGCGTAAATTAAGAACATTGTATTCCAGCAAAGTGATTTAATTAACCATTATAAATGTAAACTTTAGGGTAGGATGGTCGGTTGGTCACAAAATAAAATAAATCCCTCTTCATATAGCATAGACCGGAAAATCGGGACAAACAAAAATAGAATACCAGACATCATTTTGTGGACGGGATGAAGTTTAATAATTGTTTATCAACTTTTGAATTTATTAGTAACATAGAAATAAACCCATAATCTTCTGGCTAATAAACTACAACTACACTGACTATTGAAATATAGAACATAAACTAAAGTTAGAAATTAGATGCAAAATAAGAGATAAACCTCCTTCTGAAGCTGCAGTGAACGCTTCGACTTTTCAGCAAGTTGTATTCTTAATGCTTGAAGCTCATGTTCCATGTCCATCACCTTCAAAAAAGAAAATGTGCCTTGAATACACATGAGGTATGCAAAAGAGGAATATTGATTTCAACCATAAATGCTCTTTATAGGAGAAAATTTAAAAAAAATCAGACCATCTCAGAGGTATAAAATTAAATGCCGTCTAGTTGTAGGTATATATGATGCCATGAATAAAAAAAATTAATAATCATTTAATAAATCAGCAATGTATATATGGACCAAAAATATGGTAGCCCACGGTATAATAGAATAGAGGATAGGGATGAAATTACCCTACTAGGCTGATGCAGCATTTTGATCCGCCTAGCCTCTTGAACCTCTTTCATCAATTCATCCAAGTCCTGAAAAATAGAAAAAACAACATCAGAAATCAGGAATGCTAAGTAAAATTCAAAATTCCATAACATTTGTATATACTATCTATGTAAACTTTTCACATCAAATATGGTTGTTATTATGCATGCAGAAATGGTAAAAGAAATTACCATACAAAATACATCTTAAACTAGATATTCACTTGTATATCTCTTCACTGCTGCATAAAAGTTTTAAGACTATAAAAAAGAATGGAAGAAATTCAATAGAACCTGTTTTCCTGAAGCTCGTGAAATTCGTTCATGTTCCTCAAGAGCCTCTTCCACTCTCTGGACGGACGCTCTTGCATTCTCAATTTCATCCCGAGCAAAAGCCCTTTCTTCATCAACAAGCTTTTTAGCATCTTCAGAAGCCTGGAATGAAGACAATGTAGCTTTCAGAAGAGAACCAAAATTCAAAATGAGAAGAAATTTTGTGCACACATTGATTTAACCGGTATGATAACATGTTTGCAGTCTATGTATAAAAATATATTTGATAATCGAACGTTATAACAATCTGTCTTTCCCCATATTACTACAAAAATCTTACTATTGTTGTGCATTATAATTTCATACTGTGATAATTTCTTAGCAATGGACGGAAAAAGATTGCCACCGAAGAGACAGTCGAGCACATCGGATTCCTTCAGATATTGAATAAACATTGACAAGAAAGCAAAGAAGAGCTATGTTGTAGTTTTACCTGCTTCAAAAAAGTTGCAAGCTTTTTCACTTCAGCTTTCTCTTGAATTAGCTCTCCTTCCCTCTGAGTTAATTGAACTGCCAAAGCTTCAACCTGGAGAAAATTAAAACATTTACATACAGGGAAAGAGTTACATGAAATATTGGAGCATATATGGAAAAATTAAAAAAGAAGTTCAACTTTTTTGTTTCTTTTTGGTTCTTTTTTCTTTCTTTCTTTGAGCCCGGTGTTGTTTTTATGAAGTATCGCCGTACTGGACAAGACTAGAATGAAAATACCAATGTTAAGGCAATAATTGAGTAGATGAAGAATAACTCACCATAGCTATAGCTTCTTCCACATCATCTTTGTTTTTGCCCGCTATACGTCCTCTCAGAGATTCAAGTGCATCTCTAAGTTTCTTTAGAAGCACATGTTTCTCCAACGAGGCTGCCTCCTTAAGTCTGGCCTGCAAATTATAAACAAATAACATCTTAAATCAAAACCAATCAAATATGGTTACTCAAGTTTAGAAAATACAAAAACTTCACTTATTCAACATCAATTTCATAAAAGCAATATTTCCAAATAAATTCTTCATAAAAGCATTGGATTCTAAAGAAGCACATATTCAATATGACAAAACCTCGTCTGATAGTTTCGCGGCAGCAGCCAGGCCCTTTTCAAATTTACTAGCAAGGTCACGAACTGAAAGGCGTTTCTGCTGGTCTAACAACAAGGCAGTTTCTCGGGCAACCTTTTCTTTCATAGTCGACATATTAGAGTCCTCTTTGACCTCCACAATCTGATTGTTAGCTCCAATTTTGTAATTTGGAAAACGACTAGAGGCGAAAATCACATCAGCTGAAACTGGTGATACTGCATCCTTTTGCATTGTATAAGTGAAATTGCTTAACCTCGTCATACTTGATTTTCCTAGAAACATTAGCCAAGAATGGTTCATTATAAGACTAATCTCCACATTTACTTTAAATAGATAATAGAACACTAGACAAGTAATTCGCAACAATCATTTTTCAACCCCAAATTTCACTCTATCTCAGTTAGAAAATTTGCAATACTTGGCCAAAATAAATTTAACTTGACATTTTCCCACATCTCTATGCATATTGTGGTTTATAAAGATCAAGAATCAGAGAAATACAAGAGTGGGTCATGTGGTTAGTATACTACTAAAATGGATCAGCTTTTATCAACTCAAATATCAATAAATAACCAGTTAATATGAAAATCTTGACAGTAAAATTGCAAACCCATGACAAAGAAAGAAGAAATTAAACCCCCCAAACCCTACCCAATAACAAGGGTAGAATCTTTATCCTTTGTACTATATTCTGCATATCACTTAAATGAACACCTACCCATACGCACAAGCAATTAAACTGAAACTATGGAAGTAGAATTGCAACCTCAATAAAAGATAAGGAAAAAAAATTAATATCCCAAATACATCATATTTTATCCTGTGTATCAATTAAGTCTTCATTGATAATAGAAAGCACAGAAACAAGATATCAAAACCCACAAAAACAATGACTAACCAAACATCACATAGAAATAAATAAATTAGCAAAAATCAAAATTAATGCTTGCCCATAAAATCTTTTGAATTGATAAAGCAAAGAAGTGCAAGAAAAAGAGCACCAATTTTAAGACCATTAATTACCAAACAGTCGAGTCAAAAAAAAAAAAAACAAGATTGTACTACTCACAGATCATGTAAACATAAGAAGTTAGGTGGGATGTTTGGTCGTTAGAACTATAAATCAAACAATACTTGAACCAATTTACAACTGTGTTTGAATGTAGAGAGAGAGAGAAAGTGCATAAATGTCTGAATTGAATTTGAGGGAGAGAGAGAAGGTTGATGATGGTGATTGGAAAATTGAAATATGGTATTGTTTGCTTTCCTAAAAGCCAAAAAAAAGGACAGAAAAGCCGTATGCTAATTATATTTCCAAATATAATATATTTAATATATACTATATTATTATAATTGAATATCACTCTTAGATATCATACTAATTTTATTCTATGAAACAAGTTTAATGTACAAATATAATTATTTTTTAAAATTATTTTAATTTTATTAATTTGAAGATCAAATTTAATTTTTTTGAGATTTATCGAGTGTGCTAAAACGATTAGTATATGTATATTTATGTATAGATTTTAGCATTTCTTTTGGCTCAATTTACTAAAAGATTAATATTACATATATAATGTGATCTTTGGTAGTTGGAAGAAAGCATAAAACAAAGCTTGAAAGGCTAATAAAGTAATTAAATTAATTTAATGACAAGGATTGAGTGGTTGTTTAAGTTATGATTCCTATGTTATTGATTTCTGAACAATATAATTTAATTGGTCATAGAATTTAATTTCGATGACAAGACATATTAGCTTCTTCTTTACAATAAAGTTAACCAAGTCAAATTTAACAATCTGATTTTAATATTTTTTAACCAAGTCAAATTTAACAATCTGATTTTAATATTTCCTAGAACCCTAATTTTAGTTAGGCTTTCAAGATACTAAAAGGACATTTACAATAAAATAATGATAAAATTACTAAGCCTTTGTGTCAACTATATGATGAATTGAAAACTATTTGTAATATGATAATAATAGTAATAAATTGACATTTTCAATAACTATTGAGCTATTTTGATGCCAATTTAAATTTTTTGTGTATAAATTTTAAATTTGGTGTTAATTTTATGCCACATTAAAAGTATCGATCTTGGTATAATATAAAATTTTCAATTGTTGGAGGACAAAAAATTTAAAAAACAATGATATAACCATTATTGTATGATATAAAATTATAAATCTTATAGGATTGGGCCTTGCTAAACTAGTCCAATTGCTTATAAATTTGGGAAACCACAGGCTAGGCCCAGGATTTAGAAAGGGGTAATTCTAGCCCAGCCCAATTAACAGAAAAGCCTGGCAAATAATTGGCACAATGGGTTTATTATTGTCCATTATAATGGCCCAATATAATTTTAGACCCTGAATTAGGGGTGTAAGTCAAGCCGAGCCGGCTCGCGAGCTGGCTCGAGCACGATCAAACGAGCTCGGCTTGAGCTCGAATTTTTTGAGCTCGAACTCTTAATCGAGCTCGAGACCAAGCCCACTTGTCTCCGAAAAAAGCTAGCGACCCGGCTCGCGAGTTTTTTTTTTATTTTTTAATATATTTTTATTTTTATTATTATATTAATAAATATATATTAAATAATTAAAAATAAATAAAAAATATTCGGCTCGGCTTGAGCTCACGAGCTTGGGATCGGCTCGAACTCGAACCCAAGCTCACGAGCTCGAGCCCGAGCTCGAAAATTTTAGGCTCGACGAGCTCGAGCCCGAGCTCATCTATCAGGGCTCGAGCTCGAGCTTGGCAAAATCGTCAAGCTCGGCTCGAGTTCGGCTCGTTTACACCCCTACCCTAAATGTATCCTTTTTTAATAGTTATATAATGACTTAAATAATTATAAAATTAAATTGTGAAATGAGAATTTTTTAAGGTTTTAAAAAGATTATTTTGAATTTGCAAAGATCATTAATATTAATTAGTAAATGTAGTATCTGAGTGATTTTTATTCACATCATTAACAATAATCATTGTTATTTTAATATCTATATTTTAATACATATGTAATTTATAATTACAAATCAAATATTAAATTATATAGATATAATAGCCAGGTGTCCGGTGTTGAACACTGGAAGCAGTAATTTAGGCAGGGAAAGCAATCATACAAGAATTATCACATGACTACCGACACATCCAACTTTCAATGTTTGTATTTATTGGACTAGTAAAATTTAGGTTATTTTATAGAATGATATTATATATATATATATATATATTTTTTTATGTTATTAATTATAAAAAATACTTTTAAAATTAAGAGCTAATAATGAGTTAATAATATAATGTAGTGTTATTTAACTTTTATCTTTTTATATTACCAAATTGACACAATTTATCTTGACGGCAGATACTTTAATATATCTTTCTAAATATCCATATTTATATATTTGATTTCATTAGTGGAAATCTTGAATAGCATACAGTTAGTTAACCCGTCTTGTCAACATTTTTTTAGATTCTTTAGTATCAATACTATATCATTATTAATTTATATATGTCTGAGTAATTTACAAATTAAAGCATCAACGGAAAAATATCACCAATCACAAAGTATTATAGTGAATTGTATATCAAATAATTGTAACCATAAGTATACAATATTTTCCTAAATATATGTTTGAATATGCATTATATTCGCATGTATAAGTCAAATGAATTTTATAAAGGATAAAAAAGATAAATATATATGAGATTCTTTGCTTGGTCTATATATGAACTTTTAAAGAAAATAATTTGCAAGTACCAAGACAAATATTTTTTAAAAAAAGTGAAAAGATCACAAGGTATGATATGCCCGTTGGGCCGAATCCAGCAGAGAAGCCCAAATTAATGTTGAAGACTTGAATTATTGTTTTGCAATTTAAAGCCCATTAGTTATTTCAATTGAATTAGTCATAGTAGTGGTTTAGTGGTTTATGTTAGTGGTGATATTTATCTATGTTAGTGGCCATGTAGTGGGCATGTTTTCTTGTTTTTAGATTTCTAAATTGTTTATTTAAATGTTGTCATTTCATTTGGATGGTAATGAAGAAAAAGATTTCAGAATTAGTTTTAGTTTAATTTTCTCTTTTGGAGTGTCTTCCTCACTCATATTTAGGAACATATCAAGGTATAACTAACACCAATCACTTTATTCAAAAATAAAGTCGGTATAGTTGAAATAAAAGCTGGAAACATATATATATATACATATATACATATATATATATAATATTCTGATTGCTAAGGGTCACAATCTTACTGATTATTCATATATATAATCCATATAATTAACCAAGTGACAATTGTACAATCTCCAATCAAACAAAAATGGAGAACAAATTTATTCCAATATTAGCATTAATATTTATTGTAATAATTTCAGGGGCTGTAGAAGGTTACAAGAATTACACAGTGGGTGAGTCTTTGGGATGGTATGATACTCTTGAAAACCCCAAACTTGATTATCAGAAATGGGCTGCTCTTTACAACTTCAGCCTTGGTGATTTCCTAAGTAAGGATCTATATATTTCTTTTGCAAATCATATTGTAATATTCTATTCTGTATGTTAATTAATTCTTCAAAATTTTGAAAAATATAAAAATTATATGGTTGATGATTCTAATATTCTTCAATTAGTTCAGTTGAATATTTTGTTCTTCAAAATTAGCAGTTCTGATAATGATGAGTGCTGTAATTTTCAGCTAATTGAGTGAATTTTAGGGTCATTATATTATGTTAATTAGTCATGCATGTGTAATTAATTAATCCCACAAATGTTAATTTTCTATAAAGATTGGACAGCTAAATTTGTGGGATATTTTTATTCATGGTACTCCTATATTTTTACATGATATAACTTAGTTTAGGGTTGCATGTGTAACTCATATATGATTTCTTGCAAATGTGGCAACAAATGGTTCCATCTCCCACACAATTTACTTAATTTTACCTTATTAACATGCATGCAGTGATTATTGGTTGCAAAAATAAATTTTATTTGTTTTAACACCTAAAATACTAAGAATCTTACACTCAGTCTAAATTTTTTATCGGGTGATCATAATACAAAAAGAAGTGGGCTAAACCTTATATTTTGATTCTTTAAGGGGGTAAAATTTTAAATCTCAAAACATTCATAGGCATTTTTTATATAAAAAAGTTAAAAATCGGCGATTACCATTACCAGTCCCTAGCTCTTTCCTGTTATCGTAAGAATCATTTACGTATACGATATCCAAATTGGTGTAGAATACAATCATATGTTTTGTGGCTTGCACAAAATATCCATTTCAACCCTGAAAACATCATATAACTTACGTACAAACATATTTACTGGTCTCAATTTGCAGTTTTCAACACAGACAATAATCATTCAGTAGTCCAAACGTACAATTTCACCACATACACACTCTGCAACTATCAAGACTCTCTCGAGAACGACACCACTGAATGGTCATCCGCCGACCCTTCATCCACCGCCCCGCACCCTATTTCCATAGCAGTACCCCTACTCAAAGTTGGGGCGACATATTTTTTCTCAAGCGATTATGACGGGGAGCAATGTGAAAATGGGCAACATTTTAAGATCAATGTCACATATGGCAAGGGGTTGCCTAAGACTTTTTCCGACGACTCTATGGCACCCATTAGCCCGGAATCCGGCGATGATGAGTCAGCACCGGAGACCTTAGTTCCATCAAATTTTGATCATCCTATTGACATTGGTGATGATGATACTAATGACCAACCCTCCAATTCTATTTCATTGTTTCATTTTTCTAAGTTATTTGGGGTTCAATTGCATGGATTGTTATTTGTGGTTGCATTTTGTCTTATTCTCTTTAGTTATTAAGGGCTTTTGATTTATTTATTTGTATCTATTTTTATTTGATATATATTTATTTGTGTTACGAGGAATGTATTGATCTATGAAGATATTCACTTGGTTATACTGTTATTGCATATATATATAATACTTTTGGATTAGTTTAAATATTGTAGCATATAATATGGTGTATATATATTTATATGTTTGGTAAATTATTGTAATCCCAGTCAACTGATATCCATGTGATATGACACAAATAGTTGGTAAGAGGGATCCACTGCCTTCCAATAATTCCTTTCTTTCTAATGATTAAATATAATATATATATATATATATATATATATATATATATATATATATATATATTGCTGTTTTAATTTGGGGTTAAATTATACGATTAGATGTTGGTTCGCTTTCAAGAGCTAAACTTTAACTAATTATAATTAAATTATGATATCTCCAATGGTGCCAATTGATTTAATTTTGTTATGTTAATAATGTTGTAATGATGGTAAATAGAGACTCATTTATGCAACTAATGAGGGGTTAGAAAGTAAGCCCATATCCCACATCGATAAAGAAAAGCAAATATATCACTTTATATTACATACTCTTTCATAACATGTTTGTCCCTTCGGGGACATCCGATAAAATTGGAACGATACAGAGAAGATTAGCATGGCCCCTGCGCAAGGATGACACGCACAAATCGAGAAATGGTCCAAATTTTTTTTCGACTTATTTTTTGAAGTTTTATAAAACGAAATAAATTATTTAGAAAATTTTGATCTTTCTAAGTTTTTTAATTTAAAGCAAATCACTTGAAATTTTTTGATCTTTCTAAGTATTCATATTGAACTTCGGCAAATATGAGTTATTATATTTACATGAGTTGCATTGTATTCTACTGCAATTCATTACATATTATACAGAACCACAAATTTCACGATGAAATGAGGAGGAAAAAAAAGCACATAATACGTGGAGTGTAAGAATTTTTACTATAATTTAATTCCTTAATAATACATAAATATTTTTTATTTCGTACCTATTTTATATGTATTTTGTAAAAGAAAAAGTATTTTGTGCTTTAGATATTACTACTTTTTTCGAATAATAATCATTTTTTCTCGAACTTGAATATTTATTTCACAACTTTTTTAATGATTCCTAAAATAAGAAAAATCATGTCTTGGAGAATACTCCATTTGACAAACTGGGTTATGTAATAAGAATCATGCTTGAACTAGATTGATTCCAATTTTATTAATCCCAATCCGTCTCGACCTCGATTATTAGGTAGTTCGAATCCGGTTACCCAAAGTGTCACCCACGGGTATATACCAATCCGAATGTACTGGATCCGGGTTCCAAGTAGATTTGAATTTGTCGGGTATGTGACCGAGTCTGGGTTGGATCCGGGTAGATCATTTTTCGTGGGTATTTCGCAGGGTCTAAATCTGGATCCGGGATTCCCGCCCATAATGGGCAATATGGAAGTGGGCTTTTGTGGGGAGTGGGTATTAGAAATGGGCTAGACAGTGATTGCCCTTAGCAAATTTGGGCCCAAGCCCATATTGACTATGGAAAATTGGGGCAGCCTGCTTGTATTTTTTATTGATGGGCTTTTTAGTTAGGTTTTGGGCTATAGTTGTATGGGCCCATAAAGTGAGGGTACGGTTTGTAAAGGCGATTGAATATATAGAAGTGATTATAATTGAAGAAATAATTGAAGATGAGAAAAAAAAAAATGGGAGTAAAATAGTGAAAAGTAGAAAAATGATTTTTGCTAAAAAAAAAGTGATAAATAAGTTCAAAATAAATAATATTTTAGTTTAAAAAAAAATCTAACTAATTTAAGCACCCCAATATGATTAATCTAATTGTTAATTGTGAAAATAATACTTGTTTAGAAACATTCTCAAATAAAAAATAAATTTATTTTATTTAAACTATAGTTTAAATATCAATTATTTTATTTTAAAAGCTTGCACTTACCTATTTGGCAATAAAACCCCCTTTCCAAGAAAATGGAAAATAGAAATCCAACAGGCCTATATATATATCCGTTAAACGACCCAAAATCTCCATTGTTCTCCGATCTTGAATAGTTTGTTCCTCCACACACAATTCTCATTCATGGCGGCATCATCGTCATCATCTGCTTGGTCATCGGCTCTATCAGGGAAGTCGGATGAAGAGAAAGAGGAGCTTCTTGACAGAATGCTGACGCGCTTGGCTCTGTGCGATGATTCAAAGTTACAAGACTTGCTCGTCAAGATTCTTCCCCTCACCATCGCCGCTCTCGCCTCTGCCTCTACTGTTCTTCGTAATAAAGTAATTGAATTCTCTTTTTTCTGGATTGTTGTGTACTACACTTCATAGCAGACACTAGTTCTTGAAAAAAGTAATTGTCTTTTCTTTAGCCTTGCACAAGTAGTTAGCGTTGAATATGCGGGTGGGAGGGTTGAGTGATTTTTGGAGTTAAGTAATTGAGCAATAATTTTATCTGAACAATTACAGTGTCCGTGGAGTTTTGTTATTAGGGCGTCGGAAACTGAAATCGGGAATTGTTTTCTACAAAGTTTGAATATATTTTCATAATTATGTGTTGGCAGGCTTCCAATATTTGAAATAAAAAAAATTATGCAGTTTCTGCACTCTCCTCTCGCCTTGCTTTTGATTGTAGGAAATTTTGGAAGTGAGAAATTGACGCTTTAAGAAGTAGTGAGATTAATCTTGGGTAGTTTGCTATTGAATCTTGGGATAAGAATTTAACAATGATGTGTGTTTCAGAGGTGTCTTTGTCTTGTGTCTTGTGGGTTAATATTTCTCGTTTGGTCAAGTCAAGAGAAAAGTTTTTTTCTTCTTTATATCTGTTCTACTATTTATAAATGATCTGGCTATTTATGGGATAAGTTACATTAGCCACATTGCAAACAGTTTTACAGTGACAGTTGCATTAATTGTTATGCACTTAATCAAAGAAGGTGGAATCATAGTTTTCGTGTGGTTGGTTCGATGCTTTTTTCCACATTCTGCGCCTTTTCTTTACATACTTCTATTTTGAAATAACTGACCGGTACTGCAGTTGGCTGATGTAATTCTTTTCCCCCCTAATGTGTTAGGTTATTGAAATCCTGGGTCATGTGAACAAGAGAGTGAAGCACCAGCTAGAGATTGGTCTACCATTATCTGACTTATGGAAGTTGTATGTGGAATCTAGTGCTGCTCCAATGGTTAGAAACTTTTGCATTATGTACATTGAGATGGCAATTGATCGTGTGCCGAAAGAGGTCTGTTTTTATTATTCACTGGTTCTACTTTTATTTTTCAAAATGTAAAGACATTTTGTTCTCACTTGGTATTGGCTTAATACTGCAGGAAAAAGAACTGATAGCTCCTGTGTTTTTAGCTAGCATTTCAAAGCTGCCTCCCCAACATCAGGATATATTACTTAGAATCTCCGCAAAGGTACTTTCAGTTTTCCTATGTATTATTTTGTGGTACTATTTTCCTGTACCAAAGACTGGTATGATTTTGAAATTCTATACCTCTTCGGAGATTCCGCAGAGGTTTTTGTGGGTTATTTGATAACCATCTTCATATACAGATTTTGATTATGACTACATTAATTAAGATATAGAGTTATATCCTGATAGACATTTGCAAAATTCTATATTATAAGCTCAAATTCCTTTAGAATTTCAACAAGGATAACCTGACAAAATTCTGTAAGAAGAAGCCAATGAGGTTTCCACGTTAATTTGTCCTTATTGGAGGGGATCCTAGGGTCTTCAGCGTCCATATCAACCTAGTATGACAACTAATTTTTGTAAATGTCTGTTGGTAAATGGTTTCTCCAATTGCATGAGAATCGCTAAATTTTTCCTTGAAGACAAAAAATGAAAATCAAAGCTAACAGCAAATTAAGAATTCAATGAGCAATTATGCGTAATTGCTCATTGCTCATTGCCTCAAGTATGAAGTCGATAAAGATAGATTGTAAATGTTTATTGGTTTTCTTAGTGAACTTATAACTTTATTTGAGCTTCATTGGGTACCTTAATAGCTTCCGCAATCAGTATTTTGGAAAATTTAATAATTTCAAGGTTTCAAGCTTCAAATTTTAATTTACCCTTTTTCATCAAAGTGCTCTATTATAGTCGAAGTAGAATAAGCTGGTCAGCTAAGTTTTGGAACTAGGCTGCACAAAATTTCTGTTGCTTTTTTCATTGATTTTCTGCAATGATTTTCTGCACAAAAACTGTTCTGGTATTCTTTAATTTTCTTTCTGACAGAAGTTTCATGGACGGAGATGATAGGAAAGTTTAATTTTTCCCAGCGCAACTTCAATTCCTTTATAGAAGAACTTTCATGGGAAGCAATTTTAATGTTCCAATGCCTGGGGTGTTGTGTCTGAGAACTGCTCTGTTATAGAACTCTCAACAGACCCTTGAAAAACTATTCATCATCTCTTCCATATAACGCATGCACTGACCTCTCTGACTTTCTTGATTCTAGGTAATTGGGGAGTGTCATACATCTCAAATCGGAGATGAAGTTCTGGAAAAATATAAGATATTAGTAGGTTCTAAGGACTGTGAAATATTTCTTGAATTTTGTCTTCATACAATTTTATATCAGACGTCTACTCAGAGGTTAGATTATGGTTATTTATATTGCTACAACCATTTTCCATGGTTCAGTTGATCATTATATATATCTTGAAAAGTAAAATGAAGGCTGCCTTTTGCAGTGGCGGAGGCCCAGCTGGACTTTCGACTATTCAATGTGAACGTGTTACTGGAAAACAGCCATTGCAAAATGATATGCTCCGGAATAGAAAGGTATAATCTATAAAAGCACAAGGTATCAAGTGATGTACCATAGTCTGTATACTTGACCATACTCATGATGTTGACATGATTATCTTGGGTTTGATGGGAAATTCTCTTGATTATTGTGATGCCTTAGTCAGGAATGTTGAACATCATTGAAGCTCTCGAGCTGCCTTCTGAACTTGTTTATCCTATCTATGTTGCAGCATCTGCAGATAGGTATTGCACTCTCTGTATATTTTGTGTTCAAATTAGTTTTTGAAATTCTTTTTGAATTTACTTGTTGTATGTGTGTTCAACAACAGTCATGAACCTGTTCTCAAAAAGGGGGAGGAGCTCTTGAAGAAGAATGGTTCTGGTGTGAATTTAGAAGACCCAAACCTGATTAGCAGACTGTTTCTGTTATTTAATGGTATGGTATCATATGCTTTTTAACTCTTGGAGCAACATTCATATAAATGTGATTATGTTTGTCAGTTAAATGCTTAGTGAATGTTAAATTTTTGAATAGGATACAAATAGTTGGGAAAGAGGATTGATTTACTTATGCAAATATGATGAAGTGGCACGTTTTGATTTAGGTTTTTAATTTATAAAGAGGCATTTCATTCGGTCGTTAATATCAAACTCTTTATTTCATGACATGTAGGAACTGCTGGTTCTCAAAGTATAGCTCCAGAATCTAAAGTGAATGCTGGGAATATAACTTTAAGAGTGAAGCTTATGTCTATTTTCTGTCGGTCAATCTCTGCAGCAAACAGTTTCCCTTCAACTTTGCAGTGCATTTTTGGCTGCATATTTGGTAAGCTGAAACTCTCTGTAATTTTTTGTTTGGACTGTGGGATTTTTTCTGGAACCACATCTATTAGCTTGATGTAATGATATTGTGGGGTAGAAGTTCAAAGATTTGTTTGTGTTGCCACTAATCTAGTCTCCACTTGTCAGACGTTCATGGATGCTATCCAATCTGAAACTATTTGGCTTGCTTGCTTCTGTAAATATTGTATTTAGTAGAATGGCTATGCACACTCACCTTTTGTGTTAAAGTCACAGGGGATGACAATATAAATTAGAGAATTAGCGATCATTGCCACTGTGAACCTGGATTGTGAAGTTGCTATAACTCAGCAATTTTCTTGGTCATTGTTGACAACAGAAAACCTTTCAGCAAATATTTGTGTCATTGTATGGTATTGCTATATCATAAATCAATGTGAGATCCATATTTTCCTGCCCCAGAAAGCGAGTTTACTTACTGGTGGATATGAAACAAGAACAAGATTTCTATGGCCTTGAAGAAAATTGTCATCAAGTGTATGGAATATGATTGAAAATTAGTTCTCGATTTCTTTGTTGATAAATGAAAGTAGCTCAAAGCTTCTACAATCTCAAATTAATTTGCGATGAAGTGTTCCAAATTTGTAGTTTATATGCTCGTATGAACTCCTTTTGAGGTCAAACTTTGCTATATTTTGGTTCCTTCAACTTGCATTCTTTTGCAGTCTTGATGCAAACCTACTGCTTTATTTCAGGAACTGATGCTACCTCCAGGTTGAAGCAGTTGGGTATGGAGTTTACAGTTTGGGTCTTCAAACATGTAAGCAGATTGTCGTTTGTCCCACAGATTATAATTTCTGTCATGTACAATTTTTCCAATTAGGATTGTCAGAGGGATGTCACAAATGCATTATTAGGAAATTTGTTTATAACTACAAAGAAATCGATTGGTTACCATAATAGTACAGAACTTGTAAATAAAGAAATGGACTCGTGACCGATATTACAGAAATTGTAGTGTTACTCATCGTTATGTGAATAAAGATTAAGAAATCTTGTTTCTCAGTTTTTGTTATGTATGCATGTTTTTATGGTCTACTATACTGAATGGCACTCTTATTATTTGTTACATTTACAATTGTAAGACTGGTTCTATGACGAACTTTTTGGTAACTTCTGCAGTATAACTGCACACAGTTTTTACCATTATTTGACTGCACACAGTTTTTACCATTATTTGACAGGCATGATCTGTTATTATTATCTTTTTAAACAACGGAAAGTACTTTCGTGAAAGCTATGACTGAAATTGGTTGATTGTTGCTAGTCAAAGCCCTAACAAATTTTGAATATAGAATTTACTCCTAGTTTTTTCAGTTTTAACATAAACAAAAACTTTCTTTACTTTGTTGTACATCGACATATGATTTTTATGTGGTAATTGATGCATGATTAGATGTGTAGTTTTCAGGAAAAAGAGAATATATCTAGTTATTTGCGTTGTATACATTGTTGACGACCTTTAGTACTAGTCTTTATTGACTTTGGGAAATTATGCAATGGATCAGCTTATGCATTATGTTTCCCATTGTTAACAATATTTATCGAATGTTTTAGACGAGTTTGCTCCTGTATGCTTCATTCATATTTTGTTGTAGAAACGAGTGGATGTATAGCTGGATGCTTTCTCAACCATGTTTGTTTTCATTTTATTTGCAGGCTAGAATGGATCAATTAAAGCTTATGGGCCCTGTTATACTAACTGGAATTCTGAAAACTCTAGATAATTCGTCAAAGATCGATTCAGGTCTAATCCTTAATGCTTTGCAAACATATATTGTCTTACTTTAGTCAAAACAATTGACTTACATGTTGGTGATCATTGTCACCTCCTTATTTCCATTTCATCCAGATGCTATTGCTAGGGAGACTAGAAGTTTTTGCTTCCAAGCCATTGGATTGCTTGCACAACGCATGCCTCAACTCTTTAGGTAAATTTCTTTCTCGAAGTCATGGAATCCATGCTGCCTGCTTATTCTATTTTATCAATTTAATGATGTTCTGCCGTTCCCCATCCATGTAGGAATAAAATTGATGTGGCTGTTCGACTCTTTGATGCTCTGAAGCTTGAATCACAGTATCTCCGTCTTGTTGTTCAAGAAGCAACAACTTCTCTTGCTATTGCATATAAGGTATTATATCTGATAGTCTACTTTTTTTTGTTCATTCAATCTTTCAACTTCTGTATTGATGGTGAGTTGCTTTGAGCCTCAGGATGCACCCTCAGACGTTTTGAAGGATGTGGAGTCACTTCTTTTGCAAAATTCTCAAGTGGTGTGTGAATTTTTATGATTGTTGATTTGTATTCAAGTGGTTATCTTTTCTCCTTCTTTTGCCTGGTTTTATATCAGTTGTTAGATTGGATGTCGCCAAATAGTTTATGTTTGGCTCAAAATTTTGCAAGGATAAATTATTATCATCTTTTTGTTCACTAGGAACAAAGTGAAGTGCGCTTTTGTGCTGTAAGATGGGCAACATCCTTATTCGACTTGAAGCATTGTCCAAGCAGGTTTATTTGTATGCTTGGTGCAGCAGATCCAAAATTGGACATAAGGTAGCTTACCATCTTCTAAAGTAGTGAGCATTATATGGTTGAGCTCCAGAGAGAAATCTGGAACTCTTTTCTGTGAATTATGTCTGGATCACAATTTAACTAATTCTTGTAAATGCGGGATAAGAATTTCATGCAAACATAAAACGGACTAATCTGGAACTTGGATCAATAATAATAACTATTGTTTGAAATTTAGCTTGTAGGTGCTGAATATTTGACACGCAATGGTAGAATTTTCTCTCTATATATTGGACAAATCTCAGAGGATATCCAGTTATTAGATGCTGAATATTTGACACGAATGGTATAACTTCCTTGAATGAACATGACCTGAGACTCTAAGGCCAAATGCACCAATAAGTTAGTATATAATTTACCCTCTTAATGCATCATTGACATTGTCTCTAGTTCATCTTTTGCTCTATGACAAACGTATAGAAAATTGTGTGAATCAATTCAATTTTGCTTGAATGTACCCAAACCCCTCCACCCTAGGAGAGAAGCAGAACATTAGAGAGCCGATCCTTATCTGAATACAATAAGATGCATGCATTGCGATGTATCACTGGTGAGGGAATTGCACATCTGTATTGTTAGTTTCGCAATCTGTCTTGAGGGAGATATCAAATCCCTCTCTGGGTACTATCTGACTGCCAAAAGAAGTGATCAAGAAGAGAAATTTGAAATGATTAATGACTAAGAAATTCTTTATTGCTGGATTTTGTTTTATCTGTATGTTATATGTGTAGGACTATAGTGCTGTTTGTCGGTATGTAAGGTCAGGCGCTTTAAAATTTGTAAAACAAATCAAACCTTATTTATGTGCAGGGAGATGGCATTGGAAGGTTTATTTCCAGGTGAAGATCAAAGAAAGACTCTGTGGCATAACAACTCTACTGAATACCCAAAACTTCCAGAGATGCTAGCTTATATCCTAGAGCAGCAGCCAGCTATCTTAGATTCAGGGGGTATAGGAGATGTAAAGCTTCTTTTCCAGTCTAAAACTTATGTGGCTATGATCAAATTTTTGTTGAAGTGCTTTGAGGCTGAAGCTGCCCAAGCTAACTTGGCCGAAGATTCTGAGTTTTCACACTCAGCGGGACGATTGTGTCTACTGTTGGAACATGCTATGGCATATGAAGGCTCTGTCGAGTTGCATGCATCAGCTTCTAAGGCACTAATTACTTTGGGATCTCATTTTCCCCAGGTAGATCTAGTAGAGTTTATGAGTGAATGAAATATGTTATATTTAAACCCTTTGTTTTGTTTGCACTCGATAACAAACTACATCTTTTTCTGTGATTGCTTTGTCTGGATTATAGATGATAGCCTCTCGTTATGCTGAAAAGGTTTTATGGATTAAACAATTTTTGGGTCATTTGGACTATGATACACGAGAGTCTATGGCACGTTTACTTGGAATTGCTTCCTCTGCACTTCCCATCTCTTCGTCGTCTGAACTTATTGGGGAATTGATATCTTCAATTGGTGGAATACAAAAATTGAGGTTCTTTTTCTTTTTCATTATTGTCGTTCGCCTATTATGTAATAGGTTTATTTGCACCTTTACCTTGTTGAAAGACTGACCTTTGTATCTGTAGGTTTGAAACGCAGCATGGACTGCTATGTGCTTTAGGATATGTTACAGCAAATTGCGTGTTGAGATGTCCTCCTGTAAGCTGTTTTTTCCCCTTAGAGTTCTGAGGATATTTTATCTGTTTTTGTCTTGTCTAAATGATGCTTGTATATAATATATTTGTTAGTAGATATAATGAGTGTTTACTTATGCATATTATTGTATTCGTACACACATGTATATATGCTTTTGAATGCATTATTGTACTGTGCATAACTGTCTTCTTATGTGTCCTTATTTACAGGCATGCTCATTTTTTTGTAGATCCGTGCTTGAGTTTTAATGTCTTCTCTCAATCTGCCGCTGGCATGTTTATATCTTGTTGTACGTGTACTCATGACATGTTTTTAGACTTTTGTCGTAGTAGTGATGGGACTGTTTTCTTTCTTTCTTTCTGGTAAATGAAATTAGTTATCATAGCCTCCTGTTAATTCTTACATATTTGAAAAACGTGGCTCTTAAGACTGATCATGTTCAAAAGTAGGTCTTCAGACCCCTTCACAAGGTAGCTGGTAAGGTTGGTGGTAGCATTATAGGATTACCCATTTTGCATTCCAGAGTTCAGGAGAAAATCCTCTCTGCGCATAATTTTAGGATCAGGTGAAAGAATTGGGACTTATAAAATGCCCTTGCCTCACTTGAGGGAAGTGCTTAAAAATCTTACTTGTCCAGCATCCCCTGATATAGCCTCTCTTTGTTAAAAACTCAAAAAAAAAAAAAAAAAAGGTTGCTAGAATTATTTTTAAATGTTAATCCTTGTGCTGGACTGTTTCTTCAGATCTCAGAGTCCGTGCTTCAAAGTACTTTGAAATGTTTGGTTGATGTCGTTAATTCAGAGACCGGTGCATTAGCTTCTGTGGCAATGCAATCCTTGGGTCATATTGGAATCTGTATTCCACTACCTCCACTGCTTCTTGATACCAAAGCAGGTGAAATTTATATGTCCTGGTTAAATACTCATTAGATTTTTTGTTTTCTTCACTAACTTCTGAAGTGATGCAAATTTATCCAGAAGTGATAAATACATTTTTTTTCTGTTTTATGCTGCAGTTTCCATATGGGATATCTTGCAGGAAAAATTAAGCAAGCTTCTCTCAACTGATGATATCAAAGCCGTCCAAAAGACTGTTATTGCACTGGGACATATTGGCGTGAAAGAATCATCTTCCTCGCATCTTAATATCGCTCTTGATTTGATTTTCAGTCTGTGCCGATCAAAGGTTGGCGGCTTTTTTACATTTTTAAACTTTGATACTGGACATCTTGCTGTCCTCACCATTTCTGGTCTGCCCTTGGAGCTAACTATTTAAAATAATCTCATGAAGAAGCATTTCATTATGCTTATTTGCCTAATTTAAAATTTGTTACAGGTTGAAGACATCTTATTTGCTGCTGGGGAAGCTCTATCGTTCTTATGGGGAGGAGTTCCTGTTTCAACTGATGTGATTCTTAAAACAAATTATTCTTCACTATCTATGAGTTCTAACTATTTAATGGGAGATACATCCTCATCTCTACCAAGACTCTCCTTAATGGGATTCCAAAATGATGAAGATTACCATATTACAGTTAGAGAAGCGATTACCAGAAAGCTGTTTGATGTTCTTTTATACAGTAACAGAAAAGAAGAGCGCTGCGCTGGAACTGTATGGCTACTATCACTTACAATATATTGTGGCCATCATGCAACGATCCAGAAATTGCTTCCGGAGATTCAGGTTTGTGCTTGCTAAATTGTCTGAGTTGCATGAGATTCCACTTGTTGATGTCAAAGTTTGAGAGGTGAGATTATGCTGAGCATGCTATTGTCAAAATGTGAGAATGTATATTTAATGGGGCTGAATTTATTTGGTCTTAATCAGTGTGTTATTTGGGGGGTTGCTTCTGGTGTTGATATCTTCAAGGGATTTTAACGACCATGTCGAGAAAATTTATGTCTATCAGTGCAAGAAGTTATTAAGATATACTGTTGTGTCTTGGATTTGTGATTTGAGTGTTTGAACATATGTATTCTGCACAAAGACTTGAAAAAAACTAATAGTATGGCGCATAACTTCCTTATTTTAAGTTGTCATTTCTTGTGCTCAGAATTGTTTCTTGCTCTGATGTATTGGCATGGCATGCCATGTCTTTATATTGTATCACTACCCAAGTGCCTTTTCAATTTTGCCAAACCGGAATTGGGATGGATACCCAAGATGCTTTGTTATTTTGTTGAACAGAAATGGCTTCACAAGTGTTCTGTTTTTCCTGTTTTAGGATGTTCCTAGGTTAGTTTGCAACAAGTGTCCGGAAATTGATAGACTCATAGTTTAGTTGATGTATGTGTTATCTAGAGTATTAGTGCTTTTACATCAACCAAAAATGTTTCAGTAAGGGTTTTAATAAGTTTAAAATGAATGTCTGATATCCTTGAGCAACTTATTTAAATGATTAAGATTTTATGTACCAATCTTACTCTTTTTCATTTTGAAACATGCGAACTGGTAACTAGGTAAATCAGATGTCTTAGTCAGCAAAAATATCTATGTACTTAATGTAGGAATTTTATTTATGTCACCCGTAGCTGTGGACTATCAGGGGTTCAGATTAAATAATTTTCGTATTATGGGATGTTTCATGCGGAACTCACATTCTCTGTAAGGAAACTCCACTTGTTAGCTGTCCAAGTTTTTATAATGCTATTTCTTCAATGCAGGAAGCATTCTCACACCTTATTGGTGAGCAGAGTGAACTTACCCAAGAATTGGCATCTCAGGGCCTTAGTATTGTTTATGAACTCGGTGATGATACTACGAAGAAAAACTTAGTTAGTGCAATTGTTGGGACTCTAACAGGCTCCGGGAAGAGGAAAAGGGCTGTTAAGGTCAGGGGTTATGGATTTGTGTTTCTTTGCTAGTTGTTATATATATATATATATATATATATCACAGTTCTTTTTTCTTCTGCTTGCCATTAGTCGTCTTATCGTATCTAATCTTCAGCTTGTTGAGGACTCTGAGGTGTTCCGAGAGGGTGCTTTTGGTGAAAGCCCCAGTGGTGGAAAATTGAGCACTTACAAGGAGCTCTGCAACCTAGCTAATGAGATGGGCCAACCTGACTTGATTTATAAATTCATGGATTTAGCTAATTATCAGTCTTCTCTTAATTCGAAGAGAGGTGCTGCTTTTGGGTTTTCGAAAATAGCCAAGCATGCAGGGGATGCCCTAAAACCTTACCTCCAGGCATTGATTCCAAGACTTATTCGCTATCAGTATGATCCTGATAAAAATGTACAGGTACTGGATCTTTCAATGCTCCAGGTGGATAGGTTTTCTGTTTTCTTTTTTAAGTTTGCTTCAGCAAATTATGGAGCTGTTGTTTTCACTGCACTGCTTCTAACTGGAACTTACTGCTACCCATCCCTTTCATGCTTCCTTTCTCTTTCCTTTTGTAATTTGGACAGACATGAGCTCGATGTGTCTGTAAATTACTTCTTCCCTTGCTTTCTAGCTTTGTTTGACTTTGTATACTTATCAGGATGCAATGGCACACATTTGGAAATCATTGATATCAGATTCAAAGAAAGCTATTGATGAGCATTTGGACCTTATAATCGATGATCTCTTGCTACAATCTGGATCCAGGCTTTGGCGATCTAGGGAGGCTTCTTGTCTTGCTCTTGCAGATTTACTTCAAGGACGCAAATATGATCAGGTCACATCTATATATCCTTTTACTTCTGTTAACTGTGGGGTAGGCACTTCATTAATCACCATAAAAACAAAGTAATTTTAATTTTCACTAGGTGTAGTAGCTCTTGCATATAGTTTCATTTTACCCTTCCGAAACCTAGTCTAGTTTTGAAACTGTCTAGCGAAATTCTAAAAATTCGATAACCCACTTGTTGGATTTTCTATTCGATGTGTCCTGCCACCAGTTAGTTCACATCAGAATGGAGGCACCACACTCACCACAGAGAACTGGTAAGTGAAGAAGCCAACATCATTGGAAGTTTCTGCACATAATGGTTCCTACATCTCTAACATTCCACTTTAAGCACAAATATCCCTTTGATTAACTTTCACAATTCGTATGCTTATGGTACATTTTACTTTGAATATATTAGTGATTCTTAAAATTCAAGTACTATTCATGTTCTGGATTCATAATATTTTCAAGGTTCACATCTCATATGCAGTCAGCTTGTTTGAAGTGCCCGTGGTGCAAGGGACATGAAATGACTATAACCTCATGCTGTTTCATTATAGGTTGGGAAGCATTTAAGGAGAATATGGACAGCTGCTTTTCGGGCCATGGATGACATAAAGGAAACTGTGAGAAATGCGGGTGACAGATTATGCCGTGCTGTTGCATCATTAACTGGGAGATTATGTGATGTCTCTCTTACACCTGTAGCGGAGGCGAGAGAAACAATGGCTATAGTTTTGCCTTTGTTGCTAACAGAAGGCATAATGAGCAAAGTTGATATTATTCGCAAGGCATCTATCGGTATGGTTACAAAACTTGCAAAGGTAAGACTGAGGCTTTAAGAAGCAAAGTGACAGAATAACAATTGTTGGCTCAGTTCATATAATTTTGTTAATGACATATACATGGTCTTTGAGTTCAGGTCTTCAGTTTATATATATATATATATATATATATATATATATATATTCATTGCACATGTAATGTGTAATATCTGATACCCAGTAAAATTGTTGCCACTTTAATTGCATAAGAATCTTTGCACTTTTGGTTTTCCAAGTCTTTACATGGTTGTGCCATACTGCCTATATTAATCATTTGTTTACTCACCTTTATGACCTCCTATTGTATACTTGAGTTAGCTTCTCTTCTTTCCCAGTACTCGAGTTTGGTTTTCTGCAGAGAATTGTATAACATTTTCCTGCCCAAAGATTGTTAATCTATATGCTTAGTATTAGGTTTAAAAACAACTTATAATAAGATTTTTTGCTTCTGTTCTTCTATGTCCCTTCTCCTCAAAACATATATACAATTCAATTACGCTATCTAGCTTGTCATCCACGTTTGATACCTTAAATGATTTTACAAAATTTATAAGAACCAATGCATTTGCGTAGCCTACTTTCTTTACAACTGTTTTAATATTTGTTCATCCATATTCACAGGGTGCAGGCATTGCAATTCGTCCATATTTAAGTGATCTTGTGTGTTGTATGCTCGAAAGTCTGTCAAGCCTTGAAGACCAAGGAATGAATTACGTGGAGGTTGGATGATCTTATGACCACTAATTACTCAGTAAATTTAGACTTTTATTCAGTAGTTTCTTTGTTACAATGGTTTATGATTTCACAACATTCATGCTCTTGATGTTACCAAATCATGATTTGAGATTTTCTAACTCTTTCTTTACATACTTTGACTACTATTTTCTTCCATATATTAGTTGCATGCAGAAAATGTCGGGATACAAACAGAAAAACTGGAGAACTTACGGATTTCAATAGCCAGAGGATCTCCAATGTGGGAAACTCTTGAATTCTGCATAGATGTTGTTGACTCCCATTCACTAGAATTATTGGTTCCTCGTCTGTCTCAGTTGGCCAGATCTGGCATTGGTTTGAATACCAGGTAGTATATTTGATACTTTTAGAGCTCATATAAGTAAATTTCTTACTGTCATATAATATAACTTGGCAAAATGCATTGAACTTACTCTCTTAGCTTCCATGTTCTGTGAGGAGATGTTTTTCAGAATGGTACAATTGGGGGAAATTTACTTGAGCATTCAATATAACTCAATATATATTTGTCATCGAAGTTAAATGATGTGCTCAATACTCGAATATGTCTATTATTATTATCATTATCATTATCATTATCATTATCATTATCATTATCATTATCATTATCATTATCATTATCATTATCATTATCATTATCATTATCATTATCATTATCATTATCATTATCATTATCATTATCATTATCATTATCATTATTATTTCATAGCTGTCTAGTTATAACCAGCTAATTTCTTGTTGACAGTCTAATACAAAGTTGTATAGGATGGAATATATTTACTATTTAGTTATGAGTAACAAAATTTGTTTAGGTGCCGAATAGTTTTTTCTGTAAGTTTTAGTTTTCGAGAATGAGAGTTCCAGTAGTTGAACATCATTTCTACCTCACAGTTTATATTTCTCTATATGAAGCCATAAATGATTATATAAAAATCAGTTAAAGCCAAAAATGACATTGTAGACATGGACTGGGTATAATTATTCAAGCTTAAAGATCATTGTTGAGACTAATTTTCTAGTTGATGTGCCTTATATATGGAAACATATAAAATTATGCTTTCATGCAGACATCTTATCATTTTTTTTTTATTTGCACAATTTCCAATTTTAGTTTACAGAAGAAAATCAAATTATTGAGGATTGTATCAAGTCATGCTTCTGAATTTTACATCATCTTACTGCCATTCTCACAGGGTTGGTGTAGCAAACTTTATCATCATGCTTGTCCAAAAAGTTGGTGTTAGCATCAAACCGTTCACAAATGTACTATTGAAGCTTTTATTTCCAGTTGTAAAGGATGAAAGAAGTGCTTCATCAAAACGTGCCTTTGCCAATGCATGTGCAATGGTGTTGAAGTTTGCAGCGCCATCACAGGCCCAGAAATTGATTGAAGACACTGCAAATTTGCATTCTGGTGATAGAAATGATCAGATTTCATGTGCAATCTTATTGAAAAGCTATGCATCCACGGCTGCTGATACGTTGAATGGATATCATGCCATTATAGTTCCCGTTATTTTTGTTTCAAGGTTATTTCAGGCTCTTACTATTAATTCTTTGCAACGGTAACATATAAGGTAGTTTCTTTAGAAGATAGAAGCCACATATTTATTGTTTCCCTTTCCTACATTTTCTGATTCCCTGAATGGCTTCACATAATTTAATTTATCTGAAAATGCACCTGTATACTTAGGCACAGGTTTCTTTGGAGAGCTAAGAGTATATGTATAACTTAATTTGTAATTTCACATATGTAACATAGAAGAGGATAAACAAGTTAGCTTCTAAAGAAGATTATTGTCAATAAGTATATTAAGGGTCATTGAAACTATATTATACTGTAATCTGCATTACTAAAGAGTATCATTGTAGATTGACCAAGACAGAAATAACTGTTTCCTTAATTTTCAACTGAGACTTATACTTCAAGATTTATTATTGTTTGGAGATGCACTTTCAACACATCAATATAGCATTTTTAGATTTTGAATTAAAGAAGGTATGTTTGGATGCTGGATATAATTGGGTAGTCGTAACCAGTGTTATACTTAGAACTTGTATACCTAGATTACAGAATCTTAACTTTTTCCAAAAAAGAAAAATTACGCATAATTTAATTTAAGAGAATGTGTAATGCTGAATTAGAAGATTTAAGGGCTTCACCAATGGCATGGTGTAATTGCTGAAGAAGCACAAACCTAAACCTTAATTACCTATTTTCTTTCATTTGTATTTCCCTGTCAATCATAACCTTAATTAATTAGTACCTATGATTTAAGTAATACTAACATATTGATTGTTCTGCAGATTTGAAGATGACAAGACCATTTCTAGTCTATATGAAGAATTATGGGAGGAAAATATGAGCAGTGAACGGATAACTCTTCAACTATACTTGGGAGAAATTGTTACTCTTGTCAATGAAGGAATCATGGCATCCTCATGGGCAAGTAAAAAGAAGGCATGTTTAGTCTTTCCTCTGTCTTTGTTAGGCTTTGTTATATCGAACTCATCTGCTGCCACACCAATTTCTCTTGATGAATTGCTTTTCTGTTAAAAAAAATGAGATTTGCTTTTCTCGAAAAGTGCAGGCATCACAAGCAATATGTAAGCTCAGTGAAGTCCTTGGCGAATCACTATCCATACATCATAATGTTTTGCTCACCTCCCTTATGAAGGAAATTCCAGGGCGTTTGTGGGAGGTACGCATTTTTTTCTAGTATATGGTGATCAATCAATCAATCTCATGCAAATAAATCAAGCATGGTTTATATCTAGCACTACTTTTTTTGTTGAGTCTGAAAATGCTAATATATTTTCGAACAATTATGCTTTATTGAAATCAGAAAATGCTGATTTCAGTACAAAGAAGAGGTTAGGACTTCCTAAGAACTTCTTATATATTGCAAACATGGTTATTCATCGACCAAAAGTAGAAGTGAACCATGAAATTGGAGTATGCCTGCTCGAACTGTTAACTGAGAAAACTAGGTTACTTTTCCTGGCGTAGAAATTTGAGTAAGCTGCATGCAATAGCAAGCAAAGCATGTTAAGATTGTCTATAATCCTATTTTTCTTGGCAATTGTGTTTTGTGTAAAGTTACAAGATATAATTAGGGGTGTAAACGAGCCGAGCTCGAGCCGAGCCCGGCGATTTTTTCGGGCTCGAGCTCGAGCTCGAAAGCTCGAAACTCAATACATGAGCTCGAGCTCGAGCTCGTCGAGCTTGATTTTGAGGGCTCGAGCTCGAGCTCGGTAGTAAATAAATTGGCTCGGTTCGGCTCGCGAGCTCGATTCGAACCCAGGCTCGCGAGCTCGAGCCCGAGCTCGCAAGGGGCGGAGAACAACTTAGACAGAAACTCACCTCACGACAGAATCCATGGTGGCATTGGAGGAGAAGTGGGTACCTTCCTTTCTCGTTGTACTTGTTCTGGCGAACAACTCAACACCCTCATCTTTTGCTTCTTTTATGAAGAAAATGTTCTGGCCTGGCTTCCGATTCTTGAGCCCGATTCAAGTAAATTAAAAATGGCTGAAGAAAATGGTTGAGAGAGAAAACGAGGGTTTGGGAACAAAAAAGGAGGGTTTGAAGAGATGACTTCCTGTTCTGTCTTTTGATTTCTTCCCATTAAGATATTTTCAATTATTTATTAACTAATATTAATTTATTAATATAATAAAAATATATTTTAAAAATAAATAAAAAATTGAAAAAGCTCGCGAGTAAGAGGATTAAGCTCGAGCTCGACGGAGAGCTCGAGCTCGTGAAGCTCGGCTCGAGCTCGAAAAACTCGAGCTCGAGCCAAGCTCGTTCGAGCCAAGCTCGTCTGGCTCGCGAGCCGGCTCGGCTCGGTTTACACCCCTAGATATAATAGGGCAAGCTAATATTGTGGGCCAATATCATTACATTATATCATATAGTTTTTGAATGCTGATGCATTGCAGGG
Organism: Verbascum thapsus; assembly: GCA_963669365.1. Classification (NCBI taxonomy): domain Eukaryota; kingdom Viridiplantae; phylum Streptophyta; class Magnoliopsida; order Lamiales; family Scrophulariaceae; genus Verbascum; species Verbascum thapsus. Next base: position 12,105,231 of record OY770118.1, read on the forward strand.
GAAGGATGCAGTATTGCATGCATTATCTAGTCTTTGTACATCATGCCATGAAGCAATTTCCACTTCCAATCCGGAGGCCCCAAATACTATATTGCACCTTATATCTTCTGCTTGCACAAAAAGAGCACAAAAATATCGGGAAGCAGCTTTTTGCTGTCTTGAGCAGGTACATCCGGCTACCTTATATTGCTCTTTCTATTTGCAACATGCAATCTTGAATATATTGCTCTTCATCATGGAATGTTACTGTTCCAAAACGTTTTGTTTCCGGCTTTTTAAATATGCCCTTCAAGTGAGCTCTCATTTTCTCCTTTGGTTTTTTTTTTTTTTGGATGAAGAAAAGCCTATAGCAGTGAGCATGCCATTGATCTCATGTAAAAAAAAAAAGACAAAATAAAAATGTATGCCGCAGCTACTTGTTCATTGTGTTGGGCTTCCACTGAGAAAGAGAAGAAGAAAAAGGCCACAACTTAATAAAGGAATACAACTGATACTTGTTATTTTCTAAAAAAATGTTTAGCATAACGGTTTCGGGAAGAGATGGAAAACAATATTATAGATCATTATAGCAAACTCCTGAAAGTGGTCAAACTTCAGAATCTTAAAAACAAAATTATCATTGAGTAGTTTGTCCTAAAGTATTTATTTTATCATGGTACAAAGGCTTCATATGAGCTGGTAGGTACTACAAAATGTCTCGATGGCTTTTAATATTATGTTCTTGTTCGTATATAACCTTCCCAAATGTTTATCTTGATGTTTTATGCTCTTGTTCGTATAGTATCCTTTTCAGTTTTTCTCCTTATTTTCTTTCATGTTTTAATTTCAGCGTTGATGTGATATTCCCTTCCAGTCTTACTTTTTGTAATTTGTTATAATAATCTTGTTGGCTTTGTTTTTATTTCTCTTATTTGATTAACTTTTAGGTTATCAAAGCGTTCAACGATCCAAAATTCTTCAACATGGTTTTTCCATCACTATTGGAGATGAGCAATTCCATTGCTCACATCAAGTCAGGTCAAATATCTCTGGCAAGCGATGATAAAGCAGGTATGGCACAAATCCATTTACTAGTACTGGTCCAGTAATCACCCATCTTCAAAGTTGAAGACTGGTTGGCCATCAGATTGTGGTGCATTAATATATAATTAATTACCCGTGGTTACTTCTCTTTCTGAAACTTGAGGTTACTTCTCCTTGGTATATGTGAAGAATAAACTGCCCCCACTTATAATTAATTACCCGTGGTTTCATTATCTCTACCGAACTGGTGTCTGGGCTTGTTCAATGTATTCTTGAATAAAACTCAAATTGTGGCCAGAAAGTTAAAACTATTCATATAGTACTAGCTTTTGGAAAATTACTTACTTTATGCATTGGCCCTTTTCTTTATTTTGTTGTTCAATTATATGATTATCGAAGTCTTTGATTACTAACTACACAAACATAATTCCATAATGATCACCATATTTTCTCCACTGTTTGAGTAACAACAATAGCTTCTATTTTGAGGGTTTTGTTGAAGGCGTTGATTAATGACTACTTGCACATAATTCTGCAACAGTCACCGACCTTCATCCTCTGTTGGATTATATGGAAAAAGTAGCCTATATTCAAGGGTTTGGATGACCTAAACTTTAGCATTGGTGCAATATGAAACTAAAATATTACTCTCCTAATGCAATAATTAAATAGAATCCCCCCACCCACCCATGCTTCCTGTGGATGTTCCTGAATCAATCTGGAACTCTGGTTAATGAGTTAGGACAACTGTGGGAAACAAAAAAAAAAAAAAAATGGACATCGCCCACAAACTATAGTGAAGTAAAAGAAACTTCTTTACTGTTTTCAGAATTACACGAAAACCGATGTGGGTTATGTTTCCATTAGTATCAGGTCATCTTCTCTGGGATTGTTGTAGGTGGAAATTGATATCCGTTGGCTGCGTATTCACATTGCCAGTTTTAGTAATGGATGATACGAGTTAATTGGCAATTTTGTATTTTGCATGTGACACAGTAAATAGTTAATCTGAGTACTACTTTCTTGGTGCAGATGTAGATGAGCCTAATATTTCTCCAGCTTTACATGAGAAAATATTAAGCTGCATTACTGCATGCATCCACGTGGCTTCGATTGGTGATATTCTTGAACAGCAGAAGAAATTTGTTGATTTGTATGTGTTATCTCTTTCCTCTAGTTTCCCGTGGACAGGTACATTCCAAATACACATATTATTTCCCTTTTATTGAGTTTTGCTTATCCTCATACTGGTATACTTTTTCACGTTTTGGCAGTTAAAATGTCAGCATTTTCTTCTATCAAAGAGCTTTGCTCAAAGCTACACAGTAGTATAAACAACTTGCAAGATCCATCCAAGCATACCAGCATAACTGCTTTTATTCATGAGGTATATTTGATCCTGTAGATCTTTGAAGTACACAACTGAACACTTTTATAGAATCTAATGCAAGTTTCTAAATATTTTCAGTTATTTTATACTCTCTCACCTGAAGTACTTAAATCCCTTCGCACCATAAAAATTGGGCAGGTATGTTAAGTCTATATCCTTCGTTTGTTTCTTAGACTGTGTTGTATTTTTCTCTTCAGTTTATCATTTATAGTCTATATCGGTGTAGTCAATGTCTGAACTTTTCATCTGTCAAACATATGAACAAAATGTAGTTATAAACAAGAAATACACGTCTTTCTTTACTGCTGAGGAAGTAATATGAAGAATAAGTGACTGTACAGTAAACGTTCAGCTCATTTTAAGAAACCTAGTTGAAAGCTCTATTTCTGTCATATTGCACATACAAGAGATCCAAAATATGTAGAGCTTTCTATTAAATTTCGTTTTAGAGTGTATTCAGTATTCCTATGCTCTATTATTTCAAAGTTACAGTCTTGAATTCTTAGACAAAATCCTTGTAAACATGAATATGCCTTGGGTTGAATAGCTGATATGACACTCATGCATTAATCTCAGGTTCATATAGCAGCTGCAGAGTGTCTTCTGGAGTTAACAAATGAGTTCAAGGCTGTACCTCCAGTTCATTGGGCAGAATTAGGATTTATGACTGAGCTTTTTTCTCTTTATGAAGTTGAAAAAAGTGAACAAGCTAAATCCTTGTTGAAGAAATGTGGCGACATCCTAGCAAAGCTCCAACAGGATAGCAAAACCATGAGCTAAAATCAGTAGAAGGATCTGATGGTGCATCACCATCAGCATAACCATGTCCTATATATGCTTTAAAGATGTGATGATGTAATTTATTCCAACATTACTGTCTATTATGGCCCAAATCTTGTACATTGGCATAGTTTTACAGAAATACAAAATTTAGCTACAAAAAACTGGGATTCATATCTGTAATGCACATTTTTCTTGGTGATCTTAAAGCAATATTGAATCCCTTTTTATCGATATTTCATTCACTGCATCACTAAGCACATTCTTGGCTCACATGTTCTTATCAAGTTCATATTCAGTCTTCTTATGTACTGAATTAGGTAACCAAGTTTTCAATCACTACTACTACTACTACATATGTCCTAATAAACACAGTGTTTTCGTGTTATATAACTGCATGAAAACATCAGACAGACAAAACTGATCTCATGATTCACTAAAGCTCTCAAGAAACATCATACGAATAAAAGTGTGTAAGTAAAAAGAATCGATGCATTTGAAATGCTTAGCAATCAGCCATAGCAAGAAATATAAGACCCAAAGATGTTTAATAATGGATAAAAGGAAGAAAAGCTGTTCAAGTCTATCAAACAAAAACAATTTATTTCTATAGGGTATTAAATCATTCAAAAGTTAGACTCGGTGACGATAGATCCTGTGTCGATGATTTTTGACAAATTCCTTTACTGCTTCACCAAGCACCATCTCTTGCTCCTCATAATCCAAAGACATTAATTTGTCAAATCTTCTATCTTTTTCGCGTGATTTTGTTTTACCAGTGAGAATCGCTAAGCACACATCTCTCATTACGTATCCTGATAGTGGCAACTCTAGCAATGGAATCCAAGCAACCTTAAAATCATATTTCATATGAAGCTGATCCCATTCTCCTTTATGCAAGCAATTTCTCATACTAGCTAGCTGCTCATCTTTCATTACCAATTTCCCATGTTTCTCTGAATCTGCAACTGTCACACACTGGAGTGAAGAAGAATGGGATTTTACAAGAATGGATATAAGACAGAACCATTCTATGTAACGCCCCAAAGATAGCCTAATGCAATACCTTAACTGAGTTTCCCGTCTCACTTGTTGTTGATCAAGTTCATATTCAGTCTTCTTACGAACTGAAGCAGGTAATAGAGCGACAAAGTTCTCAATTATAGCTTGGTCACTTTTGCAATTTACCTTCCACTTGATTAATGAGGAGTTATCAAGCATTCCTGTGGGAATATAATCCACATAAATTGATTGTAGTTGGCTGAATTTTTCCATGAAAACTGGCATCTTCAGGTTTTGAAGAGATAATTGATCAAGAAATGCAGGAACTTGCTCACTTTTGAGATGCTGTATCTCATGGATGACTGTGAACATTTTTCTGGAGTATTCTTTGGAGTAAAGTTGTCCATAAGAGAGGGTGATAGTAACTGTGCGAACATGTGAGATTATCGAACCAAAATATTTGGATACAAGTGAGCACAGACAGAGAGATTTTAAGTCAGACACCCTCTCGAATATGTATATGATTAGTTCCTCAGGCAGGCGACACAAGTGATCCTTGCCTTTTTTGTTTCCCATTTTCTCAGTATTTGCAACTTCTTCTCAACTAATCTTTCTCTTACTCTTAGTTACCAACAATCAAAGATAAGAAATTCAGTATTTTGGACACCAAAAGAATAATTGTTCACGATAATGTAAGTGATGGATAAATATACAACAATAGAAGAAGAAAACTTATAGCTTATATGTTGTAAGAGCGCTAAATTTGAATACAATATTATCACTTAGTTCGTCATTGAAATTTTTATCAACTATTGGTATACTTGTATAAATTTTGAAACAAAGTATTGATTTTTAAAAATGAATAAAGATTTTTAGAAAATTTTCAAAAGATGTTTAGAATAGTCTTTGTAAATATCTAGATAGAAATGCTCTAGGTAATTAATTAATTACAATTGTTAAATCAAGTTGATCACCATCGTACATTGAGGAAGGAGAGTTGAATAAATAGAAGATAAAAATTCAATTTGATCACCATCATACAATCTCTTAGCATCACAAAAATATAAAACTCTTTGTGATACAAAAACATGCTAGAGAAACTAAAGCAATGCAAAAAATTCAAACTTCCATTTATTATTCTGAGTGTATCATTAGATATCAATCAAAAAGGCGAAAAACCAATATCAATATCACGAAAAAAAATCACAGAAATCAACTAAAGTTTCTCTTACTCTTTGTTATCACTTATCAACATCAAAGAAAAGGAAAAAGAAATGGAAAAAGAAATGCAGTTCAATAATTGTTCAACTAAAGTGATAGCATCACAAAAATATAAAACTCTTTGTGATACAAAAACATGCTAGAGAAACTAAAGCAATGCAAAAAATTAAAACTTTCATTTATTATTCTGAGTGTATCATTAGATATCAATCAAAAAGGCGAAAAACCAATATCAATATCACAAAAAAAAATCACAGAAATCAACTAAAGTTTCTCTACTCTTAGTTATCACTTATCAACATCAAAGATCTACGGTAATAAAAAGGAAAAAGAAATGCAGATCTTCGGGCACCGAAAGAATAATTGTTCAACTAAAGTGATAGATAGATATACGAAATAAAAAGAAGAAAGATAATGTAAGTGATAGATAGATAGAAAAATTGGGACTAGTGTTAAGTCGCTTTGTTAACAATGGAGAGCAAATTATGAGAAGCGGATTGATAACCTAATGATTGTAATTCGTAGATAGTAATCGTGATTGTAATTCATAAATAGTAATCGACTCCAATGTAGCAATAAATAGGTAAAATCTCTTTGCATCACAAAAATATAAACTACTCAGTCATACAAAACCATGCTGGCGAAATTATAGCAATGCAAATTTCAAACTTTCACTTATTCTTCCGATTGTATATTTGGGTTCTGATTGTATATTCGGGTTTCACTCGAAAAGGCGAAAAACTGATATCACAAATAAATATCACAGAAATTATGATAAATTACCCACAAAAGACCCTTCAGTATAATATAGAATTTTCTACGTACAATCACGGAACGAAATAACAGACATTGAAAACGCAGTAATCAGAAATATATGCGAAGAAAAGAAGAAGAATATACATTTTGCAGGGCACCTTCAGCATCATACAACTCCGTATGAGCATGACTCTGTCTCTGTGTTCAATGATATATAGTATATACTGTTCTGTAATTTTTATTTAGTCCCTCAGCTTTTATTTTGAGCTTTCATGTCCTTCAATTCCTAGAAATCTCAAATGTGCCATAATGTTTGTAGGCCAGATCATTTGAGCCCATAATATGTTTTACTCATGAAGAATATTACGAAAGTGGTCCCATAAGTTAGCCTAATTACAATTATATCTAATTTTTACCTTTGATTTAATTTTTATTTAGCCCCTCAATTTTTGCTTAAAGCTCATGTCCCCCTAATTATCCAAAATGTTAAATGCGGCCTAATGGTTTTGGACAAATTCATTTAAGCCCGTCATAAGTTTTACTTTTGCCATTTAGGTTTCTAAATAAGTCGATTTGATACAAAGTTAAATAGATATCATAAAGGTATTAAAATTCAGTATTATTTTACGGTTAAGAGCAATTAATATATTGAATTTTAATGCAATTTTTGAAATTATTTCTAGGATAATCATACTAATTAGTAATCTCATGAAAACAAAAGCATATACAATGATTCAAAAAATTGGTTAACATTTAGACGTTTCGGATCAAAATTTAAGACCATACCATGTGATAGATAATGGGGTGAAGGAAGAATTTTTATAGGAATTGATTTTAATATAATCGACCTCTCATCTACTATTAGATCAAAAGTTTTTTTCTTAATTAAAAATCATGTTAATGATTTAATAATAGACGAATGATAACTCTACTAAAATCAGTCTATCGTAAAATAACTGGTTAAATAAAGTCACAAATGGGGTACCCATGCCAATTCTTATTGGACACCACTAGGCCCAATTCTATATACAACAAACAAATACTAAACCAAAACTATTTTCAAACCCATTCAAAATATTTCACACTTTCGCCACTCCAAAACCTCAACCCTAACACCCTTCCGGCGGCGTTCCGGCGGCGAGCAACACAACCATGGACGACGTTTGCGAGGGCAAAGACTTCTCCTTTCCCATCCAAGAAGAAAAAATTCTCTCATGGTGGGACGAAATCGACGCCTTCAAGACCCAGCTCGAACGGTCCAAAGATTCACCCGAATACATCTTCTACGACGGACCGCCGTTCGCCACCGGTCTCCCCCACTACGGCCACATATTGGCCGGCACGATCAAGGACATTGTGACGCGGTACCAATCGATGACTGGTCATCACGTAACCCGGAGATTCGGGTGGGATTGCCACGGGTTACCTGTGGAGCATGAGATTGATCAGAAATTAGGGATTAAGAGTAGAGAGGATGTGATTAAGATGGGGATTGGGAATTACAATGAGGAGTGTAGGGGGATTGTGCAGAGGTATGTGAGTGAGTGGGAGAAGACTGTGATTAGAATGGGAAGGTGGATTGATTTTAGGAACGATTATAAGACCATGGATTTGAGTTTCATGGAGACTGTTTGGTGGGTGTTCGCTCAGTTGTTTCAGAAAGGCCTTGTCTATAGAGGTTTCAAGGTTTGAGTTATTTATTGTTTTTTGTGTTTTGTTAATGCTTCTGTGGTTATGTACTTTGCATTTTTGAGTGCTTGTGTTGACTCTGTTTTGTGGAATATTTGTGTGTCCTTTGGAAATCTGTGCTTATTTGAATGAGATTGTGAATATTGATGGCATTTTATTTACATAAGCATGAAAAAGTAACTTTTTTGACAATTAGGAAAATTAAAATAGTACTATTTTACACAATGAAATCTTATCTCCTAACCTTCATTTTTTGAGATATCTTGCAATCATGTGCCAATGGAAATCTTTTAGCCTAACCTAATATATGTGAATAGTTTCTTCGTATATTTGTGTTCTACTTTGTCAGATTGTCTGTGAAGAAGGTTTTTAGTTTCTTTTAGAAAAGATGAGGTGATTTTTAAATGATTTCATTGACAACTTAGAAATTCAATATTACCAATTTAGATAACTTCAATTGTTTTCTTTTTCGACTTTATTGTGCTCCTATGGTTTCAAATATAGCTACTGAATTTGAATGTACTTTCCTTATGATACTTTTGCAGGTTATGCCATACAGTACAGGTTGCAAAACCCCATTATCTAACTTTGAAGCCAATTCCAACTATAAGGAAGTTCCAGATCCTGAAATTATGGTAGCATTTCCTGTAATTGATGATCCAGATAGCGCATCTTTTGTTGCATGGACTACGACACCTTGGACGTTGCCTAGTAACCTTGCACTTTGCGTCAATGCTAATTTTGTATATGTAAAGGTGCGTAACAAGTTCAATGGGAAAGTTTATGTGGTTGCTGAATCACGTTTGGCAGAGCTTCCAGTTGAGAAGGCAAAGAAAGGCTTACCTGATGGAGCTGTTGCTGCTTCTGACAAAGCAAATTCCAAACCCAAGTCTGGTGGTGGTAAAGCAAAAAATGTTGATACATACGAAATATTGGATAAGTTCGCTGGGGCTTCGCTTGTGGGAAAGAAGTATGTCCCGTTGTTTGATTACTTCAAGGACTTTGCAGATGTGGCATTTAGAGTTGTTGCAGACAACTATGTGACTGATGACAGTGGTACTGGAATTGTTCACTGTGCTCCTGCATTTGGAGAAGATGATTACCGTGTTTGTATGGAGAATGGAATAATTAGCAAGGGGGAAAACCTGGTTGTGGCAGTTGATGATGATGGCTGTTTTACCGAGAGGGTCGTTGAGTTTAGCAAACGATACGTCAAGGATGCAGATAAGGATATTATCCAAGCAGTGAAAGAGAAGGGCAGGCTCGTCAAATCCGGAAGCTTTACTCATAACTATCCTTTTTGTTGGAGATCTGATACTCCCCTCATCTACAGAGCAGTACCTAGCTGGTTTGTTGCTGTGGAAAAGATTAAAGATCAATTGCTAGAGAACAATAAACAGACATACTGGGTCCCGGAATTTGTAAAGGAAAAGCGTTTCCACAATTGGCTAGAGAATGCCAGAGACTGGGCTGTCAGTCGAAGTAGGTTTTGGGGTACTCCACTTCCGCTGTGGATAAGTGATGACGGTGAAGAGATTGTGGTCATGGATTCCATTGAGAAGTTGGAAAAACTTTCTGGTGCGAAGGTGACTGACTTACATCGTCATAAAATCGATCATATCACAATCCCTTCAAGCCGTGGACCTGAATTTGGTGTACTTCGACGTGTGGAGGATGTATTTGATTGCTGGTTCGAGAGTGGATCCATGCCTTATGCTTATATTCATTATCCATTTGAAAATGTTGAACTATTTGAAAACAATTTCCCTGGACATTTCGTGGCTGAGGGGCTGGACCAAACTCGTGGATGGTTTTATACTCTCATGGTTCTGTCAACTGCGCTTTTTGGAAAACCTGCTTTCAGAAATCTCATTTGCAATGGGCTTGTATTGGCTGAGGATGGGAAGAAAATGAGTAAGAGATTGAAGAATTATCCTCCTCCTTCTGAAGTAATAAATGATTATGGAGCTGATGCGTTACGATTGTACATTATAAACTCTCCAGTTGTTCGCGCTGAGCCTTTGCGTTTTAAAAAGGATGGGGTATATGGTGTTGTCAAAGATGTTTTCTTGCCATGGTATAATGCTTATAGGTTCCTTGTGCAAAATGCGAAAAGACTTGAAGTTGAAGGGCTTGCACCATTTACACCAATTGATCAAAACATTCTTCAAAAGTCCTCAAATGTCCTTGACCAATGGATCAACTCAGCTACTCAAAGTCTAGTTCATTTTGTTAGGCAGGAAATGGATGCTTATAGACTGTACACAGTGGTGCCTTATCTTTTAAAGTTTTTGGACAACTTAACAAATATATATGTTCGGTTCAACAGAAAGAGACTGAAAGGCCGTACTGGAGAAGATGATTGCAGAATTGCTCTTTCGACTCTTTATTACGTGCTTCTAACAGCATGTAAATCTATGGCTCCATTCACGCCATTCTTCACAGAAGTTCTTTACAAGAACTTGAGGAAAGTTAGCAATGAACCAGAAGAAAGCATCCACTACTGTAGCTTCCCTGCAGTGGAAGGAAAGAGAGGAGAGCGTATCGAAGAAAGTGTCAATCGCATGATGACAATTATAGATCTAGCACGAAATATCCGTGAACGGCATAACAAACCTCTTAAAACACCCCTTAAGGAGATGGTGATTGTACATCCCGATTCTGATTTTCTAGATGACATAGCCGGTAAATTAAGAGAATATGTGCTTGAAGAGCTTAATGTAAAGTCTTTGGTTCCATGCAGTGACCCTCTGAAATACTCTACATTGCGTGCAGAGCCCGATTTTAGCATCTTAGGGAAAAAGCTTGGTAAATCAATGGGGGTCGTTGCGAAGGAAGTGAAGGCCTTGTCGACAGAAGATATCTTGGCTTTTGAAAAAGTGGGAGAGATTACTATTGCAACACATGTTTTGAAGCTTAGTGATATTAAGATTACTCGCGAGTTTAAGCCTCCTAGTAATGTGAAGGCAGAGGATATAGACGCTAAAGGAGATGGTGACGTGTTGGTGATATTGGACTTACGTGGCGACGAATCATTGGTTGAAGCTGGAGTTGCTCGTGAGATTGTGAATCGAATTCAGAAATTGAGGAAAAAGGCTGCACTTGAACCCACAGACATGGTGGAGGTGTTTTTTAAGTCGTTGGATGAGGATGAAAAAATTTCTCGAGAAATATTGGAATCGCAAAAACAATACATTAGAGATTCAATTGGGTCTTTCTTGCTTCCTTCGACTTTGCTACCGTCTCATGGTGTGGTTCTTTGTGAAGAGAGTTTTCATGGGATCTCAAATCTCTCTTTTGCTATCACTTTGGCTAGACCAGCTTTAGTATTCAACTCAGATGCCCTGGTTGCATTGTATGATGGGAATACGAAGTTTGCACGTGGATTGCAGACTTATTTGTTAATGAGAGATCAACATAATTTGAAGGCTGAATTTCATGCTGGAAAGGGTAAAATTAAGGTCGATTGCATTGAAGATCAACCTCCGGTGGATGTGGTGTTGGGCGAACACGTTTTCTTGACTGTCGGTGATTATTTCTCGAGCACCAAGTTGGCTCTGTGATTTTACTTGAGTTATGGTTTTTTTTTTGGTTTTGTTCTTTTTGCATAATCCCTTTATAGCTGAGTTATTTTTGTTGTGTATGCAAATGCTCATCCAGGAAAATAATGAGCTTTGTTTATAAGGATTGTTTTCTTGCAGGAATATTGGCCTTGATACACCAGATATGTCTATGTACTAAGCCTTTTTGGTTCTTTGGTTTTGTAGCCCCATTTTATTCAAAGTTTTGTAACCTAAATAAATGTAAGAAGAAAACAAAAGGTAACATTTTATTTATTTGCCTTCTGAATTCTCTCCTGTTTATTGATCATCTAATGCTCTGAAAATGTTGTGACAGTTTATGCACTGTGCTTTCTACTTAGGACAAACTCATCGAGAAGCTTTTGCATATATAGGTCGGCAAAGTGTTGAAGCTCCATATATGCATGTACATACATATACAAGACCTGCATATATATATATATATATATATATTACTCTCTAATTGAAACAACCATAATTTGAGAACTGAGAGGGCAGCTGAAATAGAGAGAAACATGAATCTGATGAAGGATATCTTCAATCTGATCCGAAATATTTGAACAAACGATCCGATTAAACAGACACAGAACTCACATATAAGAAAAGAGAATTTGATTTCCGTTTGTACTACAAGAAAAAAAAAACATACTTTCATTCATTAGTACAATAATGAGTGGACCGAATAATCATTAGAAATCAAAGGCCGAGTCCCACAAGCTTTGATCTTTTTGACGATAGGCTTTTCTTATATCAAGAAGTCCTGGAGTTCATGAAGCTTCTAGCAGCATCCAGTGTCAACTCTTCGTAAACCTGAAAGAATATATCACAAAGAAGGGCTGAAGTAAGTATAAGTTGCAATATAATAAACAGAAACCAATGATCACACATAAACGTTAGGCCATTTCTAGGTACACTTACGAGTTTCTTGTAAACTTGTTCAAATGCCTTGCAAAATTTTTCTGCTTCAGCTGTGCCCACCTAAAAAGATAAAGTCGAAAAGAGTTATGTCCCGTACTTTTGTTGGCTTGATTTGGTTCTCCACAAAGCGATGAAACAGATGACTTAGCTCTTGTCATCACTATAAATGTATAGAATACATTTGTCGAACAAAATATACCACAAAGAAGCTAATCATGCTTGAGCTTATCTTGTAAATTTTATATGGCTAGGCTCAGCCCAGCTTCCGGCCTATATCATTTCATTTAAAAAATTTTAACATTTAGAATTGACATGTACCTAAGAAGGCTCGGATTTAGAATGTCCATAGCAGTGTTTTAAAAGGCGAAAGCGTGGGGCGGGGCGTTCAGTATTACCCCCCGAGGCGTGGGGCGTATGCCCCATGCATTTTCTATTTTTAATTGAAAAATAATAGGGCAAAATATAAACAAAGATAAAAAAATGACATTAACAAATTTCTAGATGTAAACTCCGAAAACTTAATATTTGACCATACAAGCGAAAAGTTCAAGTTCAACGTTTGGGAAAAACAATATTAAATGATAGGCAAATAATTGTTTCCAATTAACCACTATGCAAAATTAAGATCTAAATTGCAGTCCTTGTTAAATTAATTTATTGTGGAAGAAAGAATACAAACATTTAGAAGAATCTTGATTTTTTCTTTTGTGTTCTATGAACTATGAAGAGAGCTTAAAAATATAAAAAAATCTGATTTTTTAGGGTTTTATTTGTATATGATTTGAGAATCAAAGTTATTTTTAATTATTTGACTTCAACTAAAAGGTTTTGGGCTTAAAAATATTAAGTATATTGAAGTGGGCCTAAAAAATACACATTAGTTTTAAATGGCCATGGGGCGCAGCCCATGGCCCGGGGCGCATGGGGCGTGCCCGGGGCGCCTGGGGCGTACGCCCTACCTCTTCGGGCGTACGCCCCGTTGGAAATTCGCCCCCCTTGGTTGCCCCGGGCGTTTTGGCTGACACCCAGCCCCGGGGCGAGCCCCGAGGCGCTCCCCGGCGCCTTTTAAAACACTGTCCATAGAGATACTATATATGATAAAAACAACTCTTTAGTAATTTAATGTCATCGAACAAGTAGGCCGGGTGTAAGAAGTAATGCGTACCTTCTGTTCAGCAGCCAGCTTTAGTTTTCCCCAAAATGCTTCTGCCAATGAGAATCAATATTAAACATGATTTGGTTATTATCCTTTGTTGTTTTGCATAAAATGTTGCATATTTTCCCAGAAGACTCCATTTAGTGTTGAGTATACCATGAAATATACACAAGAAAAAATCCATGGACATATGTAGAGTGAAGTTCATGCAAAAAGGCAAAGAACTAGAAGGTATGAATGATTAAAAGGTTATAAACATCTCGATTATCATAAAGACCAATTAACTACTAAACAGCATAGACTTATGCAGCACTGCTCATTAACATCATTAGCTGAAACTATTTTCATGCGAAAATTTCTTTCCTGGAAGCCCAAAAAGTATTTTTTCCTAGTCTTAGAGAAGGAATGATGCCTTCATAAGTTAACTATTCTCTGAGCATTCTGCTACGGGTCATTAGAATGAAAAAAATCTGCAAGTGAAATGTTGAATTTGCTACAATAAATGCATAGGTTACCAAAGAGAATGAGGATCTCATCTCACTAAAAGAACCATCAAGCATCGTAATATCAGATGGTGAAGTAAAAATGAATATGTATGACTAGTTAACATTCCATGATTATTGTTTCCAGATCTTCACCTTTTTTGTCCTCGGTACTCCATGCATCTTGCCACTCCTTTACCTGAGAGCATATAACCACATACTAATGTTAGATGCCAGCGGGCTAGAAAATAAGACATGATTCTGCAGGAAAATTGTGCAGTACCTCCTGATTTTGCACAGACTGAGATAGTTGTCTGGATGATGAACAATCTGAGTCTGCCTGAAAATTGAACATTATATTTTACATTTACAAGCAAAAGATCAAAAGAGTCACATAACTGCACATTGGCCCTAGTATGTAATACAGTGTTCACTACCATTGCAATCAGTCTCAGAATAGCTGGGCGAGTAGAACTCAAATGAAAGAAAATTAACACGCACAAAGAATATACTTAATTTGTCGGTTTTTCAATTTACGTAGTGAAAAGTTCATTTTCTGATTAGTTTTCGTTGACAGATCATATTAAGAGATTGCAATGATGACAAAGACAGAATCATAAGTTACTATATTTTTTAGAAAAGAAAACTGGTACTAAAATGTTAGAACCAATGTGTCAATAAATTAAGCAACATAAAAAGCTTCTGGTTGGCATTAGACACTCTTTTATCAATAGTTATAAAGTAGCCCATTTTAAGCCAATCAAATATACTTATAGGGTAGCAAGCTCACATTAACAAAAACAAAATACAAAATCAAGATCTAACACAATTCAAAGAAAGGGCAATATCCAAACTTTAGCAATTTATATGCGATGAAACTTAACTCATACACCCTATATATACATCACAAACAATATAAGCATTGGAAGAAAAAAAAAAGAAGCAAACTTTCAAACTGAAAAAATTCAACTACTCAAACTGAGCAAAAACATTCAACACACAGTAATTCCAAGAGACCCACACAAGAACATAAAATAAAGGGAAAACCCGTATAAACTAAATCAAGAAAACCCAAAATCACTTCTTTCTCGGGAAATACTAAGAAGAACGTATATCCACAAATTCTAATAGCAAACACACAACACTATATATGTAGAGAGGTTTTTGATATATAGAAGAGGGGCTTTTACGTGATAATCGCGAGATCGAACTACAGGGAAGAGCTCGAGAATTTGTCGGAATTCATTTTCATCCATCGGGCCCTTTTTGATTTGATTTCTCACGCTTGCCTTGCCTTTTACTGCAAAATCGAGCTGTGAATTTTGGAATTCGAGAAGCGAAACATATTTCAGTTTATAACTAAAGTCGCTGTTGCTATAAGAGAAAGTTGCTAAACTTCGGTTTTCAATAAAACTTTGATTACTATAATTATCCATTTTTTTATTAATATTATTAATATATAATTATCCATTACTATAATGTGATATTCATGATGAGGTACACCAAAGTCTATTAATCTATCTATCTAATCTATCTAACCCCTATATAAATGTGTGAATAACAAAATTGTTTCGTTCTATGTGAAAAGACATAATCGTCCTTACTATTAATTATGTTTCCTACATTATTAGGACTCCAATTTATATTGATGAGAAACACAATTTATTAGGACTCTAATTTATTTAATGTATAAAATAAAATATATAAAGTAACCTGCATTATTAGGACTCCAATTTATATTGATGAGAAACACAATTTATTAGGACTCTATTTGTTTAATGTATAAAATAAAATTAAATATATATAAAGTAAATTATTATTATTATTGTTATTATGATTCCATCCGCCGTAAACATTGAATTAAATTATTGATGAGAAACGCAATTTAATTAGGACTCTAATTTATTTAAAGTATAAAGTAAAATTAAATATATAAAGTAAATTATTATTATTATTGTTATTAGGATTCCACCAGTAAATTGGGATTCCACCAGCCGTAAACATGTATTAAATTTAAAATTAAAAAATTAAATGTATAAAGTAAATTATTATTATTATTATTAAATCCCACCAACAGTAAATATGATTAAATTAATTAAATCTAACCCCTATATAAATGTGTGAATAACAAAATTGTTTCGTTCTATGTGAAAAGACATAATCGTCCTTACTATTAATTATGTTTCCTACATTATTAGGACTCTAATTTATATTGATGAGAAACACAATTTATTAGGACTCTAATTTATTTAATGTATAAAATAAAATATATAAAGTAACCTGCATTATTAGGACTCCAATTTATATTGATGAGAAACACAATTTATTAGGACTCTATTTGTTTAATGTATAAAATAAAATTAAATATATATAAAGTAACCTTCATTATTATTATTGTTATTATGATTCCATCCGCCGTAAACATTGAATTAAATTATTGATGAGAAACGCAATTTAATTAGGACTCTAATTTATTTAAAGTATAAAGTAAAATTAAATATATAAAGTAAATTATTATTATTATTGTTATTAGGATTCCACCAGTAAATTGGGATTCCACCAGCCGTAAACATGTATTAAATTTAAAATTAAAAAATTAAATGTATAAAGTAAATTATTATTATTATTATTATTAAATCCCACCAACAGTAAATATGATTAAATTAATTAAAGAATCAAATGTATAAAATAAATTCTTATTATTATATATTATCAATTAAATTAAAATTATAAAATTATTTCATCCTATATGAAAAGACATACATACACTTATTCGATTTTATAATTCTTTTAGTAATTTGAACTAGAAACCTATTAGTATCATAACTCTATATAATTTATTAAAAAGTCACTTTACCTTAAATACCTAATAAATTAGAAAACTAATAAATAAAACCTAGAACAAAATCTAAATATAATAATCATGATATACATATGTATGTACCCTATAAATGTGTGAATAACAAAATTGTTTCGTTCTATGTGAAAAGATATAATCGTCCTTACTATTAATCATGGGGATAAATGCAAATAACCCCACGTGAAATATTTTATTAGCTGAAAACCCCCTGTGAAAAAAATATAGGCTAAAAACCCCCTATGAAAATTTTAAATTGCATAAAAACCACTGTGAAAAAAAAATTGGCTAAAAACACCCTGTAAAATTTTTAAATTTACAAATTAATTAATAGTACTAATAATCAAATTTTAGGATATTAATTAAATTTTATCCAACAATTAATTTTCAATGTAGTTATATTTCGTAATGGTAAAATTTTACAAGGGCTTTTTAGGTTATATTTTTTTCACATGGGGTTTCATGCAATTTGAAAATTTCACAAGGGGGTTTTATGCTATATTTTTTTCACAGAGGGTTTCATGCAGTTTAAAAATTTCATAGAGGGTTTTTAGCCTATATTCTTTTCACAGGGGGTTTTCAGCCTTCACGTGGGGGTTATTTGCATTTATCCCTTAATTATGTTTCCTACATTATTAGGACTCCAATTTATATTGATGAGAAACACAATTTATTAGGACTCTAATTTATTTAATGTATAAAATAAAATATATAAAGTAACCTGCATTATTAGAACTCCAATTTATATTGATGAGAAACACAATTTATTAGTACTCTATTTATTTAATGTATAAAATAAAATTAAATATCTATAGAGTAAATTATTATTATTGTTATTATGATTCCATCCGCCGTAAACATTGAATTAAATTATTGATGAGAAATGCAATTTAATTAGGACTCTAATTTATTTAAAGTATAAAGTAAAATTAAAAATATAAAGTAAATTATTATTATTATTGTTATTAGGATTCCACCAGTAAATTGGGATTCCACCAGCCGTAAACATGTATTAAATTTAAAATTAAAAAATTAAATGTATAAAGTAAATTATTATTAAATCCCACCAACAGTAAACATGATCAAATTAATTAAAGAATTAAATGTATAAAATAAATTCTTATTATTATTATCAATTAAATTAAAACTATAAAATTATTTCATCCTATATGAAAAGACATACATACCCTTATTCGATTTTATAATTCTTTTAGTAATTTGAACTAGAAACCTATTAGTATCATCACTCTATTTAATTTATTAAAAAGTCACTTTACCTTAAATACCTAATAAAATTAGAAAACTAATAAATTCTAAATATAATAATAATGATATACATATGTATGTAATATTCCTATATGATATTCCTAAACAACAATAAAAAGAATTAACTCCGTTCAATTTGAATAAGTTTCATATGCAGACACGTCATTCTAAGGTTATTTAAACAGATATTAGCTAAAATTTAAAGAATATTTAGAAAATCAAAGTGGGCATAAACAAACAAAATCTATAATATAATAATGATAATAATATAATAATAATTATTATAATTATATCTCTCTTCTATGTAAATATGTGAAAACAAAGTTGTTTCGTCTTATGTGAAAATACTTTCATACAACCATTTTTATAATCATTGAATTTATATAGAAGAATTCTAATACTAATGGGAAATTATTTATATAGAAAAACAATGTTTATAAGGAAAAAGACATTGGTGTCGTTATTATAATAGTTGAATTTATTATATAAATTTTCTTTAATACTAATGAGTAATGAGAAATCATTTATATAGCAAAAATGATCTCCATAAGAAAAGAAACATATTTGTTGTTAGACACAGACACTGTTTAAGAAATAAACTATATTCCTAAATTTTCATAATGTCTGCCTATAAACAAAACATTTAGTTGTCTTTTACTTTTGATGAACATAATATTATTGTGGACATATTTATATATTACATTATATATAGATACAGTAGAAAATTATTTAGTAGTAGGACTTTCATTATATTAATTATATTAATAGGACATTGTATAAATAAATAGTAGAACAAAATTAAGAACACTAATATAATGAAAATAATTGAATTTTTTGGACTCATATTTGCAAGTATCAAATTCTTGCAACCCATACATAGTATAGAAAAAATTATGTGGACTCAATTATGTGGAGTCTTGATTTGTAGTGGTCAAGTTCATTTAGCAATAATTCCACTAGCATCACATTATATGCAATTTAGCTACACTGGATAAGAAATTGACACATAAATATCACATAAGGTATTAGAGTGTGAAGACCACCAATGTGAAAGTAAAATTGATTCGTACATATCCATGCATAGCCATGCATTATATGCCAAATTAGGGAAAGATTCCCCACATGAGTTAAGGATGGGAGATGAGTAATATGGAATTGAGCCATCCACGTAGCCAAGTAAATTATGGTTATGAATTATTAGGTATAAATGACATTTTTACAAGAGATAGTTGTCTGGGTTAAGTTTATTTTGGTAACATTAAGGAGAGATTATGATGAGAGTGTGGCGGAAGACGGAGGAGTTTATGGTGTGAATGATGAGTGGGAAGTTGTGGAAAATATATAGCATGCAAGTTAGGATTTCCATGAAAGATGGGCAGAAGATAAGGTTTGGAGAAATGGAGCGACAACAAGATTTGTGTGCATGTGAAATTGCGATGATGGATTGACTTAATAGGGTTTTGTGCGTAGTACATCGTCGAGATAGGGAAGAGCAAGTTGGTGTTTGGATTTGTAGTATGAGAGGGCTAGGGTTGTAGTTTGAGGCACCGACTTGGTCGGGAGGTTAGGCAACGAGTTAGGATTGGAATCAGGATGTCAAATGTGTAATATATGTTGGCGACTCTGGGATGGGGAATTAGGGTTAGGGTTAGCATATAGTTTAGGGTTGGAGTTCGTATGAGAGAGACGCGACATTCGAATTAACAACAGTGGAGAGAGGGGTACTCATACCATCTTTGGAATGAAAGATTGAGGGGGGCAACAAGAGTAGGTGATAAATCAGAGAGATTGTGTGAGAGAGTGTCATCAAGAAGGATGAAGTTTGATGATTATGATGATATCGATCGTCATCTTGAAAAATGATAATGAAGATTAAACATTATTGAAAAAAATTAGATTTCTATGAGGAAGAAGAATTATGTCTCTGATAAATTTTAATATGATATTAATACAACATACTAATATTTTTTGGTCAAAAGTTTCTTTTACAATAAAGTAAACATAATAGGTTGTCTAAAAATAGATAAAACAACCATAATAATGGTCGGTTAAGAAAAAAATCTATCAATAGTAGAACATCATTTAGTAAAAGGAATTCAAATAGTTTCTTTGAAAATTATTTGAAAAATGTGAGTTATATATATATATATATATTCAATTGCAAGGATTTGTGAAATATATCAAATCAAGCGTAATTATATTTGTGAACGATGTTTACGTTATTGCTTTGTATTTTTGTGATGGTTATGTGATTTAAAGTATCAAATAAGAGAAAAAATAATAATTTAATAATGAAATTGTTGATGAGATATGTGAAATTATGAGGAATAATGTGATGTAATTTATGTTGACTAATAAGAACTATACATGAACATAATAAATTTGAAAGAAAATGAATTAGATTGAAAATATGTTATATTTCAAACTTTGAGAAACTTGTGATAAAAGAAATAATTTTTGCAAACATACATGTAAATAATTTTTGAAATATAAGGTGTTAAAAAAACTGAGAGAAAAATATAAATTAACAATTAGATTTGGCTCATCTTTGAATATGACTTATTTTATTCTAATTTTGTAAGTTTATTCAAAACAAGTTTAAATGTTTAATGTTTTAAATGATTAATAAGAATTCAATTTATTTAGTATAGTAATAAATTAATAACTATGAAATCATTTGATAGAATAATAATAATTTATTTTAATTTAGTTCATTATTAAAAGATTCACGTGCGAACCACGTGCGACGCACGTGATATTTTCTAGTGTTCAAAAAAGAAAAAATAAACTGGTGCACATTATTCAAGTTAAATGAGGTAATAAGTCAATAATCTTCTGTCATCAATGTGATTTAAATATATATATATATATATATATATATATATATATATATATATATATATGTTTGTATTCTTCTTTCAGTCTTTGTGAATTACTTAACAACAACTTGTTTGCTCCTTTATGGATCCATCCACCATTATTCATTATATAGAACAATAAAAGGCTCAAGGCTTTTAGTAGAAACCAAATTAGCAAGTATATATACTATTTACAGTTGTTGAAAATTTAAAGCATGTCATCACATATGGTGCATTACAATTTCCATATGATTCTTGATGTATTTCAGTTTCTTGAACTAAATATATTTTCGTTCTATTCATTTCACAAAATGCTATAAAATAGGCGTTCCAGCACAAAATGGATCGCCAGAAAGCCCGGTTTACAAAATCACGTCTTTATCGCATTTTTGCTCTTGCAAACATCACTCCAGCCAACAATCCTACAGAATAAACCCAACAATTAACATGTTTATATGATTTTGGATTATTTTTAGAAAATCACGGTGACAATCACAGCGTTCGACATGGTGGGATGGGACCCATATATAAACTAACGGTTGTGATTATTCTCGAGTACTTAAACCTCATAAGAACTACTGATTTGTGATTCCTAATATAGGAGAGTATAGTGTAGCACACACAGATAATAGAAACATACCAAAAAATATACTTGCAGAATTTTCCAGACTGGTTGGGACCTTGAAAAGGAGGATCCCAGCAACAGACAGAGGAATCTTGTTCAACGAACCGACAAGGCTGCATTTATGCAGATAAAAGTTAGCAAGAAAGCTAAACACAATCCAGAAAATCAAATATGGTTAAAGCTATCCAAGGCTTTAAATGTCTTTATCTCTGGTTGAATGGATTTCTATAAACATTTGTATATAGTCATGAGGAAAATATATGTATGCATTAGGGGCATAGTGATATCAACTCATGTACAAACAATTCCACTATTGGGCTGTGCCATTTATGTCCTTGGCTGAAAAACAGAGAGCCTAATAAGAAGGTCACCTGTAAGTAGTGGCCCCAGTTTGATGTAGAAACCACATGGAAGTGAAGCTTATTGCCAATCCCAAAACCCCACTAAGTGTCATCACCAGCCAGAATGTGGGCAATCTCAAAAGTGGTCTGTTATTCTCAATTAAAAGACCAAAACGAATACATTATATTGAATGAATGGCGTTTGTGAAACATTAATCTATATATCGAGATACTGTATAATAAGTGATTACTCACGTTTGTGAAAGATAATCGACCTCATTGAATGTAAAAATAAGGATTATTCCGAGGGGCAGTGAAAGGCTATTATTCAACATGACCATTGAGAACTCGTTCAATTCTCCCGATTTAGTTACTTGTTTTGCAGTATCCATGACCCTACGTAAAGTCAACTGCACCAGCACCAGAAGAATATAATTACTATCTGAACATCATAAGCTATGAAGCAAAAGAGTTGACTAACAACTTTTAGAAAATACATCAGTTCAAGGATGTAAAAGAGTCTGTATGGTGGTCATTTGTTTAAGATTTGAAGCATATTCAGTAGAAGTATAAATATACTCAAACCTACAAATCAGTATCAAGATATAAACAACAGAACTAGAGCTCAGTTTTTATCCAATAAATTAAATAAGGGATGGCTCTTCTACTGAAAATTATGAACTCTTTAACTTCCATCATAAAATCTTTGTCCATAACAGAAATATCGACAGGTATATTGTCCCATAGGTCAGAAATCTTACAGGAATCGACATACGAAACAGATCACTTACAGAGTATGATGCTGTCAAAAAACAATTGATAAACTGCCATGTGTATCCAATGGCATTAAATGATAGATCTGTAATTCCTCCTGATATTGCTGAAATTATCTGCATAACGAGAATGCAACAGCTTAACTCATAACTCAATCAATCACAAACTTACGAACTGTATTACTGATGAGTAAAAAGCATTTTAACCCCTTTATTAAATCCAAAAAGATAAATATACCCTTGCATGATTGATGAAATTTTCCTCGTTAGTGATCATTCTTTTTGCTTTGTTATAAATATTTAAAATAATAACATCAAGTACACATATGTAAAATATAAATTTATTAAAAATGCTACATCAAGATGAAAAATGAAAAACAAAAGACAACTATCCGACGGTTTGAGTCTAGAAAAAGTTTTGCAAAATGAGATACCATTAGGAAAAGAGCTGCCCAAACTCTGTTGTCATGGTGCTTGTGGAATAGATACATTTCACCAACAGCTGTCATAACATTGGTTACATTCTTCAGAACTGTGACCATGGCAACATTTATGTATTTTAGACTGCAATGGAAATGGATAATGTTTTATTAATTTTTTTGGCCAAGAAAAACAATAGGAAGTTCAGATTAATATAAAATCTAGTTTTTGCATGAGTAAACATTGTCGATGATAAAATTTAATAAAACTATGAGAACACAAAAAACAGAAAGTTAGTACCTAAACATACTTGTTACCAGCATCCCGACAAATATAACGTTGACGGGTAACCAGACCTTGATCAATCTCCATGTCAGTGGTTCAGTTGTAATTATGCCAAGCAAACTCAAACTAGAAACTATAACTACCGAGACAAAATTCTGAACAGATAAACGAAAATCTTATGAGTCCATAGAGTAAAAAAGTTATTCATCAGAAAGTGAAATCAAAAATTTATTGTGGTGAATATACTGAGGATCTTATATATAAAGGCAACCTGGTATAGCATCAAAGATATTCCAGCATTAAAGTCATAACTGGAGAGGACATACTTGTTAACCAGTATCATACTGCAAGAAGATACACAATACGCGATGCCAGATAACAGAGCCTGGTTGTGTATTGTAAGTGCTCTTTTACTTCGTACTGCCTTTTCTCTACCTTTATCTAACCTCCCATTCTCCACATCAATATAATCCTTGTTAATTGGAATTTTCATCTCTAAAGATCTGCAAAGAACAGCATAAGTAGCAAAAACTACATCAGGATAAGTAATCCATCAGGTAACCATTAGCTCATGTGAACAGAATTGGCCACTTCAGCTTCAAAAATGGAAATTTTTCGACGGTATAAATGCAGTGCAGATAACTTTCCAAATTGGGAAAAGCCCACAAGCAATTGTATTTTACAGAAATTGGGAACAGAATGAACAACAAAACACGATGTAAATGACCCAATCAAGTTATTTAGTCTCTTCAGCTGTCAAAAATGGAAAATTTTCTGACGGGTATAAATGCAATGCAGATAACTTTTCCAAATTACAAGAGAACCATTCAAGTTATTTAGTCATTTACAAGAGAAAACATTAAAATGGTAAACTGAGGAAACCCATAAATAAAATCGAAAAGGTGGGTTGGGCAGCTTGATTTAATCTTGTAAACAAACCCATCTGCAACACAAAGAGATAGATAGTTACCTTGTTTGGGTCATCTACAGCATGCACAACAGAAAACACATGATATGAATGCTTGTAACTTTTCTGCGTGTGCATATAAAAGTTGAATCTTGCGTATGGAGCTACTTTATGTAGAGTTGAAGTTGAGTACAAATATCACACACACAGATTTAAAGGGCTTAAATAATTTTCTATAAGAAAAGCTGCAGTTTTTCTAAGTTAACTTGTGAAATTTATGAAAACGAGAAGTACGTACCTTTTTGCTTGAATTTCTGAGAATTAGAAAGTGTTTTGGGTTTTGAGCCCTTTGACTTCAATTTCATTTCATACTGCAATTACGTAAGTATTTATTTGTAATAAATACGGTTTAAATTTTGCATGTAATGAATAATGATTTGTAACCCTCTATATCTTCCATAAGTTTGGTATATTTAGAGTCTAAGCATGGACTAAAAGTTCTTGCAAGTGGCTTATTAAATTTCCCCTTCCTCTAGGAAATTCCAATCTTCATGATTTTCTAATAGCTACATCTATGATTGATTGTATGGCAACAAAAATTAAATTGCCTTCAAAACTTGCTCATCTCCATCACGTGAAGAAATATATAAAAGTAAACTCTGCATTTTGGTTGTTGAAGAGAACATTGATACAATATAATTTTTGCCACCAAAGTATAATTCATCGTCTTTATAACAGATACAAGGGATAATATATCCAGTTCTCTAGAAATACAACAACAATGTTAGCAGTTGAATACTGAGTATCCCATCTTTACATAAGGGGTAATACAAAAGGTTTTAAACCTACCACTAATGCAGATATACATACATAATTGAAAAATGTAAGATGCTGATGAAGAACTAGAGGGAGCCAACGAACCATGAATAAGTATCAGCATTCCACCTAAACAGGCTTAAATCATAATATTTACTGAAATATGATGCCTAAAGGGTTACAGCTTGGAGATCATCTTGTTTCTGAGGCATTAAATTTTCCAAAATGCACGGAGTATCGAGATTCACCTTCATCCCTTTACCATATGCAGCAATCAGCAGAGCCTCAGCACGTCCTTCATGATTTACAAATAGACAACACTATAAAAATTAGGTAAAGTTTCAAGAGTGACTATTCTTACAGCTCTCAACGAATGACACATAGCAATGAAGTACATTGTAACTCCATAACTAGATAATGAGACATGTGGGAGATACTAACCATGATCTTTCTTCCTCTTCAATAGGGAACTAATAGAGGGAAATAGATTGGATGCGAGCTCTCTGCTTTCATCCTGTCAAGCAAAGCAATAGATGTCGAATCTGATTTCTAAGCATCATAAATAACTTTGCCATAACTAGTTAGAATATTGTATCAACATAGTGAACACACCATCAGACACAGAGTTTCAATACAGCCATAAAAACATCAACTGTTAGTCTGTTACATATAGCCACAATTAAGGTAAACCAGGCCAATGATACCTTACTTGAGCGGCTTCCGGTGAGTTTGAACCCATTCTTCCACAATGATGATGGTACTGGAACAACAGAATACCCTGAGGCAACCAGGATACCTATCCATAGTCCATATCCAAATCCTCCACTCCACCAGCCCTTTAGTGCAATAAAAAGAGATATTTCAGAAATCATGATCACGAAAAAGACTAACTGTAAGATGGTATCAGGAAATGTTTGATAAATGACATAGAAGTGAACATTAGAAACAGAGACTGCGAGAATATTGCCCTGATGCATATCAAAGAACCTTCATCTTCTCATTCTAGGTAGCGAAGGGAAAACAAAGTTCTTCATTGCAAATCCACTCCTACCTGGAGGCAAAATTAACTAAATAGTCGAGACAGAAAGCTATTGTTGTGTTTGATACCCTGGGGTCAAGCTTCAGAAGAAAAGAGGATGAAGTGGTCATTGGTGAAGATGTTTTGAATGCAGTGCATATACAAGAGACACAGACCATGTTAAATAAGGTTGGATGACATACAAGTCGGTCGACAGAAATAGTGTACTTACATAGTCAGTAGACTGAAATCTAGAAGCAACATGGCTTACCAAAAGGAAAGAGTACAGTAGTATTCAAAGAATTTGTGGATTATTGTCTGACACGTAAGCTTCCAAGTTCAAAGGAATTAATTCATATCTGTTCTTGACTGCCCGATTATCAGGATAAACACAAAGCTCGCTCAGCTGTGATGTAACATTATCAATATGGGCAGGGCAGTTACGGACTAGAGCCTGCAAACCAATCCAACCACATTGGGTTTGAATGAAACCCAGTATCCAAGCAGAATATATTGAAGTACTGGATGTCAAAGAAGACAGAAAGAAAAGATAGTTTGATGGAACTTTCAAGGAGATAAGTGAGGTGGAAAAGAATACATGAATTGTATAGCGGAAAGCAATATACTGATATAGGTAACTGAAATTCAGAAAGATCAACCATATACAATAATCATGTTAAGTCCAAGAGGATCAACATCCGCAGAAATGGGAGGGAAGTGGTGAGGCTTGACTTGTCTTGGATTAGGCATGTTTTCTTCTTAATTGTTTCCAGGGTAGGCTTTCTTAAGTCATGATTTTGTGTTTTATTTGGAGATTTAACAGAATAAAAGCCGTCAGAAACCCAAAAAGTATATGAACAGAAACCATTACAACGACAGAATGAAAAACAAATTGTAATGAATAATGACTTTCTCAGATGATAGAGGGTTTCTAACCTGCTTACCATCTTGGGGAAATGGAGTGGATTGCTCTATGTACGCAGTGGTTCCTGAAGTGAAAATGACAAAATAATTTGGGGTAAAAAATGCGTCACTTGGAGATGTAATCCAGCTAGACAATTTATACTGTAATCACAGTTTCACTGTAAAAGTAGTTCATGCTAAAATAAGTGCGCAACCATATGAAAAAAAACTTAAATGTTATCAATCCACCGTGGCTAATGAAATCACTACATCGCAAGGGTACCATTCCTAGCACTATTTTGCAGTCTGTCTATCCGTACATGCATTGGCTTATACCCATGACAAAAAGAAAGATAAATATATGAATGTATCATAAAGCACTTAAGCAGTCAGCAGTATAACATACCAATAGGAGCATCAATACTTTGAAGCAACTGAATCATAGACTTCGTATCTAGACGCTTCCGGACTCTCTTACCAACCATTACTTTTAAGTGTGGAGAATCATACACCTAAAACATAGAAAAAAAGATAAATTAGTATGAATTATCTATGGCATCAGAGAAATAAATACCAGCAGTAGAAAATATTGAACATAGAAACTCATCTTGGTGAAGACATCACAAATCTTTATCACAATAGAACACTCTAGCATGCAAAAATCGAGCATGGCATACAACAATATAGCATAATTCTACATTTCAAAATTCTAATACAAACAAAAAGAAATGTGTAAACGTGCACTTAAGCCTTTGTGAATACCTGAGGAGAACTATCAGGCTTTAAAACAGCTAGTGCTCCAGAAAGATCTGGATCAACTCCAATAACCCAATCCGACGTCGCATTGCAGCACTCGGCCGGTGCAGGGCAAGAAAGTGAGTCAAGCCAGTTCAATTTGAGTTGGTTGACGTCTATATTCACCTTTTTAGCCCTTGCACTTTTAGTACTTCGATTCGTTGAGGGTTGTTCAGGAACAGTCACTATTTCGGGGACAGGTGTGGTCGTCGCGGCGGCGAAGAGGCGAAATACAGCCGGAGTGGTACGGCGGAGGAGCGGTGGAATGGATTTGACGGCGATTGGTGGGGACATCAAAGATTGGGGCTTTGGAGGGAAGGGATGAAGCTGCTGTGCTACTGTTACTGTTTCCATCAAAAGTTATGAATAGGAAAGGATTGAGAAAGGCCACCATTGTTATTGTTTTCACTTAATGGGCTGGTCCCTGATCCTTAATGGGCTTTAGCCCAGATCCTTGATAGGCTTCATCCTTGCTCCAAGTCCAATTTAATAGCCTGTTTATAGTAATTAGAATTTTAGATCCAAGTGGCCTCTTATCAAGTAAAAATGTAAATAGAGTATGTAAAAAATACGATAAATGTTGATTAAAGCTTAATTTTACAGGCGGCTAAGCTTAAAGTAAATTAAAATGTTAGAATAATTGGGTTCTACTAGTTCATCAATTTTTCACTTCGCCAATTGTAAATTAGGGCAGGAATTAGGTTTCGATTATTTGCGAGCTGAGCTTCAGTAAATTTTTGCGTGGTTTGTTTTAATCCCAAATATGCGCAAATGCGGACTTTACCATAATAAGTGTTTTTTTCTTCATAAAAGTTTAAATAAGATCAGTTTCGATCAGGATTATTGGTATATTTGTGTAATTAAAGATCGCTTGTAAAGATACTTATAGATACCACATCCTACAATGGGTAGAAAAATTTGAACCCACTAACTCATGAGAGGACTGGTGCATACCAAACCTAATACTAGAATGATCTTTCAAACTCAGTGGGTTAATTATTTAATATTATGTATAAAAATAACTTATATCCATATGATATAACGATATTCATTACATGAATGTGTTATATTTTAAGAACTTGGAAGGAGCAATATATCAAGCCAAAGAAAGTCCATTTTCACCCTTTAGATTGAGGTAATTAATAATTATGATACATGATGGGTCCCAATTATGATTAGGGGCATTACCGTAATTTAATAAAGTAATTGATATAAGTGCAATATTAGTACGTGGGCCTCCAACGTGGGCCCAATAAAGCGAGCCCGTGGCCCAACTAAAATCTCTATAAATACCATCTTGATTAGCTAAACTAATCATTATCTGGTTTACACTCTAAAAACTAGAACTACTAAATACTCTCCCAAATCCACGAGATTGAGGAGTATAATATCTGAGAACTACGAAGAGGCCAGCTCGAAGTTACTGAGCGCAGCCCCACTATCTAAAAACACTCTATCTGGTCTGAGGCCAGCTCGAAGTTACTGAGCGCAGCCCCACTATCTAAAAACACTCTATCTGGTCTGTCGTGAGTCGGGTCGGATCCCATCCCCACGTGACCCTCACGTGACACTACTATTTGATCCCGCATCAATACACTATTAAAATTATACAATCTCAATAACAAATGTTTAGCTTAGTAATTGAAATGCAGTTAATCCTTAAGAGCAACTTATCTTAAGGCTTAATAATGTATATACGACTAAGCAAGTAAAAACTGGAAATATTGCTTATATTTGGGCATATTGTAAGGTAAAATACAAAGCTAAAGTATTGATCTTGTGCTGATTTTGATAATTCTTTTACTCATGAGTAAAAAATAAAATCATAGGAGACAAAGGTAAAGTCATGCTGTTTGTCAAGAACAAACATAAGACAGAATCCAAAGAGCAAGACAATGATTAATGACAAATGACAATGTTTTAGGTAACATTAGGTTTGATTCTCTTATTGTTTTACACTTTTACTATATTTTATACGTTTATTTATCTTGTATGAGTGTGGAATGTATCTTTTTATATGAAAGATTAGACAGATTGACTATTGATTATCTATAATATAGAATTTCCCTATGCATGAACGAGAGAAAAATTGTCAAATGGGAAAATTGTACTTTCTTATGTTTAGTCTTGTAATTTTCAAACTCACATTTAATTTGATTTTAAATTTTAAACAGTGAAATTAAATGTGAAATTTTGAAAATTACAGAATGAATAATGAAAAGTTTACAATAAATAAAATTAAAATGTACTAAAATTAACTTGCAGTAATTTTTGAAAAAATATATCTACAAAATTTAGTGCTTGCCCCTAATGGTCCACATTGATGACTTTTGGCAAACAAAAAATTCTCCCCACTTATGAAAATAATGTCCACTTTATTTCATAAATTAAGGACACAAACAAGCATTTTTTTTCTTGTTTTAAGTGTTTGATTCCTTCTTTCAACATTATTTTATAGGCAAAAAGTCATTAAACTCCATGATGTGACCTGTCCAATCCTTAAATTCAGGTCCACAAATCAACCCACTCTTTTGTAATAAGTAAATAAAAGCTATAAACACTTGTTACATTCTTCAACTATCCAAAGTTGAAAAATTCTTTTTGCACCAAATGGAATTACAAACTGATTCCTCTTGTGCCTATATGACTGCTCCTTCTAGCCCAAATGCATACGAGTTCTACTATAGCGCCCCGGCTAGTCCACGTCGAAAAACAACCATTAACGATCAAGATCGAAAAACTAGCCCAAATTTTGACGATTTTGAATTCGAAACGAGCAAGAAATTCAATGGCGAAACGGGTTTTTTAACCAACGTTGATGAAGATGATGATGATATTAAGTCAAAATATCGGGCTCGTGGTGATTCATTATCCGCTATGGCATTTGCGGACGAGCTTTTTCTCAACGGTTTAGTGATGCCTTTAAAACTACCCCCAAGGCTTCAACATGATGGAAATTTCAACAGTTTTAGCCCAAAATCCCCTGTTTTGTCACCAAAAACAGTCTGCAAAATCCCTTTTGCACGTAAAAGTTCGTGGAACGATGATTTCGACCCGTTTCTCGTGGCTATGGAGAAAGTTAGAGAAGAGAATAGAGGAAGAAATAGCCATCACAGGCGGTCAAGGTCTTATTCACCATTCAGGGCTATACCAAAGTGCAATATTGATAGCACAAATAGCCCCCATGAGCCAAGGCAAGTTCAAAAACCGAGCCATAGTGGACCACTTGATTTCAAAGGCTCGGGTTACGCAAGATGGGTTCGAGACCAAACAAGAGAAGGTGGGCTAAGCCAAAGATGGCCAAAAAACCCGAGAGGGTTCATTTTTGGGCACCGAGTTAGGCCTGTGAAAACGGACCATGATGGGCCAGAAAAGGAATGTGTTAAGGAGGAAAGTAAGGTGCTGCATAAACTGAAAGGACTTTTGCTAAAGTATGCGTTTTTTGGAAAAGAAAACAGGGGAAATAAGCAAGAATCGAAAAGTTTAGAAGTATGTAAAACGAGTTATTTTAGTCGTTTGAGCTTTAGATTTAAAGAAAAGGGTCAAAACAATGGGAAGAAAAGGGTGGTTGGTGAAACAAAGATGGCAATAGTACAATACAAGCCATCAAGGTGAAATGAGTATTTAGATTTATATGAATTTCCCAATCAATGTTCCAAATTATTTGCAGGAAAATGTGAGATTTTATAGCTATTGTTCGGCTGTAGATGTATACTGTTATTACAATTCAAATATATCACTATCTTTTTCGAGATTATGTTTTCGATGGAAATATAAAGTACATACAAATCAAATATCTCCTTATAAGTTATAACTATCTTTTTTTTATAATGTTTTTTCCTTATTTACTTGAACAAACTTGTATATAGTTCTAACTCTACAACCCGAGACGAATTCATCAAAAAAGAAAAAAACGGAAAAGAAAAAAAAAACAAGAGATACATGCGGACACACAAATAACCAGGCGGGAGGCGAAAAAACGACAAATTTGAGACGAAATTTGAAATCAAAACCTCATACAACAAAAGTATCTCATCATCTTCGACTTCTTCTTTCTCTTCTTTCTCTTCTTCTTCTGCACATTGAACAACATTAAATGTACATTTTTCGATGCTCAAATCGAATAGTTTTTATGCCATATAAACAGAATAAGATGTAGGAAAAAGGGATCTTACTGCAAGAAGATCATCATCAAGGTGTTTTCTGAGAAATTCAAGTTCTTTTTCAAAGCCCGTGGGATGTGTCAAATCAGTTTTTAGCTTCTTCCTATGAGCACGGGCCTGTGAAAACACCATCGAGTAGTTAGTTCCATCGTTTGCCTTGTGATCCCACGCTCCAAATTGAGGCACAGACATCCCAGTTGTTCTACAGTAAAAAAATGAATCATATGAATTATAAATAGTTGAATCATTTAGAGTGGAAAAAATGGAAAATTTACACATATTTTCATTAGTTTTAGCAAGAATTTACCCTCTTGAAGATATATCCCTTATAGGGTCATGAAAAGATTAGAGGAACAAATGGATGGAGATTTGTGGGCTCAAAAACATTACAACCTTAAAAGTTGTGAAATTTATAGGATAAATTTCAGACCTTTTTTGGAGGTGTTGGTTTAGAATGGAGGGATAGGAGGATAACTAGCCTAGGTTGATCGTTTGAATTCCTTGATTCTCTCTTTTATCTCTAAAATTCTTTTAATATTTGATGCACGTTTGTATTTGAGTTTAAAATTCACAAAACTAAACATCTAAACAATATAATATAAATTGATAATAATTATGAAATTCTATTTGTGATGAAGAAAAAATGGATGGCGAGGAAAAAAGGGGAAATTATATTACACATATATCTCCTTATGAATTGTGTAATTATCAAAACTTCATTTTGCTTTTTAAAAATTACATAAGGGTGTGTTTGGATCGAGTGATTTGAAATCCATGGATTTCAAATTTATCGATAAATCCATTTAAGTTCGTTTGGATGATGATAGATTTCAAATCCCTCGCCATTCATTTTGAGCTATTTTCTCCACAACTACGGTGGATTTCAAATGACACCATTTTAGGTGTCATTTGAAATCCTTCCTCCAAATCCACTCCTCAAATCCAAATCCATCGATCCAAACGCACCGTAAAGTTATTCATTATAATTACACCACCTGTATATTAAGAAATCTTATGATTTTATTCTTGTAAATCTTGCACCCGTTGAGGGGTGTATTGGTAGTTTTCAAACAATAAGGGGGTCTTTGGTAGTTACAAAATAAGTAGGGGGTCTGTGTGTAATTAATTATTCAAGAAAGAAGAAGAAGAAGAAGAAATCGCTTAAAAGCTACCACGTTTTCTCCCCTGTTGCGCTCTATTTAAACACTATTCATTTGAGAAAATTCCCAAATTGTAGTTAGAAAACTTGAGTCCTAAACCCTAAATTAGAAATCTCGCGAATTATCCGGCAATGGCTGCAGTAAGCCTCCGCAAAAGCAACACTCGTCTCCCACCGGAGGTCAACCGCGTCCTTTACGTGCGCAATCTACCGTTCAATATCACGAGCGAGGAGATGTACGATATATTCGGAAAGTACGGTGCTATACGGCAGATCCGCATCGGAACAAATAAGGATACGCGTGGTACTGCCTTCGTGGTGTACGAGGATATCTACGACGCGAAGACCGCCGTCGATCACCTGTCTGGGTTCAATGTGGCGAATAGGTATTTGATTGTTTTGTATTACCAGCAGGCGAAGATGAGCAAGAAGTTTGATCAGAGGAAAAAGGAGGACGAGATTCAGAAGCTTCAGGAGAAGTACGGGATTGGTACTCCGGCGGCTTCGAAAGATAAGTAGAAGAGTGTTTGAGGCAGTAACGATTATGTGACACTATAAAATTGTTGTTGGTAAGGTGGTTGTGTAAAGATATGGATTCGTGGAATCTTTTATGAAGTAGTACTGGTTAGTTTCTTCTCTTAGTAGTCTTCCTTTATTTGTTATGATATTATTCTGATTGTCTGAATTCTATACTTGAATTTGATTATAGAACGTGTGAAGTATGAACCGTTGTTGCTATAATCATGGATTTGCTTGATATTTTTTATAATGAAATATGAGAAAGGAAAAGCATGGGAAAAGATTGTGGACAATTATGGATGAGATAAAGAGTAGTGCACAACCCTAATGTAGAAATATATGATCCAACGTATATTAAACTCAACAATAAATATTAGATACAAAACATGAAAACGAAAAGATAAGTTGGTCTTTTTGTCACATACTTAGAATTAAAACTCAAGAATAAATAATAGATACAAAACATGAAAAAATAAAGTTTGATTCTCCTGTCACCTCAGATGCAACTAATTCTATTTTTAATGATATATAGTTTTTTTTTTTGAGTTAACTTGACTGCAAATTTTACACATTGGGAACTAAATCACCACCAAACTAACCACCCCTCAAATTAATAGTCCTCAACAGAATTAATTTCTTGAAGGAAAAGCCTTAAACAACATTAGTATACATGATTACATTAATACCTCTGAAACCAGTTGGCCTTCCCTCCAAGGAAGAAAAAACTTAGGTTTATAGTTTAAAAGAGGTCCCTCGTTTTCCCCTTAGACTTTTATTAGTACTATGAATCGAAGACACCTGAACGTCTCCTCCGATGTGTTGCTATATCTGTTTGGCCTTTCTTCATCATGGCTGCAAATTCATCATAGTTGATCCGTCCATCCTGCACATATTCGACAATGATTAACTTATTTCAGTAAGTAAAACTTAACGTTAACTGAACATATGGTGCTAATGAATTTAACATGAAAGAAAGATATGAAAAAATCTTCAGCTGAATGCGAGAATATGGGATGATAATGGTAAAGTCAAATAGAAGAATGCTGAAGGTTTATGAAGATGGATACAAGCTAAGCCTCATAACTTTAATGCTTACATTATCAGAGTCAACTTCAGAGATGATTTCTGCTATGTCCTTCCCGTTATCCATGCCAAACTCTCGGAGAGCCTGCTCTAGTTCTTCTATGGTAATGTACCTGATCATCACAAATAAAAATGAGATTGGTAACAAACATGAATATTATCATAACATCATCTTTAGCTGTCAGTCATCTTTTTCACTAGTTAATTTTCAGTCTCCCGTTCACTTTTTATCAAATTTGGTTCATCATTTTTTTAACATTAAGCAAACATGGTCTTAACCGTCTGATCTTTGTTATTCACAATCCTTACATTACATGTAATATAAAATTTTGGTCTGCTTAATTTGAACTTCTACAGTTTTGGTTCCTTATGTTTTAATTTTTACTTTTCTAGTCGCCTTACACATGTGTTATTACATAATAAATTAATAGATAGCTGATGAAAAGTAACGGATGAATGAGATACTAGAAGCTTATAAACTAGTTTTGGCAGGCACTAATCCAGAAATATAGTTATGCGTAATTTTACCCGCTATGGTCTTTATCAAAATACTGGAAGGCTGTGTACAGGTGCTCTTCTCTGTCCATTCTGTTCATGTGCATTGTTGCTGTGATGAACTCTTCATAATCTATGGTACCGTTCCCGTCAGCATCAGCCTGTTTTATATACACATTTTTCAAAATTACTCACCAGAATGAGGTGAGAATTGAGAAATAAATCATTGGTTGTGGGAACAAAAAATGAAAGAGCACTTACAGCTTCCATCAACTGCTGGACTTCATATTCAGACATCTTAGTACCTTGCTTTGATAATCCTTGCTTTAGCTCTTCAAGTGTTATTGTTCCACTGTTATCAGTATCCATGCCTTTGAACATTTCTTTTAGTCCCATTATTTCTTCCTCCGACAGGCACCCCGCTATGACCTATTATTCGTCCAACAATATTAACTTAACTTTGATGAAACTGTAGTAGATTCGTTTATTTCTACGAAGCGAAAATATGTAAATAGTATGGTTATATATATATGTATACCCGGAGCGCAACTTTTTTGAACTGATTCATAGCTCTGAACTGTTTGAGCCTAGTGAGAACAGCATTGTCAAGAGGAGTATCAGGTGCCTCTCCATCCTCCTTGATCCATGGATGATCTTTTTTCAACCAAAAAGCCCCAAATTAGATTTAAAAGAATCCTTATTTTAAACATACTAAATGTAATAGTTAGTTATACAGTTATACTACATACTTAGGACTTCAAATGCAGTGAGCCTTTGTTTAGGATCTGTATTCAACATCTTCCTGACAAGGTCCTTAGCTCCATTTGAAATTTGAGGCCAAGGATCACTACTGAAATCGACATGTCCTCGTAAAATGGCATTGAATATTCCGGTTTCGGATTCAGCCCAGAAAGGAGGAACACCACAGAGAAGGATATAGAGCATCACACCAATACTCCAAATATCAACTTCTGGTCCATACCTTCTCTTCAACACTTCTGGAGCAATGTAATATGCACTACCCACTATGTCTTTGAATTGTTCTCCTGCCATTTTTTATGAAGAAAAAAACACCACAAACTCAATGAGACAGATAGATTTTGACAAAATCCATCAATTTATTGCTCATATTGAATCATTTTGCTATGATTATTTTCATGATTTCGAAATATTCCCATGAAAGAAACTCAGGGTGTGTTTGGATCGAGAGATTTGGATTTGGGGAGTGGATTTGGAGAAAGGATTTCAAATATCTAAAATGGAGTCATTTGAAATACACCGTAGTTGTGGAGAAAAGAGCTCAAAATGAATGGCGAGGGATTTGAAATCCATCATAACGTGAATTCATCGAAACGAACTTAAATGGATTTGTTGATGAATTTGAAATCCATGGATTTCAAATCCTTCCATCCAAACACACCATCAGATTTAATTCCACAATTTTCATTTTCTTATGTTTTCCTAATAGTATCTTGCTATGTTCTAAATCAAGAATATGATAATGTTGGAAAATATCTGCAAATTATGCAGAAACCATATAGGAATATACAGAAGATCAAACCTTCTTTATAAAACACGGATAGACCGAAATCCGTGGCCTTGAGAGGCGAATCCTCATCCTTATTCAACAGCAGGAAATTCTCAGGCTTGAGATCTCTATGAATAACCCCCATTGAATGACAGGTATGCACAATTTGCACAATGGTCCTCAACAACGATGCTGCAGCTCGTTCTGTATAATGCCCCTTTGCGATAATCCGGTCAAAAAGCTCACCACCGGCACAAAGCTCCATAACCAAATGCACAGAATGCTTATCCTCATAAGCCCCCTTGAGCTCCACAATGTTAAGCTGCCCTGTCAAATGGTACATAATCTGCACCTCCCTTCTTACATCCTCTATATCTTCTTTGTTCACAAGCTTCCTCTTGGCTATGGTTTTGCAGGCGAATTGTTCGCCGGATTGCTTGTGCGTGCAGAGATGTGTAATGCCGAATTGGCCCCTGCCCAGCTCCTTTCCGATGGTGTAGGTGGAGCGAACATCCTCCATGGGGCGGCCCAGGACGGGGCCTATCTGGGCGGGTTTTTTTTTGGGCTTGGTTGAGTTGTTTGGGGAGGTTTGTGGTGGTGGTGCGGTGGTGGAGGGGTTGTTGTCACCCTCCGGTGTGGCTGCGTCTGTGGCGGCAGAGGGTGGAGCATCCTCGGCGGCGGCCTGGGAACAGCAGCCACCCATGGTTGTGGAAAATGTGATTGATTTGGGATCAAATTTTTTGATGAGTTAATAATTGTGTTTGAGAGAAATGGAAGATGAAAAGGTTAAAATGGCATAATGGGATATGATTGCATTTGAGAGATTGTAGGGGGAAACAGAGAAGCGAGAATTCCGGTTACATTGTGAGGTGATGAGAAATTAATAAACTATCTTTGGAAAACAAAATTGCATTCATTAATTAGAGTACATAAGAATATACCTATATTGGAGATTATTATGCTTAATTGCATCACATTTTTATTATAAGGCATGATCTTTTTATTTTTGGATAAAATCATTGGATTGTAAGAAAACCCTTATCTATAATTATGTTTCCATCAATTTAATATGGGTTCAATCTTGCCAGCTTCTAAGGTTTGTAAGTTATCTCGGAAATACTATTATTTCAATCTTAGCATTTTTAATCTTTGATTACGATCATGTTATCATGTTATCATAAATGAGCAAATTCTATGATAATGACCTACCATTAATTAAACCAGGGTGTAATAAAAATTTAGGTCCATGAGAATATATATACTTTTTTATATGAGGCTATTCTTCTAGGAATAATCAGTGAGTCAAACTTATCATTAATAATAAATATTTAGTGACATAAACTATTTTTATAAATCTAATAATGACAATGTGGTTATTATCATGCATAATTAACAATAATTCTGAAAGCCAAAGTCAATGTGAAGGGTCTCATTTTTTCATTTATTATCTGACAAATGCCTGTACCTGATTTGTTAGTTGGCTGAGTCAAGTCAAGTCAACGTGATAAGTAAAAAGGAAGGCACCTAGTAATCCTCTTTCCAAATCCAATCAACTTGCAGATAGATGACAGTTTCAAATCATTATATAATACATGTATAATCATCAAAACAATGAAAATAAACCAGAAAACTATCAATTGCAGTGTTTTATAGTATCATACAGTATGTTTCATATAATTTACTTATGATTTTTTCCTTTTGTAACTATGATTTTTGCTGGTATTAAATTTCCAGGTTCATTTAGCCTGTAATTCTATCTCAACTATGTCTACTAGTACTACAACTACCAGCTTCCCGGACTTCACTCCTCCACCACCGAACGTTGGAGGACAAAGAGCCGCCGGTAATCACTCACTACTTTCATCCAAAAACAGAAATGAAATTAAACTGCAGATGTAATTTGATGTTGTTATTTGTTAATCTCTAAACCAAATTTCAAATTTCAATTTTGCAGGTATAATTGTGAGCTTAATCATACTGGTAATAATATGTGTTGTGTCCATTTGCTGTGCCAAGAAAATGAAGAAGAGAATAGTATCAGAGTTACAATCAGCAGTAGCCCCACAATTGCCCACAAGCCATGTAATCCAGCCTTGGGAAGTTGATACCCCAACAATGGAGAAATTTTTCATCGAATTAGCCCAGGATAGACCGGTCCGGTTCACGGCTCAACAGCTCTGTTTTTTTACACAAAACTACACCACAGTATTGGGTTCTGGTGGGTTCGGCAAAGTCTACAAAGGGGAGTTCCCAAATGGGCTGAAAATCGCGGTTAAAGTCCTAAACCGGGGTCCAAACAAGAGCATTGAGGAGCAGTTCATGGCTGAAGTTGGAACCATTGGTAGGACTCATCACATAAACCTGGTGAGATTGTATGGTTTTTGCTATGATCAGTTCATGAGTGCCCTTGTCTATGAATTCATGGAAAATGGATCATTAGACAAGCATTTGTTCAGCGAAAATCGAGAATTGAAATGGGAAAAGCTGCATGATATTGCAGTTGGAACAGCAAAGGGCATTGCGTATTTACACGAGGAGTGTCAAAAAAGGATAATTCACTATGATATTAAACCCGGGAACGTACTTTTAGACGACAATTTCGCCCCTAAAGTCGCCGATTTCGGGCTGGCAAAGCTTTCAAACCGGGACGACACACATGTTTCTGTAACGGGTTATAGGGGTACCCCCGGGTACTTAGCTC
Source organism: Verbascum thapsus (assembly GCA_963669365.1). NCBI lineage: Eukaryota > Viridiplantae > Streptophyta > Magnoliopsida > Lamiales > Scrophulariaceae > Verbascum > Verbascum thapsus. The sequence goes on from OY770118.1 coordinate 12,144,741, forward strand.
CAGAGTTCATGCTCAAGAATTTTCCTATCACCTATAAGTGTGATGTGTATAGCTTTGGGATATTGTTGTTTGAGATAGTTGGGAGGCGAAAAAACACTAGAATCGGTGATAATGATAGCCTCGACTGGTTCCCAAAACACGTGTGGGAAGAGTTCGAAAAGGGTGAGTTGATGAAAGTGATTGAAGGCTGTGGGATTGAAGAGAAGGATAGAGATAGGGCTGAGAAAATGGCTATGGTGGCTCTATGGTGTGCTCAAGATTCACCGGAAACTAGGCCACCGATGAGTGCTGTGGTCAAAATGTTGGAGGGGGGTGTGGAGATTGTGGCACCACCTAAGCCATTTCACTACTTGTTCTCAGTAGGGGCTGGTGTGCTCAAGCCAATGGAGGGCTCGGGTTCGGGTAGTGGTTCGACAAGTGAAGGGACCAATTCGTATTGGTATAAGGAGACCACTCCGATTATGGCCAAGTACGAGATAAGTGTCGCCACTTTGTAACAAGTTTCGATCTTCGATTCGGGTTTTAAGCCTATATGGTTATTTGTTGATGCAATGATGTGCATGAAGTGGCTAAGCTAATTTGGACCATATGAGCTATCAAATGTTGATGGAATAATAATTTATAGTATGTTACAATCAAGCTTTGAAAATTGTATTTGAGCTTGGTTTGATTGTTCATTGAGTCGAGCTGAAACGAGCTTTAATCGAGCCGATCACGAGTCGAGGTCGAGTAGTTTGAATATTTTGTATTTGTTTTTATTATTTCTTGTTAATCGAGCCGAGCTTCAAAATTTCTGGAACAGAAAAAGTTGTTCAAGTTTTGTTTGATAACTTATCGAACCGAGCTTTTAGTTATCAAGCTCAAATCGAATATCAAGTAGTTTGATTCAATTTTCAGCCATATCGTTAATATCAGACTAAAATGCATGGTACATCAAATGTATATTATAATATGACCAGATTTTCTACCTAAATCTCTGGATTATTTCTATCTCGTATTAAATGAAAACCAATATTCTTAAAGACATGTGGGCCCCAAATTTCCGCTGTCCTGCAAGAAAACTTTTAAATTATGAACGTGTGAAAGTAGAAATTAATTGGCAAACTTCAAATTTCAACTGACCTAATTGAAAAAACTACAGCGAATTAGTACTCTATCACCAGACCCCCACACTTTCACATTAATTAACACAAATTAAACGCAGAAGTAATTGTGTTGTGTGAAGAAAGCAACTCTCGTTGGTTGCTTCCTTCCTTCTTTACCTTCATCTATCCCTTTTTGGCAAAACTATTGAAAAGAAAAAGAAATCCAAGTTCTGATTGTTCATGAAAATCCCAAATTTATAGATCCTTTTTCGGGTTTTTCGCTTGAGTTCGATCAGGGTGGACTCTGGTGTTTAAAACCCAGTTGAGATGTTAACGCAACTGTGAAAAAAGGGGGAGAAAGAAGTATAATGTCGGCTTCTGTTGCCGCATTCCAACGCCCACGTATTGTAAACTCGCAGACGGTAATGCATTAGGTTAAAGATTTGTTATTTCTCCCGGTTTGATGCTTTATTGGTCAAGACTCAAGAATATGTCGAACTAAAAAGTTGGGAACTTATCGATGCATATAGTTCTTCAAGATTACACGATTTTCTCTTATGAATTTGGTTCCGAATTTATTCCAATCAATTATAATTCATTAAATTTTTTCTTGGCGAGTTTTGTGTTGTGGGCTGTGGACTTTTTTGATGTTTTCTTTCCTTTTTAATTCTCTTTATTGATTTACAGATTTTCAGAAGCGGGCATCTATTCATATCTTCGAAAGGTTAGTGTATTTTGACTAAAAAAGAAGTTACATGTACGATTTGGATCGAAATGATATTTACTGCCAATTGTAAACTTTTTCCTAGTGCCTGGATTTTTTTGCACTACAATCAGCAATTTGATGACTTATATGTAGTGTCTGATTGGAATTAGCTTACTCCTTGTTTGCATTCAGTACTGCAATTTGTGTTGCAAATTGATTCTTGTATGAACACAAAATGTAAATGTGAACTTATGCTACTCTTACCGTCTTCTTAGTGCACTTAATCTGTCTGCAGGGCTAGGATGGACGTCTTGGAAGAAGCGATGGTTCATCCTTACACGCACCTCTTTGGTTTTCTTCAAGAATGACCCCGTAAGTTTTTATTTCACAATTTTGTTTTTTGTTCTCTTTGAAATGCAAATTGTGCATCATCTTCCATTCTTCCCACCACTTTTAACTTTTACATATTTATTTGTACACGTGGAAATGTTTAGTTCTGATTCACATTATATTGTCTAGACACTAGAAAAAAGACTTAGAGATCTCAACTGGCAGTGGACTGCAATTTTTCTTCTAATATAGTAAAGTTGATTCATTAAATCACTTATCTATCATGTTTGACCAATGAGGCTCTTCTGAAACATTATTTTAATTTGAAAATATTGTACCCATGAGTATCAAGAACTTCCTTTTCTTGTAGAGTGCACTTCCGCAGCATGGTGAAGTAAATCTAACTTTGGGTGGCATTGATTTAAATAATTCAGGGAGGTATAAACACATGATCTTTGTTTCTCTTAGAGATTTAAATTGCTCCTATATATATCTCCTGCAACAGTTTAGTGCCTTCCTGTGTGCAGTGTTGTTGTAAGGGAAGACAAGAAATTGCTTACTGTTTTGTTTCCTGATGGACGTGATGGACGGGCATTTACTCTTAAGGTGCATAAAAGATTTGATATTCTTTTTCCTTCTGTATTTTTGTGTGTGAACCTCTTTATCTATTTATTATCTCCCTATTTGCACTTTTCCCATATATAGCTTGTAATGTTGTCTGCTCGTATCCCTATTCTGTTTCTGTACTTCAGGCGGAGACATTGGAAGATTTGTATGAGTGGAAGACAGCCCTTGAGCATGCTCTTGCTCAGGCGCCAAGCGCTGCTCTCGTGATGAGACATAATGGGATATTCAAAAGTGATACCAATGATACAATTGAAGGGCCTTTTCATCAATGTTTGTAACTACTATTATTTTCTTTTATGTTCTTCAGTGAATATTATTTGGAGTTTATTTTCTTACAGACGCTTCGTGGAAGCATTGTCTAAGTTGACTTCAAAATTTTCCTTTTCTCGTCCTTTAATTATATGCACAAATTCTAATGTGCTATCCTTTTAATCTAGGGAGAGACAAACGACCAATTAAGTCTTTGGTTGTTGGACGCCCAATTTTGCTTGCATTAGAAGATATAGATGGAGGCCCATCTTTCCTAGAAAAAGCACTGCGATTTCTCGAAAAGTATGGTAAGATTAGCTCTGCAATTTGGAATTGCCTGAATTATTCACCTTTCCACTAGTTGTTCTTGAGATCTTCACTGACTGAATTCGTACGGGGCCAGTTTCCAGCATATTCAACCATTTTCTAAATTTGCTGATGTCTGGCACAACTTTTGGAATTATAAAGTGATTAAGCTAGGTTGGTGTTTCATTTGAGCAGTTGAGCTTATTTCTCACATAAAGAATTTGTTAGTTTTTCCATTATTGAATTTATATTCTTATTTCTACATGTAGTTGTCTTATATCGTATTTACCTGCTGACTTTGTTCCTCATTTTGACCTTCTTCAAAAAAAAGTTACTTCAATTTTATTTAAATGTGTAGAGCACCACCATTAGCAAAGTTGGTCAGTTTGCAAATTAACAAATAGGCAACATTATAACATATTTTTACATTTTTCAAGTTGACCAAAACGTGGGGGCCTTTTTATCACATGATCTGAAAAAACATAAATACGACAAACGAGCATTTTAGATTAATTATATAATTGCAGCTTGATTGTGGAAACATACACAAGTGTTGTTTTGTCTCAATTTTCTTGCTCCTTTAACAACCTCCTCTCAGCTTTGTGGTAGCTGAGTCTCTGACAGAAGATGAGGGCATATTTATGTTTAGTTTGAACCTATGTTATTATGTTCCAATTATTACCATGTGAAAGTTGAAAGAGACACGCAGAAGCTTTCAATTGCTCTTTTTAAAGTGTGTTATGACAATACAAACTATGTTCACCAGGAATTAAAGCAGAAGGAATTCTGCGGCAGGCCGCAGACATTGAGGAAGTGGGTCGAAGAGTTCAAGAATATGAGCAAGGTTTTTTTCTTTATTCGAGCCCATGTTTGTTTTAAGGTGTAGGTCAAGAAATTTGGATTAGTGCTTTTGTTTTCATGTATAAGTTTCCGCAAAACTATCTTCTAAAAGTTATCTGTGCGTAATGAAATCAAATATGCTGATTCTTTTCTTTTTTAACCTACAGATATTCTAATTGTCACTTTGAATGTTATTTCCCAGTTTTCACTCTTTTAAATGGAACAACTGGCAGGAAACCAAACATGGCTCTATTTTGGGTTTAGTTTTGATAGTTTCTCAGAAAATGATAAGGAGATATGCAAAATCTAACTTGGCTGAATGGATATGCGACTTTTATTAGTTCAAGGAACCAATTTGAAAGCAATATGGAAGAGATCCATCTAGAAGATAGTAAATGAACGGCTGTGTACAGAAGACATGTTTATAGTTATTAAAACTTAAAAGCATTACTGATTTTTACGGTTGTTGGCCCTCAAGATATATGAGAACTTGTTATGTGGTTGAATTAATTGCCTTTCAGCGTTATCATATTTTGGGAAAGATCAAAAGTAGAATCTTGTAGCTTCTCCATGTGTGGTGACTCATAAAATAAACCCCAGTAGATATTCCTCTATATAGGCTTTGCATCCTTGTCTTTTTTGGGTCATCCTGATACAAGTGTCAAATTTTCATTACTTGATATAACATACTAATTTGAAAGCTACTTGATTCTAGGCAAGACCGATTTTAGTCCTGATGAAGATGCCCATGTCATCGGCGACTGTGTTAAGGTGTGATTGCTGTTTAACGTAATTACTTATTTTCTATGGCTTTCTTTAACTGATAGTATTAGTGTTTACCTCTCGTTCAGCATGTTCTCAGGGAGTTGCCTTCATCTCCTGTCCCTGCATCCTGTTGCACTGCTTTGCTGGAAGCCTACAGTAAGTTCCTGCTACATCATTTACTCAAATATTTCTGCCAAAATTTGCAATCATATGCACTTGTGTATGTTGCGAAAGTTGGCTTGATTTTACTAGTGGTTAAAATGACCTGGCTTCTTTTTTGCTGTCCTGAGAAGAAATTGATCGAAAGGAAGCTCGGGTGAAGGCGATGCACTCTGCTGTACATGAAACCTTTCCTGAACCAAATAGACGCCTCTTGCAGAGGTACCATGAATGACACCTGTTTGCGCGTACATGCTTCAACGCATTTGTGAATCTGTAGATGTCTGATTGATATGTGGTACACTTGTGTTTTCTGTTTGCAACATAAGGTTTATATTAGGGGTGGCAAAATGGATCCGGAACCACGGTTCCAACGGTTCCAACCCAATTTGGGTTGAATTGGTTCCTAAGAAAATTTTATTTGGTTCCTAATTGGTTCCAACTTGGTTTTAAGTTGGGTCCAACTAAATTTCAAGTTAGGCCCAAATCGTTTGCCAATAATCTAAATTATAATGAACAAAATGTAAAGTATTGAGTCGGGTTGGGCTTGGTTCCATTTTGGATTGATTTTGGTTCCATTTTTGGTTGAATTTGGTTCCACCTTAACACCATTTAAGAACCAAACTCATTTAACAACCAACCCATTGGAACCAACCCAACCCGCCCAATTGCCACCCCTAGTTTATATCTTGTGTTTCCTTTCATTCTATACTTCCAATATAAGTCCCTTTATCCATGAGAATATAGATAGAGTGAGAGAGAGACTATTATAGCAGTAATGAGACTATTCCTTTATTTGCCTCTTATGTATCAGCAATATGGGTGGTAAATGGGCGGTTTAGATATGGTTTGAGTTGGGTTTACTTGGATCAGTTCCAATATGCATTGGGTCCAAAATGGCTATAAATACGTTTATCCAAAATGTGTTGGTTCTAGGTTGGGTGAGATCGGTCTGAACGGGTCCAAAAACAAAAATAACATTGTCCCGAGGTCTAAAGTAACTTCATTTTTCCTTCGTTCTTCCGTATGTTAAAATTTGTTTACTTTTTGTTTTAGCTTATTGGGATTTTCTTATGGGTCGATATTCATATTATAGCGTCTTAAAATATTGTCTTTTACCCTTAAGTCATCATAACTCCACTTATTTAAGGAAACCAGCTTTCAGAAATGTGTAACTCCAGGTAGGTAAATTTATTTACTTTGGAACTGTGTTATTTTTATTTTTTATCATTTAAAACTTCATTTTACAAATGAAGAAATCACATTATCTGGCTTCTATTGCTCACAGAGGAGCGTTGGTAATGTTGATAACATGAAAGGTTGGTAAATTTGGAACTTGTTTTAGTTAATAAGAAATTACATAAATATATATATATGTAGATATTGTATATCACATAGATTTCTAACTTGTTATTTAGTTATGCTTGTTCAACTTTTCACACATTAGTGTCAATTAACTTGGCAATCATAACTGATTGAATATCACACTCACATAGCAAGTTTATCCATATGCAATGGGGTGGTGGTGGGTATGTGGGATGATGGGGGTGTTAGGTGCAGGATTGGGTTGTTCTTTTCGTTTTTCTAGTCTTCAAAATCAATCACATGAACTTGACTTGATATATATTTTTCAGAGCCCATGTATCAGCTTTTACAATCACATTGAAGTTCTGTTCATATTTGTAGAATTCTTAAGACGATGCATACAATTTCCTCCCATGCTTCTGAGAATCGAATGACTCCATCAGCAGTCGCTGCTTGTATGGCTCCGTTGCTATTGCGCCCTCTTTTGGCTGGTGAATGTGAATTAGAGGATGATTATTATGATACCAATGGAGATAATTCTGCTCAGCTTCTTGCAGCTGCCACTGCTGCTAATAATGCCCAAGCAATTATTGCAACCCTTCTGGAGGAGTATGATAATATTTTCGATGTATGTTGTTCTTTTTAGTTTCTTTATATATATTTCTTATTAAAAGCCATATATAGTGGTTTAGTCATCATACAACTTGTAACAGAAGCAACAGATGGACATGGTTAGCTGTTCAATGCTTGTAAAACCTTGGAACTTATTTCCCTAGTTGTAGTTAGCCACTCAAGTTCTTCGAGATTATTCTAACATGTTGCAGTGTAGTTTTTCAATAGCAGTACAATTAATTTAGCCAAACCCAAGGATATGATCTAAAATAGGAAAGCTTTCTGAATGGCCTTATCATCCTGCCCTCAAAGCTATTATATATGTAATAGTGTGAAATCTTGAAGTGATTGTTCACTACTGAAATTTAAATTCAAAATATTTGCAAAATGCATAAGTTAGATATTAGAAGTCTTTGCTTCTGTTCACCATGTTGTCTCTCATGGGCCTTGTGTTGCTCCTTTTGTTCGTATACTAGTAGTAGGATTTGCTTGCATGATTTATCATATCCTACGTAAATCATTCTTGGCTGTTCCTTTTGAGAAGTTTCAGAATTGTGGTCTGCTAATTACGGCAGTTTTTCAGGATGCTATTCTGCATAGATGCTCAATATCTGGGGATTCTCAAACTGATAGCAGGGGAAGTGAAGATATGAGTGATGATGAACGTCCTGACATTAAAGTCAACGGTTATCACAATGCTGAAAATGAAGTTGACCCTGAAACAGATTATGATCTCGACCGTAGACTTAGCGGGAAGTTAAGTGAAAGCAGTGGCTCTGCTGCCAACGATCTTTATGACTATAAGGTTCTTACTCTCTCATATTATATATATTTCCTTCAACCTACTGCCGCGTGCCTAACACATGCATTATGAGGAGATTTAACAATAGCAGTATGAGGAGATTTAACATCGGTTTATTGCTGCTAGGTTGAATTAGCTTTTTTAAAACTGGGCCCTATTGATCTACAATGATAATAATGATAATTATAACAATAGAAAAAATAATAAGAGTGTTCTATATCAAAACAACAAAAGCAATAGTGTAGAATGCTGGAAAAAAGAAACATAGTAGGAGATTGTAGATCTGCTTGTAGCTGATAGGTTGATGGTACATTTTTACAGCTAGGGCATTTATTCACTACTATGATAATAATGATACCAAGAAATATGTAAGTAACAATAATACTAATAGTTGTAACCTCAAGTCAACAATAATGACAGTACTTTTAGTACTCAACAGAGCTGCTAGAAAGAAACATAACAACCGCAGTACGATGAGATTATAGATCTGCTTCTAGCACCTAGGTCGGATTTGCCTAAAAACTGAGGCATTTAATGATCTGAGGCATTTAACAGTGTTAACAATAACACTACTAATAATTTATGTACCTCCAAAAAAGAGATATAACAATATCACTACGAGGATGCAGATTTGCTTCATCAGTTCATCTGCTAGGCCCATGTATTAAATTTCTAAAAGTAGGGCCTTTATTAATGAAGAAATCTATGCTACAGTTAAGTGTATTCCTAATCACTAAGATAACCCAACTTTACTTACCTTTAAGTATGAGCTTTATGGATTGGGCCCATTGTCTCCATTCAACTTCTCTATCGTGAGTTGAAATGATGAACTGTCAAATCCGGTTGAACCAGAATAAGGTGTGTTTTCTATGTCTTTATCAAGAGTTTCAGAGGCAGAAGATGATGTGTCCCTCAAAGATAAAATCATTTTTTTATGCCTGCTCTGCTACCATGTAAATTTTGAAGGCTGAACATAAGAACACGGAATTTTAATGTTGTTGGGTCAGAAAGACCTACATCCACGGAAATGATATTTTCTCTCCCTGTATATTTTGGAGTTTACAGAGGATACAATTATACAGGGTACGATTTGGCTAATTTAAGGAAGATAACAAATTCTCTGCAAATCAGTATCCAATCAATTAGATTATTTTCTCAATTCTGCATATTCTAACATATCGTTTGCAATGATTTTTCTCCCTTCAACAATTTGTACCGTTTTCAGTTTAGCCGAGTTGTTTCATTGCATTTGTCAATACCAGGTAATTGGGAATGATGATTCAGACGCTGGATCTCCCATGCACAATCATACTCTTGAAACAAGACTAAATCCAACACTAGGGCGTAGACCTCTTTCTGATTCTAATGTTTCAGTTAGTGAGCAACTAGACCAACAGAAATCAATGTTTTGGGAACGAAAAAATGTGAGCTTTCCCTTCCAAATCCCAATAATAAATTTATTACTTCTCTTCTTATTTTTGAACATTTTCTATTTTATACATTTTTTGGGAATCAGGCCTGCTTACTTTTCTGTTTTTGCAGGCCAAAAGAACTCCTTCAATAGAATCAGTTGATTCTTCTGGGGAAGAAGAGTAAGATTATATTCTATCATGTTTTTGGGTTGCTTTATCTGATATATAAAATTGTCATGTTCTGCTAAATCCTAATGAAACTTATATGCTACACAACATCATCGAGTAACTTGCAGATGTGGTCTACATGAGAATACATATTTTTGTAAATTGGCTAGCTTTCTCAGGCAAAAATAGGCTTGTCGTTTTTTTCTCCAACTGGGTCTTTGCTTAAATTTTTGAGAAGCTAACATATATTGTATGTCATGGTGGCATAATGTATCAATTTGTCTTGATTCTTTTTAATTTAGCATTTTCTTGTCTAGCTATCCTCAACAATTTCATTTGTAGGCTTTCCATCCAGAGATTAGAGACTGCAAAGAATGATTTGCGTCAAAGAATTGCTAAAGAGGTAATAATGGGCTTTTGGAGAACATTTATGCTGTGTTTTGTTGATAGTTAGTGTTTGGTAATAAGTATTGGCTTTTCATGTATGTTAGGCAAGAGGCAATGCAATTTTGCAAGCTAGCTTGGAGAGAAGGAAGCAAGCTTTGCACGAACGGCGCATGGCACTTGAACAAGATGTAAGTCTTTGTTTGTCGTTGTTATATAAAATTTTCAGCACTACAAATGAGGTTTTGCCAAACAGTAACAGATCTCCGTTCCAATTAAAGTCGTGATGATATAATTTGTAAGTCTTGTAGATGCTCCTTCAACTACTAGAAGTAAAGGATTAGGTCAATAAATTGAGTTCTTCTACTTATGCTAATAGAATGATTGAGTAGAAATTATTTAGAGAAAATCAAAGCCAAATGCTTTTCTTTTTTCATTCCATTCAGCTTAAAATATTAAAAGAGAAACGAGGGGCAACAAGAGTGGATTGTAATAGATGTAGGAAGATGTGTATAACATAAAATTTTCCGCTCTAGTCCAATGAAGCGTTACTCAAAAGTTCAGTATTTTGTTTCTTTGCTGAATAACTTGAAAGTTCAGTATCCAGTCCAGTAAGTGGATGATGCTCTTGGGTATGAAAGAAAATCATCTAACATGATCACACACAGCTAAAAAGGAAAAGTTGTAATAGCACTGTTATTTGAGTTTACCTTGGAAGAATGAGCTTATAAACACTGTTTAGTGATACTAAACTTTTTAATTATGGGCTCATAGTGACCTTGTTTCATTCAGCAAACTCCACATCTCTTACATTCCGTTGCATATCAATAAATAAAAGCCCATCCTATTCAAGAGAAACAACATGAGAAAAGGAAAAAAAAAAAAAACTAAATAAAACCAGTGATATACCCATGCCGAGCGCATTATCAAGTCAAACCTCATATTATTCACCAATAAATCAAATATGATCAATTATTGATAATCCTGATCCAAGTCCATACGAAATATGTATTTATGCCCCTTTGACACTGGAACTTTATGAAAAACAATATGAAGTATCGTTCACATTCTTTTCATGCACATAAACCTGCATATATTGATCTGACATATACTGTTTGACTTTAAATTTTCTCTTTAATAGGTGGCAAGACTGCAAGAACAGTTGCAAGCTGAAAGAGATTTACGAGCTGCTCTGGAAGTTGGCTTGAGCATATCTTCTGGGCGGTTTCATGGCTCACGTGGCGTGGATACTAAGGTCTACATCAATTTCTTACATTTCTAAGCCGTCTTAGAATAATATAAATGCTGAAATATTTCTATTTACTTTGAAGACGAGGGCTGAGCTTGAGGAGATAGCTCTGGCTGAGGCAGATGTGGCCAGACTGAAGCAGAAAGTTGCTGAACTTCACCACCAGCTAAACCAGCAACGCCAGCATCATTTTGGTTCTATTTCTGAAGCATGTGACCGTCATCAACATGCTACAAATCAAAATTCGCAGCAGTGAGTCAAAATTTCGGCGTGTTATCTGATGGTGTGTTTGGATTGAAGGATTTGAAATCTATGGATTTCAAATTTGTCAGCAAATCCATGAAGTTCGTTTGGATGTATCCAAGTTATAATGGATTTCAAATCACTCGACATTCACTTTGAGCTATTTTCTCCATAACTACGGTGGATTTCATATGACTCCATTTTAGGTGTCATTTCAAATCCCCTGCCCAAATGCCCTCCCCAAATCCAAATCACTCAATCCAAACACACCCTTAATGGTTTCTTTTCTTGTGAACTTAGGGATTTTCTTTTTGGATTCTTTTCATACGACACCTTATTTGCATATTATTATGTAGCATTATGTAAGATAATATGAAATGACTTACAGGCAAGTACTACTCCTTGGCCCTTGGTAGTTATCGTGCATATTGTTCTCTGAGATGGAAGAACTCTATCAGACCTAAGTTTAGGATATAATAAATCATGTCTGAATGCTCACTTAGCCAGCTTATAGTTGCTTGTTTAGAAATGGACCATGTTCACGCATTTCTAGACTCACGTATCCTAGATTTAGAGATGCATGGCTCGGCATTGTACTTGAAAGCATCTATTTGTGGACAATGGAAATTTGATATGCATGCTGTGAATGTGATTTAAGCTTATTACATAAAGCCATTTCAACTTTAGACATCCAAGAGAGAGATTGATTAGACAATGGCCTAACTACCTAACTCCCATACTTCAGCTTTTCAATGAGTTGACTCATATCTTTTTCTTTCTGATTTTTAGTGGGGAAATTTGTAATCATGTTATGGATCTCGTACAGTTGTAATGAAGTGTCTTAATGCTTATATGCAGGAAATATTTCCAGCAGGATTTTGACACAACACTAGCTGTTCGTAACTATGAAAGAAACCAAAGAACTGAGGTGATTATCGTTACTATTTATAATGTTTTCATGTTCCTCTGTCAGTATTCCTTACTCTAAAAAGTTCACTTCTGGCATTGTTTAGATCAGTTTTATGCTTGCTAATTTACATGCAATTCCCATATTCCCATTTGGTAAGATACTAATATGCATGCTAAATACTTATTGCTAGATAAGACCAATAATTTCCTTCTTTCACACAGTTATTGCTGTACTTTGCTGCTACTTCACCAGGATTCGTTCAGGCGATGTACCTAAATTTTATTTGATTCATTTTTCTCGACTTGTACCTAAATTTAATTGCTCTGTTTTTAAATCGAAATATTCAGGCGATGGTGGAATATCCACGACATTTGTCAGTAGTGTCTTCGACTTTGGTAGAATTGACAACGCGTCTCGACTTTTTCAAGGAAAGGAGGTCTCAGTTGATGGAACAACTCCATAGCCTGGATTTAAACCATGGTTCCACACAAGCTCAAGATTTTGCATGTAAATCGTCTTCTCCTTGGAACTAATGATTGGCTCTTGTGATGTGTGTGGGAAATATGGGTGACATTGGGTGGGTTGGACCCACACCCAGACCCAAATATATATAATATTGGGTTTGGACCCAGACTCGGACCCGGACCCAAATCCAATAAAAAATTTATTGGGTCTGGGTCTGAACCCACATACCCAAAGTTTTGGGTCCGGGTTTGGGTCTGACCCACCCAGTGCCAGCCCTAGTGGGAATTACTTAGTCTCTTTCCATTCGGATGTAGTATGTAAAGGCGCGATAGTGTATAGTAATGTTTCATGTTTGGAGTATAACATTGCCACTAAATCTCTTCTTCTTTGGAAGAATATTGAGAGTGTATTTATGGTCTGTGGAGCTCTTGGTAATCTTAAAGGTACACAAAAAATCTTATTATTTGTATGCAAACTGTATTTGAAATAAGGTAATATTTTTGTATATTATAGTGTATTATTACATTAATAAATGTTGCGAATGAAAAATAGATTATAATTTTATCACTATTTTCCGAATTTTTATCACTATTATAGTATATTATAGTGTGCACATAAATTCATTAATGTAATTATCATTTGTTTATATTCTAACAATATATCGTATTGGGTTGGTGTCAATAGTTTCACATTCTCCTTGAAAGCTGTATATTTAATGCATAAATTAAAACTCATTAATTCTTAAAAAATTGCATAAGTCCTCAACATCAGCCGCATATTACTATTCGTTCCACATGCGGGTATAATAATTATGTTAATAATTCAATTCTACTTATTCTAAGTGGACAACCTTGTCCAGTTACGAAACAGCACTATCCCACGATTAGTCTGAAGATTTATTTTAAAGAGTTTATAAATTTTTATTGCTTATATTGAAACTTATCATCTTTTTATGACAACTTCTCGAACTTATTTTAAATTTTATAAATTAAATTTTATTAAAAAAAAATACCAAACATTTTGCAAACTACTAATTGAAGAAGCTTTTATAAGCTCAGAGCCAAACATTCTCAAAATGATAAAAGAAGTGATGAAACGTGGAAAAACGTGGTAACATACACCAAACAAAAAATATATTAAAAATAAAATATAATTTTTTATTTTAAATACTTATTATATCATGCTAAAATATTTACTCAAATCTACGTAATTATGAATAGTTGTCAAATATTTAAATATTTGAAATAAAAAATAAAAGAAAATTTAAAATACAAAATATTATCCCTTAAAAAATTTCCCATATATGAAAACACCATACAACTCCTTTAATTGTTACTATCCCTCACAAAAAACAGTGAATTAAAACAAGAAATCGTCAAATGGCAAAAGCCACCGTACCAATCCTTCTTCTCCTCCTAATCTCCGGCGAGTTATATTCTTCCGCCGCCGGGCCGATAAAAACAGTGGTGGTGCTGGTTATGGAGAACAGATCATTCGACCACATGTTGGGTTGGATGAAGAAACTCAACCCTGAAATCAACGGTGTGGATGGTTCTCAATCCAACCCGTTAACCACTACTGACCCGAATTCATCCCGGGTTTTCTTCAGCGATAAATCGCACTTCGTGGACCCTGATCCGGGTCACTCATTCCAGGCCATCAGAGAACAGATTTTCGGGTCAAATGATACTTCTGCAAGCCCACCGCCGATGAACGGATTTGCTCAACAAGCTTTCTCGATGGATCCTAATATGCCTCAGAGTGTCATGAATGGCTTTGTCCCTGATAAGGTTTCTTCTTCTTCTTTTTTCTTTTATTTTCGTTTCATTTTTGGCATTAATTTTTGTTGCTAAATTTTTGGTTAATCTTTTGTTAATTGTGATAAAGCTGCAGATTTGTATGATTAAGGCACGTTATTATTGTCTGTAATTAGCCACTAGTAGTGTGTCAAGTGTGAACTGGAGAAGATAGACTATCATGCATCACTCAGAACATGCCTTTATTGGCTTTTCAATAAATATATAAGAAAATTGTAATATTGGTCCTACACAATAGGATTTATTATAATTTTAGTAGTATTACTTTATAAATTTGCAATATCAGTCTTATAAAATTTTAGTTTTAACAACTCTGGTCTCATTCATTAGAAAATTGATGTAATTTCGCACATGGAAAAGGTTAAAATTTATTATAGAATTATATGTGACCAAACTAGTAGTTTATGTTTGTTTTCTAACGTTTGGAACTAGAAATGTAAAAAATGTGTCATATGCGTAATTTACGAATTTAAAGATTTTTATAAAACGCTGATTATTCTCTTTGAAATGGTGGGACATTTTTGTATTAATAATAATAATCTAATTATCCTAATTTAATTACATTTTTTTTAATTATAACGTAATTAAAAGTTAATAGTGAGAGGCTTAATCAATAATGTTTTTTTTTATAGGTTGCAGTTTACAAGGCCTTAGTTTCCGAATTCGCGGTGATCGATCGGTGGTTCGCCTCAGTACCCGCTTCCACCCAGCCCAACCGCCTCTACGTCCACTCCGGCACCTCCCATGGCGCCACCTCCAACGTGGCGGCGCTTCTGGCAAAGGGCTACCCTCAACGCACCATCTTCGACGATCTCGACGCCGCCGGAATATCCTTCGGAATATACTACCAAAACATTCCGGCCACACTCTTCTATAAAAACCTCAGAAAGCTCAAATACGTCCCGAAATTCCGCCCCTACGATCTATCTTTCAAGAGTGACGCTAAGAACGGGAAATTGCCGGGGTATGTTGTGGTGGAGCAGCGGTACATGGACTCTAAGCTGGAGCCTGCAAACGACGATCATCCATCGCACGATGTGTATCAGGGCCAGATGTTTGTGAAGGAGGTGTACGAGGCGCTGAGGGCTAGCCCACAGTGGAACGAAACCCTATTTGTGATTACGTATGATGAGCATGGTGGGTATTATGATCATGTTGCTACACCGAATAAAGGGGTCCCTAGCCCGGATGGGATTGTGGGGCCCGACCCGTTTTTGTTCAAGTTTGATAGATTGGGAGTGAGGGTTCCTGCTATTGTGGTCTCTCCCTGGATTAAGAAGGGCACTGGTAAGTTATTAACTAAACATTCTCTGTATATTTGAGTGGTTATTTGTTCTTATTGTTTCTTTCATATTGCTTGATGGTTTATTATTGGTTTTCTATGCAATTTATATGTGGGTTACCACCATGCATGCACGAATAATCTTGGTTATATTAGGAATTGAAGTCTCGAGAACACCTAATTGTTGCTTATATCACAGTTTTCTCAAATAAAAGTCATACTACGAACTGTTTTTCCTCCATGGAGATGCCGTAAATTCCCAATTGAGAGATTTTGAAGAAAAATCAGAGATTTCCAATTTAGAGAAATAGAGAAATATGATGTGATTTATCATACATAGATGAGAAAAGATGAAAGGAGGTAGAAAACAGAGTGTGCTTGTTCTAAGTTATTTGGTGGAGCCCCTGTAAATGGCCAAGACCAACATTTAATTAGGTTACACCGCCTCATATTAATGTAGTAGTTGAAGTTTGAAATTGAAGGCATGTGAATTTATGACTATTTGTCCTCAATCATGGGGCCCTGGTTCTTTCCAGCTAACCTGATTTGCTATTACAGTATTCGATCTCGTGTGTTTAGTTGAGTCTGACCAAATTCGTTCTGAATAAAAAATCACATTCTTTTTCCAAATTCAGTAGTTGTAGCTATCATTCAGCCTTTGCTTAATTGGCAAACAGATTATATGTAATTTATTAATTGAAAATGATGCAGTTGTTCATGGCCCTAATGGCTCACCTTTTCCATCATCGGAATACGAACATTCTTCAATCCCAGCAACAGTGAGAAAGATCTTTAATCTGAAATCACCCCCTCTTACAAAGAGAGAGGCATGGGCAGGCACATTTGAAGGCATTCTTCATGTTCTAACTGAGCCCAGAACTGATTGCCCTGGTTAGTCACTTATGATTTCTACAATGATAGACTAATCATATATATTGTTGTGATTGTTTCGAAATTTGACTTACCCATTAATCGTTGCTAGTATTTTAATACTTATATGGGTAATTTGACTGATTTTGGTGTCTGTTTTATGATGTCCACACAGTTAAACTTCCTAATCCAGTCAAGATTAGAGATGGAGATGCAAATGAAGATGCTAAAGTGAGTGAATTTCAGCAAGAGCTGATACAGCTAGCAGCAGTTTTGAAAGGAGAAAATATACTGACAAGTAAACTTGGCAAGTTTGGGAAGGAAATGAGTGTTAAGGAAGGGAAGAAATACATGGAGAATGCTGTAAAAAGCTTTCTTGAAGCTGGTTTTGCTGCTATAAAAATGGGTGTCAATCAAGAACAAATTGTCAGAATGTTACCATCTCTCTCAACAAGATCAAACAATCCCTAAATACAACGCCCTTCGAGATATATCAAGTGTCGAAAGAGATATAGAATATATTGGCATATACAGAAGGATATCCCGGCTTTCTGTTGTTCACAAGAATTGTGATCTCTGTAATATTTGATGAACTGAGTTTTGTTAAAATGAAATGCCCAGTTCTATAATCAGTAGCAAGAAATCAGTGGATCGAGTTTTCATTACATAATATATCAAATATTACTTAGGTACCAAATGGCTATGAATGTAAGCTATATGTATTGATATTGGATTTCAGAATATCCAATATCAATTTTCTATGAACTATCGCGATTGTATGAAAGTAGAATATCGAAGAATTAAGGCAAGCAAAGTACACGAAACTGATATCAAACACATATTTGCACAAAAGAATGTCAGTTTTCATTGTATTGATGATATAGGCTCCAAAAACCATGTCTTCATGTATTGTGTATTGTTCCTCATAACTCCCTATTCATTGTGTATATTATAACCCTAATGGCAAAAAACTAAGAAATTCACTTTGAATCTTGAAGCTCCCAAAATGATAGGTCCAAAATAGATCATAAATCCCAGATGGTTGAAGTCTATACTGTGTCCCAGTTGGGAATATTTGCAGACGCCTCGTTCACCGCTTTTACAAGCCTCACCTGTACACATGATTACATATGGGATAACAAACAATCATACTCTCTGTAGACATAGAAATTTCACGTCCAATCAAATCATGCCACGTGGACATGTTGACAAATCAAAAGATATTTATCTCTTTAAATTAATATATATTAAAAAGATAATATATAGGAGATTTATCTAAAAAAACGTTGATAAGAAATGATGATAAGAAAACATACCACACTTTCAGGAACCCCTGGAGGAGGTAGTGATATATTTCTCGGGGGTGGGCCATGAAGGTGCGATCTCTTGTCAAATCTCCATTCTCCAATTTTTCCATAAGTTAATTCTCCCTGTTATTTTTCAAATTTATCAGCATAAATGAAATACAGTGTGTGTTCATTTGGAAGACAGAAATGGAAGGAAAATTGAAAAGTTTATGTGATTCATATTACCTTCATGTTGTAATCACATCCGTATGTATAATGAATGATGAACTTGTTGCCAATTTCCAAATCCCATGGGGGCTAAATGAAGAAAGATTAGCCTTTACCAACTGTTTAAAAATTAAACAATGATACTATATAACATATTTTGGTTTCAACTTTCAATAGTAATCATGCAGACCTGTAACATGAAATCTTTACGAAGAATATGCCGCACTCCATGTAAAGCAGATGCCACTGCATATCCATACCTGTAATACAAATAAAAGATATCGAAATCAAAAGACCATATATGACTAACTAAAATACTCCAATTCACCATTTTAAAATGAAATTTACATACATTTCTAGAACCCAACCGAAAGCCTTATCGGTCTCTGGATCGTCTTTCATCCGCAAAGACACATTCATCCATGTAGGTGCAATTTTCTCCAAAGTCGCCTGTAATGAGAATACTTGTCTGAATATTACAAAAGTTGAACGATATGATACAACACAGAGAAAGTTCCAATTACCTTCTTGATAATGACTGGAGAATTGCCAATTGGATCAACATTGGTGACGGGACCCATCTCTATAGGATAATATTTTCTTACAATTTTCTCATGTTCAGATGGTGTTATATAGAAAAATGGGAATGCAGCTGGATTATCTCCATGAGCCAAATTTGGCAGTGGATTAACAAATACATGATCTGGTTCAGCCATCAAAATGTATCTGTATCGGCAATACAATGAGCATGATTAAGATCAAATAATTGAACATAAAAGACTTGTGAGGCTCATACAAGAAAAACATACTCTTCCTCGATATTAGCTTTCTCCAGCCATTGCACGAAAGCCCAAGGTCTATTTAGAACAATGTAGCCCTGTTACAACATTTTAAACACAAACAAGTAAATAAAACCCTTTAAGATATTGACCTATTTTAAGCTCACATTCAAGAAGACGACAAAAATTGTTCAAAAAATCACAAAAATTCAGCTTTGTAGAATAAATACTGGGGTTACAAAGATTATTATTATAAGTTAACACCGAAAAATCGAGAGATAGTATATTCTCACCCTATCAAGACCTTCTGGAAGAGGATCTACAACGACAGTTGGAATCTCGTCCATCAAATTATCAGGGTTTCCAGAATGCAAAACCCGAGTAAACCCTCCCATATCTGATCCAGGCATATCTCTCATTTTCTTGTACCAATAGTACATAACCCGGCATTGCCATTTGCTATAAGGCGCATCAGTTGCCGTTAGGGCAACATGGAACTTTCTATCACTTTCACCCCTTGTCTCATCTGGCCTCCTAACAATAGGATCATATAAAGCCTCCTCTTTCACATTACTGCTAGCCTTGTGCATCACCAAAGTCACCAGATTATACGTTGCCACAAAGAAACCGAAACCCAATAACACCAACAAGAAGGAAGATACACGCCCCATGTTTTTCTTTTCGATCATTTTTCCTTAACCCAAAAGTTTAATCAAAATTATCTATGTATCCAAGGTCAACCCGCAAACCCAATTACAGAATCTACAAGATTTTCCAAGCACAAATCAAAGTAGACCACTAAAACCCTCCTCGGATCACCATTCCCAAAACAGATTTTAGCAAAAAGACTGCAACTTTACCACAAATATCCAGTGATCATGGCAATATATCGCCTGAGAACGCAAAAAGGGGACAAAATATTTTACTTTTCCGTTTTGTTAGCAAACATTATTAATACTGATGCAAAATTGAAAACGATTTTTGAACTAAAAGGAAAATTATAAGTATGAAATGGTGAGGGAACAGATCTACGAACATACCTGTGGAGAAGAAGAGGGACCAAATCAGACAAGACGAAGAGAGTATATATTAAATTATATATATTGTAAAAGAAGAATTTTTTGATGTCAACGTTTTGTAACAAAGCAGGGTTCAGACTTAAACGCGGACAGGACATCCATGGAGTATTTAATACTCTGTTTTTTGCATTTACAACAATTGGACAGGACGACAGTACTATACTAGTATAAAGTATAAACCCGATGTTAAACAAAGTCGTAGTCAACTACTAATAAAATGGGAAAATTGCATTTTTAGTCCTGTACTAAAGACCATGTTGCAAGTTTGGTGCCATAATTTATGAAAATTTTATTTTGGTCCTACAACAAGATTTTGTTATTGCAAATCGGGTACCGTCGTATTATGTTTTTGACGGATAAAGCAACCACATTGCCATAAAGTTTCTATTTTGACGGATCTTGGAGTGTTGGGTCTCAATCTTGGGCCTTTTATATGATTTTGACATTTTTGTATACAACATATGGCCTAATATGGTCACACAAGCTTAAAGCCCATAGTACTTTTTAATTATGGGCTTTGTTCCAAGCCCATACCTTACATTTTACAAATTCGAAAAGAAACAGCATTGGATTTAGCCCAGCCTGGCCCAATCCCTTACAAGTTTCAACCAACAATTTCTCATTGCTACAGTTTTCCAACAGATCATTTCACAAAAAATTTCATTAACTAAATGCAATCTTGTTTCATGAATAAAAAACAAACAATATAATAATACATATGATACAAACATTGCACATTGAAGAACATTATTGTTAGAAATCTCTATAGACGAACTAAAGTAGCACTTAATCTTCGTTATGTCGAAATCACTCAAAGCTAAATCATAACTCAACAAAACTCAAAAGCATAATTAAAAGTTAAAAACATAGCAAAAAAGGTTGCAATTTCATGCTAGAAAAATGCTCTGCTACCATAAAACACCCTTGAATTATCCTTCTTCTTATGATCAATCTCTATTTTCTTCTCAGAATTCTGAATTAAATCCCCGGCGTCCTCACCGGAAACCTTATCCAAATCCATCGGAAGTTTCATTTTCGCCAAAGACTCTGTAAACTGCTGCATACTCCTCATGTACATATCAACAATCTGTTGCTGCATAGCAGATTCTTCTGCCTCAATCTTCACATTCCTCACTAAATGCTTACTTTCATCTTCCTTTATTGCCTTTTTTTCCTCGTGAGGCTCATTTTCGTTCTTCGAAATTTCTGTGATGATCGATGAATTATCATCAAGGGTTGTTGAAAAATCTGCAAAAATAAGACCCTTAACTTTCTCCTTCGAATCAGCAGAGTTTCGATCATCGCTCAAGCTTGTCATGGTGGAGCTAAGAAAACCAGAGGTTTGTATACTCCCATCTGGGGATACTGAGTCAGCTCGGTACTCATCAGACGAGTTATGACTCATTTCATAGTCTTCGTTAGCAGCCCCGAGATGGAGCCATGGCCTCAAAACGCCTCCGTTTTTGGCGAAATATTCAGAAACCATCTGCTGGTTTTCGGTGACTATATTCATATCAGGGAACTCTAAACTGGAATATTCCTCAGGTAACTTCTTATCCAACAAAAGCTCACAGCTTGCAGATGTATCAGCAATTGAATGAGTAAAAGGAAGAGTTTTTGCATTCAAAAACAGGGATAGTTTGATAGTACCAGCAGGGGAGTGAAACAGATCAGTAGAAGATAGATTGAAATCTTGTGTAACTTTTCCTTTGCCAAAGATGGAAGAAATTGGGACCAAAGCAAATCCCAGAAGCTGATCATCCATGAGGTTTTTGGCTCTGCTAAACATCCAGATTTCGCATTTCAAAACGGCATCAGATTGGTTGATTCTCATGATCAAGTTTTGGTTGAATTCGGGGTTTTTGCCTCCACCGTTGATGATCCTGGTGGACAGAGTTTCGTCGGGGTTATAAGTGAGTGAGAATTTTGCGTATACGTCTTGGTTATCGTATATGCATATGTTGTGAATGTTTCGTGCGTGGTGAACGTGGATATCGAGGATCCCGGAGAAGGAATCTTCGGATTCTGGAATCGGGTTGTAGATGAATCTTGGAGCTTTACCAAAGGAATCCATGTTCATTTAGTTTCAGAAAGGGGAAATTGAGAACAGAGACTGGCAAAAACCAACACTTGAACTTGACTTTGAAGGAATATAGATAGGATGATTATAGTAGGAGACAAGTGGAGGTTCAACAGTGGGTGGGAAAGAATGGGAAATAAAGAGAATGATGATGTGAGATTTTTAGTATATATATATATATGTATGTATGTATGTATATATATGGTTTGGTAAAAGATGGTGATATTGCTTTGCTTGACAATGCAGCTTGCATATTCCACTAAACCAAATGGAGGACCCATCTCAATTATTCATCATCACAGTTCTCTCATGCTCCCTAATTACTCGGATTTATTGTTCCAGATATCCAATCAAACTAAACTGACATGCCCAACTTTTGCTGCTCGCATGTAGTAAGTAGTACAAGTGTAGAACTAAGCATGTTTGGGATTTCTATGATGCCCACTTAAGTAAGTACATTATCAATGATGTGAATATGAAAATATCATAAAGTAAAACAGTCACATATATATGAATTATAACTCAAACATTCACAATGATAAAGTAGATGTTCATAATCGTTAGAGATTTTCATGAATCGAAAAACAAACATCATGTATAATCTAATGATTCACAACCCCATTTACATACAGGTCTGTGTTTTCAAGTTTATAGCTAACACCAGCATATACAGCAATCATAACCAGCTAATATCATACTATTTCCAACATATTCAGTATGATAACGGGAAATTCTAAGGTGAATCGGGTTTATTTGAAGCCAAACCACCACACACCATCGGACGAAGAAATATGATTCCAAAAAGACCTCAATCACCTTGCACCCAGCAGTGTATGGTGAATCACACCAAATAAACCCCGTGCACCTCAAAATCACACGAATCATAACCCAGCACCCAACCAAATGTCAGAAGCTAAAGCTATTAACCAAAAAAAGAAAAATGAAATTAAGAAGCAGCCCCACAAATTATTAGAATTAATGTACATGCATAAATATCCAGAAACTAAATGTTAGTGAGACAACAGCAATATAATGATACAACCGGTGTTCTAAAATCCACCATCCAAGTACCACTTATTTCAGAAACTATGTACAAAGTGGCTGGATTAATTCGTTCTACTGTCGACCCAACCTCACCAAGTGCTGCTGATGCTTAGCAGCAGCAGCCTTGTCAGCAGCTTCACGCTTCAAAGCCCTTTTTGCACGCCGCCCAACAAGTTCTTTAGCAGCCGTCTCTTTCTTCTTAGGCTGACGAGATGGACCAGCATCTGAGTCCTGGACAGAAGGGCGATGAATTGGCCTTGCTTCTTGCCTTCCTCCCCTAACATAACCATTGTCGCCCCATCTTCGATTACCAATGCGGAGACTTGTGGAATTACCTAAGTATACCTCATTTAAGTCTTCTTCCTCATCCTCGTAATAATAATCATCTATCTCTTCAAACACCTCTTCACATTCAACCACAACCAAAGGCTTAAACCATGATGCTCTTAGGAGAAGGCAGACGCTCTCCTCAAACATGTAATCGTGGATGCTGTATAAAGATTAAAAGTTTTAAAGACATGGAGAGGAAAAGATAATACACAAGGATTTGGTGTATAGAGCATATAAGTTTTCTACTGTTTATGTAATCATCTTCTGTCAACATTCCTCGTTTATGTATCTTTTTTTGAAGAAAAAGAAAGAAAAGGTAGTATCTGAAAATGGTTTCGCTATCAAGGTTGTGTTTAAATTAGATCTATCAACTGTATCAACATAAACATGTTCATAAATTAAAACCTAGTGCCATTTTGAGCTATATGCCTACATAGATGCATTAGCTGAAAGATACGTCGAACTCATTACATGAAAGTGTTATATAAAATAACAAAATTAAATCCAGGTCTTATGATGAGACGAACTATCTCAGTGTGATTACTGACATTCATTTGGAAAGTCAAGAATTTTAGGATATCAACAACCAAACTCTCAACTCAGTGGTCAGTTTGTTGTCCCTTCCATGATCTTGAAATCTCTCTTAGCATACCAAAGCCTCATTTCTTAAATGTAAACCAACCTTCTCAGCACCCATTAGTTGCAATCTAAGTCCAATTATGAATGGTAAATTTGGTACAATTTGTCTAGGATATGAATATATAGATAGGCCGAATTAGAATTGTATAAGCATCTATTTCCCTTGTACAATTCATGACAGCATTCAGCATGAAATGAAATATGGAGCTCCTCTTAGCCCAACAGAAGAAAATCTTCATAGGAAAAACAAAAGAGCTGGAATACCTTCCATCAAGTGCACGATGAATGTTGAGGAACTCAAATGGATGTTTACACTGGGGGCATGTTGGTTCTTTTTTGCAAGAGGCCCATCGCAAGATGCAAGTCACACTGAAAAGAACATACATGCATTAATTAGTAACACTATGGTCATGCCATTTATCAAAAAAGATAAATACCACGAAGCTGCTAATGAAATTACTAGGTATGTTAAGACCACTATTTCCTGATTAACATGTAATCACCAACTAGAGTATTAACTTCGATCAACAATCTCCCTATCTACTGCCAGATACTCAAAACAGTTTTTCTTTCTTCAGGCCTTTTTTCAAACTTGTCCAATCAGTTTCTAGTATATTGTTGCATGCATACTCTACCAATTTAAACTCAGAATCCAAGCAGTTCGTATTTTGACTAGAAACAACAACCTATCCAGGCTATATCATAGTATGGATTATAAATAAATTACCGTCAGTACATTTAAAGCATGTCAACTTCACTAAATATAGTTTATATGTCATTTGTGGGGCTACAGTAACAGATAAGGAATGGTACGAATCAAAATGGGAAGTGTTATTAACCACACCGATTATCTTTTCTTTTCACTGCCTTCTTTCTTTTTAGGGCAGATAAGTCAGTTGATTTCTATTTGCACGGACAAAAGAAGCAAAAAAGCTGAAGTTAGGGAAACAAATAAAAAGAGACAAGTTGTGAAACAATAAATCAACAAAATAAAAAAGCCAAAGGGGCAATTCACAGAAGCTTTGATTCTATCCTATTCAATTACGTAAAGAGTCAATATCCCCATTACATTAAAGAAAAAACAGAAGTTGAAAATATCAATATGCAGGACATCCTGACAACAAAGTCTTCTTCATTCATTGGACTGATTTCCATTTTAAGTTTTTCCTTTTCTTGTCCGCGTCTAATGATCAATGAAAAACCAAGTTCCTGCTAAGAATGAACTTCGCTGACATCTTTCTTCTCAAATATCTAAAGCAGAATAAACAAAATGCTCAGAGGTACGAAACTAACCAATTTGAAAATTTTGAATTAGTTCACTGACAGAGTATACCATTAGCCTCATATCATTAATTTGTTCAGAGTTTCAATGTTTAAACCAAATAGACCATAAACAGAAACTAGACCTGATTGAGGCCCAAATAACGTGGTTTTCATGCATTATAGTCTCCCACATCCTTCAACAATAGGACACTCAAGCATTTTGGCATAGAAAAACTCACTCGAAAAACAGTTCGCGTAAATATAACTCAAAGCTCGCAGAAAAAGTATGTGCAAATAAATAGAGATATTCAGACAAACCAGTAGGCATGCTCGCAACCTTTTACAAGAGCAGTTTCTTGAAGCACAATCCTATTCAAACATATTGCACAAACACCGTGATGGTTAGTGGTGTTAATACTGTTAGTGCCAGACATCGCTTGGCTAACCTCCTCCAGTGCTGCTGTACAATTCCCCTTCTTTTCACTCTGAAATCCACAGTTTCAACTCATAGTTCATTCACAAACTTAACCAAATTAGCCAGTGTACATAGCAGGTTAAAGATTCGACACAAAGTTAAGTGCCAAATTAGGATTTCTAAAGTTCCAATGATTGAATCAAGTCTATATCGTTTCCTCATTGGAAACAAATCCAACAAATCAACATTCAACTACCGACAATATTAAAGACACATTTTCAGATCTTATCAAATCCAAATCAACCTCTGAGTCACATATACAAAAATGAATCGTCAAAACTTATATTATACCCCAGATTAAAATTAAATCAACTATGAATGCATATTTTAGTTCGTTACTTCATCCATCTTAAAAGAGTAAATCAAGAACAGATATATTATAAAAAATCGTGCAAAAACCTGATCTACGATAGCGAGATCCTGAAGATCATCAACGAGTTGCAAAGCAACAATTTCAACAGCAGAAGACATCGTGATTTTTCCCTTCGATTATGTACACCCAAAATCCACACTATGAAATTAAATTTCTGAATATTTACAGATATCTATCTGTAAACGTACAAATTTAAACAAAGAATATTGAAAAAAACAGGAGGAAAAAAAGAGATTCCGGAGGATTATTCTGATTCCAGAGAGGGGGAGGAGGCTAGAGAGGGGTGGGTCACAGGGACAGAAATGAAATCCAAGGTCTATGGATCACATAAATACGGCGAAGCATATGCCATATCGTGGGGCCCAGTGACGAAATAAATCCCCCTTTTATTCAAATAAAAGTAAATAAATCATAATTAAATAAATTTCGACCAATAGATTTTAAATTATGTGTCATGCAGATTCGATAAATTATGATAAGAAGAAAAAAGTCGTAATTTTTATCACGACAACCTGATTTCTTTGATAATTTTGTTTTGTTTTTCTTAGTTAAATTAATTTGCGGTTGAAAATATTTTTTTTTTATTTCCAATAAGATAAATCTATGAAGGGGTACAATTGATATTTTAATTTTTTAAAATTTAAATATAAATGTAATTTGTCTTTAATATTTTGAAGTTCTTTGAGATTATTAAGATTTATTTTATCTTAATTTATATTATAGCTTGAAAAATATTCTAAATGTAATATTGGGCCGCCAGAAGGGCCTTCAGGCAAACCTTAGTGGACATTTTTTAGACGAATATGTAAGAACAAAAGCCCACTTCATTTAGGCCTGAAAGTTTAAGAATTTATGACAAATTTGATAATGGTTCAAATTTGAGATCAATGTTATATTATTACCAGTCCCCCATTCTTTCGTTATTTACTTTTCCCCCCTTCTATTATCCAGTTCTCCTATATTTGTCCAGATATAATAGAAACTTACATCAGGGTATACACGGTCATCGATTTCATATGTGGTGACAAAATAAATTCATGAAATAAATTATTAATGTTTTGAAATTTTTTTTATGTTGCTAATTTTAACTAGTTGCCCCAGTAATTTATACAATGATTCTATTGCCAAAATCTATGCATTTATAATACAATGATATTAACTATTTGTTTATACATTTAATAAACAAATAAAAGAAAAACTCCCAAATAATATCATTAAGTCAATTAATGAAAATAATAATATTCCAGTAATTAATTAGTACTGCATGTCACATGCACTTGGAACAAAATCCGACATGCATCCTTGTGGATTAATAATTAATTACCCACATATAAAACTGCACATAAAGTCAAGAATGTTGTGTATTGCGCCGAAAGATAAGCACAGACTCAAGACTTTATATCACATAAGTATTTAATAATTAATTGATTCAAATGTAAAAACAATAAGTGACTTCCAAGTGTTTGCCATTTACATGACAAAATTAAATTACTATATAAAACATTGAAATTCAATTTTATCAGACATCTAAAGTAGGCAGCACATGAAGATTGTAACGGCGTAAAGTCCATTACACCAATTCTTAAACACAAAAATGAAACAATAATGACTAATATATATACATATAAATACATGCATACATATATACATATATATATATATATATGAATCAAAAAATAAACATTATGAAATACCATATCTGGAATATGATCCAATAAAATGGGTATTTGCAGATATGAATGGGGTAAAAAGAAAGGGAAAAAAGAACTCAATTCATAGGCTCTAAAACAACCTTATATACAAATATAGACACATATGATGTAATTACAAAGCAATCATAAACTAGCAGTAAAGAGAGCCGAAAGTGAAAACCCATTCACTCCTTTTATATTTCTCCCGCAATACATGCATATACATATATATATATATATATATATATTTGATGGTGATATTGCAACAACTCGAGTCTAAAGAAGTAAAACAATAAATATTTACCTAATTAGATTCCAATTATATGTTACCATTATATGCACACTAACAAATTCAACCCACATAACATAATGTAGACATTTACAAATTTGAGCAATAAAAAAGTAATAAATACGTAAATATAAGAATAGACAAACATTTTATGGAAGAAATTAATTTGTACAAGAAATAATATATACTAACAATTAATATCGTATATCTATGATTATTAAGTAATAAATGTACCAGAAACTGAACTTGATAATTATGCACACTTGGCTCCAATATTACTAGCAAAGTGTTAACAAAATACATATATAGACAATATCTTAATTAACTAATTTATACTATAACCAAAGGAATTTATCTATTTTCAGCAAATTATTATACCCTTCCCTGGAATGACTTATTACCCATTTAGGGCACCTAGAGACGAGCCATAAAAAAGCCAAAATAGAAAAAAAAAACGAGTTAGATACGAAATTAAAAGATCTTGAACAAGATCATAATCAAGATCACATTACCAACATTAATGTAATCAAATCAAAGAAAATATCATTTGATTTTGTGACATTGAAATTCAGTTTATTGTGTTACCATAATTTGATCCGCCAACCAAGCCACCACCGGAGGCGGCGGCATACATGTCCGATGGGTCGATGACCGGCGGCGAAGAGGTGGCGCCGCTCCTTCCGCCGCCACCCAAATGCAATTCAGATATATTGGGAAATCCTTCTCTTCCTTCAAACCCTTGATCATATAGAAACCCTTTGAAAATATGGCCTCCTATTCTTACAATAGCTTGATATGCATATTCATCTTCTCCGTCATCAACTGCTGTGACTTTTACACACTTGAATACTGCTGGTGCACGAACTTGACCCGGCAATGAATCTTTAAAACTAGCATCTATAAGAATATCAAACAAATATCACATTATATAGCAAAAAGCAATCGTTTTTTGTTAACATAAAATATTGGGAATGATTGGTTATTAGCTTGAAAATGTCTTCTCCGATGATGAACAAAAATCATTACTTTGATTGTGTACCTTGTTGCACTGATAAAAATTGCAACGAATAAAATCAAAATTCCAACAAATAGAATCAAGTTTTCGAATTTGTAAATAATAAGCCTTATTTTGTGGAACTAAAAATAAAGCTGAAACCTTGATGGCTAGAAGTGGTGTCAAAGCTTCTTGGTGGAGTAGTATTAGAAGTGGAAGTATGAGAAGCCGTAGTTGTTTGCGACGCGCCGCCGAGTCTAGGTTTCTTAGAGCCGGAATTAGATTGAGACGACCCCGCGGCTGCCGCATTAGCACCCATAAGCTGCCGTTCACGGCGGCGAGCAGCCGGAACCCAAGTGCTCTTCAAATGCGTAGAACAATCGTACCCTCTACTTTTACAGCACGTTCTGCATCGTCTATGTGGGCAATCTTTCTTCGCTTGGTTACCACAGTCTTGGCAGGATGTAGTTCCAAAGGATGATGATGATCCTCCAATGTTATTACCAGTCGTGCCGCTACCAGCTTGGAGAACGTTATTGTGATGATCGATAATCATGGGTTTTTTCAAATACGGCGCCGTGGGGTTCTGACTTTGCTGGTGCTGCTGCCAGAGGTGCATGCCGCGGTTTCGTGCGTTGTTCAAAACGTCGTCCTCCGGTGCGAGACAAGGGGTTGCTGTGAGGAGAGGGATGACGCCTACGCCGACGCCGATGGCGTTTGAGGTGGTGAGTGAATGAGGGTCGAAGTTGATCGTGGTGGCGGCGGAGGCGTCCTGGTGGTGCTGGAAAGATGACGCCGGCCCGACGAAGAAGAATTCCGGTGGGAGGCCGCAGTTAATGTGCCTTGCTGCGGCAGCGGAGGGCCACATAGCCGCTGCTGCAGCTGCGCTGTTGGTGGTGGCTGCGGCGGCAGCCGCAGGTGTGGGTCCGGCATTGAAGCCTAAGGAGAGGTCGCCGGCAGCAGATGAAGATGACGCCGACACCCAATCAGCAAAGGCGCCGGAATCTGAAAGCAGCCTCCTAGTGGTAGCCACAACTGCTGATTAATTACAATTTCACCACAAATAAAATCTATTCAGAAATCAAAGAGCTAGCAAACTGATGTGGGTCTCTTTCACAGGGCAAGAGATGGGGTTTCAATTATTTCCAAATCTTAAAGAATCTAAGAACACAATCACTAACTGTAGTGTCAAAACAACAAAAAAAAAACACATAAAAAAAAAGTGGGGTCTCTGAAATTCTTCTACAGCAGGACTGGATTTTTAGACAGAGAGATCATAAGTAGCAATATTTCTGGAAGATGATGGGGTCTTCTTCTTCTTCTTCTTCTTTAATCTTTTCTTCTACTCCATATGTTTACTGCTACTTACTGCTACTGTCCCTTTTGCTTTATTCATGAAAAAAGCTCAACTCTGAGAGAGATGAAATAACTACAATAAATGAGGCCATTTCAGAGAGAAGGTGACCCCTACGAAAACACACACACACTTGAGAAAGTGAAAAATGAGGTGGGTTCGTTTGAACCTCTCGAATAGATTATGGATTTGTGATTATTGGAGAGAGAATACAGAAGAAAGAACAAAGCTAAAGTAAGTGTGTTAGTGAGGGAGAGAGAGAGTGATTGAGAGGCACTTTTGTAATGTAGGTTTTGTATTGTTTTGAAGCCCTAAAAGTCTCTAGCTCACATGCCTAACTTTTTTTTTTTTTTTTTTTTGAAGAAAAAAAAAACTTTTTTTCCGATTTGATAAAAGAATGGGTTTTTCAAGAGTAAAGCAACTTAATTTATGTTACAAATTAATACAACATGGGAATATTGAAAAGCAACTACCATGCATTTATTTATTTATTTATTTTCCCTACATGTTGATTAATTGTAGCTTCCAATTACTTTGTAGAATTCAATTTTATCTCATATTTTTAGTGATATTTTATCATGTTAATATTTAAATAGTGATAATTATAAATCGGACTTTTTGCAATTGATATCATTGCGTATCTTAATTAAGCAGTTTTAATATGGTGTTACGCAATTTTTTGCATTTTTTTTTTTTTGTAGATTTATATGTATTTACTTAAGTCCACTTTTATTTACAAATTAATTCTTATGAAGTGAAATATTATTTTGAAATATGAGATTTAATGTGATTAATGTAACTATTGGTTGAGCTTTCATATACATATGATATATATAGTATATATAATATATATCTCACAGAGGAATTTCACATTTACCTCTATACCGGTTGAATATTTATTACCAAAGAAGTAGGAGAAAAATAGTGTTTGATCATTATTTCAAGTAAGATTAAGCAATTATTTTGTTATAAAAAATAAGGTAATGTTTATGAAAGTTTAAAAACTGAAGCAGAACTTGCCTGAATTCATTTGTTCACACTTCACACCCTTCATTGATAGTTATGTTTATTATACTAAAGACATGTTATTAAATATAAATAATGGTAATAATCATCTTGTCAATAATAATTAAATACAAGAAATTGGATACAATTTTTGTCACTTAATTTTTTAACAATAGTCACTTCACATTTTATCGATAATATTATATTTTATAATGGAAAATGGCCCGGACTTGTTGATTATTAAACTTTAATTTAATCGCAGCTCTAAAAACAATTGTGATTTGAGTATAAGGACACCAAATAATCTGAAGAGTAATGATATATAACACCGTTTTCATACCACCGATTTTTCACTCTTTTTATTATTGGTAAATAATCATTTGAATTTAATTAATTCAATTGAATTTAATTTAATACATTCATACTTTCTAAATTAAGGGGAGGTGAAAAATCGGTGGTATGAAAACGGTGGTATATAACATTACTCTAATTTGAATTTAGCTAAATAAATTTTGATTGATGATGTTAATGGAAACATCCTTAATAAGGAAAAATAAATAAAATCCACGAAAAAGAATAATTTAGTGACATGTAATTGTCACTATCACCCGTTAAATTCTCTTGTCTTGTATCCCCAGTCCCCACTGCAAACAGTTGACTATTACACTGATGAACGTACCCAAATAAATCAAAATCTATCTCCAAAATCTATATTTATTTATTTATTTATTATCTACTGTCTTGTTACAATCATAATTACATTATTATTACCATTTACATCACACCAACAAAAAAAATTCTTTTTTTTCATAATCACATTTATTACACGTAATCATGTTTAAAATAGTTTATTATATTTTCAAAAATCGTCACAAGAAAATACTATCTTTATTTAACTATTTATTTTTGTGAAACTCGTATTTCAAAACCATACTTTAAAACTATAATCTATTGACAAATACATTAAAAGCAATAATTTAAAGTTGGAATATTTATACCTTTCCAAATTCCACCTGAAACTTGAGCAAAAATTTGTACACAAATGAAGCATATCATTATTAATTTCTATAAAAATAAGAATTCAAATTAAGTACAAGAAATTGAATTTAAAAAAGAACACAGAAGAAATAATTGCACCTACAATCGAATGTTCTCTTCCCTCATCATTATGTAGAGACAACCTTAATTTTGGATATTTAATTATCCTACTGATCAAAAAGAATAATATATCTATGATTATGCCCTATTTCTTAGGCTTATTCCCTTTGATTATCCTATATATATACTATAATCTTTTTAAATTTATTGAGCTCCACTATGTAGGAAAATGATAATAGTAGTAACATGGTTCTCAAATTTTAATATTCTGTAGGCACTGAATTGAGTGACATTTTATGCTTCAATTCTTTTTAATCCAGGGGACAACTACGTACTAATCATTTCTTAAAAAGGTTTTGCATGAATAATATAGCACAATGAAAATGGTAGGTGAGTATAGCATGCCCTAAAATACTTGGGTATTTATTATTTTTTGATTATTTCATATTATAATGCAAATATATAATGCAAAAAATACGCTACTTAATTAACTTACAATGCTTCTCTATTTATGGAAAATTCAAACACATATGGTGATAAATAATATTATGTCCATTCTTTTTTTTTTTTTATGACAAGGGAACCCGCAGCCGCTACCGTTAGGTGTGCACTGGGTAAACCCCGCTCTTGTGCAATAGCCTGCAAACCACACAATAGAGGTAAACCAGCCTAGGTTGCCTTTAGGTGTGCACTGGGTAAACCCCGCTCTTGTGCAATAGCCTGCAAACCACACAATAGAGGTAAACCAGCCTAGGTTGCCCATAGCTGACAGACTCACAGTAGAGAAGGCAAATAGACATTCCCTCATCAGGATTCGAACCCGTGACCAAGGCCACAACATTCACATGCCCTTACCAACTCTACCGAGGGTTGCCCCCATATTATGTCCATTCTTAATTTCTTATTGACTTGACTCTTGAAGTCATTGCTTATGCTCAACATATATGTATTATCTCTACTATGATTATATTTGACAATCATTATGATATTTGCGAATGTATATCTAAGTTAGATATTTTCTTTTATCACTTTTAACATTTGTATTTAAACATTTGTATTTAAGCAATAAGTTTGAAAAAGCCAATTTGCTATTGGGTCAAGGGTATAAACTCGAAAGCAGGTTAAAAATAATGCTTTACATACCTCTTGTTTCAAAATAAATTTGATATGTGTATACCATATTGATTCCTAATTTATTAGGGAAATACACACCCGAGTACTTTTTCACCTTAATATCCACCTTTTTTATATATTTACGAATATCGCTTGATAATACGTGCATTTTGTTTCATCTTAAAAAGAATACAAATGACCTGAAAATACAATCAAATTAAACTTTTATTAAATCTAAAACTTTTATTGTTTTCTATATATAGTTCTAGATTAAATAAATCGTATCACGATGATGGACCAACTCTATTCTTCAAAAGTTTCCTTAATTTTATGACCCTATAGCCATGTTCAACCAATGACAAAAGTTTTTATTATTTAATAAAATATATATATAGTAGTAGCAATATTATTGCGTTATATGATGAATAGCACAAACAAATTAGCTTGCACTCCATAGGATCCATAGTTTAGCAATAAAAATATGTAAATTTGTCACACATATATAACATTTATCATTGTAATAAAATAATAATATGAAGAGGTAAGAAAATCATAAGATAATCAATTAATTATAAAATTACAATTAGCTCCCTAGAAATAGTTTTTTATTTATTTAAAATATAAAAAAAGTGGTGAAAGGGGACAAAAAGTACGGTAGAGGGATATAATAGTAATGTTGTGGAGACAAAAAGATAGCGGTGGGCTCGAGACAAGAAAAGTAGGTAGCTCTGCTGCTGTCTAGATCTCTAGCTCTCTAGGTCTCATGCACTAGATCTGCGCTGTAATACACTCTTTTAATCTCTCTCTCTCTTTCTTACCTTCCTTATTCAATGCCCCTTCTCACACGCGCCTCTTTTCTTTTTGTTAATTAATTTATTAATATTTCTTTTTTTAATTTAATTTAAATTAAAAAAATTTAAGTAAAATATTGATATGTAATTTTAAATTAAAGAAAGGGTAATGGTTCCTCCTAATTATGAGATGATATATATATATATTAGTCATGGGATGTCTACAACGCACAGACACAGGATACGGAACACGGTGCACGACACAATACGAACACGAAACACAGTATTTTTAAAAAATCATACGACACGACACAATACTAATATATATATATTTATAATATAAATAACACCAAAAAGAAATTTATAATATAAATTACTAGTTTATTATTAAAGCTCGATATGTCATAAAAAGTTAATTATTCATCGATACTCATTATGTCACTAACAAATGAAAAATAACAATAATTACATTTTCAACACAACATATAGTATAACAAAAAAAATGTTTCATTGTACAAATCATAATGTAAATAAATGAAATAGCAATTAAACATTAATCGTCATACAAATAATGCAAATACAAAGAGTTTAATCTTCAATATTTGGTCAAATAACAATAACTACATTTTCAACACAACATATAGTATAACAAAAAAAAAGATTCATTATACAAATCCTAATGCAAATAAGCGAAATAATAATTAAACATCAATCATCATACAAATAATGTAAATACAAAGAGTCTAATCTTCAATATTTGGTCAAATATAAATGATTTTTCACCAACTTCATCTACAAGCAAATCATGTTCTAATTCCGATTTATCAAGATGAGATTTGCAATTTTTAAAATTCCAAGAGCAGATTTGCAATTTCTAAAATTTCAATGTCATCAATGGACTCAAAGCATCTCCACAGACATCCTTCATTTCGGTCTCACTTTTTATATATTATGGAGTTATTCTTAATAAAAGATGAAGAACTTTTACTTTTTTAGTTTCTACAATTTTGTATTTTATATTTTGACCCAAAAATACTTAATTTCTTTAAAAAAAAAAGTGGACACCCGTGTCCTAATCCGTGTCGGGCCATGTTCGAAACGTGTTGAAATATTTTTTATTTAAGGACACGTATCAGCCGTGTCTGACACGTGTCGGAGCCGTGTCCGCGTCCAAGGAGTGTCCGACATATGGTAAAGGCTTGGTCCTCTCCAGTCAGACGAGTTAGTCGAGTCAGTAACCAATAAAGGTCCTATAAATACCACTTTAATAATAAAAAAGAAGATGATTAATTTACAATCTAAAACTAAAACTAAAATACTTAATACAAGTCTTCTAAGATCGAGAAAAATATAATATTGAGAATCATGAAAAATACTTGATAGTATTAAAATAGATATATTGGCAGCTCGAAGTCACTGATCGAAGTCTCTAATTTAATAACATACTTTTTAATCTGTTCATGAACCTAATTCGATATCATTTCATGTATTATTTTTATAATACATATTTAATCGCATATCAAAGACGATTATGTCTATTATTTCCCAACATACTTATTGAATAATTATCAATATTTCTCTTTACTTATTAAACATACAAAATAGTTTTATGAAAAATTAACATGTATGGGGAAGAAACTAGTAAGAAGACAAAAGTGTCCTTAAAGTGGGAGCCACGAGAGAGTAATGGCGCGTGGAGGAGGTGGCGTGTACTTAGGAGATTAGATTTAGAATGAAGGAAATGGGGAGCGAAAATCGAAGAGACAGAAAAGTCCTTTCCTTTCCTTTCAGACCGCCGCTTTCTTTTTGGACTACACTACTATTTATATTTATTTAATGTATTATGGAATCCAATTTTTTTTTAATAAATAGGCTTATTTTTTATATTGAGATATTTCCAATTTCACAATTTGCTTTAAAAACATTTGTTCAATAATATGATGTATCTCGTGTAATAAATTTGATATGTTGTACAACGTGTTGAGTGAATGGTTTAATTCATTTTTTCAAACAAAAATATATGTATATATATTATATCATATTAAATTATTGAACTAGATATAATATAAGATTTTTCTTAAATATTCTATTATGTTACTTTATTGTAAGGTCAAATTTTGATTTTCCTCCTTGTAGAACCTATAACAAATGGTAAATATAAAATATTAAATGTCAACATTTACCATCTAAATTAAACAAAAGTTCCATTTATGCCTTCATGGTTAAATGTTTTCAAAGTTCATTTATTTATTTACTTTTTTGTCTTTCTTTTTCTTATGTAGTTACTTTATTTCTCTTCATTATCCCCATTAAATCACCTTTCTGTCGTATTCAAACTCATTCATACTAATTTTATATAACAATTTTATTATATATATGTCGTATTGTAATCAAATTTCTTTAATATTTTTTTATCCAAATACATTCCCACCATTATATATTAACTCTTTTCAAAATTCAAAAATTCTTACTAAAAAAAAAATTACACTTATAATCAAAGTCTTGTCTTGATAGATGTGAGGTATCTATCAACCACCATAAATTTTTGCATCCATGTTTTCATCCAGCCACAGCTTTTTCCATCATCCAACAATTTTATAGTTGACTTTTTTGTTTTCTAGCAAAGGTAATAGGATAAAGTATAATTCGGAAAAATTTATATTTTGCACTTTTTTCTCTAAAAATATAAAAAAATAGACATCACCCCCTATAAATTTGGTATATAGATTATTTTACCTCAATTACTATTTTTCGATCAAATTTTGATTGGAAATCATTTAAATGATTTTTTCGTAATCCTCTCACATGCTCGAATTTGGACCCCAACCGTTGTGTTTTTCTAATATATCATTTTAGAGTTTTAAAATTCTCTAATAAAGATGATAATGCCCTTGAAAGAAAAATTATTTAAATGATTTTCGATCAAGATTTAGCCGAAAAATTATAATTGGGGCAAAGTGGTGCATATACCAAATTTGTAGAGGGTGATGTTTTTTTTTTGTTTTTAGGGGGGAAAGTGCTAAATACAAGTTTTTTGAGGTGGTGAAGTGCACTTTACCCAATGTAATATTTGGTGGGTAAAAATTTTGGTGCACCAATTGATGTTTGTTACAAAAATATTCAACGTTACACACTATAAAGGGGTCATTTTTACAATATAAGTTTGTTCGACACATCTCGTAATTATGTCGAGCTAAAATTTCCTTAATTGCACGCCTTAATTAATATATACACAATATATTAAGTAAAATATATTACAAATACTATAAACAAATAATAAGTAAAATATTTTTGCTAAGATGTATTCTAGAGATGTTTAATATGTATTGTATATTTGATACTTATAATATACATAAATTTGTGCACTTTATTTATTAGATATATAGATACGATGTGAATATATGTATAACATTTATTATTATATTAATAATATAAATTAAAAACACATCTACAAATATTTTCTATATTTAATTATCATTTCATTGTTA
The DNA here is from genome assembly GCA_963669365.1 of Verbascum thapsus. Classification (NCBI taxonomy): domain Eukaryota; kingdom Viridiplantae; phylum Streptophyta; class Magnoliopsida; order Lamiales; family Scrophulariaceae; genus Verbascum; species Verbascum thapsus. Next base: position 12,182,726 of record OY770118.1, read on the forward strand.
ATTGCTATTTTAGTTAATGAATATCAGATATGGGCCTATTGGGTTGGGCCAAATCTCAGAAGACACGGATCTTAAGCTAGACCCGGGCAAAAATCAGAGAACTAATTTTATTGGGCCAACTGGACTTCCAAACAATTTTATAATATCATATTTTTCCATTAAAAAAAAATTGGTATTTATTATGATACAATCTTAATTTCTTATAATCACATTGGATTTATTTCCTAATTCTAATGATATATTTACTATATTATTTCAATTTTGTTTTGCCAAATTAGGAAATTGACATCGATTTGAAATTTATTTGAATTTTAAAATCCAAATCTAAATTGCTAGTATACTTTTCTCATCGTCTGATGTGGCATTCTACAATTGGTCCACTTGACGTGGCTCTAGGCTCCACCGAGAGTAATCCCCTACGATTACAGCTAATTTAATTCCATAAGCATCTCATGATCGGACGGTCATTAATGAACCAAGTGATTGTACGTACGACTAAACCATTAAAAGCATGCGTTGATGGTCAAACGTACAAGTAAACTTAGCCGGGATTTTTTGTTTACTTAATGATATAACTCCATTCTTTTCCCTCTATCTGTGGAAACAAAAAATAACTAAAACCCCCTCTCTCTTGGTGTGTATGTGAAAATTACACACACTGAAGGTGACCGTGGAAAGAAACCCTCAATTTTCTCTTCGATAGAGGTTTTTTCCGCTTCTCTTTCGATTCGTATTTTTGTATATTTGTGTATCTCTTTGGATCATGTATTTTTATGCTTGTTGGCTTGTTATATGTTGATCAAAGTGGATCTTTTTTGTGAAAATCTTGATTTCAATTGATTAAAGGATATGGGTATCTTTGAATTGAAGAATGTTTTTCGAAATTTGGTTTGGGGATAGGGTTCTTAGTTAATTGGATGTGATGCTTGTGATATGGGTCTTTGACAAGATATTGATATTTAATTTGCAAATTATCTTGGGACGGGTAATGCTCCGTTGCTGTAGATTGAATTACATGATTTAAAAAGATTGAATTTTTAGTGCCTTGATGACTGTAGTAGTATCACGCAAATTTTTTGTTCAGATTTTATTGTTTTTTCGAAAGAGAATATGTAGAAAATTTACAGTCTGATTGCTGTTTTTCTCTGCATCTTGGCGTGAAAAGTCTTGGAATGTATTACCATTCGATGTGGTTTTCCATTTTATATTATTTCATAGCTTTATTTTTGACTTTCTGGTGCAGTTTCTTTGGAGGAAAACGGAGGGCCGTTCGGAATATAAATAAGGTTTTACAATGAAGAATAATGAGCGTCTGGCTAATTTAGCCCTAGCAGGTATGAATTCCCCCCCTTAGACAGTATTCGCTTTCATGATGGTAAAAAGACGTTCTTTCTGATCTTTACCTCGGCAATCTGACATAGTGGTGGTCTATTGTTTTCTTGTGGTAGCATATTTGCTTTACTCAGTTTGTGTCACTATCTATTATGTTTTTTTTGGGGTATAGTTATTTAGTGCTTTCTATATACTTGATGCCCCATCTGCTGTGGGTACTGAATCTTCTTGAGCTCTAGAATATTTATGAGTCAACATTGAAAAATGAATTCTTGGGTAAAAGAATTTCCACTTTAGAGATTCATACTTGTACAAGATCCTGGAAATAGTTAGGTAAAACATATTGATAGTGTTATAGATCTGTTTAAAGTACTATTTCACAGTTGAATCAATCATGCCGTGCCAGAAGTTATGTAGTGACTATTGTCTTCTGTTTCTTGTCCACTAAATAGTGTATTTAGGAATTATGTTCCGAATATTATTCCGATTGGATGATACCCATCCTTCCATTATTGTTCACACCTTAGCACATTATGATCTCATGCTTTATTATTGATTGCAGGCTTGTCCCTAGCCCCACTTGTTGTGAAGGTAGACCCAAATCTAAATGTCATTTTGACGGCTTGTCTAACTGTTTATGTGGGTTGCTATCGTTCTGTCAAGCCAACACCACCATCTGTAAGTTGAGCATCGAGAATGCATGTCTTGCAAATTTTTTGTGCTTTTAGGAATTTCTTTTGACCTTTTCGAACCCTACATTTTGCAGGAGACAATGTCCAATGAACATGCAATGCGGTTCCCATTGGTTGGGAGCGCGATGTTGTTGTCACTGTTTTTGCTTTTCAAATTTCTGTCAAAAGACTTGGTTAATGCTGTATTGACGTGCTATTTTTTCGTACTTGGCATCGTCGCTCTTTCGTATGTGTCTTTCAATTCTAACACATACACAACACTCTAATGTATATATATATATATATATATATGTCTGTACTAATTTACGGGTGTTACTAAAGAATAACAATAAGTGTTTACGAGCTGTCCTTTTATGTTAACTTTGTAGGGCAACACTTTTACCAGCAATCAAAAGATTTCTTCCCCAACCATGGAATGATAATGTCATTGTTTGGCGTTTCCCATATATCCGTGGTATGGAATCGTCCGTCTTTTATCAGATTCTTTGTACTATCCCCATATTCGAGTGATATGTTTCTTTTTTATGTATCCACTCCCTATATCTCTCTTAAGTTATTGGTTATTTTACTTGAACATGATTAGTATTGAGGTTCATTTTCTGTATCACTTTGAAATGATTGAAAACCTTTAATGGATTTTGAAACAGTTTAGGAATGGGTTAAACTCACTTAATTTCTCTATCAATTGTACAGCATTGGAGTTTGAGTTCACAAAATCACAGATCGTTGCTGGAATTCCTGGAACCTTCTTTTGTGCATGGTATGCTACAAAGAAGCATTGGCTAGCTAATAATACCTTGGGGCTCGCTTTCTGCATTCAGGTAATCGTTTACCTTTAATTAACTGAACAGAAAGCTCGTGGCTGTATTGACTTTTCTTTATCATCCATAAGTTTCAAGGAGAAATACTTTAATTAACTTTTCTCATGTCCGTATTGTTCTATAAACAATTGTAGGGAATTGAGATGCTTTCACTTGGCTCCTTTAAGACCGGTGCTATCCTCTTGGTAAGGATGGAATTAGTTCATTTAATCTTATCAAGAATATTTCTAAGTGGGTCCATACTGATATCTTTATGGCATAAAATATGTGTGTGTCACGAAAAAAAAAAAAGATAAGATGTACATGTTTTGACTTATTTTACAAGCATACAGTTTATGCATCATTTCATGATCCTTATTGATGTGTGTTGGTGCAAATTGCAGAGTGGGCTTTTTGTATATGACATATTCTGGGTCTTTTTTACCCCAGTGATGGTTAGTGTTGCTAAATCTTTTGACGCTCCTATAAAGGTAAATCCAAGATCCCAAGTGCATTAAGTGTCTACCCTTTGAGTATTCTTCTCTCTATAGTTTAGATTCATATATTGACATATTGCACATTTTTGCAGCTTTTATTCCCAACAGCAGATGCAGCACGTCCATTTTCAATGTTAGGACTTGGCGATATAGTGATTCCTGGTATGAAGTTAACTGTAACTTTCAGTATAAAAATAGTGGCTATTGAATTGTTTTTCTTTCTTTTTGTGTGTTTAGTGATTTGAGTAAAGTTTGAAGCTTTAATTTTGACCTTTCAGGAATTTTTGTTGCACTGGCACTAAGATTTGATGTTTCGAGAGGGAAAGGAAGCCAATATTTCTATAGCGCCTTTCTGGGATACACAGTTGGTTTGGTCCTTACAATCATTGTAATGAACTGGTTTCAAGCTGCACAGGTAAATAATCTTTTTTGACAAGATTTGATAATGTTTGAAGATGTCCACATTTTGTATATTTATTTAATATCTTAAATCATTTTACAGCCTGCACTGTTGTATATTGTGCCTTGTGTTATTGGATTCTTGGGTGGACATTGCCTGTTGAATGGAGAAGTCAAACCTGTGAGTCATTTTATACTACGATTATGAATTATTCTACGAGTAAAAGGGTTATGTTTACGAGATATTTTTATGACATATTGTTGTTTGCTGCAGTTGTTGGCGTTTGACGAGTCCAAAACAAATGGATCTGAAAAAAGTGATGCAAAGTTGGACAAGAAAGAAGAATGAAAATTTTGATGGGTAGATAGAGATGAAGGAAATTTCATTTGATTTAGAACAACAATGGTAAGGTTTACTATTAAAAGCTAACTTAATGCACCACAGGAGATTATGTTTATTACCAAAAGATGATAAATTGTTTTCTAACATTTTCTGAATTTTCATCCATAGTTGGATATTAGTAATGTGTTGGGTATAGCGTTTTTTGTTGTGCTAAGAATCATTCATGCATATGAACAAGAAAAGGGAAGAAACAAAAGGATATTTCAAATTAGGCCTTGAGTAGTCTCTTGATGATATATCATTTCTAATGTTCAAAGCTGAAAAACAATAAAATGCACTGAAGAACTAGTTTCTGCACTCTGTTCATCTTCATACACACCAAAACCATACAAACAAATTGTGCAAAAATCAATAAAACTTTGTATTTCAAACCTTATGAATCGACAAGTCCCTTGTTGGTTATCCATCAGTGACAATCTCTTCATATATTGCTGCTGAGAAAATTCGTCTCATTCTTTTCAGGCCCTCCTGTCATCAAGAAAAAACCTGTCAACCGTTAATCCCTGTGTATAAAACTTAACAGAGAGATCATTCTTGAAACCCGATTTTCAGTTACCATCCCCCTTTCAGCATAAGCTCTATCATCCTGTTTACACCGTTTGTCAAAGCAAAGAGTATCAGGTTCAAAGTCACAAACTGCAATTTACTAACATGTGATGAAAATTAGTATAGACCTTCGTAGGTTCCCTGTGTAGCATTTTGTCCAAAGAATTGTTGTGTTCATAGTGTTTCATGCTCGAGCTGCTGAAATACTCATTTTCAATATTTTCTCGCCTGGAAATCTTTATGCTGCTGACACTATTATGCTTATGATACCGATTTTCTCTTTCGCCCCTCTTTTTCACACCATAAGGTTGCAAATGGCAATGACTTGAAACGGAGAAAGATGTATTTTTGCTGAACTTTTGGTGAATGTAACTGTTTGGAATATCGGGCCCTTGTGTCATGTTGAGAATTGTTCGATCTATGTTTGAATTACGAGGGCCCATGCTAGAGTTGTATCCACATCCCTGTAACAATTTGAATATAGAGAAAATACGATTTGATCATTTAGAAATACCAAATGCAAGTTCAAACAGACATCTATATAGCATACTTCATGAAACATGGAAATATGCCTGCTGATATACGATGCTTGCGCACAATGGAAGCGTAACTTTGACTCCCATTTTTATATATCTTAGTAATAGTATATAAGCACATCATGTATAGCTTTAATAAACACTTTGTAGCACCTTTCAGTTACACACTATAGAGTACGCTTTCTTCAAATTCAACAGATGGCTAGTTCACAACTGATCAACGAATTTACCATACTTATTCCCCATATATAGAAAGCAAGAAAAATAAGCTCACACGAAATCACTCACCTTGCCAAACTTGGGATGCTGGTGGATTGTTGAAATATCATGTGAGGCCGGCAGAACAGCTTCCTCAGAGTAGTATGTTTCTGAGAATAATTCATATTAAAACAAGCAAGCATATGATATAAACTATGTCAGTAACAAAAACATCATTGAGCTTATGAACCAAAGAATACCAGTAAAGTACCACAATGCAAATTGAAGTAAGGTGTCGAGAAAAGAACTAAATAAATCGATTCCAACTCACCATCAACTGGCTCCTGCATTGAGGACTCAAATGCACCAGGCGGAAGCGGGTCAAACTCAATACCAAGGGGCGGCCCGTCGACCCGATAAAGCTTTCCCAGCTGCCTCTTCACTGCAGTGATAGCAGCATTCTCAATATTACCCTTCACTTTCAAGTAACCTGACGGGCCAGGCCTAGTTTTTACACCCTTCACATCCATAGCAATTTTTGGTGCTACATATCTTGAACTTGGCATGTGAAAATTGTACCCACTATGATTGTTAGAGATGGGCATATTGTGTAATGAAGAACTACTTCCAGAAGATGCATCATATGTGAGTTCTGCAGGTGAATATTCTTGAAGATTCACTCTTTCACTATCGACTTCCCGAGTATCTAAATTTTTATCATGTCCTGATTTGGTGCTACCACATGAATCTTGCCTGTGCCCACTTCCTCGATCTTGTATGACTCCGCTCGATCGATCTTGCCTTATCACTGCATGGTTTTCCCCGTTCATTAACCTCTTGTCCTTCAACCTTCTGTGACAAAACCAGCCCGAAACTTGCTTCTCTGTCAAGCCTATTGACTCAGCAAACTGTATTTTCATAGACTCGGTAGGATATTTATGTTCTGGAATGTTTAAACAACAGATTGTTTCAATAATTACATCGTCGATAAAAGGTATACAGAATGCAAGACATGAGATAGCGAGATGAGTTAGTTACCATCATAAAATCCCTCCAGTGCTTGAACTTGGGCATGTGTCTTGACTGTCCTTTTCTTGTTCTTTTCGAGGAGTGTTTTATCAGCTTCATAATGCAGCTCACACAATTCTGAATCATTAAGAACGGAAAGCAACGGCAGTAAGTACAAAGATAATCAGCTATAACATGTTTGTTTAGAGAGACAAAACGATTCCTCGATTATCCTCAGACACTGTGTCGCCCTATGAATCATATAAACCAACAAAAGCCATGGTACAATTCTATAAGCACAAAGCTGTAAAATGGTTGTGTTAAAGCAGTGAAGAACTATGAAACCCATACACAAGCATTATAAAATTCATCTGTATTTACTTGACATTTGACTCTTGTGCTCATCTGAATCAAATCAAAGCCTAAACAAAATGCACATATGACAAATAATCAATAAAACCCAGAAATCATATTCCAAACTCGGGCATCTCCCACTAAAACACAAAACCAAAAACATTAAAATTCCACCACAAACTAAAATTCCCAGATTTTCAGAATAAAATACTTGCACAAAGCCAAGTAAACAAAAACTAAAATGCATATAAACTCACAACTCAATCATGATCTAGTACGAACAGATAAGGACACACAAACTCTACCTTCATCCATGATTCTTCTGGAATAAAAATTTCAAGGGTTTTCCAGTTTTCTTTTGGTGGGGATTCTGTTTGCTTCTCTATTGACCCATCAACATTTCACTTCATCCCAAACCCCACTGGGCGAGAAATCCAAGAAAAATTCTATAGAGAGAAAAGTAAACGAATCTTTATGGGTTTTATGAGATGTTTAAGCTGTGATGTACATCTCATCAATACTCTGTTTCTGTGGGTGGGTTGTGTGTGTGAAAGAGAGTCTTGTTTTCTTGAGAAAAAGTTAAAGATTTGGAAGTTTGTAATTATTCTTGATGTCAATATTGCAATCTTTTCCCCTGTTTATTATATACTTCTGTATTTTGGGTTCATTCATTCATTCATTCATCTCTATCTATACTTGTTTGCAGGTCCTTTTCATAGCATTAAATAACTCATATTCACAGGCTTTAAAAGCTTCATTGATTGAATCTGATTGTGTTACTTATTATTTTCCAAATGTTTTTTCTATGATTTCAGAAATTACTAAAAAAATTCTAAAAAGAATTCATTGTATTAAATTTTAATATGCTTTGCTTTCTGGCCAATTCTGGGTTGCTTTATGGTTCAGTTTTTTGCTTAATTAATTAAAACAAGGAGTGAAAGTACAAATTAATCATTTTTCTAAGAATTTAATTTATAAAATTGAAGATTATGCAGTTTCTTTTTTTGTTAAGTTTTAAGTTATAAATCATTTGACTCTGCAATTGGATCAAAACGAGCTCGAATGTGGTGATGAAACCACACTCGTCATTTTAAAATATTTTAACTACTATAAAAAGTAATTAAAATCACACTCGTCATTTTAATCGCGATAATTTACTTTTTATGGCGATTTAAAATTATTTCACCAATAGAGCTATTTTTATAGTTAATTAATGTCGTTAATTTGAATAAAGGACATTAATTAAGTTATTCTTTTCCCTCTATTTTTCCCTATAAAATAAAATAAAGGTATTAGACCCATGAAATATAAAATAAAATTATAGATCCAGTCCAGATCCAAGCCCAACAAGTATATAATATATCCGAAGCCCCGTTGGAGAGTTGGCCCGGCCCATCAATGTTTATGATCTCATGTTATTTGCGCCTAAAATTTTCAAATGAAATCACACCCTAACCGAGCTTGCGAAGAGTTTTGACGGATCAATTCGTGAAATTAAAAAGGTATTAATTCTTGTTTTTGTTGTTGTTTGATTACAACTGTTGATTTCCAATTTTGTTCATTGAGTACCTGTTTTTTTTTTTAATTTAAAGAAAAGAGTTGCCTTTGTTTTTGGGTGTTGTAACTTGTAATTGGAGATTTTTATGAAGTTCTGAATCTTCTGATGGTGTTTATGTAATGAATCTTGCTTAATCTCAGTAACGATTAACTGAGATTAGTAGAACTTGAATAAATTTTGGGATAAATCTGTTCAACAAAACAAATAAATAATTAGGGCTGTGGGTTGTAAAAAATTTGAAATGTCCACGCGGATTCAGGATTTCGTAGATAGGAACTGATTACTAGACTTTCTTCAATCAATTTGAAGGTACTTTTTACCTCCTGGTTTGATATGTACTTCATAAATGGTTTGATACTAATGGATTCTTAAGCATTCATAGGCGTCGAGTTGCAGTCTTGCACAAACTCTCAGTTTTCTGCATTTTGTTCATTAGTTGTGGCTAATCTAACCTCACAATACTTGGTGCAGAACTTGAAACATTGTCTTCTGTATGCCTAAAGAAACATGGAAAGACCCCTTACTCTGAAGCCGCTAAGCATCCAAGACGAAAACTCTGCTGTCCATCGTAAAAGTGATAACTCACTTTGTATTCTATATTTTTGCTTGATCTCTTATTAATGCTGCAAAATACGCTATTGCCGTTGAAGTTCTTGACTAGATATTTGGTGTTTTGACATTATCATCAGTGTTTAAGATTGAGCAACTATGATAAATTTAAGCCCACAAGAACTGTACATCTATTTATACCATATTCTTTTTGATGAATACTACATATTTTCTATAAAATGAAGTGGATTTTATTTTGCAGAGGCCACACTTGATGGTAAATCTAAGAGCTCGAAGCCAGTTGCTAAGAAGGGTGGAGTAGCAGTTGAGAGTCGTAAAGCTCTGAATGACATTACAAACAAGTCATCCATTCATATTAAAGCATCCTCGCGGAATAAAGGTTCACAAAATAAGAAGTGTAATAATGTAGATGATGGTTCTTTGCACCACCATGCTTCTGATGCTGAAACATTGACAAAGAAAAAAGGATCTACAAAAGAGAAACTTAACATTGCTGAAGAAGGGTTCTTGCATGATCACAGTAAGTGTATTGAAGCACAAAAAGCAGTATCAGAACTTAGTTTCTGGGATACAGTTCTTCCTGGACATGGTAATTGTTCAAACTCATGACCCATATATTAGTGTTGTGTTGTAGTTTAGCATGGCTAGAATGAGCATGAACCTAAAAAAGTTTTGAGTTTTTAATCTCATTTTTTCACTCTTTTACTTGAACATTGGCTTATTTGGGCATTTTATATGTTTAGGATTGCAAATTAAGAACAAGATTGATCCTCATATTGATAGCATCGAACTGGAAGAGCTATCAATTTCGGAGTTTTCTGACTGGTACAAGTCTCATCCCTCTTCTCCGATAAGCTGGGATTCTCCTCCTCTTTCTCCTTTTGCATGGGATTTTGAGCCATTTGAATTAGTGCTCAAGGAAGATGACTGTGATGAATCTTGTTAATAGCACTACAATACACTCGCAAAAATGTGGACCAAAGTAACCTCTCAACATGATGGAATTATGGCTTGGTTTGATAGAGCACTGCATTTGTATTAAGATTTACAGTTAGTGGCCTAATCTTTGTAGTTCTTGGGACTCCACATTAACATGCAATTTACATTTATATATATATATATATGTTACTGGCCTGATGCAGTAATTCCCTACAAATCACCATGTGACAAATGCAAAAGAAATTCACAACTAAACCATGCTCAAACACGAACAGAGGACTATATAAAAGACCATAAATTCCATTTTGCACCATCTAAGATCAGATTTTAATTTATCATAAATTGATAATGCAACATGAGTTCAAGCAGAAAAGGGAAATTGAAATTATCTATAAATAACATGCATACGCATGTGAGTCGGTCCAACTACTTCTCAGGCGCAAAAGCAGGGCAAATATAAGATAATAGTAAACTGGAAAAAAGAGATGCTAATAAGATTTGCCACAATGTATTAAACTTCCAGCTCCAAGGAAAAGACCAAACACAGCAGCACTGCCTAGTGTAGTTTGTCCAATATATCTTATCTTCATAACACCTGGAACCTGCATTTTCAGAAGGTAAAACTTTCACCTAAAAATACTTTTGCACAAACAATATCCTTAAGTGTTGCTGAGATCAATTCCAAATCTGAGTTATATATAAGGACATCAGTGAAGAAAAGGTGAAAGAAAGTTCCATTTTGACACTTTCAATTCTCAATCTGTACCAGCTTTAAGGATCTTGATAAGTTTAACAAAAAGATGCAGAAGGTGTTTATTTACACATGGGATTATTTGACTAACGATAGTGATAAACGAGACCAAAATGATGAATTGATGAGATAATAAGAAGGATGTGTGTGTGGGTGAGTTGGGGTTGCAGGGGGGATTGCAGATCAATTATGTACCTGAGTTCTATAGCGTGGTAAAAGGTTTACGACTAGTTTAGGTATGATGCATAGAGCAGCATACACAAAAATGCAACAAAAAATGACGATAAATAATCTGTATTAATTTCTCAGGGTTGAAATTCGAGCAACTCAGGCACAAAATATCACATTATTGAAGATTTTTGGAGAAAAACATCTCAAGAGGCTCCTAGATGGAGGCTGAAAAACACCTTACTCTCTGTATTCTAAGCATTATCAGGAATACGTATGTAAACAAAACAACTTTAACTAACAGCCATCAAACATGACGTCTTGAAATACTAAAACCTAGGATGCTTCAAACCAAAACCCAAAATATTCAAAGTATTATCTTCTGAAATAATCCTGAATGAAGGACAGTAGCAGAAAGCAGATTTCTCAAACGTAAAAAGTACAGCTTCACCCTGTACTTTGGGAATGTGTATCTTTCTACAAACAGAAGTTTCTAAGAGTCCTAAATCTAATCAAAGCTTTCAAAAGCAAATAGATACGTTACCCTGTGCCTTATAGCCTCATAAGTTCCATAAACAGCACCTGCACATCATATCATATCAAAACCATTCATGAGTAGATAATTACAATAAAAGGCATTCAATATAATTACAACCAACAAACATTTAACTTATCATACGTAATACTTTCAATTTAAAAAGCACATCTTTTATATCTGGAACCAGAGGCTAGTCATGTTATCCCTTCATTTTCTAGTCCTTTTAGAAAGTCCAACTTGAATACAACAAGCATATCTTACTTGGTAACTCACACGAATAATGACTTGCTTATGAATATAACAACACCCTAATAACAAACATAATACAGAAGATGCAGAATCACAATAAACAAGCCCTCAATTAGGACATTAATGCACACAGACATAAAAATAGGGATAATTTCCTTCTCAACCAGATATTTGATACAATGCTATATCAAAGCTACAATCTTTCGAGCACTCTAAACAGCACAGCACTCTCTCATTCAAAGAGAAAAATCAGAGAAAAGTAAAATTGTTTTTGATTGGGGGCGAAATAGTAGGCAGCAGCTAGGGTTTAATAAGGAGCATTAGGATGGATGGATATATTATCATATATTACCCACAGCGCCGCCAACAGCACCACCAACGGCGACGCCAGCCGTAATCCTTGCCAGACAGCTATCTCTGGCCATCACTTCTCTGAATTTCTCTCGCTCTCAGCAACAGCTTGACTTGAATAATAAAATGATTATTTTATTTTTGTTCGTTTAACCAATTTATTGTGCAATAAGGAAATTTTCCATTTTATACAAATGATTTATTTGTAGAATCTAACGTGGATAAAATTATAATTCTTTTTAAATGTATATTATAATATTTAATTGTAAAATGACTCATTATGGAGTTGTGTTTTAACTTTTATGTACTTTTATATGTGAAATAGTTTTTCATAATTAAAGGAGGGTTGTGTGTATTTTTCCCATAAAAACATAAAATCATTGAAATAGTTCAATTTTTTGTCTGCTTCAATCATAATTGATTTTAAATGTTCTTTGCAACAATAGGAACTGTTTTTATACAAATTTTGCCTGCCCAATTTGAGTCTCAACTAATCACATTCCTATTTAAATTGAAAATTTCTTGTTCAATTTCAATATTTTTGGCCCCGTCAATTATGCCCAAAGTTCATTAACAAAGTTACAATTGACCAAATGGCAAATAATCTTTAAAAACCGATTCGAGACTCCAAAATATGAGAGTATTTCGATTCTATTTTCACTCTTGTGAAGCATTCTTAATGTTTATTACATTTGCAAATTATAACAATTTTTAGTAGATTGTAAATTGTAGATATTCATGTCTTGTTTATATGATTTTACTTTTTAACTAAAAAAAAAAACACTTTGACCAAAAAGAAAAAAGACCATTAAAAAAAAAGGAATTTTTTACAAGTCAAAACGAATTCATCTCCAATGAGTAACATCTCTTAGCCACCATCAATTTCCTAGCAGCTTCACCAAGCGCCTCCTCGCCAAACGCCGCCGTCGCCACCAAATCCGCGTCGCTCCGCCCCTTCACCTCCTCATCTCCGCCCGCCGGCCTTATCACCACCAGCGTCGCCCCCTCCAACACCTCGCCGGAATTTTCCAGCTCCAATCTCTCCATACACCACATCTTCATCCTCAAAGCCGGCACTCTGCTCCTATACTCCGACACTTGATCTGTCTTCTCCTTCAACCCCTTCACCTCTTCAATCTGCTCTCTGTTCATACACAGTTCCCCCTGACCACTCTCATCGGAAACGACGACGTTTTGGATCATCTCCTGCGATTTCACCGTCTCTTGTATCAGATAATGCCTGGCTGATGCAGCTATTAAGCACGAAATCATCCACACGATTCTCAATTTCAGATCCTCTTCCGCCATAATTACCGGTTCCTGTTGACCTAATTCGTGTTTGCAATCGAGCTTTTTGGTACGAGATTTGGCCCCGAGCATCACGCAGCTGTGTAGCTCTCGCCCGAATTCAGCTTTCCATTTCAGCAAAGTCGTTAGATTCTTGCTATTTTCCCCCAAATTTGAACCTAATTTTTGATGCCCATGGCAGGGAAGCTTGAGATGGAGATGGCGAACTTCATGGAAAGGTTTCAAAACCTCGTTCGGAACGTGATAAGAGCAGATATCCAAATCATCGTCGTCGTCATTTTTGGACATGGACTTAATCATCTGAGAAATGAAATGAAGGGGTTTCATTAGGGTTTTGGCGACGACATTTTTGAAGAAACTTTTCTGCGTTGTTTCTTGAATGGCTGCTTTTTTCAGAGGGATTGTGAGGCAAATTTCATCAACTTGAGGGGCTAAACAATGAAAACGCTTGCAGACGGCCATTGATGAACACAGAGATTTTGCGTCGTGTAATTTGTTGAAAATCGAACGCACGATCTCGTCTGGTAATCGATCGAACATATCATCATCTTCATAATCGGACTTTAACATTTCTTGGCAGCTCAAATTCATCATTTCCGATTCAATTTTACTTGTCGGGATATGATAATACATTTGGCAGTGGATATATATATATATAGGTAGGTTTGTCCTTACAGAGAGAGATTGGGATAAAGAGAATGGCGGTTAAGGATGGGGGATGATTCGTTTCTACATAAAGAAAATTATCCGAATTTTTTTTAAATCAAAATATCTCCTTCATATATAGTACTAAAAAAAAAGGAATGTGTATAATATACAATTATGTATAAAGATAATAATAAATATACTTTTGAATTATATATTTAATGTGACTTACTGCAGATTTTGTGTAGTTTACAACACAAATTTAGGGACGATGATGAATGATTTTCATCAATATTCAGCACCCTATCTCACATCATAATATATCGAATCTGTTAAAACCCGATGAGTTAGATATTTTTTCAATATCGTTTGAAAAAAATAAAGAATATAAAGAGGGGGAATACATTTTCATAGAAGGCGGCAAGCGAGAAAACACATGAAGATTTAGTTAGATGACGTAAAGTTTTAGTTAAAATTATGTTAGGTTACTTGTCATTCTATTCTACATCGAATTAGTTGAAAACAATCAAATTTTTATTATTAAATAATTTAATAAATAAGTTATTTGAAAAAAAAAAACTTCTCATCAAATAATGAAAATTAAATTGATTTTTATTGAAATTTGCCTAAATGGTTTTTCATTGGTTATGTGGAGACCTTATCTAGATGGTCTATACTTACTTTTTGTGTTCTTTTGTGGCCAATGAAGAATCTAGAAAAAGCCCCACTTGATAAAATTTATTAACATTGAATTGTGAGACTGACTATTTCGGACACCAGCCCACTTGAAAACATTATTCATTCAACTTTGGACTCAATAATATCCACATTTACATTAGTTATGGGGTCTATTTTTTGTATATTACAAGTGGAAATGAAAATGTCAAGTGTGATGATTTCAGTCATATTTGACTTCAATTGTGATGTGTGCACATAAAAAAGTAAAGATATTTTTATAATTTAATTGAGTTAGTTTTTATTTAATTTTGATATTAGGGTGTGTTTGAATTGGGTGAAAAATAGCTCAAAGTGAATGTCGAGTGATTTGAAATACATTATAATTTGAATAAATCCAAACGAACTGCATGGATTTGTTGACGAATTTGAAATCCATAGATTTCAAATCCTTCAATCCAAATACACCCTTAATGCATTTATTAATAATAAAGTGGGCTTGATGAAAGGTTTAGCTCAATAGCTCACAAACGACTTGAACTCAAGGCCCATCAGAGGATCTATATAAACAATCTAATCATAATTATTGGTTGGGGCATTACAAATACAATTACTCCATTTCCTATTTCTTGATTTTACAAAGATTTTCCCATCAAAATATATTATTTGGCATTGTTTATAAAATCTCAAAAAGATGTTACATAAGTTATCTATAACTATTATAAAAGTATGAATGTTAATAGAGTGATTTACATTTCTTAACTTTTTTGCATGGCCTAAAATACCCCTCCATGAATATTATACTTGAAAAAGAGGTAGGGACAATTGAGTAAATTTATTATACTTGTAGTTCATTTTATTCCTTTAAAATTTAATGTCAGTTCATAAAATGCATTATCGTAAGAAATCATTTAATTAATTCATTGTATACATTCAAAAGTAATGTGTATCTATTTTTTTATTGTGTTAGTTCATTGTATATATTTTAATAGTAAATGAATTAATTTTTTTATTATATATTATATATTATTATTATAAATATGCATATATATTATTTATTTACATTTATATTTTATTTATAAAAGTGTGAATCATTTGGGATAACCTACAAAATACATTTCTTAATTTTTCTAAATACCAAACATATCCTATATTAATAATTTAATATCTATATATATCTATATCATCTATCTATCTATATCTATATATTATTATTATATTCTATTCTAAAAACATGAATGATTTACTTGATTTACATATAATATGATTTACAAAGAAGGCTAAAATAACCTGAATAAGATAATTATTCATTTTATTATTGTTATCAAATATATGTGATTGCATGAAATTGAAATGATTAGATATTAATGGAATGTACATGAACTTGAAATTACTACTAAACAAATATGTTCAATGTATATATTAGATACATTTTAATTTGACAAATATGTTCAATGTATATATTCTTATAATAAATTTTAATTATTGTTGAATATTAATGAACTTGGTATTAAAAGTTCATAATAATGTTCAATGTATATATCAGTTAGAATTTAATACTAAATAAAATTGTTCCTATAAATATGAATTGTTCATTTTCACAATTTCTTATATATATATACACACGTTTGTATTGTTGGTATGAGGGCACACCATTAGCAACCTTCTAATTGATGTGTTAACCATATTTGAAAGCCTTAAGCATACACCATACTTAATTTGGTGGACTTAGTGGATTTTCTTTTAATTCTTTTTAGGTATGTACCCAACTATACAAGAGGCGGTGGACGGACAACACAATAAGGCTAAAAAATCTATAGCGCATTTTGTGGTGATGGTTTATCCTTTTCGATATAGAAAAAATCCATCATTCAAATGACCATAATCGGGATATTGGTGGAGGCTTATTGTTGGTCGTTGCTATTTCTAAGGCATAACTCATTTTCTTTGCATTGATTGCTATATTTTGGTTTCTTTTTGGTTACTTTGTTTATTTGAATCATTCTAATTGTAATCAAGTAAAATCAAATTATAAATTTGTGGATAATTCATTTGCTTTTTTTCTCACCTTCTTTTACATTCTTTAATATCTTAATTTATTTTTATTATAATTTTGTTCAATGAGACTTATCTAAATAAAAGTAATAACTGTGTTAAATCTTATTTCAATATGTGTGCATAATGTTTGAGAAATAATGACATGGCAAGTATAATGGTTATTTTAGGAAATAAATGGATTTAAGTATATAATATGAGAATAGATCAATATTACTTATGAAAGCAATAAAATATTGATTCATATATCTTGGATATTGCTCAAATATAGATTTCCTCAGCGTTGATTGAATAACCAATATATATGGCGTTATTAGGAGCATAGTAAGTCTTTAACTATTATTAAAATAGATGTTAATGAATGAATTATTTTTTGTGAAAACTTTAACAGCAATGCATGTCGATATCCTAGGAAAAAACAGGAGAAGTATTTGCATTGATTGTATTACTAATTAATTTACTTAAGCCTTCTAAATAGATTAGTATTGTTCATTGTATATCTTACTATAATAAATAAGTTGTGGGGGGCCAACGACACATGATTAGTTAAGCAATAAATATGCAATGGTGAAGGGTTTGGAAGGCAATTACGGCAGGTTTGGTATCTTTAGCGATGAAGATGAGGCGGGTACCGCTAGGGACACAATGGAGATGGCGAAGGCAGGGATTGTTGGAGAGATGGCGAAACAAATAATGTACGGTATGTGGGATGCGTCTAAGAAGACAACCGAGAGTGTAAGAGATTTCGGTGGTAAGGATCATCAGGGTAAAGAGACTTCTGATAAACATGTGGAGGATTTAGGAGATGGAATAGGGGTAGTGATTTAGTTTTAGTTTGATCTGTATTTTTGTATTGTTTTAGTTTTATTTAATTAGTGGAAATTAATTTTTTGTCCTAAACAATGTCATTAGAGATGATGATTGCATTAGCATAGGAAGGTTATCTTTATTAAACAGATTTTTTTTTAAAAAAAATGGGTGAGTATAAATTAAGTTCATAAGTATAAGTTTTCATTATGCACCACACATTTTTTCTAGAGTCAGTATTTCTTTTTTTTTTTTTATCTCTTGAACAACATAATATTTTTAAATAGACTCCAAATAAATCACATTTTATGTCACAAATTTCTCTGTGTAGACCACATAAACTTCACAAATAATGTATATTACATTATATTTATATTATTTATATTTATTTATATATAACTATTTTAAAAGTATGAATGATTTGAGATGTACATGCTTAACTTTATCTAAAAATAAAAATTACTGCATAAGAATATTAAGTTAGGAAAAATTGATTGTATTAAATATTAATTTTGATTGACATTAAAGGAAGTTAGAAATGAATACTCTTCAGGTCCAAAACATGCGCTCTATTAGATGTGTATCAAAGTTGCAATGTGAAATTGAGGTCGAGAATAGTATGCAATAAAACTGCCCATTCTCTATGCGAAATTTGGAACTCATTGTTCGACATACTTAAGTTATGTAACTTAGTATTCTAGATAATTAGATATCTGTCATTTCGAATATTTTGCTACCAAGTGCCGTTAGAACATTATTTTCGTTGCTACGACTTGGATAATATGGAGATCAAGAAATAAGCGTGTCTCCAAGCACCAACAAAAAATTAGAATTGAGGTGGACTAAGAAGTGCTTTTGCAATTACCTAAAAATATTGGCATCTCAAGTCAACAGTTGATGGTGGATTAATTAAGAATTATAGACGTTTACTTAGAATGACATTGATGGTGAAAACTAAACATATCCAAAGGGGATGGAACAAGTGTGTGGTTGCATTGGGGGAGAAAGAAACATGCTATATATGGATATTTTTTGTAATTAACTTCTAGAGGACATTGTGGCTCTGATTTTGAATGATAGAGAACACTATTTTATAATTTATTTTCATTTGTATCCCTTAGAGGGAAGGGGGCTTACAATCAAGTTAATAATTTATCGGCATGTTTTAATTAGCAATGATACACAATTAAGAAAAAAGTTTAACTATAACCAAACAAAAATTAGAATGAAATTAGTTTTGTAAGGATTAATAAGATAAGTAACTTGAAAAATCATAGTTCTTTCCTTCCCTAAAATAATTTTTAAATAACATCCAGTGTAGGGTAATATAATTGAATTATATTTATAATTCTTTAATGAAATAGATATGAATCATATATTATCACACTATTAGTTTTATGTTTGGTGTATTTTGATATAAAAATGGTTGTCTCTTTGTCCTTACTGTAGTACAAATATAAAATTAGATGTAACTAAGTATATATCTATTGAATAATTAAAAAATAATTGATTAATCAAAATAAAGTAAGGATATAGACTACAACCATGTCAACTTTATAGTATCATACTAAGTTGTGGATTATCGTCAAGTTAAACATTCTGTTAACGTAATAAAATTTATAGATTATCTTTTTCTATTTTTCAGTCTTCTAAACATTCCACCATTACTTTTCTTATTATATATTTTTTTCTATTTAAATATTATAACAATAACTTGATTAATTGTCTGAACTTATGCACACTATTCTATTGATAAATATCGCCTATTGATACATGTATTTTGTTATTAACTTAACATTATCATTTAATAATGATGTTGTGTTAGTGAAATATTATCTATCATCTATTGAATATTAAGATTTATATTTATATATATTATATTATTTATATAAGTAAGAATAATTTACACGATTTGCATTTTTTAACTTTATGCTAAGTTTAAAATAATATAATTTCTAATAGTTTGAATCAGTTTGGACGACTTAACTAATTTATATTTCTTAATTTTTTGTCGAGACTAATACAATCTTAATTTTATTCATGCATGGACTTATAATTAATAAATAATTTATCTAACTTCCTAATTAGAATATTATTCTTGATTCTTGTATATTTACTATAATTGATTAGTCATGTTATTGAATTTGAACCTACATAATTTTCTACCTACTCTGTTAAATTGCATCTTATTCTTTTTTATGAACGAGATTCTTATATATAAGTTTGGATAGTAGTCATTTTGAGGAATTATTATGTTTATGAAACAAATGGTAAATCAACTACTCCCTTAGACTTATATCAGAAGACGGCTACTGCTACAACATAAGAATCTGGTGGTTGGGGTTGTTCATGATTTTTTGAAACTGCACCATAACGGTCGTGCAGTGCATCACTGTATCGAATGCATAGATTTTTACTAAAATTTATATGTTTTGGTATGAGCTTGTACCATACCAACGACTTTGGTGTGGTTTTGTTTTTACAAAACTAATAAATCATACCGAATTATATATATATTATATTTAATTATTTGTATTACATATTAGTGTATTGAAGTAACTTTAGAAACATATATAAAAATACATTTAAATTAATATATTACCAAAACTTGTATGATAATGACGTGCGATAACTTTAGATACTGATAATTAATAAATTGGAAATAGTCAAGAGAAAGACTAAATTTTTCTCCAGAGTTATTCTAAAACCTTAACTCTATAATTAAAATGTAACTTTGGACAATTTGAGTTCGAGTACACTTTTATATTCCTATTTGAGGTTTTAGCCTTTAGACGAAAGATGCTAGCACAGAACAAAATGCATAAAGCAGAGAACTCACTTTATATCCCTATTATATGATGGTATGAGTTTTTGTTAGTCCTATCAAAATACTCGAGAAGTCTATTCATTGATTCTATTTCTTACAACAAGATTAATTAGTCTTTTGTTACTTTTTCGTTAATTTATGAAGCATCAAATTATGCAATTGTATTGAGTGTTATCGTGAAACATAAATTTTCTTTCAAGTAGTCGGGTTGATAGATTAGCCACTATATATAGGCACCAGTTTTTATGATATTCTAAAAGTAAACTTCACTACCACAAGAATTCATGATTAGTAAAATTGTTAAATACATCAAGATATATTTGTATCAGAATGACGACTATTGCTATATATATTGAACAACTTAGCCCAAATTAATAGTAACTTAGATCTTTCAGCTAGACATATATCATCATATTGAAATGGTATCATCAAATATGCTTATAATCATATTTATAATTTGTAGACAAATGTGTATTTATTTAATAAGAATTTGAAAATTTATCTTCACTATATCCATATACGATTCTTAATATTCATATAGGCTAAGCAAAAAAGAGAGACCAACTTGACGCAAAAGTAGGGGACTCCAAACGTATAATTATTTTAATTTATTTTTATTGTAAAATTTTGCTATATAGCATAATTATATTTCGGTATACTACAAGAAAATAAGATTTTAAAGACGACAAAATCCATCAGTAAAATCTATACATGCGTTCTCGATGAGTTTAAATAAAGATTCTAAAAGGTTTTTCAGTAATTGCGCAAAATGTTACTCATTGAAAAGAATCAAATTTTGATTCTTCAACATTAAAAAAAAATCTTAGAAAACTCTTATGTACTGAATTAAAAAAATGTGCAACAAAGAAATAGAATAAGTAATAAAACATAATACACGAGGATAAAATGAATCATCCAAGATGAAAAATGGACAGCTATATACTCCACCCATTTCGTTCAATTATGAACATGTATTCTCTTATAGTTATTTCTTATGCCAAGAAAATAAGTACAACATCAACCAATCACGAAAAATTACCTGTAGAAGTACAATGTTGAGTTTCCTGGTAAAAGTAAGTTTCATATGAGATGATTAATATTTTTTAACTATATTTAAACTAAACTAATTTAGTAGTAATAAATTAATGTTCCCATAGTTATTGCTGTAAAAATAGAAAATAAGAGTAATATTTTCAATTGTATTTAAAAGTTTCGTATATTATGTAGCATTGATTTTATTTCCCTCTTTTTATGTTAGAACAATTATTCATTTGATTTGATTAAATTTATGCTTTCATAAAAAATATCGTCATAAGATCAATTATTTTTCAGTCATGATAAAACTTAATGTAGCGGGTGATCAAAATATAATATACTCATAATATAAGCAATGGAAGAAGGGTGACAATACGCATTAAAGAAGGTCAACTAACTAAGGCACTGGCAATGGGATGGGAGAGAGTATGAAAAGGTTGGGGGTTGTGGCACAATGGATGCAATCATAGCAAGAAACATAATTGTAATTAGGGTGTTAGAAGAAGAAGAAATAAGAAGGGGAGAAAAAGAAAACGAAAAAGAAAAAGGTAAAAAATGCAAACGTAATACAATATGTAGACCATTAAACTTGTTATTTAACTCTTAACTAAAAAGTTATAGTTAGTAAGTTTTAGTAGATCAATTATTAAGGACAACCACATTTAATTTCTTCATGATTTAAAAAAATATTTTACTCATTATTAATTTAAATAAATTAGTTGAACAAGTTAAATAATTATTAAATAGAAGATATATATAATATAAAATTATTTTTGGAAATCATTACTCATTATTAATTAAAATAAATACATAAATTAACTATATATTTAAGTCATTAAATTTGATTGAGTAAAATATAATTATTATTTTTTTCTTTATCCAATGATTCATTATTAGCAAATATTAGTTTTATTTTAGTTAAACTTGATAAAAAAAATTAAAAAAAATACATAAATTAAAATTAAATTGAGTACAAAGTTGAAAACAAAAAAATATAAATCTCGTATATATAGCTATATTATATTGACACGTCATTGTGTATTCAGCAATAACATATATCCCAATTATATTTTCATCAATTACCAAGGGTAAAATAGAGTTATTAGGATCTTATAGAATGACATCAATATTTTTTCATCCGACCAACTTGATGGGTGGCAAACGTTTATTATAATTTAGAAAAATACATTAACTTTGTCCATTTATAACATATACCAATCATTTGTTCTCTAAATTGCTTCAATTAATGAGGTGGATAAATAAAGACTTTCCGTCATCTTGTAACATTTGATAGAATAGCATAAATGAAACAAGAGAATGTTTTGTTTAGCGACTATAGTACAACAAAAAAACGCATAAATAAAAAAGGAAAACAAAAAAAAATTATGTAAAATGCTTGTGAAGCTCTTCAATAAGACAAATTAAAGATAGACACACTACAAAATTTGAGAAAGATAATTGAAACAAAATAAAGTAAACTACTATGAACAATAAGAAGACAACAATAGCATAGTTTCAAGTGACTGTGTAGAGACCTTCAACTATTTGAGGCATAAATATAAGAAGGAATTTATGGAATCAGCTATAAAAGAAGGTTGCAACGTTTATCAAGATCAAAGAATAAAATGACTAATGAGATTTTCAAATAAAATCAAACATATGTTATTTTTCATCTCAATTTTAATTATTGTAGTATCATTTTAATTTATTTACGAAGTGTTATTAAAATTTTTAATTTATTTATTCAAACATTTAGATTATGTAATTATATAATAAATTCATACGAGTCACGTGCAACGCACGTGTCTTTTACTAGTCTTTTAAAAAATCTCAAGTTTGCTTTAAAATGGATTTAATTGGCATTTATTTCATTTTTTCCTACAAAACTAAAAATATGACTATTTATAGTTATACGATTCTTCAAAAATATCTATGTTATTATCTTAACAAGACCAAAGAAAAAATTATATACCTTGATTCAAAAATCGTAAAGTACGGAAATAAGATTATTTACATATTTTTTATGACTTTATCGATGTATTTGACTTATATTTATAAAGTTTCATATAAAGTAAAGATTAATTCATACTAAATTCTCAAAAAAAAAAATTAAAAAAAGAACACATCATATCTAATTATTATCCTTTTCTCTATAAAAACAATATTTATCTATCTATACCCACCATCAATATATATCTCTATTTTTTAAATAAATTTATTACTTTCTCAGACAAAATGAGAAATAGGTATCTCAGTGTATATATATATTATATAAATATATAATTCTTTATACCCTTTCCCAAAATCGCACTGTTTTGCTTGTAAATCGCATCGACCTCTACCCAACAGATGTCGCTTTGTCCCTTTATAGGAAAATTTATCACATTTTCTTTCACATTTCACAAGAATCTCTGTGAACCGAACCTGAAATCTTGTCTGTTTTCTGCTCTCATCAATGGAGTCTTGTCGCTACCATTTTTCTTCACTCAACTTTATCTCAACTCTGAACAAGCCTCATTCACAACCCAGAACTATAATCAACACTACTTTTACCAGTACAAGAAGATGCTGTGGTGTTACCAGTATGATGAAGCCCTCAATAGTTGAAGCAACCTCTGTTTTTTCCTACAAAAAGTTCATCCATTTTGCTTTGGAGGAAACTAGAAATTACACAAATTTATCCCCTTCTCCGTTACAGGTAACGAGTAAATTTTTCCAAGATATTATACGGGTTGTGTTGATTAGGCAGTATATCTATCTATGAAGATTGTATTCATGTAATTACGGGATGAGAATTCTACTTTGTTTATTGAAATTTGGTTCTAATCTGAAGCTAAGAACTCAGAATTTGAGGTTCAGTTTCTGTAATTCTACTATGTGAACAGAGACAGGGTTTTTAGAATTCAGATAAGAGTCAGTATCTGACGTTCAAGTCTATTACATTAGAAACTATCATTCTATGTGTACTAAATTGAACAACTAACTGTTGGTCTAAATATGATGATCTGAATTTGTACAGGAAAAGTACAATCGTTTGGTGGGCATGGATGGGAAAACAGAGCTTGAAATGCTCTCATTTGAATCACCTAAGATCAGACTTCTCAGGAGTTTGTCGATCGAGGGGAGTGACGGATTGCAGGTTCATTACAACCTTTGATTTTATAGAAATTTGAGCTCTATCGAAGAAAGTAAAATGGGATGAGAAATCCTTTTTTTCTCCGTTTTTTAATGCTCATTATCTTCGTTCTTGTTTGTTGCTATTGTTTTTGACAAGCATTATATGCAGGTATTGGATTTTGCAGTGTTCCCCAGACCAGAATTTGATCTTCCAATCTTTTGTGCCAACTTTTTCACCACTGCTAGCATGAACATAGTTGTTTTGTAAGTTACCTTATTTCCTTTCTACTAATGACAAAATTACATAGTAATGTTCAGAATTGCTTGCATAAGTAGCTTTTATCCTCTGTTTTATGTTGCTTCAGAAACAACATTCAGGCCTAGTTTGAACAATAAAAGACTGATTTTTCTTTCGTTTTTTTCCATTTACTATAGTATCTTTAGTTTATAAGATCTTTGAATTTATTATATATTTTCTTGGGGTTGTTCATAACTACAGGTTTTGAACCATTTTCAGGGATCTAAACCCATTACATGATATCATCAGTCAACAAGATTACAAGGATAAATACTATAAACACTTAATTCCTCTTGGACTCAAGTACACCGAGGTCAGCAAAACTTTTTATCACCATACAATTTGTGATTTAGCTGTGAAGTCTTTACATGATTTGTTTTCCAGTCATCTGAAATGAAATAATGGTGACTTAACACAGATTTCATGCAGCTTTTGCCCTGGGGCGGAAAAATTACCTCTGAATCTTTGAAATTTTTTTCGCCGATTGTCATATGGACCAAGTTTCCTTCAGAAGAGCACAAGCAGAATGCCTTATACTCTGCTTTCAAGGATTATCTTAAGGTACTTACATATCTGCATAATGCTTTGATAACAACATAGCTAGCTTGATATTCCATGCAGCATATTATGCAGAATGTGTATATAAATTATATAAACAACCCCATATATGAGAAATTAATTCTCAACACTGTTTGATTTTAAATTCCATTACTCGTGATTATATCCTTTTTATGTTGCTACCCAGTCTTGGCTTGAGCTGATGAACAGGGCATCAGGAACAACTGATGTTAATCAAATTATGTTCAATCTTGAAGCTCAGCATAAGTATATCACATGGAGAGCAGAAAAGGTAGCTGTTGAATATTGCTTTTCGAGTGTGTTTGCTAGTTTACAATGTAATTTATGCGTTACAATTCAAATAGAAAAACTGATGAAAAGTATGAAAAACAGGATCCAGGCCATCAGTTTCTGAGAAGATTAGTTGGGGAAAATCTTGCAAAGGTATAATTAATAGTACATAATCACATTTTTCGTTGCGTTTATTTTTTACCACGAAGTTGAATTATTTTGCTATTGTAAATAAATCTGCAGGAAATAATTAAGAGCTTTCTGTTCAATGGAGTTGATGAACTGGGGAGCAAAACGTTTGTCGATTATTTTCCAGAGTATAAGCGTGATGACGGTACTGTAAATCAAAAACGAAGTATGATTGGAAAATCATTTGAAAATCGACCGTGGGATTCAACAGGAGAATTCATAGGTAATATCAGTTTATGAAGCACATTACTATCTATGCCATTTCAGTTTCCTTGTGGCTTCATGTATATCTATCTCACTGTATTTTTTTCTTTTTAAATAAATTATGAGGCATTTGTTTTCCTCTAGTTGTCAATGATCATGGATCCAGATTACAGTTTATATATTTATTTAGACATGATTTAACAATTTTGAATATATTTATTTTTGTTGAATTGAAAGGAGTTACAATATGCCAACTGGATGGTGAATAGATTATATAAAATTGATGCAAATTGTTCTTAGTATCACCAAGCTTGCAGACAAAAGAAAGAATAAAAAGATAACTGGGATTTCCCGAAAACGAAAAAGATTAGTTTTTTATTTATTTTTCCAACTTAAATAATTTTATACACAAACTATGTACAACCTTGACTATAAAATGTACAATATAACATCTGAATTTATAGTGCAAGTATATAAATAATATGCAAATCTGAGATTACAAAGGGACAGGCTTCTCAGCAGCTTTAAACAATTTTTCCCATTTCTTCCTATCACTTCCAGGTCCATCCCCCTGCATTATATTTTAAATCTTATTTCACTATCAAAATTATAATCTCAATATAAATTACCCTTTTTATATCTTCTCAACATAAATTACCTGGACTGAGTTGATTTCATAAATTTGGCCTTGTGTGAATTCTATGTCTAATGCCTGTATACATGCTTCTGCAACTACAAGCCTACTAACCTCTCCAACTAGTTTATCCCCTATAAACCATATTCAACGTTAACAATTTTAAACGCAAAATATCGATCTTTAATCATCCTTAAGTCAGTAGTACCTTGATCTATAACCACAGCACGCCGTTCCCCAGCAGTGGCTTGTAATAAAGTGTTGAGATCATATGATGTATATGGTCCATCCGTTAATCTACCCGCTCTAGCATAACAAACACAGATATCAGAACTGGACAAGGAAAATGAAAACTGTCTATCAGAATTTGATATGTCGATACCTGATGATTGTAAAGGGTAGGCCTGAATTACGAACAAAGTCCTCACCCATTTTCTTGTATTTTAGAACACCAAATAGGTTCATGATGCTGGATCATAATAAGAAATGAGGATAATAAAGTGCAGATTATTGAGTATACTTGTTTTGAAATATCACCAGTATAGAAGGCATATATATACCTCCAGGGGAGTTCATTGAATTTGGTGACTCCAACTGAAGAAACGAGAACGATTCTTTTCAATGATGAGGGCAATGATGATACAAGGTTTCTTATGCCTTCCCAGTCTACAAAGACAAAATGCAAATGGTTCATATGAACATTACGCTAAAAACGAAATCTTGGTAAATCATGTGAAATTCTTTGGCAAGTGCCCTGTTATTTTCTTATTTTGCAAGTGAAAGTTCTAACTCTAAGCTCTTATATGTCCTCTTTGGACTTGTTTCTGATGCTCTAACTCGAATTCTCATTCTAGAGAACTGTGGTACATAAGAACAAGAAGAAGCATTTAGAAACTATGATGTAAGAAGATAAATTCTGACCTACTCTTTCAGGTGTGTTATCCCCGTCCCATCTCCTTGATGGAAAAGCTGTTGTTCCAGTGCAGCATATAACATGTGTAACACCCTATAACACGAATCGTCTAACGTTAATGACTTTTTGCCAAGTTGTATAAAAATGTTTCGTTTCGCAATCTTCTTGAAACATCCATCATATTTTTTTTTTTTTGGAAAAAACAGCAAATCAAGAGCTATGGCAGATGAAAACCCACAAACCTCAAATACAGAAGGATCCAGATTCTCTGGATTTCGGGTGTCACCTTGCCACACCTAGCAAGTTCAAATAGATTAGTTTAAGAATAAGGACACACTGAATTTAGAGAAGATAAACAAATTTCACATTTTGTATGTGAAAATTAGCTGGAACAACAAGTTAGACAAGATAGATTAAAACCTGCAATTTTTCCTCATCTTGCTGACCAAAAAGAGCAGTGGCCTTCTCAGGATTTCGGAGTAAAAGGCGTGATTTAATGTTTCGATTCAGCAATGAAGCTACAACCAATTGCCCTGAATATGAAATGCAGTAGTTAACAGATGTGAGATGAAAGCTTGCTACTTGCTATATATATATATATATATATATATATATGTGTGTGTGCTCATAATGTGCTACATCAAAAACATCATAACTTCGTTTAGAGGCAAACAAAATGATTTGAAGACAAAAATCGATAATGGGTGTATGCAAACAATTCTACATACATATAATAGACTGAAAGCTATAAGTGAGTGAGAAGGGGGAAATTACCAACACCACCGGTGCCACCAACAACGAGGACGAGCTTCGTGGAAGAGGAATCTGAAGGGGCAGTTTCGGTAGAATCTGTGGTAAAAGATTCAATAGCTTGTTCACTTACTGCATTTGAACGTGATACAGATGCCGATGATTTTGGTGTCTGTAAATTTCTTTTGAATGAATAATGGAAAGAAGGAGAAGTGATGGGGAATAAAGGGACTGTTTGGGGGTGTTTTTTGAAGTTATTTCTTGAAAGGGAAAGATCAGTTATGGCAGTTAGTGAGAGTTTGGACGCCATGGACGTGCTGTATGAAGAGAGATCGAGAGAGACGAACACCAGAAGAAAGAGCTAAAATAAAATAAAATAAAAATAATTAATAGGAATTTTTGTGGTCTCATTTATTTGGGATTTACATAAATAATAAATCCCAATCATGAAATCCAAATCTCCAATAAGAAATTGGGCCTAATATAATAATCAAAATGGGCCTAAGATCCCAATAAATCCAATACAAACCAACCCAATTGAGCCCAAGAAATAAAAAGGAATTAGAGCCCAATCCAATCCATAATTAGTTGAATTGAATTCAAACCCAATTTTCCATCTCCAATACTAACTTACTTTTGGGATTTTGTCGATTTTTTCATACCAACGATTTTATTGCATTTATGACCGTTGAAATATACGAGGGTATAGTAATTCTAAATACACTAAGATCATTAGTACGTCAGTGTGTGAGTGTTGGTGTATATCATATCAGATCTAAATGCGTAGTGTATGTCATACTGGACTTGTTGAACTCAGTATGTCATAATATTTTTGGAATATGAGAAAAGATAATTTTTAATTTAGATATACTCTATTGAAATCTATTATCATTATCTATTTAGAGTAGGTGAAAAGGATCTGAACAAGATTTTGAGATGAGTACCAAATCTTAGAATAATAAATGCTACACTTTTTGGATGGTTCCTTGAACCTCTTCCTTATTTTCTTGAAAGTAGAAGATAATTACCAATTTGAATATCATTCTTTGGCCTTTGCACAAACAAACAAAACTTAAGTGTTTGTAAGTACGTGTGAGATTTTCTTGCAATTCCCACACTTAAAGTGAACAAAAGTGATGGCACATTGTTTGGATTTGTTAGGGCATGTTTGGAACTTTGTGAAATTTAGAGAATATTAAAGACTTTTAGGCAGCACTTGATTCCTATCCACCTTATGTAATGACAACCATACAACACAAAAAGTTTGTTTCAAATACTAAAAAGAAGACATTTTATAGGTCTTTTTTTGGTGACTTTGCCAAAGTAATGTGAGAAGTGAGAACAAGAAAAGTATTTGACAATGTTATGTGGTGCTTTTTTTTTATTTAATAATTGTTGTGACTTTATAGAATAGTAACTTTAAAAACTTCAAGTAATTTTAAGATGATTAGGTTTCATATTTAAATCTCGGATACTTCTAGAATTCAAGTTAATCTAATATTTTGAACATTATATTTCTCAAAATTAATTTGATAAAACACTTCATAAAATATATTTTACTTGTAAGCCAGTATGAATTGTGTCATGTATCAATATTTATTTTTAAAATTGATGTAAACCCACATGACACATGTCAGTTGCTGAGTGTATTCGAGTAGAACTCATACAAACTGTATCGACCAAATTTTAATACTTTGTGGGGGAAAAAATTCAAAAGTTATGTAATATCTATTTTTGTATGTTGAAGATTGACTTTCCGCATAGACAACTTTAATCTATCTAAATAGCGAGGAAACACGTTTCAACACTACAACTTGTAAGAAAAAGTCCAATTAGTACAAGTTTTGGACACAACCTAATTAAGAGTAAGATAAAGATAAAGGATTAAAAGAAGATACTTTCACCCCTCATCCAAACAAAAGATGAAGAGTAGCAAGTTGCCTTTCTTGACTACCAAAGACAAGTGAAAAAGGCCCAAGTGCCTTATTGTAGAAAATCTCTTTACATATTCTCTCATCATGAAAATATGAAACTAATAGGGTACTTTTAGTACATTGACTAGAAGGGTTTACATAATTGTAATTATATTTAAAGTATGTATTAATGTTTTGAAACCCAGCCCGACCCGGCCGGTTGAAACGGTTTGACCCGGAATTGATCTTTAAAACGAACCGGTCAGACCCACAAACCCATTTTTGGCTCAAACCCGATCAATTTGCTTCAAAACCGGTTCGACCCACCGGTCGGACCGGTGACCCGGTAAAACCGGTCCCAGGTCAATTGAACCGTTCGATTTTTACAAATTTCAAAATTCAAACTTAAAACTTAATTTTTTTCCCCAAAAAATCACAAACCCTTCCAAATCTCATTCTATTATTTTGCTACTCCAACATGAAGTTCTCGAAAACCTTTCTTTCGAACAAATCAAATCAAAATATACTATCGGTAAAACTCAAGTCTTTTTCATTTTAATTTTTGTTGGTTTGCAAATTATTAGAGCTCTTTTAAGTTATTTTGTTTTCAAAATTATTGGTT
Organism: Verbascum thapsus; assembly: GCA_963669365.1. Classification (NCBI taxonomy): domain Eukaryota; kingdom Viridiplantae; phylum Streptophyta; class Magnoliopsida; order Lamiales; family Scrophulariaceae; genus Verbascum; species Verbascum thapsus. The sequence goes on from OY770118.1 coordinate 12,213,456, forward strand.
TTATTATACAATGATATAGTAATTATGTCATATGTGATGTATATTTGATGTTTTGTTTCATGAATTTGGAAATTATATTACTTCAACATAATTTTACTTTTTTACTAAAAGAATTTTCTCTTTTTTTCATCATATTGACATAAATATATGTACTAAAAATGATTTTGAATATAGGAAAATACCTATATTTTATGTTTTCAAATTTTATAATAAATTTTAGTACTTTATTTAATATTTATTACATAATTATGACATCACTGGATCAACCGGTGTTGACCCGACGGTTGAATCAGTGACCCGTGATCCAATCTATTTTCCGGTTTGATGACTGAGTTGGGTTGGGTTGGGTTTTAAAACATTGGTATGTATAATCATTGAAAATTGGTTAATCAATAGATAAAATTATGTTAATGTATAAATTAATAAAATTAGAGGAATTTCCAATTCCCAAGTAATTATGTTATGCCTTGAAAAGCTAGGCTGTCACTCTCACCTAGGACTCATATATTTTTCATTTCCTCCATTTTTGGAGAAAAAGACAAGAGATATATATCATCCTAGACAAAGAATGTGAACAAATTTCAACGTTTTTTTATACTTTTGTAGAGAGCAAAAAAGAAAAAGGAACATATTTTGGGCACTTGTTCTCACAAATTCCATAATCCATATTCCCTTCAACAGGCAAAACGACACAAAACTAGCCACGACAAAAACTCATCTCATGATCCACAGTCCTTGCCATGTAACAACTCTTGTAACACCGACTAATCTCTTTTAACTCTCTTTTTAAATTCAATCAAACTATCAAACAACCTCTCTCTCTCTCTCTCTGAAAAAATTGTGAAAAGATTGAAACTTGTGGGGTGATTGAGGGGATTTGCTACGGATGTTTTGTGGGTTTTTGATGAATCGAAAAAGGCATTAAGGGATTTAGAAATCTTTGGCTTGATTGGTGAGTTCTTGAATTTTTTTTATGTTGTCCTGTTTTTTCCTGCTCTGTTTTGTGCTTTTAGTTAAGTATTGCAGTAAGTGGGAAGTGATTCTTGATTTTATCATTCCATTTGTTGCAAAGTTTGAATCTTTTGCTGTTTATTACCAGAAATTCGTTTTTTGTTTGCACAAATGTTTCAAGAAGACGGATCATCCTCTGTAACTTCATCATCCCTCCAAATGTTTCCCATGATTTCATTATCACCTAATTTGATGTCTCCATATCCATGGCTCAAGGACCTAAAGCCTGAAGAGAGGGGTTTATACTTGATCCATCTATTAGTCACTTGTGCAAATCATGTAGCATCTGGCAGCCTAGAAAATGCAAACACAGCCCTCGATCAAATCTCCCATCTAGCCTCGCCCGATGGCGATACAATGCAACGAATCGCTTCGTATTTTTCGGAAGCTTTAGCTGATAAAATCCTTAGAACATGGCCTGGTGTTTATAAGGCCTTTCGTTCTACTAAAATTTCGATTCTTGCTGAAGAAATCCTTGTCAAAAAAATGTTTTTCGAGTTTTTGCCCTTCATGAAGGTTGCTTTTGTGATTAGCAATCAAGCTATTATTGAAGCCATGGAAGGAGAAAAAATGGTGCATATAATCGACTTCAACGCCACCGAGCCCGCACAATGGTGTGCCCTTATTCGTGACCTAAGTGCCCGGCCCGAAGGGCCGCCCCATTTGAGGATTACAGGGATTAATCAACAAAAGGAGATATTAGAACAAATGGCTCATATATTAACCGAAGAAGCCGAAAAGTTGGATTTGCCGTTTCAATTCAACCCCGTTGTGAGCAAATTAGAAAGCTTAGATATTGAAAAATTGCGCGTTAAAACAGGGGAAGCTTTGGCAATTAGTTCAATGATGCAATTACATACCCTTTTAGCTTCGAATAACAATGATCTTAGGAATAATAAGTCTCCATCGACCCCAATGAATGCGATTGGTGTTCATTTACAAAGGGCTTCACAAATGAATCAAAATACGTTAGGCGAATTGCTTGAGAAGGATATGGTTAATGGTTATAGCCCGAGTAATGACTCTGCCTCTTCATCACCACAATCATCATTATTATACTCACCGAATATCGATAGTTTTCTTAGTGCCTTATGGGGTTTATCTCCAAAGGTTATGGTGGTGACCGAGCAAGATTCCGATCACAATGGGAACGGTTTAATGGAGAGGGTATCGGAATCTTTGTACTTTTACGCAGCTTTATTTGATTGTTTGGAATCTTCTTTGCCAAGAGGGTCATTAGAGAGATTGAAGATGGAGAAAATGGTATTAGGCGAAGAGATTAAGAATATTATAGCTTGTGAGGGGGTTGAAAGGAAAGAAAGACACGAAAAGCTTGAAAAATGGATCCAAAGATTCGATTTTGCTGGTTTTAGAAATGTCCCTTTGAGTTATTATGCTATGTTGCAGGCTAAGAGATTACTGCAGAGTTTTAAGTGTGATGGTTATAAGATCAAAGAAGAGAATGGGTGTGTGGTGATTTGTTGGCAAGATCGACCCCTGTTCTCGGTGTCGGTTTGGAGGTTTAGGAGGTGAAGTATTTGTTCGTTCGATTTATTTTTCTTCGTTTATTCTTCTTTGTTGTTAAATTCGTAGATAAAAATTCGATCTTGTTAGATGTAGACAATTTTAGTGATGTATTATTTGAATACTCTGTTCTTTCTCAGAACTCTGTTATTGTTGTTCACTGATTTTAGTTTTTGTATATACTTTGCTCAAATGAATACTTTGATTGTGAAAATCTAGCACTTGATCTATGCAGTAATGTAGGTTCCTCTCATTTCACTTTTTAAAAGTGAATTACAAATACATAAGTAAATAGAGAGGAGTGATCTAATATACTTTTGAGTTTATATCTGCTTATATTCTAAATTTATTATATAATTATATATCTTATTGTTGTAGGTATATATTAAACAATAAATTATGTAGGGATATAAATGACACATAAAAAATGTGAAAAAATAATTTTATTTTGATATTAGTATTAGTTTTGGTGGTTTTAAGGATGGGGATCTGAGACAAAGATGCCATTTCAGTATATAGAAAAGGTTCATAAATAAGTTCACAAATCAAGGTATCTCCACCTTTGATTGTGGATACAACAGAATCTCTTTCTTAACTTGTAATAAAGATTCCCTTACACATTAACATATATATATATATATATATCCTGGCTAGATCAAGCAAGTTAAAGTAGAAAACTGCTACTACAAAATGAACAAAAGTTCAACATATAGTTATAAATCCATCTAAATAACCCGAGCAATAATCGATAAATCATGGGCATTTCGGTCCGCCTCGTTTAGTCTTCCAGTTGTTATAGCAAGGGCAAACTTGCTTATTACCATATGTACCCGGTGGAACGCATAAACACTTTACACAGCATTTGTTGCAGAAAAACAAGCACGGCTTCTTGAACGATGTTTTTGAGCATCGATTAGTGCATCTTGGTGCACATTCTGCATAAAAATTTGTACCCAAATTCAGCATATTATACATGCAAATTTGTACCCAAATTCAGCATATTATACATGCAAATTTGTACTTAGTATTGGTAATAGAATCATGAAAATTGAAAATAAGGCGAAATTTTATCGACCTTGAGGGTGAAGGCTGCCCTCACTGATGCCATACTGCAGCAAAAGGATCAAGAAATGTTAGTTGTCAAAAATGGCTTAAATTTCTCAACTTCAAGGTTTAAAATGTGCACTAAAACTAGAGTTTAAGAAAAAAGATTTTTACTTGGAGGTGTGCTTGGTGAGTAGCTTGTATTTTGGCACTGAAAGCCTACAAAAACCATCAAAAAATATAATCTTTAAACTAATATTGAGAAATTAGTACACTAATAAATGTGCATGAAAAGTATAGTCATTAAGACCCATGTTTCTTATGAGATCCTTCTATATGTTTACCTGTTTTTGTGCCAAAATGGTGGCAATAAAGATTATGTAGAAGAGGAAAGTTAATTTCCTTGCCATTGTTTTGTGTAATGGTTGAGAAAATTGAAGGAAATAGGAAGAGAAATGATTGTGTGAAAGTTATGAAGAAAGACATTGGTATTTATAGAGTGTAGCTATGTGTATAACACTTGATATTGCACTATGAGGATTATGAAGTGAGTAACGGTTGCTCGTGTAAAATTACATTTTTGCCCCCGACCCACCTAGGAAGAAGCACTTTTAGTTCACTTTCTTGGATCACTCAACTGAAATATCTTTTTTTTAAAAATAAGACACACGATAAATGTAATTCACACTTGAGTTCGAACAGATTTTTTCCAAACTATAACTTTTGTAGTACTTTTTCGCTCAGTTTTAACTTGTTATTATTATCTTCGTCCTTCTTTTACTATGGACACGATTATACGAAATTTTACTTGATATATCTTTAATATTTTTTTCATAACAATAGATTCACAAGAAGTGTTTGATTTTGTTGATGAACCCCAATGAGAAGGATAAAAGTGGTAAGATGGCAATAAATGTGGGGCAGATTTGGGGTCTTTTTGTTGGGGCTCTGTAGTGCTCCATGTGCAATAAGAAGCATGAAGTTGATAGGAGAGCCCATTACATGTGCAATCACATGCCCCAATTTTTTACGTTTTTTCTTTTATCGATAATGGATAGGATAATAGGCGATTTCATGTTGTTATTTCTGGACGTTATTTTAAGGATTTTTATAGTTGTTGATAGATGAGTTTGTGTAGTCCGATACAAAAAGATTAAAATAAATCAAAGAGGAATAAAAAATATAAAGCGACATATTGTTGTATGAGTTTCACCAGAGTTCATTTCTTGACTGAATTGTATAAACGTGTCTACTTATTCGCTTATCTAAATCTATTAGAACACCATTTATCAATTTAACTTATAACAACTTCGAAATATTGTAACCCCTTCTATAAAAATCAAAATCTATTAATATTTCAATCAAATCAAAACTTCTCCATAAGTCATGGCTACATAATTAGTTGGTGCACAAAAGTCTATAACAAGCACGATAGTGATTAAAACTCGGTGCCCAATTGTAACATAAGTGTGACTTCTCCAAGTGACTCCTCAAAAGACAAAACATAGTGCTAGTAATTAATCAAAAAAGACCAACAAATTAAGAAATTAGGACCAAAAGTAGGGCTTTTCTCATTAATTCTCAACCACTAAAAGAGCCTCGTACACGTACTTGTTAGTGTTCTAATTACTTAATCAATAAAGAATTCTTTTTATATAAATTATAGTATGTTGTTCAACTAATGTAATGAGAGTACAATATGGGCCCTTACGAAAATGGGCCAAGATCTATACAGGAAATACATGGGCCAAACATGTAATCTAACATAAATGATTATGGATGTGTTTGGAAGCACTTTTCAAATGGGCTTTTAGAGATAAAAGTCCATTTGCAAACATGTTAGTTGTTTGGTGAAAAATTCAAATGGACTTTTAGAATAAGCCACTTTTTTCAAAAGCCCATTTTGGAGAAGTGCATATTAGTGATTTTTGAAATTTTTATTCCAGCACTTCTTGAGAAGTTATATAAGAAGTTAGTCCCACCAAACGCTTTACATTTCTAAAAGCACTTATTTAAATTGTCCATTTAAAAAAAATCCATTTCACAAATGGACTTATAATTGAAAAGTGGATCCAAACATATCCTATATTTTCTAATGATTCTTACTGTTTGATCTTATTTGGCCCAATGGACTTGACTCAATAGCCCAATAAATGCAATAGAGGCCTTTTATATTTAATTGGGTCAAGAAGGCCCAATAAGTTTTTTTTTTCATATTAGTAAAGGAAGGCCACAAGGCCTAATAAGTTGAATTAGGAAATGAAGATCAATTCTATAAGGAACCTCTATATCTTTGTTTGTTGATAGTAAATAAGCATCAAATACAATTACAAATTTGTTGTTCAAAGGAAAGAATAGACTACAATTAGATAGTTTTATGTATTTGTGATTATCTTTTGGATCACAATAATCTTATTTTCAATTCATTTTGATGTTTTGGTCAATTGATATAATGACCTTTTACTCTGATTTTTGCGATATAAAATTACACTGTTAATTATTTTGGATATTATCTAAAATACTACGTTATTATGTTGATAATTTTTATTTAAGCTTTTCATAACGTTGTAGTGATAAACAAACATGCTATATGAAAATTGCATGTTTGCCATTTGTCACGAGATTAACTTCCTTCATGTAGAGAAGATAAATACAAAATGTAGTTGGGAAAGGCGAAGAAAAACAGGTAGTAGGTGAAAAAGGCCAAAATTTAATTTCAGATTGAGAGGATCCTACTCAAGAATTAAATGACCTTTGTCTATTTCAATTATACAACATTTAACCAAAAAATTAAAAAGTCATTGTAATATGATTATTACAATCCCAAAATAATTACAAAAATCTCATCCTCATAAATGAAGAAGTATCCAACCACCCCCACCTTATTCCTCTTTCTACAAACATATCCAATGCATAAATACATTGTACCCTCATCTTTGCATGTTGTACTTCAATTTATAAATAAGAAAATAAGAAAAAGGTAATAAATTTCCTTTTTCTTTTAAATAAATAAGGTAAAAAAGATTTATAGTACTATCCAAACTATTTCCTTCTCCGAACAAATAGCCGCAGTACCTTCCGCATCGAAAGTTGTACCTTCAAAATCTAGTAAATAAATTTGAAATCACCTCTGTCACGTTATTACATCTCATGGTGTAGTCCCCACATTCACACCATCAGCACACCAAACTTTTTCTCCCCCAATTCTAGAGAGAGAAATAAAAACCCCCAAATCATATTCTTCTTCTGATCAATTTCACTGGGGTTTTGGGTTTTATTATTTAAATTTCTGTTTTCTTGCAATTCAATTCCGGGTTTTCAATTTTTCGAGGATTATTTATGAAATTAGGGAATGGAGTATGTTGGCAGAAGGGTGAAGAAGGAAATTCTAGGGCAGGGCACAATTTTTGGTTCAATTGAATCGTATGAATTGGCCACTGGTCTGTATAGGATCGTGTATGACGATGGTGGTTCTGAAGAATTAGGGTTATCTGAAGTTTTGAAACTATTGGTGTCTATGGAGCCGCAGAATCAACGTGGCATTGATGATAAAGGTAAAAGTAGTGGTAATTTAGAAATTGAGAGTGGTGTTTGTGGTAAAGTGGTTGGTAGGGATGGTAATTGTGGGGAATTTGACTTGAATTTGAATAAAGGTCCTGATTTGAATGATGATGAGTGTATTTATTTGAGTGATGATGATGATCATGGGGGTAATAAGGTTGGTGGTGGGGCTAAGTTGCATGATTTGGACTTGAATGAGGGGTTGAATCTGGAGCTCGATGAGGGGTTGGCTTTGAATAATAAAGGGGCTGTGGAGGAGAGGTTTGAAGTAAAGAAAGAAATTATCGATCTGAATTTGGATGCGAATGAGGATTTTGAAAATTTAAGTGATGAGAGAGAAGGACAGTGGTTTGACTTGAATTTGGAGTCAACGGAGGTCGTAGCTAAGAGTTTGGATGATTGTGAGGGGCCATTAGGAGAAAATGACAGGGTTCTTACTGAAGGAGATACGGCGATGAGGGACGTGTTGGTGGAGGATGATAACAAGGCAATTTTAGTGAATGTGGATGTTGTCAATGGGAAACTGACTTTAAATTTGGATAACAAGGAAGAGAGCCCATTGAAGAATAATGCTGCTGGGGCTGATAATGAAGAATTGGCCCAGGTAAGTACACAAAGGAAGAAAAGAGGTAGGAAGAGAAAAGGTGCAATGAATAACATTGCTGCATTGGCTACACCAGAAACAGTTAAGGTGGATTTTGGAACTGGGAATATAGAATTAGACTTGGAATACAGAGAAGAAACCCCGTTAAGAAATGGCATTGATTCAGTTGATTGTAATAATGGAATTCCGGAAAGTGCTCAAAGAGGGAGACGAGGTAGGAAGAGAAGAGAGTTATCGGATGACGCTGTTACATTGCCTACACCAGGAACAGGATTGAGAAGGAGCAGTCGTAGAGCAAAAATAGCTGCGTTTTCTGATCAATACCAAGTTTCTAATGCAACAGGACTGAATGGCATTAATGATCAGTTATCATCTCCAGCACTTAGCATCATGTCAGATGAAAAGGTGTCAAGGGTTAGGCATGGAAAATCTACTGAATGTGACATTCTTCCACCAAAGGTGGAGTTTCCACCTTCTTCTTGCAATCTGGATCTCAAGGGAGTATCGGTGTTCGATTTAGTTTCTGTTTATGCATTTTTGAGGTCATTTAGTACTTTATTGTTTTTAAGCCCCTTCGAATTGGGTGAATTTGTGGCATCTGTTAAATGTAATAATTCAACAATATTGTTTGATTCCATTCATGTTTCCCTTTTAAGAATATTAAGGAAACTTTTGGAGTCTCTTTCCAGTGAAGGTTCTGCTTCCGCCTCTGATTGTCTCAGGTATTAAGTTTACGCTTGCTCATATAATATTATATATTTGGAATCATTTTGTCGTACTTATTACTTCTCATCTGAAAATTTTAATTTAGGTCGCTTAATTGGGATTTTCTCGACTTAATTACGTGGCCAATGTTTCTCGTTGAGTATCTGTTATTGCACAGTCCTGGATACATTCCTGGTTTAGATCTTTCTGAATTGAAACTTTTCCAAAGTGACTACTACAAAATGCCCGTTTCAGCAAAGGTTGAGATACTGCGCCATCTATGTGATGATGTACTTGAAGTGGAAGCCGTAAGGTCAGAGGTAAATAGAAGGACTGTTGCTTCAGATCGATACCCAGATTTGGAGCGTAATGTAAAATTTGAAAGCTCCAGAAAAAGAAAGGCTGTGATCGATGTTGCTAGCAATTCCTGCATTACAGAAGAGGAACCTGCTGATGGGAATAGTGATGAATGCTGCCTTTGCAAGATGGATGGGAACTTAATATGCTGTGACAGTTGCCCTGCAGCATTCCATTCAAGGTGCGTAGGGGTTGTAAGTAGTCTATTGCCTGAGGGTGATTGGTATTGCCCTGAATGTGCAATTGAGAAGGATAAGCCTTGGATGAAAGTGGATAAATCAATCCGAGGAGCAGAACTGTTGGGTGTTGATCCCTATGGACGGCATTTCTATAGCAGCTGCGGTTACCTGTTGGTGTAAGTTCCTCTTCGTTAAGTTAGCTAAGACTTTCACCTGAATTTAGTTTTTGGAGCAGATGATCAATATACATGTATGAGAAGTATGAACGTATTTTGTAGGCTAAACTTATCTATCTTTTAGTTTCAAATTTTTTTAACTGTTAAACTGCGGGTAATGTTATGGCATTAGCGAACGGCATGCGTAGAAGGTACATCTTATCATTAAAAACATAAGTGACTCAAAAAAGTACTTATGTTGCACGTTGATTGCAGAAACATTCAGGTATTTGTATAACGTAGTTATTGTTTAAGTTTTTTCTTTCTTTTATTTGCATTTATATTCTTTTTCTGTTTTGATTTTGGACATTTATGATATTCATTATCTAATTTTTCCCATTATTAACTACCGATTCTTGGATTTGGAAAGAAGTTATAATGGAAGTGAGCAAGGATGTGTGAGATGCCTTTTCCTGCACTCTGTATATTCCATAACTCATGCAATTTTGTCGGATTTTTGAGGAAGCAGAACAAAGGAAAATCTTCTTTGCCTAGTGTGCTTTTTTATGAGTTGCATCTTTTATTTTTGTGCCTTGATGTAGGAAAAGTTATGTCAGATGCTTGTAGAAAGAAGCAACTCATCATTTGGTTTGCCTTTTTTTGAAGGTTATCATCGACCCGGTTATGAATGCTAACAGTAGCCATTACTCTGTTGACATCTTCAATTTGTTAATCACAAATTGACTTAATTACTGTTACCATATGATGAGAGCATATATTTTTTAACCAGTCGCTCTGGTTACTGTTTCCTGTACGGGTTTTGAGCTGTAGCGTGTTTTATGTTGATCCCTCCTTAGTTGCTTCGTTATTTGAATACCACCATAAATTTCTTTACATTGACACTTATGGAACCTAAAATTTGTTCACTACTTTTTGATTCTCAGTGTCTCTTTTGGATTATATGCTTGCAGCCTCCTTAAAAGTAAATATATTTTTTTACGTACGATATTTTGGATTTCCCTTTTCTGCGTATATGTTGTTATGCTTTATAAAAGCTAAAACATTTTACCTTAACACACTTTTTGAAAATTGCAAAAATTAGATTTGGTTTAGTATATGATATGTTTCTAACAATCGCATGACAAACTGCATCGTTTCTCTTTTTCTTTTGAAAATTCGTTTATTTCTTCTTTTTAATACAAAAATTAATATGCACTATATGTTTTTCTATTTATATTTACCATGTTTTGAGCTAGTTGTTTCAAAATACTAATTATGAAAGACTAGTTAGTATCATTAATTTTCTAAGTCCCTCGAACTTCGTTCCCGATAAAACTTCGCTAAAAAATGTTTGGACACTTACATTTCAGTTGAACATTAAATGTATTAACTGATCTTGGTTCAAAACTGGATGGTGTCTCTATCAGTTGCACTCTCTTTTAATTCATAACCCGGAAGGAAAGAATCCTCCCTTATCATCCTTGTGGTTTTTTATCCTCATACAAGTGATTCTTGTTTATACCTCAGTAAAAAGCTCATAACATCTTGATGTTTCAAGGTGGAAGAGTTAATATTAACACATAACTTACTTTTATTTCTTTTCTTGATAGTCTCAATTATACATATGAAAACGTTTTCCCGAGAGAATAAATAAATTTTGAATAAAGGCGTGTCTCTTTACTTGGCATTGTTTGCTGAAATTAGTCTGAGTGGAAATATAATTTTTCTTTTAGTTTTGTGACTTGATCAATTTCGCTTATTAACAAATCACTCACTTTGGACTTTCGTAACGTGAAAAGTGTTATTATAAGTGAACATATAAATCGTTTGTTTATAAGTGAACACATGTAATCGTTTTGTACCGTACCAAATAATATTTAGTGGGTGACGTCATGGTTATTAATAGCGAATGGCGCGGCGTGGCGACAAGGGTCTCGCGGCGCGGCGCGGCGCGGCGTACGCCTTTTTGAAGTATAAAAATAAAACAATTATATGTACTAATATAATCAATAATATGCTATCTTTTTAACAATAATATCCATTATTGTGTTAGATATAACCATAAGTATTAAGTTTTCAAGAAATAAACAAAAAATAAAACGAACTCATGTCAAGCCTTTCAACGTAACAATAAAAAAACAATGTAATACTCTAATTATCTAAATTCAAATATGCTAACTCGATTTTGACAGCTAAAGGTTAGGGTTATTTTAATTTGGTGTCTAATTTTGAAGGTTTAATGGTTGTGTATCCCAAATTTACCTATTTGACTAGTTGACCATTCGATTTTACCTTTTGGATTCAATTTTGACCCAAGTTTAATTTTAAACGTCGAAATGGCGCGCCATTTTGAGCCTTCAAGGCGCACGGCATGGCGAAAATGGCGCCGCCATATCAAAGATAGGTGACATGCCATGGTTCATGGCGTTGAGGGTGCGCCATGGTTCATGGCGTTGAGGGTGCGCCATGAACACGGTGTGCCATGGCGCACGCCATGCGCGCCATTCACAACTATGACTTGATTATGTGATTTCAGATATCCGTGTAGTGAAACTAATGAATAGCTCAAAATGGATGTTTTTCAATCCTATTAATTAAAGTAGGATATCTTATAAAATAACATTTCCCATTACAACTTACCTTTTCTAACTTTTTGCGTTTCAAAATCAATGATTCTATTTAACTTTTGATTAAATAAGGTAGTTATTGTTATTCTAATTGTGTCTTTATATATTGACCTCTGCACTACTGCTTTTCAGGTTAGAGTCCACCAATGACGAATACTCATTCTGGTCTTATGATAGAAATGACTTGCCTACCCTTATAGAAACTCTGGAGTCATCACCGCGCATTTATGAAATTATAATTTGTGCCATCAGCAAGCATTGGTGTCTAGTTCGTGGGACCAGAAATGATGTGGACACTCGGTCTTACTCTTTACAGTCCGCTTTCCCTAAAAAAGTGCTACTAAATGATGTGCCTCCAATATCTTCAGAAACTTTTAACAATAATGAGGTTTTTGATGATAAAAGATTTGATGACAAATTAATGGTGATTACTCAATCCAGTAATACAGAAGTTGAAAACGCAGAGCATGTTACTGCAGTGCTGGAGAGTGGCAACCATGGAGTGGAGATGGAAAATCTTTTAGCAACTTCTGAGGGATCAGCTGAAGTCTCTCAGACGTTGGAAAAGACTGATACCTTAAACGAAGATCAGTTGGGTTGTTCCAAAACATGCAAGACATCAACTACCTTAAATGTTGAAAAAGGGAAGAATCTTAATTCTGGAAACTATGGTTATGCACAACGCACCTTTAACTCCGAAGGATTGTCGTCTCAAGTGCACTCTGGGATAAATTATGTTAATTGTTATGAATTTGCTCGAACAGCCTCCTCAGTTTTTGAAGAATTGACATCTAGATCATTGGATAAGAGCTCTTTGGATTCCCCAAGATCTGTGGAAGAAGTTATAACATGTCAGCTGAAGATTGTATCGAATAGATTTGCTGGTTTTTCTTGGTCAAATATTCAAAATTCGAAAGTGAACCACGTGAAAGAAAAATGTGGGTGGTGCTTGTATTGCCGAGTTCCTGAAGACGAAAGGGAATGCTTATGCATCATGAATGAGAGAATTCCATCTGTAGAAAATTTTACATGTGAGGTTTTAGGTATCAAGCCAATAAAAAATAGGCAAAACCATCTTATTGATGTCATGTGCCATATCATATGCATCGAAGATCACCTGCAGGGTCTTCTGTTGGGCCCTTGGTTAAATCCACATTATTCCATGCATTGGCGTAAAACAGTTCTCGCGGTGACCGGCATTTACTCATTGAAAGATTTGCTTCTTAAGGTGCACATATTTCCTCCTTGTATGTTTTCTAATATGTTGATAAAATTGTAATTTTAATTGCTTTGCAGCATTGCAAAATCAGGAAAGTTAATCATCACGAATAGATGTTACTGAGTCATTGAAAAGAAACTATAGCGTTTCATGTTCAGGTTTTGTACTCAAATTGCACTTGCAAGAATTGTTCAGGTTTTGCACTCAAATTGCACTTCCAAGAATTCTAAAGCTGCTAGCAAGTTTTTAGTGGCATCTTAGTTAGAGGAAATTGTTTTGCTCATTGGACATTGAGTGATGTTACTAAACATATCTGACCATGCGATGGCACTGGTACTAAGCCGTCGCTTGCATGGATCCGAGATAATGTGTTGATTTTATCTTCAATTTACAAGAATATGACATCTTGAATGCTACGTGATCTTGATGCGTTATTCTATTTACACTGAACAGAGTTGGTCAATCTTTTCATTTTCCTCGTATTAGTTGCGTGACTATTTTTGTCTTTTGGCACCAGCTAGAGTCAAATTTGCATCATCTAGCACTTTCTGCTGACTGGAAAAAGCATGTAGATTCTGTTGCCACAATGGGCTCTGCTGCTCACATCATCAGCAAGTCTGCTCGAGCATCTTCGAGAAATGGAAATAGCAGCAAAAGAGCAAAGTCTTTCATGCACGAGACCGGCCCATCTTCAAATGCTGCAACGGGGCTTAGTTTATTCTGGTGGAGGGGTGGAAGGGCTTCACGTGAGCTCTTCAATTGGAAGGTGTTGCCTCGGTCTTTGGCTTCAAAAGCTGCCCGACAAGGTCTACAGTTTCTCTTGTTTATCAAACTTGTGATCTTTATCAAATTTTTATCTTTTTGTATTAAAATGTCATCTAAACATGTTCCAAGTTAACTGACTTTTGTAGGCGGACGTAAGAAGATACCAAACGTACTATATACTGACAGTGGAGAATATGCCAAGCGGACCAAATATGCTTCCTGGAGAGCTGCTGTTGAGATGTCAAGAAGTGTGGAGCAACTTGCTCTTCTGGTATGTATATCATTGTATTTATATTCTCCATGTTATTCTCGCTTTATCTTGCGCAAAGGACAGTAAAATGGGGCTCTCGAAGAAAGCTTGATTTTCTTTGGGAGTACATTTTAAGCGCCAAAATTTATTCTGTGATGTGCTGTTATGTACAATATCATTCTTTGTGATATATGTAGTTTTTATAGTATGGTCTGTAGATGGAAACTATATATTTGACGATTTCCCCCAACCAATGAGAAAGGAAAAAGGAGATAGAGCCGAGACAATTACATTATTTACTGATACATAACTTAAATTAAACGCTCATGAATACTTTTCACGTTTGCAGGTTAGGGAACTTGATGCGAACATCAGATGGAATGATATTGGGAATACTAACTCTATCTCAAAGATGGACAAAGAATCTGTGAAATCTATGCAATCCTTTAAAAAGGTTATAATTCGTAGGAAGTGCTCTGAGGGAGCAATGGTCAAGTATCTTCTTGATTTTGGCAAAAGAAGATTTATCCCCAATGTTGTTGTGAAACATGGATCCAAGCTTGAAGATTCGTCAAGCGAAAGGAAGAAATATTGGCTGGAAGAGTCACATGTTCCATTGCATCTCTTGAAAGCTTTTGAAGAGAAAAGAATTGCTCGTAAATCCAACCAGATGAAGCCTGGAAAACTTCGTGAGAGTAGTAGAGTAGTGCAGAAGGCCTTCAAGAAAAAGGGATTTGCTTATCTTTTCTCAAGAGCTGAGAGATCAGAGAACCATCAGTGTGGGCACTGTCACAAAGATGTCCTTATCAGGTATTATATAGCCCTACGGCCATCTCCAACCCATTTTTCCATTTTGCACCAAATTGGTGCAAAAATTGCACCAGTTTGGCGCAATTGCAGTAAATTCACTCCAACCTATTCTATTTCTTATTCACTGTACCAAAAAGGAATCTTACAAAATATTCCCTTTTTTCCAACTTTTTTATATTACAATCTTTCACAAATAAAACTCATAACTTTTACTTATTGTACATTTTCACCCAAGAAAATATGCTTTGTTAATAAAATTTACAAAAATATATTTTTTTATTATACACAATAAAGGGAGAAGGATGAACCAAAAAGAATTTGTATTTTATTCTAGTTGAATTAAATATAACCTATATGATTTATTTATAACAAATTAAATTTCTATGGACTAAATTGAAAACAATTCAAACTAATTAATAATAAAATATATATTTTATATAAGTTAGAATATAAAATATGTATATATAATTTAATAATAAACTTAAATTATTAAAATATAATCAATAGTATATAATTATAACTAATTAAATTTATAGGGGTTAAATTAAAAATAATTTAAACTTTATAAACTTAAAATGGACTAAAATAAAAAACAAGCAAAAATACAAGGGACCGAAATGCAAAATGCCAAAAAAAAATTTAAAAAAAGAAGAGTTGCGCGCTAAATAGCACAACTACAGAAATGGCGCAGCACTGTAGCTGCGCCGCCTTCTGGCGTAGCAAATGGCGCTGGGTTGGAGACAACTTAGCGCCATTTCATCTCCCCCAGCGCTATAATAGTGCTGGGTTGGAGATGGTCTAACTGTCTGTGTAGTTACTTTTATAAAGAAAGACCCTGGAGCATTAAATCATCTAACCTCTATTTCCGAAGTTTATGGATGAAGTACCTAATGTCATCTGATTTATTTCAAAGAGAAAATTTCTGGTATTTGTATGAGATGAAAAACAGTCAAGTGAATAAATTTTGTTTGTTTATACTTAAGTTTTCTGTGGTGTCTTCATTGTTTCGTAAATGTGAAGACATTTCTTTATTTTGTTTGAATGGACTAAAAACATGATCGCCTAAGATGCTTTCTTTTTCATGTGAAATTTTATTTTACCTTCTGATATTGCAATGTCAGTGATCAGCTTACTTGTGTTGATTTGCAGGGAAGCAGTGAGCTGCCAGTATTGCCAAGGTAAAATCCCTTAGTTTGCTAAGAGTTCTTACTGTTTTCGCTGAGATTTTTTATTGATGATATTTTTTTTTTGTGATGCTGCTCATACTCTTAACAGATAATTTTTGGATCTGTCCATTTTACTCTTGTTCTGTTTTTGTCATTGTCGAGCAAGCAACTAATCTTGACATGGTTTTGGTTTTTTATGCAGTCGAGTTCTCCTATTGTCTTTTTCAAATGGTATTGGTAAAACCCCAAGTAGTCATTAATGAATGTAAAATTTATTCAAACCCATATGAATGGTTCTAGTTCTACCCCAAGCAATCTTTCATAATTTTTTAATATAAAAGTTAGTTGGTTATGTGTAGCAACATATGTTAACAGGTTAATTGTCTGATTCTATGTTTGATTACATGGACCTCTACTCTTACTTTTGGAATTACATCTATCTTCGGTGCAATTCATCTCCATCCAACAATCGCCCCCTTCTGTTGGTCAGCCTAACAGACTTTGCTTGCCTCATCACTAGTTTTTTGAAAAATGACTATGACATCACCCTAATTACTGAGCTCCGTAAAAGGGATAAATGTAATTTCAAAAGTAAGAGGGAAGATCCCTGCAATTAGTTACAGTAACAAAGGAAGTTTGTATAATTAACCCTACATCTATAATGTTGTATGTTTTAAATTTTTGCAGCTTTCTTTATTATACAGATGATTTACTAATGATTCATTTGATACTTGAATCGATCATCAGGCTTTTTCCATAAAAGACATGTTAAGAAATATGCTGGATCCATCACCAGTGAGTGTACATACAGTTGTCAAAAATGCCAGGGAGGGGAGTTTGTGAAAATTGATGCAAGAAGTGGGGTTTCTGAGTCTTCACAACTCAAAATTGAATCCAAAAGGTTGAAGCCATTATGCACCCTGAAAGAGAAAAGGAAGGGAAAAAAGAAGAAACCAGTGAAATCTAAAAACAGAAAACGAGTTCCTTTGGTCATTGTACCTTTGCGTCGATCTGCTAGAAATGCTGGACGCGTTTCAAAGCTTTCTTTGCCAAATACCAAGGTGAAGAAACGCAAGAAGGGAAAACAAGCCAAGTCTGGAAAGCGAAAGTCTAGGAAGCTCAACAATGGTTGTCGGCAGAAGAAGAGATCACCCGCATCTTACAGTTACTGGTTGAATGGTCTACAATTGTCAAAAACCCCAAACGATGAAAGAGTTATGTTTTTCAAGAGTAGTGTGCTTCTCGTGCTTTCGGACCAGGTGACTTCTTTAAGTGACGCAGACGTACCAAAATGCATACTTTGCTGCGAAATGGAATATAAACCTGAGCTGAATTATGTGGCTTGTGAAATGTGCGGAGGTAAAAATCTCGAATTTGATAAATCACTATTAATTTGATAAATCACTCTTGTTTTTACATGATACCCTGTAAAGGATTCGGATAGTTGGATAATATTTAATTAGGGAATGAATTTATGTATGCGTAGCTTGCATGATTGATATCCTCAATTGATGGAATATGATTATCTTTTGACTCGAGTCTTAAATTCTCTTCCTATCTGATTATTTCCTGTGCCACTACTTGCAGTGTGGTTTCATGGAGATGCTTTTAATCTCGGAGCTGATAAAATTGACTACCTTATCGGTTTTAAGTGCCACAAGTGTCTAAATAAGAGTCCTCCTGTCTGCCCTCATCATTTTCCAACAGGAAACAGCAACATCAAACTTGTTTCAGAAAATAAGGCCGAAACTGAATGCATGGGGGAAGATTCCAATATTTTGTCCAGCTCAGATGACAGATCATCGGATTTGAAGTCTCAGATCATTGATAAATCCAAGGATGTACTTTTGACTGTTAATGATTCTGTTGAACTTGGAGAAGCAGAGAGAGAGTCGCTGAATGTTGTTGAAACTGTATCTACAATTCCCAATTCTGACATAATAGGTGGAGATTAATCTTCACCATAACACATAGCCTTGTGAAGAATGGTTCTGAAACCTGTAGCAGATAGAGATCTTTCTGATTTATCTAAGTTGTCCCCAACAAACAAATTTTGGTATCAGGTGATTTGTATGGTGGGATAGGAAAATGTAGATTAGATTTGTAGTTCATAGTTCATACTCTTCGGAAGGCATTGTGCTAATACTACAGATGTTAAAACATTTTAAGCAACTTGAAATATTAGCTGAAATTCAAAATTTCATTAAGCTTTGCAGCAAATTAGAGCAAATACAAAATAGTTTGCAGTTATGTTTTTCTTTTGTCATGGTATATCCTCCAGTTCTTCAGTGATGAGTTGTTATTGCGTCTGCCTTTGCTTTTTATGCCCCAAAATAGATATGTGCATGTTCTTATATGGAGTTTTTTTTTATTGTTTGGTGACCTTTCTGGCCATCATTTGAAGAGGAATAGATGTTTAGGTTGAATGTGTTATCCTCCATTTTGAGTTCCAATGTTCTCGTTTTCTTCAGTCCAACTCGATTAAATGGATTATTTGTTAATTTGATTCTATTATAACCAAAAGTTTAGAATTCTCTTTCTTCACAGTAGCTGTGTATTATTTGTTAGAATAATGTGTTTTAATTTCCTTTTAATTTTATTCCTGTAGTCTCAAGCTGCAAGTTGAAATGTATCTGAGGTTTTGAATTCTTTGGGTCTTGATTCTATGAATTGTTATGCGAAATATTTATTGGTGTGTGTATGTATGCAGCAATTGTGGTACTTTTGTTGTTCTTCTTAGCACATGGCAGAATAATCCTGTCTTTTTGAAACCTAGATGCATGTATACAAATTTTTGTATGCATGAGTTTTATTACTATTTTTGTTGTCTTTCAGTATGATGGTATAACAAATACTCCCACAGTTTGCTTACTTTTTATATTTCGAAACTCTCGTGTTGAATGAAAATCTCGTTGAGGGCTAGAAATTTGGTCGAAATCCAAGATGTTGCTAGAAATTTAAAGACAGAATGGAAATTGGATTGCAATGTGCAGTTGGTCAAAGCTAAACCGTCATCTGGTCCGCGAGGTATGTTTTTCTTGGTTAATCTGGTTATTGTCATCTTGTAATATATGTGATAATGTTTCAGAATGAAATCGACTAAATAACTAAATTTTTTGGAGTCCATATTGCAGAGATGAGGGGAAAATAGTGGTTATAAAGGTCTGATGAGTAAATTTGATGCCAAATTTTAAAAGGTTGTTAAAAATGGCTTTATATGTTGTGTATGGTATTCTTGTTTTAACTTGAGTTTTTCTTACTTGTTAGAGACCAACAATTGAATATTTTGTCCAAAATGTTTTGGGCCTTTTAATTAGGTGTTTATTTACATGGGGTTATTGATTATGGTGGAAAGAATATATGGAATTGTGAAGCTAAGTTGCATGGTACTTCATATTCTTGTAGCCACCTGTTTGAAGTGAAAAAATTGCATTGATGTTATAAGCTTTAAAACTTGCTTCTTGGGTGTATAAAATGAAGTCTTTTAGTGTAATAATACAATGTCTTGTACTTATAAACATTCTCCTGAATGTTCTTTCTCTTTACTTTTCAGGTGTGAAACTAAATACGAAAGCGTAATGAATTTGCTCGATTGGACCTGAAAGGGGACATCTCTTCGCCAGCGATGATGGGGTGCAGATTTTTCGTACAATTGAACATATTTCAAACGGTACGTGTTTGTGTTATTATATTCTTTTTCCACATGTTATATCAAATCAAATTGGTTAAAAGACATTATATCTCATCTACAACGATAGAAAGTTTTTCCATCGGGAAAGAAAGCTTAGAGGTAATCTTGGAGTATCCTGTATAATCACGAAGAGCAAAAAATGGCTATCTGAGAAGTACGACTATTGTTTGTTCATATGTATGTATACGTGTACGTATATATGTTTGTTCATATTGGTTCCCGAGTTTCGTTGTCAAGTATAGTCTCATGAAATTGATGCCTGCAGGTGTGTGTGCTTGTCTGAAATAGTGTATAAGTAGCAGCTGAAATTCACTGAATCATTGACATATATTTGTGGTTTGTTTTGTAGTTTTATCTGTTTGTGATGGAATTTGAAATTTATGGCGTAATTTTATGTTATATTGGGTCTAATAAATTAATTATATATGAACAACTATTAGCTGTATTCTACAGGTACACTATATATATCTTTCTTTATCCCACTCTCTCCCACTTGAGACTATAAACCATTGCCTAATAATGGACCCAATGTTTTGGATATATCTCCTGAATATGGGCCCACCAAGGGAACACAACTTCAGAAGCCCAAATAGCCACGTGGCACCCTCAAAACACATCACTTTTTTCATTATTTATCAAAAAAATTAAATCTTTCCCAAGTGGGTATACTATATCCTATATATATGTAGCATAATCACAATCACAACCTCAGAGCTTATTTAGTACCCAAAAAAACCCACCATTAAGCTCAAAATCAAGAACCAGAATGGCTGATTACTTCTTACAGAGCTTCAAACAGTCTTTCACTTTATCAGACATTGATACACAAATAGAAGTTAGCGACCAATTTCCAGGGCTAAATCCAACTCATGCTGATCAAGATATTTTCCATGGCTTGATGGGATCACTTTCCCGTGACAGTTTTTTTCTTCAAATACCTGATTGCCCTGGAAATAATAACCTGGAAAATGATTTCCCTGGATTATTTATCCATGAAGATGCCACTTTGGCACCTGTTTTAGCTCAGCCCGTTATATCGAACGAAAACGACTGTAAAGACAGGAAGAGGAAAACAATGGAGATTGGCAATACCCCAGAAACCAGCTCTGCAAATTCATATTCTGCTCAAAGTTTTGAAAATGGGATTTTGAAGACAAATGTAAACTTTGATTTTGCTTTGTCAAATAAATTTTAGAATAATTTGGGTTATGATTTTAAGTTTGTTTTGTTTTGCAGTGTGCTAAAAGAGGAAAACGAGTGAAGGAAGATGGAAAACCAGGCCAAGTGGTTCATGTTAGGGCCAAGAGGGGCCAAGCCACTGATAGTCATAGTTTAGCAGAAAGGGTAATAATTTTTTCAAATTTATTTACTATTTTAGATTGATTAACTATAAGTAAATATTTAATTGAAATCAAAATTAATTGGTTACTGTTTCAGGTAAGAAGAGGAAAAATTAACGAGCGATTAAGATGTTTGCGGGATATTGTTCCAGGATGCTACAAGGTATATTTAATATTTCATTTCAATTTACCTAAGTATTTTTTTCAATTTCTTGGTTTTAATGCAAAGTACTAATATGGTTAAATAAACAGACAATGGGAATGTCAGTAATGTTGGATGAGATCATCAATTATGTCCAATCTTTGCAAAATCAAGTAGAGGTGAGTAATAAAAATGCTTATATGATGGTCAAAATTAATTATATATATATATATATATATTATATTTTATATATGATTTTTTTGTATTTTTTCAATTCAGTTTCTATCTATGAGGCTTACGGCTGCAAGCACGTTTTACGACTTCAACGACATGGATGCCATGGATACAATTCAGGTTTGTTCTTTAAACTCAAATAAGCACAATTAATCAGGTCTTTTATTTTATTTTATTTTATTTTATTTGTTTTTACTTAAATTAATGATCAATGTAATTAATAAAATATATATTTTTTGACTTTTTTCTTTGCAGAGACCAAAGGGATTTCCATCTGCTCAAAGTGGCTCGTTGGACCTCAATTTTGGTCATTATCCACACAACATATAAAGATTTTTTTATATATATTTTTTTTACTGAATGAAATTGTAGTGCTCAAGACATATATGGCCAACAAAGACAATAGTAAAAAGTTATATACTTAATTTGTACCAGTTCTCACATGTTTGATATAAACCCAATTATTAATTGTAATCATGTAATCAAAATCTATTTTTTGAGTTTGAAAATGATATTAATTAAGACTCGGGATATGATTATTGCCGGCGTTATTAGTAATATGTAAGACGATTTTGTGATTGGTTATAAACTTATAATAAAATGTACAATCAAACGCGTTATTAAAGGTGATTAATTAGGCATAAATAGTTGATTTTAAGTAATGGTGTCAACAAGATTTGCATGATAACTACAAGCAATCAACTAAACGGACTATCAAGTTACGAATACGAAAGGTGTAGGACCCTTAATAATTGACAACTTGATTAATAGAAGAAAAATAATATTTAGAGAAAATCAATCCACCTAGAAACCAGGCACTACTTTTTTGGTTTTTTTTTAGGGTTTTTGCGATTTCATTCTAATTTAAATAGATTTTATCGTGCACAATTATTGAATCTATCATATACAAATAATTGTATATGTTAGATAATATTCAAATTAGTTTAGATTATATAGTATCCTATCGTATCTTTTATAATCTTGTAGTTATTTAGTTTTATCTTATTTCCATATTTGTAGGTAGATTACGATTTCATTAGATTTTATTGTAACACTATTTATACCCTTCTTTTATCAATAATATAATTCACGGAGTTTCATATTTATTCAACATGGTATCAGAGCCATGGCTTCTAGCCTTGGTCTCTCGATCTTTCGCTTCCGTTACCGCCATCAAGTCGTCGACCCCGTCCGACGCACCTATCCTTTTTTTTAATATACATTATCTTGTGTTTTGCTTCAGCTATTTTTAAGTCGCCGACCCCGTCCGACGCACCTTATTTTAGTTTAGTTTTATTTTTTATGTTATCATCGCTCATCCTTGACAAATAAGGAGTTTGAGTTATTGTTGCCGCACCATCTAGGTGCCGCTGGTTTGTAGTTTTTTATTTGTATGTTACGAGCGCTTGCCCTGAAAGTAAGGAGTTTGAGCCTTTATCGCAGTCTGTCCTCATCATACGAGGACTTAGAATATTTTTTTTTAATGTTAAAACCGCTCACTCTTGGAAATAAGGAGTTAGAGCCATTGCCGCCGCCTTTCAAGGTTATCGCCGGCTTTTATTTTTTTGGATTTGGATCCAGTTTCAACGTTCAAGATCCCACGTTTCAACTGCGGGGAAGTGTTAGATAATATTCAAATTAGTTTAGATTATATAGTATCCTATCGTATCTTTTATAATCTTGTAGTTATTTAGTTTTATCTTATTTTCATATTTGTAGGTAGATTACGATTTCATTAGATTTTATTGTAACACTATTTATACCCTTCTTTTATCAATAATATAATTCACGGGGTTTCATATTATTCAACAGTATATCAAAGTGTAGATATTGAAATTTTGCAACCAATCAAATCATGCCACGTGGAAATATTGACCAATCAAAAGTCGTCTACGACAAATGATATTTATCTATTTAAGTTAATTTATGGATAATTATCAAATCAAGTTGATTTTTGGATAATATCTAGAAGATCTATCTAGATCTTCTATCAACCAATCAAATGGCTCCAAAATTATGATAATTATTTATTAAATTAAATGGATAATTATCAAGGGATTCCAAATTATCCATAACTCTTCCATCCTACACCTATAAATAGGGTCCTTTAGAGCTCATAATGAACACACACAGAAGCTCAATCAAAAAGCTAGAGAAGACGAAGGAAGCTCTTCAAATTTTCTCTACGAAGGTTCTTCAAATATTCAAGGCGTTCTATGCGATATTCAAGGCGTTCTTGAAGATATTCATCAAATTATAGCGTTTGATTCGTAATTACGGTGCTAAACCTACGAATTAACGTTATAGATATTCAAATCAAATTTAAGGAAGATCAAAGTCACAAAGTCAACCTTGAAGATTTCAAATTCCATATCAAATTCAAGCGTTTGATCCGAGATTAAGCTGCCAAGCCCTCGAATTAACGTTATAAACATTCAAGTCAACATTGGAGAAGATCAAAGAAGCAAAGTCAACTCCAATATTCAAGTCAACATATTTTGAAGGAAGAATCAGAGGATTAAATAGAGATTTGTACCCCATATTTTATTTTGATCAATATAAATTTTATTTGTCACAATTTTTGTGTTTCTTGATTTTCAGAATTACAAATTTGTTGTGTACAAATTTTTGGCACGCCCAGTGGGACCATCTCTACCTCTCATCTCTTCACTTCAACAAGTTCAAATGGATGCTCAAGTCAAAGCTATGAAGATAGTGGAATCCAAGATGATCATCTCAAATCCTTCAAACTCCACGAGTGAAGTCATTGGCGTCACCACAAGAAGTATGTCCATGAAGCTACAAACATTTTCAAAGGTGGTTCCCCTACTTGAGCATGTTGAGGATGACGCATTCCGCTTTGGTGATGAAATCAATCATGATGAAGAGAAGTATTCATCCCCACAACGTTCTACATCAAGTGACTCAAACATCGTATGTGTCATGATGACAAATGTTACCACTCCTGAGGAGCAAATTGCAAACTTGACAAAAGCTGTTGAAGGATTAACGAAGCACGTTCAAGAGCAAGCCACTCTAATTGCAAAGTTGATGAAGAAAGCAGACGACGTGGATGCCATGCACGAAATTGAAAAATAAGTTGAGGCGCAAGATGAAGCTGAGGCATCAAAGAATCAACATCTAGTTGAGAAGAAAAAATCCATTGTCGAGGAGCTTCAAGTTTCAAGCGATGGGACGATTCCAGCTGCTCGACTTAAGGAGTTTATCATGAGTACTATCCAAGACAATCATGATGGGAGATCCAAGATGCATTTAACTTATGTCAAGCCATATACTCGAAGAATTGATAATTTGAAGATGCCAACTGGTTACCAACCCCCAAAATTCCAGCAATTTGATGGCAAAGGCAATCCAAAGCAACATGTGGCTCACTTCGTTGAAACATGTAATGATGCTGGAACTTATGGCGACCAACTAGTCAAGCAATTCGTTAGATCACTGAAAGGCAATGCATTTAACTGGTACATTGATCTTGGTGCTGACTCAATCAACAATTGGGGGCAATTGGAGCAAGAATTTCTCAATCGCTTCTATAGCACTCGTCGCACAATCAGCATGCTTGAACTCACCAATTCCCGTCAATTGAAGGATGAACCAGTCATCGACTACATTAATCGTTGGAGAAATTTGAGTCTTAACTGCAAAGAAAGATTGTCTGAGTCCTCTACTATTAGAATGTGTATTCAAGGGATGCATTGGGGCCTACGATATATCCTTCAAGGAATTCAACCAACAACATTTGAAGAGTTGGCCACTCGAGCACATGATATGGAGTTGAGTATGACCGAAAGTGGAGTTGACAAGTCGTATATCCAAGAGCCTTGTAGACAAGAGATCAACAAAGGGGGCAAGCCATTCACAAATGCTTCTGATGATGAGCCCATATCTGATAGTGATGAACAAGTGGAAGAAAGTGACGTTCAAGATCGTCATCCAAACTTTGACTAAAGACGCTAAATCAACGCTCCTCGATAAGAGCATAAACTGTCATCAACGCTCCTCGATAAGAGCATAAACTGTCATCAATGCTCCTTGATAAGAGCATAAACTATCAACAATGCTCCTTGATAAGAGCATAAACTGTCAACAACACTCCTTGACACGAGGATAAAAGGTCTACATATCAAAGCAAATCAAAAGAAGTTCTCCTTGACACGAGCATAAAAGGTCTAGAAGTCAAATCAAATCAAATGAAGAACTCCTTGACACGAGTATAAAAGGTTTAGAAGTCAAATCAAATCAAATGAAGTCCTCCTTGACACGAGCATAAAAGGTCTACAAGTCAACAAATCAAATGAAGTTCTCCTTGACACGAGCATAAAAGGTCTACAAATCAAATCAAATCAAATGAAGTTCTCATTGACACGAGCATAAAAGGTCTACAAGTTAAATCAAATCAAATGAAGTTCTCCTTGACACGAGCATAAAAGGTCTACAAGTCAAAACAAATCAAATGAAGTCCTCCTTGACACGAGCATAAAAGGTCTACAAGTCAAATCAAATTAAATGAAGCCCTCCTTGACACGAGCATAAAAGGTCTACAAGTCAAATCAAATCAAATAAAATTCTCCTTGACACGAGTATAAAATGTCTACAAGTCCAACCAAATCATGTACTCCAAGCCTTGAAGAGTATAAACTAAATATGGCATCTCTATGAGAAAAAAAAAATTTTGAACTACGTTATGACTTGATCCCTTTTTCTTAGGGTACGTAGGCAACTTAAATATATCTAAGTTCAGTCATAAATTCAAATTAAATCATATTCTCTCGATGGAGTGACGTCACTCATTCAAAAGAATTTTGAAAGAAAGATCCCACCGTGACATGGGGGGCGTGTTAACCTCGTTGTGACACAAACAACTTGCGGTGGAAGCCAACAAAGTATTTTCAAGAAGACACCAAACTGTGCAAAAGACTTTCATGGTATCAAAGCTCAAATGGAGGCTATTCTTAAAGCATGATTTTTATGTTGAGACGTTGCGACTCATCCACTACGAAGTATGCTTTGAAATAACCAAACTTCCGTGAACGAGTCTCAAGGGGGCATTTGTAGATATTGAAATTTTGCAACCAATCAAATCATGCCACGTGGAAATATTGACCAATCAAAAGTCGTCTACGACAAATGATATTTATCTATTTAAGTTAATTTATGGATAATTATCAAATCAAGTTGATTTTTGGATAATATCTAGAAGATCTATCTAGATCTTCTATCAACCAATCAAATGGCTCCAAAATTATGATAATTATTTATTAAATTAAATGGATAATTATCAAGGGATTCCAAATTATCCATAACTCTTCCATCCTACACCTATAAATAGGGTCCTTTAGAGCTCATAATGAACACACACAGAAGCTCAATCAAAAAGTTAGAGAAGACGAAGGAAGCTCTTCAAATTTTCTCTACGAAGGTTCTTCAAATATTCAAGGCGTTCTATGCGATATTCAAGGCGTTCTTGAAGATATTCATCAAATTATAGCGTTTGATTCGTAATTACGGTGCTAAACCTACGAATTAACGTTATAGATATTCAAATCAAATTCAAGGAAGATCAAAGTCACAAAGTCAACCTTGAAGATTTCAAATTCCATATCAAATTCAACGTTTGATCCGAGATTAAGCTGCCAAGCCCTCGAATTAACGTTATAAACATTCAAGTCAACATTGGAGAAGATCAAAGAAGCAAAGTCAACTCCAATATTCAAGTCAACATATTTTGAAGGAAGAATCAGAGGATTAAATAGAGATTTGTACCCCATATTTTATTTTGATCAATATAAATTTTATTTGTCACAATTTTTGTGTTTCTTGATTTTCAGAATTACAAATTTGTTGTGTACACAAGGTCTACGTCTTTATATGAAATATTTGTATCTCCCTTTCAAACATAGCTAATGAATTTGTTCAATTGTCAGTAAAATTATAGACTCTACAATTATAACATTTTGACAAATTGTATTATTCGACCCATTAATTTTGTTTTAAGCACACGAAGAGTTCATTATAAGTGATAGAAAGAGAGGATAGAAGAGTCTAAATATAAAAAAAATAATTTTATTTAGTATTCGCACACAAACATAAATTATAGACTAAATATTACAATAATCCCTGAAGTCTACCATTTATTCCATTTTAATCCTTCATTTCTCAAATGAGTGTAAATAATCCCTCAACTCTTAGATTTATCCTATTATAGACTATTTGAGAATTGAGAGATGAAGGACAAAAGTGGGACACGTACTAGACTTGATGGACTATTTGAACTTGTTTGAAAGATGAGAGACTAAAGTGAGATAAATGATATAGTTGAATGACTACGAGTGGTATTTGGTCTAAATTATAATACATCGCCTTAAAGATGAAAATCGCACACATACTTAACGTCACTTAATTCTTTAGTAATCATTCAACTAAACTAATTACATTAACTATTTCTTAATCAAGATTAAAAGATGTCAAAACAAGTCACATGCCACTTACTTTTCATAAAAATGAATAATTTATTTATCCATTTTCCCGTAGTACTATTACTTATTTCTTTTAATTCACATGTTAATTGTTATATAATATGAGCAACAATTTGGGATTATTTCCTCTAATTCATACATGCCATTATTGTTTAATATTTAAAATATCATGTTTACAACTCTTATATGATCATAATAATTATATTACATAAGTAATACCTACTCCTCCGACCCCAAAGTCAATTTTTTTTTCCAATTTTGCATTAAAAAATCTATAAGAGGGTCATAACATAGCACACGTACTTAACGTCACTTAATTCTTTAGTAATATTTTTATTAAATTCATTAACCTAAACTAATTACATTAACTATTTCTTAATCAAGATTAAAAGATGTCAAAACAAGTCACATGCAACTTACTTTTCGTAAGCATGAATAGTTTATTTATCCATTTTGCCGTAGTACTATTATTTATTTATTCTAATTCACATGCTAATTGTTATATAATATGAGCAACAATTAGGGATTATTTCCTCTAATTCATACATGCCATTATTGTTTAATACTTAAAATTCCAACTATTATGTGATCATTATAATTGTATTACATGAGTAATAACTACTCCGACCCCAAAATTCATTTTTTTTTTCAATTTCAAATAAATAAAAAGGAAAAAAGCAACAACAAATCTTTATAATATATCATTGAGCACTTTATCTGACAAATTAAATCTATGTCGACCATAGCAAGTGGAACCTACAAAATAATGCACAAACCAAATCTAATGGATGTAGCCAATACATAAAATTAAATGATTAAAAAAGGGTGTATTTTTCTCGACTAAAATAATAAAACCTCTCCCACGAAGAAGAGAAGCAAGCAAGTAGATTCATTGCATCTATGTGAGGACAGCTTGAATGGGACATAAGTTGCCCTAAAGAGGATGAACAAATTAAAGTGGAGTCATTTAAAAAAAAAATCTTATTTCTTAAATAATAAGCATTTTTGAACTTTTTTTAATCAATTCTTAAACTGATCAAAAATCATTGTTAATGGATCCCTTTTGACCAATTTCTTGAATGGAGTATATGCATGCACAAGGAGGAGGGGTTGTTTGGGACCCATGATAACAAATTGGATAAAATCAATATTCCTATTATGGATTGAGGGTCACAAATGCAGTTTTCAGGTGTAAAGATGGGACATACACTAATATGGGCAAGTTCAAGGATCCAAATATAGTGCACATCATCAAGCTGCTTTATAATAATAGCTGGTGAAAGTTGGTGCTTAGTCAAGAAATAGTGATGTTGAGATCAACCCTTTGTTACTTATGCATGTATTTAATCAGCATCAAACAATTAGTCTCTTGTGGTGATGTGTTAATATTTTCGATCACATTTAAATCGAGTTGCCCCATCTTTATTATTTTAGGTTTTTCTTTAGGATTTCTTTATCCATTATTTCTCGAAACTACAAATACTTATGTCATATCATTCTTCTGGTTCATCATTTTTTTCGTCGTAATTTCAAATATTCTTAATTAATCTACTTGCTACTTGTTCATTTCGCTGTCACAAAATTTATAAATCTAATTCACACCCTTGTTAGGTTATTATTAAGTTACAAAGACTATCATCAACTCAACTAGATTACTTAGTCTTATATTTTTCCAAGGAAAAGTGTATTAACGGAAGTGTATACTCATTGAGGATTTCCCAATGCTCTAGGATCTTGTATAGCCATACAATAAAATTGAAATCCATGAATTAGAAATCATTTACAATTTCATAAATACCCATATACCAATGATCTCCAACTACGTGGATTAATTTAAATCAAGGAATATAAACTCATTCATTTCAAATCACTAGCGGAGTCCAATCTCATCAATCCAAACAAACCCTTAATTAGTGAAAAAGATTTGTGGAAAAATTACATGATATAATCAGATTTGATGTGAAACTCAAAAATCAATGTGATTAATTAGTGTTTATGTATACATATAAGAGCAATGTTATATACGATATTTTTGGACCACTTTTTCACCTCTTCTCAATCTCATGTAATCAATGAATAATTATATTTAATTGGATTTAATTACATTGATATTTTTCAAGATTAGGGATTGGGAAAAACAAGTCCTAGAGAAACGGTTATGCATTGAGCTTTCCTAATATAAAACAATATTGTTCTACTTATCTATATATAACATACCAAAAACTTCTTAAGTAAATTTTATATATAAAAAACTTATTGTAATAATTTGTAGTCCAAGAGACTCATTAAACAAATTTTTCATTCAAACGTACTCAACATTTAGTGTTAAAACAATTATAGGCTTAATTGTATACAGTCTTCTAAATAAAAATGTTAACAAATTGTACTCTTGTAGAAAAAATTATTATTTAAATACTAACTGGTACTCCCTTTTATTTTATTTTCAAAATTTTAGATTTAATATTCTATAAAAAAAATTAAATTTTTTTTAATTAATCACCAAGTTAAGAATTATATAAACTGCTTAAAATATTTAATAAAATCAATATTATAGAATTTATAAATTTGAAAATAAAATTGAAAAGACTTCAATTGGTCCATAAAGTTGATACTTCTAATTTGTGAATTTTTTTTAAGTAAAAAGATCATTAAGTGTATGTAAGATGAGATTATATTTTCTATTCCAATTTTGTGTTTTATCTTGTGTTCCAGTGATTTCATAAATTTTTTGGATATAGAAATACAATCCAAAATTAAATTTACTATTACCATACAAATCAAAATGCAATTATTTAATCTCCAATTAATTCCCCATGCATACATACATATAATATACGTTGAACTTATTTATACAAAGCCCTAATTCCATTGATATCATCTTGATTCAAACCCTTTCTGGATTCCTTCCCAATATACGGCCACATTACAGCTCCTTCATCACTGCTATGCCCAAGCCCAAGAACATGCCCCAATTCATGCAATCCCACTGTCTGCAGATCAAACGCATTCGTCGAAATCCCATCCCACCATCTCTCATCTTCATCATAATGAAGCCTTCCATCTGGCGGTCCAAATGCATGGGCCAAAATCCCGCCAGATCCGTCAAACGGGCTGCCATCTCCGTGATCCCAGTACTGAAAACTGATCTTTATATCAGCATGATCGTAATCTGTGATATAAGTGAATTTGAACGGTGATACACTCGACCATATTCGAGTTGCGTCGAGAATGGCTTGATTTAGATCTGTTCGTGTTCCTGATGGGAATGAGTATGTCAAATTTCTCTTGTTTGGTGGCCATTTGGGCTCGCCGGGGAAGAAGGTGTACTTTGAGTTTGAACGATGGCCGAAATCTGGAACCCCACATCTGGGTTTTCGAAGTTTTGCTACTGTGTTTGCATCTAAGTATCCATTGATTTTGAGTTTGAGAAACTGTTGATATTTCTTTATGGCTAACTCTAGGGTTTCGTCGAAGAAATCGTTGTTTTCGTGGGCTAGATTAGTGGTGTTTTTGTTCATGTATCCGAGGTTTGAGAGGTATTTCTTGAGCTGAGAAAGGCCTTTAGCAGTGTTGCCTTTACGGGTTCCAATCAGAGGTTTCAGAAAATCCATGGCTGGTTGATGATGTGAATCTGCATGAGAGAATAATAGGAAGGGATTAAGGAGAATGAAGAGGAAAATACATGAGAAAAACATTGGTTTCATCATCGTAGAATATATATATATATATATACAAGTCTGAAGATTGGAAAATGTATTGTGTGCATGGAGTTTATTGAGAATTAACCTCTATTTATAGAGTTTCATGGTTGTTAAGTGAAGTTTATCTACTAATCCTTTTTATAATGTGGTAAAGAAATATTTAATTCATAAGCATAGGGCCTGTTAATTCTCTTAATGATCTATTTATTATGAGAAGTAGACGAAATTAATGATGATATCTAATATCTAAATTTTTCCTTGAAAATGATGGCCTTAACCATGTCTGATTGAATCAAAATTAATTATAGGATAAATGATTTAAAGTTGTCATGTAATTGATATATACTTGACATTTAAAGCATATAGTGTGGCAAACCTTACTAGTAGAACTTATTATTTTTTTCTTGTTATACATTGTAATATCTAAGTAGATTCTCTAATCTTGATATGGTTATGTAATTAACCATGGTTCATGTTTTGGCACGAGTTGAAAATGTTGTTCATATGATAAAAGAATTTTGAAATCCGAGCTAATTGATGATTTATTTATTGAATTAATTTGGAATTTAAATATTATGAATCTATATCATGAGATTTAAAAAATCACTATTCAAAGTTTAGAGGACAAGTTTTTAGTACAAATAATAGTTTGGCAATTTTCACAATCCTAAGTTTCAATTTTGATAGACAAAGGTGACAAAAACTATTGTATACATTATATGTATACATACTTTCACTGAATAATTGTAATAACTTCAAGATACCACTCAATAAAATCAACTAGAGTGGTGTAAACGGGGGCAACCCCTGGTAGAGTTGGTAAGGGCATTTGAACTTGTGGCTTAGGTCACGGGTTCGAATCCCACTGTGGAAATGCCTATTTGCCTTCTCTACTATGAGCCTGTCAGCTATGGGCAACCTAGGCTGGTTTACCTCTCGTGTGTGGTTTGCAGGCTATTGCACAAGAGCGAGGTTTACCCAGTGCGCACCCGAAAGGGTAGCGGCTGCGGGTTTCCCCCGTTATCCAAAAAAAACTAGAGTGGTGTAAACGACATTGTTTCATAATATAAAATTCTATCTATAGTTAACATTTAAAATATTTTACAATCAATTAGTAAATTATATAAAAAAACAAACAATAGAATTTGTCAGGTAAGTCAAATTTGATATATTGTAATAATCTCATACTGCACTCTAAAGAAAAGAAAAGAGATAAGATTTTATATTCAAACAATTGTTTCATTTTCTACTCTTAAGTATTTAGATATTTATACATGTTGAACATATTTTGATAAGTGTATGTGCATTACATGTATTAAAATCGGACAAACAAGATTTGAAATAGAAAAATGTCAAGAAGAATAGACTTGAAAATGATGGTTACCCTACAAGAAAGATAATTAGGGTTCAAAATGCAAAAATTAGAATTGAAGTCAATAATCACCCCCTACAACAGTTATATTATCGAGACTGGACACTAAAATGAGATTTAACAATTCCATATAGACAGACTCCAAATGAATTCTCAAACATCCCTTTGAGAACACAATTGTATAACCTACAACTAAAATATGCACAGCCCTTCTTTTCTAATATCATCTTTTACAAATTACAGAAGCTATTATATATATAAATAGCTAAATCTATAAGTAAATTTTCATATATCTATATCTATAGCAACTGTACTGTATCCACAACAGAGGCCGAATGAGACGCAGCTAAAAGGGCCGCCCCAATACCCGACCCATCATCCATCGCCTTAATTATAACATATGGAGCTATTTCGTCGCCTAATATTTGTCCCATTGCTTCGTTTAAATACTCTCGAAACATCGTATGGTTTGTATATAAACCGCCCTCGACTGCCACTACTGTTCTTTTCATTTTCACTTCGCCTTTGGTTTTATTACACAATATTCCACCATTACCGTCCCTACCAATCTTCTTCAGTATACCCACAATGCCAGCAGCGGCTAATCTTGCTGCTCTTCGGGTCACCACATCACATATCTTCACGATTAGCTTTCGAACATTTAGAGGGACATCAGGGATCTGAAAAAATGATGAGAATGTTTATTGTATTTGAAATGTGAGTTATTTTATAAAAGCTTCAAATTCTGAGAATTATGGCTTCTATATATGAGGTTTGGAATACAAAGTACAACCTCCAAGACGTCGTTTAGTACTTTTGCGACTTCGGTTAGCTCGGGGGAATCATCCTCGAGCATAACAGCAATCATAGGAGTCCTGAAAAGATTAAAAAAAAAAAGGGATCATATAATAGAATTCTAGTACAAAAGATGTGAAATGCGTAAGATCGCTTTGAAGTTTGAACCCATATAAAGTCACAATATGGACTACTCTCTTATATTCTTTTCCTCCATTTGCAAGGGGTAGTATATAGTAATGATGAGAATTGAGATTATTACCTCAAGATGAAAGGCACCTGTAATTTGGAAGAAACGGGTCCAAAAACATCCGACTCCAATGACATCCGAAGAATAACTCTCCGCACAATATCTCCAAGATACATGCCCGATATCATTTTCTCAAAACCCTGCAGCATGATTATCATTAATCACCCTACACTATAAAATATCGAGCCAAAAAACTTATTTCAAAACTTGTAATGAGCCCAAATCATTGCAAAAGAAGATAAAAAGAAACTAAACTCGCCTGGTCGTTTGGGTTAGGACTATCAGCATCCAAGTCAACATCGTATGATGTTCTCGGTAAATGAGATGACCAAAAATTTCCCCATTCCATGTTGACAACCTAAAGGATAACACAAAACACGGGTAAAATTAACAAGAAAATTTACGCAAATGTGAAATATTAACTATAGTGAATCATCAACGGGCTAGAAAGAATACCATGCCTCCCGAAGTTGTAAGAAGGCCTTGGCATTTAATGATGGCATCTGCTCGCTCCACATAACAGGCGTTGGTGCCTGTCCCAAAAACTACAGCAGCTACTGTGTCTTCATCATGGTAATGGCCAAGGGCCAACGTTCCAACAGTATCATTTATCTGGTATTAAAAGTATAGGAATTGAACCACGAGGGAGAAAGCAATATAATCTATAGGTAAAGCAGAGAAAAACAAATAACTAAGAGAGTAAGGTATTATTTATCTGTTTTGTGAAGAAAAAAAGAATTAACATAGTATTTTGTTAACCACCTAAATGAAATAGTAACTCATCACAATGATGTTTCTACAATTAGATAACGTGCATGCTAATTTGTTCTAACAGATAGATTGATGTAAACATGGAATGGAGAAGTCGAATTGCATCATGAATAGAAAATATAGGGTCAATAACTTATACTATCGAACAACTATAATCTTACGGTGCGTTTGGATCGATGGATTTGGATTTGAGGAGTGGATTTGGAGAAAGGATTTCAAATCACTCGATCCAAACACACCCTTAACGAAAAATAAGTTCCACCCCATCTCCCTTTGTGCTACCCATGGGATACTATAATGACCAAAAACATTTTCATTTAGGCCCATATTCTCTCCCTAACTGTAAAGATGCAAAGTTGAGTTGCTTATTCCGTAATCCAATAATGGCAATATGCATCCCACATGGAATAAGCATGTAAACTTTAAAGTTCATAGATATTTAGAGAAGAAATAAAATACTTACGAGAGCAGCAACTCGCATATTGAGGCCTTTACGAGACATTGCCTGCTGTAAGCACTGAGAAACATCCCTACCAACCTGCAATAAAGTGTATCACACTACGTAACTTCCACATCTCCAGTCGTGATGAATCGTGATGACAGTTCTGATGCATCATTGGATCAATTCTAGTTTTAATAATAATTTATTTTATACACAAGTTTTTTCCTGTCTCTAAATGCCATGTCATAGAAAATAAAGTAATCATACAAGATTAAAACTTGCCATAATTGCTATATAAGGACACTAATTGTATTGAAATGATTATACTTGCATATCAAAAAGGAAAGACGTAGATTCTAATGGGTACAATAAGAGTCACACAATATGTTGCATTTTTTATGCACCTTTTATTTTAAATGCATGTTCCCTGATTGTTTTCCCAATATTCCTCCCCATCCCCCCAACCAAGATGACTTGATTTGTGAGGGACTAATGGAAATAAAAATCACGCAACTTACCATGTCTTCAATAGAAAACCCTTTAGTCCATTTGATTAGAGTTCCTGACGAAGAAGTTTGTTTCATTGGAAACGAAAAAGTGAAGCCAAGATCCTTTATTTCCCCTTCAGAAGGCTCAGAAACATTTTCTTCCTTTTCAACAAACTCCTTTAACGACGTTGCTATAAAATCAAAAAGCTCCTGAAAATGAAAAACAGATGAAAAAAAATGTTTGAGTCTCTAAAATGTTAATCATTTATATTAATGACAAAAGCTCAAGAGATAAAAATGTAAAAATTAAGGTACCTCGGTCGTGCTGGTCATTAAATGCTGTGGGATGGGTTTTCGATCAACATCATGTTGAATGATATCAGACCGTTGGCCTCCTAACTGAACCCGTAAGACCCGAAAATTGGTACCACCAAGATCTAAAGCATAATAAGTTCCTTTCTCATTCCTGGAAAAGAACAAAGGGTTAGTTATAAGCAGCAAAAGATGATGGCTAAGCCAACATTTAAGAAAAACAGAAGCTCTTTGAATTTTCCATAAGTAATATCCAGAACTAGCTCATAAAGATGGGGAAACCCGATTTAACAAAAGGCAGAGACTTAATCAAAATCAGGTATTACCAATATCAAAGCTAGTTTGTCGTATTTCTGCAATCCGGTATTACAAAAGCAATGCAAGGAATCAAAGGAAAACCAACTATTTCTCGAACAGATTTAGAAAATATGTTACAAAAGGAGTGGATAAGGTACAAAAACTCATTAACTAAACACGAAGGAGAAGCTTAATTATTTGAAGTTGTAACATTACAAAGTATGCATTAAATAAAGGAAAAGATCGTTTCATCCACAACGGAGAATCTAAATGCAGCTATCCAAACAATATAGAAGAAATTTCAACCATAAAAACTTTAAATAATCCCGATCGTGATTCTTCTTAGTCTAAAAGGAAAGACAGCATTACAGATGCTGACATTAATTGTCACAACGTCATTGGTAAGTAATAAAAGCAACAGATAGATTCCACCACGACAATAATAAAAATAACGCGTTCACGTGGAATCTATTCACTTATCGATTCGATGAATCTAGGCATAACATAAAACAAAAGTAAACTTGCCACATTCATTAGACTCCTATCCATGAGACGAAAAAGAATCAGCATCTACATGATTCCATCCTTATATACAATAAATATCGCAATGATAAACATCCAAAGCAAAATGGCACAGATAACCAACAATTGGTGGCCATCGGAAAAAGTCCCAAAAAAAGAATATGAACAACAATCATTAGTACAAAGCAACAACCAGATCACTAACAGCAAATTCCAACCATTGACCCCACAGCACATAACAATTCACAAGTTATACAAATAATAAGCATTGTTCACAATTTCTCGGAGAAAACTAACAGGAAAAAGAAAACTATTCAAAAATTGGATTTTTTACACCATTGTCAATACAAAGTCAATGTCACACAGCAGATATTCAAATGCAAACCTAGACAACACCAACAAGAAGTCAATACATAGGCACGTGCAACAAATACATACATAGAAACATTTACGCGACGAGTACACACAATGAAATACACATAAATAAAAATATACTCATATATGAATAATAATAGGTTTTTACCCAGTGGGAAGGTTGTGAACGTAGGTTAGCAACATCTTAAGCTTAGAACCGCCTTCGGAGGCCAGGCCGGCGTGCATCTCAACCGCCATAGCATCGACAACCTGCCGCAACCGCCCTATTGACATGGCGCAGCCCTCCTCGAGCTCTTCCAAAACCCTGACCACTCTCCCCCACCCTCTGCTCCGCCGTACACTCCTCGTTACCATCATCGCCGCCACCACACAGGCCGCCAACGCACACCCTGCCGCCACCGCTACTACTACCTTCCCCATACGACGTCCCTCTTTCCTCCCCCTCAAAATCCTTTATTTATTGTTTTATTATGTAATCGAAATCAAAATCAAAATCAATCAACCATTTTCACTGAGAAAAATAAGTGATCAATGTCAAGGTAGCGTATTAATATCCGGATTAATCCAAGAATTCTCGCCGGGGACTGAAAAAGGTGGCGTTTTGTGATATCAAGTGAACTCAAACGGAAGGACGGCGTTCGGGACCGGAAACGACGCCGTCGTGAAGGATTTCTTTCTTTGCAAACTGTGGAGAAACGAAGAAGAAATAAATTTTAGAGAGAGAAAGTAAAGAAGAGAGAAGGGGGGAGTGTTATGGAAAGCGAAGTGCTGGGTTCTTATAGGGGGAGGTTTGAATGACGATTTTGGCCCTCGAGATTTATGGAATGCCTGATTTATCATGATTCTGGTTTGACCCGTTTACATAATTGCGAGATTTCTCAGATTTTCTTCCCTTCCTTCCTTCCTGTCTCCTAGAAGAGATGAAATGGCGGAATTGCCCCTAGCCTTTTGTGGACCAGCATAGATTTTGAATTTTATATGTATGTAAATTAAATTATATTAATTGATTGGTTTAAGTTTTATATTGATGTAATGCATCTTACTAACAATGATATAATTTATGCGAGTTCTTCAGAATATAGATACATATATAAACGGATATTTGATGTGTATCTAGCTAGCTTTATGTGCATTTTTCCTTTTTGCTTACTTATGTATATCTAGCTTTATGTGCAAAAAATAAACATGTTTCACTAAACTATAAAATAATAAGTTTTTTATTTACTAACGTGATAATGCTTTCGTTTCTATTTATAAGTTGAGTGATAGAATATATTATTTTTTTCACTATATATGAGTTACTATATGATGTTGCCTTATTATTTTCCACACGAAATTACAAAAACAATATTGCACTGCATATTACACTCATACGTTACAGAATTTGCATGGTGGCCATTTTGTTAGGGAATGGGAAGTTTTACAACTGATATATTTGATCCCTAACAACTCATATGTTCGAAATCTCTTTTACACATTCAATTATCGTATACAGAGATCAGCTGTCAGAGCATTTAAGTACGCCGTTATATTAAATAAGTCATCTTAAAAGGTTGTTAAAAATTATTTTATATACGTCAAGTACTTCATTATTATAGGAATCCAAAATTAAATCGGATATTAATTTTTTTTTCTACGAAATAAAGACTTTGAATGACTTAGAGAATAAATTAAAAGAGCACTTAATCAAAGTATGACAATGTGGTAGATTATCAAAGTATTATTTATTTTCCTATACCCTAAAAACTTAATTAAGTGCCTCTCTTTTCCAAAATGAAAAGAGTAAATTAATTGAAACCCCTCTTTGTTATTTTGCCTAATGAATTACCATTTTGTAGACCCTTCAAAACTCCCAAGAGCCACTATACTAAACTTTGAAATATATTAAAAATATTCACTTGATTATTGAATGAATGGACTCATTAGGCATTACAAAAAATCCAAAGGGCAATATGGACATTACATTGTGGGGATTATGGTGTGTGAGTGTACTTTTTCATTTGATCCTCACACAATATTTATTCTTTTTTCTAAAATAAAATATTTAAAAAAAATAGGCAAAACGATGTCGATTAGCCGTACATTGTGCCAGCTGTGATCCGCTAATTCCAGCTGTGCACGGAAAAAGCAATCGGACCGTACAATTTCTATTCACCACCATAATAATAATAATAATAATTTCCCTTTTAATTTTATTGGAACAATATAATTTGGTCCTCGAGATATTATTATTTTATATTTATTATTATTTACATCAAATGTGGAAAAGGAAAGAGATTTTGATGTGAAATGAATGAGATTACAGATTTTATTTAGAAAAGTCATGGGGAAATAAATGTGTTGTAACGGAAAAAATTCAAAATCCTCATTTAATTTTGGAAATTTTATGTCAAAGATTACTCATAGATTTGGTGAATATGTTACACGCATTAAATTAAATTAATTGGTGGGTGATTACCAAAGGAAATTGGTAAGTGATTGGATGGTTTATAGAAAATCTAGAAATTTCACATGTCAATCTAATCATAATCATGTTTTTAAAAATTAATCATAATTATTTATGTATAAAGCATGCTATATTTTTGATATTATTTTAATCAACAATGTAGATTGTATTTATAATGTTTACTCTACAACTCACAATTATGTATAATAACAATATCACGATAAAGCATTCTACTATTTTATAAGTCTAGGATCTCGTTTTGCAAATTCTAGTATATAAATTTTAGAGAAAATTGCTAAAAGCATTTAAAAATAAATTTTCATATTCGAAAAATCCATGACAATATCTTTCAAACCCATAAACTCGTTCAATATTGAGGGTTAATAAATTTATGGACTTAATTGTCTTTGACCTTTTAAAGTAAAATTAATTTGTTATATTTTATAGAGATTTATTTATTAAAAAAATTATACTGATAATTGATACTAATTATGATTTTAGTTTCAAATTCAATGAAGCTGAACATATTCCTTTTCCCCTTAATGTCACATTTTTCATCTTTGCCAATTGCTAAAAAATTAATTATTTGTAAGTGAATTTTAATACATTTTCTATCTCATTACATTAGTATCAATTTTTTTTTTAACTATTTAAGATTTTAATTATAGCGTAGTAAAAGAAAAGGCAAAAAGGGTAAAGAGGTGGGTGAAGTAAAGGACTGAATCCGTATTTGGATTGATTGAATTTGTGGGTTACGAATTGAAGCGTCAACACTCAGAATATCTGCTGCCCCTCTTTAATGCTCTCACATTTATTGCCCCTTCATTTTATTTATTTTGGGATAAATGCAAATAACCCTACGTGAAATATTTTATTAGCTGAAAACCCCTTGTGAAAAACATATAGGCTAAAAACTCCCTATGAAATTTTTAAACTGCATGAAACCCCCTTGTGAAAAAATTAGCTAAAAACCCCTGTGAAATTTTCAAATTGCATTAAACCCCATGTGAAAAAAATATAACTTAAGAATCCCTTGTAAAATTTTACCATTACGAAATATAACTATATTGAAAAGTAATTGTTGGATAAAGTTTAATTAATATCCTAAAATTTGATTATTAGTACTATTAATTAATTTATAAATTTAAAAATATTTTATGAATTTAAATAGAATATATAGATTTTAAAAGTAAATTATACATATAGAATCAACAAATGCTTTAAAGTAGATAAGTTTAGGAAAATTACACACAAATCCTTCACTTATTATGTAATTGTCAAAAACTCCATCACTTTCTTTAATATAACCAATACAACCCACTCGTTATATTTGTAAAATTTCCGTAGGTAAAACAATTAAAAAAAATTAAATACTTATGTGATATAATTGTACAAACATCTTAACATGAGTGACTGTTGAATAATATGAAACCTCGTAAATTATATTATTGATAAAAGAAGGGTATAAATAGAGTTACAATAAAATCTAATAAAATCGTAATCTACCTATAAACATGAAAATAAGATAAAACTAAATAACTACAAGATTATAAAAGATACAATACGACATAATCTAAACTAATCTAAATATTATCTAACACTCCCCGCAGTTGAAACGTGGGGATCTTGAACGTTGAAACTGATCTAAATTTAAAAAGATAAAAACCAGCGATAACCTTGAAAGGTGGCGGCAATGGCTCTAACTTCTTATTTCCAAGAGTGAGCGGTTGTAACATAAAAAAGCAATGACTTGAAGTCCTCGTATGATGAGGACATGGTGCAGCAATGGCTCAAACGCCTTATTTCCAAGGGTGAGCAGTTGTAACAAAAAAATAAAAACTAATAACCAGCGACACATGGATGGTGCGGCTGCAACTCTAACTCCTTCTTTTGACAAGGGTGAGCAATGATAACATAAAATAAAATAAAATAAAAACTAAACTGAATAAGGGCGCCGGACGGGGTCGGCGACTTGAAAATAGCGGAAGCAAAAGATCAAGAGACTAAGGCTAGAAGTCATGACTCTCATACTATGTTGAATAATATGAAACCCCGTAAATTATATTATTGATAAAAGAAGAGTATAAATAGAGTTACAGTAAAATCTAATGAAATCGTAATCTACCTATAAACATGAAAATAAGATAAAACTAAATAACTACAATATTATAAAAGATACGATACGATATAATCTAAACTAATCTAAATATTGACTTTATATAATTTTGATAAAATGATGATGTTTTTTATAATTACACGATAAATGGTGTGTAAATAATTTGCTCAAAGGTTGAAGATATGTAAGAAAATGACATATCTAAAAAAATGACAAAAATTGGAAAAAGAGATCCCAAACTCAATAATGTATAAACAGTGACCAAACAGTAAATAAAAGATACTTTACTAAAACAAAGATTCGATGGGAAGAGAAAGTACAGATGTAGTCTATTAAGATAGGTTTAGTCAGAGGATCACTGTTTGAAATGAAAGTGATTAGTTATAAAAGGTTAATTAAAAATAAACATGATTATTATAAATTTTAGATGCATGCTAAGTGTGTAAATATTTTATCATATACTCTAACATAAATAAATAAAAAATACTAACACCATTTAAAACAGAGTATCATGAAATAGTGTGATTAGCTGGTTTAAAATCCATATATATTTATATTACTACAAAAATGAATAAATTGGTATATATGTGTATGTATATATCACCATCAAGTCTTGCTGATGAAGGTTTGGAGATGCTAACGTTTGCAATGTTGATGTCCTAATTAAGTAGTTATCAAATGGATTCTTGACCTTGACCAAATATATTATATTAATTACTATGGTAATAAAATAAGGTATTTTAATATTGTCATAATCGAGAAAGTCATTATCACGACTTCCAAATCACATAATAGCCTTAGAAAATGAGACTAATTATGTAGACAGACAGCTCGAATTACACATATCCTATGGAGCCATGCAACTCACATATATATGCTACATATATTATCAACAATTACTGAAAATCTACAAATTAAATTAACAATAAAATGAGTATAGTTTCTTCAATTGAATTATTGTAATTTAGTTAAAATTACATTTAATATTATTTCTATTTGTTTCGAGTATATAAATATGAAGCCATCTTTTTAGAAGAAGGGCCACTGTGTAACTTTAATTCAAAGATTGTGATTTTTCATATGCAGCATCATGGAAATCAAACCACTTTTAAATGTTATTTATTTAAAAAAAAATCAAAAAGGGAATTGACTATTTAAATCATTTTATAAACGCTAAAAGTATTTTATTTTTTAATATATAAGGAGGATCATTTTCCACGTCTCTTGGTTCAGTTAGTTGTGTAGTCACTTTCTGGAATTAATAAAAATACTGCAACTTAAAGAATTTATGTGAATCCCATTATTTTGTTTTATTACATGTAAGTTTTAGCTCGGATTTTATTAGTACATACAAATTGTGTCTTCTATATTAAAAGGGAAGTAAGGGTATGGTTGATTTCCGACCAAACTTATTATTGGATTTGTAGTTTTTTTCAAAAGTTTTTTGGCTACACATTATACATTGTTTTAACGATTTTATGTCTGGGTCAAAATCACTACTTAAAATTAAATATCTATATATCTATGTTATTTATATTTGCGAGGATATAATCAATACGACAATCATGTATATCAGTATATGAAGTAAATACGTCACAAAATTGACATAGGAACCTTCAAATATCAAAATATTGTAGGATAAGATAAACATATTTTTCTTATTGACTCTATTTATAATAGTCAAATTTAGAACCTATAAATTTTTTATATCTAAAAATGTTGAGCCAAAAATTTAAAAATATCAAATTTGACCTCTTTTATTTCTTTTTTATTACATACTAGAAATCTTGGTGATGTGAGTATTAATTTAATCATTTCCTAGTAATATTAATTAAATCTAAAGAACCCAAATAGTAGGTCTTCTTACATCAATCATAATTTCTCTTTTTCTTTAATAACAATAAAGAACACAATATAGAAATAATAGATGTTTATTTTCCACGTAGGATGTAATTGTAAATGAGCAAGTTGAAGATTTTCATGAGCTCTGTCCCAACTGCGTGGGCCCCATCATTTCCCCTGCTTGACACGCGTCCACCTTCCGAATTTTGACAGCTCATTGCCGATTCGATTTTTGTAGTTTCCCAATTCTACCCCTCCTTCACTCCTCGAGCCACACGATTCTCCGCGTCGGGCCACACGTGAGATAGCAAACGTCATCTGTTACGTCACCAAACAATTACTTTTTATTGAATCATCGAATGACTAAATCTCCTGTATTTGCGGCTCATGTATGCTTCTAAATCTCAATAACTATAACTCCATTTATTAAATAATAAAGAATTATTTCACAAATAATATCGTTTTTTTTACGAAATACCACTATTAAGTTGGTTATTATTTACTTCTTTTTGAAATTACAATTTATTTTAACCCCATCAGAATTGGAAAATCTCTATTTCCACTAAGAAATCCCATAGGTTTCGGGTAAAGCCCATTTCCGACCCGTTATATACGGCCCAATATTCCGTCATTGGGTTAGTCCATTAGCCACATACGGCCCATAGTTTCGGCTATTAGGCTAGTCCATTAGACATATACGGCCCCCATATTCCGTTATTGGGTTATTACATTAGATGGGGTGGGCTTTCTTTGAGTGTGCTCCTAAGCTAACACTCTACCTCCAATGCTTTAATTTTCTTTTAAGGTGTGTTTGGATTAAAGGGATTTCAAATCCATCGATAAATCCATTTAAATTCGTTTGCATAAATTCATATTACGATGGATTTCAAATACCTTGTCATTCATTTTGACTTATTTTCTCCATAACTATAGTGGATTTCAAATGACTCCATTTTAATTGTTATTTCAAATCCTTCATCCAAATCCTCTCCCCAAATTAAAATCACTCAATCCAAACACACCCTTAGAATTT
This sequence comes from Verbascum thapsus, assembly GCA_963669365.1. Lineage (NCBI taxonomy): Eukaryota > Viridiplantae > Streptophyta > Magnoliopsida > Lamiales > Scrophulariaceae > Verbascum > Verbascum thapsus. Next base: position 12,258,099 of record OY770118.1, read on the forward strand.
CTAAACATTACATTTTGGGATGGACAACTTAATATTAATCTGTATTAATCCTTTTTTCTTCACCAAAACTCTTGAACCAAACAAAAAAAAGGTCGGGTTCGTTATGAGCCCACAATTAATAACCCTCCTTCAATCTCTACAAATACTCACCCATTTGGTTGGAATCAAAATAAATAATACTATCACAAGTTATATTTTCTCCTATAATTGATATTCAATTATATTTTAAGAAGAATGATCAAATTCAAACCTAATATACACATGTTACAGACAAATTATTATATATATGTAATTGATTGAATGTTTAAATGCATATTTAATAGGACAATAAAATAAAATGTGTTCTATCATATATATATATATATATATATATATAAATTGATGGATTATAGAAATCCCTTCTTGACTCCTAAATACTAACATCATTTTCACTCTAGCAAACAAAACAAATGGCCTAATGGGCATGCCCCTGAGTTATGACCCTCTTGCCTCCTCCCATATAAATCAAAATTTATGATCATATAAAATTGTCATGTAAATAAAAATTTGTAATAAAAAGCCCTTAAAACCAATAAGTTTTTCCTCTTTTCCTACAATTGCAATTGTAGAAATATTGAAGTGGACTGGAGAGTCAAATAAATAGATTATGACCCTGAATCTGTAAATTGAGAAAATCGAGAATAAGGACAAATAAAATACCAATGAAATGAAACACAATAAAAGAAAATCCATATTTTCCTTGTATGTCTAATGAGCAATTAATAATACCCTACACAAATTTGAATTTTATCTATAATATAATATGCAATGATTACCCAAATATAAGGCACCAACTAATCATTTTCCTTATTAACCAGATATAATCTTATTTTTAGCCCCATCCTCTTCCTAATAATAATTTCCCCAAATTTAAATCTCTCTCCAATAATCACTGCCCCAAAAAGGTCCCTCTTTTACTCACTATTTAAAAACCCTACCCCCATTCTTCACTCTCAATTTCTCACTTCTGAGATGGGGAAAAAAGATCCATCCTAGCATATTACAAATCTTTACTGGATTTTATCACAACATTCACTCTTCAGTAAACTAGAATCTACAAGTAAAAAGAGACAGAAAAATCATTACCATGGATACATACGAAGCTACAAAGATAGTTATGTCAAGGATTCAAACTTTAGATCCGGAAAATGCTTCAAAAATCATGGGTTATATACTGATACAAGACCATGGTGAGAAGGAGATGATAAGATTAGCCTTTGGACCTGAAACCCTTTTGTCTTCTTACATCAACCAAGCAAAGGCCTGTTTGGGTCTGTCTTCAAATGGCCCTTCGTCAAACCCTTCAACCCCTCTCTCAAATCCCATGAGGCAAAACAACCCTTTTCCCCAAAATTCACCGAGAATCATGATACCCAAAAATGGGTTCCATTTGAGCAACCCATCTTCACCTGCTGCAGCTTTTCAACGAAGCAGTCCAAGGCCTTTTTCTTATGCAGCTGCACTTAATACTGGTACTACTACTAGTAATAATAGTAGTAGTAATAATGGGTCTGGTTCACCAGGATTGCATTTTTATGGAAATAATAATGATTTTGGTGATGGGTTCTTGAGTAGTGGTGGTCAAGTTCAAGATCAGCTGTCAATTTTTGACGATTCTATAGTGGATCCAATAATGAGCCCTAGTGGGAGGAGTGATTCTATGGTGTTCCCTTATGGTGAGGACGCAAATGGTGTACCCTCACCTCACCCACACCCTTTTCATAGACGAAGTTGTTCAGTAAATGATGCTGCATTTTTGGCTAATATTGAAGAAGGCGGTGGGGGGTTTGGGTGGAGGCCTTGCATGTACTTTGCTAGAGGGTTCTGTAAGAATGGAAGTAGCTGTAAGTTCTCGCATAGTGACGTTAATGGCGGTGGTGAAGGTATTGATGTGGGCTCACCAAGTAATACTGGTTCAGGATTTGATGAGTTGTTGAGAATGAAGGCCCTTCAGCAGAGAAGATTATCTCTAATGGCTTCTGGAGGTCAACATCCTTTTGCTTACAACAAGTCCATGGATTTTCTGAATGAGAATCCAAGGTAATTTTTTTACCTTTCTTTACTTTTTATAAAGTGCAACTCTTTTTAGTAGTGTTAGTTTTTACCTTTCTGTAAAAAAGTAAATCTGCTTGTGCACTATTATCTGCATTTGTATTATGAGATGCTAGTTTATGGTCATTCATGCTCTTATTTGTTTTTTTTTGGTTTACAATTATGAGTGTTTGGTATGATATGGATAGAGGAAATTAGTGCATTATTGTAGTTTTCAACAATTTTTAGAATTGAAAACTTGTTTCTACATTATACTGATATCCTGGTAGTTAGTTATGTCTATTAAAAAAATCTCGAGGTTTTTGGTTTAAACGAGCTCTTTGTTAGATCGGCTGCTGCAGCATTGATGATGGGTGATGAATTTCGCAAATTTAATCGTTATCGACATGACAGTAATGATTTTTCACCATTGGGATTCGGTTCAAGCTCCCTGCAAATTTACTTGACATTTCCAGCTGACAGTACATTCAAGGAAGAAGATGTTTCTAGTTACTTTAGGTAATTTTTTTGAAATTATTTGAAAATGCTACTAAAATTTGCACTGTCGATGATGTTTCTTATTACCGGGATTTGTAGTATGTTTGGACCAGTGCAAGATGTTAGGATTCCATATCAGCAGAAACGAATGTTCGGTTTTGTGACATTTGTGTACCCGGAGACCGTTAACCTCATTTTGGCGAAAGGAAATCCTCATTTTGTTTGCGATTCTCGTGTGCTCGTCAAACCTTACAAGGAGAAAGGAAAAGTTGTCGAAAAGTAATATTTTTTTTTTTACGATATAATAAAATCTATCTCGATTTTTCTCAACTTTCGTTCTCGCTAAAAGATGCACGATTGTTGATCAAACCATCTTGTAGGAAACAACAAATGGAAAGAGGCGATTATTCAGCGTGTTTGAGCCCTTCGGGACTTGATTCTAGAGAACATTTTGATCTACCCTTTGGTAAGATTACACAAACATTTTCGTGCTTAATCATATGAATAATTAAGTTTTTGTTAGTTGAAGTCTTTTATTTGTTCGTGTAGGATCGAGAATGTTGATGAGTACGCAAGAGCTTATGCTAAGAAGAAAGTTGGAGCAGGAGGTGGAGTTAAAGCACGCCATTGAACTTCAAAATCGAAGGATGATGAATTTACAACTAATGGACCTGAAAAATCAGAACCATAATCATAATTTGATGCCAAATTTCCCTATTTCCTCTCCGAGACAGTCTCAGTTACTAATGAATCAAAAATTTGCCGCCTCGTCTAATGGCATCATCAACCAGGATGATTCAGAAGGTTAGCATAGCAGATAATTTGTGCTTTCAGTTGTTAAAAAGAATAAAAAAATGAACCGTTATATTTTAAACACTTGAGTTTCTCTAATTAGCCCACCTTTTATTCTTTCGTTTTTCATTAGAATTTGATGGTAGCCAAGAAGCAGCCATTAATGGTGGCAATAAGCAGCAATATGTAAATGGTGATGAATTTGATCTCTCAGAAAGGTATCAAAATTTTTCTTTACAAGAGTTAACATAACTCTCATTTCTCTAAATTCGACTGTTTTATGCTAATTTTCGAAAAAATTTATAATCTTGTTGTGTTTGGAATGAAAACAGCATGGAGCACGTCCTTCCGGATAATCTCTTCGCTTCGCCTACGAAATTAGCTGCTGAAAACAAGACCGTTTTTTCGCAATCTTCATCTGAAGATAGTAATAATATAAATGTAAAAATCACATCCTCTAACAATAACCCTGAGCTAGCCAAATCATGTTACTTTCAAATGCCAAGGTATTATTGTCATCTTCCCTTTTGCTACTTTTCGATTTTTACGCCCTCAAATTAGAAAATTTAGATTTAGTAGTGTAATTGACTAGCAGGTTTTCTGGGCAAGAAGCCATTGAAATGTAGGTTTTAGAGCTGTTCTTAGCTAGCAAGCAGGAATTAACTTAGCCTGGTAAGATCACTAATCTTGAAATGATCATTTTTACGAGCTTTCGATATTCAGAATGGTGGGATTTGAATCTCGAGAGCGTTTAAGAATCAGTCTTAGGGTGTGTTTGGATTGAGTGATTTGGATTTGGGGAGAGGATTTGGAGGAAGGATTTGAAATGACACCTAAAATGGAGTCATTTGAAATCCACCATAGTTATGGAGAGAATATGTCAAAGTGAATGACAAAGGATTTGAAATCCATCGTAACATGAATTCATCCAAACGAACTTAGATGGATTTGTGGATGAATTTGAAATCCGATTTCAAATCCTTCAATCCAAACACACCCTTATGTTATTACATGTTTGTTTTTGTCATTGGATTCTTGTTTTTTTGATGTTTATGTTTTGATGCAGCAAAGCATATACAAGTAAAGAAAAGTGATGTAGCTGTATAGGCAAACCATATACTACTACTTACAAAGGAATTCATAAAGGTAAAAGGTAAAAGGAGACAGATGAACTGATTTATGAGAGTGGGGTCTCAAACTTTTATTTTATTTTGTACCTCTCTTTCTATGTGCTGGACCACATTAAAACAATAGCAATATTATAACAAATAAAGGCTATTATTAACTCTTTACTATAATAGTGGAAATTTACCTACCCATCTTTTTTTCTTGCTTTTGTTCTTTACTTTCTTTACCCTTTATCAATTGTTCAAATAATTTGTTATGTTATTTAGTAAAAAACCCTGATGGTGCGTTTGGATCGATGGATTTGGATTTGAGGAGTGGATCTTAGAACCTACGTAGTTTGATTAGGCTCTTCGTTTTGTTTTCCTTTCTCTCTTTGTAACCAAAAAAAAAAAAATGACTCATAAAATGGTGTCATTTGAAATCCACCGTAGTTGTGGAGAAAAGAGCTCAAAATGAATGGCGAGAGATTTGAAATTTATCATCATCCAAACGAACTTAAATGGATTTGTCGATGAATTTGAAATCCATGAATTTTAAATGACTCGATCCAAACACACCCTGAACAAATAAATAAATGATTGTGTTTATATCAGAATTTAGGTCTCATATTTGAAAAAGAAAATTACAAAGTAAAGGGTTTTAGGAGAGGTATCTTACTATCTTTTATGATGTGATGATTAAAGGAAATACTTTTTTATGGGAAAAAATAAAATAAATAAAAGGGAATACTTTATGGGGGGTCTTTTGTCTCATTTTGTGGTTTATTATTAAAAGAGGGGCACATGGGTGCTGACACAATATGAATAATATTATAGAGAGTTATTTCACTTTCAACCCACAAATTCACATGGGGTATCATATCCCACATGTGTTTGGCCTTTTTTGTTTATTAGTTTATACTGTCTGCCCCTTATTTTCTTCTTTATTATTATTATTTAATATCAAATTTCAGTGTGCCCTCATGTTAAATCTGTCCTTTTTTACCAGACAGTATGGATATCTGCACAGCAAAATGTTTAGATATAGAGTTTAATTTAATTTAGTAAAAGGTTTTCTATTTTTTTGTTGTTGTTGTTGCATTGGAATAAGTGAAAATCTCTTGTTTTTGTGTCTCTTGATATCCTCTTGGGTACTTAAAACAAACACTAAACTAAACGTGTGGTTAAATATGTATTCAAGTGTGGATAAAGTATGTACTATTTATTGACCTATTTTTAAATTAGCCCGAGGCTTTTTAGTTTGTGTTATTTTAGTCCCTTTAATGTTTATTTTCTTCCAAAAAATTATTTAGTGTTGTTATATTAGAATAATCTTGTGGTACTTTGTTTTGAGGATGAGTTTCATTTTAATTCCTAATTTTCATAAATAGACTTTTACAGAAGTGTAATTATTTTTAACTCAACTTTAGAAGAAATGCGTGTTAGTGATTTCTTAATTTAATTTTAACTCAATATCAATAAAATATTTTGGGTAGAAAACAGAGAATAAATTGACACAAAAAATTTACTCAAAAAGTACTTAATTGAAATTAAGGTCAAAATAGAGTGATTAAAGTGAATTTTATGTTACTGAAAGTCTACACATCATGGGCCGCTGAATAGTACATAAATCAATTTGCCCCAACACTGGGCTACCCCGGGCGTAATTTGTTTATTATAGAGACGGCCCAAATTGCTTGTTTAGACATTCCAATAAACTATATTTACTTATTTATACCATATAATATTGTTCTTTTTTAATGCTAAAAAAGTAACAAAAACATGAAAATTTTATAGTGGAATTCAAATAGAACCTATAAGAAACTGAATTATATATACTTCTCATATGATTGATTATAAATTAAGTGAATTATACTTAAATTTGAACTAGAATATCAAACCCGAGCTTTACTTTCCACAAAAATTATTGTTCCAAATATGGAATAAAGTTTTTCTATTCCAAATCCCTATTCTATCTCCTAATACACATATTTAGATTTTTGACCCAGTGTAATCCACAAATGCAATTATTAAGGATATTTAACATGTGTAAATATTTTGACACGTGTCAAACATCTAAATATATGTAATAGAAAAGGTAAAACACTCTTGTTCCAGATAAAAACGCCTCCCACTAGTTTTGAGAGAAAAACTCGAGTTGATATTGAACAATTTGATTTATTTTTTAGCCCTAGTTTTCCTACTCATGTTTGTGTTTTCGCTTGTGAGTCTCTTAGGAAAATTTCGATATGATTATAATACGTAAATGAAAATACAGAATTTCATTAATATATATATATATATATATAATAAAATCCATAATTGAGCATGGATTAGCAAACATTAAAATCTAAATTTTATTTGTCATGAAAACATGTTGATTAAAAAGGCTGGAAGATTAGGTTAAGATGAATTCACTTCTTGTTTTTCTCTGATCTTTCTTCCAAGATTGCCATGGCTTCATCCACACGGCTGTTATATTTCTCACTTAAATCACTGAATTCTTTCATTTTTTCTGGATTTGCAATTTTCTGTTTTTCCAATTCAACCATCAATTCTGCTTTTTTCCCCTTAAGCTCCTCGATCCTCGATAGCTTCTCGTCGTGCTCTTTCTGCAATTTTTCGAGCTCCAAAACTGATTTTGTGGAAATTGAATTGTCAAAATAACGTCAAAATCACTCTACTATTAGTTCATAATTAATATATATAATATGATTTAGTTCTTGAATAATATTCCCTAGCATTAATCTTTTTGTTTTTGGACACAAGGGACCATGAAGACTTGATTATTATGCTATTTAACATTAATGTTCAGATTTTCATGGATAATTTGATGTCTTAATTCAATCGATATTTCCAAAGTTTACGTTGAATTATTTGTATATAGCTTATATAAGCTAGCATCATTAAAGTTTGTGAAATTAATATAGATATTTCTTGTACATATTCAAAGTTTGAGGTTGATTAATGAAAAAAACAAGACAAGAATGCACCTGAGCCGCCTTTACCTGAACTTCCACCTTCCATTACTTCTTGATCCTGAACAATAATACACATATTACATATCCATCATTTCCAGTAAATATAAATATATATATATATATATATATATAATTTGTTGTTTTAACTTTTAATTGGCACTCTAGGTCTTCTTTTATTCATGCAAAATATTACTTTCTACTATATGGAATGCTCACCTTTGGTTACTTCAAACTTTTCTTTTTGCTGATATTGTGCTATAACATATATATATATATATATATATATATATATAGAGCAGTAGATTATACTGCAATTAAATACAGTTTCCAAATGAATGATCAGATAATAATACAGAAAATATTAATCCTTTCGACCCATGCATGGCAAAGTTTTCCTATGATCGGGAACAAAATAGATGTACTGTGTGTTTCAGTACATGGATTCTGCTCATCCATTTACGTGAAAGATTTGATTTTCTTCATATCTTCAACGTAACTATTGTCCTATGGAAGTCAGAATATTGTCATATGAGCAATACAAACATACGTATATTTCAAAGAATCTGAAAAACATATGTACAAAACTAGCCAATTTGGATAGTCTGATCACAGCACAATAAGCCCGTGTGCTTCGTATGGTACGTGAAGCCATGTACAGTTTTGGATGCTTTCTATCTTTTATTTAGAGCATGTAAATAAAATAAAAAATTAGTTTCTATAATTATTAATTTTAATCTCATTCAGTATATATAATTCAGTTTGATATTTGAGAGAAATATATCACGCATGGAATATTAAACATGTTTAACTCAGTACTTTAATAATCACAATTACTTATATGATGAGATTTATTTAAAGTTCGCCATAAACCGTTCAGAATCCTGGAAGCTTCTAACTAGAGTTACTCACTTGACTAGAATGCGAACTAAACCCGAGTCGAGCAATCATAAGTTTATGTATTTGTTCATTCTTGTCATTTAATTTTACCCCTATTGTTCTAACTTGAAATCTAGTTTTATATATGTGAGATCCATCTAATGAGATTTAAATTTAAGACTATATATACGTCAATATTGCAAATGGAATAAATTCATCAACAAATTACAAAATAGAACAAATCACTTTGCACTAACGATTGTAATATATTTAGGGTATAAACTAACACGACTTGGATAAATAGACAAAAAAGTTGGCTACTTCCCAAGAAACATAAATAATAGTGTTTAAAAAAAATTCAATTTCCCATTCAACTGGACGAATCATGTTTGCTTTTGTGCCTTGTGAATTGTTGAGCCTGGTTTTTACGTCTCGATAAAATCACACAATTCAGACCTATTTTGACCCTACTTCCCATTCTAGCAATTTTAAAAAAAATCATCCATTTTTTTTACAATATTAGATAATGATGAAGTGGGTTCTAACTATTATCACATAATCTAGCTATATCATATCAATAGTTATCGAGATATAGAGTTATCTTACGTTTTATAATATTAGTCGCATATTTTCCACGCTAAATTTCCAATTGAAAATCGAGAGTCACAGCTCGAATTTCAAATATGTGATATAAATCATATCGAATTAATTGAACCCAATATTATATAATTCCAACTTAGAGTACTCACCCATGTGCATGAGAAAATAGGACAAAACAGTACCACTAAAGTTTTCTTTATATATTAAAGTATACACCTCTTCTTTTACCTCTTTTATTCTACTTGAGTTTTTTTGATTTTTTTTTCTGCTTTCTATATATGAAAAATATGATTCAATTAATGATCTAAAGTCTGTTCATCATATTCAGATATTATTATACCCAAAAGTAGTGACAATTAAATCCAACTTTTCATCAATTTTTTACCCTTCTAAGTTACTGTCACAGCATAAGCAGTTTAACTTCAATTTTACCACTTTTGACCCCCCCTGGCTGCAGCTCATGCACTGATGCACACTAAATTATACTTACAAATATGACATAAGCATAATGAAAATATGAAATCAATTCTAAAAATTGACATATATAGAGTCTATAGTACACGAATCGAGATCCATTACTATTAAAGAGAAAAAAAATGGTATTAAAGGGACAAATAATATATAAACATTTGATAATACATAGCAACATAAAAGAAAATAGAAAAAAAGGATAAATAAATTTCCATTCTACTATAGTCAAAGTTAATAATAGCCTTTGTTATAAAATGCTAAAAATTCTTTCAATGTGGTCCAGCACAAAACTACACAGAAAAGAGAGAGGGTACAATAAATTATAAAGAGAAACCCCACCTCCATAAATCAGTTCAGCTGTCCTACCCATGCATTATACATATATATATATATATATATATATATATTATATTATATATACTCTTTAGTAAAGTCATATTGGTATTGATGATGACATTAATCTTGTTGAGATCTTTTTCCTCTTGCTGTATATGATGATGCTACTCATACTTTCTGCAATATCCAAATAATTCAAATACCAGAAATTAATAAAAGAGGAATCTTGGGAACATTTGATCAAAATGCCACATCATATATGAAAAAATTCCATGGTTATTGGATCATGGGGTTGATCAATGAAAAAACGAACCAACCCTTATGATCGTACGGTCAAAATTGATCGATTTTGTTGCACACGGTTTACTGTTCTATTTAGATGTACCTATAAATTTTTCGAGAAATTTGATCTTACCAAGCTATGTTAATTCCTGCTTTTTAACGCCTACATTTCGATGGCTTCTTGTCCAGACGAAAACCTGATTGTAATGAACCAGTTATGCAGTTTAAATGTCAAAAAATGAGAAAAGATGAATTAGTAAAAGTAGGATAATAATACCTTGGCATTTGAAAGTAACATGATTTGAGACTCGAAGCCATTGTAAGTGGAGAACTATTGGCCATCTCGGGGTTATCGTTAGAGACACTATTATCAGCTGATGTTTGGGAGAAAACAGGCTTGTTTTCAGCAGCCGATTTTGTAGGAGAAGCAAAGAGATTATCTGGAAGGTTGTGCTCGAAGCTAAACACCAAAAACCGGCAAAAAAATTGAATGTGAATAGTAAAATTTCAAAAAATATTAAATGGTATTTGTTTATAGGTAAATTTTTGGAAAAAAGATACAAAATTTACCCTTCGGGGAGATTAGAGTCACCAGCATTTACATGCTGCAACTTGTTGTCACCATCTATATTGTCGTTATTCGAAGATTGAGTTAACTTCTCATCATTTGCTGCTTCTTGGCCACCATCAAACGCTGCAAAACGGTCGAAAAGAAAAGAATAAAAAAAGGCTAGTTAATGAAACTTGATATTTACACAATTTATTTCTCGATTTTGTGAATAATTAAAAAAAACACAAAATCAACTGAGCAAACCTTCAGCATCTTCTTGATTAACCCCATCAGAAGGGGTGAAATTTTGATTCATCAGAAATCGAGACTGATTTGGGGAGGACATTGGGAAGTTTTGCAGAAAATGATGATTATTATTCTGATTTTTCATGTCCATTAACTGTATATTCATCATTCTTCGACCTTGAAGTTCAATAGCATGCTGTAATTCAGCCTCCTGCTCCAATTTCCTCCTCAGCATCATCTCTTGAGGACTTGACAACATTCGAGAACCTTGAAAAAAAAGGAAATTCAATAAATAAACTCATTTATTCGCACTCAATCAGAAAATCATGTAGTTTTTTTTACCAAAGGGAAGATCAAAATGTTCTCTAGAATCAAGCCCAGAAGGGCTCAAACAAGTTTGCTGTTTCCTACAGATCGTTTAACCAAAAACCCAGAATTAATAAACGAGAAAACAATAAACAAAAATCACAACGGAGAAAATATATGGGCAAAATATTACTTGTCTCGAATTTTTCCTTTCTCCTTGTAAGGTTTGACAAGAACGCGAGAATCGCAAACAAAATGAGGGTTGCCTTTTGCTAAAATGATCTTAACAGTCTCCGGGTACACAAATGTCACAAAACCGAACATTCGTTTCTGCTGATATGGAATTCTAACATCTTGCACTGGTCCAAACATACTTCAAATCAAAGAAAAACATCATCAGTGCGTATTGTAGTAGCGTTTTTTATGAATATTTTTTTGCCAAATAATTTACCTAAAGTAACCAGAAACATCCTCTTCTTTGAATGTACTGTCAGCTGGAAATGTCAAGTAAATTTGACGCGAGCTTGCAAAGTCGATCCTGTCGAGTCGAAATTGATTAATATGTGGAATTCTGTCATAATTTGAAAATGCACCATATTGGAAATAAGATGTCACATAGATATAATTCAAACCAAAACCTTAACAATTATCAATATAGTGTAAATTTATTGGAAGAATTCAATTCAAAATTGTTCAAAACTATTAGTAGCAAAATGTACCAAAATAGAGCCTTTAGCAAAACTTAAATTGAAGAACATAGAAATGAGAAAACATCACTATACAATTACCATTCCAAAAGCACGAATTCACTTTCCCAGAATGCACATATAGATAACACTATGCAATGCCATTACAAACAAACAAGATAACACATAAGAAAGAAAAAAAACCCAGAATTTCTTTAAACAAAAAGGTCAAAACTTTACTTCTAAAAATTGCAAAAATAAAAAATAAAAAATTTACCTTTGATTCTCATTCAGAAAATCCATGCACTTGTTGTAAGCAAAAGGATGATGCCCTCCAGAAGCCATAACTGCAAACCTCTGTTGTTGAAGGGCCTTCATCCTCAACAGATCATCAAACCCTGAAACAGTACTACTTAGTGACCCCACATCAATACCTTCACCACCGCCATTGATATCAGTATGCAAGAACTTACAACCACTGCCATTCTTACAAAACCCTCTAGCAAAATACATGCAAGGCCTCCACCCAAATCCTACGCCCCCTTCGTCTATGTTAGCCAAAAATGCAGCATCGTTTACTGAACAGCTCCGCCGATGAAATGGGTGTGGCTGTGGGTGTGGGGATGGTACACTATTTGCATCCTCACCGTAAGGGAAAATCAGAGAATCACTTCTACCACTAGGGCTCATAATTGGATCCAAATTTGACTCATCAAAAAATGATAACTGATCTTGAACCCCACCGTTAACACTAAAGAACTCATCACTAAAATCATTATTACCCCCGTAAAAATGTAAACTTGGTGACCCTGAACCATTACTACTACTGTTTTTAGGTACACCATTAGAAGCATCAAGTACAGCTGCATAAGAAATAGGCCTAGGGCTGCTTCTGCGAAAAGGGGCAGCATAAGGTGGAGATGGGTTGCCCAAATGAAACCCATTTTTGGGTATCATAATTCTCGGTGAATTCTGGGGAAAAGGGTTGTTTGGCCTAATGGGAAACGACGGAGGGGCATTTGAAGGGTTTAATCCTAAACCTGCCTTTGCTTGGTTAATGTAAGATAACAAAATGGCTTCAGGGCTAAAAGCTAATCTAATCATCTCCTTCTCTCCTTGATCCTGTATCAGCAAATAACCCATGATTTTTGAAGCGTTTTCAGGATCCAAATCCTGGATTCTTGACATCACAGTCTTTGTAGCCTCATATGCATCCATGGGGCTACAGTTTTGTGTTCAATTCAGCAAAGTTTTTCACCACCACGAGGGTTTTTTTTTCTTCTTTTTTCCCTCACAGTAGAGGAAACATTAAAAGAGAGAGAAAAAGGACTATAGGGTTTTGAGTAGCTGTGGAAGACTAAAAACCTTTTCAGAGCGAGTGATTAGGAGAGAGAGAGAGATATGTGTTTAAGATTTGAATATCTTATGAAAAAAGATAATGATGAGTTGGGTGCTTAAAGATGGATAATCATTAAAATCCATTTAGGGCTGTGAGTGTGCATAGAGTTGGAACATTAATTTTCCAATTAAACAAAAAATAATAACAAATGAAAAAAAAAGGGATCTTTTTTATTAAAAATATGATCTTTCAGTTTTCTTCCCTCTTTCTCTCTCTTAACTTCATTTTCCAAGGCCACTTTCTCTCTCCACTTCTTGTGAAGTGATGGGACTTGATAGAAAGATTCAATTTTTATTTGCAGAAGAAGAGTGGTCAAAGCTTTGGTGTGGTAATAAACAAACAAATTCAGTTTTGATGGTATTAAAAGACTTTGAGCCAAACCTCTTGGTGGCTCTGCAACCTGCAGTTAGTCTTGGGTAGAGTAAAAACATTTCTTTTTTTCTATTTTTTTATGACAGATAAAAATCCACTTATGTGCCCTATTTAAATAAATATTGTTATTGTAATAGTTTGCAAATTATATGAGAATTAAAATAACTTATATTATTAATATTAAATTCGTGATTAATAACACAAATTACTTAAACTTTGTGTTTCTCTCTCTACAAGTGTGCCCTATTTATCTCTCTCTCTCTCTCTCAATATATATATATATATATATATCTGTATTTGTGTATAATATTTTATGTGTTGTGTGGTGGGGGGTTTGTTTTTACACAATCAGACAAACAATGGTGAGTAGGAGTTTTGGATTCAGATCTGTTCGTGTGCCCAATGTGTCTATCTCTATTTCTATTTCACTTAATTAAGCTCCATTTATGGAACTAACTAAGGGTTTTAGTAATAAAGTAAAAAGATATAAATTTATTGGTATAGTATTTTTTTCAATCTAAAAAAAACCCTATTCATTTACTTTTCATTCAAAATAACCAACACTGAATAAATTTATGAAACCGTGCGTTTGTTAAGTTTATTTGTGTTTTTTAAATATATATTTATTATTTTATATAACCGTGGAATCTTGAATTTTTTCTATAATATATTTGTTTGTATTTTTGAAAATAGTGGTGATGAATAAGAATGATATTTGATTGGGACTTGGTATAGTAAATATTTAGTTAAGTATAAAGTAAGAGATAAATCAAATGTAATAGTGATAATAAAATAATTATGACGAGAGATAATGTGCTGTATTTAAATATGTAATGCCTAACATGTTGAGAAAAGTTCGTATACCAGTGGATGATAGCTATGTAGGAATATTTATACTTTATTTTCTACTATTTTCAACAAATAAAACATTACTCATATTTTCCAGTGAGATATATAGAGTAAACTCACACAAATATGTTATAATTCTGGCATGATAATGATGTGACAATATATTGATATTTGAGAATTAATATCACCTGACATATCCATATGACCATATCCTAATGGGAATTAATTTAATATCTATATCTTAAATTCTGAACTGTTTGTTAAGTGTGACCTATGCACCTTAATAAATCTGTCTTACAGATTAATTATTTGGCAATAAATTGTGACACATTATTTTATTTGGTCTCCACTTGTCTGTGGGACAAAATAGTTCAATCTTGTGATTGCTCGTGACAAATTGGTCAATTATATTCAGTTTAATTGATGTCCAAAATTAGAAAAAGATAATAATCTCAGCTGGTTTGTGTTTTTTTTTGGACCATTTTCTCACAAAAAGCAACCAAGGGACAAGAATTTAAAGATAGGTAGCAAAATTTATTAATTTCATTAAGTTGAAAGAGATGTATAAGTGTTCCAATTAGCATTATTGGACATGCATTTTGATTGATGTTGATATTTAATGGTGGAGAGCCACCACATGTTTTTGTAATTTAAGCATATATGTTCTTTATTTGTTATGATTTTTCAACTATATAATTGCCTTTTTGGTTGAAATTCATCAAGGTGTTGAGTGTATTTTGGATGATTTTTTTGATAATTAGTAATATAGAAATATTCACCACATAAAATGTTAAAATATGACATTATATATATATATATATATATATTGGTACAACTCATACATATTTTAACAAATGTATAATAGATATATTCTGAATGTTGAGTATACAAGACACACCAAATATCACCTCTGTATTATGTTATTATGTATCGCTGATGATTTTTTTTTCAAAGTTCTTTTCACTCAAAATATTCACCACATATGAAGGAAGAACGATCTTGTTTGTTTATAGTTTTAAATCATCTTTTTAGTAATATGAATCACAACATTTTAAAAATACACACTATAGATTTCCTTTACTTGAAATATATTTTTTCAATTTCACTTTTTCAACATGTAGTATATTATCTATCAATGACTACAATCATCATTTCACAAGATCATTAATTAATTAACTAATATCTTTTTTCCTTCATATTTTACAATTATTCAACACACCATATATCAACTAATATGATTTTGCAAACAAAATTCTCTCAATTTTTCGAGCTTTTTTAATTCCCTATAGAATTTCTTATTGGTAACCATCATTCAAATTTTAAATGATTGTTTAGTATATCTTATCTAAATCCCAAAGTTGGAGTATAATCATAAAATATATTTGTTACCTTAATTTTCTCCACATTTCTACCCTTTAAAATCTCAACGTCAAAAATATTTTAACAAGCTGCACTATATGATCGACGTACTACTCAAATTAATAAAGTATGTATTTGGGGGCAACCCCTGGTAGAGTTGGTAAGGGCATTTGAACTTGTGGCCTAGGTCACGGGTTCGAATCCCACTGTGGGAATGTCTATTTGCCTTCTCTACTGTGAGCCTGTCAGCTATGGGCAACCTAGGCTGGTTTACCTCTCTTGTGTGGTTTGCAGGCTATTGCACAAGAGCGAGGTTTACCCAGTGCGCACCTAACGGTAGCGGTTCCCTTGTCATAAAAAATAAATAAAGTATATATTCGATTTACTAAATAACAAATGAAAATATGCTCTTCAAAATAAAATCAAATAAGCAATCAATTTAATAGAGAATATGATGTACTCTGTACTTTATAATAATAGACTATGTAATCTTTACTAGTAATAAATGGCAAAACGTGCTTCACAATGATCGAATTGAAATAAAATCAAATAAACTGTTTGGGGAGAATCTAATGTACTATGTACTCAATTTTCACAAACTATTTATGAAAACAGAACTTATTAGTCAAAAGCATTAGATGTAATTTAGTTACTTCTTTGTTTTATTTTACCCAACCCAAACATCTTAGACTCAGATCCAAAACTTCAGTCAGGCCCACTAAAACCCAAAACTTTGATATAAGCCCAACTCTAAGCCCATTACAAAAACATAGTAATAAAGTATCCCTTCAACTCTCAGCCGCCTACAACCGCAGCCTGCCTCCACTAACCCTCGTCGCCGCCGTCTTCCGCATGTATACATATATATTTAACTTACATAATCATGCATGTATACATATCTATTTAACTTACAATATGAATTGTAAAAAAATTTAAACTACATAAGTCCTTATATATAATTATTTCTTGGGAGAAAAAAATTATATTAAAATCCCTCAAAAAAATTTTGTGTCCAAAGACAATGAATAATATTTTGCAATAGGAAACTTATTCTTCAAACTTTTAATTCCAAACCCCCCAAATTTTGGGTTAACAACTTTTTGAATTGAATTATCCTTTGGTGAAGGTTAAGATTGATTCCTTGATTTTTTCTTAACAAAAGTTTATAGTATAAAATTTCCAAATTGATAAATGTTATAACACATATTTATTAATATTAAATTTTGGAATCTTGAAGTGAAATGATTGTGGAATGACTTTTAAATTGAAAAATATTTTCATATATTCTTAGGTTACAAAATATAGGGAGTTCTTAGTAATGTTCACTATTTCTTACGTTATTTCAGCATGAGATTCAATTACGGACAGCTGATATCCTACGTAGTTGTTGCTTCATTTGCAGGCTATCGATAATATGATACCTTGAATCTTAAGGAACACGTGAGTGATACATGCATTCTTGCACGTGCTTTCGTCTTCGATCCTCTGATTCATAAGATTCTTCTTCTTGCAGCAATTATTTCTTTGTAATTAGTTGACCTAACCATGTTTAAATCTTGGGAAGAAGGTACGTAGATTAAATTCTTACAGCATCACTGACTCACTGTATATATATAAGATCTCTTGCTATGTACTCTACTAGCTGGTGCTTAGAAAAAAAAAATATAAGATTTCTTGTTAACTACTCTATAACAATAAATGCCTAAGCTCAAGCTACTATTTATTAATTAAGGGGATCATACTTATACCAATTAGTTATAAGATAAACAAAATTACGAATTATAAGGGTTTTATATGGGAAAAATGGCTGATGAACGTATACAAGAGGCGTTGCCGGAGGGATTAAAAGTGGAGCGAATGCCGAAACATGTGGCGGTGATACTTGACGGCAACCGGAGATGGGCCAAAGAGAGAGGAATGGCGGTGGAGCTTGGCCACCAAGAAGGTAAACGTGTGATGATGGTGCTAACATTTCTATCGAGCAAATGGGGAATCAAAGTTCTTTCTCTCTTTGTATTTTCTACTGAAAATTGGACTCGTCCTAAAGTAAGTACATAAGACTAATCAATATATATATATATATATATATATATATATATATGAGAAATATTATATACACTAGTCGTTTATTTTTTTTTATCGTTTTTAACCCCAGATATGGTTGAATATCTTTTTATTATAGTAAGCATAAATTACTGAGATGATGTTAAATACATTTATTGAATGCGAACTTCATTTGCATTAGTTGGAGTCTTCCAGCTCAGAACTGCATATTATAGTTGGTATATAGCATTATTTTATAAATATTATTATTGTTATTATGTAAGATAAAGGTTATTATTACTTATTGTGAAATGACGAGGCAGGAGGAGGTTGATCTTTTGATGAGCTTGTTTGAAGAGGCCATGGGAACATATCATGAGGATTTTGTTAGGTAATTATCTCTTTGTAAATATTATAAAGAAAATGTTATGCATGTATCTCTCTGATACAAAATGTAGATATGCACATATAAAATATAGCTTAGATTATGATATACATGCATTAAGAGTATTTATTGATATTTAGATAATTTTTTATCATATTTTATATATTGGCAACTTTTTACAGACGTTGATACCACTCAAATTTATACTGAAATTTCAGTAGGAAAGTTCAATTATACTCCAAAGTCCAAATAATATTTTATTTTGTATTTGAATTTAAGTACTAAAAAAAATTTCCAGATACAATGTACGTTTATCCTTCATGGGTGATCGATCAAAGCTCCCAGAATCATTATTAGACGTAATAAACTCAGCAGAAGAGCAAACAAAACCCAACAAAGGACTCCACGTCATCATCGGAATCAACTACAGTGGTCGATACGACATAATGCAGGCCACAAGAAACATCGCCAATAAAGTGAAAGATGGAATATTACAGATCGAAGATATTAATGATGACTTAATCTGCCATGAATTGCAGACAAATTGCGCAGAATATAGTGAACCCGATTTGCTGATTCGAACCAGCGGTGAGCAGAGGATAAGCAACTTCATGCTGTGGCAGATGGCTTATACTGAGCTATATTTTGCCAAGAAAAACTTTCCAGAGTTTGAGGAACAAGATTATGTTGAAGCTTTAATGGCGTTTCAGCAGAGAGAGAGGCGTTTTGGTGGGAAGAAGTATGCATGAAAATGGATTAAATCTCTCGATTGTGTAATGGGTTGGTGTGGATTTGTTTGTAACGTAACTTTGATCAAATAATGTTTGCTTTTGATTTTTGGAGTTAATTAACATGCTTTACAGTGAAAATTACAAATAACTGCAACACAATACAATACAATCTCTCTCTCTCTCTCTCTCTCTCTCTCTATATATATATATATATATATATATATATATATATATATATATATGTTTCAAATGGAAGTGTAGAGACAAAAGCTCTCTAAGGTATTTTTGAGATCAATAAAATATTGCATTTCATTTTATAGCAAAGATAGGGCAAAAGAACTTTTATTTTTCTTCACTAGCATTATAGATCATATTCTTCAACAAACATGTCATTTATTACAATGCTTTAATTTGGAACATGATTTAAAGACACAGCTTTCACACGAGATCATAACTAAGGAACTACGATACAATACAGTGATTCTGAACATGAAAAACTGACACGGGTTTGAACGAAAGAACATATGAAAATTCACAACAGTAATTTAACCACGAAACAATTACAAATAAAGATCTAAATTGGATAGCCTGGGAAGTGGAGTAGCATGCAATGGAGTTCTTTTCCTCAACACAATCCCATACCTATCAGCCATGTCGAGTTTTTCACCCTTTGGTAGTTTCCAATCGAACGAATACAAAAGCGAAGCTAACACATACTTCATCATTCTGTCAGCAAGTGGCACCCCAGGGCAAATCCTTCTGCCAGAACCAAACGGAATGTAATTGAAATTGTTACCACTAAAGTCCATATTATTTTCGCTATCTAAGAATCTCTCGGGCCTGAATTTCGACGGATTATCAAAAGCCAAAGGGTCTCTGTGAATAGCATATAGATTTATGAACATCCATGAATCCTTTGGTATAGTATATCCTTCCACTGTGCAAGTTTTACTTGGAGCTCTTGGAAGTAAAAAGGGTGCTACTGGATGTAAACGAAAAGTTTCTCTAATAACAGCCTCTAAATATACCAGCTTGTGAATGTGGTACTCTTCTACTATATTATTTACTCCCACAACTTCAATCAATTCGTTTTGCACGTTTTTCATTGCGTCTGGATTGTTCAATAGCTCCGCCAGAACCAATTCAACCGTGGTGGATGAAGTGTCCGTCCCAGCTACTATAATGTTCTGTTACATGAAGTATAATGTTAAAAATTGTTAATAAATATACATAATTAGTGACAATAATGACACGATAACGGCATAAAGAAGGCAGATTGAAGGAACTTACTATAAGGATAGCTACGACGTTTGTCCTTGTAAGAGCCACCTTAAAATCTTCGCTATCCTTTAGCTCAAGAATCATTTGCAGAAAGTCTTTACGCCCATCTCCTTCGTTTACTTCAGAAATTCTCTTAATTCGATCATCCATGACCTCTTCGACAATACATCTAGCCCTTTGGATAAAATTCTTGGACTGTTTGGCTACCCCTTGAATATCAAATCTAGCTAAAATTGGTAGATAATCAGAGATATTTGGCTTCCCCAATAAGTCCATAATCGAAGTCAGCACCTCCGAAAAGGCGGCCCCAATCTTATCTAACTCCTCTCCTTTAACTGTAGTTCCCCACACCATACTCATCATAACATTGAGATCAATCATATAAGCTAGTTCACTTATTTTAATACAACTGCCAATCTTGGAATAAACATGTCTTATAGCTTTCCTAACTTCATCTCTCCTAAGATTGCTAGAAGCTTCGAGGCTATTGTTACTTAGCATTTCACGTACAAATAGTTTTCTCCTGTCACGCCATTCGGGCCCGTAAGGACACCACGCTATATCACTACCGTTGGCAGTGATGATACTGGCTGCGATTGAGTCGCCTCGATTGGAGAAAGATATATCATTATCTCGAAGAACTTCTTTTACTAATGATGGAGAACTTACCACCACGCAGAGCTTGTTTCCAAGCCAGAGCTTGTAAATGGGGCCGAATATTTGAGCCAGTTCAGTGAACTGAATGTGTAAATCTTCACGAATGAAGGGTAAATATCCCACAATTGGCAGGCCTCCGGGCCCTGGAGGCAACTCTATATTCTTGCCTGAATTGAGTGATTTCATCCATATCAATAACATGGATATTGTGACTATCAGAATCGAAATTAGAAGACCTAAATCGGTTAGCAGATTCATTTTTGTTTCTTTTCAGGGTTTTGGACACTGGAATTTTATATGCTACAGCCTTTTTTCTTTCTTTTCTATCTGTTGTTACTTGTTACCAGTTGAGGACATATTATATGGATCTACAGGGATAATAATTAAATCCTGCTCCCCTCGTGCTAAGTTATAGATTCCGTCAACTTACTTATTTTTATTACTCACGTTTCCCGATGGATTCTCGGCTAATTAAGGAAAGTGGTGAAAAGTGACTGTATGTACGTACTTCTATAAACCTTAAAATATCAAGGGTTTTATTTTTCAAATTTAAATAAAATCTAAAAATAATTAAAATGAAAAGATAATTATTAGAAAAAAATAACTGCAGCACCACCATCTCTCACGGCCAACTTCCACTCTCTACATCTACATACGCACATACACACTGCAAAATATTGTCATCAGAATCTTTAAGTTTATTCAATCAAGTTTTGATTAAAAAAATCAATAATATTAATTATAAGGACACTATAGCTTGATCACAGAAGTTTTAACGGAACCCTAGCTAACGGTAACGGCTAGGGTTGGATGTAAGCGGAATGTAACGTGAGGGGTGCTGTGAGTAATAAATAAAAACCGTAGGGGATCATCTGTAATTTACGAGTTGTATATAATATCCATAATTCCATATATAGAATATTAATTTCTTTATTGGCCCTTATTTTTTGTTGTAATTGATGAAGAGCACGTGCATACACGTGGTTCATTGAAATTTATTTGAAATAATTGTATATTTCAAAAACTTTGTTGAATAAAATATAAAATCTTGACACTTCATTAAAAAATTTAAACTATGTACCTGCAACGATTCATATTGAAATGATAATAAAATGAAATAAAAACAATATTTGTTGTCTCATTAGTCTTTTCATTGTTTGATTTTTATGAATTTTCAATTTTTTTCCTCTGATTTCAAGAATTTATTTTATATTTTTTTTTTCGAGTTGCTCAACAATTTTCATCACCTCTTAGAATTATTTAAAATTATGACGTTGATATGTTTATAATTATTCACCATTTGGTTTGCTTGTTCGCATCACTTTTATCATAATATGTGAAATATTAAAGTCCGTAATAACTTTTCAAATAGTTATTTTTCAGTCGATCATTCTTATTTTTAGTTCCTTCTTTTGCTCATCTTTGCTTATTTCTGATTTTCAATTGCATAAATTAAGAAAAATGAAAATATGAACATAGTTCCATACAAATATATAGCAATCTTCTCAATTATGGAACATAAAAATTATTAATATTGTTTCCTATTGATTTATATAATCCAATTTCCTACTGACTATGAATTACAAAACAGACACTATCAAATTCTTCGGGATTCATATATATATATATATATATATATATATATATATATATAGCCTCGACCCTATATCCTTTCTTCTCATTTTAAGTTATATAGAATAAGACTAGGTTGTCTGAACAACACACAAGTGAACTGCATCATAACGAGCCAATATAGAAACCAACTGCAATCGATTTAAGCTCTTAAGAAGAAAAATAACAGTAGAGGAAAATGTGGTGTGTGTGGCTGTTGCAACAGCCTTGGGCTCTCTCTCTCTCTCTCTCTCTCTCTCTCTCTCTCTCTCTCTCTCTCTCTCTCTCTCTCTCTCTCTCTCTCTCTCTCTCTCTCTCTCTCTCTTTGAATGAAACGGTAGAGACGAAAGCTCTCTGAGGCCTATATATAGACCCAGCTTGATGGTTTTTGTGCAACTATTCTATTTCTCCTCTTTTCAGTTACAATAGTTAAGAAAACATTCTATCCTAATTTTAGAAGTATCATTCAAAATGCTCATACAAAATATATGGGTTAGAGGTTCCTACTTCCTAGTGATTCAGAATTGAAGGTGTCGATCGGTTGCTGAGGATTTTAGTATGATAGTTGACGAATGCTAAGGTTTATGTTGTAAGACAAGTGATTTCTAGGGTTTTCTAAATAAGGTTTGAAATAGTTTGAAGGCTAGCTAGCTAAGGTTTATGTTGTAGGATAGCTGGTGGCTAGGGTTTCATAGATAAAGTTTGAAATCAATAAAAGAACCTTTATTTTTCTTCACTAGCATTGGAGATCATATTCTTCAACAAACATGTCTTCTATTACAATGCTTTAATTAGACACCGTTCCATGCGACATCATGACTAAGGAACTACGATACCATACATTGATTCTGAACATGAAAAACTGACACGGTTTTGAAGGAAAGAACATATGAAACCAGAATAGCCCACAATCGTAATTTAACCATGAAACAATTACAAATAAAGATCTAAATTAGACAGCCTGGGAACTGGAATAGCATGCAATGGAGTTCTTTTCCTCAGCACAATCCCATACCTATCAGACATGTCGAGTTTTTCACCCTTTGGTAATTTCCAATCAAACGAATACAAAAGCGAAGCTAACACATACTTCACCATTCTGTCAGCAAGTGGCACCCCGGGGCAAATCCTTCTGCCAGAACCAAACGGTATATAACTGAAATTATTACCACTAAAGTCCATATTATTTCCACTATCTAAGAATCTCTCAGGCCTGAATTCTGATGGATTATCAAAAGCCAAAGGGTCTCTTTGAAGAGCATATAGATTTATGAACATCCATGAACCCTTTGGCATTGTGTATCCTCCCACTGTGCAAGTTTTACTTGGAGCCCGTGGAGTTAAAAAGGGTCCTATTGGATGTAACCGAAAAGTTTCTCTAATAACGGCCTCTAAATATACCAGCTTGTGGATATGGTATTCTTCTACTATATTATTTGCTCCCACAACTTCAATCAATTCGTTTTGCACGTTTCTCATTGCGTTTGGATTGTTCAATAGCTCCGCCAGAACCCATTCAACCGTGGTGGATGAAGTGTCCGTCCCAGCTACTATAATGTTCTATTACAGGAAATATTATGTTCATTGAGATATACATAATTAGTGACAATAATGACACGATAACGGCATAAATTTAGTACAATTATAGTTATTATTACCAATTATTATAAGTGATAAGTTCTATACAATTATAATCACTATTAAACATGTGGACATTACTTTAATACTGACACTTGAAATTTAATTTTTTCATTAATATTTCCTTCTGTAGAGTTTAGAGGAACAAGTACTAATGTAAAATGACTATTAAAAACACCTCTTACAGAAAAGTTGGATCCACTAGTTAAGAGTTGATTTTACCACACTTCACAATGAAATTTTCAGTTAATAATCTCTATGTTATTTCAACAAATTAAGTTTCATATAATTTCTTACATATACGTACGATGAACAAAAAACAAAATTACTTCATAGTTTTTTAATAAAAAGAAGGCAGATAGAAGGAACTTACTACAAGCATAGCTATGACGTTTGTCCTTGTAAGAGCCACCTTAACATCTTCACTATCCTTTAGCTCAAGAATCATTTGCAGAAAGTCTTTACGCCCATTTCCTTTGTTTACTTCAGAAATTCTCTTAATTCGATCATCGATAACCTCTTCAACAATACATCTAACCCTTTCGATTAAATTCTTGGACTGTTTTGCAACCCCTTGAATATCAAATCTAGCTAAAATCGGTAGATAATCAGAGATATTTGGCTTTCCCAATAAGTCCATAATCAAGGCCAAAACCTCCGAAAATGCTGCACCAATCTTATCTAACTCATCCCCTTTAACTGTAGTTCCCCACACCATACTCATCATAACATTGAGATCAATCATATAAGCTAGTTCACTTATTTTAATACAACTGCCAATCTTGGAATAAACATGTCTTATAGCTTTTCTAACTTCGTCTCTCCTGAGATTGCTAGATGCATCGAGGCTGTTGTTACTTAGCATTTCGCGTACAAATAGTTTTCTCCTATCACGCCATTCGGGGCCATAAGGACACCACGAGATATCACTACCGTTGAAAGTGATGATACTGGTTGCAATTGAATCGCCTCGATTGGAGAAAGATATATCATTATCTCGAAAAACTTCTTTTACTAAAGATGGAGAATTGACAACCACGCAGAGCTTGTTTCCAAGCCATAGCTTGTAAATGGGGCCGAATTTTTGAGCCAGTTCAGTGAACTGAATGTGTAGATCTTCACGAATGAAGGGTAAATAACCCACGATTGGCAGGCCTCCAGGGCCTGGAGGCAAGGATACTAACTCTATATTCTTGCGTGATTTTATTGATTTGTATATCAATAACGAGGATATTATGATTATCAGGATTGAAATTGGAAGACCTAAATCTGATAACAGATTCATTTTTTTTTTCAGGGTTTTGGAAACTGGAGTTTTATGTGCTACAGGTTTTTTTCTTTCTTTTCTTTTGTGTATCTGTTGTTATCACTAGAGGCCATATTATATAGAGCCAAATGGATATCATTAAATCCAGCTCCCCTCGTGCTAAATTACAGATTCCCTCAACTTTTTTTTTATTACTCACATTTCCCGATGGATGTTTGGCCAATGAAAGTGGTGAAAACTGAAAAGTCGTATGTACTTCTATAAACATTAAATTATCAAGGGTTTTATTTTCAAATTTAAATAAAATCTGAAAATAAAATGAAAAGATAATCAGAAAAAAATATATAGAAATTTTCCTTCCCCAGATCTGTGCCACCGCCTCTCCATCTCTCCTCAACCGCAGCAGCACCACCATCTCTCACGGCCAACTTTCACTCTGTACATCTACATACGCACATACACACTGCAAAAATATTGTCATCAGAATTTTTAGATTTTTTTAAATCAAGTTTTGGATTTAAAAATGAATAATATTAATTATAAGGACATGTAGATTGATCACAGAAGTTTTAACGGAACCCTAGCTAACGCTAACGGCGAGGGTTAGATGTAAGCGGAATGTAACGTGAGGGGTACTGTGAGTAATAAATAAAATTTTGATAATTTCTAAAATCACAGTGTATCAATAAAAATCACATGTTAGAGATTCTTTGAAGATCACCCAATTTTTATATATCACAACAGTTGAACGAATATTAATTTCTTTATTGGCCCTTATATATGTTTTGTCGCAATTAATGAGCACGTGCATGCACGTGATTCATTGAAATTTATTTGAAATAATTGTATAGTTCAAAAACTTTATTGAGTAGAATATAAAATCTAGATGCCACTTCATAAAAAATTTGAAACTATTTACCAACTTCATATTGAAATGATAATAAAATGAAATAAAAACAATATTTGTTGTCTCATAAGTCTTTTCATTGTTTGATTTTTATGAATTTTCAACTTTTCTTCACTTTGATTTCAAGAATTTATTTTTATATTTTTTTTGCCTGAGTAGCTCAATATATTTTCATCACCCCACTTAAAATTATTTAAAAATATGGTGTTGATATAAAAATATATTTTTATATTTTTTTGCCGAGTTGTTCAACGCCATTTGTTCTGCTTGTTCGCATCAGTTTTATTATAATATGTGATATTTTAAAGTCTTTTCATGTGATAACTTTTGAAATAGTTTTACTTGCATTCTTCACACTATCATTTTTAATTACTTTTAATTCCTTCTTTTCTCATCTTTGTTTATTTTTGATTTTCAATTGCATCACAATGACATTACGTCTTCCCTTATTTTTATATTTTTTTTGCCGAGTTGCTCAATATATTTTCATCACCACTTAAAATTATTTAAAAATTAATATGGTGTTGATATGTTCATAATTATACGCCATTTGTTTTGCTTGTTCCATCAGCACGACGCTTGTATTGCTCTCCCACAACCCCGTTTTCACGGTTTAGGCTAAACGAAATGAATATGTGATATGTTAAAGTCTTTTCATGTGATAACTTTTGAAATAGTTTTAATTGCATTATTAACACTATCATTCTTAGGCTCCGTTTGTTTGTCAAGGGAATTGAATCAAAATAGGGAATATGATTCCAAAAATCAAATAACCTTGTTTGGCATTTTTTATTTGAGATTATGGAATACAATCTAATTCCCAAAATAACGGAATTATCATCTCAAATAAGGGAATTACAATACCTTATTTATTGGAGGTAATGTGATTACCATATCAAGGTAATCATAAATACAATACTTTAATGTCATTACTACCCCTGTATCAATTATAATACAAAATCAACAAAAATTGTTATTTATTTTTTCATTTCATTTAAGTTATTATTATGAAGAAATAGTTTTGTATTTTTAATTTATTTAGAATATTTTTATTAATGTCAAAATAGATCGTAATTTTATTTTATTTGATATTTATTTATTGAATGAAATTGAAAAATTGCTATGCTATTTTTGTGATAGTACTTTTGAAATGGTTGTTGGTCACATATGATTAATATATTTTATTTATTAACAATAATATGTTTTCGACTTAAAATAATTATCAATGCAATGGTATATAAAAAATTCATATATGTATCAATTTTTTAGAAGTCATACAATATGTAAATAAAAAATAAGCATGTTCAATTTAATTATTTTTTTCTATTAATGTAATTGAACCAAATTGTTATCTTATTTACTTTTTATATTTAATCAAATTAAATATATATATATGTGTGTGTGTATATACACTTATGTATATATAATATCAAATATTTTACTATGGATGAAAATTTATAGTTAAATTATACAAATGTGGTTTAAAATAAGGGTATTTAAGTCAAAATCTTTAATTTTAGATTCCATTCTTTAGTATATGTGTTTCAACCAAACATAAAAAAGGAAAAAAATATATCCTTACCCAATTTTTTATAGACAAACAAACACTATTAATGGAATCAGATTTCTAGTAATCAAATTACCAAAAAGCTTATTCCCACTTTAGATTCCATTCCCTGTCAAACAAACGGAGCGTTAATTACTTTTAATTCCTTCTTTTCTCATCTTTGTTTATTTTTTATTTTCAATTGCATCACAATGACATTACGTCTTCCCTTATTTTTATATGCCGAGTTGCTCAATATATTTTCATCACCACTTAAAATTATTTAAAAATATGGTGTTGATATGTTCATAATTATATGCCATTTATTTTGCTTGTTCGCATCAATTTTATTATAATTTGTGATATATTAAAGTCTTTTCATGTGATAACTTTTGAAATAATTTTACTTGCATTCTTCACACTATCATTCTTAATTACTTTTAATTCCTTTCTTTTCTCATCTTTGTTTATTTCTGATTTTCAATTGCATCACAATGACAGATATTTGATATCTTTCTCTTTGAATAAGATCTCAATTCCAACGAAGGTTTCATTAGATATCTTACAACTAGAATCCCTCTTTTTTCCGATCCAGTTCCTCCACCACCGCGAACCCCAGTTATATTCAGGCATGCTACACTTTTGAGTTATTGGGAGAACCCAAGTACTCTCTTTCGGATTCAGGAAAGTCTTCCCTTATTCATTTATGCTCTTTTTGTTAAATATAAGGGGATTGTAGGTTCAGTCATTTATAATACTTAAGTGATGTTATCCTATGATAATAACAAATTATATTTAGCAATTTAAATATATATAATATAATAAAATGATTTTTTTTTAAATATATTAAAAAACTAAGGAGACGTGCTACATATAATTCTTAAGTTATGTATCATATGTTATCCTCCATGCTATATATAATTTAATATAGTATTATATGTAGCTTTTTTAATATATAAAAAGTACATCATACATATAAACTACATGATTTACCGTTTATCATTGTTACTAAAAACTTTATGATATGTCATTTGCCTACTAGTGTTTATTCCGTCTTTTTTACTTAAAGTCAATGCATTTTAAGAAGTCTTTTCTATTTCTGTTCTTTACCATTTTTGATATTTTTCGAATTTTATCCATCTGTTACCAAAATATATGGTATTTGGGTTATTTTACGCTCTTGGGATTTTATCCATCTGTCTTAATATTTTCTGAGCATTTAACAACAGATTTTACATTTTCCCTTATTTTCACATTTTCCAAAAAATTATGCGTCCTTGGACTATAAATTAAAAAAAATATGAAAATAGGGACAATACAAATATATTGCAATATTCCTTCCAATCTTCTCAATTATGGTGTTCAATACAAAATTATTAATATTGTCTCCAAATATAATACTGACAACAACTGATATTAGTTAATACATAGACCTAATCTATTGGTTCAATGATTAAGGAGAATATGCGTTCCTTAGACTCACGTGGGTCGCCATGCCCATCTCCATATTGGTACATGAAATGATGAATACGAACATAATTTATTGAAGCCTCAATAAAATCCTTACTGTAAATACGATTCATTAGTGCCTCTTTGTTAACTTTCTTCCATGTTAATCTTATCAAGTAATCTACATAGTTATGAGCATCTTTTTCAGAACAACCATTCTCATGCATATAGCACTGGACTGATTTTTGAACATCCCCTTTCTTCATCTCATCCTGTCAATATATAAGTGGATCATATGATAATATTAATGGAATATAAATAGGTAAAAGGAATATAGTAAACATACAGGTGAAGTTCCCAAATCATCAGCCAAACGAGCAATTAGGGATGTCCAACGGATTAAAGCAGGTAATTTCATTATATCCTCCAAAACCTTCTTTTGAACTGGATTTGTGGTGCAAAAGTATGTATGTACCAATATCAATGGTCCAGTAATTGATATTAAACCATTTTCAAGATATTCATTCAGATTTGGAGTATATCCACTCGAAACCCACTTTGCTTCCACCAAGTAAGCTTTACAAAGTTCTGCCCACTGCAAATCAGAATTAATATTATTATTAGTACCATTAATTATTATTAATTGCAATTAATTAGGATTAAACCGAATTTATTGTTGTACTCATACCATTGTTTTCAAGTATGAGATGCAAATAAAATCTTGGGTTTTGAGAACGTCATATGCCAATTCGTTCATGGAGTTGAAAAGTGCTAAGAAACATATCTTCATGTAGTCCGGAAGTTGTTCCAATTCATTGATATCCCACCTGAAAATTTCGTTTGAAAAAAGAGTAATTATATATACACCACATATTGATGATTATTAGAGTTTGATTAAGTACAAATTGATTAGTTTGTTAACCTGTCGACTGCACGTGTAAAGAGCTCAAGTTCATCCAATGTACCATAGACATCGTAAATATCATCAATAATCGTAATTAGCATTGCGAGTTTCACTGACATTATTCTATAATATCTAAATCGAGGCTCATAATTGGCTCCAATAGTCCATAAGAAGCTCTCCACCAGTCGATCCCTAGCAAAGCACATCTTCTCAGCCAGCCGAGTATTAGTATACCACCTACAACAATGATTTTAACATTAACTAAACACTAATCAAGCCCTTGATGAATCCCTTAAAGGGTTAAACTTGAATCATTTGAGTCAATAAAATACTTATTCAAATCTCCATTTTGACCCCCAAACCCTAAAATTTTCAATAAGAACTTGATTATTTTTTTACCTTGACAATTCCTTTAATTCATTTTGGTACATTGCTTGAACCATGTTGAAGTCCAATTTTGCAAACTCGAGCAAAAGAGGATTCATATCAGGCCTCGTTTCGTATATGTTTATGAACCATTTGGCCTCCATCCTTAGCATTCTCCAGTGTCGAGGGAGATCAAGAGAATGAGTTATCTGAGCAGCAATATTTGGATCCAAAACTTGCTGTTTTTGGAGCTTTTGCTTCAGATGATAACTTGCAAAATCTCCGGCTTTGTCCATTATGTTTTCGGCTTCCATGGAAAGATACGAAGCTTCGTATAAACTCAAAAGAGCCTTAGTATCATTCGATATCTTATTCTTGAAGTTTCCTTCCTCAGCATCCACGAAAACATTGAAAATATCTGTAATAGATTTTAAAAAAGAAAAATAAAATAATAATTACTATAAGTAGCAGTTTCATTATATTCCTTTTATGAATTTTTTTCAATAAAATATATATACCAGGAGATACTGAATATCCATGTTGTCTGAGTAATCTGAATTTAAGAGCAGCTGCATGCAGGTCTTCTTCCTTGTACTCATCCTTCATAATGTATACTTTCTCCATAATTTTGTCAACATAATCAGCAAAGTGATATGATATTCCAAGTCTTTGCAAATCATCAACAATCTCAATTTGAGCCAATAATATTGGATCATCATTAAGGGTTTTCTCCAATATCTTCTGAATATTTTCTTTAAGTTTTTCAGATTTGTGCATGTATTCTTCTCCCTGCAAAACGTTAGTTTCAAGTAAAATGTAACATAAATTAATTCTATAAGAAGAATAAAAGCTAGAAAATCAAAAGGTTTTTATCATCAAATTAAATCAATTATTACCTGGTAAGCACTAGTTATTGACTGCAAATAAGCATGATCCCACATACTAGGGTTATAATTACCGGATCTTCTAGCAGAAGACATAATTAATTGGTTAATTTATCTAATTATAAAAACACTTATACCAGTTTAAGTTGTTCTATATATGGCATGTTTGACTGAGGTATACAGACAGCTATAAATAGGGGAAAAAGCAACTCAACAACAAAGTAGAGCCATTTCTGGGTTTAATAGAATACTCTACTTAATAAACCCTATTAATCTATTAGATTATAAAAAACATACTCATATTTTGGAACAAGAATTAACCCTTGAATATATATTTACTCATAATAATGGTATTCTCCACAGTTCTACTTATTTTGTCGTTTCATTTCGACTTTGAAATATTTTTAGACGTTAGAAATTGAATGATAATGATGTGTAATTTTAAGTGACACTTTTTAAACTAGTTGTTTTTTTGTGACATATCATCATTCCTTTTAGATGGTAAAAAGATATTTGGGATAGGAATTTCATCTTGTGCTTTGTTTGTTTATGTTTTCAAATCCCATTTTCAAGTTTTTAAATCCCAAAATTCAAAATAAACTTAATACACCAAATTTTCATCCAAATTTACTATTTTCCAAATTTACTATTTTTCAACTCTACTTTTTCAATCTCCAATATAACTGCCTATCAATCATATATACAACATTTCACACATTTACCAATCAAATCAATCATTATTTCACTTTTTCTTTCTTATTTTACAATTTTTTATTTATATTTAATTATTTTTTATTCACATAATTATTATATACACAACCAAAATAATAATTTCACACATCATTCATCAACCTATCAATATTGATTTGACACATTTCACAACTTTCAACCTATTTTTAAAAACATAAACAAACAACTATCATTTTCACACGAATTTTGTTAGTACGCAATTCTCGAGAAAATTTTAAATTTTTTACTCAAAAATATAAACAAACATAGCCTTAATTTTTAGTGTCTAGATAAAGAAATGGATCGCTTACTTGACCATTCATTTATCTATTGATTTCATAATTATATTTATCCGATTTCTATTTAGGGTTTGAGTTTCTCTCTTGTATCTTTATATTGCTAAGGCTAACGGGGAGGGTTGGATGTAAACGGAATGTAATGTGAGGAGGGTGAGTAATAAATTGAAAAAGTTAGGGGATCATCTGTAATTTACACTAAGGTAAGGGGAGTTGTATATATTTATCCATATATTGAATACCCATGCATGAAATACTTTCAAGATGTATTTATAATATAATTATTAACAGCCCTCTAAAAATGTTAGGAATATGATGCCAATGAATAATCGCACGAAAGAAAAAAACAATAAAAACACACGAATTGTTTACCCAGTTCGTCAAAATAATTTTGACTACCTCTGGTGGCACTGCCAAGCTAGAATTTTTTACTATGTTTCAAATAATAAGATTACAATGAGAATAATGCTATTTATACTATATGTGAAATCTAATTAAGAAATGATTCCGAAAAAGACTAAAATACCCTTAAAAGCTGTAGCCCGATGTACAGTCCTTCAAACTTCATAACTCAACATGAAAATCAACAAAGATAAATTTCAAACCTTCAAAAACAAAACTGATGGGACTTGATATAAAGATTCAATTTTCATTTTCATTTTCCAAGGCCACTTTCTTAGGGATGGCAATGGGACCGAGAAATATTGAAACCCGTCCCGATGAGTCCGGGTCCGGGTCCGGGTCCAAAAAAATAGGACCGGGTCCGAGAATGGGAAATCAATATTAAGACCCGGCCGGGTCCGGGACGGGACATGAGTCTAGCAATATACCCGTCCCGTTCACGACCCGGACTCGTCCCGTATTAATATTATTATGATTTTTAAATAATATATATATAATATTATTAATTTTATTTATATTATGGTTTCTATAATTCTATTTTCTACCAACAAATCCCAAATTCTCAATCCCCAATTCCCAAACAGCCGCTTCGTCGTTGGTTGTGGAATGAAACAAATGGTATGTTAACTTTTATTGATACTTTAATAGTTTCATATTACACTATAACATTCTAAAACTAATATTATCTTATATCTATCTATCTCTTTTAGATACTTGTTCAATATTTAGAGGTTTGGATGCATGTCACACAATGCTCGATGAGGAGGAAGATGAAGAAATTACGAAAACCTCCTAGTTTTTCTATTTCCTTTATGTTTATTGGATATTTCTTTTTGTTTTTGAATTTGGAGATAATTAAATGAGTTTTCATATGTTCGTATGAATGATTTAAGTTTTTTGATTGTATTTTGATGTGTGTTTAGAGTTTAAATTCGTTTGGTTGTATTTATATTATTTTGAATGTTTTTGTTTAGATAAAAAGGAAAAAATTGAATTTGTACCGGGTCCGGGACGGGTAGGACCCAGACTCGTGGGAAATGACCGGGTCCGGGACGGGTCCGGGTAGTGAACGGGTCCGGGTCTTAAAATTTTTGAACGGGACGGGTCTCGAGTCTTGCATTAGTCGTCCCGAACCCGTCCCATTGCTATCCCTACACTTTCTCTCTCCACTTCTAGTGAACTGATGGGACTTGATAGAAAGATTCAAACTTTTTTTTGCAGAAGAGTGGTCAATGCTTTGGTGTGGCGGGAAATTCTATCTTGGTCTGGGACCAACGACCGTTGGTCCCGATCAAGATAGACCACATATTTTGCTGAAAGAGGGGGTGGTTTTCTCTACCCACCCATATGAAAACCACCCCCTTTCAGCAAAATATGTCGTTAAAACTGGACTGAGACTGTTGGTCCGGGTCCAGAATAGAATTTTCCTTGGTGTGCCCTATTTTTTTTTCTTTTTTTTTATGACAGATAAAAATCCACAGTTGTTAGTCTAATGTGCCTTATTTAAATAAATATTGTTATTGTAATAGTTTACAAATAATACGAGAATTAAAATAACTTATATTATTAATATTAAACTCCTGATTAATATCACAAAATTTACTTAATTTTGTGTTTCTCTCTCTCTCTATATATATATATTGAACTAAATGTCCTATTTGTGTTTCTGATAGTTTTTGTTTATATTATTGATATATATGTTAGATAACTGATGCAGCAAATATCTAGGTTTTGTGTTCAGATAAATTAATGAGTACTGGTACTTAACCATGAAAATGTACACATAATTGTGGGCAAAGTATATAATTTAATGAATATAGATTCATTTATATTCAGGAAGATATATAACATTTCAGATTGTATAGGCTAAAGATTTCATTTTGACATCATAATTGACAATTTGTTCACTTCTGATATCATTAATTAACTATGATAATTTTACTTTGGCTCTTTGTTATAATTGTGGAAGGCCATATGGACGTATAGTTATTGACATTCAGATAGGGGAATTACATTCTAAGCACCATATTTCTAAATTTAGTCCAAATGCATCTAAAAATGATGATGATTAAGTCATTAATTAAATCCTTAGAAGCTCATACTAGGTAGCATCTAAATCCCTCTAAAATATCTACAAAGATTAAGTTCAAACTTTCAAAGACATACACTGTGACCAAATTGTATTATGTTTTGTCTTGTCATCCTTGTACTCTGAGTTTAACTCGTACTCTGAGTTTATAAATTGTATACCATTGTCACTTAGTATCAAGCAAGAATCATTTAATTGTTAATCACATCACATACCAGTTCAGCTTTATGTGTTTGAATGAAAGGATTTGAAAGTTATGGATTTAAAATTCATCGACAAATCCATTAAAATTCGTTTGGATGAATTCATGTTACGATGGATTTCAAATCCATTATTATTTATTTTGACCTATTTTCTCCATAACTACGGTGGATTTCAAATGACACCATTTTAGGTGTCATTTCAAATACTTCATCCAAATCGCCCCTTCAAATCCAAATCACTCAATCCAAACACACCGTAAGTGTGATGTTTGACTTCTACTTTATTATAGTGGAGCACTGATAAGTAGTTTAGTTTAAAGACTAAAGTTTATATTATATATATATATATATAAAAGAAAGAAAGAAATAAATAAAATATTTATATATGGCGTGCCGTTCGAATGGTGACTTCGTTTGATGTAAATGAAAAAGTTTCGAACTATGAAATGGTGCGCTTCACCTTGTTTTGGGTCCAATGGTCATGCGGTTTGGTGTTGATTGGATATACTATTTCGGGTGAAAAATGTGCCTTTTTGGGGGCATCTATTATAAATCTATAAAAACTTTTATATTTTTCACCAAGAAAATCGTTCAAAATATTTTTCAAATTTGTCTGTATATTACTGATTTTGCACATTTGACATAATTTAGTTTTATTCAATTGAATCAAAGTACAGGAGTTCGTGTCATTGCTTTGCGTATTATATATATATATATATGTTAATGTCAGATATTTCTAAATCAATGCATTTAAAGAAAGCATGCATATATATGTTAATGTGAGATATTTCTGAATCAATGCATTTCAAGAAAGCCTGCACGCATATATATGTTAATGTCAGATATTTCTAAATTAATGCATTTCAAGAAAGCCTGCACGCATATGCATGTGATTAGGGTATTTACAGCTTTTAATTCATTTAATTTACTGGCTATTAAACCAAAAATGGACTATATGATTGGCATCTTTAATACATGTCAGCTTAACACGAAATGTATTTCTAAAAAAATTGAATAAAGAGACAGATAATAAGTTAATTTAAAGGATTGAATTATTATACTACGTTGGCATTCGCAATGTCACGGGCCATTGGTTACTAAATAAATTAAATTAATGTAATATTCCCAACACATCAGGTAACTAGGTCACATGAGAATTGATAAGTGATTAGTCAATTGTCAGCTAATTAATAGAAAATGTACTTCTGCAGTGACTTAATAAGAAAAAAAAACAGATGACTAATTAATTTATACACAATAATAGACATAAATTTCTTAAGAATATAATGCCAATTATGAATAAACACACGAAAGAAAATGCAATAAAGAACACACGAATTGTTTAACCAGTTCGTCAAAATAATTTTGACTACGTCTGACGGCACTACCAAGCTAGGATTTTCTTTATATTTTTCGTAAGAATATTACAATGAGACAATATGGCTATTATACAATATACGTCACCTAATAACGTAAAGACTAAAATACTCTCAAAAAATTTCGCCGAGAGCTATGTCACGATTTGCAGTTCTTCAAGCTCCATAACTCAACAAAATTGTTATCGTATCGTCTGACGACTATCAAAATATAATACGTCCTTATGTTATTTTTCTACTATTCAAAATATTTTACTTTCTCATGTTATTCGTGTTGAAAATCTTGATTGAGTAAATTGTGTTTAACACGATTTATCTAAAGATTTAAGTGAATTTTGTATGTCGAAAGCGGAATGTCTTATGCTCAAATTATTCTACGTTTCGAGTAGATAAACTTAGAGTATTTAATTACTTAAATCCAATTTCAGGTGAATGAGAAATTAATTAACAAAGTGTGTTACTTAAAATGTTGTTCATAATTGGAATCAATTTATCGATTAATACATATACTATTAAATAATCACAAATCATGCAATCGACGGCCGCAGTTGTATGAGAGAAAGTTCATTTAGTTCGGGGACTAAAATGTTCAAATTGAAAAATTGAGGGACCAATTTGAAAGGACATAATTGTTCAAGATTCAAAGTTTTAGGGTCAAAATATAATTTTTGGAAGTACTGGATTGATTTGCAAAATGGGTGGTGTATCCGGATGCTTGTAATTAGCTCCCTTTTAATAGAAATGTGATTGGTTGGTTGGATGGTGTGTGGTGCACTCATTTACACTAAATCATTTCTATTTGGGTGCTTTTTGAAAGGTGTAACTTTTGGGGCTAAAATAAAAAAAAAATTATGTGGGTGTTTGTCCAAAAGATATACCTTTAGGCCCTCCTACAAAGTACGAAAAGTTGCAACTTTTGACCCAAAACTCTTCATTATCTATAAATCGGCCCTCTATTTATAGAATTAACACAAAAAAAAAAAAAACCACTTCTCTTCTCTCTTTTTCTTCTAAATACTGATATGAGTATTTTTGAGAATTTTTTTATTTCTAAAATATTATTTTTAATATTTAAGAATGGTGTTGAATATCAAATACTAAGTTGAGCATTAAAAATATTCTTGAAGTTCTTAAATATTAATTTAAGAACTCTTTAGTACTAATTCAAATACTTTGATATATTTCAATATTAATTTAATAATTTAAGAATAATTTTGCATATTAAATGTATGTATTTAATTCATAGAGAGAGTTTGAACAATATTTGGTTCGCTAGACTCGGAAATTTGTAGTGGTACTATTATCGAGATGCCGTCATTGTATCTTGAGAGATAATTGTCGTATTCTGTAACCACAAAGAGCGGGACAATATTGTGTTAATAAAAGTTAGTCTAAATTCGTTCCTCGGCATTTACATTTTGCATTTTCATGAAGACTGCTTCTACTATATTTTTTCTAATTTTTCGTAACACGTGGTTTGAATTTATAAACCCGAATATGTATATTCATGGACCATGGTCACGTATATTCAAGCAAGAATCTTTTAATGAATAATTACGTACCAGCTAAAAATTTGTAATTTATAACTTGTAATTTTATATTTGACTTTTACATTGGTTTCATCATTAATAAGTTGAAATTTAAATTAACTATCATGTCAAGTCAAAAAATTACACAAAATATTTTAATAATAACTATTACAAAGGGTTACGAAAATAAAGAACCTACAATTATATATACATACATATATATATATATATATATATTATATTTCTCTAGAAAATAACCAATTAATAAACTGGATTTTTCTACTGTCTGAATTGTGCTGAAGACTGATGTTCCAGATGAATGTATCTCTATGTATATGTATATCTTCCAGCGGTCAACTAACAATACTGGCCACTGCCCAGTGCTGAATGCTACTTTTCTACTGATTATGAACTACAAA
Organism: Verbascum thapsus; assembly: GCA_963669365.1. Lineage (NCBI taxonomy): Eukaryota > Viridiplantae > Streptophyta > Magnoliopsida > Lamiales > Scrophulariaceae > Verbascum > Verbascum thapsus. Next base: position 12,296,590 of record OY770118.1, read on the forward strand.
TTAAACATAGACATTATCAAATTCTTCACGAATTATATATATATATATATCCTTTCTTGTCATTTTAAGTTAATGATTTTATTAAAATGATGACTAATATATTTCTTGCCTATTTTATGAAACATTACGGTTTCTTGCCTATCATGACCTACACAAAGGCATGAATTTTATGCAAACAAGGGCCATCCCATAATGTCAATTGGCATTAATAAATAATTTGGCTCGATTTTTCCCCTTCATGTGATATGGTCCATATTTCACATACATAAAATTTCATGAAAATATGTATCAACCCTATATATATATATATATATATATATATATATATATATATATATATATATATATATATATATATATATATATATATATATATATATATATATATATATATATATAGTTCAGTGGTAGGGCATTTGACTGTCACCGGTTGGGCCCTCAAATGTATCTCTTTTAGTCCATTTAGATTTCTCGGCATCAAATTATATCTCTCTTTTACATCATATAAATTATATCAGTTCTATAATGGAACCACTTCCGGTATAGAACCCGGCGAACTTGATTGCTCAAGACACTCTCGAAAGAGGAAGAAATTAAGAAAGAAACATAGAATACGATTAAAGGGTTTAGGTACACAATTAAAGACAAAATTGAATACGATTAAATTCTGACATAATGTTGTCACTGTAACTGTCGAAATGTTTTATTAAAACATAAATACCGTGGCGGTTACAGTTGAGGACTAAGAGTCAAATTTAACGGGTGCAAAAATGTGATCAAAGTTTTTACTAGGACGATTCTATTCTGTCCGTAATTTAGACCTCAAAAAATAATAAAATTTTCAACATTTATGAATCAAATCAGAGTTTTATTTACTAAGCAAATCACTCTAAATGATTTAAATTAGGGGTGACAATTGGGTTGATACATGAAAATGGATCAAAATCTCTCGATTATGTAATGGGTTGGTGTGGATTTATTCGTAAGTTCGATCAAATAATGTTTGCTTTTGAGATTTTTGGAGTTATGAAGTTAACATGTTTGATTGGGTAAATTGGGAATAACTTCTTAACAATAATAGATTTTATATAAGATTTGAGAGTGGCATTTTGTGTTGCATCAATAAATAATCAATATCTGCTTATGAAAATTTATAAAGAAAAAAATATATTATATCATACACTATCGTTAACATTTTTTTTTTATTTTCCTTACATTTTTCACTTATACTTGTTGACTATTAATCTGTGTAATACTTTACCCTTATCTTGGATTTCCGATTTATTTTTTAATAAGAGCTTAAAATTATTGTTTTATCAAAAATTGAGAAACATTTTTTGAAAGAGTATAAACTCTCAACCAACTTAAAATTATTTTCAACGGCTAATAAAGGGAACAAAACATTTCCAACTCTCCACAGCTTATTCTTCTATATATCCTTTATTGCATAAAAATATTTTTGTTCCTTGTATTATATATATACAAAATATTATGGGTCAAGTTATTAAGGCTTGGGCCTCTACACAAACCATGGTGCATCATACAAATAACTAAATTTTTTTTGCTTGTGAACAAAAATTGAAAAAGCAATCATTACTCATGGGCATAATTGAATCATATAAGTATTTTTCTAGTGTAAATATTTTTTATATACCTTTATTCTAGATATAAATACACTATAATTGCATTTTTATTTCTTGAGAAAATAAACGCGCTTTCCCTCCAACTGATTAATCACGTATGGGAACATATCATGAGGATTTTGTGAGGTAATTATCACTCTGTAAATATTATAAAGAAAATGTTATGCATGTATCTCTTTCATTCAAAAAATAGATTAATTGGATTATGGTATATATATAATTAAGGTAGACATGCATTAGCAGTATTAATTTGTTGATATTTAGATAAATTTTTATCATATTTTATTTATATATTGGCAACTTTTTACAGACGTTGATTCCGCTCAAATTTATACTGAAATTTCAGTAGGAAATTAGTTTAATCACACTCCAAAAGTCCAAATAGTCACAAATATTCCACTACAAAATACTATTTCACTTGTATTAATTTGAATTTACGTACTAAATATAAAATCTTCAGATACAACGTACGTTTATAACATAATTTGGATGTAAGCGGAATGTAACGTGAGGGGTGCTGTGAGTAATAAATAAAAAACGTTAGGGTATCATCTGTAATTTACGAGTTGTATATATATATATATAATATCCATATATTGAATATCAAAATTTACGGAAGAAATACTTTCAAGATGTATTTCTTCCCTTATAATGTAATTTTAACATCCCTCAATTTTTTTGTAAATTATCATTAAATCTCTTATGCAACTTTATCAGTATTACTTTTATTTATAACATTATCAATCAGGAGAATTTTGATAATTTCTAAAATCACAATATATTCATCAGAGTCACTTTTCTTTGTAACGTAATCAATCAGGACCAAAGAATTAATAAGAATAAATTGTAATAAGATAACATATAAATTTTGATGATTTCTAAGATCACAGTATAGTAATAAAAATCACATGTTAGAGATTCTTTGAAGATTACCCAACTTTTATAAATTTTTATTGTCAACATAATACAATATGTTTGTCTTATAAGGTACATAAAAAAAGCATTTATTACAAGTTGCTCAAACTGAAATTAGCTCATTACTAAATATTGTTTCCAAATATAATACTGACAACACCTGAAATTATTTGATACATAGACCTAATCTATTGGTTCAAGGATTAAGGACAATATACGTTCCTTAGCCTCACGTGGATCGCCATGCCCATCTCCATATTGGTACATAAATTGATGAATACGAACATAATTTATTGAAGAGTCAATAAAATCCTTCGTGTAAATACGATTCATTAGTGCCTCTTTATTAACTTTCTTCCATGTTAATCTTATCAAATAATCTACATAATTATGAGCATCTTTTTCAGAACAACCATTCTCATGCATATAGCACTGGACTGATTTTGGAACATCCCCTTTCTTCATCTCATCCTGTCAAAATATATATATATATATATATATATATATATATATATATACACACACATATATATAAGTGGATCAGATGATAATATTAATGGAATATAAATAGGTAAGAAGAATATAGAAAACATACAGGTGATGTTCCAAAATCATCAACCAAACGAGCAATTAGGGATGTCCATCGGATTAAAGCAGGTAAATTCATTATATCCTCCAAAACTTTCTTTTGAATTGGATTTGTGATGCAAAAGTATGTATGAACCGATATCAATGGCCCAGTAATTGATATTAAACCATTTTCAAGATATTCATTCAGATTTGGAGTATATCCATTTGAAACCCACTTTGCTTCCACCAAGTAAGCTTTACAAAGTTCTGCCCACTGCAAATCAGAATTATTATTATTATTAGTATACCATTATTAATTGGTAATTAATTAAGATTAAACCCAATTTATTGTTGTACTCGTACCATTGTTTTCAAGTATGAGATGCAAATAAAATCTTGGGTTTTGAGAACGTCATATGCCACTTCGTTCATGGAGTTGAAAAGTGCTAAGAAACATATCTTCATGTAGTCCGGAAGTTGTTCCAATTCATTGATATCCCACCTGAAAATTTGTTTGAAAAATGAATAATTAATTATATATATATATATATATACACCACGTATTGATGATTATTAGAGTTTGATTAAGTAGAAATTCATTTATATGTATAACCTGTCGACTGCACGGGTAAAGAGCTCAAGTTCATCCAATGTACCATAGACATCGTAAATATCATCAATAATTGTAATTAGTATTACAAGCTTCGTTGACATTATTCTATAATATCTAAATCGAGGCTCGTAATTGCCTCCAATAGTCCATAAGAAGCTCTCCACTAGTCGATCCCTAGCAAAGCTCATTTGCTCAGCAAGCCGAGTATTGGTATACCACCTACAACAACGAAATAAAAACTATTTAACATTAATTAAACACTAATCCAGTCTCTAATCAGGCCCTTGATGAATACCTTAAAGGGTTAAACTTGAAGCATTTGAGTCAATAAACTACTTATTCAAATCTCCATTTTGACCCCGGCCCCAAACCTAAAATTTTCAATAAAAGTTGATTATTTTTTACCTTGACAATTGCTTTAATTCATCATGGTACATTGCTTGAACCATGTTGAAGTCCAATTTTGCAAACTCGAGCAAAAGAGGATTCATATCTGGCCTCATTTCGTATATGTTTATGAACCGTTTGGCCTCCATCCTTAGCATTCTCCAGTGTCGAGGGAGATCAAGGGAATGAGTTATCTGAGCAGCAATATTTGGATCCAAAACTTGCTGTTTTTGGAGCTTTTGTTTCAGATGATAACTTGCAAAATCTCGGGCTTTGTCCATTATGTTTTCGCCTTCCATGCAAAGGTACGAAGCTTCGTATAAACTCAAAAGAGCCTTAGTATCATTCGATATCTTATTCTTGAAGTTTCCTTCCTCAGCATCCACGAAAACATTGAAAATATCTGTAATAGATTTTAAAACAGAAAAAGAAAATAATAATTATTATAGTTGCATGCTATTTATAATCCTTTTTTGAATAAAATATACCAGGAGATACTAAATATCCATGTTGTCTGAGTAATCTGAACTTGAGAGCAGCTGCATGCAGGTCTTCGTCCTTGTACTCATCCTTCATGTTATATGCTTTCTCCATAATTTTGTCTACATAATCAGCAAAGTGATAGGATATTCCAAGTCTTTGCAAATCATCAACAATTTCAATATGAGCCAATAATATTAATGGATCATCATTAAGGGTTTTCTCCAGCATTAATATCTTCTGAATATCCTCTTTAAGTTTCTCAGCTTTCTGCATGTATTCTTCTCCCTGCAAAACGTTAATTTCAAGCAAATATATCATAAATTGATTATATAATAAGAGTAAAAGCTAGAAAATGAAAATGTGTTGATCATCAAATCAATAATTACCTGGTAAGGACTAGTTATTGATTGCAAATAAGCATGATCCCACATGCTAGGATTATAATTACCGGATCTTCTGGCAGAAGACATAATTAATTGGTTAATTTATCTAATTATTAAAAAAATTATACCAGTTTAAGTTGTTCTATATATGGCATGTTAGACTGAGGTATACAGACACCTATAAATAGGGGAAGAAGCAGTTCAACAACAAAGTCTCCATTTCTGGGTTGAATAGAATAGTCCACTTAATAAACCCTATTAAGTATTAATCTATCAGATTATAAAAAACACACTCATATTGTAATAACAAGAATTAACCCTTGAATATATATTTACTCTGGTATTTTACATAGTTCTACTTATTTTGTCGGTTCATTTCTACTTTGAAATATTTTAAACGTTAACAATTTAAATGGATAATGATGTGTATTTTATGTGACACTTTTAAAACTTGTTGTTGGTATTATGTCATATCATCATTACTTTTAGATGGAAAAAAAATATCTGAGATAGTAATTTTATTTTATGACATTTAATTTAATTTTTAGTGTCTAGAAAAAAAATTAAGTAGGCAGCAACTTGATATGGATGGCATTAGAATCTTAGCTTCATCCCTTGATCATTCATTTATCTATTGATTTCATATTATATTTATCCGATTTCCATTTAGGGTTTGAGAGAATTCTCTCTTGTATCTTTACTTTGCGAAGGCTAACGGGATGTAAACGGAATGTGTAATGTGTGGGGTGTGAGTAATGAATTGAAAAAGTTAGGGGATCATCTGTAATTTACACTAACGTAAGGGGATTTTCTAATAAATTAATTAAGGAGTTATACAAAAACTTAATAATAAATTAACAAAGAGCAAGTGCATACACGTGGTTAATTGATTTTTTTTTGAAATAATTGTATAGTGCAAAAACTTTATTGAATAAACTATAAAATTTAGATGGCACATTATAAATTATTTAAAACCATGTACCTACTACGATTCATATTGAAATGATTAAATTGAAATATAAACAATATCTGTTTTCTCATTAGTCTTTTTATTGTTTGATTTTTGTCGATTTTGCAAATTTATTTTTACTTTGTTTGAAGAATTTATTTTTGTATTTCTTTATCGAGTTGCTCAACATATTTTCACCACCACTTAAAATTATTTTAAAATGACAATGATGAAAAAAGTCACCTTATTAAATCCCTCTAGAAGGTCAAGAAAGATTAAGTTTAAACCTTCAAAAACAGAAGCAAGCATATGAAAATATATATACTCATTATGTTATATTAAATAATTGTATTATGTTTTGTCTTGTCATCCATGTCATTACCCGCCAAAGTTTTAATCACATGCCTTTGCCAGAAATGATCAAGCAAGAAATGATCAAAATATCCCTACCTTTGCCAAAACAAAATGAGAAAGGGAAAGAAGGAGAAAGGACGAAAAATCTAACAAATCATAAAAATGATGAAAATCGTTCATATATATATGTTAATGTCAGATATTTTTAAATCATTGCATTTCAAGAAAGTACGCATATACATGTGATTAGGGTATTAAAAATGATATTTTCCTTATAGTAGAGTATTTAACTCATTTAATTTATTGCCTATTAAACCAAAAAATCGACTATGATTGGCAGCTTTAATGCATGTCAGCTTAACATGAAATATATTTCTATGATGAATTTAAAAAAACAGATGATTAATTAGTTAATTTACAGCATTATAGACATAAATTATTGTATTGTATATTTGTATTGTCCTGATTATCAAAATATTATACTTTCTTATCTTATTCGTTTGTTATTGTTAACTCTTGGCTTAAATTTATAAACCCGATATATATATATATATATATATATATTCGTCTGCGTTGGAGGGGGGGTTAATTACATTCAATGAATGCCTAAATTATACATAACCCTGCCAACTTTTTTATTACTCACTCACACACCCTTATATTTTACACGGAGGAATTTTGGCTAACATATAACAGATAAAATGTCAAAAATACTCTTGGATGTGGGAAAATTAATACACTGTTACATATATAGGTGCTTAAACGTTACCTTTTATGTAATATATTGGGGTCTATTTATTATAAATTGATTTCACAAAATACTAGATTTTGAAAATTTTCATAATAATTTTTAACATTTACTAAATATTCTATATTTTTCAGAACCTTTTTAACATTCACTAAATGCTTTTTATATTTTTAAGAAACTTTAATATGGTCATCATTGATCGTTTTCCTGTATATCTAATGTTTACTTAATATTTTTATTTTTATAGCAATTTCGATTATTTTTCAAATATTGTCCAATAATTTCATATATTTTTCAAGACCACAACTCAGGAATAATGGAAGTAGTTATAGATATAATTGTTCCTCGGCCCTTAAAAGTTGTATTTAAAGTAGAAGAAACTTAACAAATTTTATGCGAAATTTGGTATTCTCCTGTGATTAGGTATTAAAAGATATATTTTCCTTATTAATACAGCATTTAACTCATATAATATACTGGCTACTAAACCACAATTGACTATCATCAGTCAAAAGCAGCTTTAATTGAATAAAGACAATATTGATATTGAATATTGTATTATATTAACGTTTGGCAATTTCAAATGCATGCCATTGATTACCAAATAAGTTAAATTAATGTAATATAATTGGCAGATGATTAGTCAGTTGTCAGCTTAATAGAAAATATACTTCAATAAGAAAGAAAAAAACCGATGATTAGCTAATTTAGCTGTACATAATAGATATAAACTATTGTTATATCTAATTTAATTGACTGATCATAGGGATTGCTGCACCATTCATGACATGATGGAAGATTGTATATGCCCATTTTCTTAGGTATGTATTTATGTTATAATAAGGTTTACTAGAAATACGCCATTCTTAGGGTCAAAATTACTGCCATCATCATAATAGAATTTCTCTCTCTCTCTCTCTCTCTCTATATATATATATATATATATACATATATATTATATAAAAATCAAATTTTCTAGTTTCCAACTAACCAAAACATAATACTGGTTATTTATCAATTTTTAATATTTTAGTACAATTCTTCTTAGGGTCAAAATTACTGCCATCATCACAATAGAATTTCTCTCTCTCTCTCTCTCTCTCTCTCTCTCTCTCTCTCTCTCTCTCTCTCTCTCTCTCTCTTAAAATTATTGTTTAATTTGTTACATAATATAATCAAATTTACTAGTTTCCAATTAATTAACCTAACTAAACATAATACTGATTATTTAACAACTATATATTAATATCTCAATTACAAAGCTTAATAGTAAGTAATTTTAATGTTATACAATTACATTGAGAAAATCTTCTACAACATTCCTTGCACATAAAAATCAAATTAACTAGTCAACTGCACAATAGACTTATATATAATTTTTAATTGATAATGATGTGCAATTTTAAGTGACATTTTTAAAACTAGTTGGTATTTTGTGACATATCATCATTACTTTTAGATGAAAAAAAAATATCTGAGATAGTAATTTCATCTTATGACATTTAATTTAATTTTTAGTGTCTAGAAAAAAAAATTAAGTAGAGCAGCAACTTGATGTGGATGGCATTACAATCTTAGCTTCATCCCTTGATCACTCATTTATATATTGATTTCATAATTATATTTATCCGATTTCCATTTAGGGTTTGAGAGAATTCTCTCTTGTATCTTTATTTTGCTAAGGCTAACGGGGAGGGTTGGATGTAAATGGAATGTAACGTGAGGGGTCTGAGTAATAAATTGAGAAAGTTAGGGGATCATCTGTAATTTACACTAACGTAAGGGGAGTTGTATATATTTATCCATATATTGAATACCCATGAAATACTTTAAAGATGCATGTATTTCTTCGCTTATAATGTAATTATTAACAGCCCTCCAAAAAACTCAACAAAGATTAATTCAAACCTTCAAAAACAGAAGTCCTATGAACTGATGGGACTTGATATAAAAATTCAATTTTCATTTTCATTTTCATTTTCCAAGGCCACTTTCTCTCTCCACTTCTTGTGAAGTGATGGGACTTGATAGAAAGATTCAATTTTTATTTGCAGAAGAAGAGTGGTCAAAGCTTTGGTGTGGTAATAAACAAACAAATTCAGTTTTGATGGTTAAAAGACTTTGAATTAAACATGTGATTGTAAGTGCATCAAACATGTGGTTGTAAGTGCATTTAGATTAATAACTGACCCATTGAATTTTTTGTTCGACAAGTTTTTATTTTAGATTTTTAAATTGACAACTTGTGTAATACAAATTTTACTTTGATAATGTAAACACAAATTTTAAACATATTTATACATTATTCTCTCCTATTTTCAACAAATAAAACATTCATATATTCTCAAGTGAGACATGTAATAAACTCAGACAAAAGATATAACGGTACGTTTGGATCGATGGATTTGGATTTGATGAGTGGATTTGGGTGAAGGATTTCAAATGACATCATTTTAGGTGTCATTTGAAATCCACCGTAGTTGTAGAGAAAGGAGCTCAAAATGAATGGCGAGGGATTTGAAATCCATTATCATCCAAACGAACTTAAATGGATTTGTCGATAAATTTGAAATCCATGGATTTCAAATCACTCGATCCAAACACACCCTAAAGGAATTATAAAGCTTTTGCTTCAGATATAAAGATATATTAGGTGGTATTTATATATATATATCATACATCCCTTGATCATTCATATATCTATCGATTTCATAATTATATTTATCCGTTTTCCATTAGGGTTTCAGAGAATTCTGTTGTATATTTAATTTTCTTTAGCTAAAGTGTTAATTGTTCTCAATTCGAGATGAGCATGCATCATTTTGTTCAGATTCTTCTATTAAAAAATTCTGACTTATAATTTAATTATTATTATTATTATTATTATTATTATTTGAACTAGTTATGTACTATTTTTGTTTTTGACAGTTTTTGTTAATATTATTAATATCTTAGATAACTGATGCTGCAAATATTTAGGTTTTGTGTTCAGAGAAATTAATTACTGGTACTTAACCATGGAAATGTACACATAATTTTGTGCAAAGTATATAATTTAATGAATATATATATATATATATATATATCCATTTATATTTAGGAAGATATAACATTTCAGATTGTAATAACTAGGCTAAAGAACTCAACTAAGACAAAGTAGCAGTACGTAGATAGAAGTTTGATGCACCAGATAATTGTTTACTTTTAGTGCTTCACATTTTATTTTATATTCACATTGAAATTACATTCTAAGCACCATAATTTCTAAATTTTGGTCCAAATTAGCACCTAAAAATGATGATGATGATGATGATGATGATGAAAAAATATCATTAATTAAATAACTTAGAATATCATACTATAGCATCTAAATATCAACAAAGACTAAGTTTAAACCTTAAAAAAAACAAAAGCCTATGAACATATATACTCCTACTATACGTTTACAATGTATTATGTTTTGTCTTGTTATTACATAACATCCAAAATCCACAAAAGTTTAACTCGTGCCTTGAATTTATAAATTGGATATAATTGTCACATAGTATCAAGCAAGAATTCTTTTAATTTAATTTTAATCACTTACGAGTTCAATTTTAAGATAACTAAAAAATGAATTCAGGTGCTTCACATTTTATTTTATATTCACAGTTCTCAGAAGTGCATGATGTCACGTGAGCAATGTAATGGCGAATATGACTGAATAAACTATCATTTGTCATAAATTCAAATTGAAGGCTCAGCTCAGTCATCTATTTTATTGGCTGGTGGTGGATTAATTAATTCTTTATATTATTAAATGCACATGAAGAATTATCTCATAAAATAGATTTTAATCATATTATATACAAACGTACATAATCAATCAATCCTATAGACTATAATTTATTTTTGGCATCATAGTCTCAAATGTTGAAAATAAATGCAATTTGCGTAAATTTTATAAAGACCAACTAAATTTTTCAAAAATCACTCATTTTTAAGTCATAGAATTATCAATTATTCACTCATAATCTAATAATAACATCTAAATCCCTCCGGAAGGTCATTGCTTTGCGTATTATATATATATATATATGTTAATGTCAGATATTTCTAAATCAATGCATTTCAGGAAAGCACGCATATGCATGTGATTAGGGTATTAAAAACGATATTTTCCTTAATTATAGTAGCAACAACATTTAATCCATTTAATTTACTGGCTATTAAACCAAAAATCGACTATGATTGGCAGCTTTAATTATGCATGTCAGCTTAACATGAAATGTATTTCTACGGTGAATAAAAAAAAAAATTGAATAAAGACACAGATGATAAGTTAATTTACAGGATTGAGATATTATTCGTAACACGTGGTTTGAATTTATAAACCTGAATACGTATATACATGGACCAGAATATATATTCGTAACACGTGGTTTGAATCAATGGTTGAATTTATAAACCTGAATATGTATGTATATACATGGACCAGAATATGTTTTATAAACCTGAATATATATTATTCGTAACACGGTGTTTGAGTCACGTATTTTCAAGCAAGAATCTTTTAATTAATAATTACGTACCAGTTAAAATTTAAGATACTAAAAACATTAATTCACGTGCTTCACATTTTTTTATATTCTCCCTTCTCAGAAGTGCATGTTAATTTGATGCATCCCTCCTGTGAGCAACCCTAAACCCTAATTATTTCATTATAAATGTATATATATTAGAAAAAATTACTAAGAAAAAGTATTCAAATTTTAAAGTTTTATAACCAAAAGACCTATAATAATATTTTTCAATGCAGATTACAATTCTACCAACTTTTCATTAATAATCCGATAGCTAAGTTATATACAACCTCTACTCTGTACACCCTATATCCTTTCTTCTCATTTTAAGTTATTTAGAAAAAGACTAGGTTATCTGAATAATGGGCCTCAATATAACTTGGGTCAAAATCGTAATTATATTTGGGCTATCTGGTGTCCAATTAGCGGATGCCCATAAAGTATGGGAAAAATTCATGGGCTAGGCTTTATCTAACATAGACCCAAATTTGGCTACTCGGGCCTAAAGTCCAATTGAACAACTATAAAGTATAAATACCCCTTCCAATAATTCATTAAGCAAGTTCTAATCATTTGGGATCCATAACAAAAGGCGCGTGGGAAGTCATCTAAATATAAGGCTTAAGCCCTCATAGAAGCCCATTACTTATCAAAGTTCAATTTGGGCCAAAATCAGTCATCATATTTTGAATTAAGAAATTTAAAATAAATCGAACATATTCAAATTCTCATTTTTCAACGTTATTTTTTAAATTTTTTTATATAAAGACCTATTAATTATATATACATTATTTCACATGTTTATTAATCAAAATCATTTATTATAATCATTATTTCTCCATAATTTATAATTTATCTTATTATTATTTATTAACATAATCATTATATATATAGATAACACAAGCATTCAACACATTATTCATCAACCTATCACTATTATTTAATATATTTTACAACTTCCAATCCATTTTTAAAATCATAAAGTACTAACATCTATTATTCTTACAAGAATTTTCGTTGTTGGCAATTTAAAAAAAAATAATTTTAAACTCAAAAACATAAACAAACATGGCATAATGTTACAGACCATATATAGTCTGTTCCACTAATATGTTATTGGATATAATTGAAATTAAGGATTGTAATATGGTTATAAATCTTCCAAATGGTAATAATGCTAAAATCACTCATATTGGGACTGCGCAATTATCTTCCCATCTTCGGAGAATGTTCATGTTGTCCCTGACTTGACTTACAATCTTTTATATGTTTCTAAGTTAACTAAGGATTGTTTCTGTCGTGTTAATTTTTCACAGACTCTTTGTATTATATAGGACCTTCGAAATGGAAAAAACATGGGGATTGGTAAGCATATATCTCTTCACCTGCCTGTAGGTCCCACTAATCTTCATGTTAAAACGAGTTCTAATTCTATTGCGTGTTATTGTAATTTGTGGCATAAAAGATTAAGGCATCCCTCTGATATTGTTTTGAAAGTAAATCTTATTAGAATATGGGCTTTGTATAGTAGATGGGCTTCATTTGTTTTAAACATATCGGCCCAGTAAGTTAAAACGTAGCTTAGCCCACTATATCTTGAAGATTTGTATTTTGGCCCATTTTAGTATGATCTTGAACAAAAACATTACGAATTATAGGGTATTTGGTATATTATTCGGTGGTGGTCTATGCAGTTTCACACTTGACAATCCTAGTTCAAATACGCAAATTTAAACGAGAGAAGATGATAAAAACAACTACCCAGAAAACAAGAAGATTTTTTCTTATTTTATGTTGGACCTAATATTTTGAGTTTATAACTTTAAGATGTACAAAAATAATCGAATTATTTCAATATAATATTTCATCAACTTTTTCTTTTCTTTCTTCGTATATTATAATGGGATTAATGATATATTATCAGATACAAAATGATTATCCAAAGGTCCCTTAAATTAGGAGGAAATTAAGAATTGAATAATTATAAATGGCTCACTTTCCCACAGCCTATGTACCTCCGGCCATGCATATATAACAGCATTAAAGTATATATCTGGAGACAACAATTATTAACAGAAAAAGAGAAATGTTCTATATAGTATAGTCTTTTCTGTGTGCTCATTTCTTGTTAGCTAAAACTGATTGTTGAGTATTAAGAAAACATATGGAGATAGAGATAGACATGAATCCCCAACCCCACCGGAGATGCTGAAACGGGCGGTGGCGGTGGCTGAGCAACTTTGGCACGGGAGGATTTAACGGCGGTGCTGCTAAAATGGGCCAACAGAAAGGTTGATAAATGGAGTAACAGGTTATGCTGTTACAGACAGAAAGAATTATGGCTGTTATGGGTCGAATAGTATATTATATATATATATTTATCTTGTGTGTCTGAAGAACACAACAATATGGTTTAATATGTAAGAGATACATTGAACTTTGTCTAGTATAGAATTTTATTGCAGCTTGTCGTGGTGGCATTTTTGCATGATTTATTTATTAAATATACCATTTCCATTATTATGAGTTTTGTAACATATGCATCTTTCATCGATATAATAACAAGTATGTGAAACATTTTAGTGTAACATTTTGTTCTTCCACTAATAAACAAGTATGTGAAAATTGAATGAAAAACGTAGTGGCACACTGTTGCACAACAGGTGCATTTACATTTTTAAACTATTATTTCATTAGATTAATACATTATTTTTACACATTAGAAGAAAATTTTGGATTTCAATGAAGAAACATATTTGAATTTATAGAGTCTTGGGTATATATAGCTTTTTTTAGTATTTAAATAATGTATTTATGATAATTTTATAAATGAGAAAATTAAATTTGTAAATTTTATAGAAAATTTATTAAAATACGTAGGTAATGAGATTTTTATTCAAAAAGAGAACTAACTATTAACGAAGATAATATTTTCAGGAGTTGTGAATTATACTTTCTAGCGTTTTCAATTGTGCACCCTCATTATTTATTTCATTCTTCTTATGTCATTTGATAGTATTTTTGATAATTTTTCATTTTTCAATGATTCGAGAAGAAATTTGAAGGATATTTTAGTATTTAATTAGTAAAAAATAACGAAAAAAGCACCAAAATAGGAGCTGAACGCCAATACTAAAAAAATGAAGGGTGTGGATGCTAAATAACTAAAATTCAGAAAAATTAATAAATTTATCCCAATAAAATATTATTTAACCTATCGTGAATCAAATTAAATAATCCCTTTTCCATAAAGAGCCATAAATAACCTAACAGTTGGGAATATCGAGGGGCTAAACAGTAATTACCACAATTGAAAACCCCCAACAAATTATATGTTTATATAATAAAAATCCCACCAAATTTATCATAAACGCATTAATTACGACTATATATCAAATTCCGAATTTCAAGATTATCTAAAAAAAATAATTACAGAGAGTAGCTAGATCCAACAGTGCAGCATGTGCTTTAACCCTAAAAGGGAAGTTCATCTTCCTCTCATTTCAAGAAATTTATTAGTCCCACCGTCCTTTCTCCATCCATATGGGAATGATCTCTGAGACAAGAACCAAATATCATTCAATTATACGATCTTCAATACGTAAACATCTCACATGTTTGTTATACTCGTATTTAAAACCCTGCAATTTCTCAACCATTATAAAGCTACCCATACCCATTTCTCATTTTACAGAAAAAAAAAATCAAAATAAACCATGTTGCTTTCTATCCCAACAAGTATTCTCAATCTAACACCCTTTGAAATACTGTTAACAACACTAATATTGCTCATCCCATTTCATATATTTTTCATGTTTCTGAAGAAGAATTGTTCGGAGAAAGTTTACTTGCTGGATTTTGCATGCTACAAGCCCCCAGAGAGCCAAAAATGCGCCAAAATATCAGCCGTAAATCGAGCCAAACAAGAGGGATATGCACAAGGGCAACTTGATTTCATGGCGAAGATCATGCAGAGAGCGGGTTTAGGCGATTCTACTTACTTGGCTGAAGGGGCTTTAGATATCCCTCTGAATCTGTCGTTAGAAGCAGCAAGAAAAGAATCGGAAATGGTGATTTTTGGAGCTGTTGATGAGGTGTTGAAGAAGACTGGAGTGGACTGTAGTGAGATCGGGATTTTGATCGTGAATTGTACGGTGTATTGTGATGTGCCTTCGTTTACGAGCGTTATTGTGAATCGGTATAAGATGAAGGAGGATATTTGTTGCTATAATATCACGGGGATGGGTTGCAGTGCTGGTCTTCGAGTTGTAGGGCTTGCGAAACACTTGCTTCAGGTTTGTTTCTTTTTCAACTTGTAGATTTTGCCCCTATATTAGTAGTTTGATGCATCAATTTCGTAACAAATATTGGTCGAAAAATTTAAATTCGGCTTTGACTGCAATTAATTTGGTAGAAGTGAAATATTTTTGATCGATTTTACAGGAGTAAGTTGCATGCATGATCGTGTATATAGATTACAACGTGGTCTGATTCAAGTTAAATTGAATTATCCTTTTTAATTTACCATTTGAATTTTGAAGGTACACAAAAATACATGTGCATTGATCGTGAGCACAGAAAACACAACAAGCAGCATATACCCCGGCGTGGACAATTCCAAATTCCTAGTAAACTGCATTTTCCGGGTCGGCGGCTCCGCCGTACTCCTTTCAAACAAATCATCCCACCGTTCATCTTCAAAGTACCAGCTCATCCACGCCGTCCACACTCACACAGCCAGCTCCGATATCTCCTACAGATCCATCTTCCGGGAAGAAGATTCCCAAGGCATCACCGGCATAACCATAAACAAAGATCTCCTAATCGCCGCAAATCTCGCGATCCAACAAAACCTCAAAAGCATAGGCTCCCTAATCCTCCCCATCTCCGAGCAATTCCTATTCATGAAAAATTACATCGCCAGGCGCCTCAATCTGTCCCCAATTCAACCCTACGTTCCGAAATTCAGCAAATGCGTTCAACATTTTTTGCCACATGTCGGTGGAAAGCCGGTTCTGGATGAGCTGCAGAAGAATCTAGGGTTCAGTGATGCGGATATGGAAGCTTCGGTGATGACGCTGCACAGATTTGGGAATACCTCGAGCAGCTCGATTTGGTACGAACTGGCTTACGCCGAAGCTAAGGAGCAGGTGAAGAAAGGCGATCGGGTGTGGCAGATTGCGTTCGGGTCGGGTTTCAAGTGTAGCAGTGTGATTTGGCGTGCTTTGAGGGATGTTAGGGTTGGGGATGATGAGAAGAATCCATGGATGGAGGATATTGGGGATTATCCAGTGGCTTTGGATAGTGATGGCACTTTTCCTTATTTTTTTGAATCTTCTAAAGAAGAATAATCTGATTTATGTATGTAATGGAATGATCAATGATGATGAGTAATCATCTTCTTTATTATTTTTAATTGTAATTTAGCATTTTAATTTTAGTTTAATTGTGTTGGATTAGTGTTATATTTTCTATTTCATCTACTTATATGATGGATGGTTTTTTTTCTTAAATATATAGTATATTGAATAGAAAATAAAATATTTATTTGAAATCCGATTCCACTATCGTACTTGTTAATTGGCGAAAAATATTAAGCTATGTTCGCTTATATTTTTGAATTTAAAATGTAAATTTCTTTGAAAATTGACTTTTGTAATTTTTTTTAAGGATGATAGGTGTTAGTTTATGATTTTAAAAATAAACTGAAAATTTTAACATATGTTAAATTAATAGTGATAGGTTGATGAATAATGTATTGAATGATTATGTTACTTATATATGTGAAACGATGTTAGTATTGATGGATATTTATATAAAAAAGTTTAAAAATAATGTTGAAAAATGAGAATTTCGATAAAAATAGCTTGTTTCATTCACAATTTAAAAAATTGAATTTAAAAACGTAAACAAACAAAATCCGAGCATTGTGTCATGACCGGGCCAGATATCGGGCCCAACTAGGTATAATCAAATTTGAAATAGCTAAAAATTTGAAGACTGATTTTGGCCCAAATTGAACTTTGGATCGGGTTAGTAATATTACCTACTTAACAATTACAGCCCAAATGTCATGATCATGACTGAAATTGGGGCTGTTGATATGGACCGTAGGATCAAGGGAACTATCAGATTCAATCTTAGCCGTTGGAAGGATAAATTAATGAAAATCGCATTTAAAAAAGAGAAGAAGCGCGAAGACAAAATGCCCAACGATTTGAAGAGTGCTGAATCAAGATGGCTAACGTTGGAGGAGCTGCAAGGACAACATCAGCATCAGTCCGTTAGAATTAGCTGTCATTTATCCTTAAAATTGTCGTTTGTTATGTACTGTCGATCAGACCATTTTTCCTTTATTAGTATGCTGTAATTCCATTGAGCATTTATGAATTAAAAAGTTATCTGATTTCTTTCTGGATTTTCTCTGTTTTTCCCATCTTTTTCTGCTGCTATATCAAAGTTTTATCATTTATATCTTTTTTCTTTACATTTGGCCATCAGAGCCAACTTCCTCGGATTCATTCACTAAAATGGCAGATGCCACAAGGTTCAAAGATGTTGTAGAAACTCAAAAGAAACAAGAAGTTTTGCTGGTAGAGGAGAGAGGTTTGAGGCAAGCTAGTGAGCAACACTTTCAAGCTCAGCTAGAAAATCTATCTAACAGTCAAAATGGATTACAGAACTCGTTAGCTAACCTGGAGAATAGCCAGAAATTCATCCAACAACAGCTGCAAGGAATAGTGGATCAGATGCAGGCGTATAACAAGAACAAATCAATATTGGGAGAAGGATTAACAGCCGGGTTGAAAAAGGGTTCAACTTCACACACACAACCGAGAACTCCAGCACCTGTTAATCAACATATGCCTCAAACACACACTTCTCATTTCAATAATGAGAATGAAGCTAGTATGGGACAAGGGGGATTCACTCCTTTTCCAAGGGTTGAGTTTCCAAAATTTGATGGAACTAACTCTAGGGCTTGGGTGAGGAAATGTCATCGTTATTTCCAGATAGTTACAACCCTCAGTGAAGAGCACAAGGTGCAGCTGGCAGCTATACATTTGGAGGGGAAGGCTGAACTTTGGTATCAAGGTTTTATGGAGGATAAACTGTTTTTGACATGGCAACAGTTTGTTAAGGCCATATATGATAGGTTTGATGACATCGACCCTGAACTCATGATAGGAGAGTTCAATAGACTCACTCAAACAGGCAGTGTGGCTGATTATTTAGAGAAGTTTGAAGACCTGAAATCTCAAATGTTGATCTTCAACCGAGATTTTTCTGAAGAGTTCTTTATAGCAAGCTTTATAAGTGGGCTGAAGAGTGAAATACAAGGAGTTGTTATCACCATGAAACCAAGTAACTTACAACAGGCTATCAACTTAGCCAAGAAGCAAGAAACCACAGTTGAGGCTATATTGAGGAGAGCATCTGTTTTCCAGAGATCTGGTTTCAAACCCAACAACCAAAACCAACAAAAAACACACCTCCCACCCAAACCTCCTTATAGAAACACCCCAGAAAATAAGCCTGCAGTGAGGAAACTTCTTACTAGTGCTGAGATGAAAGCTAGGAGGGACAAAAATCTTTGCTATAACTGTGATGAAACATATACTCCAGGCCATAGATGCAAGGTGAGACAGTTGTTTGTTATGATGACAGAGGAGGAAGAAGAGGCATATGTGGAGGAGCAAGGAGAGTTTCAGGAAGAAGTTATGGAAGAAGATATGACACTCTCTTTGAATGCCATGTCTGGAACTACAGACATGAATACCATAAGAGTTAAGGGAATGGCTTACAAGAAAAACATTCAAGTATTGATTGACAGTGGGAGTACCAATTGTTTTTTGGATGAAGATATGGCTAAAAGGTTGGGATGTCACCTCACACCATCAGTCCCTATGATGATAAGTATAGCTGATGGTACTAAGATGATAAGCAAGACTATATGCCAAGACTTTTCTTGGAATATACAGGGGCATACATTCACCTATCCTATTAGGGTGATCAAAATGGGGGATGTGATATGGTTTTGGGAGGAGATTGGCTAAGGAGGCACAGCCCTATTGAATTCGATTATGATAGGATGAGGATCACTATTTCTCATCAGGGAAGGAGGATAACCTTGAAAGCCATAGCTGAACAATCTGAATTAAGACTGATTTCTGCAAAATCAATGAGCAAGCTGCTTAGAAAGGGGACTTATGGGGTTTTTGGACAGCTGTTTTCTGTGAGTATGACTCCTATTCCTGGGGTAGTTCAGGATAACAAGCTGGAGGAGCTACTGTTACATTACCAAGAGGTTTTTGAGGAACCTCAAGGCTTACCACCAGACAGAATAATTCAACACCAAATCAACCTCAAACCTAACCACACACCAAAGAAACAAGCACCTTACAGGTACCCTTACACCATGAATAATGAGATTGAGAAGATAGTGAAGGAGCTATTAGAGGCTGGGATTGTCAGGCCTAGCCAAAGTCCTTTTTCATCCCCTGTTCTAATGGTAAAAAAAAAGGATGGTGGCTGGAGACTATGTGTGGATTACAGGTATCTCAATAGTCTTACTATCAAACATGCTTTTCCCATTCTTGTTATTGATGAGCTACTTGATGAATTACATGGTGCAAAATATTTTTCAAAGTTAGATTTAAGGTCTGGATACTTTCAGATTAAGATGGACCCTAATGACATCCCTAAAACCAGCTTTGTAACACATCAAGGCCATTATGAATTCCTTGTTATGCCCTTTGGCCTTTGCAATGCACCATCCACATTTCAATCATTAATGAATACTGTTTTTGGTCCCTATCTAAGAAAATTTGTTCTAGTTTTCTTTGATGACATACTAGTATACAGCCCCACTTGGGAATTGCACTTGCAACACTTGGATATGGTTTTACAGATTCTTAAAGAACAGCAGCTATTTGCCAAACAAAGCAAATGTAGCTTTGGGAGGACTTCTATAGATTATTTGGGGCATGTTATATCTCATGGAGGGGTTGCAACAGATCCATCTAAAATAGAATGCATGTTGACTTGGCCTTTACCTAAATATGTTAAGGCATTAAGGGGCTTCCTTGGGCTGACAGGCTATTATAGGAAGTTTGTAAAAGACTATGGCTTAATTAGCAGACCCTTGACCCAATTGTTGAAGAAAGATGGGTTTATATGGACTGAAGAATCAACCCAAGCTTTTGAGCAGCTGAAATTGGCTATGACTAACACACCAGTCCTAGCACTACCTAACTTTCAGCTTACTTTTATAGTAGAGACAGATGCCAGTGATAAGGGCATTGGGGCTGTTCTTATGCAAGAAGGAAGACCTATAGCCTTCATTAGCAAGGCCTTGGGAATCAAGAATCAAGGCCTCTCAGTTTATGAGAAGGAGTTTTATGCTGTTTTGCTAGCAGTCACCAAATGGAAACACTATTTGCTTGGGAATCACTTCATAATAAGAACTGATCAGCAGAGCCTCAAGCATATTTTGGAGCAGAGAGTTGACTCTGTGCTACAACAGAAATGGGTGGCTAAATTATTGGGGATGGATTATGAAGTACAGTACAGGAAAGGGTCTGAAAACAGGGCAGCTGATGGCCTGTCAAGGAGGGAACAAGTGGTTGAATGCACAGCCATATCTGTGGTGCAACCTACTTGGATGCAGGAGGTGCAACTTAGCTATGACCATGATGACTACCTCAAAATGATCATAGAGGCTAAAACTTTACAGCCAAATTCTTACCCCAAGTTTTCAGTGGTTTCTGGAATTCTCAGAAAAGGGAATAGGTTGTGTATTGGAAATGATGGTGCACTGAAGCATAAGATCATTTTGACACTTCATAATTCTGCTGTGGGAGGTCATTCAGGGATTAATGGGACTTATCAGAGAGTTAAGGCTATGTTCTATTGGAAGGGCCTTAAGGGGGATGTGCTGGAGTGGGTGAAATGTTGTGACATATGCCAAAGAGGAAAACATGAGCACAACAGTTACCCAGGGCTGCTGCAACCATTGGAGATCCCTGATCAGGCCTGTTCCCATATTTCTATGGATTTCATAGAAGGATTGCCATCTTCAGAAGGGAAAGACACTATCATGGTGATAGTAGACAGATTGACCAAATATGCCCATTTCTTATCATTGTCACACCCCTACACAGCTGAGAAGGTTGCAAGAGTATTCCTAGACTCCATCTATAAACTACATGGGCTTCCAGTTAGCATTGTGTCAGATAGGGACAAGGTGTTTACTAGTTCTTTTTGGAAGGAGTTGTTTAAGATATTGGGGACTTCTCTGGACATGTCAACTGCGTACCACCCTCAGACACATGGTCAAACTGAGAGGGTGAATCAGTGCTTAGAGAATTACTTAAAGTGCATGATTCATGACAAACCTAAAGTCTGGAACAAGTGGCTATCTTTGGCTGAATACTGGTACAATACCAGCTACCATAGCAGCTTGAAATCAACACCATTTCAAGCACTATATGGATACCAACCCACACCTATGGCTATTGGTCCTTATCTCAAGAGTACTCATCAAGAGGTGGCTGAATTGATCCAAGAGAGACAGAAAATGATGCAGACTCTTAAGGAAAACCTGCAACTTGCACAGAATAGAATGAAGGTATATGCAGATAAGAAGAGGGTTGAAAGGGAATTTGAGGTGGGGGATCAGGTTTATCTCAAGCTTCAACCATACAAACAGAACACAGTATCACTGAGAAAACACCTGAAATTGGCTTTGAAATATTATGGGCCTTACACCATAACTGAAAGGGTGGGTAAGGTAGCTTATCGGTTGGCATTACCACCAGGCAACAGCATTCATTCAGTATTCCATGTATCACTGCTAAAGAAGAAAATTGGTCACAAGTATATGGCCTCTAAAGAGTTACCCAAGGTTGATGATCATGGTTTCTGTAAGTTATTTCCGGATAAAGTTTTATCCAGGCGAATTGTACGTCGAAATGATGCACCGGCCACTGAGATGCTAGTTCAATGGACGGGGTTTTCAGAGAAGGAGGCTACTTGGGAAGATCTGGCGTATTTGCGTCGCCAATTTCCTGAGTTTAATCCTTGTGGACAAGGATTTCAAAAACAGGGGAGCAATGTCATGATCATGACTGAAATTGGGGCTGTTGATATGGACCGTAGGATCAAGGGAACTATCAGATTCAATCTTAGCCGTTGGAAGGATAAATTAATGAAAATCGGATTTAAAAAAGAGAAGAAGCGCGAAGACAAAATGCCCAACGATTTGAAGAGTGCTGAAATCAAGATGGCTAACGTTGGAGGAGCTGCAAGGACAACATCAGCATCAGTCCGTTAGAATTAGCTGTCATTTATCCTTAAAATTGTCGTTTGTTATGTACTGTCGATCAGACCATTTTTCCTTTATTAGTATGCTGTAATTCCATTGAGCATTTATGAATTAAAAAGTTATCTGATTTCTTTCTGGATTTTCTCTGTTTTTCCCATCTTTTTCTGATGCTATATCAAAGTTTTATCATTTATATCTTTTTTCTTTACACCAAACTGCACTTTGATATCTAATGGGCTTCTATGAGGGCTTAAGCCATACATATAAATGACTTCTCACGCGCCTATTATCCCACCATCTCTCTCTGCCCCATTCTCTCTCACGGACTGTGTTCTATACATACATACATACATACATACATACTTTTTATTTTTCCTTTTATGCGCAATTTTCTGTTTTGATTCGATAGTTTTGCTTGTGAATCGACAATCGTTGAATTCTTGAATCTTCTTGACTTCTTTTTTGTTTTTTTTAAACAATATTATTGGGAGAAAGACCTGGCAATTAGGAGTTAGCCTCCGAGTTTGATTTCTTTTTTTTTGGACTTTTATGCATCTGATTCACTCTATAATACACTTACTTAGAATTCAAGATTTAGAATTTATGATCTATAATAAATAATGTTGATTATTATTAGCTGAATCTGCCTTAGCAGATTGTAGTTTAAATGAAGGCTCTATTAATAGCCAAAGGCTTATGCCTAAGGTAGTGACTTCTACCGTTGCAACTAAAGGGTAGGAATAATGAGTTAATGTTAGCCATGATTTTGGAAATAATTAATTTTCTATATGACAATCTATAATAATCATGATATCCATGTTTCATATATTCCCTTGCAGTTGGAGGGTCCATCCTCAGGTATGTTTTATTCTACTTTGTTATTTGATCATTCCTTTTATTCATCAGGATGTACTCTACTTTAGTTTTCTCCCTGACTAGCTCGATTGTACAAGAGATACCATTTAATCATTTGGAGGGATTTGCGTAGTAAATAAAACCATGATTTGATTCATAAGTCCACGAGTGTCTAGTTAAATTTTTGAGATAACTATTCCCTAATCTATAAACCACATTAACAATGCTAGAAAATTTAATGAAGTAAAAGAGATATATAATTTGATGCGGAGAAAATCTATATGGAGTAAAAAAGATGCATAATTTGAGGGCCCAACCGGTGACCTCTTGATCTGCAGTCAAATGCTCTACCACTGAGCTATATATGGACCTTTGGGTTGACAAAGATTTGATGCCAATTTCACATGCGGGAAAAGGAAAGCCAAAAATGAAAAAACTAATGCCATTCATTGTTTTGGCAGCAAGAGACCTTATCTAATGGTGCAAATAGGTACGTATATATATTGCATGCCCCTTTTTGGAATGAGTTTCTTGCCTTCACTTAATCCAGCTGTAGGAAAGAAATCTAAATGTATCAAAATCTTTTGGATTAGTCGTCAAGAAATCTCTTAGATTAGTCATCATGCTTAACACTAATTATAACTTTAGTCACTAAACTTTTAGTTTATTGCTTTGCCTTAAAAAAACTCATCATTTTACTATAATTGCAAAATTTGTTCATTATTTTTTATGGTACTGGGTTGGTGGTTTCGGGCTGGACTGAACTGTTGATTACTAATTTCCTTAAGTTCAAAGTCTTGCTTTTCAGTTTTTTGCTGAATAAGAATGTTATGGAATAAGGTTACTGTAGCATAAATTAATGTAAAAGCTTTAGGATCAATATAGTATAAAGTGTGCAATCACCTAATTTACATGATGCCAGGACTCTGAGCCTTAATTGAGGCCAAACCATCATTTCACTTGAACTAAATAACAATCCTGTGTTATGAATCGTTGGAGAAAGTATAAGTGTTGCCATACAAAACTCTAGGTTCCTTTTGTAGGCACTAGATTGTACCAATAACTATTTCTTAATTTGTAAACCACATTCAGGATGCATACAGAAATTATGGAGTAAAAAAGATAAAATGCTCTACCACTGAGCTATGGACCCTTTGTTTGATACATATTCTCACTGCACCAAGTAAACAATGAACAAAGTAATCGAGTTACTTTTGTTGGAAATCAAGAATGATTTTGAAAATCATATTTAGATTAGGATTTATTGATATTTGATTTGATTGTGATTTAATCCATATTTATCACTTGTTATTTCACCTAGGTGACAATTGTAATTCATTTCTAAGAGAATATGAAATCTTATAGCCTTATTTTGTGGATGTAGGCCAAATAGCCGAACCACGTAATTTGTGTGTCTTCTTCTCTCATTATTTTTAGCCATGTATGAAATTCAACAATCCAACAACTTTTGCACTAGATTTCTATATTGGCGTGTTATGATGCAGTTCATTTGTGTATAATTCTTATATTGTTCAGATAAACTAGTCTTATTCTATATATAACTAAAAAGAAAGGATATAGGGTGCAAAAGGGTGGAGGCTATTATATATATATATATATATATATATATGAATCCTGAAGAATTTGATAGTGTCTATGTTTGTAATTCATAATCAGGTAGGAAATTGAATTATCTGGGCAGTGCCCAGTCTTACCGCTGGAAGATATACATAAATACATTCATCTGGAACATCAGTTTTCAGTACAATTCAGACAGTAGAACAATCCAGTTAATATTTTGGTAGTTTTCTTTATATAATTGTAAGTTCTTTATTTTCGTACCTTTTTAATAATTATTATTAAAATACTTTCTGTAGTATCTTGACTTAACATGATAGTTGATTTAAAAGTATTTCAATTTATATTAATGATGAAAACAAAAGTAAAAATCATATATAAAATTACAAGTTATGAAAAAGTTACTAACCCTTATCGGATTATTGATAAAGAGTTGGTGATTGTTGGGGGCAACCCCCAGTAGAGTTGGTAAGAGCATTTGAACTTGTTGCTTAGGTCACGGGTTCGAATCCTGACGAGGGAATGCCTCTACTGTGAGCTTGTCAGCTACGGTCAACCTAGGTTGGTTTACCTCTCTTGTGTGGTTTGCAGGCTATTACACAAGAGCGGGGTTTACCCAGTGCGCACCTCACGGTAGCGGCTGCGGGTTTTCCTCGTCATCCAAAAAAAAAAAAAGAGTTGGTGATTGTTTATAGAAGTTTAATTTGAACGTTTTTTCTTAGTAATTTTTTTTAATATATATACATATATATATGAAAAATTATGACAAATGATTGTTTGTGCAGTCGTATTTCCCGTTACATTGCTTACGCCTTACAGGAAGGACGCATCAAAACTAATATGCACTTCTGAAAAGGGATAATATGAAAAAATGTGAAGCACATGAATTTATTCTTGTATTTATCTAAACTTTAGCTGGTATGTAATTATTAATTAAAAGATTCTTGCTCGAAAATACGTGACCATGTGCATACTATATACGGGTTTAGAAATTCAACATACGATTTAACATTGATCAATACAAACAAATAACATTAAGGAATATAATATATTGATTATGAGGTGGATAGGATATAATAATAGTTTATTTCTATTATGGGTACAGCTGTAAATTCAAAACCCAAGTTGACACTGAACAATACAAACAAATAACATAAGGAATATAATATATTGTTTATGTCTATTATGGGTATAACTGTAAAATTCAAAGCACGAGTTAACACTAAGACAATACAAAAGAACAACACAAGGAATATGATATATTGATAATCAGGAATCAGGATGATATGATATTGACGTGCCAGAAATTAGTATTGAATAAAATACAAACAAGATTAGATATAATAATTAGTGTATATCTAACATGGATTACAGCTAAATTAACTAATCATCTGTTTTTTTCTTATTGAAGTAATTTTCTATTAAGCTGACAACCATTTGCTAATTATGTACCTAATGTGCTCGCAATATTACATTAATTTAATTAATTTATTTGGTAATCAATGGCATATGACATATATAATGTAATACAATATTCAATAATTCTGTAGGTACGCTTATCATCAATATTGTCTTTATTCAATTAAAGCTGGTTTAGTCAATAGTGGTTTAATAGCCAGTATATTATATAAGTTAAATGCTGTATTAATAAGGAAATTATCTTTTAATACCTAATCACAGGAGAATACCCAATTTGGCATAAAATTTGTTTAGGTTTCTTCTACTTTAAATACAACTTTTAAGGGCCAAGGAAAAATAGGGGTTTAATAGCCAGTATATTATATGAGTTAAATTTTCTAAAAATATCTAAAACAAGTTGAAAAAGGTATTTAGTAAATATATGAAATTATTAGACAAATTCGAAAAATAATCGAAATTGTTATCAAAATAAAAATATTAAGTAAACATTAGATATACAGGAAAATATTCAATGATAACCATATTTAGAGTTTCTTAAAAATATAAAAAGTATTTAGTGAATGTTAAAAAGATTTTGAAAAATAGAAAAATATTTAGTAAATGTTAAAAAATTATCTATCTATCTATCTATCTATCTATTCTATTATAAAAGTATGGGTGTTTTTTTGAATTTTTGATCTACCTAATATGTCCCTATTTGATTTATTTTTTTAATGGCAAAAGAGTCAAATAATAAATATTAAAAAATAATTGTATAAGATGTAGAATTACTTTAGAACTCTAAATTTAGCAAAGAAAGAATAGTAGGAATCTAGAAAGATATTTAATATAAATAATTAAATATAAATTTATTTATTAAAACAGAAAATAAAAGAAACCTAGATATATGTACACACGGTCCAAATGTAAAAAATGCCCCCACCACTTTTCTAATTTAATTTAGTATTACTTATTTTATTCTACTACTTTGGTCATTATTAACAAATTGTAAACAATATAAATAATTAAATATAAATTTATTTATTAAAACAAAAAATAAAAGAAACCTAGATATATGTACACGGTCCAAATGTAAAAGAATACCCCCACCACTTTTCTAACTTTAATTTAGTAATACTTATTTTATTTTACTACCTTTGATCATTATTAACAAGTTATTAACAAATTACCAATCATTCACAGTATAATTATGGAGAGGGAAAAACAACATTTTTAAAATTAGACCATGAATTTACTGGATAACTAAATAGATCATTAGGCACTGATTCAATAAATATAAAATAACCGATTAAATATATTTTATATATACATAGATTACATACTACATATTTATATTAAATAATATAAAACATAATTAAAATTAATGTATATTTAAAGATATCTGCACATATTTTAATAAATTTCAAGATGTCATTATATCTAATAAATTATTTTATATATAATTTTTAATTAATTAAATATTATATCAACTTTGTAGATTGGTATTACACTCTTTTAATTATCTAAAATAATTCCATGCTTACCAATACAATAGAATAGAATAGAAAAATCTATCAATTAATAAAGTGGACATTAAAAATGCAAGACAACTAAATAGAGGTAGAAATTACATTATTTAATAATAGAATAGAATAGAATAGAAAAATCTTTTAATATGATAAAGTGGACTTTGAGAATGCAGTGAACTAGATAGAGATAAAATTAAATTATTTAACACTTGTAGTGTAGTGATAGTGCTTGTAATTCATTAGAAGAGGTTTTGGGCTCAGAGTTGAATTAAAGACTCGTAATGATTTTGGTTTTACTACTTGAAAAATGATGGAAATTTTTCAAAATTTATTACCCAGTCGATCGACCAATTTTAATTAAGATGCAACCAATTCGAATTGAGTTAGGTGTTGACTACTTTGAGTTCATAATTACATAGGATAGAAAGCAAATTCACCGTTAAATCGGCCAGTTAACATTGGGGGGAAATGACCACAACTATTCACTATCCATCAAAATAATTTTCTTTTGCTATTTTAATTGAGACTTTGAATATAGTCTAGGTATGTCAATAATTTAACTTAACCATTCATGTTTAGAATTAATTCACAAATGAATAACATAAGAAAGTATAATATTTTGATAATCAGGGCCATACAATACAATAATTTCTGTCTATACTGTTGTAAATTAACTAATTAATCATCTGTTTTTTTCCTTAATACACACTATTAAGCTGACAACTGACTAACCATTTGTCAATTATGTGTTAGCCGGTACGCGCTGCGGAAGCGTTGGAGTATGACATTATTTGAGTTGAGACAACAACAAAATATAGAAAATAAGGGACACGAAATTTAACGTGGTTCACCCAATTTAGGCTACGTCCACGGGACAAGGCTATGATAATATCAATCTGAAAGGAATTACAAACGTCTTCACTAATCAAAAGAACGGAATAATTTTATCCATCTCGAACTAGGAAAAACACTCTCACACTCTCTTTTATAACAAACAGAAGGAAAAGAAAGTTTATAGGGAGAAATAAAAATGTTTTTGGGATGCTCTCTAACACTGGGCGAAGCTCAATTTATAGGAGAGCTTCGCCTACATTTTTGATTAAAAAATATCATGCTGCTCAAATGTCAAGCATGTCATTTGACATTAATTGTCATGTTGCTCAAATGTCAAGCATGACATTGACATTATGTACATCATGTGGTCGGAATATTGCATTAATAAATAATGGCCCGTGACATTGCAAAACGATAACGTAATACAATATTTCAACCCTGTAAATTGGCTTATCATAAGTGTCTTTATTCAATTTATTTTATTCATCATAGAAATACATTTCATGTTAATCTAACATGCATTAGAGCTGCCAATCATAATCGATTTTTGGTTTAGTAGCCAATAAATTAAATGAGTTAAATGCTCTAATTAACCCCTAATCACATGCATATGCGTGCTTTCTTCAAATGCATTGATTTAAAAATATATCTGATAATGACAAATATATATATATATATATATAAAACGTAAATCAATGAGAAGAGCTCTTGTACTTTGATCGATTGAATAAAAGAAAATTATGTTGAGTGTGAAAAATCAGTACTAAAATACAGACAGATCTGTAAAATTCTGAAAATACTTAACATATTAATGATAAAAATTAAACCCTTCAAGGTAAAATAATCCATAACCTTTATCTACGGGTGTGTATGTTCATAGGCTTTTGTTTTTGATGGTCTGAACTTAATCTTTGTTGACCTTTCAGAGCGATTTAGATCATGTTATTATTCAGATTATTATAAGTGAATAACTGATGATTCTATGACTTAAAAAGTTCACTTGCATCTATTATTAATATTATTATTATTGTTTAAGCATATATATAATTAAGTTATATGAGAACGATTTTCATCATTTTATGACTTTGTTAGTCTTTTCTATATATCTGATACATTAAACTTCTATCGAGGTACTTCTACTTTGTCTGAGTTGAGTTCTTTAGTCTAGTTATTAAAATCTGAGATGTTATCTTCATATGAATAAATGAATCTAATGTTTTTAAATTATATAAGGAATTATGTGTCCATTTGCATGGTTAAGTACCAGTAGTGTACTCGCTAATTTCTGTGAACGCAAAACTGAAATATTTTCTGTAACAGTTATCTAAAATATTAATTAATAAATGAAAACTGTCAAAAAAAGTAAATAATTAATTCAAATATTCAAAATAATAATAATAATTTAACATTATATCCTTGTAAGTCAGAAATTTTTAATGGAAGAATCTGAACAAATAATGAATGCTCGTCTGAAACCCTAATGAGTGTCTAATAAAATTACATATCATTTCTTATTCAAATTTCTAACTTCTAAAAATTTTTACAAGTCAAAATGAACTGATAAAATAAGTAGAACTATGGAGAGTACAAAGTAAATTTTCAAGGATTAATTCTTATTATTACAAAATGAGTGTGTTTTCTATAATCTGATAGGTTAATAGGGTTTATCAAGTGGAGTATTCTATTCAACCCAGAAATTAATGTCTCTACTTTGTTGTTTAGCTGTTTCTTTCCCCATTTATAGCTGTCTGTATACCTGAGCCTAACATGCTATTCATAGAACAACTTAAAACTGGAATAATTGTTTTTAATAATTAGATAAATTAACCAATTAATTATGTCTTCTGCTAGAAGATCCGGTAATTATAACCCTAGTATGTGGGATCATGCTTATTTGCAATCAATAACTAGTGCTTACCAGGTAATTATTGATTTGATGATAAACACCTTTTGATTTTCAAGCTTTTATTCTTCCTATAGAATTAATTTATGATTCATTTTGCTTGAAATTAACGTTTTGCAGGGAGAAGAATACATGCACAGATCTGAAAAACTTAAAGAGGATATTCAGAAGATATTGGAGAAAACCCTTAATGGTGATCCAATATTATTGGCTCAAATTGAGATTGTTGATGATTTGCAAAGACTTGGAATATCATATCACTTTGCTGATTATGTTGACAAAATTATGGAGAAAGCATATATTATGAAAGATGAGTACAAAGAGGAAGACCTGCATGCAGCTGCTCTCAAATTCAGATTACTCAGACAACATGGATATTTAGTATCTCCAGGTATATATATTTTATTTAAAAAAGTTCATGAAAGAATTATAATACAACCTGCTACTTATAATAATAATTATATTTTATTTTTCTTTTTTAAAATCTGTTACAGATATTTTCAATGTTTTCGTGGATGATGAGGAAGGAAACTTCAAGAATTCCATATCGAAAGATACTAAGGCTCTTTTGAGTTTATACGAAGCTTCGTATCTTTCCATGGAAGGCGAAAGCATAATGGACAAAGCCCGAGATTTTGCAAGATATCATCTGAAGCAAAAGCTCCAAAAGCAGCAAGTTTTGGATCCAAATCTTGCTGCTGAGATAACTCATTCTCTCAATCTCCCTAGACACTGGAGAATGCTAAGGATGGAGGCCAAATGGTTCATAAACATATACGAAACGAGGCCAGATATTAATCCTCTTTTGCTCAAGTTTGCAAAATTGGACTTCAACATGGTTCAAGCTATGTACCAAGATGAATTAAAGCAATTGTCAAGGTAAAAAAATAATCAAGTTCTTATTGAAGATTTGGAGATTTGAATAAGTATTTTATAAACACAAATGCTTCAAGTTTAACCCTTTAAGGTATCCCTCAAGGGCCTGATTATAAAGTTGTTAGAGGTTGGATTAGTGTTTAATTAATGCTGAATAGTTTTGATTTCGTCGTTTTAGGTGGTATACTAATACTCGGCTTGCTGAGAAGATGAGCTTTGCTAGGGATCGACTGGTGGAGAGCTTCTTATGGACTATTGGAGGCAATTACGAGCCTCGATTTAGATATTATAGAATAATGTCGACGAAGCTTGTAATACTAATTACAATTATTGATGATATTTACGATGTCTATGGTACATTGGATGAACTCGAGCTCTTTACGCATGCAGTCGACAGGTTATAAACATATTAATCAATTTGTACTTAATTAAACTCTAATAATCATCAATATGTGGTGTATATATATCATTAATTAATTATTCTTTTTTCAAACAAATTTTCAGGTGGGATATCAATGAATTGGAACAACTTCCGGACTACATGAAGATATGTTTCCTAGCACTTTTCAACTCCATGAACGAACTGGCATATGACGTTCTCAAAACCCAAGATTTTATTTGCATCTCATACTTGAAAACAATGGTATGAGTACAACAATAAATTGGGTTTAATCTTAATTAATTACCAATTAATAATGGTACTAATTATAATAATAATTCTGATTTGCAGTGGGCAGAACTTTGTAAAGCTTACTTGCAGGAAGCAAAGTGGGTTTCGAGAGGATATACTCCAAATCTGAATGAATATCTTGAAAATGGTTTGATATCAATTACTGGGCCATTGATATCGGTACATACATATTTTTGCATCACAAATCCAATTCAAAAGAAGGGTTTGGAGTATATAATCAAATTACCTGCTTTGATCCGTTGGACATCCCTAATTGCTCGTTTGGTTGATGATTTTGGAACTTCAACTGTATGTTAATTTACTATATTCTCTTTACCTATTTATATATATTCCATTAATATTATCATCTGATCCACTTATAAATATGTATGTATATATATATATATATGTTTTAACAGGATGAGATGAAGAAAGGGGATGTTCCAAAATCAGTCCAGTGCTATATGCATGAGAATGGTTGTTCTGAAAAAGATGCTCATAACTATGTAGATTACTTGATAAGATTAACATGGAAGAAAGTTAACAAAGAGGCACTAATGAATCGTATTTACACGAAGGATTTTATTGAGGCTTCAATAAATTATGTTCGTATTCATCAATTTATGTACCAATACGGAGATGGGCATGGCGATCCACGTGAGTCTAAGGAACGTATATTGTCCTTAATCCTTGAACCAATAGATTAGGTCTATGTATCAAATAATTTCAGGTGTTGTGAGTATTATATTTGGAAACAATATTTAGTAATGAGTTTTTCTTGTCGAGTTTGAGCAACTTGTAATAAATGCTTTTTTTATGCACCTTATAAGACAAACGTATTGTATTATATATTGATAATGAAAATTTATTAAAAATAATATTAGATTCTATGTTGAAATTAAAAGAAAAGTTAAAGAAACTAGCTGTTAAACCAAACAATAAAACTCACAAGCTTTGGCTGTTAGGCCAAAACAGGTAGAGAAATCAGTAGAGTGGAAAATTTTGTATTGTGATTGAGAAGAATGGAAGGAAGGAAGATTGCAATATATTTGTATAGAACTATGTCCCATGATTTCATTTTTCTTTTTTATTTCTAGTCGAATATGACACATATTTTTTTTAAGGAAAAATATAAAATCAATTGTTAATGCTCGGAAAATATTGAAATGGATCAGGAAGAAGAAAAATCGGAAATAGCATAAGAGCGTAAAATGACCCAAATACCATATGTTTTGGTAACATATGGATAAAATTCAAAAAAAGCTATGAAAATATGGTAAAATATAAAAGACTTTTTAAAATGCATTGACTTTAAGTAAAAAAGACATAACAAACACTCGTAGGCAAGTAACATATCATAAAGTTTTTAGCAAAGATGACAAATGGTAAATCATGTAGTAAATCTTGTAACGGAATGATCTAAATATAACTTTATCACTTACATTATAACTAATTTATTATATTAATTTATAAGTATGATATACTTTTTACATATAAAAAGTTCTATATAACAGTATAAAGTAAAACTTCTATAAATTAATAATCTGGGATCATGTAATTTTATTAATTTAGAGAGATATTAATTTATCGACAAATTAATATTTTATTAATTAAAAGAGAGACTTTTTAAATTCAACAAATTTAGTACATATGTATTGAAAATAAATGAATTCATATATGTTTCATTGATTATATTCATACATCAACCAATTCTTTGGAACTAATTAAATATATTCATGTATAGTATCAATTCATTGTATACAATTAACTATTACATTCATGGACACATGTATCAATTCATTGGAATTATTTAAATATACATGTTTACATTAATTCGTTGCACTTAAATAACTATTATAGCCAACTAAATATATTCATGCATGATGAATGAAACATATACAATATATATCTCAATATGGAACTAAGATAATTCATAACAACCCACTTGTCTTCTCATATAAAAGGCATCGCAAAATCATCCATGAATGATCAAATGCGTAAAGCATTATGTGAGTATAAGAGAATGATGAATTTTCAATGGTTCAAAGTTTAGAGGAAATTGTTGCTGATAATATTGAAGATCCTACTAATGATGAAGTTGAAGATGATTCAATACCGTTGAAACCAGTTACGAGAAAGGAGACTTTGAGTGCGACAACAACTCTTCACAATTTTTGTTGCAGCTAGAGAACTCAATACCGAAACTCTTAGCTGCAATTAAAAAAGTTAGGGATGAAATCCAATTAGATTTAAATTTTAAGAAAAATCAAGTAAAAATAGATTCACATTTTAGCAAATTACCATAATATTTATCATTGTAATATTTATGAATTATTAATTTAGAGTTTTAATGAGATCTAATATTTATATATAAAGGGATTTTTCAAAAAAATTATTATCTTATTATCTTATCGAATTTGATGATTTTTTACAAAGGCCCAAGTCGGGACCGGAAGATTTTATTATTTAAGAGAGTTTATTAATTTATAAAGTATTAATTTATAGAGGTTTTACTGTAATACTATATATTAAATTATATATAACATATCTCTTTAGTTTTTTATATATATTTTTTAATTTTTTTTCATTATATTATACTATATATAAATTGCTAATCCATAAAAATCAAACAATAAAATGACGAATAAGACCCAAATATTGTTTATATTTTATTTTATTATCATTTCAATTTGAATCGCTGCAGGTACTTACATGGTTCTAAATTTTTTATGAGGTGCCATCTAGATTATATAGTTTATTCAATAAAATTTTGGAACTATGCAATTATATTATTGCAAATAAATTTCAATTAACCATCTGTATGCATGTTCTCTTTATTAATTTACTATTAACTCTTTGGATAACTCCTTTATTAATTAACTAGAAAGACGTGGAATGGCGACAAAACATAAGGGCCAATAAAGAAATCAAGTGTTGTGATATAAAAATTGGGTAATCTTCAACTAATCTCCAACATGTGATTCTGATTATTATATTGCGATTTCAGAAATAATCAAAATTTTATATATTATCATGTTATAAACAAAAGTAATACTGATTAAGTTAGACAAGAGATTCAATCATAATTTACAAAATTTTAGAGGGCAGTTAATAATTACATTATATCCGAAGAAAATACATCTAGAAAGTATTTCAGTGATATTCAACATATGGATAATTATATACAACTCCCCTTCCGTTAGGGTAAATTACAGAATATCCCCTAACTTTTTTTATATTATTACTCACACCCCTCACGTTACCTTCCGCTCACATCCAACCCTCACCGTTAGCTAGGGTTCCGTTAAAACTTTTGTGATCAGACTACAATATCCTTATAATTAATATTATTGATTTTTTTTTATCAAAACTTGATTAAATCAAATATAGAAATTCTGATGATAATCTTGTAGTGTGTATGTGCGTATCTGTAGAGAATGAAAGTTGGCCGTGAGAGATGATGGTGCTGCGGCTGAGGAGAGATGGAGAGGCGGTGGCACAGATCTTGGAACGGAGAATTTCTAATATATTTTTCTGATTTTCTATTCATTTTATTTTTAGATTTTATTTAAATTTGAAAAGATTGATATTTTAAGCTTTATAGAAGTGCATACGACTTTTCATCACTTTCATTAGCCAAAAAATTCCATAAAAACCTGGGGGAATATGTAATTTAGCACGAGGAGATTAATTATTATCCATCTGGCTCTATATAATATGGCCTCTAGTTGTCACAACAGATATACACAAAATAAAAGAAAGGAAAAAAAACCTGTAGCACATAAAAATCCACTGTCCAAAACCCTGAAAAGAAAAGAAAATAAAATGAATCTGCTAACAGATTTAAGTCTTCCAATTTCAATTCTGATAGTCACAATATCCTTCTTATTGATATGGAAATCAATAAAATCACGCAAGAATATAGAGTTAGTATTCTTGCCTCCAGGCCCTGGAGGCCTGCCAATCGTGGGCTATTTACCCTTCATTCGTGAAGATTTACACATTCAGTTCACTGAACTGGCTCAAAAATTCGGCCCCATTTACAAGCTCTGGCTTGGAAACAAGCTCTGCGTGGTTGTCAATTCTCCATCTTTGGTAAAAGAAGTTCTTCGAGACAATGATATATCTTTCTCCAATCGAGGCGACTCAATTGCAACGAGTATCATCACTTTCAACGGCAGTGATATCTCGTGGTGTCCTTACGGGCCCGAATGGCGTGATAGGAGAAAACTATTTGTACGTGAAATGCTAAGTAACAACAGCCTCGATGCATCTAGCAATCTCAGGAGAGACGAAGTTAGAAAAGCTATAAGACATGTTTATTCCAAGATTGGTAATCCTATTGAAATTAGTGAACTAGCTTCTATGATTGATCTTAATGTTATGATGAGTATGGTGTGGGGAACTACAGTTAAAGGGGATGAGTTAGATAAGATTGGTGCAGCCTTTTCGGAGGTGTTGGCTTCGATTATGGACTTATTGGGAAAGCCAAATATCTCCGATTATCTACCAATTTTAGCTAGATTTGATATTCAAGGGGTTGCTAAACAGTCCAAAAGTATAATCGAAAGGGTTAGATGTATGGTTGAAGAGGTTATCGATGATCGAATTAAGAGAATTTCTGAAGTAAACAAAGGAGATGGGCGAAAAGACTTTCTGCAAATGATTCTTGAGCTGAATGATAGTGAAGATTTTAAGGTGGTTCTTACAAGGACAAACATCGTAGCTATGCTTGTAGTAAGTTCCTTCTATCTTCCTTAAAAAACTAAGAATTAATTTAATTTTTTGTTCATAGTGTATGTTAGAAATTATATGAAACTTAATTTGTTGAAATTATAACGTAGAGATTATTAGCTGAAAATTTCATTGTGAAGTGTGGTAAAAGCAACTCTAACTAGTGGATCCAACTTTTGTGTAAGAGGTGTTTTTCAGAGTCATTTTACATTAGTGCTTGTTCCTCTAAACTCGACAAAAGAAAATATTAATGACAAAATTAAATTTCAAGTGTCAATATTAAAGTAACGTCCCGATGTTTGATTACTAGTGACAATTATTGTATATAACTTGTCACTTATGATAATATATACAATAGTCACTAAATTAATGTAGTTATCGTTTCATTATTATCACTAACTATGTATATCTATTAACAATTTTAACATTATACTTCATGTTTGTTACGTATTATTCAGAACATTATAGTAGCTGGGACGGACACTTCATCCACCGCGGTTGAATGGGTTCTGGCGGAGCTATTGAACAATCCAGACGCAATGAAAAACGTGCAAAACGAATTAATCGAAGTTGTGGGAGTAAATAATATAGTAGAAGAGCACCATACCCACAAGCTGGTATATTTAGAGTCTGTTTTTAGAGAAACCTTTCGATTGCATCCAATAGGACCCTTTTTAACTCCAAGGGCTCCAAGTAAAACTTGCACAGTGGGAGGATACACAATGCCAAAAGATTCATGGATGTTCATAAATCTATATGCTATTCATAGAGACCCTTTGGTTTTTGATAATCCATCAGAATTCAGGCCTGAGAGATTCTTAGACAGTGCAAATAATATGGACTTTAGTGGTAATAATTTCAGTTATATTCCGTTTGGTTCTGGCAGAAGGATGTGCCCTGGGGCGCCACTTGCTGATAGAATGGTGAAGTATGTGTTAGCTTCGCTTTTGTATTCGTTTGATTGGAAACTACCAAAGGGTGAAAAACTCGACATGGCTGATAGGTATGGGATTTTGTTGAGGAAAAGAACTCCATTGCTTGCTATTCCAGTTCCCAGGTTGTCTAATTTAGATCTTTATTTGTAATTGTTTAGTGGTTAAGTTACTATTGTGAGTTTTCATATGTTCTTTCGTTCAAACCCGTGTTAGTTTTTGACGTTTGAAATCACTGTATGCTGTTGTTGTTCCCTAGTTATGATCCCGTGTGAAAGCTGTGTCTTTAAATCATGTTACAAATTGAAGCATTGTAATAAATGGCATGTTTGTTGAAGAATATGATCTCCAATGCTAGTGAAGAAAAATAGAGTTTCTTTTTGCCCTCTCTGTGCTATAAAATGAAATACAATATTTTGTTGATCTTAAATAAAAGTAGTTATTTCAAATTAGTCTCACAGAAATGATGAAAATGCCATTAGAAATAGTACATACATGACATGACAAGACTTCGGTGAAATATCCCGCTGCAACACTTTTTACAAATATTTGAAAATTTCGTAAAACGAAGGTAAAATGAAAAAAAAAAAAATCTACAAAAGTGTAAAAGATAAGAGTTGAATAAAATTATCCCTTAGAAGTTTATAGCCCTAAGAACATCAAATTTTAATACTCTCCCACCATGTGCAAATTAAGCAATGATTTCACCTAATATGCACTCCCTAAATTTCACTTCCGCAATGTCATTGTCTAGTCGAAGGATATCACAGCATTCACATCTATCAACCTGCAACAATTTACAAGAAATCAAACATGTTAAATGGGAAAATCCTCAAGTGGCCTATCTATCAGGTTCACATGCGTAAAATTCAAGAATTTTTAAATTAATAAGGGCTAATTGTAAACATATATTAATACAAGGGGAAATTTATATAATTTCCAGAAAAAGAGTGGGTATTTGGAAATTACATAATAAGCAAGGGGTCCGTATAATATTTCCTTTCTTTAATTAATATCTCAACGGAACATATATACCTCAAGTCTCTTTTTCGCCGGCGAAAAAACTTGAATTTTGGAGATAGAATCGGCAGAGTGGCCGCCGCTTGAAGAACAAGCCGGCGAACCCCGCGGCCGGGCTCGTAAATAACTTGTAATAATTTCATCTCCTGTAACACTTTTATTAACAGATTCAAGGAAGAAGACGTGAGGGGCTTCACACGAGTCGTTTGACAGTGGCCGCGTATTGAACATGTAAAACGGCCGATCTGGGCCATTCGCCCATGGCGTAAACGTTTCGATGGGCATTTGGAGATAGCTTCGAGGCATAATCCTCTCGTATATGTGGGCCGAATAGCCCCACGAAATGGAAAATGACCAGTTGTTTTGCTTCTGGTAGCAGATGGTTTGCTGCAGCAAGCGGGATTGGTCGGCGTCCGCCGCCGTCATGAGGTGGCGCGTGGATTGGAAACGGTCCATTGAGGGGAATATAGGATCCATTGCGTCGAAGTGATGGAAGGTCATTAAGGGGACTTTTGGGTGAGCTGATAGGAAACCTGAGAAATCGCCATGTAAATCCACCTGGAATGATGTAATTTTCAGATTTAATAATTCTGTTCGGATATTGCTCTTTTGTGATTCAAATTTTAGAGGCAAATTGCATTTTTCATTCCGTAATTGTAACTTAATATACTTTTAGTTTCATGTTTTATGCAAATTTCAGATTATGTCCCAAGATGTATAGTGGTGATTTCTAGATTGTGACTATGATTAGGGTTTTTTCAGGAGAAAATTGGGCAATTAGGGTTTGGATTTAGGGCATTTTCAGGGTTAGCTGATATAAAAATTTATTTAGGGGCATTTGATACGAAATATATAGTTGAAGGGGCAACTTGTAATTTCTGTGTTGACTGTACAATTAATTATTAATAAAAAAAATAAAATAGGATCTTATTTCAATAACAAAGTATCACTGCAACTTTGTCTATTATTTAAAGATGATTTCTAAAATCACATAAAGTAAAGTATGATAAAAGTAAGACGATTTTATCAAATTGTAATCTAGTCTGAATTATTTTCTTGCACGGCAAAAACATATGATATTCGAAAGATCAATTAAGACTAGTTGACCATGGCATGTTATACGATAATAAATGAGGGTATGACAAGAACATGTAAGAAGTCCAGAAGTAAACTAATGGAATATGAATCTGATATTTATCAAAAAAAAATATGAATCTGATAAATAGAGAGCTAAATGAGCACTAACTTGATCATCTAAGGTCATTTTCATTTTTCAATTCCTAGGAAACATTTAAATTCAGGTATATATATATATATATATATATATATATTTTGAACAATAAAGACTTGGGGAAAATTATACTTCATATCACACAATTTAGCCTCCATTCAATTTTATCACTTTCTTACATAGTAACTTTCAAAATTACTTAATTTAGCCTCAGTTAAATGTTTTATCTAAAATAATGGTAGACATCATTTTGACTGATTTTTTTTTGAAAATATTTTGCGCATAAATGATAAGTGATTTTGAGTAGAAGTGTCATAATATTGAATATAACCAATATGTGAGTCCATTCGAATATTAGTTCTTCTCAAAATCCAGTTAAAATGTTCACAAATAAAATTGACAAGTGAATTTTAAATGAAAATTATGGGACTAAACGTGAAAAATACGAGCGAATGAAATGAAAATTGAGTCATAGTTGAGTGAATGCTATTGACAATGGTTTTCAAATTCTCATGGGATTTTGATTTGTAATTAAGAAGGAAATGTCATCTTACAATAGTAATTTTATTTTGATACAAACTAAGGGCAAAAAACTAGTAAATATTCAATTTTAAGTTCCTAAACTAGTGTTTTCATCCCAAATGTCAGATTTCTTATTTTTCAAATCCTTATACAATTTTATATGAAATTTTCTTAGATAACACTATATGAGATACAAGGGTCTGTTTAGATGACTGTTTTTAAAGTGTGTTTTTGTTTTTGCAAAACAAAAATATGAAAAACACGTTTGGTTAGGCTTGTTCTCACTTTCTGTT
Source organism: Verbascum thapsus (assembly GCA_963669365.1). Classification (NCBI taxonomy): domain Eukaryota; kingdom Viridiplantae; phylum Streptophyta; class Magnoliopsida; order Lamiales; family Scrophulariaceae; genus Verbascum; species Verbascum thapsus. The sequence goes on from OY770118.1 coordinate 12,337,898, forward strand.
TTTCAAAAACAGAACTCCAAAAGCTGCTATTTTGCAAAACAGGTTTTACCTGTTTTTAAGTTTTACAAAACACTTTTATACTACAAACTAAAAAAACACAGCACTTAAACCCTCATTAAAAAATATATATATTTTCTCTCTACTGATTTCACTCTTCTTCGCATCAAAACACTCCCCTTGCAAAGTGTTCCCGATTTTTTATTTTTTTTCAGAATAGTCATCCAAACAGGATTTCAACATGATTTATACTGCAAAATTGTTTTGATAAAACTGTTCTACAAAACTATTTTGCAAAACTTCAAAAACAAAAACAATCCAAACAGACCCTTACATTTTCAGATTAGATCCAGCCATTAATTCGTATCATAATACATTGGTGACTCACCATATAAGCATCTTATGAAATTATTTAGAGATAGGCTAAGCAAATTGCAAAGTAGTGAAATATAATTAATACAACATTTTTCTCCCTCTAATTAATTTCAACATATTTAGTCCAAAATCTTTCTGAAAAAGGAACACACCACATTAATGAGCTAATTTTCTCAAACAACATTTCTTTTGTAAAGATCAATACTTCAAATATCTTTTATCAAAAAAAAAAAAGAAAATACTTCAAATATGAAAACAACTTAACCAACTATATGTAGGGCTAAATTTTGCATATCTCTAATGAAGAAAACAAATAAAAACAAGTCTTAAAATGTAATCCTAACCTGATGAATTCCTTTGTGAGGCGTAAGATTAACTCCAATATCAGCAATACAAGTCATCGTAATAAGATCAGCAGAAGTACTATCTGCATACCTAATCAAACAAGCATCCATATCCTTCGCCAGGGCTTTCGCCAATGGATAACTCAACACAATCCCGCCCCCACCAAACGCCTGATTAAACGAATACCAAAAGTTCGATATAACACTCTCTGAATGCCACCCAAGATAATGGTACTTAGTGTGATCAAGCTGACCAAGAACATCAACAATATTATCCACAAAACATATTGAATCATCATCACCCATCACGATCCATCTAACATCTTCGTGTTCATCTCTCAAGAGTTCCAAAATTCCATGCACCATTCTAGGCATGAGTTCGAAACGGGGTTTTGTTTGTGTGAATAAATGAGTGATATTATCGACAATTTTAAAAGGAGGTGCAGTTTGAGGCCAAGGCAAAAGATCTGGTGTGGGTTGTTTATCTAAGTAAACGTAGCCCCTAGTCTTGTTTGGTCTCCACCATGCTTCTAAGTATGCTCTTCTGTGAGGCCATGTTTGGACCGAGCCCAGAAGGCCGAAAGCTATGTGGCTGAGATTGGTCGGAGGAGAATCAACGGTGGAGATTATGGGGTTTGATGATGAAGATGAAGACCATTTGGTCAAAAAGAACTGAGGATTTTGAGTGCTGGAAAATGGAACGATAATTAGATAGATGATCAAGGCTGTGGCTATTAGGGTTTTCCAAATGCAACTTGATTTGATGAAATATTCCCAAGAAAATGAACAAGAACTAGTCATGATTTTTGGAAGAAATTGGATTGAAGGAGGGTTTTGTGAGATGAATTGAATATGAATAAGTCTAGGTTTTTGTTTTTAAATCATTGAGACTTACATGTACTGAGAGTGATATTTTCTTATAATGCAATACTTTAAATGGTATAAAATTTCAAGTTACAACTTGGTTATGAAGTAATTATAATTTTATTTTCACTAGTCATTTTGAACGTGAAAGGAACACTTAGAGATACTCGATCGGTTTGGATATTCTATTATATATTAATATTATACTTTTGATTTTGAGGTACAAAGTGTTCAAATATATTTTTAGATTAAGATCGGTGAAGATCGATATACACTTAATACTTAAACTGATATGTCATATAAAATTATTATAAGTCATATAAGATAGAACACTTAAACCTTCTGTTTCTAATTATATGTGTTGAAGCTACGGTATATAAATTGTAACTATATATATATATATTATGTGTAATTAAGTATGAAATTTTAAGAAGGAAGAAGATATACAAAAAAGCTTGAGCCCAACATTTTCAACGTCAATATGATATGTTAACTAAATGATTTCCCTAACTAGGGCTCAGACGTCAAAATAGAAGATTAAATATTAATTTATTTACAGAAAGCATATTTGTGTTTTTTTAAAATTACTCAAACGGCAGAGCACATCTCACTAGAAAATTACTTGTTCGTTGTACTTAACGTGATATATCACTTAGATACTCTTTGACTTAATGTTTGAAAATCTGAATTGGTAATATATAAGTTGAATATAATAAGCAAAAGCTAAATATAATTCAAAGAATACTCATGTGCTCTGCACGAAAAAATTGCATTTTTTGTCTCATAGAAATGATCTTTTTAATTTTAGATTAATACTTTGAGATATTAATAAACATCTCAATATTTCATACAACTTACAAACTTGGTCACTTTCTTTGGTATGTTTCGTCCCATAAAATTTTTAATTAATTATTTCACAAATAAAAACTAAGACCCTTATTGTGAGAAATCCTAATGACATACTTATTTTGGGAAAAATGCAAAAAGAACCTCTATGAAATATTTTATTGACTAAAAACCCCTTGTGAAATAAATATAGCCTAAAAATCTCATGTAAAATATTTTAGTTGCACGAAACCCCCTCTGTTAATTTAGTGAAACACACTCACCCCACATACGATTTTGAGTGATCATTGACCACTAAAGGCCCAATTGAATGACACATTCATCTCAAAGACTTTTTTTTTCATGATAAAAATGAGAATAATAATTTTAAGGATAAAAAATGTAGTTTGAGAAGAGAGTATGGATGAGATTTGTTTGAAGAAAATATGTAATAATTATGGTTGATGTGATATATTTGTTGTTGTGAGAAATTAATTTGAATTGATATTTATATATAAATTTTATTTACATTTTTTAGTAAAACTCATCAATTTAGACACAAAAAAATATTCACAATGGATCTTATTTTAAATATCTTGTCATTTTGCATTAGAATATGTAATTAATATAATTTTTAGAGTCAAAATATAGCTAAAAAGCCTTATTTTTATTCGTAATAGTAACTGTCAAATCAATAATAGTCAAATTTGTTTTTCCTCTTTTTCTATAAGATTTTTTCACAAAAAAATTTAATTTTGAAAGATTTTTTTAAGAGAAATTTTTTGAGATGCTAAACAATTGAATTTTATGAGATTTTTTACTCTGAAATAATTTTTTTGGAAAAAGAGTTGCCATCCAATTGGGGCCTAAGTTACTAAGTAATTTACTTTTATGCCTCTTCATGTCTTGATTATTGACTTATTAAATCCTAATCATATAAAAGGGAAGAGATTGAATCAAATTTATCACAAAATTGTAAAATATTAATTAAGGATTTTAGAAAATTATAAATATAATAAAGATTTTATTAGTTTGCACAAAAATAATAACATTTTATTTTTTTCTACGTCTTCAAGCGACAAATATGATTTTGCAAGAAAAAGAAAAAGAAAAATATGAACACAATTTCTAATATTTTGAATGAAATACATTTTAATATGCTATTTTCTTCCAAAATTTGAAGAAATATTCAAAACCCTAAACTATCTTATTGCTTCTCTCTCTTAGACACATATAGAAGTCAAATAAATAAAATATAATATTTACTTGATTAAGTATGAAGGGTATAATGGGTATATTAATAAAAATAATAATAGAATTAAAGTAAACAGAAAGAAATGGAAAGTGTGCAATTTCAAAATTACACACGGGGTTTTTAGGCTATATTTTTTTATAGGGGTTTTCAGTCAATATTAAAATATTTCACATGTGGATTTTTAGGATTTTATCCACTTAGTTTTTGCTAGATTTATAAACCTTGGAATCATACAATTAGAGTTAAACTCTTAAAGAAAATGACTAATCTTACAACTTTTCTCCATCATGGAATTATTTTTTAAAATTTTATAAAATGTGAACCTAAAACTAAAATATCAATATCCCGTTGGACTAATAGTGCAATTACTCCTCTCTGCACGATCATTATTCTACAATAATGAGCCTGTTTAAGCAAATATTATATATATTTTGCTAAGTATATAATTATGTAACACAAATCTGATCAGCAACACCTTGAGCTGTGATATTCTTGGCAATATGCCGCAATGCATGGATCTACCAAATCATGCAATCTTACTATATATATATATAAAGTTAATCTGTCAGTCTATCAAATTAAAAGAAAACAATTTGGATTTCACGATAAAAACATAAATTAATTATCACTATAATAAATGGAAGGTTGACGACACGATCCCTGCTTCTACTTGATCGTCAACTTGTGAGTTAATTAATTCAGAAAACAAATAATTTCACATTAAGAAGATAAAGTATATAGGTGAATATGTCCATCGTAAGCAGTTTTTAATAAATATGTCATGTAAGAAATTGAATCAATAATCTCCATAGTAAGCAGTTTTTTGAGAAATTTTTAATTTAAAAACATAAACATAGTCTTAGTATTTATACAATATGGAAAATTTCAATTTTGGTCCCATTAGAATTTGGTAAATCATTTTTAGTATAGTAGGACTTTTTAGTGATATATTTGATCTTATTATAATCAAAATCTGACAGTTTTAAGTTCACAAGAATCTCAATGATCCTTTGATCCTAATGGAGTAAAAAAAATACACATTTATTTTCATCCGTTCATTTTTTGGATGAAAATTATTTGTCAAAACGCTTTGTTCGACTAATACCCTAATATGTTTCATTGAATTTCTAAAGCAATTTCTAACAGAACTATGTCTCACGTGGTTAATTTACATCAAAACAATGACTTTGAAATTCCCGTGGGGCTAAAAACGTCACAACTATCTATCATCCTATATCTAAATATATATAGTGATGGGCCCTACTTTGATCCAGTCCAAGAAGGCGTTCATTTCAGGCCCAATCCATCCGAGCCCATAAAGCGGGAGATAAGCACCATGGGCTAGGGTTTGTGCGCCCTAGGCCCATGGCCGTGTATCGGGGCCCAAGGCCCAATCAAATGTCTATAAATACCCCCTAAATTAATACATTAATCACTTTCTAATCATTTGAAGAATTACCCTAATCTTTCTGAATATTCACAGCTCTCAATTATTAGAGAAACTTATTATTTCGAATTACGAAGAGGCTTGATCCTATCGAACTAGGTACGTAGGCAGCTTGAATCACTCGAGCGCAGCCCACAATCCGAAAACACCTCATCTGGTCTGTCGTGAGACGAGTCGGATCCCATCTCCACGTGCTCCTCACGTGACCTTACTATTTGATCCCGCCTCACATAGTATTTAATTTTGAAAAGATTAATTAAAAAAAACTCATTATTTTATTGCTTAGTAAAAGTATGGATATCGATTATGAGACAAGGTGATAGAATAAAAATATTGAATCTACTTATATATACTACACAAAAGAAAATGTAATATTAATTAATGGCAAATAAAAAAATACATACATAAATAAATGACCGTATAAGAATATACTAAAAGCTCATTATCAGGCAGCTCCTGAGTTATTATTTGGCTCAACTTCCACAAACCATCTATTAACTCGTCTTTGAGCAATGGAAACCTAAACAACAAAAAAAAACCAAATAGTACAGATTTAATAAAATCTTTGCATGTTTCTGAAAAATTAATGAAAATTAAATAGAAGCTACGTAACTGTTTATCCCAATCAGTTTTATAGGTTATTATGACTAATATGATTGATATAACTCGTAAAATGCTTACGGGCCAAATCAAGCCGAGGCTCGAATAAGACCAATGAGGGTCGTAGTATGGATATAGACTGCACTCAGACGTACTGAGCTACCTACGTACCTTTCTAATAGGATCAAGTCTAAACGTAGTTCAAAGTTGTGATTAAGGTCATATACGAGGTTCTTAACTCGGTTTATAGAATAGTGGGAACGTACTGTCAGATCGTACTAGGTACTCTCGAGGTACTATTCAGTGAGTCAAAAGTCCTCTTTCTAATATTAAATGGCACTATTTATAGGCACAGTACCCAATGTACGGACGACTGCGGGATTGGCGGGATGGTTTACACGTGTCCCCATAACGTACGTACCAGATTATCCGGGTTAGGGCTACATTAGGTTTGACCCGGTAAAAACACGCGGGTTAGGTAGTGTAATGCAAATAAGCACAATTAGGTTAGGGACCTTTAGGTAAATAAGCCTTAATATCTGCACTAGGGTCGTATGGTTCCGTACGAGGTATCGGGACATGTAGTCGTATACGAGGTTGTGCTACATCATTAATCGTCTACGAGGTTATGCTATATCAATGATAGTTTGAATGAGTGTCCCAATTATCATTCCAATCCAAATACCCTGTCAAACAAATTTACATAACTTGTAATAACTCAAGATATAGTAATAAACCAAACAAAATAATATATATATATATTTATATTTATATAAAGAACTGTAAAATGGGGTTAAAAAATATCACCTCGACTTGTAATTTGATAACATAACCAAGAATGATACCTAAAGGAATTCCTATTAAGTAATAGGATCCTAAGTTAACATATACCACAATGCTTTGCCATCCAGCCCCAATAGCAACACCTATTCAAGTGAAAATATCAGTCTTATTTCTCATCGACTTATCGACTATATGGCAACAATATACTATATATATATACATATATATATATATATCGCACCAGAAAGAACAGGTTGAACGCTATTCAAAAGTATTGAAAACGCCAGTAGAGGTGACAAGTGAGCAACTTCCTTGATAATGCCATGATCTTTGGTGAATAAATAAGCTAATTGGCCCCGAAAGAAGATGAAAAATATAAATAAAACGAGTCCAATGGCGAACGAGTTTATTACAACATTCAGAATCGAGAACTTTGCAGATCTACAGTCTCCCTTTCCAAGCTCGTTCGAGACCCGAACACTACAACATGGATTATGAAGCTTTATAAATTATAATGATCATAATTTACGAGTTAATTAGTTACTAATTAAGAGATAATAAATATAACTAGAATTACCTTGCTGCAACCATGAAACCAACAGATATCATCATCTCCCAGCCAGTGATATTGAGACTGAGAAAAAAAATCGATCTCGAGGGTCATATAGTTGAAGAATATGGAAATGTTTAAAAGAAAAATATAGAGGGAAAAAAGTGGTACCAGATAGAAAGAGCATCAATTTCGACCTCCGAATTTTTCAAATTTCCCGTCAAAAGTATTAAGTATGGAATTGTACCATAGTTGAACACTGTCACCAAGGCAGCAAAATGAAGAGTGAAAAGATAAGAATATTGAACGAATAATCAAAACCAGACGATAAATTTTACATGTTTCGACAAATAAATCATCGAATATTATGATATCAGGGTTTTATAAAGCATTACCACAGCATTGCACCAGATGATAAAGAAAGCTTGACAGCAGGCCAAAGATCTTTGAAGGCCAAAGTAGAAAACCCACGTCTCACGACATCCTCCATTGATGATATATATTAACTGACCCACATTTGGTCCAGAACGATAAAACAGTAGATAACATAATCCCATTTACACCAAAATCGTGCTTCACAGTAAGAAGCCATAAGAGAAAAACGTGGGTTGATAAGGAAAATACTGCTAAATACGTGATGATCATGTTCTTGCTTTGTGCTTGTAAGTACATTTGGCAGCTAAAAGATACGACATATGAATATAAGATGGGAATGAACCAAAGAGCAATATAGCCTGCAACTTCTGATATAACTTCATCTTGACCTAAATCTTTTAAGATGGGTGTTGCGAAAATGTATACGGGCAATAGAAATGTCGTTGTTATGATCAAAATAATCCATGATCGTTGAAGATATATACCGAGCATGTGGTATTGTGTTGCTCCGTAGGCTTGTCCACAGAGAGTTTCTAATCCACTGGCTAAGCCTAACTGCACAGTTAGAATCAAAAAGTTGATCAAATTTCATATATTTTTTCTTGATTTCTTAAATTTCATTCATATTGTAAACCTGATGATCTCATGGAGTTGTGGAGCTTGACGAAAGTACAATAGTTTTAATTGATGAACATATTTCAAAGGCAACATTGATGTATTTATTAGTTACAAAACCAAGTGTGATAGAAGAGAGTGTTCTTCACAGGTATACACTATATTATATTTTGGATATACATTTTTTTGAAGCAAAAAAGTGATAAGTTTGAGGTTTGGGTACACACGTACTATGTGTGAAATTTGATGTTTTAAGTACTAATTAGTAATTACGTCACAAATTTCAATTTTTTGCTGAAAATGTCGTGTGGCAAGGGAAAATTGCCAATGTGGCAACCAAAAATTAGGAGAAAAATTAGAAGAAAAAAAAGTAAAAACTACCTCCAACTCATGTGTGAAAATAAAATTGAAAACACTAATAATCTTTAAAAAATAAAAAAGAATCAAATTATAAACATCTAAAATAGTAAAACGTTAAAGAATTCAAAAAAAAAAACATAAAATATTGAAATTATATCTTAACTAACTCAAAAACCTAAAACCAGACATCCAAAAAATTAGAAAAATTTCAGAAATTTTCTTTTTGTTTAGCAGATTATTTTAGAACTCTATATAACACTTCAGTGATGAAATCACTTCCAAGCATGTGCATGCAATAACACTTATTAACCAATATTATCGAATATCGAAAAATAAAGTTAAAGAGTATAATATATATGTAGCAGTAATCCATTGGCAAATCTTGAGAGAAGAGTGAAAACAAGAGCATAAGCAGCAAGTTCTGTAGCACCAATGTGGCCTGTAAATGCTTGGCTAATAACTGTAATTCCAAACATCGAAAATCGATTGAAAATAGCAGGCCCAGCAATTATCCACATTTTCTTGTTCTCTATCCATATCTTATTCTTCACATTAATCTCTTCTTTATTATCAACAATATGATCTTTAGCTTCAAAAGCTTTTCGTTGATATTATTAGCTTCCATTTTCCGATCAAGGGCCTGTTTTTTTTTCCCTTTATTTGATGTCACAAACGGCAGAAATTTGAATGGAATTTTGACATATAATTTTTTCGAAATATAAGTTCTTATACATATAATACAGAAGGAGAATGTTTCTACGTTGAAAAAACTCAGAGTCAATAGTTTATACTTTATACCACCTTGAAGGTGTGGCGTAATATAAAATCGATTATAAAAATTACACATGGATTCTCCCCTACATTGCGTGGAAGGATAACGTGCGCTTTGCTATTTTTTCTCTCGTTGACTCTATACAAAAAAATGGATACACAAGATTTCATAATTAATATTTTTTAGGAAAATTATTGGAACCCTATAATGTTATTATGGGTTTTTTTTTGCGGGGTATTAAAGTTTAATTCTGGGATGTTTTTAGTAATTTTTTCAAATTTTTGTGAGATTTATAATAGTATATCGTAGAGTTTATTATCAACAAAATCTTGCCATCCACATTTTAGTCACGAAAATATATGTAGAATCATCAAATGGAAAATGAATATTGAAATTTCTTGGATCAAAAATTTAAATGACACCAATATTTTCCATCCAAAACACTAGTGAAATCTGGAAAGGTGGATTTAAAAGAAAATATTATGTTGTTTCAAAAGAGCTAGAGTATAAATGTAGTTAACCCTTTCTATTATATTTTTTTGAGTATAACTATAGTTAACTTAATCTAATAGAGTTTTAGACTTGTAAGTAAACATATTATCATTTTTTATGTTCTTTAGTTTTGATAAAAATTACTTGATTTTAATAGATTAAATTTATATTTTTTTTAAATCAAGAAATGATGAAAAATTAATTATACTAAAGTATAGTATATCTTATTTTTCATGAATAATATTACTTTATGTGAAGTGGGAACTGCCTTAGGAATTATGATGGTGATATAGAAATTGTAGGAAAAAAAAGGTGGAGAATTAGTAAACGATATTTGCCTAGCGACTTTGACTATATGCTACCAAATAATTTTATTTTTCAAATATGTAATGAAATAATTCTAATAAATCTTTAGTAGAATTTAAATATCGTGCACGTTTCAAGTGTAGAACACTGATCGGATCTTAATATAATATGTTTATTCATTGATCTGGTTTAATAGGAAAAGGATGTTCTTACTTCTTATAATAAAAAATTGTTGGGTAGTGGGAATCAACTTGTGATTTTCAAATCCAACAAAGTTTTGAAATATAATGAAAACACTATTTTTTGGAAGAATCTTTGTTCACTTTATATTACCAAAAAAAAATGTTCACACATTAACAAAAAATTGTCTCAAGGGCAATTTACACTAGTAAGGTCAAATTAAACATATCACCCTCTTATCTATACTACTCACCTAATTAAAAATAGTAAAATGTGTTTTGTACTAGAAAACAATGAAAATATAAAAAAAGAAAATGTTATATATTATTATTTTAATATTATCAATTTTTCAGTATTTCTTGATTTAAAAAGTATGATAAGTGAATTTTTAGAAAAACTAGGGAGATGAAAATTTATAATTTGGCATGATGTAGTTATGGTGCCACTCCATAAAATTATAAGATCAATAGCTTTTTTTTTTAAACGTAAGAATAAGGGTGTAAATGAGTCGAGTCGAGGGTATTCAAACTTGTTAGAATTATGATCGAGCTTTTAAATTGTGTTTAAATCTGATTTGATTGTTAGTTGAGCCGAGCTTAAATGGGATTTAACCAAGTCGATCACAATTCAAACTCGAGTAGTTTGATTATTTTATACATGTTTTTACTATTTTTCACTAATCGAACCAAGCTCAAGTCGAGTTTCAAAATTTATCAAACACAAAAAGTTGTTCAAGCTTGATTCGATAACTTATCGAACCAAACTCGAACTGAATTTTTAGCGATCGAACTCAAGTCAAATACCGAATAGCTGGGTTCAATTTGAATGGGTAATATTGTCTATGACATTTGTTTAATTTTCTTTCAATATTTTTTGCAACTTTTTGGAGTGGTTAAAAATGACTTTGAAGTTCTAAAAGATGTAAATGTGAATAGAAGAGGATTGATGGCCCAAAAGGCAAACACAATGAAGGAAAACGCCATTATCAATTTCAATTAGGAAAAGCAAAATTCAACTGTTTGGCCATTAAATTTCAACAGAACAAGCCAACAATACATATATGTATAAATAATATCCAGAAAACCTAACTAAAAACCAGGCTAACAAGTCCTGTATACTTGATCCTCTGCTAAACTGCTTCAATGGGAAGTCAACTAATAGGGGTATATAAACTCACACTACTTTAGATTCTAGATCATGAGCCTTTTGGATTCCAATAAAACGAGCATAATCGACCCACCTGTAAACGCAATTTTAAACAGAGTTTACAGATTCTGCTGTGATGATGACAGTAGATATATACATATATATATATATATATATATGGAGAAAGGCAATGTAAAAAGGTGTAAAAAAACTCACAATAATGAACCCAAGAATGTGTTGCCTGTTCTCACAGCAAAGCAAATAGCACTCAAGAATAGCTTGTGTTTATGAAGCATGGGTTCTAACATTCGTTGTTCAATAACACCCGCCAAAACCTGGTATCTGTTGGGGAAGAAAAGAAAAGAAATTCCGTCACAATAATATTAACTAACTGTGTCAAAAAGTTTCAATCTTTTAAAATCTTCAGTTTAAAATGTACTGTACAGTAGAAACTCTATAAATTAATACTCATAGAACCGCTAAAATTTAATAATTAATCGATAAATTAATAATTATTAATTTATATATTAATTAATATTTTATTAATTTATAACAAAATAATCAATTTACAAGCACCTTTCAAATTTTCACTTAATTGTTGTACAATGTATGTACGTATATCAAATGAAGGGCCCAATTTGAAAGAACCCTTCAATCTCTCACCGTAAAGAAAACAACACCAGAAGTTCTTACAATGATCAGGAAAATTAAAGACGAGATTAAAGATGAAATTGATTTCAACAAAAACAAAAGACAATTGAGTCATTTTTCAAGAAAACTTCATAAGTCATTCATGTAATATATAGTATATAAGGAATTATTAATTTATATTTTATATGGCGTTTACAGAAATTATCAAAAATGTATTATCTTATCCCTGAGTCGGGACCGGCCAAAAATATTATCTTAGAGAGTTTATTAAATAATCGAGTATTAATTTATCGAGTTTTTACTGTAGTAAGAAATAATATTCAGAGATGGAATAATTGGATAAAAATAAGCCTCTTAAAGATAGTTAACATATGAAAAAGTACGTCAAAAAAAAAAGAGATTTTTATTTTCTAATTAACATACCGAAGGTTGCTCGATACAGCCATGTAGACACCATAGGCAACACTTGTTGATAGTACAGGAACACTCTCAACCTCGTCCGCAGCAGAGTGGTCAACAGCTTTACGAGCATTTATCAATGCATTTGTCACAGTAGTACCAACCTGAACATGAATAAATCATTGTCAAATTATTTTTTTTTTTTCGCCTTGCATATAACTTTAAAATAACTGATAAATTAAATATGAAACGAGACTATGCTTATTTTATAGTTAAGAGCAAATAAATGGCTACTATTTTCATATTTAAGATACCCTAATTGAAAATTACCAGAGACGAAGTAGTGCCAACGGCAAACAGCTTTGCACCATTACGCTGCAAAAGAAATAAAAATATGAGATCGAAATCGAATTAAACGGTCAAAAGGGTTTTTATCTTTTATATTTACTACATAACAAAGTAAGAGATTTTCTTACCACTATAGCACCTAATCTCTGGAACAATGAAAACGAGCTTCCAGACAAAGCAATCTGAATATGACATTTAAACAAAAAAAATAATATTACTAATTGATTCATAATTATTACGAAGCATCAAATAATTAAGTGAACTCACTTGAAAGGCATTGTCAGGACAACTGTAGAAGAACTTAGCTAGACGTCCAGCATCGAGGCCTAGAGGGGGTCGGAGAGAAACAGTAGGAGCGGGAAGGTATACGAGCATAAAATCTGCTATTATGGCCATCACCTGAGTATAAAAACGAACTGAAATTATGAATTGAAGTGTATTTAAGTTTGTGACGACCCTAATTCTAAGTACTAAGTGCATTATTTTTCCAAAAATCAATTTTGTAATCAGGGTGAAAATGAGGTAAATATTTCACTTACTGTCAATGATGTAAATGTAAATTTTGCAAGAACAGAGATGAATTTGAGTTCTTGTCTTTTGGAGGGTTGAAATCAAGGCCCGACTCATTCGTTTTATTGAAATCAATATGTTCAAAAGTTACGACTTACGACAAATGATATAATCCACAAGTAACACTGTATGACATACAGAAGTGAAGATCAAGAACTCATAAATCAAAATAAATAAACCAATCATCTAAAAAGAGTTTTTTCCTTTTTCCTTTCTTCACCAAAATTCTAAAACCAAACAAATTGTCAATGAAGAAGGTAAAAAAGATTAAACTTTGCTTGCAAACCTGAGTTTAAGCAAGAACAATTAGATATATGCAGGGCAACAAGATAGCATACCACATCAGCAAAAACGATTTCCAGCTCGTTGAAAAAGTTTTCCTTGCGACGTGAATATTCTGCAGCAGTCTGGTAAAACAAAAAAAAATTACATAGATCATACCAGTCAAATTATTATTCTAAAATCAATATAAATGCAAGGCCTGAAGGCTGAAGGGAAACACAAATTAAGAAGGACAAATTGAATTAACACATAAAAAAAGGTCGATTATTTGATTTTGATTCACCCAGTGTGCAAAATAGAAGTATTCTGCTACTAAGTGAAAAATTAATCTAATTTCCAATACCATAAACAATCATCTTCTACTTCTACCTATTATTCTTATGCATTAGTTTCATCAAAGTGAAAAATTGAGACCCATGAACTAATTGTGAAGATTTAATTAATCCTGAACTGAAAATACCTTGGTGAATAATCCAACGCCGCATTCAATGCCAACTTTAGCCAAGAACAGATCATCAGCCAACAGCCTCTCCTTGAAACCTCCGAACTTCATAAGCCATGATAAAAATCCCGACTTTTCGAGATCGAAATACCTCGAAACAATCGATCCAGGTATTCTACCGTCTACAATAGCAGCTTTCAAATCCTTGGGCAAGCTCTCGAGATTCCGCCCAGCCTCCGCCAACGCCATCAAAGCCTCGTCTTTGTTCTTCCTCTTGTTCTTATCGTCGTCGCTGCCTTCGTTTCCGTCTCCGCCTCCGCCTCCGCCGCCACCTCCGATCCCTCCGTTACCGCCTCCGGCGTACAATTTGGCGTCGATTTCGCTATTAGTGGAAGCGGCATTCGAGGAGAAGGCTACCAACTGGGGACAATGATGCGGATTTAAGATAAGAGAGATAACGTTGGTAGTTTTGGGGGTAAATGAGAGGGATGAATTGGAGAATAAGGGAGTGGGATTGGTGAGGTGGTGGAGATATGCAGACCGCGGCGGAGATGCGGTGAAGCTGAGGGTGGTAGAAATTGGCATTGGAGCGGCGGCGCAGGGGTGTTTACGTCTTTTATGTTATGATGCTGTGAGTTTCAGTTGGCAATATGTTCTTCAAGTGTATGTATGTTTAGGTTAGGCAAAGCGGTTTTTATAGGGTGTGGGTGGTCCAGCTGAGCCTCGACAACTCAGATCATTGTAGGTGGGGTAATTTGGCATTTAGTGTATGGCTATTTTCGTCATTTAAGGTTAATGACATTTTTTAAAATTTTGATGTTATTTTCTTGTTTTAAAATAGGTGATTATATAACATATTGCCCATTATTAAGCATTTGTAATTACTAGTAATTTTGGTAAGAAATAAACACTATATTTAAGTTTGATTAGACTACGATTAATCGATTATCATAAGAAATAGATATATTATCATATCAAGATTCAGTAATAATATAGGTTATGTAGGTTATATAGCATTTTTCTTTGAAATAACACTCATAAAGATATTCTCCCATATAAATAACTACGTAATAACATTTACTCCCATTTATTATTTTTTATCAATATTGTAATATGCTTTTAATTTTTTCTTTTAGCCAATTTATTCTTGTTTTCTCCTTGTTTGAGATAAATTGTAGTTTGAATATTGAAACCATTCTAATGGGACTAAATTAAATATAGTGATAGTATATATATATTTTTTATGTATGTTATTTACGTTAGATTGCATGGATTGGATCATAGCATGTTATCCAGTTTGTATTCGTATTTTGGTCGAAATACATATATTATATTATTGATTAATATATTCGATAAAAATCAAATTTTATTTAGAATCTGTTTATTTTCTTACAACCTTAAAACCTCGAATTCTCCGTCGTCATTAAAGAACGTAGCTACTTTTGTTGTGCAGAGGCAAGTCACGTGCTGTGTGTTGCCCAAATTTTTGTTGTTATTTGCAACTTAGTCCCTCTTCTCTCGAGTAATTTTCAAATTGACACGTCAAGTCAAAAGCTCTATTTAGTATAAAACTATATGAAAGTTTTTTGGTAATTTAAAGAATAGAATACTATTAATTTGTCACATACTAATCCTTCAAGCTAGTTGTCTGTGTCCCTTATATAAGTTGAGTTGCAAAAATAAAATTTGATAAGGACTTTTGAACTAATATTTATTAAGATTTAACGAAAGGGTAGATTTAGGAAGGGAAAAAAAGGAAAGAGATTAGTAAATAGTCAAATAAATTCATTGAAATAAAGTGTAGGAAAATATTTTCCTATATTGAGTTTTGATGACCAGATACTTGTTATTAAGTCAACCATCAAAAGTATGATATGACAATACAATATTAGCATTGTTTTTTTTTTTTTTTAAGTTTAGTTGAAGTAAAATATTCTAATTCAACAACCTTGAATTGACTTATAAATCGATGCTACAAAGTTTGAAATATTCCTTCTCAACTGTAAGTCTGTCATAACTACTTAGACTGATTTAACTCTCTTATATGATTTGCAGGTTATTATTCAAGAGCGAAATTTACCAATACACACTCTAGAGTAGCAGATGCGGGTTTCCTTATTATCCAAAAATTTGATATTTTCAGACACTTAAAGCTTGAATTATAGTGTCGATTTCTTTTTAATAGTATAAATTTTTACTTATTTATTATTTCGCAAAAACAAAAAGGCGAAAGCTCTACCACTATCAAAATTTAGGTGAGAAATCAATATGTGAAAAAGTGTATAAAGAGAACAATTTCAACATGTCGAGCGTGTCATATATCACATATTTTGGGGTGAGTAGACAGCAACCTCACAAATATATGGTGAATAATAAATCGGGTCCAACAGACCTGATATATTATAAATATTTCTTGTACAAATATAAAACTCAAATGATTTGATAACAACATGAAAGCCTTGCAAGTGGCAACAATGGTAGGTGAACTTTGGATTCAACTTCCAAAGACTTTGGACTTTGTCGGTTGTATTCAAACTAAACCAATCATTTTCTAATCCTACCAATATTTAATTGCAATTTTGCCTTTTTCTCCCTTTTTAGACAATACCAAGATTTTTTTTAATTAAAAAAAAAAATTGGGAAAAATATTGGGTTAACATTTTAATAGATCCTAATTTTTTTAGAATATCAATTATTATGTACGGTATAATTTTTAAAATTTAATTCAAATATTGTTCTCATCTTTCTTATTATATTTTAGTGAAATTTGAACTAATTGAGGAGCATGTATATGTCAAAGGCCATCTTCTTAGGGTATGAGATGGATTTGTTGTTCTTGATGGACACATAAAATGTACGTGTTACTCTGCTCGTCCAAAATTCACAAAAAATGGTCAAATAGAAGTAAATAAGACACAAATTAAACTTTAAGGATGATATCTTAATATTTGATATTTTACATATCAGATGTTGAAATTTTAGGGATTATTAATAATATTAACTCTAGAAAAACTTGAGCTTTTAACTAAAAAATAAAAATTAAGATACTTGTCGTTTTCTTATTAAACTTGCATGTTAGCATCAGGTTGCATTCGAGGGTGCAAAATGCATTTTTTTAAAATATTGCACGAAATCCTAAACCACTTCAATTGGCGATTAAATTAATATTGATATAGTTAATAGGATTAATCGTGTAATCTTTTTTAATAATAAAAGCCCATTAAGGCCCATGATAACCAGACACAAAAAAAAAATTGGAAAAATAATGGACATACAATTCAGCCCAACAGCTCAAATATAACCATCATTGGGCCGAAGAGTAATCATCAACTCCATGCACTCAATTAGGCACATGTGCTTCAAATATAATTTAAAAGCCCATCTAGTTTTCATTAATCATTATATGATTCTTAAATCTTAATGTTTCTTTTAATAACTTAGTTCATATATATCCTATGAACTTTTATTAATATGTTTTCATTAATCATGTCCTATATGATAAAATGTAAAATATATAGCATTCTATAGGCCTATCAATCAAGTCGAGCAAGCTTTAGCTTGGTTAGGGTTTTCTCCAATGTTCGGTCTCGACTTTTGAAAGCTGATATATACGAGCTCACTTAAGCCGAGCCTGAACCAACCCGATTTTTTAAAATCTTATTTCAAGAACATATAAATTTAACATCATTTATGCTCTAACAATAAATAATAAAACTTAATTTCACAAAATGAAATATCGGTTTTATTTATAATAAAATAATCTAACACATCCCCACTTGTTAAAGGATATATATATATATATTTTTTTAAATTGTGATGAGAAATATAAGAAACACAACCCTTACGTTTAAGGTTAAATTTAGAGTTTTTTTTTGTTCGTTTTTACTAATCTTTGTTCAATGTTTCATAATGATATTGATTGAAGGATTTTTTTTATTTAATTACAACGAAAACCAACATGTATGAAAACTACAATAATACAACTAGACACACATTACATGGAAGTGGAATCATCAACCATTAACAACAACACACACTTACCATCACACCTAAAACAATTCCAACTTTGCTCTAGCATATTTAATCACTTGTTCAAAGTGGTGGGCCGTGTCCGGCGGATGTGCCTCGATTCTCGGCCGCTCCGGCAACACCCACCGCCCATCTTTACTCCTCACCATCCCTTTATGTTCATCTTGCCACCAATACGGCGGCACCCCATAATCATCTTTCAAAAAATCACAGCTTTTATTCACAAGTGCAATATCTCTTTCAGACACCAAACTGAACCTCTTGTTCTTACCATGGTACCCATCCACTAAGTGTAAATGTGCTTCTAAGTTATGTGCACATCTAATGTCATTAGTGTTCTTTAGAAAAGGTGAATGTGTATGATCCAGGGCCAATTCGACACCCACATGGGCATAACTCCATGGAAATGACATTTTATCTTCAATGTATTTTTGATACTGAAATTTCTCATTTGTGAAAATTCCAGGCACTGTTGGGACCTTATCGTGGACATTGATGATACGTAGAACTTTAATCCCTAACTCTTCACATCTTTCTTTAAACTTCAGATTTCCAACCCTAGGCCCGGAGAATGAAAACACAGTTATGGGTATTTTTTCGAGTTCATCTTCTTCATCGCCTGTAATGTTTAACTTCATCTCAGCTATGTCGTAAGCGCTCAACAAAGCCAAAGCAGCTCCAAGGCTATGACCCGTAATTGTAATACTCAGTTTCTCACCCCGGTAACGATGAATAATACGCCTGAGTTCAGCCAAAACCTGCTCACGCGCCGAAAACGAGCAATACTTGCATGTTTTCTCCTTTGTAGTGTACAGATCAAAGAACCCCGATTCGATTTTGATCGACGGGTCGTTACGGAAATGGGCCGGGTGGAGTATATCTTTTAAATCATGGATCCATTCCAGGTAGGTCACCGTGCCACGCCATGCAACCACGATGTTACGGCGGCCCAGCCGCTGTATCTCCTCCTCGTCTGTAGAAACCGCCACGTAGCCCATCCAGTTGGCATGCTGGCTCCATATACTTCCCAGTTTTGATTTCTGGAAAAAGTTGGGCAGGTTGATGTTGGATGTGGCGTATAGAAACCGGGTCAGGGTATATCCCCGGTCCGCCATGCCTAGTTTTTCGAAGAACTGAGTCCCCTGGTACTTGCATGTGCCACAGTATTTCGAGTGGGGATCGTAATCGAACGAATCATAGCAGGCTTGGGCCATTTCGCCGTAGCTAATGATTTCTCGCCGGAGATGAGAATTCATGGGGTCGAGTAAATTTTCCCAGTTGTTACAGCCCTGGATTTCTCGCCAGATTTGGTTGAGGGGTCTTGGATCGTCGGGGCTGAGTTCTGTATCGTCAGTTTCAGCTTCGATTTCTAAGCTGGAAACAGTTGAGCATTTTATCGAAATCGAATGTTTTAGAACAGATGTTTTTTTGGTTGAGAATATGAGATTTTTGGTGGGTTTTGTGTTGTTGTATAATGGTAGGGACTTTTGTGAAGTATGGGTTTTGTTTGTGGAGTAGATGAAGAATGATTGCAGAGACGCCATGGGAGTAGAGGAAATTTTTCTTGAGTTTAAAGAATTTTTGTTGGAGAAGAGAATGAGTGGGTCATATACATGCAATTTATATGTTTCTTTTAACCTAAAATTGTATTATGTGGTACGTTCTATTTTTTAACTAAATTAAATCTACTAGTTTCTATGCGTAAAATAATTTTCTTTTTATTCATTTTGAAAATGTTAGAATATAAAAAATAAAATACAAATAGTTCAGAGATAAAAAGTATATTTTGTCCTATTTCAAAGAGAACTAAATACTTGAGAGAGGAGTATGTGGTACTCGTGAAAATTAGTTATTTAGTGTTGTACTAATTAAATTGATTGATAATGAGATTCTAAGATGTGAACCCTAAAAAACAAATAGGAATATTCTAGAGAGAGAGAGTACCCTAGATGAAAAATCAAATTAAGAATGAGAAACAAGTGGCCTATAACTAAAGAAAACAATATATGAAGTAGAGAGATTATAACCTAATTTCTCAATAATAGACTTCTTTCTTTTTGTTTTAATTTTTGAAAATGGCATTGCATGTTGCATTGGTATTATCGAGACAATTTTATAACAGATCGAATTTAATGAAGTTAGTATGTTATAATCCACTAAATTTGTTTATCAAAATATTCTTTAATTTTAGTGTATTTGTATTAGCACATATTACATAATTTGGGCTATTCTATACTTGTATTTATACATATATTGTATAACTCGACCTCATCTTATATTGACAATTCTCTTATTTAATAGTTTATAATAGATTGATTGAGTCAAATTTAATGTGTAATAAATTTTCTTATTAATAGAGGTTGGTGAGGAAATTATGGGTTTGGGTGCATATTGAGTGGACAATATTTATAACGTGCACCACCCGGAACCAAACACACACGGGATTGAATTTTCTATTCCAACTTCCTGTTCCAAGTTCCTGTTCCAAATTCCTGATTGGTCCACGTGTATAAATAATTCCACTTTCTCCTTTTTTCCTCTTTATTCCAATTTTACCATTTTCTCTCTCCTCTCTCACCCTTTTCTCTCTCACGTATCTCTCATAACACTTTCTTTTAAAATTACATTTGAATAACTTTTTTTATAATTCAATGTTACTTGATAACTTACCAAATTCAATTTGAAATCATCTCAATTATTAAAAAACTATATACACATATAGAGAATAACCAAGCTACCCACGTCGATTAATGTTCAATTCGATTAAAGTTTATTTAAACTTAATTTAGTTAATAATTATTTTCATTGTGTCTATTTTATATTTATATACTAGAGTAATCAATTATATATATTAACAATATATATATATGTGTTAATATTATATTTTAAAACAATGTGTGTTTTAGAACATTTTAAGGATAAATATGTGAAAAAAGAAGAAAATAAATGAAAATATATTATTAGCCCTTAATTTATATGTCCTCTTGACCCAGTGTCGAGTCGAACAGTTCGACGATCGAATCGCCGGGCTCACATGTTTAACGATTTTTTTTGCAAAGTTTAAATAAACTCTAATCGAATTAAACATTAACCGACGTGGGTAGCTTGGTTATTCTCTATATGTGTATATAGTTTTTTAATAATTGAGATGATTTCAAATTGAATTTGGTAAGTTATCAAGTAACATTGAATTATAAAAAAAGTTATTCAAATGTAATTTTAAAAGAAAGTGTTATGAGATATAGGTGAGAGAGATGAGAGAGAAAAGGGTGAGAGAGGAGAGAGAGAGAAAATTAGAATAAAGAGGAAAAAAAAAGAAAGTGGAATTTATTTATACACGTGGACCAATCAGGAATTTGGAACAGGAACTTGGAACAGAAAGTTGGAATAGAAAAATCCATCCCCACACACTCCACGTTAAATGGTCCACATTTCTAACAAGTTGTGTATTGATTTCTATCTTATGCTGCATGTAAAACTTATGTATATAATTACTACATTTCATGTATATATATTTTTTGTGTGTGTTTATAATTTGTATAAGCAATTTTCAAAGTCTATGTAACAAAATCATTTTATACATTATATTTCTAGTTTTGATTTTCTCATTAGGGAAAATTAATTCCACGCATAAACTCAATTTAGTTGAAATGTGCAATATTAAAATTCGATGGTGATTGATTGACAAATCAAGTTTGGATACTATATAGATTTTCTGGGGTCTTTTTCTTGAAAAGCAAAATAAATTGGTGCATAAGATTTTCTGTTCTAAATTTTTGTTTCATTTTGTATTAATTTGTTTAATATGTGAAATTCGTATATATACTTGTTAAGAAATATTTTAATGCATGTCAACCTCTAAATATGAATAAAGATTTGAAATAGAAAATTATATATCGTTATGTTGTAAAATAATGATTATATATATATCATAGTATATTACTAATTTGGTACCTTTGTAATAATGTCTTAAATGGTCCTTCCTTCAATCAAAGAGGAAGGCAGGCCCCGGGCAAGTTTGGGCAGCTGTCCCCAATATCCAAAATTTTAATTACTACACAATTATGTGAAAATATTAAACTGTCTATTTAAATTATTAATAATCACTTTTTAGTGGGTTTGGTCCACTCAATCTACCTTCTCAACCAATTTTCCACTTTGATTATGGAAAAATTTAAATTTATCCCTTGTAAAATTTGCAGATATATATATATATATATATATTTAGTTACAGTTTTTATATTTTCACTTTATATATAAGATTTAATTTTCGAGAAATGCTTTCGTTTTTAATGTGTTTTATTATTGTCTTTATTGCTTCAAATAAAAAAGACTTGCGATACCACATCTCACCACACACGTATACAGTATTGTTTGTGTGGTATTCATCATGTCTCAAGTCTTGACTAAATCATATGAAATGAATGCATTTTTTTGGTCAATTATCATATGTATGAGTCCACGTTTATTTCTCTTGTTTACCTTTTTTTAGAAAGTAAGAAATTTTATATTTAAGAAAGTAGAAATATGATGTTATAAGCTCATAAATTTATAATGTGTAAGGATGAAGTTTTGACAGAAAAACGTGTAGGAAAAATTATTTATATATATATATATATATATATTGATATGATTTGTTTTTATTCTTAAGAAGATTTAAACAAATCTAAGTCCAATTCATTGAGTAAATTATGAAAAAATGTGTAAACTGTATTTAATATTGTACATTGTGTCAGTCCGAAGCATTATATGTAATTTTTTTTTCATGCATTTGTTAAATTTTGATGAATCGATGTATTTTAATAGTAAATATTATTTAAATATGAATAATAAAAAAAATTGATTTTTGTCATTCCAAAAAATGCCCATGGAATCAATTTTAAATGACATTTATGATTTTCAAGAGATATTTTGTGTAGTATTTTTCTATTAAAAAAATAATAGGTACCAAACAAATATATTTTAAATAAAAAATTGAGATTTTGAGAAAATTTAGTGATATTCAATCGGGATCTAGAAAGAGAAATATGGATGTCGAGGGTGACCACTTTGTTAATTAGTCTGCTGAAAATAGACACCCACTTCCTTTTTGGAGTTATTTGGGCCACTTTTGCAATTGCATAAATCTTAATTCAGCAAATATACATTTTGATGTGTATATGTCATGACTGTAGAGTCGCATCTAACGTTGTATATGGTCCAATAACTTCTGTTATTAATTTCTTCCAAGTAATAATTTCGATCCACAAAAAAAATATTTGCATAAGTGAGAATTGACAGTGAAAGTATCATCTCCAAGACAATTGTATTTTTTTCGTTCTGTAACTTTAGTCCTTACAAGCTATGAGAAAAGAATGAGATTTGGCCACTAAATCGTCTTACAATTGTTTGATAGCAAGAAAATATCTATTACCATTTCGTCAAATTTAGACAAGAAAAGAATCTATTACCTTGGTCACGGGTTCGAATCCTGATGAGAGAATGCCTATTTGCCTTCTCTACTGTGAGCCTGTCAGCTATGGGCAACCTAGGCTGGTTTAAGGCTATTACACAAGAGCGGGGTTTACCCAGTGCGCATCTAACGGTAGCGGCTGCGGGTTCCCTTGTCATCAAAAAAAAAAAAAAAAAAAAGAATCTATTACAACTTGGTCAATTTAGACTTTTTATCGATCCGCGAAATTGATAGTGTTATTTGGAGATATTTTTCCAAAATTTGAATCTTATTTTTCCAATATATCTGGAAAAAGTCAAAATACACAGAAAAGTCAATTAAAGAAATGGGCCTTTTAAGGCTTTACGAAATTATTGATGGTCCAAAAACCAAAACATTTCTAAGGGCTCTGTTCAATTTTAAATGGATTTAGATTATAAATAGATTTTTAATGACACGAATAGGTAGACTTTCTAACTAAATTATGATTTGAATTTTTTTTCTTCTTCTTATTATTACAAGAATGGGCAATGGTTCATGGGTTAGTGCAATTTTACATGCACTACAATATGTTTGTAGATTTTTGTTTTAAATCTTATGTTAGTTTCTACCAACTAACCATTAATCTATATTCAATTCATCTTTTAATTATAAGTCGATTACGGGTCCAAAACATATCTCACAATCTGCAAATATTCTATGAAAATACTGTTGATTTAATTTGGACAAGTGTCAACCTTGAGCTTATCTAATAGAATCAAAGATGGTGAAGAAAAGCAATGCTGATGTCAGCTGTGACATTAGCATCGTCTTTTCTAGATTTTAGATAATATAATTTAATATGATATATTTTACACGTATGTACGGAGAAAAACAGGTACCCAGTTTTGTAGGGTAATTGTCAATTGGCTTTTTGGTAAAAAAAAAATAACATTGCACTTCTTATTGATTCATCTTATAATTTTGTTCAAATTTAGTTTTGATCTTATTTATTTATTACAAATATTTAATCGTGTTTCATTTTATAAGTTTCTTAATAATTTATATATAGTTTTATGGTATATAATTTAGATACTGTATCACGTGTATATATAAAATATGTCCAAAAATTCCAAGTAAATTACAAATTAATAGAGGTCATAATTAGAATTTTGAAAATTATGATAAAATCCAATTTTACTATCATTTTGTAAAATTTACGCAAAGAATCTGGATAAGGTCCTATAAAAGGGGAAGACCACTCGCCTTCGCTTTCATCACTCAGAACACACACGCAGAACGAGGGAGGAAAAAATGAGTACTGTATGTGTAACAGGAGGATCGGGATTCATAGCTTCATGGCTGATCAAAGTGTTGCTCCAGCGTGGTTACACTGTCAAAGCTTCCGTTCGTTATCCCCGTAAGTTGTTTCGTTTTTTGCTTTTCCTTTTTTGTTGCCGATTTCAGTCATTTTTATGAAAAACAATGTTTAATCTTCTTTAAGTTTCGGTGATTCTTCCGATTGATTGAAAGTTTAGGCAGAAATAGGAATGAAGAAATAGACATATATATTTTGAATTTAAACATCGCATTACTAGTCTCTCTGGTAGAAATATGATCTGAAAGTGTGGTAGCGTGATTGGTGCAAAAATTTATGTGTAGATGCCCTAATATTGCACCAATTTATGTGTTAGACCTTTTAAGCTGCTTTACCGGTTCGATTAAATATTTTATAATGAATTAAATGAAAATCGGGAATAATAATTTATGTGTAGATGATCCGAAGAAGACAAATCACTTGCTGGCACTTGATGGAGCCAAGGAGAGACTTAAATTGATCAAAGCAGATCTGCTGGACGAAGGTGCCTTTGATTCTGTTGTTGATGGCTGTGATGGTGTTTTTCATGCTGCTTCTCCTTTTTTCTTCGACACCAAAGACCCCCAGGTTCTAACACGTTGCTATTCTGGCTCAGTATATTTAGCCTATTTATTCATTCATTTATGTTTGGACTGATATCTTCTTTATACTTTGGATTCTGTTGTTGTAAACAATGAATAATTTAATGCGGAGACTGGTGAAATGCTATTTGATATATAAGTTCTAGAATGAGAATTTATTTCTCGTCTTCATTTTAATTGATGTGTAATTTTTGGTTCATCTTCTTTTTCATGTTACTTCACCATTTTCGATAAGCATCTATATTTACGCAATTTTGTTTTCACTTCCCTCAGGCAGATTTGATTGATCCTGCAGTGAAGGGGACAGTCAACGTGCTTGGCTCTGTTGCCAAAACTCCATCTGTTAAAAGAGTTGTTCTGACATCTTCCGAAGCGGCAGTCTCTTTCAACGGTAAACCTCGTGACACGGTTGTTGACGAGACATGGTTTTCGGACCCCGATTATTGTAGGAAAAATGAGGTTCGCATTTTATTTCTGGTGTTCTATGCATGAGTAGTGTGCCTTGATCATATCAATCATGAGAAATGTATTACTTCATTCAATAATTTGTTGAATTGTCTCTACCAGCTATGGTATGTGCTTTCAAAGACACTGGCCGAAGAAGCTGCCTGGAAGATTGCAAAAGAGAAGGGCATCGATCTGGTTACTATCAACCCAGCCGCTGTACTTGGTCCATTATTGCAGCCAACACTCAACACTAGCTGTTCTAACATTACCAACATGGTAAATGGTAAGTTCCTTTACATAAGTGCAAAGATGTTAACCGTCTTCTCGAAAAGTACCTTGTATTGTTCCAAGTGCATCTATGGTTAATTATTAGATCAATGCATTTGTTTTCTGTTCTTATGTATTTCTTTATTTATTTTATTGCTGATTGACTTATTTAGCGAGTTTGAGTTGGTCATTTCGTTTAATATACAAACAAATGTTTTGGTGGGTCTTTTACTAAGCTTTATGTAGGTTTTTGCATTCTGATAGTATGAACTTTCTAATTTGATGATTTATACCTCTTAATTCTGGTTATATGCAGGTGCAGAAACATTCCCGAATGCAACTTACGGGTGGACAGATGTCAAAGATGTTGTGAATGCACATATTTTGGCATATGAAACTCCTTCTGCTAAAGGAAGGTATCTTATGGTGGAGAGGACTGCACATTTCTCTGAACTAGTGAACACACTGCGTAAACTGTACCCCAATATTAAACTTCCTGAAAAGTAAGTCCCTTATTACGAATAGTTAATAAATATGTGTTCTATGTTAACTTCTTTGATTTAGCTTCAACTCGGTTTGTAAAGATCTAAAACACCCCGACGTTTGAAATTGCTGATTGTTTCACTTTTTTTTACGGTAAATCTTTTGTGAAGGTGTGCGGATGACAAGCCATTTGCGCCCACGTACAAAGTCTCGAGGAAAAGAGCAGAAGCTCTTGGTGTGAAATTCACTCCTTTCGAACAAAGTGTGAAGGAAACTTATGAAAGCTTGAAGGAGAAAGGCTTGTTGAAGCCAATCCCTCTCTAAATGCCCCTGGTTTTGTTTTGATGATGGATATTGTGTGGTTATATACTATCAACACCACTTAAAACATCCTATGCTGAACTATATACATCGTGTTCGCCACATTTTGTAATAAAGTATGAGACATAAGACTATGTTTTCTGATGATGTATGAGACTGTGTTGTAAAAGTTTGTGCCCAAGTTTGTATGGGACTACCCTGAGTAATAAATCTCGTCTTGTGAGAGCTTTATTTGTCTTGTGAGAGCTTTATTCGAAGCATTAAAGAATTAATTATATTTCAAATATTACAAATATAAAAGGGATATTTCTTAAATCTCAGTTCACCAGAACTTGGTGTTTTTGAAGAGGAAGCCATCAAATATCCATTGTAAACTGTAAAGTGCTTGCTGATGGGATTTGCCTTACTTTTCATTAACTAATAAGAGTATGACTAAGAGGGTGTTTGGTTAAATTTATTTAAAATATCTTATAAGTTGTTATATATGATGTTTTAAGAGATTATAAGATGTTTGGTCTTATTTAAAAAATAAGTTGTTAAGTGTTTGGATAAAATAAGTTTATTTGACTTATAAGG
Organism: Verbascum thapsus; assembly: GCA_963669365.1. NCBI lineage: Eukaryota > Viridiplantae > Streptophyta > Magnoliopsida > Lamiales > Scrophulariaceae > Verbascum > Verbascum thapsus. Next base: position 12,365,368 of record OY770118.1, read on the forward strand.
TGTTTTTAAATGTTATAAGACATAATTTATGCAATAATAAAAATAAACATTTTTTTTTAGAAAGGTATCATTGGAAAAGAAAAAAGGAGTAGGGTTATTTATGCTTTTTAAGAATATAAACAATATCCCCAATTTAAGATTTTGAAATAAGGTGAGTTTCGCTAACTTATTTTTCATTTGTTTATAAGACTCAAATATCTTATTTTTTGGTCTTATAAGCTCTTATTAGAAGAAATTATCCAAACACTTTTATAGAGCTTATAAGCTCTCAAACATCTTATAAATTTTTTAAAAGAGCTTATAAACTTAGCCAAACGCCCTCTAAATAAGGAATGATTTACATTTCTTAATTCTTGTAAAGATTAGAATAACTACCCTATGTGAATATTATGCCAAGTAAAAGGAAGTAAAATTGATCGTCCGTTATTAATCTAATCGAACATACAAGGGATCAAAAATTTGGCTACAATTTCTAGACTAATGAAGAAGAAACTAAAACTAACAAAGGATTACATTGATCGATAATCATCATCAATACAAAAAAGACGCCTTTGGCTCTCTATTCCTAACGCGTTCTCTAATAGCCGTTGAACTCTCAGGACTATCGAAACGAGAAGATGCTCTACTAGCTTGTCTCGATAATAAAGGCGATAACGAATTTCCAATATCCCTCAAGGGCGACCATTTTGGGACCTCGTCTCTATTTCCACTGTTTGAATTCATCTTTCTTCGTCCATCATCTGAAATGAGCTCTCGTTTGCTGTTTTTCTCGATATTCTCCTTTGAACGATGATAAAAAAACAATCTTTTCTCCTTAGCTAGTTGTTTGGCCAAAGAAATAGGTTGATGCAAATCTTTGCTTGTTGATCCATTTTTATTCTTTTCTTCTTCGTTTTCTATATTCAACTCATCCATGGGGTTCTCAAAGTTACACCCTTTTCCCTTTGAGACTAGCTTTTCCTTTTGAAGATGTTTACACAGAGGAACTTGAGGCAAATCTGGGATTTGCTTGTGTCCCCTGTTTTCGCCATGGCTTAACTCTGTTTTAGACTTTTGAACATCGCCTTTAAATACAGATAGCTCGAGTTGGAGTTGATTGGCCCTGATTTCGTAATCGAGAGCCCTTTCTTTCCATTCTTCCACCTGAAATAGTATCACAAATGGCCTAAGTTAAACAACATATGTAGATATATAAGTAAAAAAAAGTACGAAATAGATCAAAGTTTCTATAGTATTATCCAAATATTTGAGAAGATTAAAGGAACATTACAGTGTGCTTAAGGGATTGAACTTCATAATCTGAATTGTGCGCTCGATTTTCCCAGAAATCCCGTGATGCTTGAAGTTGTTCCATTTCACCGCGAACCTGGACCAGCATTTGTTGCATTTGGGACCATTGCTCTGTCTCGGCTCTCACCTGTTCTACTATCCTGCGAATAACGCCCTTACAACGACCCGAGCATTTATTCTCCTCGTGTAAATTTGGTTCCTGTGGAATCGAAAAAAAAAAAAATTATCGTCCATATTTATATTCAAAAATTTCAACATTTTTAACCGATTGGACAGACAATATGGAGACTTTCATGATTCAAGAAAAGTTATATGATGAATTCTATCAATTTCCATCAAATTTATGGCCACAACTAGATGAATATTTCATAGTTACATATATATATAGTAGAAATTTCCATTTATAAGAACGGGTTTACATCTATGTATGTGTGTGTGACTCGAAAATTGAAATTCTTGACCAAGAAATTTGAATTACTTCAGATTCTGTACTTAGATTCACATTCTGGAACTCTTGAAACTCTTCCCAGTGAAAGAAAAACAGACACTAGGATTAGTAATAGTGGTCCAAACCTAATTTTTGCATATTTAAAACTATGTTTTGGGAGTGTGAGCAAACCATACAACCTTAGATAAGACTAAATAAACTACTAGACTTAGCCCACAAAGTACATTACTAATTATTATAACTACCCAAGTTTATGCAATTACCATAATGACAATAATTAATTAATCAGTAATAACATACTCATTTTGAAATTAGAAATTTAAAAATGTTCAACTAAGAGAGAAGAGTCTTTGCCTGATAAAATTGTCGGGTTGAAACCGAAGAGATTTCAGGACATTCAACTCTCTTAGAAGAAGAAGCTGAGCTGGCAACTGAACTAGAAATCATTGAACCACACTCTTCTTCAACTCTATCTAACATCCCTTTTGATAGACCCTCCATTTTCTTGCTCAGCATATCAACCTGCATATTATGGTTACCAAATCGAACGAAAAATCAGTTATTTGACAAATTTATATACTAAATAACATAACTCAATGAAAATCTAACATGTCATGTTTCTTGGAGAAGTTATTCTTACATCAGTGGATATGTTTTCGGTTTTGTGATTTGAAATACTGCTCATTTTGTCGATGCCACGATTTGTATTGATGGGCAGGCTTGATTCAGTGTGTTCATGTTCTTGCAACTCCTTCATAGGGCTTTCATTTGATAATCCACCGAGTTCTTCTAGTCGACGTTGCAAAATGCAAGCTTTCTTATCGAAATTACTGCATTTTTTAACTTCATAATCTTTAACTCTTGTGTTTTTCTGCAATTCCTCTAGTTTCTCAGCTAAATCTTCAATCTCTTCATCCAACACTGCATTCACATTCTTCTTCCCTTCAAATATCTTCTCTCTCCCCTGCAAATTGAAAGGACAAAATATGACAAATTAAAAGCTAAGATCTTTAACATATTCGTGCTTTCAAATTTGAAATGGAAAAAACATTCGCCTTTATTTCATCAATGTAAAATCAATTAACCCCTTTTAAATTTTAATTACTTTTGCCTAGCTCAATGCAAATAAATAGTAAACCAGAAAATCGAAAAATGAAATTTAAACTAAAAGAAAAAGGACTAACAGAGACAAGGGTGTGAACAGCTGATCTGAGAGTTCTCTCCATCTTAACCCTATTCCTCTCTAATTTCTTGAGAGCAAATTCTCTTTCCATTCTCAAGAAATTACACTCAGCCCTTAATATCTCTGCTTGAAACCTCCATTTCTCCTCCTCAAACCCACCATTATACTCTTCTTCCACTCTCTCTCGCCTCTCTGTGTTTGAGTTTAACCGTACACAAGTCATGGGCAACTCTTCATTTTCCTGATCAAACAAGCTTTCGAGTTTTCCTTTGTAAGATAGAAATTTTTGGTGCATGAGCAGTAATGGGTTATTGTGGTGGTGGTGGGTGGGTTGTTTGCGGCGAGGTCTGCGGCTCCGGGGGAAGTGGAGTATTTTAGGGCTCGGCGGCGGCGGCGGGTGCCATTTGGTTCGTCTTGATGCACTACTAATTGTTGACATGCCTGTTCGAGTGTGTGTGTGTGTGTGTTTTTGTGTGAACTAAACTCAACGGTAACTAACTACACGTTATAGCACACATATATAGAGAGAGGAATAATCCTAAATTCAACATCTTTTATGGTAAATTATTGTCGCAAATTATTGGATAAATGATATTTGTAATTATTAAATTTTTATCAGACATATCATCATCGATATATATTATGAAATTTTGAAATAGAAACATATATCTACGTTTGGTCGATACATAATTTTTGATTTTGTGCTTTCTTTAAAACAATCACTAATATCCATTACAACAAATTTTATACATCTAAAAGAATCTATAAAATATCTTCAATCCAAAAACTCATTCTAATAACTTTTCATTCAGAAAATTCTAATATTTAGGATTAAAAAAATTATAAGAATAATTTCACTTAGCCTTCTACCTTACAAATTAATAGCTTGTAGCCTACATTTTGTATTGTATAATAATATATATAAATGATGAAGAGATAATTGGTATTTTAATATTTCATTCAAATATAAAAAGTAGATGATGTGTGCATTAAATAAAAATGCAAAATTGCAGTGGCAAAAAAGGGAAAGAGACATTGATGCTTCGTGAAGGTAATAAATAAATAAAAGAGGAGCCAAAGTCCAAGAAAAGGCATATCAATGAATCATTCACAATATACGAGGTTATTTATTTCACTTCTGCTATTTCATTTACTTCACTTTGTCTTAATTATTTATTTATTTATTTCTACTCCGTGCCGTTTAAGCTGTGTGTTATATGTTGGCTTTCTTTTATTTTTTTTATTTACTATCTTGGAAATTCTTTTTATTAGTTTATACTTTATAGGTAGTTTGTTGGAAAAAGTAAAAAAAAAAGTCACCTGTATATATAATATTCTTTGTAATTCTTTTTTTATTATTTGATTCAAGACTTGTAAGTCCACGACTTTATATGCCAATTTTGAAATTGTGACCTCATTGTGAAAAGTCTTGGATTAGTTCAAATTAGGCTACTACTCTAATGATAAAATGGAGATTATTATTTTTATAATTATTATTATTATTATTATAACAGGCAATTTGGATTAGTTTTCAGCATGATTCAATTTGGACATTTGAAGTAAATGAACACTGAATATATGATACGTCTTCAATTCGAGTAGAAGACAATACTCCAGAATAATTTAGAGAGAAGAGATAAAAACTAAAATTTAACTAAAAAACTCTTTCATTCCATTCATCATTCATGTAAAAAAACATTAATCCTAACAACTATAAATAGTGAAAGACTCCTAACTGAAACAGAATACTAAACAACTAAAAATCCTAACAAACAAAATAAAGATCCTGACAAATTAAATAACTAAATCACTAGGTCTCTTAATAAACCTAGTTAAACAAGGACTCAAATTAAAATATAATAATTAAATATTAAATAGCTAATTAATTCCTATCAATATAACTTATATTCATAGTTGGCAATTGGCATATAATTAAATTTTAACTATTAAATTGTAATCATTTCCACACAAAGACAACATTATTTGCCCCACAATATTAATTGCTTAAAATGACAGTCACTGTATACATATTTTGCATTACTTCTGACTTAGAACAGTATTTACTGTACATATTAAGCTTTAAATTTGAGTCTTTAAATTGAACTTAATAAATTTGTGAATCGAACTTGAGCTTGGAATTGATCAGTCCAAAATAATTCCGACTAATTTAAAAACTTAGAATGTATATAATCATTAATAACACCAGTTATATCAGACACTTAAAATGTATATTGTCAAGTATTTTTCATGTTTTGAATAAAAAGAAAAGGAACTGGGTGCAACTATTGTTGTCATGGTGTGCTAAGTTTTCCATGATATATATATATATATATATATTATATTGGTATACAACTCATTTGTTTTCAACATAAATTTTCATAAATGTTAGTAATCAAAACTAATTTTTGGTACATAAAATAAAATGTTGTAAATTGATTTTTCACAAATTCTTTGGTCCAAAAAGGAGGGTGAAGGATTTTTGAATTTCGAATTTGGTGAGAATACAAAATAAAAAATTTGGATTTAATCAAAAATACAAGATCTGAAAAACATTCACTCGTGAAGATAATTTTTTTATATTTTGTTTAAAATATGTTTACTATTCTTTTGTTGTTTATTTTGCCCGTTTAAAATTAGTGTACATAACTAATATTTAGTATGCATTTCATTGAAATAAAGAAAATTTGCTATAAGTGGGCTGAAATAAACTTGAAACCCATTAGAGCACCCACAATGGGGCTTTTCATGGGGCTTTTTGGAGGAATTTTAGTTACGATGGAGATTTTGGGAGATTTTGGTTGGCAGTTCCTAAACTACCCACCTAAAGGAATTGTTACTAAACAGTCCCTCCAAAATTCGTTGACTCAATATTTAAATAAATAAAGTGAATAAGAATCTTTTTATATCAACATCATTATTAAATAAAAAAGTATTTTTATTAATTTTTTTATTATTAATTAAAGGCTTTATCATTGTAGGTAAAAATTTATAGGGCTTCTTAATTTGGAGGGAGATGACTTGACATATAAAAAAATATAAAAAGCCCAAAAATAAGTGTTTACCATTATGAGTGCGCTTATAAAGTATTTGAGTTGAGATTGTGTTGAGCAAACTCATAAATATTGAAATTCGAAACAAGCCAATTTTAGTGGAACATTTATACGTTGTTTGTGTGAACTTAAAATTTGTGAATAATAATGCTTTGACCAATATCTTGTCTCTGATTATTTCGAAAACCTTGAATAACTTCAAATATCAACGTTACATTTTTATTGTCTTGAATTTAAACGAGATTAATTATTATCAATTGCTAATGACCGTTTGAAGAACTTATTGTAATTTGCAATTAATTAACAAACACTTGAAGTTCAAAAATTTAAGTACTACGTACTATTCACGTTATCAATAGTTAGGGTACTAATTTATTAAAGTCAAACTATATTTTAAGATAATAAAAAAAGATTATTATGAAATTAAGAAATGCTTTGTCTTATGTATTAGACCATATGTAATGTCATTTATAGTGATAGATCATATACTGTGACAAAATTATGGAAGCTACCTATTCAAAATCTAGTGAATTTGTATAATATGCTAATTTCCTCAATTTGAAATAAAGTGTGTGTACAATTGTCAGAATTCCTTTTCTGCTGTTTTCTTAGATATTTATTAAAATTTGTAATATAATATAATTATATATGATTAAAGTTTCATCACTGTAGAATACATATAATTGATGTGTGATTTGGTTAAGTGATTCCAAATTATGAAAGAGAATGGAAAAAAAATATTAGTGGAGAAAATGGATATCGACGGATTGAAATTTATATTGGAGATTGGAAATGTCAAATTGAGAAAATATGAAATTTAATTAGTATAATTTGTATTGTAATATTGGATAACTGAGAGTTTTGAATTTCGGGATTTATTCAAAATATTCAATAACTAGATTTATTTTTTGGATTTTGTGATTTAATTAGAATAATTTGTAGAATGAGAACCACAAAATTTCATACCTGAATAGATAAAACCCCACACGTGGCACTACACTATTGGAGCCCATCTCAACTTTTGGGATAAGAAAACTTTTGTATATCACACACAATTATCCACTTTTAATCAACACAAAGCTAGTAATACGCCATATTGCACAAATCATTCACTACACTAAACTTGAAAGAAAGTTGAAATGGCTTCCATGACCATAAACGCCTCATTCTTGGGTGGCCAGGCTGCCGCCGCCGCCGCCAAGCCGCTTCCGACCACCACCCGCGGCGGCGTGATGGTGGTTAAGGCCTCAAAGATGGTGGAGAATGGTAAGGAAGAGGGCAACAGCAGGAGGAGGAACATGATGTTTGCAGTGGCAGCTGCAGCTGCATGCTCCATAGCTAGAGTTGCTATGGCTGATGATGAGCCCAAACGTGGGACCCCTGAAGCGAAGAAGAAGTATGCCCCTGTTTGTGTTACAATGCCTACTGCTCGTATTTGTCGCAATTGAATCGAATTGATGATGCTTTTGTTTTTATCAATTTAATCACTCTTTGGAAATTTGATGTATAAAAACTTCATTCTTGTTGTTGATTTGTGTTCTTACTTTCAATCCATTTTACCTGTATATGTTATCTAATTTGCTTGGATTAAAATCATCAATTTTTCAAGTCGTAAGCTGGTTAGAAATAATAAAAAAGGAATGGAAAAATAAAGGGCCATTATATTACTACGATCCAGAAAAAATCAAGGAAAATTAGAACAAGATTGCTAATCAATCATGAACAGCAAACTGATGTATCAATTTAAGCAGAATAATTGTACAAACAGCATTCAAAAGCATATGGACTGATTAAGAAACAAAAGTTCCGTGCTTATTCATAGTAACCTCGGATTTACACTCTTCTTCACTTTCAAATATCCAGTGAATTAACAATGAGAAGCCGGGACAGAACATCACAGAGAGGGGATTCATCAAAATACCAATTGGAAACCAAATTAATAATTGGAAATTAGAAATAAACTCATATACATTAAAACATTGAACCAAAATTTGGCACCCGGCATGAGAATCAAGAGAGAGATAAAACATATTGGAACACTTAAAAGTTTTAAAATAAATAGAGCAAACATAAGATTGTATCTTCAAAAAAATCCAACAATCATGCCAAAACATAACTATGGTAGGTAAACAAACTATTCTCACAATTGGTTGAAGATCTTCACAAGTCACAAACAACATGCATCCAGTTCCAGTCTTTGGTTGATCATTAACAAAAGTATCACGGAACTAAATCAATAAATAGATCATCTACACTTTTAAGTTCTTCAGGAAAAACCAGTTTGAATATACATATATATAGAGTAGAATTGACTATTGAGACTACCAGAGCAGAAAACCACCTAGATATTGTTCATAATTCCTCTAAAAGAAACTTGTTAAACAGCTAAGCTAAGAAGATAACCTTCTTGGCTAATTTAACAAGACAATGGCTACATGAGGCTCCCAAAAGCAAGCCCAGAATATAAACAAGTAGCCCTCTTAATGTGAAGAGGACTCTCAGATTGTACCACCTGGAAGTCAAAACTTAGCTTGTCAATTGGTCTCAACTCATGTAAAATGCATACTAACGATCACACTTGGATGTGTTATGAGCATTAGTGATGCCTGGAATCTGGATATAAATTCCACTATACAAGTGCATCACATCAAAAGTTTCAGTCAATTTGATCAAACTTCTTGGCAGCTACTCCAAATAAAACTTAATCAACCTTTCATCCTACAAAGACACAACATGATCCATCCCAAATTTGAATCCCCATCTGCACATATTTATCGTTCACGTATTTAAATCGACAAAAAGCAGACAACAATATTAAACTAAACTCAAAACATAAACCCCACATAGTGGATCACGATCATCAATTCACAACAGCAGCAAGCAATAGTACAATACGAACACATAATGCAGATCCTCCTTATATTAAAGGCAATCACAATTTCCTTCAATAGGTTTATCCAATTCACAAAAAAAAAAAAAAGTAAAAACACTAGGATACACCAATTCAATGATCAAACCACATCCTTAGCTGGCGGCGCAGGCTTCTGGAACTCATCATCAACCACCTTAGTATTCGTCGGGATCGCCACATATCCCAACTTTTTCTTAGCAACAGTCACATCATCATCATCACTGTCATCATCGTCATCAGAAGAGAAAGAAACATCGTCATAGTCAAATCGGTTAGGAGAGAAAAGCGACCATATGAAGAACATAGTGGCAGCTGTAAGGGCCCCACACCCGACGCCGAATAGAAGTGCTCCGACCACGCTCATGATGTCCTTGGTGCGATTGCGGATCGAGCTGGAAACGGATGAATAGAACTTGAGAGGGAAAACATCAGATGACGTGGATGATTGGTCATCGACGGCGGGGTTGGATTCGAAGGGACGACGGTCGGGAAGCAATCGATTGGTGGTGGTGGAGGTGAAGATGAGGGTGAAATAGTGGGGATTAGGGTTTTGGAAGATGGAATTGGGATTAGGATTAGGGTTACGGTAATAGGTGGTGGTGGTGGCGGAGAAGTAGAACAGCGTTTTGCAGGGGCGGGCGGTGGCGGTGACGGCGAGGAGAGAGAGGAACAGGAGGAGAGAGAGAGTCTTCGTCGCCATTGTTGGACTTTTTTTCTAGAGAGAGAAAACGGAAGAAGAATAAGAATGGCAGAGGCAATTTGACTTTTTGTGAACGAATAAACGACTGACTGAGGTATTATTTTATTTTTATTTAATTTGAAACGTTTAAATTTGGAAAATAAAAATTAATATGAAACAATGTTTAAATGGGCCGATCCAATTGAAGGAAATGGGCCGTAAGCCTAATCATTGCTTTAAAAAGCCCAATGTTTTGCATACTTGCAGGAATGAGTTAAATGAATTCAATTCTATTTTCCGTTTATTAGAAGTTAGAAGAGCAATACGAAAAAAACATCGCTGTAATAAAAAGAAAAGAAAAACGTAAGACAGTGAAGATAGAGAGATGAAGAGAACAGGCGGCAGCGGCGGAGGCGGTGGAGGAGGTGGAGCCATCGGCGATAAAAAGAAGGGGCGGCGTTCAAACTCAGACACCGCCACTGATACCCCTTCTAAGGTTAGTTATTTTTTTTAATATACATTTTATATGTCAATTTATTTTATTTGATTCCTGCTGATGGTTTTAGATTTGCTTGAAAGATCTGATAAAATCTAAAAATAATTTCTTGTTTTAGTTTTTTTGGGATTTTGTTTTTGGGGTGAATTGAAAGGGTTTATTGGATACTGAAGATTTATGTTAAACAAAAAATAGTTGGTAGCATTAGTTTAGAGAAACAAATATGAATTTGCAAAGAACAATTTTTTACCAAATTTGGTATGCATAAGAGAAATGTAGTCTGTGTGATCAGCATCATGAACTTGTGATGGAATTTTTAAAATTTATCAGCTGTTAAGTGATTCGAAGATTCAATGAGTTTGGCAGAGCAAAATATACGATCTTATAAAACTTATTCGATTTATTAGAAACCCAATTTCAAGAATTTTTCTGGTTCTGTTTACCAAATAGAGTGTTAGCTTGCATGAAACTTTTAATTGAAATCCAAGAGGTAGGTTTTCCAATGAGATTTCACAATATTTCTTACCAGGGACAGGCCCAAACCCTCATCAATGAACCTACAAAACCCTTTTAATTGTTCCAATTTCCCAAAAAAAAGTCCCAAATGTGATGGGGATCAGGGGTTTCCTTCAATTCTGTGTTCCATTTCGTGCAATGGAATTGAAGTACTATATTTGAGACTAGCCATTTTCCCTCGAATTCCAGAAGAACAGTAAATAGAATTTCTAGTTTTTTTCTTTTTTGAGTTATTGTGTCAATATATTTTTGCTTCACTCTTATTCTATTTTTGGTCATCAAGTTTGTTTAAGTAACTTTCAAATTTGAATTTCAGAAGCAAGCTGCGAAAAAGGACGTCTTTCAGGTATTTGCTGAGAAAGTAAGGAATCATAAGGATCTGGAATCTAGGTGGGCTGTCTTACAGGAGACAAGAGTTGAATATTTTAGAGGAAAAGATTTTGTTAGCTTCTTGAAAAATCATCCAGAAATCAAAGACCTTCTTGAATCAGATAAGGATTTAGAAACTGAAGATGTTGCTGATGTTCTGCTGAGAAAGAATCTTATAGTGCGATGTGACCGTGTTGTCAAAACTGTTCGACCTGGTAAGAGAAAACTCTCGACATGGCCAGCTCATCTGGAGATATTTGCAGTAAGTTCCTTTCAAAATTTCCTGGCATATTTTTGCTGTTTATTGCTTGGCATATTATTGCTATAAGAGTTTGTAGGACACGTGTTTTGTTGCCACCATAACATTTTGGATTGAGGAATTTGGATTTGGGGAGGGAATTTGGAGGAAGGATTTGAAATGACGCCTAAAGTGGAGTCATTTGAAATCCACTGCAGTTATGGATTAACTGCAGAAAATAGCTCAAAGTGAATGTCGAGTGATTTGAAATCTATTATAACTTGGATACATCCAAACGAACTTTATGGATTTGTTGACGAATTTGAAATCCATAGATTTCAAATCCTTCAATCCAAACACACCCTCAATTATTTCATTGTTCACAAAATTTAAAGAAATATTTAAGAGGTGAGTGAAGAATTGTTTAGCATGCACCCGTTCTGAAGTTAAAGAATAATCGAGTGAAAAGAAAGTAAGATGGGATGTTCAGAGTCACATCAGATAAAGTAGAAGCAGCCCATTTTCATTAAAGGGTTCATTTTAATTCTTCCTTTGCTTATTACAATATTTCCTTTTTATCAGAGAATAGGAGGTTTCACTTAACCGCAAATTTGAACCCTTCTTGATATATATTTTTTTACGAATGTGGCATATCTAGCATTTCCATTGTTTTTCCTTGTAATGGGAGATAAAATGTCACTTACATTTAGTTGAATATCAAAAAAATTGATATTTTCCTCAGCCAAAGGTGGGGCCTTGACCCTCTTCCCGTATTTATTAATTGATTAACGGCTTAACCATTGTCCTACTGTTGATATTTTGTCTAATGCATTATACAAAATATTCTTTGTTTGGATAGATATATTACTTTCATATCTAACTTTTTGTGCTCCACAGGAGCAAATGTTTTCTGACAATGATGCATTTTTCGCGTGGACTTTTGAGAACCGAAGGCCATTATGGCAAACGCTTCTGTCATTTTGTTGGCCTGTTTTGACTCTAGCAATCTGCCTATTTCCTGTATATCCCATCCAAGTCAAGCTTCTTATACTCTACCTTTGTGCTGGTGTATTGCTTCTTATACTTTGCCTCCTTTCACGTAAGTTCACATTCATTATATGGTTATGCTAAATGTCCATTTGTTGAATTTGAAAGTTGACGTCTTTATCTGAATGTCATCTGCATGAACTCGAGAGAAATATTCGTGAATTCTTTATCTCAAGTATACGTTTGTGTTTTACATGATTTTATTTTTGAATGCAGTGAGAGCTTTTGTATTTGGAACTCTATGGATCATTCTTGGAAAACGGGTTTGGTTTTTCCCGAATATTCTTGCAGAGGAAGCAACACTTAAGGAACTATTCCAGTTTTGGCCGAAAAAAGATGAGGATGATCGTCCGAAGTGGACAGCTAGGTTGTTTTATGCTTTGGTGGCTGTTTTGGTCATTGTACTGCTGAGGCACCATGCTCCTGATGAAGCAGCTAGAGCCAGGTACTTATTTTAGTTAAAAACTTACTGCAATATTGGTAGCTTACAATCTGAATGCATGTATATTTTAATTTAGGTTTATTTAAGTCAAAATACTGTATTTTTTGGTTATTTGAGTAATATATCCTTGTCCGAGTAAAATACTGTATTTTTGATATCACGAACAGTTTCGTTATCTGTTAAGTGTTAACTATGGTTAAAACCTGGTAAAAATGCATTAAGCTGAACTATTAGTTCATTTTTCTCAGGTACCAGAAACGGGTTTCGAACATAATAGATGATGTTCTCGAGTGGAATCCTACTCTTGCCCTCTCAGGTATAATGGATAAGCAACCCGAGGTTAATGTGACCAGCACCAAGGCTAATGCCACTGATAGTAACGAAGATGGTGTTGAGAAGGCGGCTCAGCCCCATGATATGGATGGAGCAACCATTGAGGAAGAAGAAATTGGAAACTTAGATGAAACAGATTGAAAATTACTATTATATGCAACAGATAAGACTGGGATCTCATCAGACTATACAATATACAGTTTTTTTGTATTCGTTTCTTTGTTGTTCTCGTTCGTATATGGTGTTCGGCAGTTTATCAAGTGTGATGAATATGTAGATGTTTGTAGTGTTGGTATGAAATATAATGATATTCTGATGTGGAACCATCAAAAACTGAAAATACAGTTCACAAAGTTTGATGAATATGTAGAATAGCATTGATTTTGTTTCTTGTAATCAGGATTAAATATCCCACCTCGAAGTAAACTTACGAAATACAACAGCAAACAGTAACATCCTACCAGAAACTTTACAAAGGTTCTACCGCAATAAAATAGGTTTCTCCTTCTCAAACACATCATATCTAACTCTAAGCGAATTTGTACACAAGGGACGAAACTCGAAAGATGCTAACACCAACCCCATCATTCCTCATCCGCAAGATAAAACGAAAAGAAAAACAGCCAAGAATGAATTGCCGCCCAGCTTGGTAAAAAGCCAAGAAGATCCAAACACGTAACCATCATTTGTACCGTCTTTTGGTCACAAACTTCCTTGAAACATAGAACTCACTACATAGTAAGCCCATGTTTAGATGGACCCCACTTCTGACTTGAAGTGGGCCCTTCCCCTGTTTTGCCGGAATGGGACTGGTTTGCCGGTTCCTGCAAGTTGTTTTGCTTTCTAAAAGAGCCAACATCGGTGTTGTACAAATTTCGAGACTCGGGTGGTTGTGATCCATTGGGTTCAGAACCTGATGAACTAATAGACACTGATGAAATAACCGAGCCTGAACCTGTCCCTTTAGAAGTATCTCCATCGTTCTTTTTTGCAAAACGGCCCCCAGAACCTCTCTGTCTCCTCAAGGCATGTTGGTGTCGGGATTCGTGGAGATAAGGCTGTACATTAACAAACTAGTAAACTAACATCTTGTTTCATCAAAGCCATGTGCCTATATTGTCAAGATCCTAAAGAAAACGAGTACCTTTCGAGATTTTATTAGCTTTCTTTCAAGCTCAGCTTTGGCACGTGCCTGCCTCCTCCTCAATATACCATGGTACTGCTTGGCATTCACATATACAGGCTCCTCTGCCATCTCCAGGGGCAGTGGTACTCTCGGATGATGCATATCAAATAAGTGAGGAGCAACCTTGACCACAGAAGCAATTTTTCAAGAATCACATTACTTTCAGAAAATTTAAAACAAATCTTGGGAAAATGATAGAAAAAGAAACCAGATTCCTCCAAAAGCAATGTGATATGCCAAATATATTTCTACTTGTCAGTATGAAGTAACAACATTGAGTGCAAGATATAAAAGGCTGGTTACAAATGAGATATGCACAGTATCAATAAGGATATTTAAATAAAAATCACATCTGATAAAACAAGTCCAAACTCATCCTCGTACCAAAGGTTGACCATAAGCTGCCATCATCCCTCCATAAAATGGATCATAAGGATTTGAGCCGCATGCCTGAAAAGAAAAAAAGGGTCAGGCTTCCACTTTATTATAAATTAACCTCAATATTACTATCTTGATTCAAGAGTGATAAAAGTTCCAGTTATTTGATAGAAGTATTTCATGATGGCAGCATTCTTACAACTGAGTGGCCAGCGAGTTCAAGCTGTGGCGGCTGTGTAAGACTCCCTTCATTTCTTGGATGTAAGGTAGGTGGAACTTGCTGGAGATTTGCATCCTCTCTTTGATTGTTCCTACCTGATAATGATCAGCATTGAAAATTCGTACGAGATAAAAGAATAGGAAATTTGAAATTCCAACATAATTTTTTGGTATTAATTTCAAACTACACAATCACAATCAACAAATATACCACATTTCTATCCGTTACTATAATGTCAGTTATTATTCTATGATTATCCAGTATAATACAACATTCAAGTAGCAAAAAGAACAGTATGCTGTCTTCTTATAGCATAAGTTTCAGTCTTAGTGCAATATATTAAACAAAGCACAGCATTTCATGAATCTGAAACAGAAATAGTATTTAGGTCCTGCAAAAAGTCAACCGATAAAGTCTCATTTAATTGCAGATGGCTTGGAGTGTAGTGTTAAGAAGAAGTTCATGGAATATATGTTCATTGGCAAGCCAAAACATGCATTTAAAACAGAAAATATCCATCCACTAAAACCAAGTGTCAATTCAAAAACCGAAATTATTAGCCTACTGAAGGAGTACCTGGCTGCAGAGGCACATTACTTGGTGATTGTTTGGGAGTGTCATCATCTTCCTCATTTATTCCACCTTCCGACTGGGATTGACCATCCGCAGATTGTTCCAGCGATGATGAATCTGATGCATTTCCCCTTATCATTGCTGGGGAAAAGGAACCATATCCAGTACTATTCCACCAAGGATCAGAGCATACAGCAGAATTTGCAACATTATAAAGGTTGGGTCCTCCTTGGTTGACGCTCTTGGACTTTGACTGCATACTCCTCTATTTGGTCAAAGAACTAAACCACTATGTCCTTCAAAATCCACAAACAACCGAAGACTTATTCAGTTCAACTGTGAGGATATACAGGCTGCAGCTTATATTTTGCAAAAAAAAAAAAAAGCCGTGGAGACAATCATAATACACACGAGACACATGAAAAGTCTCTCTGGATATGTGCTTTACTTCAAAAGACTCAAACGTAAATGACACATGAAGTTACTAAGGAAAAAGTTCCAACTTTCAGTAAAAAATTGCCACTGTAGCCTCATAAATTACCAGAACTTATTCGCAAAAACTTTACATATTTCCTCATCTGATTCTGCATTAGTTCAGTTACAGTTTCCATAAAGACATGTACTGAGTTCACATGACTGCTACTATAGAATTCCTAACTTCAACTTGAATTATATTAGACATCATAATTAACAAAAATAGAAGTACATCTCTTCTATCAACATCTTTTGTGCTGAAATATAATACAAAAAAAAGATCAAGTATTTATTACAGAAGTTGGTAATAGTAGCATATTGGGACAAAAAGATGAAGGATAAAAGAGAAAAGCAGAATCCTGATTAGGGGTGGCAAAATGGATCCGGAACCACGGTTCCAACGGTTCCAACCCAATTTGGGTTGAATTGGTTCCTAAGAAAATTTTATTTGATTCCAACTTGATTCCAAATAGGGTCCAACTAATTTCAACTTAGGCCCAAATCGCTTGCTTGTCAATACTCTAAAATTAAAGAACAAAACGTAAGGTATTGAGTCGGGTTGGGCTTGGTTCCCTTTCGGGTTGATTTTGGTTCCCTTTCGGGTTGATTTTGGTTCCTTCTTAAAAACCATTTAAGAACCCAACTCATTTTAGAATAAAACCGTGAGAACCGACCCAAAACCAACCCAACCCGCCCAATTGCCACCCCTAATCCTGATTATAGACCATTTCATTACACCAGTCAAAAAGTAAGTGATTCTCTTAAGTATGCAAATAGCCATCTAGATATTTCTCACTGGTGATGACCAAGTAATTAAGTAGAGAATGTCATGTCCAATATGTTATTTCAGCACCAATGGGAGAGCTAAACATTTGTTACACATGGCATAAGAAGACCAACTGCTGATAACATACTCTGCCTATAGATGATATCTTACTTTGCATCCTGTATATTCATTCAAGATACAAGTAGTAGAGTGGATGTATTTTGAAAGTTGAAACTTGATATTTTTTACCAAGATACGGCAATTTGTACTTTTTCAAGTTAGTTAAGATAATAAAATTAGCAGAAATTATTACAGGAATTTCGATACACAAGGAATTCAATCCCACAGTTTTTTTGCTGTATATCTTGTCATTTCCTTTTTCTATTCTGAAACTCCTTGTTCACGGAGTCAAAAATTTGAAATTACTCATGTAATAGTAAATGTCCTGCCAACAAATCTTAATATAAGAACGATAGTAATAGGTACAACTTTGAATCTTTGTCCCTGGCATGCCTCGGCACACATCACTCAATGGATAACAGGAATTTGTCAACTCAAAGATTAAGTTCAAACAACGCCTAGAATCTACTTCACTTCTCGCTCCCGAATTGCTTTCAGTATTGTCCCATTAAAAACTCTCGATATCTAGCCTACAGTCAACTTTCTGCAGCAGGTATTTAGAATCAAAAGTTCTCCTATTGTACTCTTATTGCCACAATTATACAAACACATTAAAATCCAAGTAAAATCATCGAAGCTCCATCAAGATTCACGAAAAACACAATCTTTCAAATGAAACAACCACAAGAATCAAATTCCTGGAAATTTAAAAAAGAAAAATCAAGCGTGAACTCACAATCAGAATAATAACAGATATGACAATGACAAAGCATATCAAGAACAAAAACCCTAAATCGGGGAGCTAAGTATACGCAAAAACACATAATTGTGTAAACAAATACATACATGTAGAGACCAATACATGCAGCAAAAGGACTAAGCACTATAAAATACGGAGAATTGTGGGAATAAAAAAGAATTGAAAATATTACCAATTGAAGCAACGATTGTCGATGATTAGAACAAAAACCCTAGAATTTGGGGGGTGGGGTTTCAGAGAATTTAGAGAGACTTGAAATCAATCAGTGTTTATTCAGGAGACTGAGGGACACAGTACAGAATTTTAAATTTACTGTACAGGTCTGCAGAATATATATATACATACAGATATGTATATGAATGTTTAATTTGGGGGAGTTTTATCTAAGATTGAATTCTGTCACTCCAGGAAGCACCCAGAATATGTGCAACTAAGTGTGGGTCCCACAATGGATTTAGATGATGTTTATTTATGTCCCCTTAAATCTTAATACTTAGTTTGGATTTGATCATAACTAAAGGCGAAATTGAAAAATATAACATTACATCCTTTATTACACCTTTATATAGCATTTGAACTTGTGGCTTAAGTCATGGGTTCGAATCCCATTGTGGGAATGCCTATTTGCCTTCTCTACTATGAGCCTGTCAGCTATGAACAACCTAGGCTGGTTTACCTCTCTTGTGTGGTTTGCAGGCTATTGCACAAGAGCGGGGTTTACCCAGTGCGCACCCAAAAGGGTAGCGGCTGCGGGTTTCCCTCGTCATCCAAAAAAAAAAATGTATTTTATGAAGCTAGTAAGCTATATTTTAATTTCTTAATAAGATTTTAAGAAAATGTAATTCATTTTATCAAGTATGTATTATAATATTTTAGACATAGACAAATAATATGCAAATAAGAGATATAAGCAAGCGAAATAAGTAGCAAAAATAAAATCTGAATTGTCGTAATATTGTGTGAAGTTATCGTAGTTATTTGCCGAGGTTTTTGGCACCATGCAACGCGATGCTGAATTTTACATTAAGTTATAAATAACATATTTAGTTGATAGTAAGAATTTTTTTCATTATAATATATGAACTTTGAGATCATCTAATAATGTTACCAAACCACCAAAATAAAGTATATATCTAATTCTCCAATAATTTTGAACATTTAGGGCATTTACGCTTTTTATATAAATTTTAATTAATCATAACGCACAAAGGTGTATCAGTATCACGAAAAAAAAATACATATATTGGATTAATTCAAGTGGATGTTTCTTCAAAAAAAGTTTGAGTATTGCAGTGTTCAAAATTGACTTGGTTTATAATGTTCAAACATGAGTTTATATGACACTATTAAAAAAAATATATATAATAATAAGCTAGTGTAATTAACTTGACATCTCATTTATTGGACTAGAGCAAATAAGGAAAATAATTCTATTATCTTGATGAAATCTAATATTTTGCAGGTTAAACACTAAATACCAACTTTCTAAAAGAAAGAAAAATTAATGAAAAGGACATATTTAATTAAATATTTGGAAAATGAAATAAATTATAAACAATTATTATTATTTAGTATAGGTATTAAGATCCGTGGGTGATTCTATCAGAAATTTAGTATTGGCAGAAAATAGAATATTAAAATAGAAATCCCACATGACACATGGCACAGGCTGGCGACGCGTGGCTCGTATGTGGGCCCGGACGCCCTATAGTGGCCCCTCCCAATCACGGCGGAGTCCGAGCCACGTCGCCCTCTGCTCACAAATAGTTCACTATGATATTTATTTTATTAATATTAAAACCCAAGTAAATAAACCAAAAAATATATTTTGATTGGACTATATTAAAGTATGCATTTCTTATAAATTGTTTGATGATGTTAGCAATAATGATCACGTGCAATTTGTGTCAACTATTTCTTTATAAAGTTTCCTAGGACTTATATACTATAACGCTATATTATATATGTAATTCTTTTTTCATATTATAACAACACTTATATATATATTTTTTATGTATATATTAAGTAGTATTTATAGTATAAGTAATGCATTTAAATAAGAAAGTATATATGTTTTTCTATACATGTACTTCAATATATAAAAGTATGTTTACGTACGAAAACCAAGATGTATTTATATAGGTACATGGTTAATTATGACGTACATATAAATTCTACAAATATGTGTATATTTTATTCTAAATAAATGTCATTGTGCCTAAAGTATTTTGTTTATTTATGATATGTTGAAATTAAATTTGTCTAATAATTATTTTTATAGTATAATAAAAATGTTTTATATATTATGGTTGTATAATATAAATATAAATATAAATAGAGTTACGCATTAAATTTTATTTTGCTGTAATTATATTTATGTGAGTCAAAAAACCTATTTAAATAGTATACAAAATGTAAATTCTTGTATATACACTCACGAGTCACGTCCGGCTGGCCCAAAGAAATAAATGAGTTTAGTTTGTACAGGCCCTTTAGTATATTATCAAGGCCCTTTTAATTGGGAAGGATACATTGAGGCCCATTATTAGATCTATTTATCTCACTTTTTATTAAGTATCTTTCTAATTAAATTTTATGTTATATTTGGACTTTGGATTAAGAATTATAATGAGGAAATTCCATTTAGGCCCATTACTTAATTTTGTCTACTTTTGTAATCAAATTTCACTATCATTTACAATTTACATACACATTGCAAATTGATTATAATAATTTACATACAAACACCTAACATCTATATATATATATATATATATATATATATATATATATATATATATATATATGTGCGTGCGTGCACTTATTTTGAATATACATGCTATATGTTGGGGTTTATTTATAGAAGTAAATAACAATTCGAAAATAAATTTGAATTAGGATTTGGAGGTGAAAACAATTAAACTAATCGTTGTCACAAGACGACAAGTACACAAAATTATTAATGTTATATAAATCATATCTATACTTATAAAATATCAAGAAAAGATAAGAAATCATATAACAAGATGTAGAAAAATTAAATCAAATTAAATTAAAGTGGAACATAAAAAAGAAAATGATGTAGCTGCCTATTGCAGGTTTGACCCTAAAGCCAAAGAATTGATCAATCTCCTTTAACAAAGACATGGGGCAACCTCGGATTCTAGAAAAGTTCTTCTCTCCTAATTGAAAATAAAACATATAATAAAACTATATTCCTGTCTTAAAAATATATATATATATATATATATATATATATATATATATATATATACCCTTTGATTTGTTTTAAGAATTGTTAAAAATATATTACACGTCAAAAATACCATTTCTATAAAATAAAAGACAGCAATTAATATTACATTCTAAAATATGTAATAATATTAACTTAATTTATAATAAATCCAGGTACGGGATATCTTCTCTCATATACGATTATTGCTATATAGTCCGTTTTGACAGTAAATATATTCTTTGATAATAGAGGATAAACATAAATAAGAGATTTCAATAAAAAGAAACTCTAGAATCTAAATATATATCGAATGGAATATTGTACTACATGATTGAAATTAAAAAAAGCGACTGTCTACTTTTGGAAATAGAACTTCAATCCATATGCATTTGTTTATTTTCTATATTAAAAAAAAAAGAGAATTAATTTCAATGAATCAATCCTCATTCCAAGAATTCTATCCTTTTCCTTTTTGTCTTTTTAATTAGACGAGGTTATTCATGATTGTAATTTACTATTATTGCACCATTCAGGTTCACACGTGTGGACCTCATGCATATTTCACTAAAAACTTGTATAAAATATTAATTTATGGATAAATATTAACTCTATCATGGATACATATAGATATTATTCTATATATATGACGAAGCTATTTATCACTAGTCTTAAAGCAATTACTAATTAAACTTTGTAAAGATTAATATATACCTACAAGAATCACATATGAAGTTCGAGCAAAAATGACAAATATTAGTAGTCAAAATTACTCACAAATTTAATCAAATTCAGGGTCTATATATATTTGCATTGATTGATTAAGAATTTTCCTAATTATGCTAATTACATTAAGTTACATTCATCTTAACAATTACATATTGGATCATATATAGGACAATTTTTTTTTCCCTATATAGGCCGAAATCATTTACCAATTTTAACTCTTGTTGGTGAGCACTTATTATATTCTCTTAATTAAGTAGGAAATGATGCTAAAGTAAAATATATATAATTATGACAAGGAATAAGTCGAATATATACATTCCAAGAGAAGTGCTTTCATTATCACCAATCAAAAAGTACTAAAAAATGATGATAAAATTTAATTTGATTCCCTTATCTATATATATAATGTGTGAAAAACAATGATTTACAATCCGCACGAGCCTTTTCATTGGATTCCCCCTAACTCATGTTACCTAACACCAGACATGTAGATACCCACAACTTCATAACATCATAAAGCAAAAGAATATTATAATCTGACACCAATAATTTCACCTTTAAACAAATGTTAAAAAAAAAAACACAACAATCTTAACAGCCTTTTTGGTTTTGTAAGTGTTTTGTGTAGAGATTTTTTAGTTTCACCTCTCATTTTCCACTTAATTATTTTGTTCTTTCTTATGGTTTTATAGGATGAATTATGGACAACCAAATAAACTCGATCTGTCTTAGAATTGCACTAAAATGAATTAAATTATGTGAAAATAGAGAATTAACATAAAAACCTTATATTAACATAAAAAATGATTAATAGGGCCATTTACACTTTCTCATGTTGACTTCATAGCAAATTATTATTAAAATAACTAACTACAGATACGAATGTTACCACAATCATACATGAAATTTCACTCTTTCAATTTGCATAACTCATTAATACATTGATTACCAAGAAATACAGATCAAAACACAAACCAACCTAACTTCAACTTAGCTCATAAAACCAACTAAAACTAGAACAAGCAAAATAAGCCTATAGACTACTCCAAGTTCCTAATACCACTCAGAAATCTCAATTCTCACACACTATCAAATGAAATACATATAAACTAAAGTACTGATTATAATAGCAATCCACAAAAAGATTTCACTCATTTCTTACTCTATATATCATCATCATCATCAGATCAAACATGAATACCACGAAGAGCAAAATAAAAGAAGAGCTCTATATCAGGAGAAGCATAAAAGGCAATAGGGTTGGCTGTTGTTCTCCGCAGAGCACAATTAGTTGTTAATATTCTTCTCTTCTTAGGTGCTGGAGGGCATGTTTGGATCTCTGGAATTCGAAACTTTTCTGATTTTGGAGTGGAACAAGAAGCACTGTTGTTAGAAATTTCTTCTGTCTGCAAATCATCAACTAGCGACTTCTCTTGATTGGCCGATGAAGAAACTAGCGACTTTTCTTGATTCTTGAAAAGGGTTTTTGTTGTTGATGATGCTGATTTTCTGGTGCTTCTAATTGTTCTTCTTCTGCAAGATGGACCCATTTTAAAAGTAGTGGGATTTAAGGGTGTAAAAACTGATCTGGGGTTTAACTGAAATCTTTTTTTTCACCGATGGGAATAAGCAAAATCGAAAGGGCTACGAAAAGTGTAAAACAAAACTGCCATTTGTGGGGGGTTGATTACTTTATCAGCCCACTAGAAAAATTTGACTGAAAAAGTAATGAAAGTAGACGATGAACTATAAATCTCTTTCAAGAACAAAGCCCTAAAAATCCCGGCAAAATAAAAGGAAAATAAATTCAATATAGATCAATATATGATCAAATTATACATATATAAGAACCCTGATTAAGAACAAAAGTAAGGTATAATCGACGTGAAAAATGGGGGAAAATAGAAGATAAGAAGTAGGGTTAAGAGGGTTTGAATGATGGAGGGAGATAGTAGGAAAGAGGGGATTTTGAAACAACTTGCAAATTTTTTATGGCAGTGTTTATGCCTTATATGGAAAAGTAATGATTCGGTCAGTCTACCCGCTGCCCGGGTTAGGTTTAATGATTAACCATCCTTAATTTAAGTAAAGTAGCTGCACTTATGGAAATAAGATAATTGAAGAATGAAAATTCAAATTAATTAATTATTTATTTGCTTTATCCTTATTTAGACCCAATTCAAATTAGTATTCCGTTATCTTCTAGAATTTAAATTTGTGTGGGAACATTTCTATGAAAATTAAATGCAAATTGAATATTTAAGAATTTGACTTTGATGTGTTTTTAAGTTTATTTCATTCCACATTTTGCCTTGATTTGTTTGTTAAGTTCATAAAATCCATTTTTCTAAATATGTGTTTTTAGGTCATAATTTGGTATCTAGACTTCATAACTAGTTTCATTATAAATTTCTCTCCTTTATCGATCGATTTAACTTATAATTAGCTAACACAATTATTTGTTTAAGTATTTGGACTTATAAAACTGCTATATAACTTGTACTATCTAATACACTTACTATGATTTTCAGCATGTCAACCCCAAAATATTAAAGGTTGTGTTTAAATCGCATTTAAATAGATTATTTATATACTTAAAAACATATCTAGACTATTAATCGGAAAAAAAATATTGATTATGTATTACTATTTGATTTATTTCTTAGTATATAAAAAAACTACAAATTGACCACTTTCATTCTATAACCGCTGTTTTTGGTAAAATAAATCTACTCCATATTTTAAAACATGGAAATCACAAAAATTCTAGAAAAACAAACATTATGTAATACAAAATGAACATATATTTAATACACGATACAGATTGTGACAAAAGACCTATAAATTATATTTTATTTACGATCAAAAAATTTACAAATAGTAAGCTTCATTAATTGCATACATCGACACGTATCAAAATTTCCGACAGGTTTACTGCAATACCCAAGAAACAGTTAAAATGTGTAAGTGTGTACACATTTAAGAACATGATTTAGGAAAAAGGTACAATTATCCATGTTATGTTCAGCTCGAATTGTGGGCATTTATTTGATTAATTAATTACCTAAATTTTATGTTTGGACATTTATTATGTAATTAATAAATAAACCAATTATTCAGTACAATGTAGGCTTTGGATACTCTGAACAAAATCTTAATTTTTTTGAATTGAGGCACACACGTGCACTGCAGTTCACTGAATTTGTTGAGCATTGGGATGCATAATATTATGCCAATTTTTGGAGCATATTGCGTCTTCACGTGTTCTCAATTAAATCCTCACTAATTAAAAATTAGTTACTAATTACTAAATTTATCCTGATTTTCTATCCCATGATGGTGTATTATAATAAATATTTTTCAATTTGTGTGATATTATTGTAGTATATTATTAGGAAATAAAAGATTGATTTTGCATTATTTATATTATTATATAGCTTATTTTTATGATACTTTCAAAGTTGAGCTGATTTTGATGGATTGGGCTCTCTGATGGGCCGAGCTGATGTCATGGTTACATGAGTTAAAGCTTTTGGACTTCTTTATTTAATGTCTGATGGGCTGATCGGGCCTAATGGGCCAAACTGTTGTCGATTGATAATTTATATTGAGGATTATAATAAGAAGCCCAGGCCTGTGAGCTCGTTAGGTCTCCGAATCCATGGAGTTAACTTCAATTTGGGTCATAAATCCACTACCCAAAAGTTCTTATACTTGAATTTGTAATTTTTTATTATAAAATATTTTATTTTTCCCTTTTTTTAATCGACGTGGGAGGCTTTTAACAATTTTAGCTCATTGATATTTGTCATGCATTACATACATATATGTATAACTGATGTATCTAACCCAAAAAAGAATCTAAAAACTGAAAAACGAGAAATGTAATTAAGAGAATCTATAACTAAGGCCAACTCCAATGGAGCGGCAATTTGGCGTTGGTGGGCCAAATTGCTGCTCCAATGGAGCGGCAAATGAGGGCCCCACCCACGGCAAAATTGCCGTGGGTTTTAATTTTTTTTTTAATATTTTTTGTTTTTTTTTTGTTTTGAATTTAGTATATATATTTATGATTTAGTACAATTTGGTCCATTTACAATTAAACTCCTAAATTTTATAAATGTTACGATTAGATATATGTTATTTTTTTTATATATGTTATTTTTTTTATTTGATTATACAATAATAAATATAATTTAAAATATATAAAAATATTATTATTATTAAATAATCATTGTATAATTTTATAAGTTTATAAAATATAAAAAAAATATTAACTTGGATGAATATGTAATAAAGAATTAAATGTAAGGTGTTATTTGTAAAATATAAGAAATAATAGTAAATGAGGTTAAAAGGGAATATTCTGTGAAATATACTTTTAAAGTGAGATATAATGTTATACATTGGAGCATGATTATTGTAGCAGTCATTAAAATAGTGAAAAACCTAAGCTATTTTAGAGATCCCATTGGAGATGCTCTAACATTGACTGATAGATAACAACACGTACAAGCAAATTCAGGGGAATCGTCCAAGCAAGATTCCAGGTGGTAGTTTCTAGAATCTAAGACAAAAAAAGTTGGCATGTGATGTCTGGTAATGGAGGTTGAAAAATCTTTGGTCCAAATCTAAATGTGGTTGTAATATTTTGGGCCTCTTATTATTATTCTGGTCTTAGTTTTCACACCTTTTCATACACAAAAATTCAAATCAAATGTTTTCTTCTTTTTCACACTTTTCTATTACACACGTTTTCCCTTCTTTCTTCCGTTGTGAATTTGAACACCATTTTCCATCCAAGTCCATAAAAGCAACCCTCTGTTTTTTCATCCCTCTATCAATTTCTTGCTTTTTCTTTCGTGGGTTTCTTTTATTTTGGTAAATTTTCATTGTTTTTTTGAATTATAAATTTGGGTTTTTTTTTAAAAAAAAAAAATTGTTATAGTTTGTAAGAAAGAAAGATGGTGGGGGCTGTGTCTGTTGTGGGTTCATCATTGGTTGATTCCAAGACTTGTCCTTGCTTATGTTTTGATGCTTTGCCTTCATGCAATTTGAACGGTGGAGATTTGATTTCACAAAGACATGCGATTGGTAGAAAGCATGTGGCTCGTTTGGAATTGAGCAGTTCATTTCTTGATTATTCGTCCATGAAAGCTCTTTCGAGTGCTACAAAATCGAAAAAACAGAGGAAAAATGGGAGATTTGTGGTTGTGGATGAACTTGCAGGGCAGTATGAAGACAACTTTGAGGATGTCAAAACAGTATGCCTTTTTTTCCTTCTTTTTTTGGTAGTTTACGACAGTAAATTTTATTTCTATTTGTTGCTTTGAATCTTTATTTATAATTAGAATAATTATATATGTTAGTAATGAATAAATGCGAGAAAAAAAATCAAAAATTAAAATCATCAACACAGAGAACAAGATGACTTGGTTCGGCTATTAATGGTTATGTTCATTACCACATTTCAGATTCTAATTTTTTTTCCAAATCTCATATATACAATTTCAATCTGTTTATAAGTAAAACCCAGTAGGGATTACTGTAAGTTGGTTACTGGGATTTTGAATTTATTAAAAGTTAACATGCTCATAATTTTCACTTTCATTTTGTTCATATTAAGATATACAATTACTGGAAGTAATTGAATTTTGTCAAAAGTTTTAAACCCGAATCCTATCTAGAGTAAAATTTACAACTAATTGAGTGATATCATTTGTTATCGCTTCATATTTGACGTAAAATCGTTCTCTTTTTTGCAGCAAATTTTTGACTATTTCACATACAAAGCTGTTAGGACTGTGTTGAACCAGCTCTATGAGATGAACCCTACTCAATACCGCTGGTTCTATGAGTAAGAATTCCAATTTTGTTAAGCCTTTTTGGGCAAGTTCATTCACAATGCCTACCACATATATATATATATATATATATATATATATTGTTTTTAACAGTCTCTTGGTTACTAAAATACCACAGTTTCGTTGCATCAAATCAGCGTGGTTATGGGAAACGCTTTATTCGTGATCTTCAAAAGGTAAAATATTATCTCTCAAGGTTAATTAGGTTGTTAAAACATCATCACCAATCTGTCTTCCCACATCACAGTTTATATAAATTTTTTCACAGGAGAAGCATGAACTTGCAGAAAGAGTAATGGTGACTCGACTTCATCTCTATGGAAAATGGGTTAAGGTATTTATCGAGTGTCGAATTTTTGGATTCTTAATACTTAATTTTATCGTATTTATTTAATATGGGGTTTGTTTGTTGTGTAGAAATGTGATCATACTGAAATGTACGAAAGAATATCTGATCAGAACTTGGAGTTGATGCGCGAAAGGCTAATGGAGACTGTTGTGTGGCCTTCAGACACTAACACAGAGTTGGATGGATTTGAAGGATAGTTTGTTATTTCTGATGATGATGTTTTTTCTATCTGGTTTAGGTAGATTTTATATTAATGTGATTGACATACAGATTTATTGTATATCAGAAACTGTATATATAGATTTCATCTATGCCTTCATCTTAAAAGAGCATATTAGTTTCTGGTGTATTTGTTTCATAAGAATGTGAAAGATATATATACATATATATATATATATCATATTAGAAACTGAAGCAGAAAAATCAGATCAACACATTCAACCTGCAAGAAAAATGAAACTGAAGCAGAAAATCTACCTTGATTCCCAGGTAAAAATATATCATTTATCATTAATCATTACATTCAAATATTAAAGGGCAAAATTCCTATTTAAGTAAATTAAAAACCCACACAAATGGGACTCATAAGTCTTGACGCCTCGGACTTACAACTCTGCCAAAACCTTATTAGCAAACAAATGGCAGCAACATGAGTACAAAGAACATAAGCAATGACCAATAACAGGCTGAACTATTGATAGTTCAACTAACTTGCTTACTATGTCTATACAACGAAGCAAGTGCTCTAAGAAAACATCTCAAACTATTCACATAATCGACTGCATATGAATCACAGTAATACTCAAGTAAAATCTAAAAACCTGAAGGCACATTATGGTCTCAAAGACTCGGGGGAAGCAAATATATGTTCCGAAAACAGTACAAGCTCAAGCAACATCATGTGTTCCTTCAAAGGCAGATTATGTATATGATATATATATATATATATATGATCATGTTGAAGCATCACCAAACATCATCAACTGTGCAAGAGCCATTTTTGCTCGAAGCTGCAACAGAAAAAATGAAGAAAATAATTTAGCTACAAATGATTTTTTTTCAAATACCATCATAACTAATATATGTGTTTATTCACCTTTACGTCTAGGCAAGGATCATTGACCAGGTTCTTTATCTGAGAGATTATGCCAGCGTTCTTCAGTTCAGTAGCCCTGCTGTTTGAGCCTGGACTGCTAGGGAAGGTAAGATTTATAAGAGCCCATATAGTAACTGTTCGTAACCGGCTGTCAATGCTCTGCAAAAACTTGAGTAATAGTTTTTCAGTATCATTGCCAGTCTGTGGAAGAAGTTGGTTCATTACTGCTTGCTTGTGGAGCTCATTACCAGAAGCCACGTTGCTGAGGGTGTACATACCCTAAATGGTAAACAAAAATTGGGTCTATTGTGATTCATGATAAGCAGGAAAGATGTTGAATAGCAAGATCAAACAAATATGTAATGTCAAAAACCAGCTAGCAATTACTTCAGCATTTGGAGTATACGCACAGTACACACTGTGACAACAGAATTTCCTTTATG
This sequence comes from Verbascum thapsus, assembly GCA_963669365.1. Classification (NCBI taxonomy): domain Eukaryota; kingdom Viridiplantae; phylum Streptophyta; class Magnoliopsida; order Lamiales; family Scrophulariaceae; genus Verbascum; species Verbascum thapsus. Next base: position 12,394,560 of record OY770118.1, read on the forward strand.
GTGTGTTTGGATTGAAGGATTTGAAAACTATGGACTTCAAATTTATCGACAAATCCATTTAAGTTTGTTTGGTATGAATACATGTTATGATGGATTTCAAATCCCTTGGCTTCATTTTAAGCTATTTTCTCCACAAATATGGTGGATTTCAAATTACTCCATTTTAGAGTCTTTTGAAATCCTTCCTCCAAATCCCTTCCTCAAATCCAAATCACTCGATCCAAACACACCCTTAATCTTTGAACATTTCCCTCAATTGATCATCAATTCATAAAAAGGTCAATCAAGAAATTATCTGACATAGAACTCCTTACTTGAATCAGAACTTCAACTTGCGAAGTGCTTCGCAACTGCTTTCCAATAGCATGCAGGAGCAGGCCATCCTCCCCAAACACATATTCAATAGAGTACAGAGAACCATCCACGAGATTGCGGATAAAAGCCAAAGCTTGCTCTTGGACAGAAGCCTCAGGGTCTGCCATGATTAGCAGATGATGAATACACCGTCAAACACAAAAATAAGTTTCTTCAACATTACTGATAAGTAAAAATTACCACTAAGGAGGCTTATTAGTGTTGTTGATGTTAGTTCTGAGAAAATATCTTCTTTACATTTGTCATTTACATGGAATGTCAGATTCTTCAATGCCCACATAGCGTTGACCCTGATAGTTGATTCCATAGACCTTGTAAGCTGAACCAGCTGTTTCACACCTCCACATTGCATGAACAGAGATTTATGTGCCATAAAATTGACTACCACATTGCTTATTGCACCCAGAGCGGCAATCTAAATAAAGTAGGGATCCAATAGGAATACACATCAGTCGCCTACTAATCAATTTGAGAAAAGATACCAGACCGAATAGTACATTCAACTAAGGTAATCTGGCATAAATTTGGAAAGCATTCAACGGAAGATTCTGGCAGGCATCCATTCAAACTGGCAACTAAAAGAGTTAATTCAGGTATTAATAAGAAGTGTAGTGGTGAAAGCATAGTTATACAACCTATAGAAAACAATCAGCTGCCTTTTTTATTAAATTGGGGACAAACATTTGGGTGAGATGTTACAAGCTGCGATTATGCGAATGGGGCGGGGCAGTAACTTTTGATCTATGATTACGATAAGAATTTCAGAGGACACTAGCAGGGACAGGATGCAAATGAGTATAAATAATGTCAGAAATTATCTTAGACAAAAAGAAGTATAGCTGGACAAAAGAAATCTAACAACTGAATGAGGTTGAGCTCTGAAAATGCAAAATAAAATGTACAACTCTATGTTTGAGTCACAAAAACATTTCAAAGAATCAATTTTTATCGAATGATATCTTTCAATACAGTTTTGGCTAATCAATTTCTTCAGCAAATAGATCATATAAATAAAGGTGAACATTCTGAAGCAACATCATGGGCAAGTGATTGCTATACTAGATTTCTGAACTTCAAATGCAAAGTGGTCTTAACTTCTATTACATGCTTCCAGAAGGAAAAACGAAAATTCAAAAATAAATCTCAACAAAAAGAATCGAAATATACCTGGACAGAAGTACAGGAGTCATACAAAAGCTGAACCAACGGAATGGCCACAGCTTCATTCATAAATTGACCTGCACTTAAATTCTGAACAGTATTTTAGTTAGCAAAGAACAAAACGGATTTGGATGAGACAAAGGAGTATTGTAGTCTAATGAAGCAAACCTTGACAGAGCGAGAAACATTCTTCAAAAATATACATGCAGCACCACGCACTTCAGTGCTATCATGAGATAGTGCTTCTGCTACAACAGCTAACACCTATATGCAAGAGTAGATTATGAGTAACAAATTGTTAACCACTAGCTACCATTTAACCATGGCAAATGATGGAAGTACATGATTATAATCTTCCCTAGGCTAGCCAATTGATAAAATCTCAAAAAATATAGAGCAAAGAAAGACTTATTCCCTCCTATGGACACTGTATAAAATATGAAAAGGCAAGGTTTGGCATTAAATTAGGAAGTACAACATCACTGAAGGACAGCAGAGAAGGGTCAAAGAGTTATTCATATACAAAGGTACTAAAGAGGATTCACTATGAGAAGTACCTCCTAACAGTGAGAAAAAGAGATTTGGACAAAAGAAGATGTTATAATGGTTAGCAGGAAATTAGAGAATATCGACCATAATCTGTTACTTTCAGATCAAATTCACAAAATCAAGACAAGATGGAGAGAGCCCGTTTCCTCCCCTTACTTTGTGTGGGTATGATCAGTAGGGAAACCAAAACGACTTCTGGACTCCGAACCTCCACCTTCTGAAACAAACATCTTTTTAGCTACAAGAGGCTGTAAAAGGCTTTTAAATGAGAACATGTAAGAAAAAATGGATATCATGTCTCTTCATTACAATGAAAACGAAAGCACATAGTTCTTGTCTTCTTTTTTGCAGGTTATGGTCTACTTTTCCAATTTCCCTTGATAATGCATCAATGACAAGAAAAAAAATCATATTTTCCAGACTAAAGATTTCAAAATGGTCGAATCAAAGGATCATAACCACAAATGACAATCATTTTCAATTAATCTCAAAATCTATTAGGATATTGACCGATGTTCTTGGTTGACCCAGAAATTGCTAATGCCTGAAGAAGCATGCTGCAAAAGAATTAAAAAACAGCAAGAAAAACAAAACTAGAATATACACGAGCCTCAATCTAGAAGGAAATTGCCACATGTGAAAAAATCATGGTTCTTACAAAATAACTGACCTGTAAATCAATGACTCTATCCCTACAGCATTCCAACTTTGAGCAAAGATCACCCAGTGCTAAAAATAATCCTTGCAAACGCTTGGCTTGGAACGTACATGCCTTTATGTGCTCGCACAATTTGTCGGCAACATTTTCATCAAAGGCTACTTTTTGCATATCCTCCTTTCCAGTAATCAAACTAGACAAGACAAAGGGTGCTTCATCTCCAACTTGACCAGGATCATCGAGAAGCTCAAGTAAAATTAATACCAATTTTTTCTTGATTGATATCTCCTGAATATAAGATGTTGAAGTATTTCTTATACTGATCAAACACATACAGGCTAACAATCTCGTCCTAGGATGCTTATCCTTCATCAGTTCAATCACAACATTCACTGCCCTTCCATTTTCAGGCCCCATGAACTTTGAAGCAACTTCTGGATTTTCCTTGATCATAGTAGCCAGAGATTCTAAACTGGCATCCCTCTGAATCAGAGAACCTCCAAGAAGATTAACAAGCCTTTTTATAACTCCAGCTTCACTCAATTCCAGCTGCTCCATATTTGTCTGGCATGAATGAGTAATAATACTCGCAGCAAGACCAGTGACATTCTCATTCTTGCTATTCATTAATGAAAGGAGAAATTCCATGTTTTTCTCTTGAAGAAAATCGTACTTTGGAGCCAGTTTTGACTGATAAATCAACTTAAGAGAACGAGCAGCAGCATCAGTAACCTGTGGCATAGATTCTAAGTTAAATCGAGCTATGACATTAGCTATTATATAGAATAGCTTCTGAAACTATCTGTTATTAGCAATATTGCACCTTGACTTACGTAAAACATGTTACAATTGATCAGAAAGACAGAAGCATAACTATCATTTTTGATACAGACCATAGGATGTATAGATCTTTAGCTTCAAACATGTTTTCTCAGTCTACTATAAGATTTATTTGTAAGCATACTCTTTGAGAATTTCTGGTTCATTCTTTCGTACCTATATATTTTGTGAAACATGACCATTTGAATTTTGTTTTAGTCACAGTGTCACACTGACAACTGCGTCTAGTAGTTTTGTTAAATGCTGGATGAAATGAAATATTGGGATGATAACTGCACTCAAATTTCAGATCCTATTAAAATGAAAAATGTATGGATTAAACACAATCATATTTCAGTCATCCATTATGGTTGAGGGGATACTGGAGGCTAACATTCTATATCTAAGTTCTCACTAAAGGGAACCACAGTCTAAGACGATGGATTTGTTCTTACCTTATATGAAAAACATAAGTTAAAAAAATAAGACATGTACCCCAACCTCTTCAATTCATTTAAATTTCATAATAAATTTCTCATAAACGAGGAATATTGACTTGATAGACCTACAAAACGCAACTATCTTAGTTTTAGCCATATGAATGGCATGTTAATTAATATATTACACCACCAAACTCTGAAACTAGATGAATGTTAATGTCAACCTTGCTCGTTTATCACTTATTACCAGTTTCCATAAAGAGGGAAACGAAAACCAGAGATAGTAAAAACTAAAATCAACTAAAAGGAACTCACAATTAAATTAGATTTCCCCAATTCCATACAGAATACTCTACATCAATCAAAATACAGGTAAGAAAGCCATACAAACCTCTATTAACTTATAACAGAAAATTAACCTAATTTTGTGAAATCGACTGCAATCAAAGAAATTTCACACAAAAACAGAAAATTAAGTAAAATTACGGAATTGTTCGGAAGAAGAACAGATTATAAGACAAGAAATTGAAGATTAGACCTTGTCATTGTGATGAGAAATGAGAGTGAACAAAAGCGAAAAAGCGCCTGCATCCAAAACTGCCTTAACTCCGGCATCTAATCCACATGCAAAGCTTCCAATTACTGCGGCTGATTGGATCAACATAGACTCGTGCAACTCACGACTATAATTATTATCCCCGTCCGACGTGGAAGCTGAGGAGAGAATGGAGACAACGGAAGGCACAGCGCCAAGCTTTAAGAATAGGAGCTTTTTCGTACGGTTACCGATAATTTGGTTCTTCAAATCTCGGAGAGATTTGAGCTTAGAATCGTGTGGTGTGCGAGGTGAATTGAGGCGTCCGATCAGGTCCTCCGGACGGGTGGAATTTTGATTTGATGTGGCGGAGGTAGGCATGGTGGCGGAACGTTGTTACGTTTCTTTTCGGAGATTTGAGAATGTGAGAGCCGCCGAGCCGCCGCGTCGGAGGTGGAGGAGGGGATGTGTGAAGAGATGAATTTTCAGGTTTATTTTTAGTGCTCTCTCTCTATGGGATTCAAAAGGTAAAATCGTGATTGAGTTTAGACAACTACTTTTTAGATTCTTTAAACATATCAACAATTTATCGAACAATATCCGTTGGACTTAATTATTACTTTGAAATCTTTTTACAGCTGTATAGGGATGATATTTATAATATTTTAAAATGAAAATGAAATGTAACAACACTAATATCATTTAAAATAAATTATTATTTTTATAATATGTTATTAATAGCATTTGATATAAATAATTACAATTTTTTATAAGAAGTATTGTCAAGAAGACGGATTTAATTTGAATTTTTACATCAGAACAAGTAAAAAAAAAAAAATTAAATTTAACTTTCGTAATAAAATATTAGTTTAATCTTGAGTTTAGATTATATTATAATTTTGATGTTATCTGATTATATTATTAAAAATAAAAATTTAAATTTAGATTACTTAATTAGAACATTCTTCATATTGTTCTTTCATTACAATTCTTTTTATAATTTGAACAGAAATAGTTAGAGTAAGAAATTTAAGTGGATCAACTTAATTTCAGCAGTTTGAATGATGTAAATTTATTTTATGCACACCCCTAACATAGAGGAAACAAATTGAAACTTAAATATCATTCACTGAATTAAATTAAATTTAAACAATCATTTGATCATAAAGTAACGGAATAATTATGCACGTGCCACTCGTACGAGGCAAACCATATGGTATTAGATGTTAGGTCAATACTATGATATGACATGAATAACATGATTGATGACTTGTCATTCCCTGATTAGTGCTAATATGTGAATCGTTGTCAATTAATTAATAAAAGACTACCAATAATTGAGTAAGAATAGTTTGGTATCGAGAACATGATTTTTTGAAGACTTATCTATATGAACAATTATGTGGGCCTTAATCCCACTTCATTTTAATGCAATTCATTTATTTATAACATATATTCTTCACTTTCAAACCATAATTTTAATAAATATCAATTTGATGATAAAATTTTTCATTCAAATTCCCTATTACATCTCTTATTCTCCCACATATTCTTATTCTATCACATATTCAGACACGTATAATTCATAAATACAGTTATTACAAAATATTTACATATATAAACATTTAAACATATGTCAAACATGTATATTTTGGAACACCATTTAGAATATATAATTCCCTTCACTTTCCGTTGCCACACGAAAGAAGCTAGTTCAAAATAAAACGAAAAATACCGCAAAAAAGAATGCAACCAAGACCCATGTCTAAATCTCTCTACTCTACCAAATCTTCGCCCCAAATCTACTCAAAATCCCGCGTCAAATATGAAAAATGTTCAACGGGCCCCACAAAACCATTCGCAAAAACCCAAAAAAAAAAACTAGTACAAACCAATGAACTTCCACCATACGCCTCCAACCCCGAGCCATATAACGAGATTAACGATGGAGATCAAGAATCCATAGCCCCACCATTTAGCAAGAGGGACATAGCCAGCACCATAGAACACTGGTGCTGATCCTATACCGTAATGTGTGATCCCGCCCATGAGATTCGAAAGGAATGAGAGAACACAAGCACCGAGGTACGGTGGAGTGCCCAAAGCACTGGCTACAGACAAGAATGCAGTAAACATGGCCCCGATATGTGCTGCACCGCTAGCGAAGAAATAGTGGGAGTAGAAGTAGAGAAGGACGAGAATCCCGAAAGATAGTTGCCATGAAAGACCCAATCCGCCCACAAACTGCACGATTAGAAGAAACGAAAGCGTATAAGGAGATAGATACATTTGGTAATAGTCGGAAATGAATGGAAATAAAATGGTACCGAAAAAATGTAATTTGACAAAGAATGCGTATTATTAAGATGTGATGATTAAGCATCTCAAAAGATACTAGCAAGGGTTGCAAGTAGGGGTGGCAATTGGGTTGAATGGGTTGTATTTGGGTCGGGTCCATTTGGGTTGGGCTTAAAGTGGGTTGGGTCCAATTGGGTTCGTGTCAAAAAAATATGCATTGGACCAATAAGTACCCAAAGTGGACCCAATAAGGACCCATTATGAATCAAAGTGGTGTAATGAATTGTTGTAAAGTGTAAAATATAGATTATTAACTCAAAGTGTAAAATAGGTTGAACCCAATTTAGACCCAAACTAGACCCAAATTGAGCCCAATTTAAAACTCAGCTGGATCCAGATATTATTAAAAGCCAACCCAGTTGGAACTAAAATACTAAAATGTTAGGACCCAACCCATTGAAAACTTAGTTAGGGTTGGGTTGAAATATATGTATGGACCCAAATTGATACCCTGGTTGCAAGATAAAATCATAATATGACACTTCTAATATACTAACAAGTTTTGCAGGATAAAATCATACTATCGAACTCCTTTTAAAGGGTTGTTTCCAAAGATCAAACTCTTTTTCAAGGTTTACCATTAAATTACTCGACCGAATTATGCAAAATAAGTATGCGTATGTTAGAAGCATGGAATTGAGAAGTAAAGATACCTTAACGACAGTTTGGCTGAACCAGGAAATAAGGCCGTATTTGTTGAGATAACCAGCCATGGCAATGAGGGCAGCAAACCAAGTAAGAGTATCCCAAGCAACTGATTCAGCAAGGCATTCTTTCCAGGTCACAACACCAGTAACAAGTAGAACAGATAATCCCAGAATTGCTGCTGTAACTGCATCCACATTCAACATACTTCCAAAGATCCACAATCCTACCTGATATACAGTCGAAGTATACAGTTGCATTTAAGTACAAGAAAAAAAGTTCCCATTTTTCATCAACATATATGCAGTAGGAAATAATATATATGCAGCATTAGCTATATGCAAACCATACAATATAATTCAAAGTTTCGAGCTTTATACCGTGAGAAGTAAAGTCCCCGCCATGATGATCTCGTTCTTAGACATGGGCCCCATCTTCGCCAACCTTTCCTTCGCAAGCTTAGGTGCATCGGGGCTGCTTTTCACAGTCGGCGGATAGATAACATATAACAGCAATGGAACCACAATCAAGGACACTAATCCAGGCACAATGGCAGCCTTAGCCCAATCCATCCATCCAATCGGCATATTAATCGTGCTCAATGTCAAATTAGCCGCCAATGGGTTTGCAGCCATAGCCGTCAAAAACATAGACGATGAAATAACAGATGTCTGAAAACAAGTCAACATCAACCAAGATCCCAACTTTTCCTCAGTCCCATCACCCACATTACTACCACAAGCAACACAAAGGGACTTAACCAATGGCAAAAAGATTCCACCAGCTCGAGCTGATACAGATGGAATTGCAGGGGCTAAAAGGGCCTCACTGAACACTAAACTGTAGCCTAATCCTAAAGATGAGCTACCGAATAAAGAAACAAATTGATAAGCAATTCTGTTACCTAATCCGGTTTTGATAAAACCTCTGGCGAAAAAGAATGCTAACGCGATCAACCAGGGGATGGGGTCTCCGAAAGCTGAAAATGCGGCGGCGAAAGTTAAGGTTTTGGTTAGAACACACGCGCCGAGGCCCATCAACGCGACGGCTCCGAGCGGTAGGGGTTGGGTTATGATGCCGACGATTGTGGCTAAGAAAATGGAGAGTAGTTGCCACGCGATGCGCGATACGCCGGCGGGGGCGGGGACGAACCATAGGATGATTCCGGTTGCGATCGAGGCTATGAGTGGTTTGACGGCGGCGCCCTGCCACGGCTGAGGTGGAGGTGGAGGTGGAGAATATACTGCCGGCGCGGCGGAGGCGGAGGAAGCGGGAGGGATTGTGAGGGGGTTGCCTTTGGGGGAGATGGGGTTTGTGAATGGGACATGATCTGAATTGTTGACGGAGTTTTTGATGAAGGATCTGAATCTAGGAGTGAGGTTGATGGATTTAGGGGTGGCGGCGAGGCGGGGTTTGGGGGCGGAGAAAGGGCGGAAGCGGAGGTTAATCGAGGAGGTTAGTGCTAGAGAGGCCATCGTCACGACGGCGGTTTAGTGGTGGTGGTGGTGGTGGTAGAAAAGATCCAAGTTTTGAGTGTCGAAAATTAGGAAATGGTGAGTGGGACTGTGGGAGTGTATATGGGAGTGAATGTGGGGCCGTTGGATCAGAAATGGGGTTTGGAATATACGGTCTGAGATTTTGCTAACTCCGCCGGACTGACACTGACTGTCTTAAAACTGCATATATTTTTGTTATGTTTGGACCTTTTGTCTTTTTTTAAAATAAATTAAAAAGTATTATAAAAATTTACGTGAAAATAGAATGTATTTATTTATATTTATAAAAAAAATATTAAAATTATATAATATATTATATATTTTAGAAAGATGGTGATCGTAGTAAAATTAAAAAAATATAGATAGCGGCTGCAAGATTCTCTCGGCACTTTGGTTCCACTTTGCACGCACAATTAACGATAATTTTGGCTAAAAAAGAGTGTCTTTTTTTTATAAAGAAAAAGGAGTGAATAATGAAGTTAATGATGTTAAAATGAATGTGCTTGAAACCCTAATTAATTGATTTACATCATAATTGGGCCTTCAACCCATCACATCTGGGCTTCTTTGTTAAGCCCAATTAATATCAATCATTTAATATATCCTATCGGTTATCTAAAAGTATTGGGCTTCTCAACCCAATATTCACACTTGAAAATAATTTTAAAGCCCAATATCTTCAATAGCATAAGGGCCTCGTTGACTGGAGTCATCTGCATGAGCAATGGAACAAATAAGTCCAATCTATTTAGTAATAAGCCCATCGTGTTTTTAATGTTTATCTATTTACAGAATAGTTAATTAATAAATTTATTACAAAAAATTGTTGATGATAATAGTTAATTTCATATTCAGTATAATAAAAAATTATCAATTTCCTAATTACAGTAGAAACTCTATAAATTAATACTCACGGGACCACCAAAATTTATTAATTAAAAGAGTTATTAATTAATCGATAAATTAATAATTATTAATTTATGCATTAATTAATATTTTATTAATTTATAATAAAATATTTAATTTACAAAGACCATTCAAACTTCCACTTTACAATGCATTTACAATAATTAAAAAATATTTTCTATATAAATAAAAGATAATAATGCTAACACAAACAAACCATACACACACAACATGTCTTCCCATCTTAAAGGTGTGAAATAAAAAAAAATGATTGACGAGATTCGAAGAGCACTATGCAAACACAACAAGGATAATCCAAGTCTCACTCAAAAACAATTGCAATAATGGATGTTAGCAATTATGCTAGCTCAACAAGGATCATTTAAAAACAATTGCAAATTGATTTGCAAGGTGAAATTCATTTCAACAAAAAATAAAAGATAATTGAATTATTTCCAAGAAATCTTCATAAATCATTCATGTAATATGTAGTATATAAGGAATTATTAATTTATATTTTATATGGGGCCTATAGAAATTATCAAAAATATATTATCTTATAATTTTAGCGAATTATTAATTTAGCACCCTATTCCCGAGTCGGGACCGGCCAAAAATATTATCTTAGAGAGTTTATTAATTAATCGAGTATCAATTTATCGAGTTTCTACTGTATATCCCACTTGAAATAGTTGGTTGTGGTATTGATTCTTAATACTTTATGGATGGGAACTACCAAAATTAAATGGATTAATAATTTTGGTCCCCTCAATAAATTAAACAAGTATACATAGGGAGTTTGAGAGTCCATAACTTCATTTAATTGCAATTAATGTGGTAATATAATTGTTTATTAATTTCATCTATCACATCTGCCACATGCTTTACCAACTTGTCATTCAATTTCAAATATATAATTACTTCTCTTTGTCCAATGAAAGGTTGAGTCCCCAACCATATATAATTACTTCTCTATTATCATTTTCAATCGATTTAAAAGATAATAATTTCATGAGCTCTAATTAGTGATAATTTATCCCCCAGTTTAGAAGTTTCATTGTATTGTATTTCCAACATTCAAATCTAATCAAGAATTAAAAAAAATTGAGATTTTGTTTATAAAGCACTTATAAGATTATATGACTTCCATAAATATTTTTAATTTAAAAAATGACTAATTTGTGTCCATGTTAGTATTTTATATTAAAGTTACTATAAATAGATGACAGGAAATAGTGACATCCAAATTGTTGAAGATTCGAGTAAGATGTGATTGTAAATAATTTCTTCACAAATCATAATTATTATTTAATTATGATTATGATAACTTAATAAAAAATATAGGTTATTTTAGGCTGCCAACTTTTACTTTAGTTGTAAATAAATTGCATGTCAAATGGGGAGTTGTGTGTACTTTGGTGCAAATAATTCAGTTAATATTACATTTATTTTATAAAATACCATAATAGACTTAAAATTTAAACATTTATTATCATAATCGTAAAATATTTGTTCGTGTAGTATTAAAAAGTAATAAAATACATTTTTTTGGATGAATAAAAACTTTAAATTGGTGTTATTACATCTTACACTAGAAGTTTGTGTAATTATTTTAAATCATTTTAGATGATCATACTATGTGTTAGATAAATATCTCAGATAATATCTTCTTTAATTTATTTAATTTACTTATATATCTCTAGTATTTTTTCTATTCTTATCATTATGGTCTTGTAATAAATGCAGTAAACAAAAAGTACGTATTAGTGACGGGCTCATGCAAATGGATCCAAAAGTGGTTGCAGAATAAGAATGGCACAAATTTGAAACTATGACCACAGCAATGGAGGTGGTATAAATAGCAACAACAGCTTGTTGCTATTATATTTACATGAGAATGGGGGATTTTTGCAATGATTTAGAAAGAGATATAAAAGAATTGAGGGATACATTTAACTCTGGAAAAACAAAAGAAGAATCATGGAGAAGATCCCAGCTCAACAATTTGCAGACACTTCTTGTTGAGAAAGAAGATGATATTTTCGAAGCTCTTCGTCAAGACTTGGGCAAGCATCCTGTCGAGTCTTTCAGGGATGAGGTATATCTATATCTATATCTATCTATATATATATATATGGGTTGGCTTTTCTTGTTCATCTTCTTCGTGTTGCTTTCAGGGATGAGGTATATATATATATATATATAGATACATACATATATATATATATGCACTGACTTTTCTTCTTCGTCTTCGTCGTCTTCGTTTTGCTTTTGTTAAGAATGAATATGTTTTATGCAGATAGGACCCTTGATAAAGTCTGTGAAATTTGCATTAAAAGGGTTGAAGAAATGGATGTCAAGCAAAAAGGTTCACTTTTTTTTTCCCTCTTTTCAATCTTATAAACTCTTATTCATATCTTCATGTTTATTCAAAACAAGTTCATTAATGGTATATATAACAACAGGCTGATTTGCCATTAGCTGCATTTCCATCAACTGCAGAGTTAGTCCCCGAGCCCCTCGGTGTTGTCCTCATAATTTCATCCTGGAATATGCCTTTCGGTATGTATATATAATTTCGATTTTACCTTCACAAATGGTATCATTCTCTTACCATTATTTGTTCTTGCAACCTTGTTTCTGTAAATTTTAGGACTGTCATTTGAAGCACTAATAGGAGCCATAGCCGCTGGTAACACAGTGGTTTTAAAACCATCAGAACTTGCTCCATCTTCGTCCTCGATTTTAGCCAATTTAGTCCACTCTTACTTGGACCCAAAAGCTGTAAAAGTCATTCAAGGTGATGTTTCAGTTGGTGAAAAGCTATTACAACAAAAATGGGATAAAATCTTTTTCACAGGTTTGTTATAAACATAATCATCAATCTTGTCAAAATCAAGTCTTTATTCGTCTAATTTCGACTCTGCAAATGTACCAAAAGGCAGTTCGAAAGTTGCCCGTATAGTCATGACAGCTGCAGCCAAGAATCTCACTCCAGTTACTTTGGAGTTAGGAGGAAAATGCCCTGCAATTGTGGATTCTATTTCCAGTTCTTGGGATAAAAAGGTAATATATCATTCATCTCAAGACACAAAAACAGTATCTAATTCATGATGATTTTGTAATAACGATGTTCTCAGATTGCTATAAAACGTATACTTGCTGCAAAATTCGGGACGTGTTCTGGGCAAGCCTGCATAGCCATTGATTATATCCTTGTCGAGAAGAAATTCTCATCCACTTTGGTACTATAAACATAACATATATATATATATATATATACACAAACACGTACCATTTTGTATGACATTTTTGATCCAACTTCGATTCTCGATTCAGGTAGAACTGCTGCAGGCTGGCATACTTAGTATGTTTGGTGAAAACCCACAAAAATCTGAAACTATTTCAAGAATAATCAACAAAAACCATTTTTCGCGTTTAACGAATCTCTTAAATGATCCAATGGTTCAAGCTTCTATTGTCCATGGCGGTTCACTAGATGAAGATAATATGTAAGTTTTCAACAAAAATTAAGCTCGATTCAATTCAAATCTATGTATAAAACTTAAAGATTATAACTTTGCAGGTTTATCGAACCAACTATATTGGTTGATCCTCCGCTCGAAGCTGGAATCATGACAGAAGAAATATTTGGTCCTTTACTTCCTATAATCACTGTAAGAAGCTGTTTCTTGTTATTTGTAATAAAACTGGTTTACTGCAGATTAAAAGATACATTTTTGTTCTTATGAAAGGTGGAGAAAATTGAAGATAGCATTGAATTCATCAGAAATATGCCTAAAGCACTTGCTTTATATGCATTCACTAATAATGAAGGGCTCAAGAAGAAGATTTTGTCTCAGACATCTTCAGGAAGTGTTTGTTTTAATGATGCTATAATCCAAGTAAGTTTCAGATTTTCTTGTTAACCCCTCTAATCTTTTAAATTACACATACCCCCCTCATCTATGCATCTTTTAAATATTATCCCTTTTTTTGCAGTATGTTGCAGATGCATTACCATTTGGAGGAGTTGGTGAAAGTGGGTTTGGAAGGTATCATGGGAAATTCTCATTTGATATGTTTTCACATGAAAAGGCAATTATGAGAAGAGGGTTTTTGGTTGATTTTTGGTTCAGATATCCTCCATGGACTGATTATAAGTTGAATCTCTTTAAATCTGCTTACAGATATGATTATCTTGGACTTCTTCTAGTCATGCTTGGCTTAAAAAAATATTGAATCTTATATGGAAAAAAAGGGTATCTTTTTGAGCTGTTTGTAATAAAATGAAATGAATTGTGATATTTGATTATACAGAAAATTTTCATTATGTTATGCAATATGTGATGCTACAGGTATTAACATCAAATGTATTTCTAATCAATTATGCAACAGCAATCAATGTCACCAAAATGGGCTCACATATTGTAACACAAAGATGGCATATTTTTGTGAGATTCTACACAAACATGTTATGGAGTATTAACATTCTTCTTTCCAAAAGTCAAAACCGAAAAAGAAAAAGAAAAAAAAAAAAAAAAGAACCAGTTGATTAGCCTAAGCTTGCTGTGAGATTGAAGAGGTGCTCTGCCACAAAGGCCTTCCCAAAATGGCCCTTCCATGAACACCAAGATATGCAGCATTTAACCTAAGAGGCAATTGTATACATTAGAAAACATCAATTAAAGCCATTAATGGATAAAATTCAAATTCATACTATATGAACTCAGAAATTCACAGGGATGAAGAGATTACTTGTCAACATCTGGTGTAGCTAAAGGATCACGAATTTCCTCTCTGTGTTCGATTTGTGGATGAATACCTGATAAAGCTGCCACATCCTGAGCCCCTTCCACCTATATAACAATAGAGATAAATACGAAAATCAGATTTTATATCGTAAGCATTATCAAACACTTGTTTTTTAATCCAAATTACACATTTTCATGCCTATATAAAACCAAACAATATTAACACAAGAGGGCCCACATCACATTCACCATAAGCTAACTATTAGAGAATCGAGAATGAAGCGCGAAACAAGGTGAAAGTTAATTTACCTGATGAGGGTATTGTGGGTAACCAGCATATCCACCATACGCATACGCAGAAGGGTCCTGAGTGGCTGCATAAGCATAGGCATCATAGCCTTGTCCATAACCATAATAAGCACTCCATTGATTTGGATCCGCCGATTGACCCCACGAACCCGTAACATCCTACAGTACATAAAGATTGTTTATTAAAAATTGATAAGAAAGATGTTAAAAAAATCAGTTTTTATAAGAATAAGAACTGAAAAAATTGAATATTTCCTAAAAAAATGACCTGTTTTGCTGTTGGACTCCTTCCCCAAGAAAGGCGTACAACTTGTTGGCCGATGACAGCACCTTGCATCCTCTGGATCGATTCTTCTGCAGATGTTCTTCGCAAATAAACAGAAAATGAGCAAAACTTATTACATATGTAAGGAAATGTATGCAAAGAACTCAAAATGAGTTATCTATACTGAAAAACAAGGTCTTAATAAACTCATGTATAAGTAATATGAGACAAAAATACCCACTTAATTCATTAATGAGACATAAACAACACAAAAATACAGGGGAAAAGGGTTATTTTATTTTTTCGTTCGTTTATTGCCAAGTGTTCTGTATATAAAAGCTTACCTTGCAACAAACTGCACAAAACAACAACCCTTGGATACAGGGATTTTGACATAGACAACATCCCCGAATTGTGAAAATATTTGTCTCAGTTCATCTTCAGTTACATTAGGATCCAGATTACCAACATAAACCTGCAATTCAGCAAGATAATTAGCAACTAAAAATCGTGTATGGAGATAGGGAAATCTAAGTGGTCGACTTACAGTAGTGTTATTTATATCATTATCCACTGGGGCTGTTTGCACCGGTGCAGTGTATACTGGAGCAGGATACACCGCTGTCAAAGAAAAGAAAAAAATAAATTATCCAACTTCACCATTTTTCTTAAAATCACCGCTTTAAACCATTTTCAACAAAAAATACATTTTTCAATGTCAATTTTTCATTCCCCTGTATAGCAACCTTTCAATCAATACATTCATCACTTACACCATCTCCCATCAATAACCACCTACTCCAACCATTCATTCTTTTCTCTTTCTTAATTTTCACTATTTCATTAATCACATAATCATAACTCAAATAACTAAATCAATCATATTCTAAAAACATTTAAAAAACATAATACACATCACACCATTATCAACAAGAATGCACATACTACACCTGCCCAAAAAAATTAAAACATTTACTCAAAAACATAAACAAACAAAGCCTTAACCTTTTTACCTGCAGGATACTGTTGGGGCACACCCGGGGTTGCTTTCTTAGGTGTAGCTGCGCTGATTCTCATGGGCCTAGTTGAGCAATACATCCCATTCATCTCAACCATGGCTCGATTTCTTTCCATCTCATCAGCAAACTTAACGAACCCATATCCCTTAGAACGCCCAGTGTTAGGATCTGTCACCACTTTTGCCCCTCTAACAGATGAATAACTAACTCGAAAAGTCTCCTGTAATAGATAATCTGTAACATCCGGCGCTAAATCACCTACAAAAATAGAGTGCTCGGGCCCCACGTCAGGACGTCGTTCGCCTAGCCCAGAAGATGCCCAATTCAATCTGAAAGTTAGTTCGGTCCCAGGAATCTGTGCTCCGTTATAGGATTGCAGAATGCTTTCTGCTAGTTGATGCGATGAAAACTCGACGAACCCATAACCCTCGGGCTGGCCTGTGATTTTGTTTCGAATTACCTTAATCGAAAGAACCTGTATTTGAAACATAAGGACAAATTAGTTTATTTAGTCAAGGAAACTTATATTTTTAAGTGCGTGCATCGCAAAATCCTATCATCAACCACAAGTTTACAAAAAACAAAAAGGCAAATAGCATGAACCCTAAAATATCAAAAACTTCATTTAGCTCAACCATTTTTAGCCAAGAAAAGAACGTGAAAGAAATTATCCAGCAGTCACTGAAGCAGTACCCACCAAAACCAAAACCTGCATAGAGAGTAAAAATTGCAATTGCCACGGGTGGCTTTCGGAGTTACAACTAATATTCTCACTCTCCTAACAGGGCATAGAATTAGTGGTATTTTCAAGAATTCGTCATCAAATTGTGGGGCGAACATTGTGCCGAAATTGTTGTCCACTGAACTATTATCCCCACCCACCATTGCGCACACTCAACAAATATCAAACCCGGAAACAAAAAGAACAAAAATCGCCAAAATTATTATATGTGTATTCATACGGTACCTCGCCGGTATGCGAAAACCAGCCGCGCAGATAAGACTCGTCGGCCCAGTACGGCAAATCCCCAATCCATAGGGTTCGTACTTCTTCCAGCGTTGCAGGTTGGTGATACGGCACCGTTTGCGCGCTCATCATCGCTTCTCACTTCTCTGTATATTTCACCTTTCACCTGATAATAGCGTAACAATTGGAAGTAGCCCTGATTATGTGATAGTATTTTGCATTTTGCACCCTCAACAAACATTAGTTGGTGTTTATGCCCCCATAATAATTTTAAAAGGTCTAAATTAGTTTTGTATGTTTTCATATACGCTCTAAAATTAATTTTATATCTCAACATTGAATACAAATCCTTTTCAACCCATTATATTATTTCACCAACTTTTCACTCGAAACAATTAATTGTAAGGAATTATTATTTTTTAGACTAAATTAAATGTGTTCTCTTATCTCAAGAATTAAAAGTTGGTTCTATTTTATAGATCTTTTATTATTTCTTAAAATCGATAAATTTGTATTGTAGAAATCTGTTTTTTTCTTTTTTTACTATTTAGTATCAAAACGTTTTATGCATTTTTAGAGTTCTAACATATTAGATGAATAAATAAAATAGATTTACCCAATCATATCAAAAAATAGTATCTAAGCAAGTCAGGATGTAGAAATTTGATTACTCATTCATTAAACCGAGATCCATTAAAAAAAAGGAATTTGCATTGAGTATTGATGATAAATGAAAAGAAAATACAACCAAGCTTTAAATGAAAAGGAACCAATAGCAAGGATCAACCACTTGCATATTTGATTTCTCAAACATACAATATAAATGAATAGAAACATATAATTAAGAACATTGAGGATGACAAACATTTTTATATTTGTTCAG
This sequence comes from Verbascum thapsus, assembly GCA_963669365.1. Classification (NCBI taxonomy): domain Eukaryota; kingdom Viridiplantae; phylum Streptophyta; class Magnoliopsida; order Lamiales; family Scrophulariaceae; genus Verbascum; species Verbascum thapsus. The sequence goes on from OY770118.1 coordinate 12,412,699, forward strand.
GCTTTGGGACACAGGAAATAATATATGAAGTTGACATATTCCTTAGTATTGGGTGGGAGGAGGAGGTGAGGTGTAGTAGTAAGGTGGTGGTGGAGATGGCGGTGGAGGTGGTGGAGATGTGTAGTAATACGGTGGAGGAGGAGAGGGAGATGGTGGAGGTGGTGAATTATAGTGATACGGTGGTGGTGGTGGTGAGCTGTAGTAGTATTTCTTTGGTGGTGGTGGTGGTGATTTGTAATAGTATTTTGGATGTTCTGCGTGCTTAGGCGGTGGTGGTGACTTATAATAATATTTTGGATGCTCTATGTGCTTCGGAGGCGGTGGTGATTTATAAACATATGATGGTGGAGGTGGTGAATTATAGTAGTACTTTGGTGGTGGTGGCGATTTGTAGTAATACTTCGGATGCTCTATGTGCTTAGGAGGCGGTGGTGACTTGTAGTAATATGCTGGAGGTGGTGGTGATTTGTAATAATATTTTGGATGTTCTGCATGCTTTGGGGGTGGTGGTGATTTATAGACGTATGCTGGTGGAGGTGGTGATTTATAGACATATGATGGTGGAGGTGGTGAGCTATAGTAGTACTTCGGAGGTGGTGGTGGAGATTTATAGTAGTATTTTGGATGTTCTGCATGCTTCGGAGGTGGTGGTGATTTATAGACGTATGCTGGTGGAGGTGGTGAACTGTAATAGTATTTTGGCGGTGGAGGTGGCGATTTGTAGTAATATTTTGGATGTTCTACGTGTTTAGGAGGCGGTGGTGACTTGTAATAATATTTTGGATGATCTGCATGTTTCGGTGGTGGCGGTGATTTATAGACGTATGATGGTGGAGGAGGAGACTTGTAAGAATAAGGTAAGGTTTTGTGGTAAACATTTAGGTGATGTGGTGTCGGTGGTGATGCATAAACATATGGCTTATCGGCAGTAACTTGAGTTGCGAAGATGCATAGTGCCAAAGCACACATGAATAAGGGCAAGTGCCCTTGTTTTACAAGGATTTGCATTTTAGTAGCTACAAGAAATTAGAGAACAATTTTAGTTATGAAGAATAAGAGTATGGGTAAGGTTTATATAGTGATCAAACTATACAAGCTCTAAGGTTAATGGGCTGCATTTAGATCTGGAACAAGACTTGGTAATCATATAAATAAATTGATTAAAATTCTTAATATTATTTGAACATTATGATAATGGAATGCCACTTATAAATACAAATTAAGTTACATACAAACTTTTAACAGAAAAAAGTCAAATACAATTTGTTTATAGTGCTTTTTGCTTTCAATTAACGACTTTGCTTTTCTCTTTGCATAGACGTGATTGCAAGTATCTTGCACAAAAACACATAAGTTGGTCGGAGTAGAAGAGGCTTTAAAAACTCAATAGTACCTATCACTCACAAGTGTGGGTCAAAACTTTCAAATTTCAAAAAATTATATTGACATTGTCGTTCATTCCATGATATGAAACGTTCAATTTAACAATAAATTGTTTATGCCCATTTGCCCCTATAATGTACATGATTCCAATATTATGGATAATATAATTGAAAAATCTAAGAAGGGTGTACCAGGGCTTTTGAAAGGAATCTCAAACTATCAATTTTATAAATTAAGGACAACAAAAAATTGACAATTCAAGTAAGAGCCATTCATGCATCTTACACTCATATTTTCATATTCGAAACAACGGTAGCTAGAAAAATCGAGCTTAGTTCCTAAACCCAAAGGGTGAGGGAGAAAGTAAGAATTGACAGAAGGCAAATGAAGTAAGTATATTCAACTATGGAGCATATTATACCAAGTCCTCTAATCTGATCCAAATCATGGGTATTTTGAATAAAATTTAGGCTACTTGGAACAATAATCATAGAGTTGACATGTAAGAACATGGTTTGAGGTTCTTTTGCATCAAACATATAATCAATACCAACTAGGTACTATGTAGATGGCTGTATATAAATGGAACAATTCCATACTTATCTTAATCATCCAAGAAAAAAGCCAATTAAGCCATAGGCTTCTCCTCAATCAAGCATAATTGAGGTTATCCAATATGGGATCCCCATGTCAATGGTCTATAATCATATATGCTTTGGCAGTTTGCTTTATAGCCACCAGCATAGCAGCCAATAAGCCATATATTTATGCTTCGCCACCACCACCACCTCGGCCTCACTACTACAAGGATCCTCAATATTATTATAATTCGCCACCACCACCACCGGCAAAACACTACTACTACAAATCTCCTCCACCACCTAAGCAACCTAAGCATTCACACTATTATTACAAGTCTCCACCACCACCACCACCAGCAAAACACTACTATCACAAATCTCCTCCACCACTGAAGAAACTCGAGCATCCACACTATTATTACAAATCTCCTCCACCACCAGCAAAACACTACTACTACAATTCCCCTCCTCCACCTAAGAAACTCGAGCATCCACACTACTATTACAAGTCTCCTCCACCACCAAAGCACCTTCAGTATCCATCTTATTACTACAAGTCACTACCACCACCAAAACACTACTTTCAACATACCCCTTACTATTATAAGTCACCTCCACCTTTATCGTATCACTACAAATCCCCACCACCCCCTTCACCATCTCCGCCACCAACTTATCCCTCCAGCTCATCTCCTCCTCCGACTCCTTCCCCGCCTCCTCCATCCATTAATAACTCACCCCCTCCGCCATCCACATCACCGCCTCCATCATCTCCTTCTACACCCCCTCCACCACTGCCATCACCCCCTCCACCATCTCCTCCTCCACCATCCCCTTCTCCGCCGCCTCCACTACTCCTGTCTCCACCGCCACCGTTCCCTTCTCCACCTCCACCCCCTCCACCGTTCCCTTCTTCACCTCCACCCCCTCCACCATTCCCTTCTTCACCTCCATCGCCTCCACTACTCCCGTCTCCACCGCCTCCACCTCCACCATTCCCTTCTTCACCTCCACCACCTCCACCGTTCCCTTCTCCATCTCTATCTAACCCAGAATGAAGCGCTACTAATCTTACAACATATAATGTGAGTCAGGATTGAAAGGGAATACAATTTCCCTCGACTATATTTTTTAGAATCTTGTAATTGGCACTTAAATCCCCTAATAGTAGGGTCTTCAAACAGATCTGAATGTTCTTATTGGAACAACCATTTGTCATGTATTGTTTCCTTTTGCATTATTTGTCAAACCAGCAATTTCACAAGATATCATGCACACCATAAAAAATCAACACATAGAGAGAGAATTCAATGAAATTCTAAAACCATTTTAAAATATAAAGGCCATATGAAGTTGAAGTAAATATATGATCCAAACAAAGTCTTATATAGGGAAAACCAAAGCAGAGAAAGTTGTAGGAAAAAAACACTATAACATAGAACAAAGAACAAAGAAGGAAAAAATGAAGCCACCATCCTATACTGAGAAGATAAATGTTCACTGTTTTGGGACATCAATAACCACCTCCTTATAACAAATTGGGCAAGCCTGTTATATCAGCGATTTATTAGCAAAATTATGACCAGAGCACTTCTTAAATCAAATAGGAAGGTTAGTTGACTTACTTTGTTGATACTAAGCCATCTGCTCCCACAACCAGTATGGTATAAATGTTTGCAAGGAAGAGTCATTCGCCTATCACCTCTTTTATACTCCATTTGACAAATTACACACCTTTTTAACACAAAAAGATAAATCCAATTAATCACTGGAAAATTGAATATCAGCCTAAAATTACTCTGAATATCTCAAACGTCACGTGTTGAGGGAACCAGCTTAAATAAAAAGGATACCGGAATGCCGGTAATGACAATTATACATATCGTCTTTCTTTGCAAAGATAATGTACCAAGGCACAGATGCAATTACTTATTGGAGGCATCTGATCCAGTTCTTTTATAAAGCAAGAACTTGATGAATCCAACTCAGTATATATTAGACAACCTAACTTTACCTACGGGGTAAAACGGTATCTTGCTTTCAGTTTACAAGCATGTCAACCAAATATAAGTGAAAAGTCAGCATAATTATGACAATTGACGAGAACAGAACTGGTAACCGACAACATCAACATAACCATAAAAAAAGGCAGTTACCCTATTACATTAGCAAAACGCCTCGTATGCCACCGTTGCAAGCATAGAAATCAGATAATTGAACTAGAGCTTAGTAAAGGATAAGACCGAAGAATAAAGTATGCTTCTGTAGACACATATCCCATCGAAAGGTCTATTGAGTGTTATCAATAGGACTTGGCTGGAAATAAGAACCTTATATCTCACCTTTCACCTCTGATTTTCTTTCTTGAGAATAAGCCGCATTTGAACTTTGATGTTGGAAGCAAAGCAATTTGATTTTGAGAGAGACCCCTGCTTTGAGTTCCAACTGCTTCACCTAGCTCAAGTAACTCCTGTAGAAAGATTCAAAAAAATTTAATGTATGTTCTTCAGAGAATACCATAATGCATATAGCAACTTATATTATTGATCAACTAAATGCATATGTTATTTCAGGGCAAATACTTAATGAATATATTACAACTCCAAACTAGTCATATCAGGACAGTCGCTTGAAAAACTAATTTCCCATATAATAAGAGTCACAGCCTCTACTAAATAAATTCACATAAAAATCTCAAAGGAAGCAAATGAAGCAAGAAGCCTGCCATCAATGTTTTGCTGAATTAAAGAACATACTATGGGGTACTTGATCCCAACACATGAAACTCAACAGGATCTCATCCTCGTATGTTGCTTCTAAAGGAAGCGTTGTCTAAAATTGTCAAAAACCAAGGACAAAAATTAGGATAAATTTCTGAAAGTTTTAGAAGTCCAGAACATCCTATCTGGAGTATATTATTAACTAAAATATGACCTACAAGGATATGCAGCAGATAGATTGACTCAGTTTTGTTCCAGGAGTTCTATAACAATATTTTGGATATTTAGATGAAGCATTTCAAACCTCATATGTCATGTTGTCAGGATCAACATTATCTTGCCAAACAACCTGCAATAACTCAAATAAAATAAGTAAAAAAAATAGATTAAGTACCTTTGATCTTAAATTATATATTCTAAAGGAAATAGCCTAAACTGGCAAAGCTCTAGATAACATAATCATGAAGTAGAAAATATATTACCTCATTATCACGATCTCCGTGATGATGCCTAGGACCTAAAATTGCAAGGAAAATGATTATTTCAAAGGTTTTAAGTTGTGGCATGCCAAAATGTGAGGTTTAAATGCAGATGGGAACACATCATCGCAGTAGAAATAGCAAAATCCAGAAACAAATAAAACAAGCACATCAGAGGGCAGTTGTTATGCCCATGAGCGACTGTAATACACATTGCATGAGATAAGCTCATCGCAGAGAGTTATATGTCTGCTCTCCACGCTCTCCAAACATGTTCACGAAGAGCTATCTGTCTGTTCTCCACAGTCTCCAAACATGTCGTAGTATTATAATTTGGGAGCAGAACTATTTGTCATTTACTCCAACATAGAACAATAAGCAAAGAACACAGAGATAAACTTCGTATTAAAATTTCCAAATATGAGATACAATTAAGGATGCTGAGAGAAGAAGCTGTAAGCCGTAAAATATTATTTGTTTCAATAATAAAAGAACAATTTCCTTTTTTTGTGGTAACCACTGTAAGGGACCAAGGAAGAAAGATCTATCATGTCTTACACTCTATAGGACGAGCATGCGAAGTGGACCTTGAATTTCCTTCTTGTTGTATGTGTGAAACTGTAGCCTGGTCATTAGCCACCACTGAGGGGTTTCCCAAGTGCCCGCTATAGTCTTCAGTCCCTGGGGTATTATTGTTAACCACATAGCCATTCCCATATTCATAGTACGAGAAACTTCCGGGTTCAGATACTGCGAATTTGTATAAACTTGTATTTGTTGTTGGGTATGCATTGTAAGCATTCTCCTGTATATAACTCAAATCAATCAGACAAATGATTCTCGGTATTCAAGCTAAACAACAGTATGAGCAAGTTTTTTCCATATACAGTTTTTGCTATTGTACCAATTTCGTAGCAAGAATAAACGAGAATCTTTTAGTATTTCAGCTTCCATAAGTAAAGGCTAGAGCGCCCACAATTAGATGATCAGCATATCGATAATGGGTGCGTTTAAACCAGTTTGAAAACAACTAAGCTGCCCAAGCTCGTATGTAGTAACAAACTACAAATCCTGAGGCTCGACATTAGTACTGAAGCCAATCTTGAATGAAGTTTTAGTCAAAGAATTTATGCTTTCCTAGGACAGCTCAATTAGATTACTGTAATTACTTTATAGATCAGCGAGGAGGTCAAGCAAAGATAAAGTAGTTATTGAATAAGCACTTTGCCAGTTCTAAACCATCTTGAACAAACATCAAATCAAGCACACCATAGCTAGATAGGTGAAAGTTGAAGTTTTCATCATCCAAATTTGCAAAATCTTCTAAACAAAATCAGAAAAGAAACAATCAAATCTTAATTGAACACAGTTCACAAAATCCGATCATATTTTTGTTGGACAGTGTACCTGAACATAATTTGCGTCCGCGAAAATATAATTCACATGGTCATAAGTAAGACCTCCAAAAAAATCTACAAAACTTCCAATTGAATTATAGGGCGTGGAATGGTTTTGGTAGTGAACTTCCATTTGCGGATCCCAGCTCATCATCTACAAATCTTTCTGAACAACATATAAATGTAGATCAAAGATAGTGGTTATTATCCGTATTACGTTCAGAGTTCCAATTAAAACAAGTTCATCTACTCACCAGTAATTTCTTTGCCAAATTTGAGCTCCGGAGCAGAAAAAACAAATTTGCAGAATTCAATCTTCCCCTTTCACCTGAAACAATTAAATAAACCTTTAAACTAATTTCTTATTTTCCTCGAGAACACTATTTTCTCGAATAAAGTCAGAACTTTTGTAGAGAAATTAGCAGAGTCAATATAATATGTAATCCAGAAAGAGTTCATATGACCAAGAAAAAAAAAAGATGGAAAGAAATACATTGAACAAGAAAAACATGAACAAGATCAAGAACGGATACATTTACACAATTACAGTGCAATTATCGAACCACATTCGCTCATGAACCTTCAGTTATTGAAATTGTATGCATGCCACAATTAAAGTTGACAGAGAAAATTCGTAAGTTAAAGAAAATTACACATTTTCTTGAAAATTGAATGGATCGTCAGAAAAATTAATGCGCAAAAGCAATAAGAAAATCATAATCAGCACCATATTTTAAACACATCAATCTTCAGCGACACGAATTAACGGAAATTAAACCGATTTTCATGAAATAAATCAATTTTGCAATAAGAAAGACGGAGCAAAAACGAACTAGATTATGAAGCAATCAATTGATAAAGAAATTGATCCATGGATGAAAAGAAGAGATTAAAGAACCGACATTGATCGCTGGTGTCTTCGTCTACTGATCAAAGACATATACTCTCTCTCCTTCTTCTTCTTCTCTCTCTTCTCTCTCACAATGTGTGAATTGATCTCATTTAAAACAGAGGAGATGAGTAATGTGTCTGTATACCTTTTGTCTCGTTCTATTTATCCATAGCACAATTGCAATATAATGATTTTGAAATCGGAATAATATAATTAAACTCGATTAAATTGATATATATTTTTATTTTTTTTGGCATATATCAGATATTCTAGCGAGACTCGAGTCATCACTTGAAGGTTCAAAAACAACAATTTCAAATTGATTTTATATGGTGAATCGAATAATTAGATTTATTTATATATAAAAAATGATCACCTGAAACAAATTTCCAATTAAGTTTGCGAAATGAACAAATATAAGGGCCAATTGGATGGCACGTTCATTTATGAAAAAAAAAATTCATGGTAAAAGTAAGGAAAAAATATTTTTAGGAGTAAGAAATATGACGTGAGATTTGTGTTTGGAGAATTTTTTAAGAGAAAAATATGTAATGATTATGGTTGATGTGATATGTTTTTTGTTGTGAAAAAGATGTTGTATATAATAAATCATTTTAGTCAAAATCATCGATTTAGATGTCAAAAAATAGCCACAATTGATCTTATTTTAAACGTCGCATTATTTTACATTAGAATATGTGATTAATTTGATTTTTGGAGTTGAAAAATAGCCGGAAAAAACCTTATAAATCGATTGCGTGAACTGTCAATTCATGAATAGTAAGAATAAATTTTTCTCTTTTTTTGCAAAAATTTCTTTAAATTATCTAAAATTTTGTGAGACTTTCTTAAAGAATTTTTTCGTAACATACCAAACAATTGAATTTTCTTAGTTTTTTTACTCTGAAATAATTTTTTGGGAGTAGAGGTGGCTATCCAATTGGGGCTTATTTTTTCGTGGGAAATTAGTGTGGCAGTACGAGAAAGTACTTGGAAATAGTAAGTAGTAATCTTATAATGTTTACCACTGTGAAAATATTTTCGTTTTTCTTCAGGTGTCTGATATAATATAAGAGTAATTATTGAGATTCGTCGATTGTTTATAAGATAATTTATAACAAGCTTGATAATATTTAATAACATAGCCGAATTTATTATACTTAAGAGTTGTATTCAAGAGTCTTATTGTGTTTTATATTTTAAAGTCGACTTTTTAAGAGCAATTTTATTTCTCCCTCATAACTTCTATTCGACAACTAGTAATGAACTATTCACCTCTTGTATGCCAAAATAGTTTTGAAGTGGACTTAATTTATGTAGAATTAATGTCGTGGAAAACTTAGATTTAGTCAACCACGAGTCAAAGTCGAAAATCAATGGTACATCTATTTTAACTCAATAAAGACTTAATTGGGTCAAATATCAATAAATAACAAGACCTAAGAAATCCATGGTTTGCACACTATTTTCCTCTAGTTTTTATTTAATGAATCAAATTAAAATCACATTTCTAAACATGCATATACGATAAGACTTAAATGACTTGAACCTTTTGAGGAAATAAAAAATCTGAAAAAATAATAACATGTTTTTTAAATGTCACAAAATTATATAATATATCGAATTTAATGAAAACCAACTTATTGTAAATTATTTGATGATTAATTTAAATATTTATTGTTATTGATGTATAATAAATCGGGCATAAAATTAACCCTAACAGTCTCACATGCCTAGCGTGAGTTGTCTATGTACTCAAGCCGACACGCGAACCGGAAAATGATTGTCTTTATTTGTGGGGACAAGAATGTTAATACTCCTCTACATTTGGTGCAATGAGGTGCATAAAAAAAGATTAAATCAACGGTGTGGATGCGTTGTGGCCCACAACATGTGGGGTCCACTTTTAGACATAGAGGTCTTTTGACCGGCAACCGGGAACATCGGTTCCGATTGGTCCACGTGGCAAGAAAGTGAAAAGTGAATGTGGACTTGTGGTGGGGTCCCGTCGGGTCATTTTGGGTAAAAGGTGGGTTGCGAAAGGGAATGGGCCGGTTTCTTGTACTTTACTTCTTCCAGGCCCTATGTCAGTGTTGTGCGGCTTTATAAAGAAATTTCATATAGTTTACTGCTTTTAGCTTTTTCTTCTTTTCCTCTACATCAATTTCAGTTCAATATTTCTTTATATACAAACAAATAATATTCTCTTTCAATTTTCATTTATACGCAATCCAATTAATTTAAATTAAGTGAATTTGGTAACATTTGTAACTTCAAATTTCAAATAGTAGAAACTCGTTTTCGGAAGAAAAAAATAACTTCACAATTTTTCAAGGCTAAAAACTATTTAAATTATTCTTAGTTATGTGTTATTAGTAGTATTACCCTACATGTTTATTATATTGATTAAATGTGTCATATGTTTACATTTCGAATATATAAATTTGACAAAATTATAAGATTTTATTTATCTAGAAAAAAATTGTCATTCACTTTATTTCATTAAAATTTACCACATAAAAAACACAAATCATAATTATCCCTAGAAAATGATAGAATTTGATAACCTAACATTTGGAGTTGAAGTTTGTTAAACCATTCAATCTAACATAAGAAATGTTGCCCTTCAATCCAAACATGAAAAAGGAACATAGGCCTGCATGGGCAGTCCAGTTGATCACAGAAGGGTGAAGTTTGGACAATGAAAAAGAAACACAGGCTTTGGAAGTGACACTCTGATGGGATTCTATTTTAGATAAATAAATAGGGAATTAAGACAATGAGAAAATAACAAAAATGTCAATATTGCTAATTAATATATCCAATTTGTTGACCAATATATCTAAATGCACATTTCATTTATCATATCAAAATCCCACTAAAAATGGTTGATTGGTTCTTGATCATATTATTTGATATGTTTATGTGGTTATACAGAAGTATTACAATTACAAGAATTTATTGAATTAATTGCAATTTCTAGTATATACCAAATTTGATTAACTTTATATCAAAACTTAAATAGAATAATTGGCTGGCTGGTTGATTGGAAGATAACCAAATCTATCAAATTAAGCATTTTGGTTGAGAATTGTTTGTGATGATATAGGTAGCCTTTCTTATAGTTGTTTGCCAAATTTCTTATTATTTTGTTTGTCATTTATTATAATGATCATGTCATATGGAAAAAAAAAATTATCTCAGTGAAATTTTAACACTCTATATTAACTGTTTCAAACAAAACGAGTGACAATAAAATAATATACACAGAATAAAATATACACAGAATAAAATATATAGCACTATACAAATACAATTATAAGAAATATATAGCAATAAATAAATATTAATTTGTGTAGGCGTATAAGACAAATTTAAATATAATAAATGTGATGATGATATTCTCTTTTCCTAGATATATTCTTTTTCTTCAATTTCATCAGTTTATAATTCTTTGTTCATATGCATTTGAACCTAGGATTTATAGACAATTATTTATGTGTATATAATATATATATATATATATATATATGAATCATTCATGTGAAGAAGAGAACAAAACCTGGCGTGCAATGAAAGGATTCATACGACATTCTGTTGTCGGTAACACATGACAAAGTTAATGTCACGAGTTATTACATATGCATCATCGGACCCCACATCAAATATATTAACCCAATAAAATTGCTTTTTTTTTTTTACATTTCTTTATAATTTCCCACTTTATACTTTGTTGCAATTATTATTATGTAATAATATTATTAAAATAAAACATAAATTAACGAAAATATATTTCATATTAGCAACTTTATATAAGGATAGCTTAAGTAGCAATAAGCATGTGATTTAAGGAGATAGTGGTTGGGGCCTTGGTTGTATAGCTTTGTAATTACTTGATTATTGAGCTTTGATGAATGGAATACAGATCTAATATCAATAATAATTCAATTAAAAATTTATTATTGATTGCTGTTATTTTTCTTTTAAAAAGAAATTATAGTTATATCATAGCACTAAGGTGTTACTATATATTAATTCAGTAAATTGTCGCTATTTATTTAATTACAAGAAAGAATAACTACATTCATCAATATTATCATTTTCTGTTAATAGTATAATTTTATAATTTTGTAGTTAAAAAGATTTTGCAGACCCTAAATGTATTATTCAAATGAGCAATATGAACTAAATTAAATTAAAAACTTTATAATAATTAGATTATTTAATATCCCCACTTTTGCTTTTCAACTGGCCAAATGTTTATCCGAACTACCAAGCAAGACCTTTTTGAAAAAGGTAATGACTGGACCAACTGGACCAATAACTTCTTTTACACTTATGACTTCCCATATAATCAATATCCAGCACCTCACGGTAGCGGCTGCGGGATTTACAGGCTATTACACAAGAGCGGGGTTTACCCAGTGCGCACATCACGGTAGCGGCTGCGGGTTTCCCTCGTCATCCAAAAAAAAAAAAAAAATATCCATCACATGGCCTATTTTTTCTTTCTAAAATGATATATTATTTAGTATTTTATGATTTTGTACCTCTAATGTGTATGAAATTTACTATTTTATAATTGCATATCAAATAATAAGTGCACTAATTAAAACTTGTAGTGTGTATAGAAATTATTAAATATTAATTGTAACATTTTTCAACAATATAATTTAAATAAGTCATTAGGCATGCCGGATTATATTTTGGTACTATAATAAGAAGAAAAAAAAAGCATTAAACTAGACGTTTAAATTATGATTTTGAGCTATTTAGGCTAAGTTTAATAAAGTCGAGTTTATAAATTATTTGATTGTTCAATCTTAGTCGATTTTAATTTAATTTGGTTAGACTCAAATACAAATAGACCGAATAATTGGGCTTTAAGTCTGTCCTTAATGGTCCTTATTAAATGGCTAGCTCCAAATATAATCATATCCCATTAAATTGTTACTTTGGGCCAACACTTGGGCTAAGCCCAATGGTATATCAGAAACTTGGGCCAAACCTTGTGCTTTCTTTCTTCGTTCTTCGTCAGTCACAGTAAAACCCATAGAGACAAATCAGAGCTCAGAGATGGCTCCCAAGCCTAGAGATAAAGCGAAGCCGGCCGCCGCCGCACCGGCGGTGGCGATCGAAGACCTATTCACATCGCTCAATCGCCATATCCAACGCTCTGAATACGATCTAGCCGTTAAAGTCTCAGATCAAGGTAATTGGGCTTGATTAACTGGTTTTCTGTGTTTGAGTACGTTCGTTTTGAATTGTTTGTTTGTTTTTGTGGTTTGTAATTTTTAGTTCTTTCGATTGCGCCGGGAGATGAGGACGCAATTAGATGTAAAGTTGTGGCTCTGATTAAGAACGACAAAATCGATGATGCTTTATCGACAATTGAAGTGTTTTCTAGGAAATCGGCGATTGATTTCAGTTTCTTGAAGGTATTTTTTGCATATATTAGATCAATGTTTTATTCAATTTTGTTCATTTGTGCAATGTGGGGGGTTAAATCAGTGCAGCAATATGGTGGTGGTGGTGGTTTTGGGGGGGGGGGGCTATCAGTGTCTTTTTTATCATCTTGTAATTCTTTCTGGTCAATATAAGTAATTTTTAGTTATTTAAAACCTGAATTATGTTTCGTTTTACATGATCATTCAAAATAATTAATTAAATGAATTTTTAATTTCTTTCATTTATGAAACTTTTTAGGTTTAGTTAAGGTAAATAACTTTGGTGTTGTGTTCCCTTTCACTTTCATAAGTTATTAGAGTAACTGCTATATAAAATTTAGGGAGGATCATAATATCAATTACAAAAGGATATGGACCATGGATTGAATACTTTGCTCTGATAGCGGAGCGGATCTCCCATCCCACAATGGTGTACCACAATTGTGTCACATCATTGTGGGATTGACAAGTGTCCATTTAAAAATAAAATATAAATAATATTCAAATAAATAGACACTTTAATCCCACAATGATGTGACACAATTGTGGTACACCATTGTGGGATAGAAGATCCATTCCGCTCTGATAGGGGGAGGGGGTGTTGAGTGAAAGTATAAAAAGATAGTTGATAGTGTTAACATCTGAAGAATTTTTGTTTATGGGGGCTGAAATTATAAAATACTACATCCCATTGTGCGACTATTACAGCTGTTTGAAGTTTTTGTAGTCCTTCACGGAATTGGTAGTTCTGGTGCCATGCAAGCTTTCTTTTATAAAGAAAGCATACTGTTCGACATTGACATCAAATCTTCGATATATATTTAGGTTTTCCCACAGAACAGTGAAGTTGACTTGTTAGTGCATGTGATGAATTTTATTTACTTACTAGCTTGTCCATTACTCATCTTCCTTTGATGGCTTTTTCTTAGTATTATTTTACCTCAATGCTATTAATTGTTGCGACCCAAATTCGCCAGGTTTAGCTGACTGTTTTTGTATCTTTACTATGATTTTAGCTTTATATTTTGTGACTTTGGATATATATTGGCTGCGAGTTGTGCAATACATCCTTATATCTGCTACTTGTTTCTGAATAGGCGTACTGCTTATATCGGCAAAATAAGTTGGACGAAGCTTTGAAGCCCTTGAAAGGTCAAGAAGAAAACCTTGAAACTATGTTGTTAGAATCACAGATTTTATATCGGTTAGGAAAAATGGATGCTTGTGTTGATATATATCAAAAGCTTCAAAAGTCCAAGATAGAAACCTTAGAAATCAATATTGTTGCTGGCTTGGTTTCTGCTGGGAGGGCTTCTGACGTGCAGAAGACAATGGATTCTCTCAGAGTCAAACCAACAAGCAGTTTTGAACTGGCGTATAATGTTGCATGTTCATTGATAGAAAGAAACAAGTACAAAGATGCAGAGCAACTATTGCTGTCAGCTCGAAGGTGATATACAATCTCAGAGAACTCAATTTTCCATTATCATGTTTTAATGAGGGACTAATTGCTTCCATCATTCTTGGTATTTTTAGAATATTATGTAAATCATTCTACTTGAGCACTTTCATAAGATATCTTGGATTTCCTCTTAAAGTTGTATTTGTTGTATCTTTGATCTTTTGAATATCTATTGGAGACTTTTTCCTTGAAGCTGACATTATTTTTTGCAGAATCGGTCAGGAAACGCTAATGGAAGAGAATTTCGCTGATGATGATATAGAAAATGAATTGGCGCCTTTAGCTGTTCAGTTAGCATATGTTCAACAGGTGAGATGGTCACATCATATTGGTTTACTGGTTTCCCATCACGTTGTTGGAGGCAGTGAAACAATGATGATTTCTATGTTTTTCGCAGATCCTAGGAAACAATCAAGAAGCTCTTGATTCTTATTCGAGCATTATCAAGAAAAATCTGGCAGATGAATCATCAATTGCAGTGGCAATAAGCAATCTTATTGCATTGAAGGGCTCCAAGGATGTTTCTGATGGCTTGAGAAAACTTGATAAGCTGATAGAGAAAGGTGAAGAGCCTCTAACCTTCCACCTTGCTCGCGGTCTTGACCAAAAGCTCTCTGAAAAGCAAAGAGAAGCAATATTTATTAACCGTCTGTTATTGCTTCTTCATTCCAATAAATTGGATCAGGTAATGCATTCGTTACTGTTCCTTCTAAAAAAATTGTTCTTGTTTCTTCTTGGGGAAATTGCAATAATTATCGCGTAGAACGGGACTTATTCCAATAAATTAGTCCTGCATATGCATTTTTTTTTTTTGCAATTTTGGTTCCAATCATTGAAATTGGACAGAAGTTATTACGCACGCTGGTAATTTATTACTGATCATGTGCAAGTCACATGAGTGACATGACCAAAATAACAGTTTCCGTTTTTTTTTTAAGCAATTGAGAATGAAAATGCAAAAAATACCCTATGGGACAAAATTTGCTAGTTTCTGAAATAATGGGTCTAAAAATGCAACAGACCTTATCTTAGGGCACTAACTCTTCCAATTTTCATCTTTCTTTTTGATTTCTATATTCCTTTTCTCATCAAGAATATACTTTACCTTGCTGGGATCTCCAGTCTATTTTGCGTAAAAAGCTAATTACGAAAGGTGATGCAGGCCAGAGAACTTGCTTCTGCACTTCCAAACATGTTTTCAAATAGCATAATGCCAGTCCTCCTTCAAGCTGCTGTACATGTAAGAGAGAATAAAGCCAATAAAGCCGAAGAGATTCTAGGGCAGTTTGCAAATAAATTCCCTGACAAGTCAAAGGTCATCTTACTTGCAAGGGCGCAAGTTGCTGCTTCTGCGGGCCATCCTCAAATAGCAGCCGAATCTCTCCTAAAAATACAGGATATTCAACATAAGCCCGCAACTGTTGCAACCCTTATCGCACTGAAAGAACGTGCTGGAGATATTGATGGTGCTGATGCTGTGTTTGATTCAGCAATACATTATTGGTCCAATGCCATGACTGAAGACAATCAGCTCGATATCATCATGCAAGAGGCTGCTTCGTTTAAGCTTAGGCATGGAAAGAAGGATGAAGCTGCTCGTATCTATGAAAAGCTTGTTAAAAGCCATGGAAGCATTGAGGCGTTAGTAGGCCTTATTCAAACTGCTGCTCATACTGATATTGAAAAGGCGGAATCTTATGAGAAGCAATTGAAACCGTTACCTGAATTAAAGGGGATTGATGTGGACAGTTTGGAAAAAACTTCTGGTGCGAAGAATGTTGAAAACGGGCCAATAGGCATTGCTGAAGCGTATGAACCGAAGAATAAGGAGAAAACAAAGAAGAAAAGGAAGAGAAAACCGAAATACCCGAAAGGGTTTGACCCGGCAAATCCGGGCCCACCACCAGATCCAGAAAGATGGTTGCCGAAAAGGGAGAGGTCTAGTTATAGGCCAAAGAGAAAGGATAAGAGAGCAGCTCAAATTAGGGGTTCTCAAGGAGCAGTTTCTAAAGAGGTTGCTGGGGGCGGTAACTCAAAGTCGAACCAAACGGCTAATTCTAAAGTAACCTCTCAGAAAGTGAGCACCGAGCAGTCTAAGCCTACTACATCAAAGTCCAAGAAGAAATCAAGGAAATGATGTAAGAGAGTTATCTTTTTTGCCCTTTTACGTTCTGGATTTTAATCTAGGTATCATTGACGAACTAAATTAGATAGCTAAAAGTTATTTATTTCATTTTGTTTTCAGTTTTGCACTTCAATTGTTGTACTCATAAATAATACCCTGCAGAGCAACTGTGCAAACTTTCGATATATCAATGTTGTGTTTTAGGTTTGGACATTATTTTGCTTCAGCTGATTTCATGTTCGCATCATGTCACTTTCATGCGTATGAGCTTGTAGTAAACCATACATCTCGTGCCATGCGTATGAGCTTGTAGTAAACCATACATCTCAGCTTGTAGTAAACCATACACTAGTAGATGGCCGCCTACCTGCCAAGTTCTTCGAAAGGAACTGATGTTGTGGTCGACTCGACAGTTTTGGAGCTAAGGATTTGAAAATTGATGTCGATTAGTTGATTGAACTTGATTGGATGATTTTGTTACAATGGCTATTTTTTCTGATGTGCTTATTTAATAAGGCTTGGTTAGTCTATATCAGTTTTGTTTGCAATAAGTTCTTGTCAATTATAATGCTTTGTTTATTTGGTTGTTGAAAGAGTGAAAGAAAATTGAAGTTTAATTGCTATCTAGTTATTCATTATTAATTGATATTAATTTAGTGAATAACTTATATCATATACATATATACAATAATTATTAATTTAAATTAATGAATTACAAATGTAAATTACTCAATTTATTTAAGTAGAATCTAATTATTTTCTTCTTCTTTTTCAATTTTTTAATAGAACAAATTTCTTGAATTTTTATTTGAAGAATCGTCAAGTACAACTAATTGTTAATTGTTTGATGATTTGTAAAAGTAATCCTTTACTCATAAATAGAAAACAAATATAAATTATTTAAAAGTACAACTACAAAAATAACTATTGATTATAATTAAGTGACCATTAAATTAAAATAAGTAAAAAAATTGTTCTTTAGTTATAGATTAATTGACAAAATTCTTTAGTAATGAAGAAAACAAAAATCTCAAGTACAGCTAGAATTTTCACAAGTTTTGCAGTTTAATGAACTCTATATTTCATTCGTCCTAAAACAATAAAAAAAATGAAAATCAAGCATCAAGAACCTCAATTTGCTTTTCTTTTAATTACAACACCCTCCTTCTCCACTGGAATAGGTCATTAAAGAATCAGTTCAGAGGGAAATCCTTATTAATCACTCAAACTCAAGTACTTTGAGAATCACATCCTCAGTTAAAGTACACATCAAATACATCCATTGAAGAGCAAAATATCTCAGGCAGCATTAACACATAAAGGTTTCTTGTAATTTTGCAGTAAGAGAGATGAACAAACCACGCTGATCGACGAAGCAGCCATGCAAGCACCAGCAAGCCAAGGGGGGAGACGAATACCCGTGAAGGGGTATAATATCCCAGCAGCAATTGGCATCCCGAGAACATTGTATCCAAGTGCCCAAACATAGTTGATACGGATTCTTGAGATTGTCTTGCGTGATAGATCTATAGCTGTAACAACGTCCTCTAAGTTGCTCTTCATTAGGACAACATCAGCAGCTTCTATGGCTACATCGGTACCCGCCCCAATTGCCATGCCAACATCAGCTGCCACTAAGGCTGGCGAGTCGTTTATCCCGTCTCCCACCATTGCCACAGTTGTACCTTGCAACTGTAATTAAAGTTTAGGTTAGATAGAGTATGTGTTTACTCAGTGGAGAGTGTAATGGGGCAAGAATTCTTAGGTTTAGGGCACATGATGTGTGTTTTGGCCACATAAGAAGCTGATTTAAGAACTGAAAGAGGTGAGAATTTTGTTTATAATTATATCATAGAACTTGCCATTGGGGTGGGGTGGGGGGGGGAGGTCCTTGAGCCCGCTACATAAGCGCTACTACCCTCTCTTAACTTTATTAGGATAATCAAGCGATGAAAGAACATTAGAGTAAAATCACAAACACAAAAGATAGTAGAGATCCTATTAATTTGCAAACACGCCACAGTAATGATCCTTATTAATTTCAGAGTCACATTTAATATGAGACAAGCCAATCTATTTATAAGTGGTGTCTAGCACAAGTACTATTACAAATTGAGTCAAATCACATTCTAGAGAATTTGACAAGTCAGGGTCCCTTTTATAATACTTCAATTTCAGTAATAGATGTGTAGGGAAAAAAAATTGTGAGCGTGTATGGGGGTGGGTTGCAGGAAGGGAGGGGAGGCATACCAATAGCTGATAGCACCTTTACCAGGTTCATGAGATCAGATGTTGTATGTTTCAAACATGCTTGCAGTTACGTTTCAAGAACAACAGTTTCATGTATCGCATTTACTTACCAACACACTAATAAAGAGGAGCAAAGTTACGTAGCAAATAGTGGTAGAAGCTGAATAATGGAAGCTATATAAACTCATTTTTACCTGCAGCTCTTTAATCTTGTCGGCTTTCCCAAGTGGATCTGTCTCAGCAAAAACCTTCTGTATACCGACCTCACGAGCTATTGCAGTTGCTGTCGCCCAGTTATCACCTGTAATCATGATGCTTGAGATGTTCATTGAATGGAGATAAGATATAACACGAGCAGCCTCGGGTTTCACTGGGTCCGTAACTGCAAAAGCTCCTGCTGCTCTTCCTTCAATGGCAACAAGAACACAAGTACGAGCAAGACTCTCATTTTCTGAAACATATTTATCTACCTCACTGCCCAGTGGGACATTGAAAAGACTCATAAGCTTTTTGTTCCCAACCAAGATTTCCCTTTCTCCAATTTTTCCACTCACACCAGCCGCTGCATGCACCTCGAAATCCTTCACCTCAGTAAAATGATCTTTTTGGGACCCATAATGCTCACTTAGTTTCTTAGCATGCTTTACAACAGCTTTTGCTATAGGGTGCTCACTGTTTACCTGATAATTTAATAGGAAGACATATGTCAGATTTATCCAATCCCAACATCTTTGTTTAATATGTCCACCTATGTAGCAATGAATTATTAAAATAATTTCATGATGGCAATTTGTTATTGTTGATAACTGTAGATATGCTAAATTTTAGGGAGATGGACAGCTTTCTCTTGGCTTAAATTTAGGTATACTGGCAGCTGTAGTTAGTTGATTTTTAGGAGTGGGTTATATCTTGTAATTAACTATGTTATATATGTATCTCTTATGAATAGATCCACAGGTGTAGATATAACCTAAAAGTAAGCACATGCAATCCGTTATATTTCCATAATGTAATTAGTGGTCACTAATGCTTCAACGTTACTCTCCATAACTTATTCTTTCTGGGTTCCAGTGCAAAGTGACTAGCTTCTCTTAGATAATTATATTACCTGCTCTCTCTCATTATGAATCTATCATCCATGTCAAATCAAACAAAATATCACACAAAGCAGAACTTGGAGTACAAACTCACCTCCGCAGCAATAGTCAAGTCACAAAATTCTTTCATAGAAACTTCAGAGAAGAGCACAGAACTAACTACAGCTGGTTTTCCAATTGTCAGTGTTCCAGTTTTATCAAAAACGATAGTCTTGACCTGAAGGAACAGAAGTATAAAACCATTACCAGTGCAAAATTAAACTCCAATGCAACTAGTGAATAAGGAAACGAAAAGGATTACATCAATAACCCAAGCCACAATAAGCAAATGTATCACTCTCCAAGACAAGATAGACATATTTTATCTGGCGATATTAAAGATTGATTGTATGTGTTTCCTTTATATCCTTGCAACATGTTCACGCTGATAAAGTGTGAATAAATCTCATGTACTGAGAGGGTGATTGGGTGAGATTATAAGCTCATCTAATAATGTCTTATATGATGTTTAAGAGCTTATAAGATTTTACAATGTGTTTAGTAAAATCTCATTTCAATTGATACATGTTACAGGCAGTCATGAACCTGCATGTGAAAAGGCAACACTAGACATGTCATGAAAAGAAAAAACGACCTTGTTTTTAACAGGAAAGCATTTAGAACATGAAAGATAATATCTCCCAAATGTGGAAAAAAGTAGAGATTAGATAGACTAAGCATTTAATACAAGCAAAACACACCTTCTGTGCCTTCTGAAGTGCATTTCCACCTTTAATTAGCACACCTAGTGAAGCACCCTTCCCTGTGGCTACCATCACTGCAGTTGGAGTAGCTAAACCCAGGGCACAGGGGCAGGCTACCACCAAAACTGAAATACCAAACTGCAAAGCAAACTCAAAGGCATCCATGGAAGTGGGTATCCAGACTCTAGGGTATAGCCCAGCTTGTCCAGGGATAAACCATCCCAGCCATGTCACAAAAGCAGCTAGAACAACCTGGTATGGAGAATAAAAGTGTATTCAATACTAAGGACAGCACAAAATATGATTTGAGATTGTCGCTCATGGTGCTACTGTATGACTATTTATAGATCATAGAAACTAAAGAGCACAAAGGAGCATAAGCATATCTACATGTACAGATTTGCATCATCACATGGACAGAACTTTGTAGCAAAACCAAAATAAATATGAAGTACTTGTGGGCATCATGATAGTTAGAGAGTCAAATATTAAGTAGCGATTAAACACAATGCACAACCAATTCTTATTACAAAAGAAATCTAGCAAACTATGGTCTATGTAGTAATTGCAAAACGAGTTCTTAATACAGAAATAGATGTAGAAAGTAAGTGGTATTCAGAAGATATAACCTCTGAGATGCTTCATAATACAGCTCACGGGCTATCAGAAGTCGAGAACTTCCCTTGATGCTTATTATTTGCACTAGTCTAAGAAAATTAGCTACAGACTGGAAAGATCTCTACTGAAAAGTAGTTACTTTTTCACTATTCATGGTTTCTTTAAGAAAATAATATGAAGTACAGTGCGAAAAAGATACTTCCAAAAGCACCCATTATAATGCCACCACATAGCAGAATTAAAGATATCTACACAAAAAGATGCACGAAGTCTCGACTGATTAAGGGGATGAAGCTAGACTATCATATAGAAGAGAAAAAACACGCTTGAAAGAGAAGTTACTTATATACCACGAGTTGACGTTCCAACTCCATCACTAAGTAAAAGATTCAAAAAAATTTAGAAGCAAAGACAATTAAACAAATAAATTTTATAGGGATAAACCAAAGAAACTCACAGTGGGAACAAAAAACTTAGAGATCTGGTCAGCTAATTTCTGGACAGGAGCTTTGGCAAGCTGAGCAGCTTCAACTAGCTGAACTATTTGTGAAAGGGCAGTTTCGGCACCAACATGAGTGGCCTTGATACGTATACACCCATTTTCATTTACTGTCCCGCCAATCACCTGTTGATGGAACTATAATGTATAAATACAGTCATTCATAAGTTTGATGGATAGATAATTTATCATACCTTATCACCAGGCATTTTAGCAACTGGCAGAGCCTCTCCTGTAATCATGCTCTCATTCACATGACTTTGACCATCAATAACAAGACCATCAACAGGAACTTTTGTCCCAGGAACAATCTTGAGTATGTCATTCTTTTGTATCAGTTGTGTGTTGATTTCAATTTCAGAAATAACATTTCCTTCAGCATCCAGAGTTAAAAGGTAAGCTGTCTCAGGTGCTAGCTGCGTCAACTTTGCTAAAGCATCTGATGTCCTTCCTTTTGCCAAAACCTCTAGGTACTTACCGAAAAGAATGAAAGAAATCAACATCGAACTAGTTTCAAAGAAATCCTGCCCCTCAAATGATTTCGAAATCAATGCTTTTATCATTACGTATATGGAATAGAAGTAAGCAGCATTAGTACCCAAGGCAACAAGGACATCCATGTTCGCAGATTTTCGCCTCAGGGCATGATATGATCCCGCATAAAACCTGATTAGGTGATCAAAGACCAACCAATTATATGGTTTCTCAAACAACATATGTTGGAACTCATAATAATCATAGAAATACGAATATAGCAAGGAAATTAAAATATTACCTTTTGCCAATGATAAACTGCACGGGTGTGCAAAGGATCCATCTTAAAAGCAGCCCAACAGTAAGCATATTGATAACTTTGTAGTCCAGCCAATTTCCATAAGGAGGAAGCATTGGAAGCACCATAGAGAAAATGAATATGGGAACTGAAAATAAGCAACTCCAGAAGAATTGGTTACGGTACATAAGAGTTTCATGCTGCCTCTCTGTTTCTCCTCCTCGTGGTGGAGTGTATAAAGTTGCCTGGTACGTGTTAGGTCCAGATCCAGCTTCTTGAATACACTGTATTATAGATCTTGGACCAATGATGCCTGGCTCAAAACTTATGGCAGCTTTATGCTCTTGCACATCTATGTCCACATGATTTACGCCATCCAAAGACTCAAGTGCTTCTCGAATAATTAAAAAATCATCTGGAGAAGTGATTCCTCCTAGTTCCAAGTATACTTTACTCAAGTCACTTCCAGAGCTGATGAGATCAGCTCCAAAGCCGGCATCTTCTATTGCTTCAAGGATACGGTCCATATTTGTCACATTTGGATCAAAATGGATTTTAGCTTCTCCAAGAGCTAAACCAACCACTGCTTTTTTTACTCCATCCAACATTAACAAGGCACGTTCTGTTGATTCTGAACAGCTTGTGCATGCCATACCCTTAATTCTGACCCGGCATATTGCAATGTCTTGCTCTGGAAACTCTGTAACTTCAAAACCGGTGTCTTCCACTGCTTCTTTTATCATTTTTGCCTGAAAGAGAGAACATTGTTAAGCCTTAAAAGAGTAAGTTATTAAAACTCATAATCAATTTGTATGATCTGTGAAAATGAATCTTCTAAGGACTAAGGTTGTAGTTAATAAGTCTGAGGGACTGGAGATTCAATGCGACCACTTGTTTCATAGCATCAAGTACCACGTTCTTCTTCAGTTCCCTCTTTCTTTGAGGGGAACAAAATTTGCAAGCACAAGAGAATTTGACTTCGGCACACAAATACACCAACCTAGGAAACTAGCTGTTTGGTTCCCTTATACTGTTATCTTTATCTTTTGCTAATACAATTTTCTATGCTTTCTTTGACCAGAAGGAAGAATGGGCTACTGAACTCCTACATGCACCAGATCCACACTTTCTATGGTACAAGCGAATTGAGTGCTGAAATTTTTGATGGAGAAAATAAGGAACTAATCAAAGGTAAAGTAAGATACTAACTTGGGAAGAAACAGAAAAATGTCAAAATGGATATTAACGGTGAAATGAAATAGAACATAGTTGTTGTACTAAGACATCAAATCAAGGGATGCCAAATATGCACTGAAATAGCCCAACAGTTGTAATTCATGTATCAAACCCAGAGATCTCACCTAGTACAAGGTATTAACTTGACTTACACTAATAACTTCTGGGAAGTACTTCACTACAGCCTGACCTTGAAGCACAGACACCGTTACACTCGTCACGCCATCCAGTCTTCCAAGTGCGGCTTCAATTGAAGCAACACAAGATGAACATGTTATGCCCCCTATTTTGAAGGCTATAGTCCTAATTTTCTTATTCACACTCTGATTTGGGGGCGAAATTGTGATAGCAACATCATTTTGATGTTGGAGAAGCGGTGACTTCAGATCACCCTTCCCATTCATATCCATATTTGGTCTCGGAAATTGAGTATCAGCAACCTGGAAATCAGTAGAAGGACAAAACAGGAACTGAAATTGGATCCGGAAAATCATATTCAAACAACATACATAAATTCCATTCCGTATTATTGGCTACTAGATCACCATAAAATTATGCAGAAAACAATATTTACAAAGTATCAGTTGCCGGCCTGGAACAAACATTGGTTATATCAGGTCACAAAATTTGCCTTCAAAGAAGCTAATTAAAATTAATTAATGATCAAAACAACTGCATCCTTCACAATATTTAGCACTTGACAAAATCAGGCAAATCAAGACAAGGAATACAAATTCATACTTGCACTGTTCAGCAACCAAGTAAAACCCATCTGATACAAATAACACACACACACAACACACACATAATTATATATCGCACATCATAATCATACTGCGAGAAACTAATATGCAACAGATATTCGTCACAAAACACCTTTTCATGAAAATTTTAAAAAAAAATATTTATATCTCTATATATCCTGAAAAATATGAATTAAACGGGTAATACAATCGCATAGGTTACAAAGAGTCAGAAATATCATACACCGGTGACCTGAAGCCCTATTGACTCGATCGGAAAGATCAAAAAGGGGGAAGTTAGGGTTTTAGGTCGCGTAGAAGTGGACGATTTTGCTTTTGCAGCAGCAGAATGGAGAGAATTTAAAGTCTTATCTATTTATATTTTCATCATCTTTTTTGAATTTTCGAAATAGTTAAAAGCTTCCCACCAAGAAGCCGGGGACCCGCTCCATTTTGTGGTGGTCATGTTAGGAACCCCTAGACAAAGTATGAGCACATTTGCACGTTATTTTTAAGGTGAATTAAAATATAAAATATAACTTTTATATTTTTTTTGTGGAAAAACTTGGCTTATTATTGTAGTTATGCGGATATTTTTTTTTTTTGCACTTGCATATAATAAGCGGTGGTATATTCTTTTTGAAAAATTATTTATAAAAGAAAAATCATTCAAAAATACATTTGAATTATGTGTTACCATAGTTTCAATTTATATTTTGAAACACACTTATGCTACCACTTTTTCTTATTCCTAAAAAGTATTATGTTTCTCTACTTTTATATGAAAAAGAATTATATGCCATCCAATTAAATCCCCAGGTATATTTCTTTTGTACATAATTCTAAAAGTGTGAAATTTTACTTTTAACACCCCACATTTTTTCCTCCTTTTTTATAATCAATGGATCACGTGTGATTCTATCATAGATCGGAACTAGCAGTCCCGGCCTATACTCATCACACATTTGGCGGGTGGTGGGTGATGGGTAATTTTTTCTACCCACCCACATAACATTGTGTGGTAAAATTTGGACCGGGACCTCGATTCAACATAGAATTTTTATATATTGAATCACTAATATAACAACTATTGACTTTATTTGGTTATGGAACCAATCAAAATACAGTATAAATGGCTTTCTAATTAGACCAAATTTGGGGAATGACTCCAAAATGTCAACATTTTTTAAGTGTATGATTTTTTAATCAAATTGGGAGAATAATATGGCATTAATTATTCATAAACCAACGACTTTATTTGGTTATGGAACCATTGAGGAGGTTATAAATGCCTTTTTAGTTAGTTAAATATGGGAAATAATTCCAAAATGTCTGACATCTTTAAGTATTACTTAAAAACAAGGTTTAAAGTTTTATTGATAACTTAAGTTTCGGATTCTTAAATATTAGAAATATTTTGGAAAAGTAGGAGAAAACTTGCAAAAATGAGAAAAAAGATGGAAACAATGTGAAAGAAAGTAAAACCAAATGTTATCTTTATTCATTTTTAAAAATCAATATTTTGTTTCAAAATTTATATATGTATACCAATATTTGATAAAAATTTCAAAACGAACTAATTGATAATATTGGATTCAAATTTAGCGCTCTTATAACATATAATCGACAAAGTTCAAACAACTTAACCTGTAAAATACAAAATTGTAAAAGTGTTATTCAAATTAATTAAAAGAAAAAAGTACTCATATAACATATAATTGGGTAGTATGTATAATGTATTATGTTGTTTGTTAAAATAATCATTTAATAACCCATGTATCGTTATAAGAAAAATTGTAATATCTTCGCCTTTTGTGTTTTCTTACGTGCGTATTTGAATATAAATAAAATTGTCTATGATTTCGTTGATTAATTATTTAGAACTTATTTGATTCTATTTTGGATTTATTTAGTAAATTGTTAGATTTATAATTCTTCTTCTATTCTTTTTTTTTTCTTCTGAATTTTATTCACTGTTATACTCTATCCGGAAAAGAAATAAGAAACTTTCAGTGTTTCGTGGAAATTATGAAAACACTGAAAGTTTCGATGGAAACAATATAAATATTTTGAGTTTCCTTGGAAATATTGTAAAATTTCGAAACTAATTCATAATCTTTTTTCCTTAGTTAAAAAAGGAAAGCTTTTCGAATTTTTTGATGGAAAAGAAAAAAATTAGTAACATGCTTAAAAATATCTTTAAGCATGTTTAATTAAATTTAACACAAAAATATAAAAAGGTAAAGTACCTATGCGATAGAAACGACGGAAAATAGCCCATCGAAGCAATTGGGATTCTGTTTGTATCAACAGCCCAAATTTCTAAATCTAGACTTAGGCTAAATAGGCCCAGTTATAGTCACCGTATACGCACCGGAGAATTTCGCACCGGAGAGAGGAGCTGCTCTGTAATTTGTCATAGTCTACAAAACCCCACAAAAACCCTAGCGATCGAAATTCACCGGCAAAACTATGGCGCGAAACGACGACGTTCGGTTCGTTTCCTCCTCCATCAAACTCCCTCTCTTCTCCCCTGTTCCCAACCCCATCTTCTCTTCTATCCATCACACTTCCCGTGTTAATAAATTCCCCAAATTCAACTTTAACCTAAACTTCAATTTCAATTTCATTCCCCAGCCCCTCCATTTCGTCTCTCACTTCATCAGAACCCAATCGATTTTCCGTCACAACATCAAAAAACCTGCATTTACATTTGATTCTGTATTAAAGAAATCCCCCATCTTTTGCTCCGCTTCGTTAGCTCTATCTGATTCGGAACCCAGCCCCGAGTCGACTCAATTGAAAAGTGTTGCCGATGACTCGGGCTCGGTGGCTGTGACTCAAGCGAAGAGTTTGAGTAGCAGCCGTGCGGCTGCTGAGGAGGAGAGGGTTTTAATAAGTGAAGTGTTTGTGAGGAACAAAGATGGTGAGGAGCTGGAGAGGAAGGACTTGGAAGCTGAGGCATTGAATGCTTTGAAAGCTTCAAGGGCGAATTCTGCTCTCACGGTGCGCGAGGTGCAAGAAGATGTGCACAGGATTATTGCCAGTGGGTACTTCATGTCTTGCATGCCTGTCGCAGTGGATACCCGCGATGGCATTCGCTTGATTTTTGAGGTATTCGATTTGTTAGCCCTGCTTATATGTGCTGCTCATTGATATGCATATCTTTTCAATTGTGCATTTTTTGTTTTCTTAATAAATATATTGCTTGTTGATATATTTTACTATTCACTATCTTAGTATGTGAACTAAGTGATTCCATGGATTAGTTTCTATGCTGCAAAGGCACATTCTTGGCACAGTCCATGAAACGAATAAGCTTCTATGTACTAAAAATTATATGGTTTATGCGGTTAATTTGAATGTGCATTAAGTATATCTACATGTGGGTAGACTTCGCTATCATTTATCTTTAACTGTGAGTGAAATTCTCAACGCAAACGTATCTGAAATTTTTATCTCGAACAGACGTGCGAGTGTGATTTAATTGGTCCTACATTGGATGATGTCACTTCATCAGCCCTGAATGTTCACTTGTGCACATTTATGCATATATAGACTTGTGCTAGCTACGCATCTGGATAACAAGTTCTTGGTTTTCTGGTCGTTATGATTTATTTGTATCAACATCTTTTGACACAAGGTAGAACCGAATCAAGAATTTCAAGGATTGGTGTGTGAAGGGGCTAATGTTCTTCCCATGAAGTTTATAGAAGATTCTTTTCGTGATGGATACGGTATGTTTTCTTCCTCTTTTTGTTTTTTTAATCCTTTGCTGGAAACCTATATTTATAAATCCAGTACATTATTAGCCATTCATTGTGTTTTGGATATTCTGATGTTGGACATTTCTTCCTCATTGGCGCACCAAGTTATGCAGGAAAAGTGGTTAACATAAGGCGTCTAGACGAAGTAATAAGCTCTATTGATGGTTGGTATATGGAGAGGGGTCTTTTTGGCATGGTTAGTTTTGCTACTTTTGCACCTATTGTAAAATTTATGAAATTCCCTTTGTATTTTTGTTTTTTGGAACAGGTAAGATGTAATCCTCTTTTTATGTAATTGACTTTGTTTCTTCTGGTTGTAAATATGGTTTTGCTTTTAGTTTCCCTTATTTTTCTACATTCTATCAGGTTTCAGGTGTGGATATCCTTTCTGGAGGTATTATTAAGTTGCAGGTTTCAGAAGCAGAGGTCAATAATATAAATATACGTTTCCTTGATAAGACGTAAGTACTGATTTTGGATATTTTCAAAACTAAGCAACACATTCATTACTGTAAGATTTCATGGATAGCACTAGTTATGATTATCTTTAGTGGTGAGCCAACCGTGGGGAAAACAAGGCCAGAGACTATACTCAGGCAACTTACAACCAAGAAGGGACAGGTATTTCTGTATATCTGATATATAATTATTGAATATTTTATTCTTTTGTATCATTGTGAACGCTGTTCTCTTTGTCCGCTGCCATTGCTCTCTAGACAGACAATTAATAATTAAGTATATAACATTAGTATTTGTAATAAAAGACCAACTTCTGATTATATCCTGAGCCCATCCGAAAAGAACTTTCCTTTTTCCGGATAAGTTTCAAGTCAATCTGGTTTTTATGCATCCTAATTCATATATTAAAATGATAAGAAATAGGAGTAAAGGTGGGGAATATAAACAGGTATTGTTAGATGAGGTTACAGTGTTGTCTTGTGTTTACTGTTTGTCGACAGCAGACCTGATCTTTTATTTACCTTATGTAGGTCTATAGTATGATTCAAGGAAAAAGAGATGTTGACACTGTGTTAGCAATGGGTGTTATGGATGACGTTAGTATTATTCCGCAGCCGGCCGGAGGTAAATGTCTCTTGATGCTTTATTTCAACAAACTGCTAAATCCGATGTTCATTTGTAAGTATTGCTGTTTTTGTAATTTCTGGTATATTCCAGATGCTGGGAAGGTTGATTTGACTATGAATGTTGTTGAGCGTAAAAGAGGAGGAGGGATATCTGGAGGTGGTGGAATATCCAGTGGGTATGTGATATATTGAGTTACATGTGTTCGGTTCTAAGACATGTTTTATAACTGCTGACATTTTCTTATTGTGTAATATTTAATTATTGTATTCTCTTTGCAGAATAACAAGTGGGCCTCTAGCTGGATTAATTGGGAGGTAATTGTGTTGCACTATGCACTTTTCTAAGCAGAAATATATCTTTCATGTGTAGGATTTCCATGGATATTTAGATTGACCTGTATATTATTTGTTTTTTAGTTTAACTAAGATGCTATTTGTCTTTGCTAATGATGTTAGTTGTTCAGTACATATTCTTGTTGCTGCATCATGAATTGCTTTGTGTTCATGTCACTTACAAGAAAATTGTTGTATGTTTTTATTTGCAGCATTGCGATTTATCATAAAAATCTCTTTGGAAGAAACCAAAAAATTAATTTATCATTAGAGAGGGGACAAATCGATTCCATATTTAGGATAAACTACACTGATCCCTGGATTGAGGGAGATGATAAGAGGACATCAAGATCAATCATGATCCAGGTACCTAACATAGTAACATCTACCTAGAATTGGTTTGTTATTATGTTCTTTACCCTTAAGTTTTAACTTGTTTTTATTTCTTCTGCTCTATCAGAATTCAAGAACCCCTGGAGCTCTTGTTCATGGAAACCAACCCGATAGCAATGGACTTACAATAGGACGTGTCACAGCTGGAATTGAGTATAGTAGACCATTTAGGCCTAAATGGAATGGAACAGCTGGACTTGTGTTTCAGGTAATTAACAATATTTTTTGATCTTGTATGCGAAGTTGGTGCCTGTTTGTGTTCTTTATCTTCCTGGTTTACTTATGATACTTTATCACATATTGTTGTTGATTCCAACTATTGTTAATGTCATAATACTAATTAAGATGTGAAGTACAAATAATTTATGAGCCAGAATATATTTTCTCAAGAAACTACATTCTTTAGTTTATTCCGTCTTTTTTTGTTTATCAAATTATTAAAAGATTCATCCTGGTCTTTATATGTTTTGTTCAGCATCCCTGGTTTCTTTTACTTACAGCTAAATGATTCAGTCACATATATGGCCTTCCTTCCATTTTACATTATTCTGTGTTACTTTGGAGTCTATTCTATTATTTTGTAAAGTTCAACTTAATTTTTCGTTGAATTAAGACAACTTTATGTAGTGGTTTCATGAAAAATTCAATCAGTTCAAAAATTCATCAGTGAATGTTTTTCAGTTGTCGATAAAAATATTATGCAAGAAATCCCGGTATATTGACTGACTCTTTATTGCAGCGTGCTGGTGCTCATGATGAGAGGGGAAATCCTATTATAAGAGATTTCTTTGGCAGTCCTCTCACTGCAAGGTATATGTTGATTACTAGTACTTAGCTCTCAAAATCAGCCTTAACAATCCTCTATATTTTTAAGGCATCCATTTTTATTTTTTTCCAGTGGCAACACTCATGATGATATGTTACTTGCTAAAGTGGAGACTGTATATACTTACTCTGGCGACCCTGGTTCTTCAATGGTTAGTCATCTTCCCTTTTTATCAAGACTGTTCAATTTATTTTTTGTTTCGATATCTAAAACTGCGTATTGCAGTTTGTGTTCAATATGGATCAGGGTATCCCCGTATCTCCAGAATGGCTCATTTTCAACAGAGTGAATTCTCGTGCTAGACAGGGTTTTGTTGTTGGACCAGCACGCTTTCTTGTATGGTAAGTCGTTCTTCTTCAGTTTGTGTTCTAAAAAAAATATCAGAGCTGTTGCAAGTTGGTTATTTTATATTAACCAGTTAATCGTGTTCAAAGCTACTGAATTGTGATCATGTGTGTTTGTTTTCTGAGATAATATCTTTGATACAGCCTGTCTGGCGGTCATGTGGTGGGTAAATTTCCACCCCATGAAGCATTTCCAATTGGTGGAACCAACAGTGTAAGAGGTTATGAAGAAGGAGCAGTTGGATCAGGTCGCTCTTATGTAGTTGGAAGTGGAGAGATGTCATTCCCTTTGGTAAGTTGTGGTATATACATTATTTTTAGTTATATTTTACGCACTTTTGTCGTGCTTTTTATATTTTCTTGTTCAAATAAATGTTAAATATTTCCATCAAATTCACATTTTAGAAAGGATACTGTCTTTGTCTCAAAAAGTTCCCTTCCGCTCTCTCTTTGCCATCTAGTGAATCAGTTCGATCCATTGTCTAAT
Source organism: Verbascum thapsus (assembly GCA_963669365.1). Taxonomy (NCBI): domain Eukaryota; kingdom Viridiplantae; phylum Streptophyta; class Magnoliopsida; order Lamiales; family Scrophulariaceae; genus Verbascum; species Verbascum thapsus. Next base: position 12,444,378 of record OY770118.1, read on the forward strand.
CCTAATCCTAATTTATGTTGTTATTTTCAGATGGGGCCAGTTGAAGGGGCTATATTTGCTGACTATGGAACTGATCTTGGATCAGGCTCAACTGTTCCAGGTTTGCCCATCATCCCCAGTTCATATTTACCCCCTTTAACGATTTTTGAAATATCAGCTATCTAATATAGCAGGAACGTAAAATGTCCCCGTTTTCTATTTCTTTATTCAGCTAAGGCTCTGATTGTTGTATGTTCTTTGTAAATCCCATGTTCTGCTATTAGGCGACCCTGCTGGGGCAAGAAATAAAGCTGGAAGCGGGTATGGATATGGGGTGGGTATTCGTGTGGACTCGCCTCTGGGCCCACTAAGACTTGAATACGCATTTAATGATCAGCAAACTGGTAGGTTTCATTTTGGAATCGGGCTTCGGAATTAACACCAACTTCCCTTGGTATCTATCTTTATCTTCCATTTCTTTTACTGCTTTTTGCCTTCTCTATTTGTTGGTTTCTAGTTCTATTCTTTTGTACAATCTGTTTTCTTTAATTTTGGAGTCCATGAAATCTTCAGATGCTGCATAAAAATAGCAGTTTTATTTATAGTACTTAACTACTTACCTTCTGATGCAGGTTTTTTTTTCTTTCTGTTATTTCATTCGTATCATGTTTTAACCTCAACTATTAGTCTTTAAATTGAAGGCTACGCCACAAGTTTTTACACATTTTATTTTGCATCGTTTGAGATAATTTATACGTGTTCTACATGTGTTGTTACAAAGCAGAAAAATGTTAAATAAATATGTCACATTTATTTAGGGATGAAAAATAATCAAGTTGTTCGATTTTTGATTCCATATAAGTAGTTAAAACCTGTTTTTAGTATAGTTTATTTAACATAATAAACACACTGAAAATAAAATTGATAAAGTTTAAAGCTTCATTTAAAAAGTAAAAATATAACTTTCGAGCATGAGTCAAGCACCCTCTTTAATATTTAGAGTTATGACAATATTAAAACAAACTTCAATAATAATTTATTTGACTAGAATCAAGTAACATACACCTCTATATCTATTTGGTAAATGATGAAGTTGAGGTTGTGACTTGTGACACTATTTCCAATTTCTTTTTTGAAACAAGAGATAAATAACCCATTTAACCATTTTCAATTTTTCATTGAATACGGTGTTATTTGCTATTTGACCATTTTACAAGGATAATAGGCTTTTTTACTCATTTAGAAATTTACATGAAAAATCCAAATCTGAAAACACAGAAATCAGAAAATTAAATACAATATAATTGGTCCATCCTGTGGTGCTGAACACGTAATTAAAGACAGATTTATTCTATGACCCAAAAGATGGGTAGTAATAGTATGGTGGCTCAGTTCAATCATATCACATTACTTCATTTTTACATTTTTATTTCTTTTACAAGATGATATATATATAGATTGAAACAAATAAATGAATTATAATTAGAATCAATTAAATCTGATCTGAACTAAAAACTTTTTATTTATGAGATCCCATTCACTTGTGCAATGTATGTCATCGGTTATTATTATTTCATTTTATGGCATTATAATAAACATATTCACAATTCTAATTGAGTAATATCGAATTGTATTAATCACAAACTCCAAAATAACTAATTAAATAATTGACTATATATATAATACTCTGAAATGGGTGTCTAGGAGGACTTTAATGTTTGTAAATCAAGGGACAAGTTTTAGACAAACAAAGGTCAACATAGTCGGAATCAACAAACATATTTCTCTCTGAACAATGTTAAGAGAATTTCATAATAATTTTATAATTAATCATACCCTCCCTCGTGCTCTCTTGGGTACATCAAATTAGAGGATCATACAATAATTTTATAATCGTTTATTCTTTGAATATATAATAATAATAATTAGATACTTAATTAGCATTTTATGTCTACTCCACTTTGGTCGGTAGCCAAATAAATAATTTATATATATATATATATATACATGTTTCAGTATTATATTTAAACTAGCACTGGGTTCTGAAATTCGATATTTGTTGTAATTATTGAATTATCAACTTAATATATATTTCTGAAATATAAATTCTAACATGCTTATATATATATATATATACTTCTTGTGTAAAATAAAAGATGAATAATTTAGTTATTTTGATTAAAAAAAAGTATATGAAATGGTACTTGTGAATCACCTGTACCGATTGCTTTGTCTTAATAAGACCAACATGCAAAGAAATATGCAATTAATGTCTCCCAACCATGCATTGAGAATGTCGCAATCTGAAAATTTACAAATGAATAGAAACACTTTTGGCTTCAATCCCCACGACTCCTTGTTTCATTTATTTAAGCCTCTCCTCAAAATGGCATTAAATGTAATTGAAATAAATAAATAAATTAACATATATACAAAATGATCACTTACAATAATTTTAATTGTTATGTTATTTTCAACATAATTTTAACATTCAATTTTGTTAGAAATGACAATAAAGATGCTCCCATAAAGGCATAACATAAACAAACAATTATTTTTTTATGCTCCAAATTGATGTGAATCGATATGACTAGGGTAAGAAAAAAATGGTCAAAGACTCTTGGTCAGTTGGCATTGTTCTTTGGGCTGAGGACTTTTGAGTTGGTTTTGAATCTTTTGATAATTGTTTCAATTTAATGAGAGTATGATTGAACTTATTGGATTTGATGGGAAATTGAAAGTCCACGATTCGTTTTTATTTTCCCATAAGGATAAGACAATTCAATTCGTAATTATCAGCTTTCAATCAACATTTTACAAACTAATTAACTTTATTTCTAGGTTTGTTTTTTGGAATCTAGAGACTAAGATGGACACAAATTGACTGCTTGAAGTGGGTTTTCATCTATGTGTGTATTCCCTGCATGGTGTTATAATTATGCTTGTTTATGTTTTTTTAGGTTGAAAATTTAATTTTTTTTTTGAATTGTGAATTCATGTGAATTTGATGTGATATATATGTAGTGTGTTTTTGTTATGTTGTTAAAATTGATTGAAAGAACGTCGATAGTAAATATGGTCGAAAGAACCTCGGAAATCGTATAAAAATGAGGTTTATCAAGTGTGTTTTTGTTATGTTTTCAAAATTGATTGAGAAATTTGAAATGTGTCAAATTATTTATAATGATTTGTTGATTTATAATATGTTGAACATTTGTATAGTATATATGAAAAGGAAAGAAAAAAAATTAGTAAAGTATATGATGATTAACGATTGATGACATGAAATGATCGATATAATGAATATATAGTATGCAGTTACATAGAATAAAAAAAGCATAAATGAAAAAAAAAAGTGAATTTACATATGATTAATTTTGAGTTAAACAAATTTATAATCTTTAGTCTTAAAAATTAAATTGTAAAACATTAACAAAATATCCCATGATTAAAAGAATACTAGTTAGAAGAAAGAACTACAAAAAACGAATAACCAAGAAATTTGAAAAAAATATTATAACTTATAGTCATTTTAATATTCGACTTACATAAATTTCACCACCAACTCTTGAGTCTTGACTATAGGTTTAATTACCCCATCCCCCATCACTGTTGAGTTGAAGAGTACAAACGAAACCGATCAACTTGTTCTCAACATAATTTATTAACAACTAAATTCGTAAAGGGTTTGTTAATTAATACATCTCGAATGTACTAGTAATTTACAAACACTAGGAAATATTTTTGTATTAAATCCTAGCATTTTAAGGATAAAGTATATTCACACCTTAATATCTTAAAACCCTAACATCTTATTATGTAGAATCAAATATTATGAATTGACGTTAATTTTGGTAACGAAATTCGATATGAATGAACGTGTACTATAGGTGATATTATTTTCACCTAAAGATGAATGAACGTGTTACAGGCACGAAATAATAGGTCATATTTTCATTCAAATTTAAACAATTATTTAAATTTTTAATGAGAAGGGTCAATATTCATCAGACATCACTTGATTCACTTTAAGCAATATGGTGAATTCATCTATACCTTCCCTTTTAAATTTTGTCCATGAATAGTGTTTGTAAGATCCAGGTTCCTCAACTTAAATATATATATGTATATATACATTTTCCCATATACCTAATCACAGTAAAAAAAAATCTGAACCCTAATTATTATGGTTCTTCTTAACCGATGGACACAATATATATGCCCATGTGATTATTATTATAACACATTTTATTCTATTTTTACGTGAATCATGGCACTATAGCTATATGTGTACTTTGAATGGTGTGGAAGCAAAAGGAAAGTAAATTAATGGCCGCATGTATGAACCTGCATGATAGTTACTACACTATAGTATTCTCTGGCATTAATCAACTTCATGGGTCCTATCTCATTTGTTTGTTCTTCATTATACACTTCATTTAGTTTCAGAAAAATCCACATCCACACAGATACATGTATATATATATATATATATACACACATATATATATATGTAGAGAGAGAGGAAGAAGGTGACGAATAAACAGTAAGTTTGACGTAAATCTAAAATGAAAGACTAATGAAATGTGAACAGTGAAAATCGTACTGTGACAACCCGACCAGTGTTCACTTATCAATGCATTTGCCGGAAAACCCATTTCTTACTATACTATTTGATTCCCAAGAAACACCAAATTACATAAAATGGTTGTTTGTATCTATCTGTGTGTATATACATATATGTATGTATAGTTGTTAGTATTTGTTATTGTTATTTGAAGTGGTGGAATATGGGGGAGACAACAGCCAACCCTAATTTCCTGCCCATGTCTTGGCCCTTCTCTTCTGACCATGCATTAATATAAATTAAATTATTATCAAATCTTGGTTTGGTTAATATAAATTTATTATTCGGTGAAAGTACATTTTTTTAATTTAATCCCACTTTTTGTCACTGTTTAAAAGGGCCTTCTTGTTCTTTGTAATTCCCAAGACTTATATCACTCTCTCTCTTTCTTTCTCTCTCACAAATCCCACCATTACTGTTTCTCTCTCTCTCTCTCTCTCTCTCTCTCTCTCTCTCTCTCTCTCTCTCTCTCTCTCTCTCTCTCTCTCACAAGTGATTTCTTGTCTCTCCTTTTTCTTATTTAGCTGGGAAAATAGTAATCTGTTTTCAAAATCTTTTTAACCACCTCCTCCACTAGTTCAAAAATTTGGTGGTGTTGTTCAGTCAATTTACCTTTACAACTTTTTAGCCCTAATAATCTAGAGCAAAAAAAAATAAAAATATTTGTTCTCTGATCATTTTTCTCTCTACAAAATTTCTTCTTTTCAATTCCTAAAGCTCCAATCATGGCTGATCCCTACTCCAATTACTTCAACAATGGATGGTTCAATCTCAAACCTATTAACACCTTAATTTCTTCTTCTTCAACACCATCTTACAATTATCCATATAACTTAAACTATTACTCATCCACTACAAATTCCTTGTTCTACACACACTGTAATAACAGTAACAATTATGAATCACCACCATCTTCACCACCACTAAGAGAAGCTTTACCCCTTCTAAGTTTAAGCCCCACAAGGCCATCTGAGGATCAAGAATCATGCTTTAGCTCCATGGAAGTGGATAAAAACATGAAAACTATTATTAATCATCATGTAACAGAAGAAGAAGATGATGGAAGTGTTGAAGTAACCCTAAATTTAGGGCTCTCTATTCCTTGCAGTAATTTTACTGATTCTGATCAGATCTCAAGGGTCTCATCATCCACAGAAACTGGAAATTACAGTCAAAAAGAAGATCAAGTTACTGTGGTTAGCAGCGGGTATGGGGCAAGCCCACTTAATAAGGGTCAGTATTGGATCCCAACTCCTGCCCAGATTTTGATTGGCCCAACTCAATTTTCTTGCCCTCTTTGCTTCAAGACTTTCAATAGATACAATAACATGCAGGTATTTGGTGATTATATATGTGTTTTTACTATCAAATGATATGTATTATGTAATTTTATAAAGAAAGATCTATGCTTTCTTTTGTTTCTAATTTCAAATCTAGCTACTTTCTCTTTATATTTCTACTTTTTTTCCCTTTTGATTTTGCAGAAAAAGAGAAAAACCCATCCTTTCTCTTTGTTTGCACACATCTTTTCTTGTGTAATTTCAACCTTTCACTTTTTATTATCTTTGGGATTTAAAAGAATGATGATTGACTATATGGGTCCTTAGGGTTTTTTGAACTTTTTTTCAAACAATATTTTATTTCCTTAGTTATGTAATTTTTTAAAAAATTCTTCATCTCTTTATTATGCATGAGTTAGGAGGGTTTTGGGGATCTGCATAAATATACCTGGTCCAACTGAGAACCCTGGTCAGTCACCTCTCTTTATTTGATTGAACAACACACAATTATGCTTTTTGTCCTTGAAGTTTGTAGTTATTACACACATTGGCAGGTGTGTCAAAACTGAAAATTCATTTCTCAGTTCTTCATGGGAACAGATTATTTTCATCATAGAATCATCAGTGAAAAAGAAATAAAAAGGGTTCTCAATCTGCACACTCAACCTTAATACACCAGAAACCTGCCCCAGGATTACATGAAAAATCCCAAAATGTTGTTGCTTTGTGCATCATCAAGGTTTAAAAGACTTTTTGGAATGATGTTAACTTCAAAAAACCCTGACTAAGACATAGTATATTACCCCCTTAGTAAATCAGAAACTCAGACGCAGCTCATTATATTCCAAGCTTTATTTAATTGCAACATTCTGAAAAACTAGTAGTACTAAGCTCCTTGTATTCTGAGTGCATGCTTAACATTATATTCAATTGTTCTCAAAATTCTCAAAATTTTAAAATCTGGAGATCCTATTTCTGATGTGAATCATCTAACGTAGTTTGGGTTCTTCTTTGATTCGATATTGGAATTTTGAAGTGCTTGTACTAATGATGCTAGTTGACACCACTGTCCCATAGCCCCCACCATAAAATTAAAGGCTAAATTAAACAAATTCTTGTAAATAAACATAATCTTTCTAAAAAGGGTTCTGCATGGGCGTTCTTGTCTAACAGTCAAGACTCATCTTCCAAAATTACATACTTACACGATCTTATGTTCAACTCTCCATCAAATTAATATCTTAGTATTAATCAATAGAGCTAAATTTTAAAAAGACTAATATATTTCAATCTGTATGGATATATACATACAGATGCATATGTGGGGGCATGGATCTCAGTACAGAAAAGGGCCAGAATCATTAAGGGGCACACAGCCCACAGCCATGCTTAGGCTCCCATGCTATTGCTGTGCACCAGGTTGCAGGAACAACATAGACCACCCAAGGGCCAAACCCCTCAAAGATTTCAGAACCCTTCAAACCCATTACAAAAGAAAGCATGGGATTAAGCCATTTATGTGCAGAAAATGTGGCAAAGCATTTGCAGTGAGGGGTGATTGGAGAACACATGAGAAGAACTGTGGTAAGCTATGGTACTGTATTTGTGGGTCTGATTTTAAGCACAAAAGATCTCTAAAGGACCATATTAAGGCCTTTGGGAATGGACATTCGGCTTATGGGATCGATTGTTTTGATCAAGAGGAGGATGAACCTGCTTCTGAGATTGAGCAGGATAATGAGTCATCTCAGTGATTGATCTGAGGATTATATATGAGTTTAAAATGATACTAATCAGTGGGATTAGAGAATTAGTATGAGGGGGAGCTATTTTGTTTCTTTGTTAGTTCTCTTAATTGTGCTCCTTTGAAGTAATTAGCATTTGATGAATATTGCAGTTTTATGAAATGCATGCTTCGTTTCTCTTTTCGTCAATCCATCTCTAGTAGTATGTTAAGGCATTTATTTATTTCAATATTTGTTAAAATTCTATGTACTTTTTAGATGTCGTCATTAGACTATAGCCCCAAAGCTTTTCAAATAAAGCTCTTTTTTTATGGGATTGGAGAGAGTAATGGAATTGATTTAGGATTAATATATAGTGTTTTCTTAAACATTTGAAGGGCTTGATAATTCGGTTTAAACTTTGAATAAAAATGAGAACATTTGTTTCTTATAATTGAAAAGAACTTAATTTTTAATTTTTTAGCTTTACAAGTTTTACAAGAATTCTTTTCATTGAGCTGATATAGTTCATTATTAACGAGCGGGATACACGGGTACTTCTTTAATTATATTGTCTTTTATTGGGAAAATCTAGGTACCTCATTTGAATTATTTCTTTTTAAAAACGGGTAAAGTGAAAAAGCTCTTTTACAAATTAAAATGTTATAGAAACGTTATATATGAATATGATGGTGTTGTCCTACGTACATCAATAGATTCATAAGCTCCAAATGAATTACAAACTCATGGAATTTTGTGTTTTTCGTTTCATTTGTCTCACTATCTATCAAAACTTTAGAAATATATATATATATATATATATCGTGTGGTAAAAATTTAAAATGACAAGAAGTCCTAGTTATGACTATCAATAATATAGTGGTGCTAATTAATAAAATATATGATTTTGAAAAACAAAAGTATGTATTATAATATGTAGGAATTAATACAAAATATACAAGTGAATTTCAATCAAGTTCTCACTTTAATTATATCTTGGAAATTGACAGTACATACTGAAAGACATGGGATCTCAGGTGATGGAGAAAGTTTAATTTAGTAGTCATATTTATCAGGCTTTTTTTTGCTGCTACTGTTCATTAACTGTTGAATAACACCTTTAATTCATGGATACAAAGACAACATATCTATGATGCACGAACACGGGACACGGCGCACGACACGACACGGACACAGCATTTTGAAAATATTAGGACACGAAACGGCCTCAAAACTGCTAATAAATTTGTATATATAAATTAATATACATATATTTGTTCATTAATTTACGTTAAATATATAAATTAGTCTTTTCATTTTAATTTAAATGACTGGTTAGAGAAATAAACTATAAGAATGACTATTGTACGTTATAAATTTGTATTTGATTTGTAAAGTTATATATTTTTGAAAGAAAATAAATACTTTAGTTTTCAAAATCACAAAAAATAAGAGAAATAACATCAAGTGTCACAAACAATGCATACATAGTAGACACTGCATCAATTACGGTATTCATATTTTATTTATTTTATTTTATTTTATCAGACAAATTTATTTTTATATTGGACACAGTGTCGGAGGGTGTCGGACGAGTATCGTGTCTGATCACGTGTCTGACACGACACGTTGTGATTTTTTGATATGTCACAGCAACATATATATATATATATATATATTATACTATGTTAGGTTAGTCGTGTTTATACCCTAATTATTACCATACGTACTTTATTTTTAATGTATAATTAATAATCTTTTTGTGGAATCAGTTGTTAGGAGTTGAAAATAAGAATGATGAGTCAAAGTGAGTTATGAGATGTCATATCAAATTATACTACTGAGACAGTAAAACATCCTCACTTTTTATCAATGAATTTACTGTTACAATATGGATCTCTTCACAATTATTTTTTGTCATAGCCCTAATTAAAATATGTACATTGATTTATTTTTTAAATAATTATTGGGTTTGTGGAGATTAAATAAGAAAAATTTATATATAGGGAGCATATTATTTACGCGTCGTATCTTATAAGTTTGAAAATTTTATTTTTATAATATTTCGTATTAATTAAAAATCCTAGCTACTGCCATGATGTTTACCCTATTTGTCCAAAATATATAACAATTAACTGGATAATATTTTTCTCGACTAAACTATTAAGTCAAATAAATCCAATTACAAAGGTTTTTAATTAGAGACAAACATTAGGGAATAAAAGTTTACATATATACCATGTCCACGTGTATATAGTGTAAGTTAAATTTATATACAAAAAAAAACTTCATACACTATTGTATAATGTATACTAGCCTGAAACTCGTGCTACGCACAATGTGATTATGAAATAGAGAAAATCAATTAAAACTCTTTTAAAATAATTTTTTTCATTCCATTAAAAGTTATGATAATAGTTTTCAATCCAAAAACTAATTCTACCAATTTTTCTATCAATTTTTTTTTTAACATTTTGGATTAGTAAATTTATGGACTTATTTCATTTTATTCTAATGCAGAAATGTATTATACATATCTATCTTTTTTATGAAACATGATAAATATCAATTATGATTTTAGGTTCAATGTTTTAGATTTTTAATCTTTTTAATTTTTAGAAAAATACTATTTTTCAAATATTACCATATTAAAGTCAAACAAATATTAAAACAAAAATATAGTATTTACATTTTTATTATTAGAATCCTTTATACAAATCGATAGTCTTCATCGTTTTGCTGAAGCATTTAGCATATTAAAATGCATGGGAATGTGGATCTTGCAATGGCTCCTTGATGAAATTTGCATCCACACATTTTATTAGTCACAATATTTCAACATTGTTGGACCATGAGAGACTTATGATCTCCAACATTATAATTTACTCTTTTTTATTGTTGGATTTGAGCCGTAAATATGTATTGTACATTTTTTTTTAAAATACTAAAAATATATTGTTAAAATCTACTTATTCGCTTATTTTGTAAAATATTGTACAAAAGATGCATAAAAAAGTCAAATATAAATAAGAAATGAATATAAATTACGGGGAAATAAAGCCAACAACTTGAATTTTTTTTATTGAAATAAAACTATAGATTGTCAATTTTGTGATAATTATGTGCTTAAACAAAAAATATGAAGGTAGCGAGTGCGAACAATCAATATATAAATATGAAACACAAAATCTTGAGAACACGACGATGATGTCAAATAAAGAAAGAAACTTTGTTTTGAATGGTTATAAATTTTAATTACTAATATTATAGGTATAAATAACCATTAACATATAACAAATTTCATCAAATGATTGAAGTACACAAAATAGAAATTAATACATCAAATCTTAGTGCATCACAATTATAAGAATAGATAAAGATTAATAACAAATAAAAAGAAGATGCAGTTGAAAGTTACTGATCAACAATTTTTGGACTTCACTAATAATTAATATCTTCCAAACTATCAATGAAAAAAGAAGAATATTGTGGTATAAAAGAGTGTAAATATAAACTTAAGGGAAAAATGAGAAGCAAAACATAAAATGCATGTATTAAAGTAACTATTAAATACAATCATTAAAAAGATAAATAATAAGAAAGTAAAATGTGGTCACTTGGATATGAGAACAAAAGTAATTTAACTATAAAAAAACTAAAGGGAAACATCATATTTTATCGAATGAATGCAGAATATTCCAAAAAATATGAACAATAATATAGAAAATTTGAAAATATGAGAGCCATAACATAAAGCTAAAATATAATAAATTAAAATTTTAAAGTAGTATAAAAGTAAAAACTTAGATACTTGAACATCAAAAATAAAATAAAACAACCAAAAAAAGAATTATAGAGAAAAAAAACAGATTTCATGATTTAAAGTTTACAATACACAAAAGAATATGAACAACAATAAAAAAAAGAAAGTTGAAATTATGAAATGTCAAATTTTATCAAATGAATGTAAAGTATTCCAAAAGTTACGAACAAAATTATAGAAATTTTGAAAATATGAGAGCCATAACATAAAGCTAAATAATAAATTAAAATTTTAAAGTAGTATAAAAGTAAAAACTTAAATAATTGAACATCAAAATAAAATAAAACAACCAAAAAAAAAAGAATTGAAAAAAAATCAGATTTCATGACTTAGAGTTTACAATACACAAAAGAATATGAACAACAATAAAAAAAATAGAAAGTCGAAATTATGAAATGTCAAATTTTATCAAATGAATGCAAAGTATTCCAAAAGTTACGAACAAAATTATAGAAATTTTGAAAATATAAGAGCCATAACATAAAGCTAAATAATAAATTAAAATTTTAAAGTAGTATAAAAGTAAAAACTTAGATGCTTGAACATCAAAATAAAAAAAATAAAACGATCAGAAAAAAAATCAGATTTCATCATTTAGAGTTTACAATACACAAAAACATATGAACAACAATAAAAAAAAAGATACTCGAAATTATGAAAATATATTAATATTGAGAAAATACACATAAAAAAATGTTTGCATAAACTAAACCTCGAAAAATCAACTCTCTTAAGTATCTGAATAACTTCATCCATGGGAATTCTCAACCAAAACTTATCTTGCAAATTAAATTTTTCAAGGGAAAAAGAAGAGATGAATATTATCAATAAATTAACTAAGAAATTCTATATTTTGGCAAATATATTGTTGCTTTCTTTACATATATATGGAAATAGAGGATTTGGATAAGAAAATTAAGGAATAATTTATTTTCCATGCAATATTCATTTGGAAATACCATTTAAATTTTGAACGTGGAATTATACATTGCAATCTTAAAATTTGACTACCATAAATATAATTTAATTAGTGATAAATACTATCTAATGATATTCATTAATTATAAATTCCAAAAGTTAAATATTATGAAACATTAATTGAGAAAATCTTTTTTATAATTAAAAAAAATAATTCAAAATTAGGAGAAAAAAGATAGAGAGCAAAGTGGGTCCCACACCGCTTTGCTATAATATATATAGATGTGTAAAATAATTTGTTTTTGATGTATGCTTTATTTAGATTAAAGTTTGAAGAAAGGAGACAACATTATTTTGAAGGATATTTGTTCATTTCAACCTTTTCCCTTTCTGACGACGATCACTCCCTTTCCCAATAAAAGCTTCATCTTTAAAGCATTACGACTGTCAATTTAACAAGATATTCGAAAAATATTTTTTGTCATTTAATCACCTCTTATTTTATTTATTTTGCCTTCATAATAATTACTGGCATGTTAGGTTTAGAGATATAATATAATATAATGAATATGCTTGTTTACTATCAATATCATGTTCATGCAGACACATTTATTTGATAATAACAATAATTTTTTTTATAGATACCTGAGAATAATATTAAATTATTAATACATGGTTATTACTATAAATCATCAAGAGATGTAAATCATAAAATAATTCCCCATATTATTCACATAAAATATATATAGATAGATAGATAGAATTCTGACCCTATAGGACTTCTGATACTGAAAATACTATTAAACTCGTTAATAATAAGATTTTCTAATAAATAGAAAATTAATTTGGGTTAGGTAAATTTTTCTTCCACCCAATGTCGCATACTCGCATTCACCGCTAGCATTCAAAACGGGCAAAAATAGTTATAGACTTTAACGAATATTGTACCATAAATTTCAATCAAAATCTATTGTCTATGAATGAATTTTACATGGCATCTCAGTCATATTCCCATGAATATTATACATATTTCATGCAAAAGCAAAAGCAAAAACTGTAGTGTAGACTACAAGCTTATCTCTGCTGGTAAGCTGATCTCAAGAAAATATAAGCTGCCAAAACAAACACAAATTTCAACTAATATCGAAAAACTAATAACATTTTAACTCATAAATTTCTATATCAAATTTACCTAGCAGACATAAAAGCCATGCCAAAAAAGACCGCCTTTACAGCTTGCTTTTGTCCCGCATAGTCAAAAGCTAACGGTAACATTTCATGCAACGTTAGAAAAGCCATTACTCCACCAACTGTAATTAGTGCATAAACCGAGAAAACAAAAATGACAAACTGATAGAATCTTCTCATTTCATTGGGAAAATGTGAAAAATAGAATCTTTGTATTGAAAAAATGAAAACCTGATCCAAGGAGCCCTTCAAGAATTTCGGGATTTAAGCTGCTCGGAAATAGGTATGCTGAAAGTAAGAAAATATAGATGGTTACCAAACTTTGAAACGGATTTGTGATTAATTTATTTGGAAATTTCAATGTATTGGCAGACGGACACACCTACGATAATTACACCAAGGGGCTCAGCTAGACCGGAAAGTGTAGCCAGCTTGAATGCCTGCCATTTGCTGATGACCCAAACACAAATACATCATAAACAGAAATTATCAAAAGTATTTTAAATATCCATCTGGAGAGTAAATTTACATATTCTGTTTAAAAAAAAAATTGGACCAGAAAAAAATACTCAGCAGAAGGGAATATGGAAAATTTTCTCCTTGGTTGAAAATCGATTAACTTCAATATTCCTAATAATCTTTCATGTGTGATAATGTTGGAACTTAATAAAATGCTATCACGGATAGTTTGTACCTTTGTGTCGCAAAATAAACAGGAAGAGCAACAGCAACACCCTGTGAACCAATAAAAAGTTGACATCTCACTTAAGAATCTCGGGCACAGAAATGATACTCAGGGTTCTATGATAAGATGAAGATTTAATAAGAGTTTGTAATAAGTTTAGTATGAGAACGCTATATAACAAGTAATGATCAATATTAAGTAGAAACTCCTGGCAGAAGATAGATATACTACTACTGCCACGGCCTTGTCTAGATTAAATAAGATCAATTAAGATATTGTACTTGTTTTGATTAGTATATGAGAATAGCCCACAACGGATCTAATGTCAACACATTTGTCCATCTCACTAAACCTAGAAAAAAGGGATATAGTGACTTATATTAGTATAAGTGAAGAATAAGTGTATATATATATAATGCAGAAAACCATCTCAATTTGAGATTTGTGAAGAGAGGTCATGCATCTTTAATCTTGCATCCAGAAAGCACTAAAACAATACATTTCTACAGAAAATTCAGATATATTTATCTGCATATATAATTCATAAGATAATGCATCTCATGATGTGAATTACAAACGACATCGTTGCTGCATTCAAGAGAACTTTATATCAAAATAACATGGAAATAAAACATGAGACAGAAAATTTACCTCAGGGATGTTGTGCAAAGCAATAGCTAGTGCTAGATTCAAACCAACGCGAAGCCCCTGAGAGGAGAGATAAACAAGAATCAGAGAGTGTTTATAAACAGGATATTGTAGTCTTTCAAAACAAATGAGGAACAATTCCATTGTACTAAAATCGTGCCAAAAAAGTAACAGATAGCCAAAGAATATTTCATTTTTCCATTCTTGATTACTTAGTGGTTGCATGGGCGAAGTCCCTCAATATTTATCAATTTATGAACATAACCCACATGAGTGCCAAGTTCTTTCATCTACAATCAGGCAGAACACTTTTCTATAAATGCATTTAACAAACACGAAACCATAAGGCAAAATTCTTCGACACTAACTTACAAGAATAACCACAAAAACATTTTACAGGGAAAATTATTATTCAACTGTTCTAACACAGTTTTTATTAGTTTACCAACATCTAGCATCCCTGAGGATGAGCGGGCTAGACATAAAAACAGAAGATAATAATCCCACTTGCTTTTATATGGAAAATATGGCTAGGCATTTACAAAATGGTCACTAAATCAAAACGATAAGCACAATCGAAGTACCTTGATTGATCCAAGAAATACAGCCATTCCCTCCGGGAAATTGTGCAAACTTATACCTGAAATAGAAGAGAGATGTAACAGTTTCCATCTTGGAGAAACATGAAACCACCACAAGTGCATAAAGTTTTCGTTTACGACCAGATTCCAATCCAATTTTACGTTTTTAGTGATTGTATGCTTGTAAGAGATAAAAGCAAAGGTACACAAATCGAAACAGCAGGCTGACCTATAGCAGTGATGATTCCACTAAACAGGACTTGACGCCTATGCTTTTTCATAATGTCCTTGCCACCTTCATCCTCATTTTTCTGTTTATTAGGCACAAAATGCATTTTTGAATCATTGTCGAAAAAATAATCACATCCAATAGCTCGCTTAAATATCCACTTATTGATCATAACACATTGCAGGCAAACCTTTTTGTTCTTAACATCTGAAACGGGGGCGAGAGTTGGTTCCGGAATGAAATTTGCAATGATGGCAAAGAAAATTACACCTGCAAAGAACTAAAAGATTGCCAAAAACAGTCAGTAACTAACGACCTATACGTAATTAAGAGAAGTGATTCTGCGTTATTACGAAAAGAGCTCACCCAGAGATTGCCCTTTAAGAAGCCAATCGAATTTATAGCATTATGAGCCAAGTCGAAGAAAGATATGCTCAACATAAGGCCAGCAGCAAAACCCTGCAGAACAAAGATATTGAAACTACACCTATATATAACTAAGATAAAAGTAAAACAACTACAATTTCAGGTGATAATTGTCATTCAAATTATTACATGATTTGTTCTACAAAAGCTGGAATTAAAATACTGAAAAACTAAACACTGACTGTATAATAATACCATGTCTAAATATTACCTGTAACAGCCCAAGCATCTTCAGATTGGGAGTAGGATTAATGACAACAAAAATTGCACCTGTTGAGTAAACACAAACAGAAATCATAAATTTGTTCTAAATTTTACATTAAAAAAAACTGAGGGTCAAATTCATTAACTTAAGAAAATGTTACTCACCAATAGAGGTACTCAAACCACCCAAAAATGAAAGAGCAAGGGCAACTAAAACTTGAGAATCCATTAAACCCATCTTCTCAAAACAACCCAATTCGATTCACAAAAAGCTGGAATTAAATTCAAAGACAATAATAATATCTTGAACCTCCTCTTTCTTTCCCGTTTTATCCGTGAAACGGAATAGCACGAACTGAAACGGTTTACAAAATTGCTAATTTGAACTTCCAAAAAAAACCCACCTCAAAGAAGTTTTATTTTTCCCAAAAGAAATGATTAACAATGTTATTCGAGACTGAATGAGGCATGAAAAGTGAGTGTGTTTTTTTAATATCGTCAATGGAAGAATCTTGTGTAGGTGAAGGGGATTATATTATGTTTATAGTGAGGGTATTTAATTAAGACTAATCATTTAACTGTTGTTTGTTAATTAGATTAAAAATAATAAAGTAAACATTTATCATACCATAAAAGTGTAGCAATTTGGGCTGGCAAACAGTGTTATTATTGGGCCTAGTAAACGAGCCGGGCCCATAAATATTTTTCTTTGAACCAGTTGAAGTTCATGACCCAATTATCCCAACAAAACCTTTCGGCCCATTTGAAGACCAACTTTTATTTTTAAAAAATTTATTCTTATACGTGATTAAAAGATAAATTAACTCCAAATACCAAGTCAAAATTTCAGACTAAGCTATTTTCAGTCAATAACTAATGTAGGTGACACCAATAAACTATACTATAATTTATTCACACCAAGAGAAAAAAAATCTATATAAATTGGAATATTAATTATTAAGTAAAACGAGTATTAATTTTGACTTATAAAATTTATATGGTCTTCAATCTTGACTTAAAAAAATTCAATCTTAATTAGGCAAAAACCGAACATATTGCTCTTGTTACGGTGTTGCTCCAATTCCACTAACGTGATTGGCCAAAGTTTTGGGGACTTCCATTTGTTGTTCAATCCATACATTCGTTAAAAGGGCACTTAATATGTATAAAATAATATACAATATTTAGAAAGTCAAAAACATGCATTCTAATTCCACTGATAACTAAATTTTCTCAAACTTAATTGAATTATATTCCTATATATATGAGACCAATAGAAGAGCTTATAATCAATCTCATTCATATCCATACACAAAACTATAAGAACAAAAATGGCACTGAAAGAAAATGAAACTAATTTGGCCAAAACCTCAGTATTCGAACCCGGAAATTTGGCCGTAAAAACCATCAAACTGAAGAAATCAGATGCTTCTTCCCCTCCGGTTGAGCTGTTATTAGTAACACCTGAAGTTGAAGGCAATTATCCAGTGCTTTTATTCTGCCATGGCTATAGCACTAAAACCAGTTGGTATTCTCATCTTTTGCAACATATATCTTCCCATGGATATATAATTGTTGCCCCTCAGGTTTAACTCATTAACATTAACACTCATATTTCTCATGCATTATTATAACTATATGATAATTGGACTTGATAAATAAATACTCTGTTTATCTATATCTGCAGTTTTACCATTGCCTGCTTATTTCCATGAATGATGAAATCAAGAAAGCTGCAAAAGTCACAAACTGGCTATCAACAGGGCTCACAATATCCCTCCCAAAAAATGTGAACCCAAATCTCTCCAAGCTTGCTCTTATGGGCCACAGCAGAGGAGGAAAAACAGCATTTGCCCTTGCATTGGGCTATGCCTCAACTTCCCTCGACTTCAAAGCATTGATCGGTTTGGACCCTGTATCCGGCCCATACCCGCCGGGTTGGCCTGAGCCCACAATCCTATCCTATGTGCCACATTCTTTCAATCTCACTATCCCAATTGGAATTATAGGCACTGGTTTGAGCAACCAAATTAGGGGCATTATTCCCCCTCTTGCCCCTGATGGGTTCAATCACTCGGAATTTTTTAACGAGAGTAAACCGCCATGTTGTTATTTTCTTGCTAAGGATTATGGGCATTGTGATATGTTGAATGATTCGAAGGCGGACTTAGCGAGTTTAGTGTGCAAGAGTCGAAAGGGGTCGAAAGAGAAGATGAGGAGAGGTGTTGGAGGGATTGTGGTGGCATTTTTGGAGGCTTATTTGGGAGGTCAAAGTGATGATCTTCAAAGCATTGTGGATGCACCAATTCTGGCTCCTATAACTCTTGATCCAGTCATTTATATCAAAGAATGAAGATGTGATGCTTATAGGATCTTACTTTTCGTTATTGTGACTATAAGGTTAAAAATAATTAATGTCTTTTTCATAAGTTGAAACATGAAATGTATTTTATTTGAGTGTTCTGTTTGCCTTTTTCCGTCGCTGGTTTATTTCAATAACACAATTTGCTAGGTTATACTCTGAAAAATCATTCACTAAAACAAGACTATGAGATCTCTCAAATGTCATTCTACAAATCAGTCTTTGCCCTCCACTCCCAAAGAGTATATAAACACCAAAACAGATGATATCAAGCTGAAATACAAGTGTTCAAAATGTTGTGTGTTTGTATTAACATCACATTAAATATTTTCATATATAATATCTTCAGTGCTCAGTACCATAAATACTGCCATTTCAGCTACTAGTATATAATACCCAAATCTACATGACACATACAGAAAATCTTAATTTGCCAGTTGTTTCAGATCATACTTACTCATGGTTCGTTGACCCGTCCTTATCCCTGATGGCAGCATCATTGCCCTCCTGCTCTCCTGGAATGTCTTCTTTGTGTAAACCAGATTCGTCCTGACTCAATTCTTGTGCTGATGAAAGCTCAACTTCAGCAGTCGAAGTGGAAACCTCAAACGGGGCATTTTCAATCGCATTTTCATCATCAGTTTTCACAGAGTCACTGCTATATGTATCCCTGAGTACATCCAACACATTACCTGCCCCATCAGACAAATCATCCGATGCTTCTAGAGTAGGACGTGCAACTTCACTAGCCGAAATGGAAGCCTCAACAGGGGCAGCACTTTCCTTTTCATGTTCTTCACCAGATTTATCGCTTAAAGTGGTGTTAAGTACCTCAATGTTAAATGCTAGAGAGTCGTCTACAGTAGGATGTGCAACCTCAGTAGTCTCAATGGGGGCATTTTCCTTTGCATGTTCATCAGATTGTAGGTTCATTGATTCCTCGCAAGGCATGTCCTTAGGTACCTCTGGAATTATATTTGCTGCTCCAGACAAATTATCTGATACTATAGAACCTTCTACAGCAGGATCTGCAACTTCAGTAGTCTCAACGGGGGCATTTTCCTTTGCATGTTCATCAAAGTGAAGTTCTCCAGATTCTTCACTAAACGTGTCCTTGGGTACCGGGGGAATTCCATCTGCTGCGCCATCAGACAAATTATATGATGGTACAAAATCTTCTACAGTAGGATGTGCAATTTCAGTTGTCTCAATGGGGGTATTTTCCTTTGCATGTTCATCAGAGTGTAATTTTATGGACTCTTCGCTAAACGTGTCCATAGGTACCTCTGGAATTATATTTGCAGCTCCATCGGACAAATTATCCAAAGCTACATAATCTTCTACAGCAGGATCGGCAACTTCAGCAGTCTCAATGGGAGCATTTTCTTTTGCATGTTCATCAGAATGTAGTTCTCCAGATTCTTGGCCAATCGTGTCCTTGGGTACCTCGGGAACTATATCTGCTGCGCCATCAGACAAATTAACTGATGCTACAGAATCTTCTATAGTAGGATGTGCAACTTCAGTAGCCTCAACGGGTTCCATTGCATGTTCATCATAGTGCATCTCTCCGGATTTTTCACCAAATGTGTCCTCGGGTACCCCAGAGGATATATTAGCTGCTCCATTAGACACATTACCCAATGCCTCAGAATTTTCCACAGTAGGAAATGCAACTTCAGTAGTGGAAATGGCAACCTCAAAAGGCACATTTTCCACTGCATGTTCAACAGATGGTAACTTCTCAGCTTCATTACCTAATGTATTCCAGCATACCCCAGAAATGGTATCCGCTGCTCCATCAGTCAAAATATCTGATGGTAAGGAATCTTCCTCAGTAGGCTGTCCAACCTCAGCAGTTGAAACAGAAACCTCAGAAAGTGTATTTTCCTTTTCATGTTCTCCAGCAAGAGTTTGACCAGATTCAATGTTAGACGTGTCCTCAGGTACCTTAGAAATGAGATTCTCCACTCCATCAGACATACTATCTGGTTCCAGAAATCCTCCTGGAGTAGAACTTTTGGCAGCCTCTAAGATTTCCTCACCTCCCTTTTCTCCACCTACAGATTCAGATTCCTCTACTTTACTCTCTGGAGGAGTTGACACAAGAACAGATGGAACCTCGGGAATAGCATTATCTAAATCTTGGTCTTTGGCCGTCTCAATTTCAATTGCAGCCTCATTTGCAGACTGGGGAAGTGGTGAACTCACTGCATCAGCTACCTCTAGTGCTGAACTAGCTGGCAACTCATCTTCAATTACTACCTCTTCTTTTGTATCTTGGTCTTGAGGATCGTTCAATGTTTCCAAAGCAATCTCCGTGTCTGAAACAGAATCAGGTGAGGCAGGGAGAGGACCTTCTCTTTCTATTGCTTGTTTCAAATGATCTTCTGCAGCCAGATTCTCAGATTCCTTCACACTCAAATCAACAGCCAGATTCTCAGATTCCTTCACACTCAAATCAACAGCCAGATTCTCAGATTCCTTCACACTCAAATCAACAGCCAGATTCTCAGATTCCTCCAAACTCAAATCAACAGCCAGTTCAGAGTTACCTGAAGTCGGAAAAGGCTCTTCAGGCGAGCTTTTAGTCAAGGTTGGTTCGTGCTTTGAGTCAAAAATTTGATCCATGACAGCATCTTGGTCCTTGGTCGTCTCAATTTCCATTGCAGCCTCAATTTCAGACAGGGGAACTGGTGAACTCACTGCATCAGCTACCTCCAGTGCTGAACTAGCTGGCAACTCATCTTCAATTAATACCTCTTCTTTTGTATCTTGTTCTTGAGGATTGTTCAATGTTTCTAAAGCAATCTCTGTGTCTGCAACAGAATCAGGTGAGGCAGGGAGAGGACCTTCTCTTTCTATTACTTGTTTCAAATCATCTTCCACAGCCATACTCTCTGATTCCTTCACACTAAAATCAACAGCCAGTTCTAAGTTTTCGGCAGTTGGAAAAGGCTCTTCAGGCGAGCTTTTAGTCAAGCTTGGTCCGTGCCTTGAGTCAAAAATCTGATCCATGACAGCATCTCGGTCATTGGTCGTCTCAATTTCAATTGCAGCCTCATTTTCAGACTGGGGAACTGGTGAACTCACTGCATCAGCTAGCTCCAGTGTTGAACTAGCTGGCAACTCACCTTCAATTAATACCTCTTCTTTTGTATCTTGTTCTTGAGGATCGTTCAATGTTTCCAAAGCAATCTCTCTGCCTGAAACAGCAACAGGTGAGGCAGGAGGGAGAGATCCTTCTCTTTCTATTACTTGTTTCAAATCATCTTCCACAGCCAGATTCTCAGATTCCTTCACACTCGAATCAACAGCCAGTTCTAAGTTTTCTGAAGTTAGAAAAGCCTCTTCAGGCGAGCTTTTAGTCATGGTTGGTTCGTGCTTCGAGTCAAAAGTCTTATCCATGACAGCATCTTGGCTATCTTGCTCTCCTGAATTTTCCTTTTCAGCTGCGGAAACAGGAATCTCAACCGAATTATCGTTGTTTTCATGTTCATCCAAAAATACTTCAGGTGCATTGCCAGTGTCTTCCATTATCTCAGAACTGGCAATTGTTGCTTGCTCAGTTGATTTATTCACTGTTAAGGATTCATCCAGATCAAGGCTTTTGACAGACTTGATGAATTCATCATTTTCAGGAACGCGACTCCCACCAGCCTGAAGGGTAGATAGGGAATCTTCAGATATTACCAGATTATGATCACTTTCAGATTTCTCAGGAATTGAAACAACTGACTCTATATTTGTTCCCCCCTTGGACAAGTTATCAGATGCCGTTGATTCATTCAGATCAGGGCTTTGGGCAAGCTCAATCAATTTGTCACCTTCCTTTACAGTTTCACCCATGCTACTCTCACCAGCTAGAGGAACTGACCTGGAAGTTGCAGCCTCAAGGGTAGATAAGGAATCCTCAGATGCTACCACATTATGAACACTCTCAGATATCTTAGGAATTGAAGCAATTGAAACTGCATCTTTTTCTCCCTCCGACAAGTTAATAGATGATTCAGCAATATTAGGACTTATCGAAGACTCAATTATTTTGTCCCCTTTATTTCGACAAGGAGACTCGCACTTGCCACTATCTAGATCTTGATTTTCCACCACCATCTCAACAGAGTAGCTGCTTAATGTTGCCAAAGGTTGGGAATCTTCAGATGTTTTCAGAGTCTTATCAATTTCAGATACCTGTGGAATTGAATCAAGCGAAACAGCATCACTTGCTCCCTTAGATAAATTATCTGATTCTGGATTTTCATCGACATTCTGATTGTTGACAGGCTCAATTATTTCATCATCTTCCTTTTGAGCAATAGATTCAAACTTGTCAATCTTACCAGCAAGAGGCATTGATTGAGATGTTGCTGCAGCCTCATTCGTAGAACTATCTAAACCTTGATCTTTTGCGATCTCAGCAGAGTTGCTGCTCAATACAGGTAAAGATTGGGAATGGTCAGATGTAGCCAGTTTATCATTCCCCGGAATCTCGGAGATTGCAACAAGAGAATCGTCCACAGAGGAGTCCTTATTTTCGGGTTCTTTCTTATCTTGAGGGTTTTCACATTCTACTGAAGACTGATTCTTCAACTCGGGAACTGGAGAAGTTTCCATTCTAGCTGTTGAACTAACAGTTGAAACTGATGGCAAATTATCATGCAAGTGCGGTTTTGATGCATGGACTTCGTTTTCGTGGTCTTTGCCTTCTTTCTCTTTCCCATCTGGTTCTTGAGGAGGATCCTCAAACCTGTCCAAAGTTGTATCTGTAGCAGATCCTGCAGCCATTTTTTTGGCATTAAAGTTAAATTGGCTATCGAAAATTCAACATTTGAACAAAAAATATTTGAGTACATCTTCAGCGTCTCATTCCATGTTTTAAGTCAACCTCTACACCATATTATGTTCCTACTTCCTACCACGTGCCTCTGCAAATGTTAGGAGCTCTATGGCAAAAACCATCATGTTGTAGAGTCAAGTATGCTCCAGTTCGGTATTTTCAATCAAACTATGCGATGTAAATTATTTTATTTCTTTCTTAAAATATAGTTTTGGAAGTAGGTTAATATGAACATTCAAGGAGGATAATTAAACCAAGTATTTGAAAATGTGAGTAACTCGATTGAGGTCAAAAGTAGAATATTAGAGAAGGTCAGGAATAAAAGGAATTTTAATATAAACTTATTTGGTTGAAAGGGTAATAGGAGGGAAGTAAAATATAATTAATAAGAAACCTCCTCTATACCCATTTTGTTCATGTCACATGCCCATGGAAAGAGGAAACTCAAATATAACTCTTCATTTATGTATTATTTAAAACAATATAGAAAAGAAAATGGTATGATAGAACATGAGAAATCACCACCCCGTCCTCCTTTCCAGTTTTCATGGTAACAAACAAGAGAGGTGGAAATTTAATTCCTTTCAGTGAGAAAATACTATCTTATTCCCCCCCCCCCCCCCACATAATTAACTTACATCTAGACTGCAGCTAGTGACTAAACAAAATTTCAGAGACTACCCCATCAGAAATGACCAAATAAATTCCCCCGTTTGTTTGAAGCTACTCATTATCAAAATTCACTCTTCCGAACTAAACAGCAACCGAATCAAGACACTAGGTGAAATCAACATCTGAAATTTTAAATGAATTATGCACTCATAAAAGTGAATCCTACCTTTGGGCACTTGTCCTGCAGAAACATCAACAACCTCTTGATTAGCAAACTGACTTGCATTCGTCGATTCTTGAACCCCCTTACCTCTTGTGGCTATAGAAGCCCGGGTTCTTTTCTGAGGAGGTTCAGTTGATGCTAAATCCTGACCAGTTACTGTGCCAGGAATATTGGGTGCTACGGGCTCCTGCCTCCTCCGGCTTCTTTGCGGCGGTGTCTGTCCTATATTTTGAGCTTCACGCCCTCGGCCTCGTCCCCGGCCTCGCCCTCTTCCTCTCCCTCTCCCTTGCCTTGTCACAGAGGGAGAAGAGGTAACCTGCTGTGTCTCAGCAATAACAGAAATTAAGGGAGGGGCATTTTGGGGATTTGCAGGCACAATGCCCACATGTGGCTGACTAACACTTTCCATAACAACAGAACTAATAACAGCAGGAGCAGGATCCACCGAAGAGCTGGATATGGAAACAGGTCCTTGTGACGCCACATCAGCATTACTTGGCACGGAAGGCAATGGTAGAACATGCGAAGGTGGAGCTGAATTTGGTTGTTCAGAAACTTCCTTTGTAGTGGTAGAATCGGAAACAGAAACTGTACTGGTGGCAATACTGGCAGTAGAGACAATTCCACCTTGAGTTTCTATTGGTGGCTGGTCAGTGCCAGACAATGAGGCACTTATGGGAACAGATTGCAAGGAAACTGTCTGTCTTTTGCCTCTTCCTCTTCGAGCAGGAGCTTCTCCTTCGGTATGAGATTTTCGACCTCGCCCTCTACCTCGAATTGGTGGAGAAGAAGCAGGAATTACAGAGGGAAGAATAGTTGGGCCAGAATTGGGAGTAATAGGCAGCCCCGATTGTTGCATGCTCCCAGTAATGCTTCTAACTTGAACACCACCAATCAAAGAATCGGGAGTAGGGTCCACAGAAGCAGTTTCAACTTTCGGGGTCTCTTCTGCTTTTACAGATCCCAACGGCACAGGAGAAGGAACTGGTGGAGAGGCTCCGATCACTCTTTTAGGTCTTCCACGCCCTCTTTTAGATGGCGGTGTAGCTTCTGTCTTTTGTAGCGGCAGTGGCTCCACAGCTGGTTGAGATACTAATGGTGGTGGTAGAGTTTCACTTGTAACCACAAGTGAGGCGTTTGTAGTGACCAGCAAGGTCGGAGCGGTGACTTCTTCCCTTATGAAGGGAGGAGATTGTGGAGAATCGGCTTGGCACATTCTTTCGAATTCTTCTTCTGTTAATTGCTCTTCATAAGAGCGCACCTGAGGTAATAAACAATCAAAATGTAAGACAGAGAACTATATGTTAATAAAAAAACAAGAAGATTAAAAGATACAATTATAAGGACAAATGTGCACAATCACACTGTAAAATCCATATAAACGAACCTCCCTTGCACGTTTGCCTCTTCCATATTGTTGGGTATCAAGGCCTCCGAGAGCACCACTCTTCCTCTTCATCCCAGCATTAGGTAATATAGCTGGATTTGGTGATTCAGAGATCTTCATTACTTTAATAAATGATTTTAAGTCATCATCTGTTAAAAGTCGAGACGGCAAAGGAGGTATCTGCATGCATTTCTCAGGCTCTTCCTCCTTAAACACGTTTTCCCATGCAACCTGCAGAATTTTATAGAAATTCTTTTAATAGCAAGAAATAAGCAATTGGCAATCCCGTGTAAAAGAATAGGACTGAAGCACATATATCTAGGCTTTAGTAGGTACCATTTCTTCTGATCGCCTCTGCTTGTCAATTGACTCAAAAATATCGATCTCCGACTCACTGCAGCCATTGTAAAATATTAGGGAGACACAGAAATAAGTAACAGCCAATTATAATACAATAAAGAAATTAGGCAGTAACACGCTAAGAGAGTTGCAGAAGAACACGGCCTACTGCTGAGCAACTATCATTTATAAGAAAAGTGAGACCGTGTCAATGAGACAATTGGTGGGATTATTACTAGTAAATGACCTGGAGACGAGATTGGGACTATGGGGCACTTAAGTGCATTTGTCCTAAGCTGTTCCAGTCTTTGTAAATTAAGTTGCATTTGAAGGAACTTCGAATTGTAAACATTCTCAAGTATACTACAAGACTTCAAGTTTCGGTCAATTATCTCCATTGACGATCTTCACTACGTAGCTCTAGAAATATATTGTAGTCAATATCAATATCAATATCTATCTGCCGATCCCACTTATTAATACTACAAGGGAATTCTATCAATAAATAGGATAAAGGTACAACGAAAAAAACCTTTCAAGACAGGATTGGTTGAGGAAATAGAGAAAGGCGATTCACAGGATTTTGGAATTTTAACAAAAACCAACAAATTTAATGGTGTCATGCCTTTAAACAAGACATCATGGAATATTATCATAAACCACAACACTAGAAGTTAAAACAGAGAAACGTTCACTGAAGAAGATAGAAATGAATTTCACTTCTTCCACCTACTAAATAATAAGACACATTTTCCAAGTTGAGAAGTATATCTTCACTGCATGAAGCAGTATCTATGGTCAAAGCATCCTGCCTTTCCAAAATTCTTTTGGTTCAAATTTGGTTAGTTCAACTAAATATCAAAAAGCTCAAAAAATGACGATGCCCGTAACCACTGTAAATTCGGTTTAGTGGTTCGAAGTTTGAGAAAATGAAGTTTATCAGTAAATTTGGTAATTGTAAATTGGTTCAGTGGTTCATATCTTTTACATGAAAATGTGGCTGCTCTCATGTACTTTCAGATACTTTAAACTAATAAGCAAGCCCACGAAGTTAAAAAGATCTAAGGATTATCTATGCTAAATATCTATTAGTCTAGAAAAGGACACATAATCCACATTGCACCATATTTTTCAATACATTCGGGTGAGAGTACTTGGATTGAGTAACTCAGTTTACTTAATTGTGCTAATAGCTCTTGAGACACCCTAAAATAAAGTGCCACCAAAAGGAAAAAAAATCTACCTGCGCGCTATAATATCATTAAGAGAATCATCATCTAAAACAGGTGCAACCTCTTCTTTCTTGCTCTCCCGAAGAAGAGCTTCCAAGTATTCCCGTCGATCTTCAGCACTGACATATATTGCATATACTGTAGTCAGCAAAAGTAAATTCACACTGTCATATACCCCTGTCGTTTCTTTTAAGAAGTATTAGAGCATACCTCGTATTATTGTCGAAAAATCCAGCAGTTATACTCTGATTAGCAACCCCAAGCTTGTGCTCAGCGGAAGCTCTAACTTGTTCCTCCACTGTTTTGACCTGGTTCAGGAATGAACCAATATAAGATCAGATGTTCAAAAATCATGAAAGAAAGTCCTTACAAAAGATCTACATATAAACAACCAAGGTCAATTCAGTCTCATATTAATACACCTTGATCAAATTCATCTCTAAAATTGTGACGATTTATTTTAGAGATTTACTAATGAACTAAAAGCTATAATTATACATGTGTCACAAAACTAAAACTCCACTACCATCTTTTATGCATGGTAATAACAATTTAAATTTGCTTGATTAAAACTGTAAACCAGAGTTTTTAACTTGTAACATTTTAACTTGTAACTAGATCTGCCAAGTCAAAACCATTAATCATAATGGTAAATACGCTCAGTTGTGATCTTTTATTTTTTCTAAGCTTTTTATAGTAATTCTGGAAGGAGAGTCAGAAGAGTCTAGATTTTTTTTCAATTCATCCAGTTTTTTAAGAATAACAATGATGATTAAAGAAATGAGTAACTGGAACATAGCACGTGGTGGGTAAATGAGGTAACAATATTGCCAAATTATAAAACCTTCGAGATATATTACATTTGCCAAACAGCAGAGCTGGCTTGAATCTATTTAAGATAGAAAACTATCGGAGTCATTTGGATAAGAAGCTTCAGAACAACAACGCGATCAACTTTAAGACAGTGGAAAATTATTGACTTTCTAATAAGTTCATTTAAAACATCTAGTTCTTAGGAAGGGTAGGACTAACGGTGTCAACAATACTTGAATCCTTGATTTAGACATTAAACTAAAAAGACACTAAACATCCGGGGTTAAAGTATTTACTGTTTCTAAGCGAAGAACAAGAACATCCTTCTTTTGTCCAATCCTATGAGCCCTCGCCTGTGCTTGCAGATCAACCTGAAAAATTTCACACATTTTAAAAAATGAGACTGGACTCTGATTTACTCTCAATTCAAAAAGAACAGCATTGAAATTTGCCTGGGGATTCCAATCTGTATCAAAGATAATCACAGTATCAGCAGCCTGGAGATTCACCCCAACACCTCCAGCTCGAATACTGATGAGTGCACAAATTGTAATTGGTTAGTACAACAGCAGATATAAGATATTAAAAAAGAAGGGTAACTTTAACTTTCTAGTTTCTGAAAGATACAATTTTGTGGTTTACGAAGATCGACTCCTATATCTTAAGTAGAAAACATTCTGTCTACTTTTCCTTCAAATTGATCTGATCAAGAGGGCAATACTGACAAAAATAATGGTACAGTGACTTGACATCTCCAGCCAATATATGCATTACTCTTCTCAAGTAAGAAAACACCCGTTAAAGTTCGTGTCTACATTTCGTTCAAGTTGCTCTGATCAAGACGGCCGTGCTGACAGAAAAATGGTAGAGTGACTTATGTCTCCAGCCAATATATACTTTACTCCATAATTTTTCCGGCAGATGAAGGTACCTAGATCAACCTCAATTACAGACACAAAACAGAAGAAGATTCTAGAGAGTAGCAGTTTGCAGTAAGCAATCATTTTCGAGAATGTAGTTTTCCTTAATTTTAATGTCCAGTCCAATCCCAGAAATCAAAAAATTATGCATTTGTTAAACTAAGCAACTTCACACGAAATCCCAAATACTAAGAATGGTCTTTTCAGAATTCTTTGAATTTCCTATGCTCCATCGTCAAGATGTTACATAAGTAACTAGCATAAAAAGATTGGGTAGATTACAGTGATTACTTGTTTCTTAAGTTATATCACAAATATACAATCACAAGCAGATAAAAAGGCAGTAAAAGCCAATTTTATCAGGAAAACTAATTCAAAGGCTCCAATATTTGTATTAGATGAAGTGCGACATAAAGTTACTATCACCTAAAAAGTTCCAAGATAGAACTCTATCAGGTCAACCTTTAACAGTTTACTGTTACATCATTTTTTTCATATAATTTACAAAAACGAGGTGGTCATTGTCTTATCATACATATATCATAAGTTGTCTCATATTAGCTTTGTTTTGTTCATCAATATACAGCCTTTGTTATAATCAAGTCAGCCAAGCTTCCAGGATTTTCAGCTAATAGCCACCACAAAATCGACAAAGATCAAAAGTACAAAATGCATTGTCTCAGGCTACATGATAGCACATTAGCGATACGGATCCTTAGAAATAGAACCCATCTCAAACATATATTCAGGGCATCAACCACTCAGAGATCCATCCCTACTGGAGCCAATGTTCAAATGCTAACTAATTCATAGAGAAGCCAAATAACTGCATAATTACCTGAGTAAAAATATAAAATATGGAGAACCGGGCTGATTGAACCGGTCAATGAGGCCTCCTCGATCTCCTCCAGATGTATGGCCATCTAACCTAAGATATTTATATTGTTTCCAGCAAAGATAATCCTCCATAACATCAAGAAGCCTAGTCATTGTTGAAAAAAGAAGAACCTGCAGAGAAAATTTCAGTAATCTTGGAGGCATAATACATGTGTCATGGTAGCTGACACCAATCATGACAATGAAGATCATACGTATCCAAACAGGCATATCTCTACCTCTTCGCATCAAAACAAGGAGAGAAAATAGAAATAATAGGTAAACAGAAGAAAATGAAAATCCAACCCTAGTGATAGAAAGATGAAGACATGACTGGAAAGAAAAGTAGGACAAGGATGAGAATAAATAAGAGGTCATGAAATTAAGCCAGGGGGCACAGGAATAATGCTACAAAATAATACATAGGACGCAAGGTCAGTAGGTCAGAAAAGAATAATGTTTTCATTCTGTTTCTCAATCTTCAAAATATACTGTTTCACCTTAATAAATGAAAGACGGCTAGCAAGAGCAATCAAGCTCAAAAATACTGTTTTGCCTCAATAAAAGACAGAAGACTCACAAATCAATCAAGCTTCAACACAACAGAACTCTGCAAAAAAGCAAGCCTTGACCTAAAAGTCAAACCATTTCACATCTGAACGATACTGAAGGTGTTCATAAACACATGAACTCACGCCTCTGAAGACACACATGCACAGACATAGAAAGAGAGTGATTGCACTAGGTTCCACTAAGAATAAATAGAGATTATATACGGTGTGATACAAAACCAAATACATGGAGAAAAATCATACAACATATAGCAAGTTAATTAAAGGGGTAAAGAGAAGGTAAAGGCGGGGAATCCATAATCTACAATGATTCTCCAAAGCAGATAAACAAGCCAACTATGAGACAACCCGGAAAAAAATCAGTTCAAAATTAAGAATAAAGTGACAGGCAATTTCTGAAGTAAAAAAGATATCCAAACATATCAAAAGAAAAAAGTAAAGCAAAACTGAGGGAGAAAGTGACAGAATTTTCAGAGAAATAACTATCAGAAAGAGCAGAATAACGTGTGGCGTGGAACAAATCAGGCTCTATATCCCAACATCGACAACAAAAACTCCACAATCAACAGAACACAACACAAATGCAAAAGAAAGATTCCAGAAATTGAAAAGAAAAGCACGATTCCAGGTATGTATAGTAAGAAATTATACCCGATGATCAGTTGCCTTCAGTTTGGGTAATAACCGATCAAGCATCTCAAGTTTCCCACAGAGCCTCACAATGTTAGGCAGATAATGCTTTGGAATCAACTCATGAACCTAAACCATTAGAAATTTTCAGTTAATCAATGGCCATATTAGAATCAGTATCATCTTCACACACATGATTTCCTTAGGGGAGCATCAGGAAAGGAATAAGTCATCTTGACAACCATCATACTTATTAGACAAAATTATCAAGTTCAAGTATAAAATTAGTCAACTCATTTGGACTTTAAAACTACAGGCTCTATATATAACTTCTGCCAAACTTAATGTCAAAGAGAGTGCATAGGTGACAAAAACTATTGTCAACATTCTGACTTACCACTTACCAGGCTAATTTAAAAAAACAGGGAAGGAAAAAAGCAAAGTAACTGAAGAAAGAAAGATGTACCTCTTCCACATGAAGTTGACTGAGATATGGATGGTTGCATATATTGCGGAGTTCCATCACGGAGTTATGCACAGTTCGAGCCTGAAGAAGTTTTCGGGTAAAGGAAATAAGAAACATATCAAATTTCGTGTGTGCTTATTTCACTATAATGTAGCATGCGTCAAAGTCTGTAGGAACAGGTATTATGAATGCAAGTCATATGTCCATACATATCAAATGGACATACATTTATAGACATTCATAAGCGTTACTGCACATAACTGTGTATGTGCATATCTATAAATATACATACGCCCATAGGGATAATTGTATATCAGAAGTAGTACGGTATGAGCATATCCATATATAGTGAACACAAAAAATGTAAAATCTGAATATAGAAAAATACAGCATGAAACAACCTTTGAAGTTCCAATAGCACCAAGATTGTCTTCTACCCTTTTCATCAATAGTTTCTGGTATGCAGAAGCTTCACATCTAATAAGCCTTTCGATCTTTTCAGGCAACTCATTTTCAACCTGGCCAAGACCATTTAAATTTACAATATGATTAGAGCACCGGACATGTCTGATATCAGAATTCCCTTACATAAATTCAATCACGACACATTGACATTCGACAATTTTCATGACTACAACTAAAGACATTTAGTGGATGTAATGGCCGTACACAGATATTTCAAATGATTTTCGTATATTTTTCCAGATGTATCAGTACTCCGAGCCTTCTAATACTGTTTGGACACTAGAAATTTGAAGAAACGCAATGTCAGTAGATGCTGATTAAATCTAAATCCAAATTTCAATATATTACTGATGCTAACTAAATATAAATACAAATTTCATTATTCCTAACAAGCTTTACTTGCTGTCATGAAAGATCATCATGCTATTCACATCCTCTCACTAAATGACAATACAAATATGTTATAAATCCCAGGAATCTCCTTTGCATGAACTTCTCTAAAAGCAGTAAACCAGTAGATACCTAAAAAGACCACAACCTTTTACCATATAGATTATTTGGTTCAAATTGCACTTCTGTCAGGAGATGGTTCACCAATATAGGAACTGTTACAATTTCCTCTGCTCTTAAAGACAATGTTAATGCATCTTGATATAGCATACTCATCAATGTGGTTTCATTCTTTAAAAATTTCAATAACCATCCAAGATAAACAAGTGCCAAAATATTTAACATTTCCGACTCATGTTTATGTTACAAAAGCGAATTTCTGCAATTAATAAAGCTCTGGTAGGAATTATCCACTACCGAAAGCGTTTATGCACCATGTTAATAAGAGATAAAACACAGCAATCCCTACTAATCCTATTACGAGATGGGCAGTACCTTATGTTTTAATCGCCGAAGTACAAATGGTCGTAAAACTTGGTGAAGACGATTTATAATCAAAAGATTCTCCTCCTCAGATAGTAAAGCCTGGTTATAATTGCTATTAGAAACGTTGAAATTGAGCAGAACAATGTAAACCAAACAGGACTCTTCGTATTAGTAAAGTATAATCAAACTTACTTCATCTGCTGAATTCTCACCACTACCCTCGAATGGTTTATTGAACCATTGAGAAAAATCATCAGATGAGTTAAAAATATTGGGCAACAAGAAGTTTAGCAGTGCCCACAGTTCCTCAAGATTGTTCTGCATGAAGGCAACCATCGAACAGAGAGAGTATAAATAGAACACACCAGAGAAAAGATTAAATGAAAGAATGTAAACTCAAATATGTTGAAAGAAGTTAAGAGCTCAATATCTTGATCTGTGTTCAAAAAACAAATATTCACGTATAATAAGGAAATCCATGTGCATAAGCTAATCAAACTAGCAAACACTGGACCTGCAGGGGAGTTCCAGTCAAAAGTAATCTGTGATTACTACGATAGTGTTTCAGATCAGCATTTAACTTGCAGGAAGCATTCTTAATGCGATGACCTTCATCAATTATGATGTAATGCCACTGTATTTTGCTTAATTTTGGTCGATCATGCTTGTTCATCAAATACTCATATGTTGTCAGAAGAACATTGAATTTCTGATGAACAATTTGTTCCCTGCAATGACATATAAATTGCTAAATTCAAAAGGAATTTACAAAAAAATATATATAAGAAATCATCAATGGATATTCACAGGGCTTACTTAAATAGTCTTCGGCGTTCATCAGGGGGTCCAGAATAAACAATTTTATGGATACTGGGTGCCCAGAAATTGATTTCTGACACCCATCCAGGTAACACTGAAGATGGTACAACAACTAGAAAAGGTCCTCTATCATTCTTATTTTCCATCAGGTAACAAATCAGAGATATAACCTACAAGGAGGAACTTATCATAACCAAAATTCCATTTGCTAAAGAATTAAATTTTAAAGTTAGTTATACAGGCCAATATATCACACAGCTAAACATATATCATACCTGAACAGTTTTCCCTAAGCCCATCTCATCTGCTAATATGCCGTTCAAATGATTATTATAAAGTGAAAGCAACCATCTTAGTCCATTCATTTGGTACCTTCAAAGAAAACAACAATATGTACTCAAAAGGCAAACGAGAGCTACTTGTTTATTTGCATGCATGCTATATATGTTGCGGCAAAAATTAGTCTCACTAAAAAGAAAAAACCCAATAAGTAGTGAAATCTGAAAGTCCAAGAAATACATGAACTAAAACAAGAATGAGCATAAATCACTCACTCTCTAAGTTTTCCGCCCACAAGGCATGATGGCTGGTCGGCAATACTCTCTTTTACACTGCAAACAGAATAATCATAACGAAAAGAACACAAAATCAGCATTGATGATGGATATAGAAACACAACAGCATCCAGAATTTCTTTGGAAGAAAATCTTATCTGGAGAAGTTACAGTAAAAGAGAAAAGGAATAAAAAGGAAACAGAGCTCATGCCAGTTTGATCCACATAAGTGTATTAGGAAACTATGTAATGTCACGCGTTATGTCATTCTAAAATATGATTGAGGATGAGAACCATTGACATTACCTATGAGCCATCGTGTAGTACTTCTCATTACTTTCCAAATAGTGCTGCATAACAGAAGGCATATGAAACTAATTAAAGAGGACAACCATTTAAAAGAACATCAAATAGATCAATCTTGAAGATTTTTCGGTTATTCCACAATAAATCAATGAAATGAAAACCTCAGCCTGATCGTTTTCATCTTCATTCTCGATGGGAACTTCACTCTCCTCAAAGAAACCACTGCCCGTACTCTCCTCTATATCAGTCCCAAATTGTTTTGACACTGCCTTAGCCTCCTTTAATTTGGATCCAAGCTTTTGCAGATATTTCTCTGTCTCCTTTAGCAGCTGTTTAACCCGATCTGATTTTGCATCCTACATAGTGGAGCCATCATAATGATCAGAAAAGAATTCATAGTCAAGTCTGATAACTGTAATGAAGTTACACTGCACCTTGACCATGCGGAGATAGCCTTCAACATCATTAATTTTCAACAAATTAATCTTCTCGCGCTGGATCCTGTCTATCTTCTCACGATGAAATCTTTCCTTCCTCTTGTGGAACTCCCTCACATATCTATTGAATGCTTTCCACCGCTCTCTCTTTACTTTGAATCCATCTTCCAGTCTTTCTCTGAGGTGCATCATTAAGATATCAAAACATTTATCATTCTCGCTGGTAAAGATAAAAACTAGATAATTATCAGGAGAGCACAACTTATGCAAGATGAAACAGAGCAAAAATACCTGTGAGCTTCTATGTCACTAAAGAATTCCTTCTGCCTCTCTCTAGTTCTCTTTTGTCGCTCCTCCTTCATTTTCTGCTCAAATCTTTCAACTTGTTTGGATCTCCTGCCGATTCTGTGCTTCTTAATCGATTTCAATCTATCCATTTCACTGGCTATTGGTCTAAAATAATCATTTAAGATGTTACTGCAGCAAAACATGATCAATTGTCAGAAACAGACAGACAACGTGTGATGTCAAAAGGTTAAGAGTGAGAAACGAGAACCAAAAGGTAGGACTAGTAAAAGAAAGTTCAATTGTCAGAACCAGACGACAACTTATGATGTCAAAGGTTGAGAGTGAGAAACGAGAACCCAAAGGTAGGACTAGTAAAAGGAAGTTAATAAGCAACCTCTACAGACAACCCTTGTAAAAAAAAACAATATATGTGTGGCATAGGGGGAAAGAAGGAAGGAAAGGAAGGTGGTGGAAATCAACACATAGAGATCAAAGAATTCCAACTGAATTATTGATGGACAAAAATAAAAATTACCTCCGAAGACTCCGCTGCAACTCCAGCAACTGAAGCTTCTTTAATTCAATTACACTTTTGGTCTTCGCAGAAATATCTTCAGAAGAGCTTACAATTTCCTGCAGCAAAAATGCAAGACAAAAGATCACAATAACTTCAAAGAAGATGCTCAACCAGAAAAATGACAGTGGAAAAAGGTCATTGTTCTCATTGTTAAAAAAAAGAAAAAAAGAGGTGTCCGGAAAAGGATGCAGAAGAGGAAATTTTTTTAATCCATTCTCGCGAAACATACACAACCCTTACAAAGACAACCGACAACGACTCGACATCAGAATAATCCATACGAGTCAATGGCATCACAAATTGCAAGGGAATATCGAGATGAACTCTTCTAGAAACTTAACTAACTAAAGATCAATCAGACTCTGATCTTAATAGAAAACACAGAAACTTCGAACAGTTACAAATATTTTGAATGTTCATTCCTTAAAAATGAGGTGTGGGTTTCATTAATTCAAACAATTTGAGAAACAAGACAAACAGTTTAGACTCTACAAGTCGATAAACAAATATAGCTAGGAAGTACAAAACCTCCTAAGATCAATGATTCTTGCTTTTAATTACAAAAATCGCCTTTAAGACATGTTGATAAAAGA
The DNA here is from genome assembly GCA_963669365.1 of Verbascum thapsus. NCBI lineage: Eukaryota > Viridiplantae > Streptophyta > Magnoliopsida > Lamiales > Scrophulariaceae > Verbascum > Verbascum thapsus. The sequence continues at coordinate 12,480,874 of OY770118.1, forward strand.
AAATGTGCAATGGTGGCAACATATCTTATTTTAGAGTATTTTCGTTCTTCATTTTTAAAGAAAAAACAAATAAGATTTATGAAATGTTCATGTCGAATATAATTAAGCCTTGAATCAACTAAGTCATCACCTACTAAGAAAGAAACTTCACGTAAAAATAACGCCACAATTCTGAGGACTTAAAAGCGAAAGCAACAACATCTGATGAAATAAAAGATCAGAAAATAACACCTGATGAACTCACCAAAGTAGAACAACCCATCAAATGAAAGTCGGAGCAAAACTATCTACTATGGACGAATTGAAAGGCCAACCAGAGCAGAAAAAGACACTAAAGCATTTAAAAACATGAGCAATAGTATAACCATAATAGATTGGCGAAGGCTAAATTTCAAGAACAATCAACAAAAATGCACTTTCACAAGGAAACATAGACACGAGAGTATATATATTTGCTGCCTCTTGATATCAAATACATCACAAAACATCAAGGGTTCACCAGATAATCCCTAAATGTATAGTTAATCAAAATAAACAAACCTTTAGCCTATCAGAACAAGCAGCAATTTTTTGTTCAGTTTTCTGCTGTTTCTGTGCCCAATTTTGCTCGGTAAGAACCTTTCTCTTCTGCCGGTCCAATATCCATTTTTCTATAGTAGTATACTTTGGAGGAGGTTGCCTGTCAGTAGATATTGAAGTGAAATCCTCTTCTTGCTCGGTCTCTAACACTGTAAGTACATTTCCAGCTTTTAAATATCAGCAGAAATCATGTTTTAAGTCCCATCAGGAATTCAAAAACTAGAAGTACTAAACCTTTACACACAAAAACCGCATGCTTATAAGTACATAATTAGTAAGGAAACAAGTATCTGTATTTTCTAATATCAAAGGGAAATCTTAATCTCATCTTTAACAGCATCAGAAGATATGAATCTTACCTTGCGAGCCATTTTTCATCATTAAATTAGAATCCTTGACCAGCATTGCGTGGTAATTTTGGCCACTCCCTGCCGAGACGGGCTTCCACTGGTCCTTTACTGGAAAGCTTGGCATCTTATTATCAGAATGTAGCTTTCCTAGAGCCACAGAATTTTGAGAGTGACTTATAGCGTCATCTTTTCTGCGTAGCACCGCGTCATGCATCACAAAATTGGTAGGTAGTGGTGCCTTCGAAATATCATTTGTAAATCCATTTCCAATCCCCCTACACTCCTCGAGCTTTGATTGTTCATATGGAACTGCAGATGTCACATTTGTTGTATATTGGCTTTTCCCCAAATCATCCTCGTGATTACTCTTAAATATTTCCCTTGGGTTTGAATCATGTGGTTCTCTAATTGCAGATGCATGTAATTCTACAGATTCCTGTATTGGAATTTCAGTATCTGTTTTCCTTCTTGTCATTAAAGACTTCCTGTCTTGTTCATTTTCTGCCAGAATAGCAGGTTGACCACTTCTCTCATATTGTATTTTTGCAAAATCAGCCTCTTTCGATGAACTAGTATCCATGATAGATGAGTGACCCTTACCGCTACCCAGTCTTTCCAATGACCTTTGAGCTTCCAAAGCACTGCTTGGATCATGAAGAGATTGTTCCTTCCCTTTCTGATCATTATGATCTCTGCGGACTCCATCTGCAAAACAGGGTGTCATTTTCCAAATTGATTAATGATTTGCAAATAACACGAAGCATAATAATATATACCTTCTCTGATATAAATGTGTCCAAGTGCAATCTCAAGGTGCAGTTTTTTCGGCGTCATACCATTTCTGCAAATGGAATGCAACAGTGTTGATAAGTAAGAAAGTGCAGAATTACTTTACTAAGAAAAAATGAGCCATCTAGTAAGCACTCAACCTGATAGCCAGAAACACAAGGCACTGAGCTCTGAGCTGCTTTAGTTGCTGTTCCTTGAACGGGAATGCAGCAATGGAAGGCTGAGAAATAGGTGCTTTCCCAGTATCTCTAGAGGTTGTAGTAGTGAGCATGTTTGTGTTTGAGTGACTGCTTGGCACACCACCCTGTCAAGGCAAATTAATTTTAGCTAAATGAAAATACCCAGTACCAGATTCGAAGATCAGTTGTTTGAGGCCACATACTAAAATAGCCACAAATAGTGAAGTAAAAGAGATGAAATTCTCTAATTTTTTTTGGAAATACCTTATTTGCAGCCACTGACATACTAGATCCCCCACGCTCCAATGTCTTCCCAGATGTACTTTTACCAGCAGATGAAGGAATAGAAGGAACCACTTCCATGCTTCTGTCCTTAGACGTCTTGGAAGCCAAACCATGGCTGTCAAAGGAAGAGCTACCAAACTGCATCTGATTTACTTGTTCTGCAGATAAATAAGAACCTGGAACAACAGGAGGAACTCCATGAACCTGGCCGGCGCCACCTGCAATGCAATACTGCAGGTTAGACAAAAATACTGATTCTCGGAAGGTAGTTTGCCAATTAATCCAGTCCCAGCCTGATAGTGACTGAAGGGATTAGAAGTAGAAAAGAAAAGAGAAGTTCCTTACTATCAGCATTGTCAAATTTATCTAAATGGTGCATAAACATTGTTTTTGTGCATCTCAAGTGCACAATGTTTTGCTTCAATTTAAAAAGTATATCGTAGTGATAATTAACTGCATAAGATGAATGTTGTAAGAGCTTCTGCCACATCACACATGTACAACAAAAAAAAAAGACATAAGACAAAACAAGATGACACATACAAGAAGCCCTCATGCTGTACTACATCTGTGAATCCTTTAAAGGAAGGGCATATTCATAGGGAATCAAACAGCTATCTTGAGGTCAAATTTAAAGCACATTCCAGAAAAAGAAAATTCATTAATCAGATTTTGAAAGCAAACAGTATCATATAAGATCACTGAAACTTCAGTTTTGTCTTTTTGAATATCTGTTGCGTTATTTTTAAATTTGAATATGTTTCTCTTGGCCTACTCAACCTTCTGCGTTCATATGACTATCATATATTTATATTGTCAAGATTGAGTATCAAGACCTTTGTCCTGCTAAAATAAGGCAGAATCCCAAACTCAATGTTGGGTACATGAGGGACCAAAACTCGAGCGTCAAGACTTACCACTTATATGTGCAGCAGATCCTGGATACATATCATGTCCGCCGCTTCCTGGACCACCATGGACCCTGGTCGGTGCATATTGCTCAGGTGTTCCCATCTCATTTCCAAAAAAGTTCGATTTAGAGTCGTTAGCATCCCCAACCCTCTGAGAAGACCCTGCAAGGACATTACAGAAATAATGAAGTTTAATTACCATATAGGCATTGTGATGAGTGAAAAACAAGACAATGAAATTACCAGATGCAGAATCTCCAATTTGTGTTCCAGCTGCCACTGGAAGGCGCGATGACATTAAAGCTTCGATATCAAGATTGTGTTCTTTGATAACAGTTTCCATAGCCCTTCATAGATTAAACAAAAGGAGAAAAGGATTAAAATAAACAAAAAAAAAAGAGGATAGAGATGGCAACATAACAATGATTAAAAAATTATCAAAACAAGCAAAATACAAAATAATAACCTAAGCTGGCTGGTTTTACACCAATCAAGGCAGGTGTCTAATATACAAAATTATTAAGTTAAATACGCTGTTAACCACCCTAATCTTATAGGATCCTGATTGGGCATGAGAAGGAGAAGTTGAAAAGCAAAATAGAAGAAAGAAATCAGAGAAATTAACTGGAGAGTTGGTATATAGGTCTCTAAACATTCAACTAACTCAGCAAAATCTACCAAATCATATAGCAACTACCCATCGATCTTCGACAGAACATTAAGGATTTTACCTTGATATGACTTGATAAGGCATTGAATTTTCTTTTCCACTAGATCTCATGTGCTGCAGAATCTGTTTGACCCACATATAACATTCATTATAAGTAAATCACATAAGCATTACAAGTAAACTAAAATGGCAAACCAGTAGTGCATGTTACAAAAGAAAGTCTAACACACCACATAAAGCTTTGTAGCCAATTTGGTAGGCTCATCTTTGGACTCCTGGATTAGTTTATGCAGAAACTTGGCTGCCTCCAGCTCAACATGCTGTGGATCAGCCATGTCCCTTGAGCTGCACAATGTAAGCACACAACAACAGTAAACAAAATATAAAGTTTCACCCTTCAATTTAACTATAATCAAAACAAAGAGGAATTGAGGAACCAAATAAGTGAGGAACCGATTTAAAACAATCTATCAATTCTGTTACTCGAGAATCCTCTTCACATAATATTTTTCACTTTTTTCTGTCATAACGCCTATATATAAAACATGTAACATATTTTGTATGTACATATGCAGTTTTCAAGTTGCCACTTTCCATCTAAAACAAAATTAAATCTCATAATAATAAGTACCCAAAACAAACAGAAAAAAAAAACTTCGCTGCAAGAACCCTAAAAATTAACAGCAGGCCAATGAAGTTCTCACTATAAGAAGCCGTTCCACAAAAGAAAAGCTAAGACACCACAAAAAAATACATTTAACTATTTCAACTACTAACATAAATATATATACACGATTAACAAAAACTCACACAGTTAGGGTTTTCGAATTACCTGATCGATGCTCAAAGGAAATACATAAACGTCTGGATCAGAGCAACATGAACAAAATTATTATGTTATGCTTCTTGTCTTTGATTACTTTTCACTCGCTTCGATTTTTCACTGTCAAGATTCGTTGAATTCTTGGAAGAAATTAGGCTACTGCTGCGCCCTTTTCTGTGCCTTCGCAAGGGTCTTGTATGATATGTTCAAGAATGCGCTTATGGAAGTCGCTATATTAAAAGGGCTGTGCTTCTTTTTCAATTCAATAATTGACATTCACCATCGACTGTATAGAACTTGAGTGAAAGAACTGGAGAGAATCAAGAATCTATTGTGCTGTACATTATTATTTTACAGTGTTTTTAGAGAATGGTAACCTGGATGTGTTTATTTGATTATTTCTCTTAAATAGTTGCTAGGGACCGACTTAAATGGAGCCAATAATATAAAATTCAATTTCAAGATTTCAAATTACAAAATTTTAAATTTACTTAACACACCAAATTTTCATCTCAATTTCTTTTTTTCAACTCTACTTTTTTAATCTCCAATACTAACTACCTATCAATCAACACATCAATCATTTTACAAATTCATCAATTACAATTAATATATACATTATTTTACACACTCATATATATTTATTTATTTATTTAAATAATCATTACAAAAACAACTAATTCAATCATTAAACATCAATCAATCATCATTGATTTGACACATTACAATTTTCAACCTAATTCTAAAAACATAAACAAACACCTACCATTTTCACACGAATTTCGATGGTACGCCATTTTCGAGAAATTTTCAAAATTCAAACTTAAAAACATAAACAAACATTTTTTGAGTTTTCACTAGCATAATCAATAAAAATAAAGTAAAAAGTAAAAAATTATATCCAATAACACATAAAATATTTTGGTTCAAAAAACACATTCCACTTTTTTTTTATTCAAAAAAATTTCAACATTTAGAGTCAAAATAAATTAGGAACTTAACGGCTTATTAGTTGGTAATCAAATATAGAACTTGGTGGGAGAGAACTGGAGAGAATCAAGAATCTATTGTGTTGTAAATTGTAATTTTACTGTATTTTTAGAGAATGATCTGAACTCTGAGTGTGTTTATTTCTCTTAAATAGTGCGAGCGACGACTTAAATGGAGCGAATAATATAAAATTGATATGAACTTTTGAGTTTTCACTGACAAAATCAATAAAAAAAAAGTAAAAATAAAAAATATTTCCAATAACCCAAAAAATTGGTTCAAAAAACACATTTCACTCTTTTTATTCAAAAAATTTGAGCATTTAGAGTCAAAATAAATTAGGAACTTAACGTCTTATTGGTTGCAATCTAAATAAAAAAAAAAGTATGTCACGGTAAAACAAACTTTTAAAACTTATTTCATTGATGTGTCATTCGAATTTTTTAAAGTAAATCTAAATTTTGACAATTTTTTGAAAAAAAAATTAAGTTTTTTTTTTTATTATTTATGATTTGAGAGTTTATACCATCGATTAAATTGTTTTTTCAGCTATTTCTCGCCGCTGAGAATGAAGTTAAATTACACATTATAATGTAAAATAACGCAACATCAAAATAAGATTCATTATAATTGTTTTTTATTTCTAAATGAATGAGTTGAGGACGAATGCTTACTTAAAATTTTATTGAGGGGCCTCCTAGTAAACAAGCAAGGCCTAAAGGGGTCGACAGGCCAAGTTTAGGGGTGTGCATCGGTTCGGTCGAAAATCGAACCGAAATTTTGGTTTTTTCGGTTTTCGGTTTTTCAAAATTACAAACCGAAATCGAACCGAAAAAAATTCGGTTCGGTTCGGTTTTAACCGAATCGGTTCGGTTCGGTTCGGTTCGATTCGGTTTTTAACCGAAATAACCGAATTTCGAAAAAAATAGGAAAAATCACATAGTTCGGTTCGGTTTTTCAATTTTTTTGTAACTTCGGTTTTCAACCTACTCTTTTATCTAACCCCTATATAAATGTGTGAATAACAAAATTGTTTCGTTCTATGTGAAAAGACATAATCGTCCTTATTATTAATCATGTTTCCTACATTATTAGGACTCCAATTTATATTGATGAGAAACACAATTTATTAGGACTCTAATTTATTTAATGTTAATCATGTTTCCTACATTATTAGGACTCCAATTTATATTGATGAGAAACACAATTTATTAGGACTCTAATTTATTTAATGTATAAAATAAAGTATATAAAGTAACCTTCATTATTAGGACTCCAATTTATATTGATGAGAAACACAATTTATTAGGACTCTATTTATTTAATGTATAAAATAAAATTAAATATATATATATATAAAGTAAATTATTATTATTGTTATTATGATTCCATCCGCCGTAAACATTGAATTAAATTATTGATGAGAAACGCAGTTTAATTAGGACTCTAATTTATTTAATGTATAAAGTAAAATTAAATATATAAAGTAAATTATTATTATTGTTATTAGGATTCCACCAGTAAATTGGGATTCCACCAGCCGTAAACATGTACTAAATTTAAAATTAAAAAATTAAATGTATAAAGTAATATTATTATTATTATTATTAAATTCCACCAACATTAAACATGATTAAATTAATTAAAGAATCAAATGTATAAAATAAATTATTATTATTATTAATTAAATTAGAATTATAAAATTGTTTCGTCCTATATGAAAAGACATACATACCCTTATTCGATTTTATAATTCTTTTAGTAATTTGAACTAGAAACCTATTAATATCATAACTCTATTTAATTTATTAAAAAGTCACTTTACCTTAAATACCTAATAAAATTAAAAAACTAATAAACAAAACTTGGAACAAAATCTAAATATAATAATAATGATATACAAATATATGTAATATTCCTATATGATATTCCTAGACAACAATAAAAAGAATTAACTCCATTCAATTTGAATAAATTTCATATGCAGACACGTCATTCTAAGGGTATTTAAACAGATATTAGCTAAAATTTAAAAAATATTTAGAAAATCAAAGTTGACATAAACAAACAAAATCTAAATAATATAATAATGATAATAATATAATAATAATTATTATAATTATATCTCTCTTCTATATAAATATGTGAATAACAAAGTGTTTCGTCTTATGTGAAAATACTTTCATACAACCATTTTTATAATCATTGAATTTATATAGAAGAATTCTAATAGTAATGGGAAATTATTTATATAGCAAAACAATGTTTATAAGGAAAAGACATATTGGCGTCGTTATTATAATAGTTGAATTTATTATATAAATTTTCTTTAATACTAATGAGTAATGAGAAATCATTTATATAGCAAAAACGATCTCTATAAGAAAAGAAACATATTTTGTTGTTAGACACATACACTGTTTAAGAAATAAACTATATTCCTAAATTTTCATAATGTCTACCTATAAACAAAACATTTAGTTGTCTTTCACTTATTTGATGAACATAATATTATTGTGGACATATTTATATATTACATTATATATAGATACAGTAGAAAATTATTTAGTAGTAGGACTTTCATTATATTAATTATATTAATAGGACATTTTATAAATAAATAGTAGAACAAAATTAAGAACACTAATATAATGAAAATAATTGAATTTTTTGGACTCATATTTACAAGTATCAAATTCTTGCAACCCATACATAGTATAGAAAAAATTATGTGGACTCAATTATGTGGATTCTTGATTTGTAGTGGTGAAATTCATTTAGCAATAATTCCACTAGCATCACATTATATGCAATTTAGCGACACTGGATAAGAAATTGACACATAAATATCACACAAGGTATGAGAATGTGAAGACCACCAATGTGAAAGTAAAATTGATTTGTACATATCCATGCATAGTCATGCAATATATGCCAAATTAGGGAAAGGTTCCCCACATGAGTTAAGGATGCGAGATGAGGAATATGGAATTGAGCCATACACGTAGCTAAGTAAATTATGGTTACGAAGTAATAGGTATAATTGACATTTTCACAAGAGATAGTTGTCTGAGTTGTGTTTACTTTGGTAACATTAAGGAGAGATTATGATGAGAGTGTGGTGGAAGACGGAGGAGTTTACGGTGTGAACGATGAGTGGGAAGTTGTGGAAAATATATAGCATGCAAGTTAGGATTTCCATGAAAGATGGGCAGAAGATAAGGTTTGGAGAAGTGGAGCGACAACAAGATTTGTGTGTAGGTGAAATTGCGAGGATGGATTGACTTAATAGAGTTTTGTGCGTAGTCGAGATAGGGAAGAGCAAGTTGGTGTTTGTATTTGTAGTATGAGAGGGCTAGGGTTTTAATCTGAGGCACGGACTTGGTCGGGAGGTTAGGCAACGAGTTAGGATTGGAATCAGTATGTCAAATGTGTAATATATATGTTGGCGACTCTGGGATAAGGGAATTAGGGTTAGGGTTAACATATATTTTAGGGTTGGAGTTTGTATGAGAGAAACGCGACATTCGAATTAACAACAGTGGAGAGGGGTACTCATACCATCTTTGGAATGAAAGATTGAGGGGGGGGCAGCAAGAGTAGGTGATAAATCAGAGAGATTGTGTGAGAGTGTCATCGAGAAGGATGAAGCCTTTAGATGATTATGACGATATCGATCGTCATCTTGAAAAATGATAATGAAGATTAAACATTATTAAAAAAATTAAATTTCTATGAGGAAGAAGAATGGTGTCTCTGATAAATTTTAATATGATGTTAATACAACATACTACTACTTTTTGGTCAAAAGTTTATTTTACAATAAAATAAACATAATAGGTTGTTTAAAAATAGATAAAACAAACATAATAATGGTCGGTTAAGAAAAAAAATCTATTAATAGTAGAACATCATTTAGTAAAAGGAATTCAAATAGTTTCTTTGAAAATTATTTGAAAAATGTGAGTTATATATATATATATATATATATATATATATATATATATATGTATATTCAATTGCAAGGATTTGTGAAATATATCAAATCAAGCGTAATTATATTTGTGAACGACGTTTACGTTATTGCTTTATATTTTTGTGATGGTTATGTGATTTAAAATATCAAATAAGAGAAAAAACAATAATTTAATAATGAAATTGTTGATGAGAGATATGTGAAATTATGAAGAATAATGTGATGTAATTTATATTGACTAATAAGAACTATACATGAACATAATAAATATGAAAGAAAATGAATTAGATTGAAAATATGTTATATTTCAAACTTTGAGAAACTTGTGATAAAAGAAATAATTTTTGCAAACATACATGTACATAATTTTTGAAATATATGGTGTTATAAAAAAACTGAGAGAAAAATATAAATTAACAATTAGATTTGGCTCATCTTTGAATATGACTTATTTTATTCTAATTTTGAAAGTTTATTCAAAACAAGTTTAATGTTTTATAATGATTAATAAGAATTGAATTTATTTAGTATAGTAATAAATAAATAACTATGAAATCATTTGATGGAATAATAATAATTTATTTTAATTTAGTTCATTATTAAAAGAATAACGTGCGAACCACGTGCGACGCACGTGATATTTTCTAGTATATATATATATTTAAATTTTTATTAATATATAATACTTATTAATTATATATAAATTAAAATAATAATTAATATATATTATATATTTCGGTTTTCGATTCGGTTCGGTTAACCGCGCCTAAAAACCGAAACCGAACCGAAAACCGAAATTTTGCAAAAATAAAACCCGAAAACCGAACCGAAATTTTCGATTCGATTAAAAACCGAACCGAATTTTCGGTTTTCGGTTCGGTTCGGTTGATTTTGAACCCCTAAGGCCAACACTTCTAATTTCTATGTTTGTTTATGTTTTCAAAATCCAATTTCAAGATTTCAAATCACAAAATCTTAAATAAACTTAACACACCAAATTTTTATCTCAATTCCCCTTTTTTCAACTCTACTTTTTCAATCTCCTATATAACTAACTATCACTCATATATACATCACTTCACACATTTACCAATCAAATCATTTATTATAAATCATTTTTTCACTTTCTCTTTCATACTTTATAATTTTTTATTCATATTTTTTTATTTTTAATTTACATAATCATTATATACACCACTAACATAATTATTCTACACATCATCCATCAACCTATTACTATTGATTTGACATCTATTACAACTTTCAGGCTCTGTTTGTTTGACAGGGAATGGAATCTAAAATGGGAATAAGATTCCTGGTAATTTGATTACTAGAAATCTGATTCCATTAATAGTGTTTGGTTTCTACAAAAAAAATTGGGTAAGTATATATATATATTTTTTCTTTTTTATATTTTGTTCAAATACATATAATAAAGAATGGAATCTAAAATTAAAGACTTTGACATAAATACCCTTATTTTAAACCATATTTGTATAATCTAATATTTGATATTATATATATACATAAGTGTATATACACATATATATATATATATATATATTTAATTTGGTTAAATAATAAAGAATAAATAAGATATCAATTTGGTTCAATTGCATTATCCTCTTTTAGAAAAATGATAATTAAATTGAACATGCTTATTTTTTATTTACATATTGTTCGACTTTTAAAAAAATTACATGTATGCATTTTTCATATACCAATGCATTGATAATTATTTTAAGTCGGAAACATATTATTGTTAATAAATAAAATATATTAATCATATGTGACCAACAACTATTTCAAAAGTACTATCGCAAAAACAACATAGCAATTTTTCAATTTCATTCAATAAATAAATATCAAATAAAATGAAATTACGATATATTTTGACAATGAAAATATTCTAAATAAATTAAAAATACGAAACTATTTCTTCATAAATAATAACTTAAATGAAATGAAAAAATAAATAACTATTTTGTTGATTTTGTATTATATTTTATATAAGGGTAGTAATGACATTAAAGTAGTGCATTTATGATTACCTTGATATGGTAATCACATTACCTCCATAAAACAAGGTAATGTAATTCCCTTATTTGAGATGATAATTCTCATATTTTGGGAATTAGATTGCATTCCATAATATCAAATAAAAAATACCAAACAAAGTTATTTGATTTTTGGGAATCATATTCCCCATTTTGATTCCATTCCCTTGACAAACAAACGGAGCCTCAACCTAATTTTAAAAACATAAACAAACACCTACCATATTTACACGAATTTCTATAATACGCCATTCCCGAGAAAAATTTAAAATTCCATCCCAAAAACATAAACAAACATAGATTTTCTTTACTTTTAATTCTATTTAATGTGTAAGAAAAAGTTATGAATAGTAATATTAAACCGTTGATCTCAAAGTTCACCGATTGTGCTACACATAATTTTGAAACAAATAAAATAAAATATATTTATAATGTAATAATTACTAAAAAAAAAATTGTACTAGGCCAAATCGGCCCATGAGCCAAAATCGATGTGCCACGGCATTAAAGGGAAGGCCCTTAGGCTTCCTAAACCTAATGGACCTTCCTCAAGGGGCCGACCCATTAGGCCCACTCTTTCATGACAATATATCACCACCCGGTGTATGAGCAATCAATTCACATTATAATTTGTTATATAATTTTTTGGTTATAATTATAACAGCTAAATATAATGTGAAATTAATATACATTTCGAATTTGTGGAGTCGATAGGAATGTTTTTATTATAATGAAAAATTCAAACTATTTTATGTTTTATTCACTTCCTAAATTGAACTATTATGACTGCGCCGGGCCTTTTTGTAAGAAGGCTATAAGGTTAATTAGCACTAGATTCACCCATTTCAAATAATTGAACTATACAAAATGGATCTTAAAAAATAGATAACCCATGTGTTCTAGTGGGCCCAAAGTGCAAGTATAAAATGAAAAATTGTAGAAATGATTAATATATTTCTCATTATAATGTATCCTCGTATAAATTATAGAAATGAATCACGATAAATAATTAGTTGGAAAAATTACAAGAAATAACCATAACCAAAAACAAAAATTAAATCCACTCAAATTAAAGAATAGGTATGAATTTAAGTGCTAATACAAACAGATCTCTTTCATTCTCACACTCTCAATATCTCTACTGCAAGAGAAATCCAATGAAAGACAGGACAATCGAGAAGCAAATGAAGGCACTGGGGCTGCTCATCGGAGACCCAGCTCCGGCGTCAGGTCCCGGCGCCGGTGACGGCGCATAGCTGCTATCCTGCGCTCTCACGGCGGCGGAAAGGAGACAAACCACCACGAAAATGGTGAAAAATGCAGCTTTGGAAATTCCGATTTGAGCCATTACAAATATGGATTGAGAATGATTAATAATTATATAATTTCAGTGGGAGAGAGATACGATGATGTAAGATGAAGAATTGAAATTTGGTTTGCTGTGTGAGAATTAGGGAAGAAGAACCGGTATTTATAGCCGTTAAAAGCGTAACGTTTGAATTGTGATCCTTGCCTTTTGATTTGCGTAAGGCTATATTTTCTGTAACGTTCGAATATGTGAACGTTGGAGTGGTCCCCACGTGAGTCAGACGTTCTAGAAACCAGTTGTTCAAGTATAGTGGGCCCCATCATTATTTTTGCTGTACTCATTATTTTGGGTCCATCAAATAATGATAGATACATGTGAATTACATATTTTTATCATTTTTTCTATATCTAATAGTATTTAATTCACTAAGCGTAATCACATAATCATGTAATTTAAGTTTATTGTTAGTTGAATCTCGTATTACACTTGTATTGTATTATATATATATATATATATATATGTTAATTTGATCGTTTTAGCATCAATATTTGTTATATTAGGATTCCGATATCCGATATTCTGATCGTCAGGATTCTGTAATTATAAAACTATAAGAAACAAATTAAATATTGCAATCATCAACCACTCCATTTCCGCTTTTATATAAGTGGTTTGAATTTTATATAAAATCAATGGTCGAGTACAAACATAAACTCATATATACATATAGATATAACAATCAATTTATTCTCTTTATCCAACCATCTCAAATCACAAAATTTGTCGAACCTGAGTTCATATAAGTGGTTTCCTTACGTCCCAACTCGATGATTCCTCTTTCAATTCAAAAATACATATAAAACATAAAAGATAATAAAATCTATACTCGTTAACTTTCAAAATAATTCTTAAATCAAAAAACTAGATCATAGTCCAAAATCCACACAAATATGTGGATATTGTATTTATTGCTAATATCATGATTCATGCTAAAAAAATATTCGATTGTAACATATTAAATTATCTTTAATGATATTACCATTGTGCCATCACTATAATTATGAAAGAAGAAAAAAGAAAAAATGTGGCCACCAATAAGAATCAACCGCGACCTCACCTAATCAGGAAAAAAGATTGTTTTTTTTTTTCTGTTGTCGAAAGGATTCCATAACTGAAAGGTCTTTTCTTCTATTTCACTTGGAAATCGGAGGAAAAAAAGACCATTATTATACACATAAATATATAAATTTCATCCTTCTTGATCAATTCAATTCAATTCAATATCCAAAATTGTTCAAGGGTTCCTGAAAAAAAGCACAAAATTTACTGATCTGTTCCGGGGTCAGTTTCTTGTTTCTTCTTATTTTCCCCTTCTTCCATATTGTACATGTGATTTTTTTATATGCGTATTTTGATGATAGCAGATTTGTAATTTATGAGTTCTTTCAGTTTCTGGGTTTCTAATTTTAATTAATATTGTAGGTATTTTTGTGCCTGGTAAATTTTTGTGTTCGTCTGTCTGTTTGTTTGTTTTCCTTTTGCTTTGTTTGGTTTGATTTATGGATTCTTGATTTGAGGAGATCGTTTCTGTTATTATCTATGATTATCTTGATCCTTTTGATTTTATATTGAGCTTTTTTATATGATTTTATCTATGATTGTAATTGAAGGTTATAACGATTGTTTGATTAATACTGTCTTTTCGATTTCAAATTATGTTATGCCTTGTGGGGGTAAATGCATAGTTTTAAAGCTAAAAAGTCAAGGAATTGGATAGACATAAATTTGTTGTTATATTAACAATTTCTTTTCTTGATTTTATATTGCTTTTAACCATAAATTTTCAATCTTTTCCACAATCAGGTGTTCTAAACAATACATTTTACGTTATTCCATATATAGCCCTTTTGAGTTTTCTGTTTGAATTGCTGAATCAAACATAGTTATCTCAGGCTATATTTCTAAATGCTAAACTTCCTTTTAACTCGTGGAAATTGATTCTTTATCCCATAGATAGTCTCTTTCCTTGCTTATAGACATATAACGGTGTCGTTAAATCCAAATGCTTTGCAACAGGATTTACAAAAAATGGAGCATGACGAAACGGGATGCCAATCTCATCCAGAAGGTCCTGTTCTATGCGTCAACAACTGTGGCTTCTTCGGTAGTTCATCAAACATGAATATGTGTTCCAAATGCTACAAAGACCTACTATTGAAACAAGAACAAACCAACTTTGCTGCATCATCAATCGATAACATTGTCAATGGACCCATTGTCACAGACACTTCAAATGTCCAAACTGATGTTGTCAAAGTGAAGTCAACATCTTTGCCATCATCTATTACATCATCAAGCCCAGTTAAGGTTTCTGCAAGTAATAAGACAAAGGAATGCCCTAATAGATGCAGCTCTTGCAAGAAACGGGTTGGCCTAACAGGCTTTAAATGCCGTTGTGGCGATCTCTTCTGTGGGTCCCATCGCTATTCGGACAAACACGATTGCCCCTTTGACTATCGTGCTGCAGGTCAAGATGCTATAGCCAAAGCCAACCCGGTGGTCAAGGCTGAAAAGCTGGATAAAATATAGAGAAATTTGTGAAGGGTTATTATGAGTTGGTTTAATGGTGAATATTTAGAAGATGATTTCGAGTTTCGTGCCCGTTTTTGTTGAATAATGTGTTTCAGTTTTAAAGGCATGGCAAGTTGGAATTGTCTGAAGGTTGAAGATTGCTTTCTACATCCATTGTAATTGGTCAGAGGTTGTTTGTGGCTTCTGTTTCCAAGTCTTTCATATTGTTGATTCTACTTCATATTGGCTTCTCTGCAGTGTTTCTTAGATTGTAAATTATGCTTTGTATAACATTCTCTATTTTACTAATATTCATGCTGGGGAACAATACTTAATGTTATCAACTTCAAACAGAACTTGCATGTTTTTATTTTTTGTTACTGGTTGTTTCAGTTCATATATAGAGGAAAATCGACTTTCCAAGTTAATCACGATCATCCATGTTGGTTAAATATAGATGAGCTTATAGTATGAGTTATTGTGATTGTATCGGGATTTTGAATTGTGCCATGATTTTCATTTTGTCACTCTGTCTGAGGTCATATTTCCTTGGAAAATATTAAGAAAATTACAAGAAATAATATAAGTGAACATTTCAACTTAGTTCTATACTATTTCACAAGAAATAATCAAGCAATAATTTACATTTTGTACAAACACACAAAAAAAAGACACCCCATATATAGAAAAGGAGAACCATTACGAATCGAGGCATACAGCATCATCAAACTCAAGTACCAATCCATTCTATCATATTCTTCTGTTTATTTGTAATTTCATATTATACCGAGAACTTTGAATTACATCCCGAAGAAACATAGTTCAACTAAAAAATCAAGCTCAGGCAGATATTCCCCTTGATTCAGCTTCAAGATACTTACACATCCTCTCCATAACCTCTCTCCCCTTAACACTATTCTGTTGAAACTTCTCCACACATCTCTGTTCTATCTTTTCAGCCATTGATGCCAGTTTCGACAACGGTTTTATCCTTATGCTAGTTTCTTGCCTGCATATTGTCCATCCGTTTGGATTATCCGGGTGAGGATCGTACCTAATCTTCTCTTCCACTTCGATGAAATTTTGGAGACTGATATTACGTGTGGCATGTTGCATTGACCGAGATTGTGCATCAACGACAGTCGATTCAACACAGTGGCACATATCTTGGCCTATAATTTTACGAACAAACCATGGCCCTGGAGCATGTATGGTTAAAGCCCGAGTTGTGTATAACTTTCCAGAACTAGGCTCGAGCTTGCGACTCAATGTATCAACTTCGAGAATGTGGGATAGAATTCGTTTGTTCTCGGGGTCAGCAAATTTGCGCCAAGATGCAGAGGTTACTCGTTCCCATGGGTGCTTGTAAGTGTGTTCTTGGGAGTATGCCCTAACCATCCTGTTTCTTTTGGTGTACTATGATGCTCCTACACAATAAGAATAGTGAGATGAAGACTGAAGCATGGCAAGCCCCTTGAAGTATTAATCATCAAGACAGCCTAGATTCTGACAACTCGAAGAAACATGTATGAAATTGCAATGGATTTTCACTAACATGGGAATTACTAATTACTCAAAACTCAGAACCTTTTTTTTTGTAATTAGGATCTATCACGGGTGTTTGTATGATTTAACCTTCACTAAGATCACTGAGATTTGGATTTTCTGTTGAGCTAGTTCATGCACCTTGAAATTAATTTTCAGCAAAAATATGGCACACAAATTGATTCTGCAGAACCAGTGATAAGAGAAATTGTGTTGCTAAAAGAATTGGGTCACAACCAAATATAACCATGACCTAAAACTCCCATCAAACCTCCATTTCTTCAAATTTCCAAATTCCCCACATATATACATATAAGAAACATTGGCTACAGGCTACAGCCATCCTTAACTGATAGCAATCGGAAAAATGAAGGCAAATTAACATACTAGGGTATTGAAATTGCTCGATTCAGAATTTGAATCAAAATAAAAATCTTGTTTTCGCTTCAATTCAAAATCAAAGCTGCATCCAAATTCCAAACATAATAAACAATGTTGAATCGATTCACAAACAAATAAACAATTCATCCAAAAACTCACCAGTTCAGCGATGACAATCTTGAGCTCTATCACCAATCGCAGGGTAATTGGAAAATCGTGCTCAAATGTGGAAAATAATTTCGAGATCAGTAGTCCACCGGTGCGAGTGCGAGGCGGCTAAGGAATTCTCCAAATATTGCAATTTGTCAATATAATTTATTTGGGCCAGTCCCTTCCAGTTTATGGGCCTTTACAAAGAAAAGTAAAAGCCCAATATTTTATAGGACTTATTATTGGGCGACTTAAAAGTCCAGTTTAGCTGGCCTGGCATACTCTTTCACTTATTTCCACTTACCAAAATCATGTGTAATTGTAATTATAATTATAATAGATGTATTTTTTTTTATATATATACCGTTACGCATTTATCAAAATAGTATTGTAAAAAGCGGAGCTAAATATTTTTTATTTTCTAAGTTTAATATTATTATCTTCTTGATTTCAATAAAGTCTACGTGAATTTGTAATAATAATGCATTGGTTTTTAATTGACTGTTTAATTTGTCTCTAGGAATAATTTAGCAAAGTCACGAAGTTAAAATACTTTATGTTTTAAGATGGCAATTTCTAAAAATGAAATTCAAGTAGGATGAAAACTATTTTGAGATTTTTCAATATGATATGAATAATTGAATATATTCATATGAGTAATGTATTAGTGAATTTGGACATTTACTAGTTGTTTTGTGCATTTGCTTATTCAAATATGTGATAAAATAAAATATGTGACCAGGAAAAACTTTCAATATTTTTTGTCAGACTGTACATAACTATTGTGTAAAGTGCATAAAATCAGAATTTCATCCATTCCTCTAACAATACAATTATTTATCATTCACATGTTCACAACACAATTAACACTATATAAATAACTTAAAAAGTTTATTTTATAATTAAGAGAAGCCCTTTAATTAATTAATTTTGTTTGAAATTAATATGTGGTCCAACAATCAAGAAAGTCAATAAATTCACAAAATATTATCTTATTTCTCTCTCAATCTAGGATCCATTGCCAAACACTGCAAGCTCTTTAAAGTTTAAACGATAACTAGCTACAAACTAATATTGCTAATTATAATAATTAATGATTTTTTGTTGAATAGAACAAGAAATTGGCATGCACATGCTTGTCACATATTCTATAGATTAATTTCAGCAGTGGAATTAATTGGCACAAGATTTGGGAAACAATTATTATTTCCTCTTTATGTGTATCAAATTCCATTGTTCTCGTGTGCTTGTCGAACAGTTTATATGCAATTAAGTTGATGAGATGAATCGAATTACAATTAATTAACCATAGAATTATGAGCTTATTAGTACGTAGGATATTAATTTTATTCATCGTTGCTACTATAACACGCCAAGAACTTGATCATATATATTCCTTTGCGATCACTTGTATTATTTTATGATCTTTTGGTTATTTTGAATGGAAGGAGAAGGTTTTTATCTTAAGAACTTGAAATATTTTGAAATTAATTAAATTTAAATCTTAGCTTAGTATTTAATTTGATAATTGAACAACTCAATATTGCTTATAGTCCAGATAATATTTCAGTTTTTTCAGACTGTCAAAGGAAGTCTGATCATGATCATTGCTATATACTTGAAATCTTTTACTCTCATAAATTCTTGAATTCTGATGGTCTCTTCTGCAAATATCCATATTTGATCTCATAATCCAGACATGATCAACAACATGAATTTTAGGGTTTTATCATAAACTATTTTTAGCTCTAACAATTTTCGAAAATTAATTGAAGCTCCCATTATAAAAAAATTACCCATTTGCACACATACGTCTAGATTATAGTTATATATACACTTATCATATATCTATAATATGAAAATACAATATTAGAATACCAAAATCATGATAATGCCCATCTCTAAAATCATGGTTGAAGCACAATATATTCTTCAAGTTTTACATTCCCAACTTATATAAATATCTGAATAATTTAGACATTCGAATTTGTTAACTATTATTATGTGCACATAGTTACATATTATAATGCACAATTAAGATGGTTACGTTTTATCAAACAAATCAAACACTTAGATTTCTCAGGGATCACAAACCCTACTTTTTCTTGTCCCCAAGAAAACAACCCTAACCCTAGAATTCTATTCTTCACATCACAAATTAATTTAGAAAATGAATAAATTAATCAAATAATTAAGTAAATTAAGAGTGGATTACAGAAATATAATTAATTCTTTGAACAAAATGCTCCATTTCGATGCGACACGAGCACTTTCCCGGCGTTCCCTCCCACCACCATCTTCTCTTGGAAACCATCAATTTTTTCTCTCTGGATTTTCGTGTACATTTTTACCAATATTGCCCTTCTTTGTCCACCTCAAATTACGAAAATTACCCTTCTAAATATATCCTTAATTATTTCATTTAATTCCTTCAAGTTTCAAAACTATATATATATATATATATATATATATATATAATCATAGCCATGCACTAACTATAATTAAATCTAAACGGCATATGATTTTCTTCCGTAATGATTAATTTCAATTTACTGATTTTAATAAATCAATTAAACTTAAGTTTTTGATGATCCAGATGGATGGTCAGTTTTTTGGTCTACGTAATTAAGCTGCAATGGCTGAGGTTTGACTTATCAACTGGCAGCATCGTGTTCTTAAGTTCTTGGATCAACTGAACTTAATTACTGCTGCGCCTGATAGTTCTAATCTAATTAATTACTAGCCTATTATTTGGTTTCCACGGAATTCACAATAGCTGATTATTTCCAATTAAAATTCGAGTAATTTTTGATATAATTATAATATTTTATGCATGTTACGTTAATAATGACTGTGTTTTCAAATAACCCACTAAAATATGCTATTTTTTGTTTCAATATTTATTCGAAAACTGAATTAATCATGAATCATTAGGACTTAATTTTCGAATATTTAGTAAAATAAATTAATTGAATAAACAACATAAAGATGAAAACTTGATGGGATTTGCTTCCTCATTAAACAGATAATTAAGGCCAAAAATTTAAAAACAAAGCAAGAATTAATGGA
Source organism: Verbascum thapsus (assembly GCA_963669365.1). NCBI lineage: Eukaryota > Viridiplantae > Streptophyta > Magnoliopsida > Lamiales > Scrophulariaceae > Verbascum > Verbascum thapsus. Next base: position 12,501,508 of record OY770118.1, read on the forward strand.
TTTTTTTTAAGATTGAAAAGGGTATGTTTGGAAATAACTGCATGGGGGCAGCATGCGAACCGGATAATGAGCGGGCTAATAGCTACAGAGGTCCAATAGCAATGAGCACTTTCATGGAAAAATGCAACACAAAACCGACACGTGGCGGTCAGATTCCTCCTAACCTGGCCGCAAAACCTGAATCGGCGTGGCGGTCTGTCAAAGTCATGAAATTAATCAGAAAAAAAAAATAAAATTAAATTAATTAAATGAACGTTTTAATTTTTAACCCTAGCTGGCTGGCATTTCGAATCCCACTATACGCCAACTTACGATGTCCCACTTCACAATTTTCAAGATGATTATACATACACATATACATACATATAGATACATGCATATACACAGACTGAGTTTTTCTTTGTCTTAATGGAAAAGAAAAACTGTGAGATAGATAGATACAATCTGAAGTGCTCAGAAGTCAGCTTTCATATATAGTAAGTTCATCAGTTTCTCTGTGTCTTTCTATTCTTGCGTTTTTTTAAAAGCTTTTTAGGGGTTTCCAGTATATATATATATATCATATTTTATATATATCTTGTTTCTCGTGATATTCTTGCACCATAATATCTTATTTAAGGGTGATGAATCCCTATTTTTATTATCATTTCTTTGTGTGGTTTAGAACATATGACACTTTATTTAATGGGTTTGAGATTTAAATATAATTTTCTTGAGTTACCTTTTTTATGATTTAAGAATCTGTTGCTAGGGTTTAGAAAATTTTCATTGTACGTGTATATATATATATAGATATAGATATAGGTCTTGAGTTTTAAATAAAAGGAGGCAGTAATAAGCGAGAGACGTGGGTCCTGCTTCCTTAGTGTGGAGCTAACAACTGAATTTGGATTATATATATCATTCATATATATATATATATATATATGATCAGTATACAATGGAGTTCTCATTAATTATTATGGAAAAAAAGTGAAAACATCAGTGATAGGTGGTGTGTTTCAAATAAAAAGGAGATGAAATTTACTAGCATAGAAAGAAAAATAGAAGTAAAATATGAAGCTAATTTAAATTCGAAAAAATCATAGTCATAGATTTTTATATAATAAACAATGCCATTTTCCAGCAACTAGCCCCTTTGTCTCTCTTAATATATAAATACATTGTGCATATGAACATTTAGATATGTATTTGAAACATCCCATAGATTAAGATTTCTCTCTAGTTAATCTCTTTCCTAATATCGAATTTTTTATTGATCAAAATCAAAATGTTAAAAGTATATAAACCAGTTTATACTTTTTCAGTTCTCAATTAAACGTGTTACTATATATCAAGCACTAGTTCTTATTTTTAGACATCCCAAAGAATGTATATATAGTTTAATTTCATTTTATTTTCTTCAGTTCTAGATTATTATACTAAATCAGAACAATTTAGAAGTGTAGATATATACTTTTTTTCAATGCTCATTTGTACTAGCTAGATATATATATATATATATATAGTGAAAGTAATATATAATATATATTATTAAATATAACAGTGTTTGAAATACGTTTGACTGAGCTAGATATATACGTACAGAACTTTTCTTCAATGCTCATCTGTAACCTATTACATTCCCTTGTTATTTCACAGACGTTGTACTAGCTAGATAATGAAAATTATATATATATATATATAAGTAACAGTGTTTGAAATACGTTTGACTAAACCAGTAAGTGGAAGACAGAAGGCACAGAAACAAAGAGGCATACACTGACTGAGATACACAGCAATATTCTACCTTCAATATATTAATTTTAATTTATTGTACTAGTTAATTAGAGGACATGCACTGCACAACAAATAAATAAAAAACTATTTTTTAATCTTTTGACGAGTGCGATTTCCAATTCGACGGTCAACAGAATTCTACTTTGAAAAGCCAAAACAAATCCTCCAATCTTTTCTTAATCTCCTATTTAATTTACTGGTAAAACTATTTATTTAGTGTTATTTTGTTAATACAAGGAGTAATTGTGTTACTATAATACTGCATGTCCGTACACGTTTAGCTTCTCACTCGGGGATCCACATATATAATGGGTTTTTCATAAGTTAATTTGCATTAATTTCTTGACACTCATATACATACTTGTTGGGTATTTGGCCTTGCAAATACGCTCCCCCAGAATCTACTCATTGTGGAAACAGAAAGCAAATACGAGAAATAAAAATGACACAAGGATTTAACGTGGAAACTCCAAAATCCGGAGAAAAACCACGGGGACCAGACAAGAAAATACACTATGTAGAAAATTATTACAACTACACAATTCTTCTTCTCACCCCAAACCGACCCCGAACAAGCTTCCCACTAGCAACACTCTCTAACTTAACACCTCAACTCACTATAAGAATATGATTGAAGAATTAGAGAGAAAACTAGAAAGCTTTGTTTTTCGGAATGAATTTCAGAAATGAAATGACCTCTATTTATAGGGAATGAAGCCGTCAAAGGAACAGTGATAAACCGTCATATGCACAGTGCCAAACCGTCATATGCACAGTGCCAAACCGTCATATGAACAGTGACGAACCGTTAAATGAACAGTAATCCGTCAAGTGAACAGTTTTTCAATTGCTTACCATTGTTGAAAATAATGGACAAAATGTCCAATTAATCCAACAATACACATATATATAATGAAAAATACAGTGACTTACAAATAGAAACAAACAAATACAGGCATATATATGTATATGCATGCTTGCCAATTTGGGTTCATGAATTATAATATTTTACAGACGGGAAATGAATTTTTAGTGCAAAAGATGATATGCTGGTGTGGCAATGCTGGGGTTTGGGGTGGCATTTTTCACAAAGATAGAGGAAGAAAGTCCCAATAAACCAAGTGGGGTTAGGGTTGGATTCTTGCAATTGGAATTGTACATGGATTTGTCTCAGCTATTACAAAGACTGAATTAATTACCACAGCTTTTAGACTATCTGTACATTAGAAATTTAAGACACTCGTGCAATATATATAGCAAAACTTTCCCTAATATTTTATTTTAATTTTTCACCTTGTTTATTTTAAGTTTATTAATTTTACAATTGACAAGCTTTATATTAGTTTAGCATGCATGCATTGACATTACAAAATATAAGTTTAAATACCAAGATGAAATAGATAATATCTTTTTGTTCAGCAATGTTCATTCTTATCTTTTCTCACATAGAGTGAATATACTGACTATATAGAATATTGAGAGAGATCAAACTAATCCATGAATAAATTAATTGTTATGAAAATATAGAAGCATATAATTATATAGTAGTGTTGGAATTTGGTGAGTGAAAGCTTCGTAAGGGTTTGGTAGCTAGGAATTCTTGTACGATTTGCAGATGTATATAAGTATCTCTACTTCTTTGCATTTTACTCTTTTCCCCTCATCTTCTCTCTTTCTTTGATTTGCAACTTCATAACTTGATATATATATATATATATAGATAGATAGATAGATATATATATATAGAGAGAGAGAGAGAGTATACATTCCATTTCTCCATTAGGGTAAATCTGTGTCAGTTTCTTATATATTCAGTCTACTAGATTCTTTTCTCAGATCTCATATATATATATATATATATTATGCCTTCCTATATATGATTGTAACCCTATTTGCTCTTGTTGGCATATGCAGGAAATTACAGACTGAGATCATAAACTAAAATCATCAGCTCAAAAAGGCAATTAGGGCAAAAGGGCAGCAATGAATTCCAACAACTGGCTCTCATTTCCTCTTTCTCCCACTCATCCTTCCTTACAACCCCAATCTCACCACTTCGCTCTAGGGTTAGTCAATGACAACATTGAAACTCCTTTCCAAAACCAAGGCAAGTAATATATATATATACATATGCATATATATCCTTCTTACAACATGCATCTTTACGTTGATTGTGTGTAAAAATTTCTACCATCTTTCTTTAAGTTTATGATATGCATAGAGCTTTATCATTTCATTATATATTGGATTAAATCCAGGCTATGCAGATTGGAATTTGATTGACACACAAGACAACAATGAAGCTCCAAAAGTGGCAGATTTCTTGGGAGTTAGCAAATCAGATAACCATTCTGAACTTACATCATACAACGAAATCCAGTCGAGCGATTCAGATTATGTGTTTCAAAACAACAGCTTGGTCACAATGCAGCACCCAATGGGTTTTAACGCCATTAATTCTGATAATCTTCAAGAAAATGCTTGTAATATGCAACAATTGACACTTTCAATGGGCAATGGAAAAGGTTCTACCAGTGAGACCAGTGTTAGTGCAGATACTAGTATTGTGGAGGCTGCCCCGAGGAGAACTGCAGATACTTTTGGTCAACGAACATCGATATATAGAGGTGTAACAAGGTGGGATTTTTTTTTAATCATTGTTTTGTTTCATTTTTTTGTTGTAATTTATGATTTTCAGATGTCTAAATTTGTGTTGTATGATTAAATCATTGAATTTAGGCATAGGTGGACTGGGAGGTATGAAGCTCATCTATGGGATAATACCTGCAGAAGAGAAGGCCAATCGAGAAAAGGCCGTCAAGGTTCTGGTTATATATATATATATATATATATAGTATTCGAATTATTTATAGTTGCTAACTAATAGTTTTTTAATTATCTTCTCCTTTATGTAAAATCGGTGGACAATAATTTTCATGCAGTATATTTGGGTAAGTTAATTTTCTTTATCAACTATGTGTAATTGTGTATATATATATATATTCCTATAACTTGGGAATGAATAAACCCCACTAATTTCCTATTATTCTGGTTGAGTACAGGAGGGTATGATAAAGAAGATAAAGCAGCTAGGGCTTATGATCTTGCTGCATTAAAATACTGGGGAACATCTACCACTACCAATTTCCCTGTATGTAAAATTCAGTGGAAAATTTTAATTTTATGTCAAATGAAAAAATAGCTTTGATTAACAAAAGTTTTCATTACAGATTAGCAACTATGAGAAGGAAATTGATGAAATGAAACATATGACCAGGCAAGAATTTGTGGCTTCTATCAGAAGGTAAATTGCTATAATTTATCCACCAGAAATTAATATGAAGAATAATTAATCTTTGCATCTTATTTTTTAGTGCATGTCTGTATGATAATATGACAATAGTCAGATTTTGTCAGAAATTGATTCTTCTTTCTTTTCTTTACTAACTGTTTCTGATTTACCTGCAGCTTCTGATCCTAATCCTTTTTTTCAGCTTTTAAAATATTTAATTTTCTGTCAGTTCAAATTAGAGAAATTTTATTAACCTTCTTTGTTATAAATTTTTATAATTAATCATATATATAATATATATATATATTTCCATTGTTAAATTCAGGAAGAGCAGTGGCTTTTCTAGGGGAGCTTCCATGTATCGTGGTGTAACAAGGTATCTTGATAAAACTTTTATTTCCATCATCATTATGCATATACATATAATTACGTTTGTATTAAATATTATTAATGTCTATATTATTTTATTTTTCAATCTCAATTTCATACTTGTAAGCAGACACCATCAGCATGGAAGGTGGCAAGCAAGAATAGGAAGAGTTGCTGGAAACAAAGATCTCTACTTGGGAACTTTCAGTAAGCTACTTATTAATTACTAATCCAAAAACAAAACAAAAACCCTAATGGCAATAATTGTTATTCTTGGTTTTTTTTCTTAAATTATATTTTATATTACATATGCATAACACAAGTATATATTTTTCCTCCTTCCATTTATCTTTTTCCATCCCTTAAATATATACATGGAATAAATCTATAACACTGAATTTTTCTCCTCCAATCTGATGCCATATTTAATGTAATTAGAGCTGCTAAAGTTCTTGTCCAGATCTAATTCAGACTTACACAACTAACCCCATTATTTCATTTACTCGAATCAAATTATATAAACCCGATTCAAGTTAGAATACATGATTCAATAAATTAGTCAACTTTTATTTCATTTTTTCCTGCAGGCACTGAGGAAGAAGCAGCAGAAGCATACGATATTGCAGCCATAAAATTCAGAGGCTTAAACGCCGTTACAAATTTCGACATGACCCGTTACGACGTAAAGTCGATCCTCGAAAGCACCACCCTCCCCATAGGCGGTGGGGCCGCTAAACGCCTCAAAGAGGCACAAGCAATAGAGTCATCACGAAAACGCGAAGAAATGAATATCTCTTTAAGCTCTTCTAATTTCCAATACCCTAGTCTTCAAGCATACCCTCTAATGCCCTTTGAGACTACTCAGCCTTTACTCTCTCTTCAAAACCATGCAGATATTTCTCAATACAATACTCATCAAGACTCATCATCATGTTACCATGGTTATATCGAAACTCAACTACAGTTAAACCAGCAGTCTGGTTATAATATTAACCCTCAAAATGGTGGTCAGTTTTACGGTAGCTATAACCCGGTGATGCTGAATGGGATGATGAATATGGGCGGGTCTTCGTCTTCTGTGATGGATAGTAATGGAGGGTTACTTGGAAACGGGTTTGGGTCAGGGTCGGGTAACGGAGGATCCGGTTCGGCTGAGGAACTAGCTATGGTGAAAGTGGATTATGATCATATGCCTTCAGCTAATGCTGGTTACACTGGATGGTCAGGAGAGAGTTTTTACCATGTGGAATGAATGAGATCAAAGATGAAAAATTTGATATCAAAATCATATGGGGTGATTAAGATCATGAAGTTTATTTATAGCTTTGTTTGGTTTTGTTAAATTTGTTGGGATCGAGTTTAAGGTATTATAATAGCAGCTGGGTATTATTTTACATGCTGAGTGATTTCAAACTTTCAATGGGATACCAGAAGATAATTCCGGCTATTATGTAGTTCTCTATGATTTAAAGAGTTTCTACCTTTGTTTTTATAATTTCATTTTATTTAATGCTTGATATAATAAATTAACCTATATTAATTACACTATATATCAATATCATATATATTACGTAAATACAATAATATAAAAAAGTATATTTTATATATACTAATCAGTTATAAAATCTTTCATTACATTACATTGTATAACTGTATTTATTAGTGTAAGATATTTTTCCAAGGTATATACATGCGTCAACCATTTGGAGACCAAATACATTTTATATTCTCCACACTTTTCACCCCAAAGAGGACTCTAACCATAGCTGAAAGGTCTTAATGATAGTATTATATTTAGCCCAATCATTTCTTATTTTAGTGAACACTGACCAAATAAAATAACTATTAGTGATCGATTTTGATTCTATTTCTATTATATGATAAAACTTTATATACATTGCTTTCAAGGGTGAATTGATGAAAGAAAGTCAAATTCAATAGTAACAAGCCATCAAATGATCAAAATATGACACAATGATGCTACTAATTTTCCCTAGAAAACCTAATCCTAAAATTAAAAATAAACTAAAAAATAATATCAATTATATATGTTAATCTCATCATAATGACTAACAAACTAACCTTTTATATATATATATATTTGAAGATTAATAACAAATCATATATTATATGAAGAAATAAAAACAGTACTTATCACAATTATAATCTTTGATTTCCACATCCTCCAATTGATACGTATGTCTTATCACCTTTAACAAAATATCAAGGGACGAACAAGTTGATAGAAATATATAATCTTTTTTAATTTGTACTATAATTAAATGTAATTTAGCACGCTTGTACGACTCATGTGACATCACCTTAAACCCGTGAGATCTTTTTTTTTTGGCTTAAAATATACTTTAACATCTTACAAGATAAGAATACATAATTTATGTCAAATTTATATTTAAAAAATACGTATACACATACTAAATATACACAATAAATTAATGGAAAAATGATACCATTCAATTGGAATATATGTCTAAGAGATTACAATATGACCACTAATAAATTTATTATTTCCTTGACACCTGTTTAGCACTTCAACTAACAAAGTTGCACTATTATTTGCCTAAAATATTTATGTTCGTCAAAATTGGTGCCTCCACTCGTGGTGAAAGAGTACTCACGAAAAGGTCAATAAACCATCCTATATATTTCTTTTTTAAATACTAGATGATTAATTCTTGCTTATTTTCAACATTGGCCGGTCCCAACCAAACCATCTTATTTCATTATTTACGTGTAGAAATTAAAGTTTCATTTTAGAAAAGTTTAGTTGAATTTGATTGGTAAATTGGTGTACACTTAAAAAAGAATGACAATTACAATATAAAACGGGATTTTAATTTGTAAGATCGACAAATTGAGTTAGAAAATATATTTGTATCGATGAGAATCAGCCAAGGATTTAGTATCTTTGGATTTATGAAAGATTTTTCTAAATTTGCATTTCACAAGATCATGAAAATTTATATATTTATTAAATGCAAATTAAATGAAATTTAACAATGTAACTAGTTGAGTTTAAACAAAGGATTTTTTTTACTCGTAAAGGGTTGTATGGTCTTTTGCTACCTAAAGTCTTGATGAATTACAAGAGAACAAGAAAAGTAAGAAGGGCAAAAGAGTCATTACAACAGCCGCGTTCAAACAAACAAACCCCACAAAGTCCAACACCTTAAAATACACACCCCATATTTATATAATACAAAATCATAAATATAACCCCCACAAATCCCTTCTATCCATTTGCATTTCCCTTCACATTTTCCACTCATTTCATTTCTGCAAAAAACTAGAGAAAAAAAATGGAGTCCACAACAAATATGCCTCAAAAGAGGGATCAGAAAGAGGAAACCGAGCTCAAGGTCCCCGAAAACTTACCGGTTTGCACGCCACCGCATACGATAACCGCCCCTCCGACGCAGCTTCCGGCCGCTCGACCGCCGTATATCGCAGATCCGAGCGGGGATGACATGAGAATCAGATCTGCAAGCACGCCGGAGAAAAAACCCGATCTAATATCCCCTGCCGAGACTCGTGTGACGTTGAAGAGACCTAGAGAGGTGAATCGGTGTTCCGGTTCGGGTTGCAGGAAGCGGATCGGTTTGACCGGCTTCCGATGTAGGTGCGGAGATATGTTCTGTTCGGAGCACAGATACTCAGATCGGCACGATTGCAGCTACGATTACAAGGCGGCTGGCCGAGAAGCGATTGCTAGGGAAAATCCGGTGGTTAGAGCTGCGAAACTTCTCAAGGTTTGATGAAGATTTGCGGTGAAATTGAAACCGAGATCTAGGGTTTCTGATTTGATTTCTTTGATCAGTTCTACGTTATGGTTGGCGGCGAGGGGGTGCTTTGTTGTAAATTTGATGAATGATAGGGGTATTATTGTCATTTGATGATTAATTAATTAATTATTATCATAAATGGTAGTGGAATTTTTCTTGCTTTGCAATTCACTGGTTACTTTAAAGTAATTGTTTAATTCAATATTGCTTGATTGGCAGGTAAATTACGAGGGGTTATATTTAAACAATTATAATATATCATTTAATGTGGTTTATAATTAATTATTGTGTTACACCATTATTATCAATCAAATACCTCTCAAAATATCACCTTTGTTTAAAACGACAAAATAATAATACTATTGTTTACAATAATTATTAGGATTGATAAGAAGGATTGATACAATTTTAATGATATAAAATCACGAAGTTATTCCAAGAGTTTGTAACATAAAATTAGATAATATTAGTTGGCTTGAAATGATCATTATACTCTTCCAAATTATTAGACATCCATTTTTCTGCATTAAAAATCTTAACCATTGAATTTTATATTAAAAAAGTTGAAAAGGTAAAATATTTGAGGGATGAAAATGTATAAGGTTTGCATTTTGACTACTGCATTACTATTTTTTTTGGTTTAAGTGTATGGTTTGATTAATGCATTTAATTCTATTGAAATATTGGTTAATATAGAAATATATTTTATCATTAAATTCTTTTTTGTTCATTCTAGATTTTGCTACCCGGCAAGATTTTGTGATCTGTATACAACTTGACCCCCTTTCCCATATGCCCACTGACTTAACTAGTTGGTAGACTTTCTAAATATACATCTTCAAATTGCTATTTAATGTATGCCAACTTATCATATTATTTCTTATTATTCTTTGTATATTTATATTGAAATACAGATAAACTATAAATTACCCATAAATTTTTTAGTTTTTTTTTTTATAAAAAAAATTCGTGTTTAATTGAAGATCCAGTTTGGGAATAACCTTATTGGGCTACAATAATGCAAAGCCAGAGGCCCAAAATGAATAAAACCCAATTATTATTGGACTTACTGTCACGGCCCATTCACTATGGGCAGTTTTCTTTAAATTTTTAGATGGAGTGGATACTTTGGAGTTTGGCCTGATAGAATCAGATCGATAATTGTTTGAAAATGGGCCTTATAGATCTTGAAGACTCCAAATATGAATCGAATAATATCAACTTATAATAGTTTGTGATTGAATTTAAATCTTGAAAGTGGATTTTAATATCAGTAGATTAACTAGCCTTAAGTCGCCTTAGGTCTTTTTGAATGGCTAATAAGGCTTGCAATAAGTAGCATTATTTAATTATGTTGAAAATCTAAAATTCATGGGGTTTTAGAAGCAATATTATTGTACATTTAGTATTAAGTGTAAATTATTACTAAAAAAAATTAGTACTTTATGATTGAGTAATAACAAATGTTTTAGATCGTAATCTTATATAAATGGTTGGGTTTAAGTTGTCTGAATTTTCAGATGTTGTAACCATATATTAAATTCCTTAATATCAAACAGTATATTTGAGTCTAGAAAATAAAAAAAAAGTGCAGAGATTTTGAAATTGCTTCGCTTGTAAACTACTAACATTTGAAGGTATAAAACATCATAATACTTGAGTAGGAATACTACAGTCAATATTACAATAATAACATAAAGCCCCACTGTTTGTAAGAAAAGTAATTATTACATAATATAGGGCAAACGAGTGTATTAATATTATACACGAACGAATAAAGTAACTAAAAAATAGGGATTTAATCATTATTTTTAAATAGTGGCACATTTATAAATATGTTAAATTTTACTTGAAATTTTTTGTGATATATGCAATGATTTCACACTAGACTTATGTTGTGCAATGCAATGAATGGCAACAATTATAACAGTAACCAATAAGCAGAAAAAATGCAATTCCGTAGAAAAAGAAACACTTTTGTATATGTAAGGTAGCTAGTGGAGTGAGCAACAGGCAACTTTATGCAGATTTTCAGAATTAGAGTGGTAATTTTTTAGTAATTTTTATAAAACATTGGATTTAAATTCTAATAAAGTTGATTTATTATATACTAATAGACGTTTTGGTGAAATATCATGATTTTATCACATTTACTAGATTATAATAGACGAGTTTTAACAATATGCGTAAACCATTATGACTCTTGAATTTTTTTCAACAATGGCCTCACGAGAAAATATATGAAAATTGAATTAAGGAACTTATTCTAAATAATTTTAAAAAAATACTGTTAACTATACAAACTTCTATTTGAAATTCACTAAATTCAAATTATCGAAACATTTCAAAAACTTGTTCTAAATTCAGAATATTAAACATTTCAATTCGAATCCTCTATTACACATTCATGTTATACTTCATATTGCATGTATAAATATGCGACCAGTATATACACAAATGATTATAATATAAAGAGAAAAATCTCAAAAAATATATTTTATTATATAATTTTTTCTCTCTACATTCTGACTGTACGTATATACTTTTATCGTGTTTGATTATGAATGTATAACAAAAGATCTAAATTCCTAAAATTATATAGTTTATGTAATTAAGTTTTAATTAAAAAAAGATTATGCTAATGACTGATTAAAGTGGTGAAATGATGGCCGACAAGCATCATCAAAGTGTCCAAAACTTTTTCTATCCAACTTGGACATGTGTTGAGGAATTTATATATAGAATAAATTAATTGGGTAATATTAAAACTCAAATTTTTTTCTTGCCTTTTACTTTTAACTTAGGTGGATGGTTGCATTTTTGTACTACCTAATGATGGCAGACAATAATACATTTTTGGAGCTTTCAAAAGTTAATTTAGGGGTTTAAGTAATTAATGTGGGTCTAATTTTGTTCAATAGTCTACAAAGATGACCAAAATTTTAATTTTTTTTAAAGATTTTTTGCTACCTAAAGTGAGGAAATTATGGGATTTCAAGTGTGATGGTCCTTTTCCAATATTATTTTTATAGTAAGTATAAATTCAACAAAGTTGTTATGAATTATCAATCTAAATAGGAACTAAATTAACTTTGTAACACACGATGATAACGTACATGAAAATAAATTTTATTGGTAGATAGAAATCAATAGATGAAAATGGATCTTTATGCTTATGAAACTCCAATATATTTCACTTATCATTTTAATTATTAAATAAAATAAATCATAAATATTGTATTTATTATGAAAAATTGATCGTGTTGTTAGTTAAAAAGTGTTGTTATCTAATGAATACGGTGTTTATGAAAATTGGTTAGTCGAGGCACGGGTTACCCGATTTCCTTAACACAATCACGCCCCGCTCTCGGTGGTTACGGAATATGGCGTTTGTGTCCCAAGATACAACGACTAGCGTCTTAGAATTAGGACCACTCCAAAATTCTAAGCCTGGCGAACTAATCTCTGTTTAGAACTTTCGATTTTTCAATGACTAATGCAGAGAATAAAAGAATGTATGAATGTTTTTGAATCTCAACATGGGGGGTCTATTTATAAAGAATGAAAAGTTGTGGGCTAAGAGATGCGACTTTCTGGAAATTGCAAGCATGTCCAAGAGTTGTGACTTTTGGGCGAAAAGCTCCCTACTCACATCTTTTCAGGTCTTGCTATTTTGCCCCAATATTTTCAGACTTTTACACAATGGTCCATAATCCTATGTGAACACATCCACAACTCTCGAACGATCGCGGCCGTCGATCGTACGATTGTTATGATGTTATCGCAATAGTTTGACCATTAATTTTTCATTCATCAAAATTGTATATTACCATACAATTTTTTCCAACAAAAAGTGTGTGTTTAGTCATATGAATGAAATGATCCTTTGATTTTTTTAGTCAATCATTTGATCAACTAGCACTAACCTAATATGATAACCAGATTAACAAATGCAGTTATCTAACCCGTATATATATATCCGAATATATATCCTATTTAATTTGATCATCAATAATTCTCAATAATAATTTTATGCTAAATCAAAAATCTATAACCATAAGACTTGTTATACCATCAACAAACTTCCTTGCATATGATCGTGCGGCCCATGAATGAAAATCTCAACAATCATAATCTTTTTAACTATAGTTAATTGCCATGATATTTGATATGATTATATTGGCAGCAAAAAGAACATATTCTAAATTTTATTAATTAAATATGCATATACATATAGGGAATTGGTATAACATATCGGATTTAAAGTATTTTGATAAAATATTTTTTTATTGTCACATTCAGAAAGTTGCAAGAAAATTGATTTTATTGAACTAATTTTTCGCAAAATTTACATAGAACTTGGCTTTTGGTAAAAAAAATATGTGCCGTTAAAAGCCTCTTTGAGACCTTGGAAATTTATTTTAATTGTGGTAATTTCACAACTTATTTTAAGATTTGATTGATATTAGCATTTATCATAATCACAAGCCAATAAAGCTATACCATTTATAAGCATATAATTCTCAACTTGACAAACTAAATAAACTTGATAATATAGTGATTAATTAAAAGTGTTAGTTGATTAGGTATTTAAGTATCAAAATTATTTTCTCATGCAAGTCACTAACAATAAAAGGTCAAATTGTAGAATATTTTCGTATCTTGGTGCAACCCACATGCAACCCATAAATGTATCAATTATTAGAAATAAATAAATCATATTAATTAAATTATTGTAACATCATAAAAAAAATAAAAAATTCTTCACGGGGGGCGATAAAATAACTATTTAAAATTATAAATTGAGGTAACAACACTAAAACAAATACACTTAATTGATAACCGTACAACCATATTTTGTCTCTTATTAAAAGCTCAAAGAACACTGCCAGGTTGAATTAGCTGATTAATTTTAAGCTTTTTATTTGAATATTATGATTGAGAATCTCTTTAAAGAGGTATAGCTAGAAATATTATATAGATTATATTGTTGGTTAGCTGTTATTAACTCATAATGTACAATTTGATACAAATTATAACATTTTTTTTATTGTGTTCTTGAGCCTGAAAAATATCAAATTAAGCTTAAATTTTAAATGAAATTTGACGGAGTATTTTTATAAAGCTTAATTCAAATGAGATTAAAAATTATTTCTTAATGCGTTACTCCTTATAACGATTAAATTGAAATATTGAATTATATGTTTCAAATTAAAAAGAAAAAGAAAAGAACAATTTACACGAGTGGCACAAATCTTTTTCTATTTAAAAAACATGCGCACCATTTATGAAGCCAACTCAGATTAGTACTAATTAAATTGACGTAAAATGAATAATAATATATATCTTGAGTTTGTTTATATTTGTGTTTAAATGTGTACGGCTAGCAGTTGGCTTCCATTAATCCTATAATTGTACCTAGAAAAGATAGATGAAGTTGGATTGATCAAAGTTTGATTATTATTTGAAAGAAAATAATAATCTTGATTCAATTTGGCTTGATTACCTTATGATAATTGATGGGTCCCCAATTTTGATTAGGGGCATTACCGTAATTTAATAAAGTAATTGATATAAATGCAATATTAGTACGTGGGCCTCCAACGTGGGCCCAAATAAAGCGAGCCCATGGCCCAACTAAAATCCCTATAAATACCATCTTGATTAACTAAACTAGGGATGATCTGGTTTACACTTCAAAAACTAGAACTACTAAATACTCTCCCAAATCCACGAGATTGAGGAGTATAATATCTGAGAACTACGAAGAGGCTTGATCCTATCTAAATAGGTACGTAGGCAGCTCGAAGTTACTGAGCGCAGCCCCACTATCTAAAAACACCTAATCTGGTCTGTCGTGAGTCGGGTCGGATCCCATCCCCACGTGACCCTCACGTGATACTACTATTTGATCCCGCATCATTTTGGCGCCGTCTGTGGGAAAGCGACCCAATCACTGAGAATGCAGACTAGGTCACAAGCACGTATCAATGGTGATAGGACGGGCAACAGCCCTTCTACTGGAGGCGCTGGGAGCAGGCGCCCTGCCCTGGCGACTCATCTAAGCCCCGCTGATGGAGAAGCTCCAAACCCGCTTCCCCCACCATCAGCCCCGACGGTGGTCCCTTCCTCAGAAAGGGTATTCGAGATCACCCAAGAGGCGCTTATGGCTCTAGTGGAGGAAGCCTCTGTCAGGGCAGCCGCCCAGGCAGTCCAGCAGTATGCATTGAGACACCCCTCCCAGGAGGACGCTCAGCCTACTCCCAGAGCGGCCAACCCCCTCGCTAGGGATAGGCTTCAGGACACACGCCACATGGCTATCCCTCGGAGGGCCTCTCCCCGGAGAGGCGAAGCTCAGCGATCACGCACGACACGCGGGCATGACAACCACGATCGCGACCCAAGGCGCCAGGCCCCCCTATCCCCGCGCCGAGGTCGGAGGTCCCCGACCCCCGCGGAGGGGGCGTCTAGGCACTCGGGTGTTCCAAGCAAGGAAAGGTCCCGCGGTCAACCAGAGGCCAGTGTCGACTCCCCTCAGGAGCGCCCCCCTCGAGGTCGCGACAGGGAGCGTGCCTCTCAGGAACCCCTTCGCCGAGGTCAGATAACTCTAACCCCCGAGAGGATCCAATCTCTACGAGAGTCACCCAGGTCCATTCGCCTAGGTCGGAGGTCCTCGACCCGTGATGAGGTACGCTCCAGACACGATCCCCGAAGGTATTCTCACCAAACTTGGAGGTCGCACCATTCGGACGAGGCTCATTCCAACCAGGAGTCCAATAGGTCCTCTCGCAGAGGTCGGAAGCCCCTAACCCCCGAGAGGAACCGCTCCGGGCGAATGTCCCCTCGTAGAGGTCGGAAGCCCCTAACCCCCGAGAGGAACCGCTCCGAACTAGCTCATAGTCGGCCACCTATCACACAGAAAGAGGCGGTCTTGCCACCAGGAACATATGAGGAATTGCGTCTTGGGCCACTAGCAGTGGCGCCGCCGAGGCGAAGTCCATTTTGCCCCGCCATCCTTGCCGAAGCAATTCCACAGGGGATGAAGATCCCCCACCTCAGTGAGTATGATGGCACGGGGGATCCTCAAGAACACTTGGACAAGTTCGTCGCGAAGGCGGATATGTACGACCTTAGCAACGCGGCCTACTGCAAGATCTTCAGGACGACCCTTTCGAGTGTAGCTCTATCGTGGTTCAACCAATTGCCTTTCGGTACTATCACCGAGTTCGAGCAACTGACGCAACGATTTTTGCAGCACTTCTCCATGAACAAGAAGTATCCTAAGACGGCGGCCTACCTGTTCACGGTCAAGCAACGAGAGGGGGAGTCACTCCGAGAGTATGGTAGACGCTTCTCGGCAGCGGTGGCCGAAGTACCACACGTTGACCACGAGCTGCTTTCAGGCATCATGCAACAGAACCTCCGCCCGGGCAGGTTCAGGGAGTCAATCGCTGGAAAGCCCCCAGCCAACATGGACGAGCTGCTAGCCCGTGCCGAGAAGTACATCCGGATTGAAGAAGCGGTTGGTCCCATCAAAGCTGAGATGGGAGCCAACAAGAGGAAGGCACGAGAGGACGACAGACTTCCCGAACCTAATGAGCGCAAGTCGATGCATCCCCAAGGATTCGCTAAGTACACCCCACTCACCTTGTCCCGTGAACAGGTGCTCGCCATAGCAGAGCAGCAGGGACTGGTCAGCTGGCCAAAGAAGATGAAAGACAATCCTACAAGGCTGAAGTCAAATGACTACTGTCGCTTTCACCGAGACAAGGGGCATACCACCGAGGACTGTCATCACTTGCAAGTGGAGATAGAGAGGTTGATCAAGAGAGGTTATCTGCAAGAGGTGGTGTCCACGGTCGATGAAAGGATGGACAACCCCCCGGTCAACGGAGTTATCCCTTGAGGGATTATCAACCCAGCTAGGTACAATGCTAATAGCAGCGATGCGGAACTTTCAAAATTTATTTATTTACTTCAAATATTATGTCGAGTCGGCCTAAGAGCCGAGCGTTGAATAAGGTGCCTATTCGAGCACACTTTTAAGTATTTGATTGTTTATTTCTAAGCATGTATTGAGTTGGCCCAGACCAACCATTTGACAATGTGTCATTTCGAGCATACTTTTCGTAATAATGACTGTCTAATTTTCCTTTACATCAACTTGTATGTATCGAGAATTTTATTTTGTCTAAGTGTTATCGGGTGTCGAGACCCAGGCTCTCGGATGAGGCTCATCGCCCCCAACTTAACCGCTAGAGGTTGAGGCTCATCGCCCCCTAGCGGACGAGGCTCATCGCCCCCCAACTTAACCGCTAGAGGTTGAGGCTCATCGCTCCCCTCTAGCGGACAAGGCTCATCGCCCCCAACTTAACCGCTAGAGGTTGAGGCTCATCGCCCCCCCTAGCGGACGAGGCTCATCGCCCCCCAACCGAACCGCTAGAGGTTGAGGCTCATCGCCCCCCCTAGCGGACGAGGCTCATCGCCCCCCAACTTAACCGCTAGAGGTTGAGGCTCATCGCCCCCCCTAGCGGACGAGGCTCATCGCCCCCCAACTTAACCGCTAGAGGTTGAGGCTCATCGCCCCTCCTAGCGGACGAGACTCATCGCCCCCCAACTGAACCGCTAGAGGTTGAGGCTCATCGCCCCCCCTAGCGGACGAGGCTCATCGCCCCCCAACTAAGCCGCTAGAAGCTGAGGCTCATCGCCCCCCCTAGCGGATGAGGCTCATCGCCCCCCCTAGCGGACGAGGCTCATCGCCCTCCAACCTAACCGCTAGAGGTTGAGGATCATCGCCCCCCTAGCGGATCTCTACAGGCCAATCCTCACCTCCCCCCTAGAGAATGAGGTTCCATCCTTAAACGCTGTCATTAAGGCACCGGTACTCATAAGTGTCAAACCCATCACTCCGTCCACGTCTTCCAACCTGCTGGCTTCGACAAGGGGGGCATAGGGGCGAGAGAACATAAGAGCGCGGCATATTTAAACATAGTATCAATACAAGAAAGATAAAGTCGAGTTGAACTAAATCGAACAAAATCAAACAAGTCTTACGAAGGCAACACGAGGTGACTAAAACTAAACAGACCTTACGCCTCCAAGAGGGCCCCTACCTTGAGGTTTGAGGCTCCCAAGTGTGAGAGCTCCCCTCAACTAAATTCAGACCCTAGGTCGAGGTTACCTTGGGTAACACTCCTACGGGCGCGAGAGGTTTGAGGCTCCCAAGTGTGAGAGCTCCCCTCAACAAAATTCAGACCCTAGGCCGAGGTTACCCCGGGTAACCCCCCAATGGGCGCTTGAAGTTTGAGGCTCCCAAGTGTGAGAGCTCCCCTCAACTAAACTTGAACTCTAGGTAGAGGTTATCACGGATAACCCCATATGAGCTCCCCAAAACTGGAGGCCCCACCGGATATATATCTAAAAATCGTGATAAGTGTCGAACCCTCTTGGCCTCAACAACATCGTTCAAAGCCAATGTCTTTGACAGGGGCACCTAAAAACAAAGCAAACATCACGTTATGGAAAACCAAGAGTAAGCGGGAGACCGCGCCCACGAAGGCGAGCGCCCACGAAGGAGCGCGCCCACGAAGGCAAGCGCCCACGAGGCGAGTGCCCACGAATGCGAGCTTGAAAAGAAAGATCTTACCATGAGAGTTCAAGTTGGATTCACCGTTATATGAGGTTTGATACTCCCAATGGGAGAGTTCATCCCTATCCCAACATACCTATTGAAGGTTGAGGCTCACCAACAAGGGAAACTCACCGTGCCACGTCAACAAAGCGCCCCTTAAAAGGAGCGACTTCAAATGAGAGGTATCCCAGAGAGATGCGCCCCCCTTGAGGGGCGCGCCCCCTCAAGGGGCGCTGTCCCCTTGAGGGCGCGCCCTCAAAGGCGCTGCCCCCCGAAGGGGCGCGCCTCAAGGGGCGCTGCCCCCCCAAGGGGCGCGCCCCCTGAGGGCGCTGCCCCCCCCCGAGGGGCGCGCCCCTTGAGGGCGCTGCCCCCCGAAGGGGCGCGCCTCGAGGGGCGCTGCCCCCCCGAGGGGCGCGCCCCCTGAGGGCGCTGCCCCCCCGAGGGGCGCGCCCCCTGAGAGCGCTGCCCCCCGAAGGGGCGCGCCTCGAGGGGCGCTGCCCCCCCGAGGGGCGCGCCCCTGAGGTCGCTGCCCCCCGAAGGGGCGCCGCAAAAAAAAAAAAAAAAAAGAAACTTTTCGGTTTTCTACTCCCGAGAGCCCACATAGTCGAGCACTCGGGAGTGAGGGGCATATGATGGGTCCCCAATTTTGATTAGGGGCATTACCGTAATTTAATAAAGTAATTGATATAAATGCAATATTAGTACGTGGGCCTCCAACGTGGGCCCAATAAAGCGAGCCCATGGCCCAACTAAAATCCCTATAAATACCATCTTGATTAACTAAACTAGGGATGATCTGGTTTACACTTCAAAAACTAGAACTACTAAATACTCTCCCAAATCCACGAGATTGAGGAGTATAATATCTGAGAACTACGAAGAGGCTTGATCCTATCTAAATAGGTACGTAGGCAGCTCGAAGTTACTGAGCGCAGCCCCACTATCTAAAAACACCTAATCTGGTCTGTCGTGAGTCGGGTCGGATCCCATCCCCACGTGACCCTCACCCTCACGTGATACTACTATTTGATCCCGCATCAATAATGTCACTGAATTATGTATATTTGTTGTATGATTATCCATCACTCATTTTATAAATGATTTAAATTTGATCAAAAAAATTAATTAAATCACAACTGTTCTCATTTCTAAAATGTATTTATGACATTTCAAGTAAAATTTAGGACCCGAATTTTCATCTCAGTCTCAGAATAAAAAGAATTCAGTATTTTTTTTCTCTAATCTTTCCAATCTTATTTTTATATATCATTGCTTTCTCGTCTTTTTCTCGCCAAAACTCCATATTATATAAACAAAATCGAGATGTTAGGCAAAGAATTATTACAATTTATCACACAAACTCATCAAACTCAAAAGGAAATTGACAATTAAAGCACATATCACTTTATCCAAAAAATAAAAAGTAACATTATTTTGAAAAAATAAAATAAAGATATATATAAAGAATGATTATTGCCAAGAAATACACACATGTACAGATAATAAAAACTAAGATACAGTGTCACATAATCTTAAAAAGCAAAAAAATAGATTATAAAATAAAATCACCTTAGCAACTCTAATACACTATATATCATCTCCCTCTATCCCTCCAACATATCAACAAATTCTCATTCCTTCATAAACTCCACAAACTCAAAAATGGAGCTCGACATAGACAACCTTCGAGCCATCAAAGTCCTAGGCAAAGGCGCCACCGGCACAGTATTCCTCGTCCACCACAACGCCGCCGACCAACCCTTCGCCCTCAAGGTGGTCGAAAAATCCTCCGCCGTCCACCGCCATTCCGACCGTCGCGCCCGCCACGAAATCTCTGTCCTCCGCCGCCTATCCTCTGCTGCCGTCAACCACCCTTTCCTCCCCCACCTCATCGGCTCATCGGAAAACCAAGACTTCATTTGCTGGGCCATCCCCTTCTGCTCCGGCGGCGACCTCAACGTCCTCCGATACAGCCAAAACGACCGCGTTTTCTCCGTCGCCGCCATTCGCTTCTACTTGGCCGAAATCGTATGTGCTCTCCAGCATTTGCACGAGCAAGGCATTGTGTACAGAGACCTAAAGCCCGAAAACATTCTGGTGCAACAGTCCGGTCACGTGACACTCACGGATTTCGACCTGTCACGTGACTTAGTCCCAAGAAAATGCGGAAATTCAAATTTCTACTCCGATCATGAGGTTGAAAAGCCGGTTAAGCATTCAACCTTGAATAAAAAGTTCACGAGCTTCGTACTTAATCCCAATAAAAAGGGGATTAAGAAAACGAAAAGCGCACGTGTTTCGCCCGTGAGCAGGAGAAGCCCGAACGAAGTATTCCCTTCCAATGAGCGTTCGAATTCTTTTGTGGGGACAGAGGAATACGTGGCGCCGGAGATTATACGAGGCGACGGCCATGAGTTCGCCGTCGATTGGTGGGCTTTAGGTGTGCTTTGCTACGAAATGCTGTACGGTACGACGCCGTTTAAAGGTAAGAATCGGAAAGATACGTATAGAAAAATACTCTTAGCAGAGCCGGAGTTTATCGGAAAACCAAACACGTTGACAGATTTGATCGGGAAATTGCTGGAGAAGGATCCCACGCGCCGCCTTGGGTACAGCAGAGGAGCGTCGGAGATTAAAGAGCATGAGTTTTTTAGAGGGTTGAGCTGGGATTTGTTAACGGAAGTGTCACGGCCACCGTTTCTGCCGGTAAGGGATGAAACGGAGTTAACGGAAGGTGGGATTGGAATAACGGAGTATTTTCAGAAGCTGAAGTGTCCGCCGTCGCCGTTATGGTCGCCGTCACTTGATGAGTGTCGAAATAACGTCTCATTAACGGAGTTCTGACGCACGTGTAAACGGTCTTTTATATATTTTCCTTTTCTTTTTCGATTTTATTCTGTAGATATTATGTGCATAAATAAGTGTAGCACGTGAAAATCGGAGCTAATTGAGATTAGGTGTTAGTGGGTACAGATAAAGACTAGAATTAGATGTGGTGTAATTAAGGCTAATCATTAGTAAATTGTTTACGGCTACGCGGCGGCGCGTGGCGAACAGTTGACAACGGCGTTGTAATTGTTCAAGTCATCGGATTAATTTATTTAGAAGCAAATATTTTTTTTCTATTGGTTAAAATTGAATTATATTCTTGATTTTTGTTTGCTTCCTTATAAACTCTTAAGTTGCTGTAATATATAGTGATGATTTCACATGTTTAATTCACCATTTCTGTTTTGTTGTGAATTAAGGTATGTTTAAAGGCTATAACAAATACCTATTAATCTTTAATTTGAATAGCTTAAATGATTAGGAATTTTAATGGGGTGGGTGAGACCTTTATTGCATCTTTTTCTTTAATTCTCATTTTTTCTCATAACTTGTATGAGTTTAATTTTTTGGTAAATTAAATTGGCCAATTTGACCCTATATTTTTATAGAATCGATATAAATTTAGTTTCATTGCCAATGAGTTATTCATTATTGTTGTGGTATTTTTGTTTGATAGATATAAATAAAATTGTAATTAAACTAGTTCAATGATCTTTTAATGAGTGATTAAAGTCTAATATGATGAACCAATTTGGTAAAAACTTCAAAATTGTTAGATACAACAGAGTACATGCCCAACCCTAGTAATATAACAATCGAAATTGTGAGATAAGATTGATGATTTATGAAAAGCCTAATTTTATTCCATACAATAAAATGCTAAATAAGTTCTACACATTTTTGTTGTCAATAAGATTGATGATTTATAAATATATAAATATCATAGAATAGCTTTGTATAGGTTTTGTAAAGGATTTAATTAATATTGAAATCTCTGAAAGGTAGGCATCAAACTTTTGTTTTTCTTTATAATTTTTTAATTAAATTGCTTAAAAGGTGTGAGTTGTGACTCTCATATCATTACTAGCTCGACAAAATGTCTCAAATTACGGGACTCAACTTTTTTTTTTTCAACCTTTTTGAGTGCATTTTTCTCAGGATTTCCTGCTTTTGTGTACAAAAATAAAGTCTATTACCCAAATCTTTACCAAATTTGAATCTAATAGCTAATAAGACCAAATGGTATACTTATTGTATTTTTAATTTATATTTTGATTGTGATTATTTCTTAAATCTGTTGTGATGGTTTTATCAGAGCAATCAAAGAAAGAACAGAAAACGTAAATAAGAGACACAGAATTTACGTGGTTCACCAACGTTGTGTTGGCTACGTCCACGGGCAGAGGAAGAACGATTTTATTAGAGGCTAGGTTTTCAGATTTCAGAATAACCTGCGAACAGGTCTATTTATAATACTAACAGACTAATCTAACTTGGGCTCCGCCCATCACGTATCTGCAGACCCCCGACTAACTCTGCGAAGCGCACTATAGTCGATTCAAGGCACTTCTTTAACAAAATCGATGGCTGATTTAAGATTATTTAACCTAAATCTATTGGGCTTTTTAACTTCACTTTTGTATATTTAAATAGCATAACACCCATCTTATAAATTATCGAATCACATTGAGAGTTGAATAAAATGATTAATTGAGTTTTTACCAGAAATTCTTTCTATAAAGATTAAAAAAAAAAAAAAAAAACCCAAAATACAAAATGAGGAGATCATGGCATTCAACGCTGAAAAGAATGGCTCAAATTTTTTTCTATGGTACTTACTTTATTCCATGGGTCAAATGCAAGATTGTTCTAAGTAGTTTAAAGTTTAACCCTTGGACCAGAATAGTTTTTGTCATAATTAAATTCTACTAGAGATATGTTAATTAATGAAATATGAAGATTTTAATTTTTTTTTAATAAATATTAATCTATTCAATTTGTTTAATCTCAACAAAAAAACTAATTAATTATAATTAAATTAAAGACCCAATACAATTCACAATTGTTCCTCTCCATGCTACAATTTTGAGAAAGAAAGGAGATAATTGAGGCTATGTTTGGATTGTTTTTGTTTTTGATGTTTTGCAAAATAGTTTTGTAGAACAATTTTATCAAAACAATTTTGCAGTATAAATAACGTTGAAATTCTGTTTGGTTGACTATTCTGAAGAAAAAAAATTGAGAACACTTCTCTTATCTCTATATGTGTTTTGATGAAAGGAAGAGTGAAATGAGAAGAGAGAAAATATATTCTTTTCGATGAGGTATTTAAGTGCCGTGTTTTTTTAGTTTGGAGTATAAAAGTATTCTGTAAAACTTAAAAACAGGTAAAACCTGTTTAACAAAATAACAAATTTTGAAGTTTTATTCTTCAATAACATAAAGTGGGAACAAACTCAACCAAACGCTTTTTTACAAAACAAAAACACACTTTAAAAACAGTCATCCAAAGAGACCATTCATACTTTTGTTTTAGGACATATCAAGATTAAGTCCTAATTTAAGAAATCAACATAATCTAATTAAATGCATTTTATATTTATTTCTAATTTATTTTATTTAGTGGAAAAAAGATAGAAATTGTTGTCCAAAAGGTTGAATCCCCAACCCCAAGGGCCCCTCATGCCCCGGCCCGACAGCGCTATGGGAGGAATTAATCATGGTAACCCAGCCAATCACAGGGGCTAGACCAGTGCCCACTGCGCACAAGGAGCCCCCCTCACTTGAGAGGTTGCTCCCACACTGCCGCTGGTGGGACTCGATCCTTGGTCATTGTCCAAACTTCACCCTTCTGTAACCAATTGGGCTGCCCATGCGGGCAAGATATGTGAATTATATATATAGTCAGTACGTGGGGAAAT
This sequence comes from Verbascum thapsus, assembly GCA_963669365.1. Classification (NCBI taxonomy): domain Eukaryota; kingdom Viridiplantae; phylum Streptophyta; class Magnoliopsida; order Lamiales; family Scrophulariaceae; genus Verbascum; species Verbascum thapsus. Next base: position 12,526,129 of record OY770118.1, read on the forward strand.
GATTATTTATACAGCGAAAAAAGGGCATCCGTGTGCAGTAAAACAAATGGGCCAATAAAGCTGCATAGCTTTGGGACCTCAACTTTAACAACTTTTAAACTTTTTACAGCAAAAGTGTATTTACATGAAAGAAATAAAACTTTACTTTTTACCCCATTTCTGGCCCAATTTTAATCTTAATGGAGGAGGGCGGGTCAAAAATCACTTTTAAGTTGTACTTTCAAATCTTGATAAATATAAATCGGGATAATACCGGAAAATAATAATGGATAATGTGTATATTGTCACAACAATATTATTAGTTGTACATAAATATTACGATTGATTATATTGGATATTATCCATACAACTTGAATATTTTTAGGACAGTTTCGTGATGAAAGTATTAATTATTATTACTGCGAAGGCTTATGAATATGATTAAATACATAATGACCTTTTTTTCAATACAAATTTAAGTTTCATAGTTACATCATAATTAAATTCACTTATATATTTTATACAATACATTGTTTTACAAATCACCAATTAATTGAGCTTTTAAATTTCCGTTAACAACCCAATCCTATAATCCAGTATTATATCTAAACGTCAACAAAATATCCACTCTCATCCATTCTTTGAGATTATCCCGCAACATGTAACTATATATTTTGAAGTGATTGTAGAATTTTTTCTGGGTCCTTTCTGCATGAAAGATGAACTCTTTAAACCTCTTCAAATTGCTGATAATTTTATCCCACGTATATGGATTTGTTCTAAGTAAAGAGTGTACACAAACAGCACCTATATTAGCATCACATACTTTAAGATACGAACTGTTTTCATCGAACAACGAAACATGGAAAAACGAGATGCTTTCTCATTACCATTTGACTCCCACAGATGAATCTGCATGGCTTAATTTGTTCCCAAGAAAGATTTTACGAGAAGAAGACGAAAATGCATGGACAATGATGTATAGAAATATTAAGAACTCCGTTGTGGGCCCCGTTAAAGGCCTGCTTAACGAAATCCCGTTACACGATGTGAGATTAGAGCCCAATTCAATTCACGGTGTGGCACAACAGACTAATATGGAGTATTTGTTGATGTTGGATGTTGATCGATTAGTGTGGAGTTTTCGAAAAACGGCTGGTTTGGAGACGATTGGTGACCCTTATGGCGGGTGGGAGGCTCCGCATTTCGAGTTTCGAGGTCATTTTGTAGGTAAATTTCATCGTCATTTTATTCATTTTTTGTACTTTTTTTTTTGGTAAATTTGCACTTTTCGAATAAAATTTAGAATTGAAAATCCGAATGGAAATGGAATATATCTAGGCGTGTGACAACACACTAAACATAGAACGTCTTCTATATTCGGTACATCGATTACATTCTGAAGGGGCCCTATATATAGGTATAAAATTAAAGACATAATTGAATACGATTAAATTCTGACATAATATTATTGTCACTGTAACTGTCGAAAAACGTGATCAGCATTTTTACCGGGACGATTCTATTCTGTCTGTAATTTCACGAGTCAGAAAGTAATAAAATTTCCAACATGTTTTACGTATTAAAGGTCACTACTTGAGTGCCTCGGCGCAAATGTGGGCTAGTACTCACAATGACACCCTCAAAGACAAAATGTCAGCTTTGATTTCGATTCTTTCGGATTGTCAAGTGAAAATGGGAACTGGTTATCTTTCTGCTTTCCCTTCTGAACTTTTCGACCGTTTTGAAGCTATTCAACCCGTCTTGGCGCCATATTACACCATTCACAAGGTATATATATATATATATATGCATGTATATATATATATATACATGCATTCTTTGTTTGATCTTTAATGCAAATACAAATATTTATATAATTCGTTTGCTTTGATAGATATTGGCAGGTCTTTTGGATCAGTATACTCTGGCTGGGAATGGGCAAGCTTTGAAGATGACAATATCGATGGTTGATTATTTCTATAATCGTGTACAAAATGTGATTAAAAAGTACACAATCGAACAGCACTGGGCGGCACTGAATGAAGAAACTGGAGGCATGAACGACGTTCTTTATAAATTATACGCTATAACGGTATGTGGGTAGCAATATATATGATATATATATAACCAATCAGAAATGTGATGTTATTTTCGTATGCAGGGTGATCAAAGACACTTATCATTGGCTCATCTATTTGATAAACCGTGTTTTCTAGGATTGCTTGCTGTTAAGGTATTCAATACCATTCGACTAGATAGAGAACACAAGTATATGTATTATATAAACCGAAAAATACCATATTTTTGTGTTTTTGTTTATTCATATATCTTCTTCTTGTATACAGGCTAATGATTTATCTAAATTTCACGCGAATACTCACATTCCAATTGTCGTTGGATCACAAATGCGGTATGAAGTTACTGGTGATCCCCTATATAAGGTATTTGGACTGCAGTTAACTCAATATTCTTACAACCTTAAAGGCTGTTTATTTTCAGAAATCTTATATATTTTTACACTTTGATTGTCAGGAAATAGGAACATTTTTCATGGATACTGTTAACTCTTCTCATAGCTATGCGACAGGCGGGACTTCAGTTGACGAGTTCTGGTACAGAATGAAAAAAACCCGAAATCGAATTTTTTTCTTTAATTTTGACATTTTTCTTTATTCAATTTCTTTTATAGGTCTGATCCTAAGCGTTTAGCCGGTACCCTTCAGGCCAATAACGAAGAATCTTGTACTACTTATAACATGCTTAAGGTACATTTAACACTTCTTATTTTCATTCTTCTTATGGTACATTTTACATGGTTAAATTTCATGCGATTTTGTGAACTTTTATAGGTTTCTCGTCACCTTTTCAGATGGACAAAGGAAATGGCATATGCAGATTACTATGAACGAGCTTTGACAAATGGCGTTTTAGGCATCCAAAGAGGAAGAGAACCTGGAGTGATGATCTATATGCTACCACTAGGCCGAGGTGGTTCTAAATCAAACAGCTATTACGGATGGGGAAATTCGAATGATTCGTTTTGGTGCTGTTATGGGACAGGTATAAAGATTCTATACTCACAGGATCTGAATCTTTTCGAAGAATCTTTATGTAAGGTTTATTCGTTTCTCATTTTATGGCGTTATAGGGATCGAATCGTTTTCAAAGTTGGGAGATTCGATATACTTTGAAGAGAAAGGAAAAAGTCCGATTCTTTACATTATTCAATACATAAGTAGCTCTCTTAATTGGAAATCGGGCCATATTTCGTTGACACAAGAAGTCGAACAAGTCGTTTCATGGGATCAACGTCTTCAAGTGACATTCACAATTACCTCAAAAGAGGTATATATGCACACTACAAGGACATATTTTGAACCAGAAATAGTCATTTTCTTATTAACGAACCGAATTTTTTCATTTTTTACGTCGTTTTTCAGGAAGCTGCAAACGGAACATCTACCTTGAATTTAAGAATACCGTTATGGACATATTCCAATGGTTCAAAAGCATCATTAAATGGTCAAGATTTGCCTCTTTCAGCTCCAGGTGAAATTCATCATTCTCTTCTTCATAAACCTGTGTATTTTTTTCTCACTAATTTTCGAGGAATCGTAATTCATAATGTATCTTTTTCGTGATTCAGGCGAATTCCTATCAGTCTCCAGGGATTGGAGCCCTGGTGACAAAATCACTTTCAACCTGCCCATAAGTCTTAGAACTGAGGCGATTAAAGGTATCCATCTAAACTTTGTTCAAACATGTTAATTAAGAGCATTAATCGAGCCAAATACGAGTCTTTTTGTGTCAAACTGACAAGTTTTATTGGTAATAGTAGCAAAGATTGATGATTCGATGTAGTTATATTATTTATGATTGAGTTTTAGATGATCGGCCGGAATTTGCTTCACTTCAAGCAATACTATACGGGCCCTACCTCCTCGCCGGATTATCCACCGGCGACTGGGACATTAACGCAAACTCAGCAACATTATCAGACTTCATCACTCCAATCCCATCAGATTTCAACTCCCAATTAGTTTCAATTTCACAACAATCAGGACCAATCAAATTTGCCCTAACAAACGTCAATCAATCACTGATTCTGCAAGATTTTCCCGAACCAGGAACCGATGCTGCCATCAAATCATCTTTCAGGCTCGTATCGAAAGACCAATCAGCTACGAAATTCTACGAGCCTAAAGATGCCATGGGGAAATTAGTATCCCTAGAACCGTTCGATTATCCTGGAGTGTTGATCGTGCATCATGGAGACGGGGAAAATCTCGGAATCGCAGATGCCTCGGAGGCTCGTAATTCGACTTTCAGGGTTGTTCCCGGCGTGGATGGGATGAACACGACGGTGTCGTTTGAGTCCGTCGATGAGAATGGTTGCTATATTTATAGCGATCAGCAATTTAAATTGGGGACGATTATTACGCTTAAATGTGAAACGGAATCGGATTTCTTTTTCCAATATGGTTCGAGTTTTACCATGGGAAAAGCTCTGAGCGAGTATCATCCGATGAGCTTCGTGGCTAAGGGGGTTTCGAGGAATTTTATTTTGTCGCCATTGTTGAGCTTGATGGATGAATCTTACACTGTCTATTTTAATATGCACTCGTAATGTTTGACAGTGCATAATTTGTTAGTATGATTTAGAAAATCTAGTTCATTTGTTAGCTCTACTTGTGTTCATGTTTCTTTCTTGTAGTTATTTTTTTTAAGATTTTTGAACTTTTTAATTTGTGAAAAATAATAAAATTATTTTTAGGTTAATTTAGCATCTTAAACTTCAATATTAAGCAATCACAGATCTTGGGTTCCCTATATATTAATCAATCGAAATTTCAGTTTAATTTAAATAAAATCACATACTGTAATGAATGAAAATACATAATGCAAGAAAAAAATGTAAACATATTTTCATGAGATTGGGTAGAAAAATCTATATAAGTAGTTTTAGCTTCATTTTGTGAAGTTGGAAAAAGAGGGTTTCTGGTTAGTACAAAATACAAATTATCAAATTAAATAAAACGAGTTTAGCTAATTTTGTATAAGAATTAGGGAAATCTCACTTTCAAAGCCTAATTCCTCTTTAATTGCATCTTAACTGTTCCTTGGTTGCCACATGCCCCACGTACCGTGAGTCTATTGATTTTATTTTATGGGGTGCAAAATTAATTATTGGTACATACCACCAGACTAGTAATAAGTGTACAGTCACAATTTATTAATGAACGCACAATATCATCATGACATATTAAATTCAGAATTTTTATTGAATGTGACTCTTAACCGGATAATTGAATATTGCATTATAACACAATATCATGGTACCCTATCAATTAAATTATTTTATATCCACATTAATTCTACTAGAACTAGATAAAGGAAAAATGAGAAATATTTAAAATATTCAAATAATAATAAATTATTATTGCCTTCCGACATAGATTATGGTCCTTTGTTCCTCCATAAATCTTTTGGTTCAAATGAAGCAACAATTAATGGAGTTTATTGGAAATTTTAGTCCAAGTTAATTGGATGCACTCAAGGACAATAAATTTAACAAAATGATGTGTGACTAAATCAATTCAGACATCATTGAACTAAACTAATTTATGACATTAATTCGAAAAAATTTATTGGATGGAGTTCAATCATATCCAATCAATTAGATTTAAAGTAAATCTTATATAAATCGAAGATATCTAGCATTCACTATAGCATGATACAAAAATTACAAACATACATTAATTATCACCATACTATTAAGAGTGGATTTGATAGCACTCAAATATATTTATCACATTGATAAATATTCATATAACCTCTCCATTTGAGTGCCATCAAATCCCACGTAAACTAAATTATCTTACAAGCACAACAACAAAAAATTCAAGGAAATTAAAGTCATGTTTACAATAGACGTACATGATATACTTAACAAGCTCGAAGTGGCTTTCCACATAAACAAGCATTGTTAACAAAGGACGAAGCTTCAAGATGATCAAACGGCGACCCCGCCGGAATCCGGCCACAAAGACGATTATGGCTCACATCAAGATGCCCAATATAAGTCGCATTAGATATCGACTTTGGAATTCTCCCCCTCAACTTATTGTACGATAAATCCATCACTGTGAAATACGATCTCGGCCCGAAAACATCCGGAATGTAACCCTCAAGCCCGTTTCTACTCAAGTTCAATATACTTATGCCCGAGCTAATCAGAGTTGGTGGAATCGAGCCCGACATTAGGTTACCATCGAGATTTAACGTAGCCAAAACCGACATTTTGCCTAGCGAAGGTGGTATCGAGCCCGAAAGTCGATTCAACGAAAGATCCAAATCTGAAAGCCTGTAAATGTATGAGATTGAATTTGGAATAGACCCGTTTAGTTTGTTTTTGCTGAGTAAAGCTCGGCTCAGCATTCTTAATTTACCGAAATTTATTGGTATAGTGCCTGAGATTTTGTTGCTACGGATGTCTAAATGCATTAAAGAAGATAAATTTGTTAGTGACCGTGGGATGATCCCGGAGAGTTGATTATCCGCCACGTTTAAAACGGTGAGACGGCTCAGGCGGCCAATATCCGCCGGGATCTCGCCGGAAAGTTGGTTTCCGATTAAATCGAGGATACGAAGGAAAGGTAATGAAGAAATGCACGGTGGGATTTGGCCTGTGATATTTTTCCAGTCGGCGATTGTGAGGCTTGATAGCCGTTCGAGTTTACAGATGGCCGGAGAGATTGAACCGGTCATGACTCCGGTTTTGTGGGCCCTTTCAAAAATCGGGTCCTCGGACTCGCCACGCAGGTTGATATCCGCGACCCGGCGGGTTTCCGGGTCGCAACTGACGCCGTACCATCTGTGGCAACAGTCGGTGCCTTTCCATGAGTTGAAAATGCCCAAGTAGGGCTCGTGAAGGGCAGCTTTGATGGCTAAGAGAGCTGCCCGGTCGGAAGGCGGGCAGGCATTAGATACAGAAGTTAGAGATAGAAATACTAACAGTACTGTGTGGAAGAAGATAGCCATTGATGATAAGTTTGTGTGGGTTTTTCGATCTGACAGTTTGCATGTGGGAGTCAGGGAGTGTTAATAATTGTCATGCAAGATTTCAGAGATGGGCTGGCTAGGGTTTTATATATGGGGTGAGGGGTTGTGGAATGACGGTTTTGCCCCCATGTTTGTTGTGCAAGTCGACATAGATTGGGGGTAATAGGAGGGAGATTGAAGAAAGTGACAATAGATTACATTATAAGTTAAATTTTTTTGATGACAAGAAACCCGCAGCCGCTATCGTTAGATGCGCAATGAGTAAACTCCGCTCTTGTGTAATAGCCTGCAAACCACACAAGAGAGTTAAACCAACCTAAGTTGCCCATAACTGACAGGCTCACAGCAGATAAGGCAAATAGGCATTTCCGTTTTAATTTTAATATGTAAATATTTAAAATTATAGGATTTATGTATTGACAATTATACTATTTATAATGAATTATTGGAATGGAGGATTTTGAGCCACGTATTCGTTGTCCAGATTCCAGGTATTATATCAGGATATACTTCACTACCACACATTAAATAATTTGTTTGGTGACAATTTTAACTTTGATGAATGATTGTTGTGATTACGTGGCTTTTACATTTAATATGTCTTTTCAGTTTTTTATTATACATACAATCGATTTTTACTTTCTCTAATTTTTTAAAAAATTATTAATAATTACTAAATTTTAATGAATTTATTATATTCATACTTTTTAAATCAAAACATGGTGAAGATCGAAATAATAAACTATTAATATGATTATATGTGTCATTTTATTTTCAAAATTCTCAGCATAATGTATGATGCGGGATCAAATATATGTGTCACGTGGGGATGAGATTCGACCCGGCTCAAGGCAGATCAAATAGTATTTTGAGGGATTAGGGGATGCGTTCAGTGATTTCGAGCTCTCTATATACCTACTTTGATAGAATCAAGCCTCTTCGTAGTTCTTAGATATTATTTATACTTCTCGATCTTATAGATTCGGAGAGTATTCAGTAATTCCAGTTTTTAGAGTCAAAACCATATAATCCTTAATCTAGCTGATTAAGATGGTATATATATAGCAATCTTTGTTGGGCAATGGACTCATCTTATTGGGCCGTCGGCTCGGACCCCATTATGCAGCCCACGATAGAGAAGTCTTAATGTTGCTTTTATATCAATTATTTTATTAAATTACGGAAGTACCCCTATTCATATTTGGGACCCATCAACATATGAAATAAAAATAAGCAATTTACCTCCAAATGTAAAAAATAATGAAGCAATTGCCCCCCTTGCCTATTTAGCCTATTTTTATCTAGATGAAAAAAGAAATATCTTTTTATTCAAGGTCACACAAATCCTATAAAGTTCCAAATAATAAGAGGATAAAAGTCGCAACTTTGAGAGTTAAAAATTGGATCTAAAAAATTTCCAAATAAAAGTGAAAACTAATATCACTATACTAATAGATCGTTGTTAGCTATAAATACCAAGCAGAAAACATGATCTTAGAAGAGGTTGGATTTTGGTCTGGACTTTATGTATATGATTAACGTCATTAAGAGTCATGTTTTTTTAGTGGTTCAGATTTTGTAGTAAAGTCTATGAATTCATTATATGGGCCTGCCTTTGTTTAATGATTATTGGGGGTATAGGCCCAAGATTAGAATACCTTCAAGATACAACTTTTTGGAGTAAAAAATAAAATTATAATACATCTTATACAGACTTGTTGATGGGGGATTGCCCAAACTCAAACCCGTTCAAATAGATAAATACCGGACTTGGACTCGACTCATAAGGTTTGAGGCTTGGACACTAGGTAGTTCGGTTCTGATTCGGGTCTAATTTTTCCCCCGCAGGCATTTTACCCAAATTTTACCCTTTGAAAATACCTGCGGGTTTATACCCAAAGTTTACCCGTGGGCATTTGCCCGACCCCAAACGTACTCGGACATCGATTCTAACTTTTTTTGGACCCGTCGGATGTACGATCGGGTTTTAATCGGATATGGTAAAATACTTTATTAACTCGTTATATAAATATATACATATATATATATATTTGCACAATGTTTATCCTTTTATAACGCCTTCTTACAAAAAAAGTTTTATAAAAAAAAATAAACCATTCAAGTGATTAGTAACTTTCTATAATAAAAGCACAAGAAAAATAGTTTGGTGTTATATCAAGGAATACGAATAGTTTCCAACTTCCCAAGACTTTTTAATTTAATTGGATTCGTCTGTAGATATAAGGTCCCAATTGAATGGCTAGTCTTCCTCAAAAAAAGTATTTCAGAGTAAAAAATACTACGAAAAATCCAATTGTTTAGCATGTCGTGAAAAATTTCTTACAAAAAAATCTCTCAAAATTATAAAAAATTGAAAAAAATCTTACAAAAAATGAGTAAAATTGAATTTTATTATTTATGATTTGACAATTAATACAATCAATTAAAAGTATTTTTATGACTATTTTTTAAAACCGAAAATTAACTAATTACATATTCTAATGCAAAATAATGCAACGTTTAAAATAAGATCAATTGTGACTATTTTTTGACTTCTAAATTAACGAGTTTGACTAAATATATTTAATAAAAATTATATATAAATATCAAAACAAACAAATTTCTCACAACAAAAAACATATCACATCAACCTTAATCATTACCTATTTTTCTCTTAAAAATCTCATACAATCTCATTTTACAACCTACATTTCTTATCCTTCAAAAAATATTTTCTCATTTTTATGATGAAAATAAATTATCAGAGATGGACGTGCCAACCAATTGGTGCCTAAATGTTAAAGATATCATTTTTTTTCTTATTCCAATAAAATAAAATGACTAATCCAATTCACTAATTCAAAAGTCACAAGGGAAATTCTTATTTTCCATAAAAAAATATTTAGGGTTATCAAAGAGCATTTAAGTATTTAGTTGTAATAATGGAAAGTAAATCCTTCACAATTTGTCATTCTATGTACTTATTACACATGCTGGCAAACATTAGGAAACAACTCAAATTATTTTTCAAATTTATTTATTCAATAAAAAAAGAAAAACCTACAAATTATTTTTCTACAAAAAGCCAAAAAAATTCAAAAAAATAAATTCAAAAAATTCCAACAGTCTATACTTCAAAACCTACCTCTGTCTTTTCATCTCCATATACTGACTGTATTTATTTTCCCTCCTAAATATTAATTTGAAATACAATTTCAAATTCCCATACATACAATTTTTACATTTCCTAGAAAAGAAAAATAAAATTAAAAAGCCAATCAAAACGAGAAATTTACGCTCAGAATATTTCTACATCAAAATAACTTCAACAGAGCTTCAATCATGGAGTACGATGACGACGTCGTTTCCGGGTTCGGCTCGGCTTTACCCCCCGCATTAGTCTCTTTAACTCCCTCTGTTTCGCCTTCGCCACGTCGGCTATCGAGCTGCTTCACCAAGCCGAATAAGCCGGTGAGAGCTAAAAGGCAGCTAGCTTGGGTCTCACTCCAGGGCCGGCTTGTTGGAGTCGACGAAGCCAGCTCGGCTAGGACTATTGATAGAAACGGCGTGTTTACGGCTAAAGAAGCCGTGGCTTGGGATATGTTTACCCCAATGCAACGGGTTATGATTGTGGCTATTGTCTCTGCCGCGGCTGTAAATTCGAACAAGAATAGGGAGATTTTTAAGCTACAAAAATCTGTTCAGTTTAGGGTAATTTCTTAGTTATTTTATTATGTTTATCTTTGAGTTGATTATTATATGCTTGTATGTGTGCTTAATTTAGTGAATAAATTAAATTTGAGAATCTGGAAATACTGATATTGTGTAACATTTATTGGGGATTTTAATTCATGCGGCTTTAGAAAAGTAAATCTATCTACATTATTTGACGTTTCAGTTACTTATGCATTGAAGTAAAATAATTCCCAATCCATAATAATGGGTCCTTTTTAATTTCAAATCAATGAAGTTTACTGTTACTGTTTTTATAAATGTGATAATTTCTCATGCTATAATTTAACTGTTACTTCAAACACTAATTTAGTAAATAATTCAAGTTTTCCTCCAATCTATAATAGTGTTGCTTTCTTTGTTTTTGTTGATAACTATTTTGTTTAGTTTACTCTGGTAATACACAATTCTAATATCTTGCAATAATTTAGTATGTGATTAGTTGTGTTCTTACCTTGCAATGAGTTAATCCAGGACCAAGTGCTCTTAAGTATGCAAGAAAAGCTGGACAATCTATGTGAGCAGGTGAACTATTTCAAAGATCAGCCTGAAATTGCAGCTCAAAGTAATAACCTTATTACAGAAAGGGGTTGTAAGCTATGCCAACATCATAACATCCCACAAAATCATATTTTGGTAATATTACTTCCAAAATCCAACAATGATAAGTCAATTAATTGTTTAATTCTTTGGAGGATTATGAATGTGAAATCTTAAACTGTTTCTTGATTTTCCAGGGTAATACCCCAAGTAAAGGATTATTCGGGGACGAAGTGTTTCAGAGTAAAACGGCACATTCAGACATTGCTGAACCAGAGGAACGGCGTATGTCTGATTTATCAGATTGGGCTCCTAGTGTTACTTCGTCTGTTGATATTCAGGTATATTTTTCCCACACCCTTCTGGTTTTATTTTGAGAATGATTATAGTAAATAAAAGATTGAAGTTTTGTTTGAGTTGCGTAATTGAATCTGACATTGCATGTGTACACAATAAAATGTGATCGATTCATTGGTTTTGATGTTCTTTCGTTCCTTTTCTTTAGTGATTCTTCTTTCTTCAAATAATGGAGCTTTTTTCTGGTGATCTGATTCTGGCCCAGAGATGAATAATTCAGATGATGTGTTTCGATTATGGACTAATTCACATAAATTTTTTGAATGATGCTATTTTTGGCACTTCTTGCAGTTGGACTCGTTAGCAATTGAACATGATATCAGTAGCCTGCTGAAGGAATGTGAAGAGAAGGATGATACCATAAGGGAACTTTCTAGTTTTCTTCAGTCGTCTGAAGTTATAGGCTCAAAGGTAACATGTTTCGCTGCTTTAGCTAGAAATTGAATATTAAATGATATTCGAGAATCGAGCATTTGAATTTTTTTTTTTTGCACTTTTTTAGAGGATTGCAGAATTAGAAGATATCATCCGTAGGAAGAATATGATTATCAACAAGCTCCGAAAGGACATATCAGTTCTGGAACAGAAGGTAAGGCTTTGTGCTTAATGTGTATCTATGAAACCTTGAATATAAGGTCTATTTATAGAAATCTCAAACTTTGAAGCTTATTAATGTAACATTGGTCATATCGCTTTGTTAGTAACAATTATAGATACTGAATACTACACCAACTCTCAAATGAATGAAAATTCGCACCCTTTTCTTTTTCTGTTTGGATAGTTTAATGAATATATAAATTCTCATTCATCGAGATTGTGAGCAGGTGGTGAACCTAACAAGACTCAGAAGATCCTCATTTCCAACAGCTAATTCTCATGTGCAGCATTTTCCAGTTATGGCAGATAATGTTCTTTACGACATGGATAGCTCAACTGGACCTTCGTCTTCTGATTCAGACAGCCCTCCTAAGAACCGACTACAAGCTCTGTCTTTGAAAAGTCAACAAGTCTCTGTTCAGATTAGTGAGAAATCTTCAAAGGAAGATTCAAAATGTGGTCAAGTTAAGAGATCTACTTTCATGGATCAGAATCAGAATCAGAATCTTCTTACAAGTCATCTAAAAGAGAAGTCATTGAATCAGCCGCCAAATTCAGTTTCTGTTTCGAAACCAAAGCTTTTAATGTCTTCCAATGGAGAGAACAGAGGTAGGAGACGGGCTCTGGCTAAATCCAACGAAGTGGCTACACAAAAGAGATGGGCTTAGTAAGTATTTCTTCGTCTTTTTTACCTGTTTGAATCTGATAGTTAGAAAATTGATCGGTTTTCATTACACTCTAAGGGACATAGCACACAAACTGCATTTTACTGTGTGATTGAGATTGCATCCTAGAATTGTCTATTATGAATCTTATGTTGATGTTCATACGATCGTAGGTAATGGGTTATGTCTGAAATTCGTCAGATGCATTTCGATGTAAAAACTGCAGATTTTTTCAAGATTGTTTGAAGATGAAATGCAATAGTTAAGTGGTATATAGGCTTAAGATTCGCATGTTTTTTCTTATATGTCGAAGATTTGTGTTAAATGATAAATTTAACAATGTGACGTATTTATTTACATTCAGGCATTTTTAGTTTCGAGTCTTTGATATCTCGTGTTTTTTCATACATGGTGAGTATTGATTTTTAACTGGCCGAAATTCGATAACTAATAAAGTTTAGTGTAGTAATAATATATCTTAGCCCAGGTGGTGCTATTAGGTGTAATCTTAGTCGAAAAATTAGAATATGGATTGAAAATGAAGAGAGAAAAAAGTGAGTTTTAACTACAACTCTGAATAGAAGAAACAGGACAGGAATAAGACTGATTAAATGTAATTAATCAATCATAGTAAAATTTAGATCTATCTAGCTAATGAGTGACTTTTAGTGGGAAAATTTTATATTGGACCGAGATGGTCCCGATCATTCTCCACCACATATTTATGGGGTGGTGGGTGGTTCACACATGGATGGGTGTATGTGAAAAACCACCCACCACCCCATAAATGTGTGGTGTATATGGGCCGGGACCAAAGGTCTCAGTCCATGATAGACACACCCCTTTTAGTGGGAATAAGTAACAACTTTTCTATTAAATAGTGTGACACTTTAATGTTAATACCAATAAAATTATAATATTTTATTCTCTCTTTGGTTTTTCACATATATTTGTCGGTTGTGTAGATGTGTTACACCAAAATATTATACCTGTAATTCCAAATATAAAATGAGATTAAATAGGTTAGAAAACTCAATCCTCTAGAATCTTCATTTTCTCGTATCAAACATTTGATACCGTAAAGTAACACAAACATATTAATAAAATAAAAACTTAACCAATGTAATTTTCTAGAAATTTCATTATATTAAAAGATCAAGAATCATTGACTTATTTTTGTAATATAGTAATAGTCTCGTTCAATCCAACTTGAATCGAATGATGGAATTTTATTCTTTTATTGAAAAATCATAGTACTAATTGTTTGAAAATTGAAATTTAAGTCCCCACGCAATCCAACCAATCACTTTTCTCCTGCATTTTTGACCTTCCTCCCATCTCTCTATATGTTAACTCATTTAAACAAATTCCAAAAATCAATTTCATCCCACTTCCATCTTTTTTCTTCATCAATATACAAAAATTTCCATCAATTAATGATCATAATTTTGCACTAAACCCTCAAAAATCCAAAAAAAAAAAAAAAAAAAAAAACCCATATGGATCAATCACGATACTCTTCATCATCCTCATCGGACAGCTCTCAATTCTCCTCATCAAACCCATCTCCATCCAACGGCTCAACAGTCGTCCTCTCAATCGAATGCTTAAGGGGCACCTCAAAAGCCGATGAATGGACCGGCGACATGCTGCAAACCGGCGATATAGTTGAGGAGCTAAGAATCGGGAACATGATCGTTAAATCGCCGTTCAAGAACGGTAAATCCGGCGTGAACAAAATCCTTCATAGTTCATACAAGCAGAAGGAGACGTCGATTCGGGTCCGGGTCAGGCGAGGATCCGACGAGTTGGCCGAGTTGCAGGCGTGTATTGTGCCCGGCGAAAGGAAACAGTACGTATTGAGGGCCGTCGATGATCCGAACTACACCGTCGGATTCTTTGATCGGACGGAGGGCGAGTGCCTGAATTTGCAAGGTACGGAATATGTTTGACGGTTGACTTTTCGTTTTCTTTTGGAATTCTTTTAGCAGACTTTCTTGAATTTAATGTATGTGAAAAAGATATTTAGTACCACTTGTGCATGTTGAAAAGACTCGTGTTTATAGTGTTAGGTTTTGGTTGGTGGTCACCAATTATTTCATTTTACGCAATTAATGATTATAGATAACATTATAATACAAATTTTGGTCTGTTTTTTATTTATTCAAAATTTAAGTATATTTTATAAAGTGAATATATGTACAATATAATAAGTATAGTTGATTAAATTTTATAAAATTTATTTATATTTGAATATGAAAACTTTCTTGAGTAGAATAAAATCATGATTACATGCATTTTAAGTCAAGCCGCCTCCTATTTGTTTCTTTTGCTTTAGTAATGGTGGTTTTTGCCGGTTTTACATTAGAATCGGATAAGTTAGAATTGTGGGAAAGTAAAACATGTGATACTTAGACAAATGTATACGATTAGTTCATGGAATTCTTGCTAAATTGTTGGAAAAAAAAGTTATATGCATATTTATATTTCAAATTACCAATTGTTGGTTTTACTTGTTTCTAGAAGTACATTACCACTTTCTAGATTAATATGGAAAATTTAAGAACTTATTATATGACTTAAGTTTTATTCATTTAAATTTCACCTAGCTCGGTTGACTCACACATTGCTGATATTTAATATCGCACGTTTTAATAGTCAACTACATTAGTTAACACTTTGAAATTTAAAAAAAATTTACACATGAATGCACTCTCACATTGGTTATTATCAATATTACGATATTTCTACTCAATATCACGTGTCTCTTATTCACAAAACTCTCCAGAAATTGTTAGTCAAAATATTATTAACAATGAAAATCAGGTGAATGAATTTGAAATTGAATTTAGATCAAATTGACACAAAAAATGTAATTGTCTTTTTACACATGTAAATCAAAGAAATACAAATACAAGCCGCCTGACTCACGAGCTTTGAATTCAACACTTTCCCACCTATTTCAACTGTCCTTGGAAAATTCGAAAAGCAAATGTAATGTAATAAGTATCTCTACCAACCCAATAAGGCTATAAGGTTGATATTCCTGTCTGCATACTTTGAAAAACGAAAATATAGTCAAATATACATACATATATATATATATCATCCAATTTCAAATGTTTGGTCTATTTTTCTAACGTATAGTATAGTGCATGTCACTTTCTTTCATTCCATTCCCATTTTGCTAACAATAACTCCAATTCTTGTCACAAAATTTCTTCCTCCCTCAAATTAATTAACCCGTCGTATAAATTAAAATATTATATATATATATATATATATATATTTACTGATAAAACGATTGTTTTTCCAGCTTCCAGGGCCGTACGAATGGTAAATGCACTAGAAAGAACACCACTCCAGGATGGTTACATTTCGTATCCATGGGAAAGGAGAATGCATGAAATGCTATCAATCCCAAACTCAAGCAGCTTTTACTCCATCTTGTTCTTACCTAAAGCCTCCGATAAAGCTGGTTTTCGATACAACGATCTCGAGGACACGCTTGCACGGGCCAACGCTTGGATCAACGCGTCTCAGGCCTCCGGTACGCCTATTGTCTTCATGAACATTCAGACAGAATCCCTTCTTACCAAGGTATATAACTAGTTAACTAACTTTCTCAAAGACATTTTGATTATGGATCGATTTATTATTACATTATGAGTACTAAATAGATTCTGATTCTGCAGGTATCTGGAGATATGGCATCTTCGACTGTAAACGCTGCATCACTCTCGGATTTGTCGAATCTTGCAAACACGAGCTTGTATGGCTTCGAGGATTATCACGGGGTGGACATTGGCGTGGTGAGAGCCGTTCGTATGTGGTTTTCGCCTCTTGCGGGGGAGATTCCTATTGAGATCAGAATCAAAGATACTGATACCAGGCTTGGTTTTGCCATCAGTAGAACAGAAGAGGTACTGTATTAGAATCCTTATTCCTTTATGCAAGGTTAAAACATATGATTCGATACTTACAAAATACAAAGTATCGTTTATATATACGCCAAAAGAGAAAAACACAAGAGTAATATATGATTAGGATTTAAGATACAAAACTCTAATGCTATATAGTGAAATAAGCTAGAAAGTGTAGTGAAGGGTAATTTTAGCCTTCCCAAAAGGATTAATAAGGGGATATTTATAGGTTTAGAGTACTTGTGGCAATTTGGGTTTATACATATATTTGGATCCAAATCTAACTAAATTTTCAATGGGTTGGGTATTAATATTTTAGCATTAGTTCAAATAGGGTTGGCTTTTAGTAATATTTGAGTCCAATTGGGTTTAAATTGGGTCCAATTTGGGTCTAAATTGGGTCCAACCTATTTTTTCACTTTTAGTTAATAATCTACATTTTACACTCTATAACAACTCCTTACATCACTTTGATTTATAATGTGTCCTTATTGAGTCCATTTTGGGTTCTTATATGGTCCAACTATAATGCATATTTTTTGACACCCAATAGGACCCAACCCAAATGGACCCGACCCAACCCCAACCCATTCAACCCAATTGACAGTTGACACCCCTAGTTTAGAGTTACATTTCAATTGTGCATTGGTGAACCATGTGTGTTATTGCAATTGCAGGAAAATGTTGCATTTAGATCAATGTCATGAAATCTTTGTTTTCTTGAACTCTAGCCTGAATATGCATGCAGAATCAAACTAGATAATCATAACATTTTGATCATCATCACAAATTCTGATCCTAAAACCTCTTGAACAGGGATTTGTATACATATCATCAGTAATCGAAGGAGACGAAGACACTCCCTCGGCTCGATCAGGGCTGAACAATCTATACAAACAGGCATCAATAACCTCGAGGCTCCTAATAATCTCTCGAATATCGAACCAAAAAGTACTTCCATGGATGGTTGCACCAACAGGAGCCATCCGTTGCTATGACACAGTCTCGGTCAGCCAAAAGCTCTCGCTTCACCGCCACACGCGGGTCCCGATTCTCTTCCACGTGTTCTTATGGGACAGAAGTGCGAATATTGCAAACGTGGGCAGCATAAGGGCACGTGCCATGTCAACCGCCACGTCAGCATTGCCGACTGAGGTCCAGCTGGCGCGTCCGGTGAACGAGAATCAGGTGATGCCGGTATCATCGGAAGAGGGGTTTTCCGATGATGGAGATGATAGAATTGTGTTGAAAAGGGATACTGCTGGGGAGTTTTCTTTCAGGTTGCATGATTTTGGTTTGAAGAATAATTGGGTGTGATAATTTTGATTCATTTTTGTTGTATGGCTTTTTTTTATTGTTTGAGTTGGCTTTATGCTTGTTTTGATCTGATTATTGTGTAGTATATATATATGTATTTACTCTTTAGTTTCTGATATTAAACCATTTGTTCTATGTTTATGAAGTAAATTAGTCCTTATGTTTTTATATGTGATTATAAAACACATCATAATATTTAATTTTTTACAAGGTCTTGCAAGTGTTGATTTGTAGTGAAATTTGAAGATCTGAATGATGTTTAATCCTTTCTAGTGATGTATGCTTGGAATGAATAAATTACTCTATTTCATAAACAAAATAAATGGACCAAATTTTACCAGTAGAATGAATTATATTTTTCATATAATTAATTATTTATTTTGTAAAGTAAATTAGACCCATGAATAGACTAGAATCTCCCAAGAGACCCCAATTGATGAATGGATATACCATCAAAGAAATTATTTTTGAGAAAATTAGAGGTTTTTAAGTGTCAGATAAAATGTATTTAGAGCTTAGAAGGGAAAATTCTAAGTTGGTCCGGAACTGTTGGTCCCGCCCCACTTAGGACCACACATTTTGAATGTTTGGTGGGGTGGTTTTTCTTTTATGGGGTGGAAAAACCACCCTCCACCCCCCAAATGTGTGGTTGTAAGGCTTCGGGACCAACAGTACCGGACCAAGATAGAATTAGCTTAGAAGTGTGTTTGATTGAGTTAGTTTTAAAAACATTGACAACTAATGATTTCAGATTTGTTATTTATTTTACATATTATTTTCTATGACATATCTTAGTTAGTAGCAATCCGCACCACACCCCCAACTTAACATCTGCCCGTTGATTTCACATCTAATCCAACGGCTCATACACATCCTTATTCCCCCAAATTTCAAATCCCCCCTCCCAATTATTCAATCCCTCCCGCTATAATCATTTCCCCCCAATTCACAACCCTATAAATCCCCTCCCAAACCCTCATCTCAATCACACATCTCACAAACAAATACAAATCCAATCCTCAATCACCGATCAATGGCACGAACGAAGCAAACAGCAAGAAAATCCACCGGCGGCAAGGCGCCACGTAAGCAGCTCGCCACAAAAGCCGCTCGGAAATCTGCTCCGGCCACCGGAGGCGTCAAAAAGCCCCATCGTTTCCGCCCTGGAACCGTGGCGTTGAGGGAGATCAGAAAGTACCAGAAGAGCACTGAGCTACTGATCAGGAAGCTGCCGTTCCAGAGACTCGTGAGAGAAATCGCTCAGGATTTCAAGACGGATCTTCGATTCCAGAGCTCGGCTGTGGCGGCGCTGCAAGAGGCGGCGGAGGCTTATCTTGTTGGTTTGTTCGAGGACACGAATCTGTGCGCGATTCATGCGAAGAGAGTTACGATTATGCCTAAGGATATCCAATTGGCTAGGAGGATTAGGGGTGAGAGGGCTTAGGTTCTAGATCTAGGGTTTGTAATGGTTGAATTGCTGGTTGTGTTAAGAAAATGATTAAAACAAGATTAGTGTTATGTTCTTATCTTAGTGTTACATTTGCATAATCCATTTCAACATAAAGTCATTGAAATTAATTTTCTATGCAATCTCTATTCTTGCTACTTTCTTTGGAATTGGGAATTTGGGATATGAACAACTGTTTTTATACCAATTGATTTTAATGGATTAATTAAAATTTAAATGCAAATGATTATTTATCAAAGAAAATGAAAAATTTGTGTTAAAAAATTGATACCAATATATTCATCTTCTAGTTAGAGAGAATGGGTGAGCTGAATATGGACTCCATTGAACTGAACCTTGATACTGATCAATTTCCTAATGGGCTATCTGGTTGGACTTTGACCCATTAATCTTCTCTGCTGGATATTAAATTCTAAGTGGGCTTCCTTTTTTTGGGTGAAAAATAATAATTAGAGAAATTTGATTTGTTTAATTTTGGAGATGAGTTTGAACTACAAAACAATAGAGTTTTTTTTACTTGTTTTAGATAACATTTTAACATGTATGGAGTGTATATTGAGTGTTAAAATATTCCTTCTAGCTAGGGTTTCGTGAACAATTATTTGGGTCACATAAAACTATTGCATGCCTAGCCCATAACCACCCGATTGTTACATTGTCCCCTATGAACCAAATAAATATATAAAGATTGAGAAGAAATATATGTAATTTTCAACCAAAATATATTGCATTATTGCAATTGAGGGCAGGTAAAAAGCCTCAGAAATCTACCAAAAAAATTAAGGGAAATTTTAATAAGGTGGGTTGTCACTGAATTGTCTTATTAGTCTCTTTTTACGACCTTTATTGAAAAAGTGAATAAATTTAAACTGAGAAGGAGATATTTTTTTTTTAAAACTTTAATTTTCTAGTTTCACATGAAAATAAATTAAAGAGCTTTTCATAAGACCATTGCTTTAATCAAATAAAAAAATAATTATTAATTAGTCATTATTTGATTTGGCCATCTTTCAAATAGTTATTACTTCATTTATTATATAATAGTTCACTTAGCTAAATCATTATTGAAGTTTGAGTATGTAATATATAAGTGGTATTTTAAAAATAAATAATATTAATATATGAAAAATATTTTAATGAAATTATTTGATTCATATGCAAAGGTACATGTTATAAACTAAAACTTTTTTCAAAAAGAAATATGTTCTTGTATTTATGACAAATAATTTCTAGTTCTTTATACATATCGTGCAAGCAAAATGGAGCAAAACAAAGAAATTAGGAATAAGCAAAGAGCACTTTATGCATGTGGAAGTTGACAATCTTTGCTTACTTTTTGGAGAGTGAACAATTAATAAAGTTGGTGAGATTAAAAGAAAATAATAATAGTTTGCAATTGGAGTAGTTAGGAACCACCAAAAACATTTAATTAAATTTAATATATTCCCTAATCCTACGTGGAATTCCATTTGACGACCAAATTAATACACAGTACAAATACTTTACATTTTTCTCCTTTTACCCTTAATAAAATAGTGAATATAATATATGAATAGTTTTCACTTGGGTCCCCATGAAAATGTCAAATTGCACCTTAAACGATACCCTATTGTGGGGGGAAGACAAGAAAATGAAATTATGGAAGCAATTGGAGTTTTCTGTCCCCCACAAAAGCTGCCCACATTTATACACTACTATCACCAAGTTAAACAAAATTGCACATTAATGGAATAGATAAGAGCCAAAAAAATACTTGATAGATCTTCACTATTAGTTGTTCAAAGAATTTGAAGTGTCGATAGTGTAATTGACGTTCTAATATCGATTATAAACTTCTACTCGTTATATCAAGAAGTTTTTTCTACTTTCTCGTTGGTCGTGATTTGAATTATGCAATATTGACGTCTGACGATGCATATAATGCTGTAAAATACGTTTTTTGAATGTTTCAAATTTATGGGTTTTTTTCCTAATCTATCTAACGCCTATATAAATGTGTGAATAACAAAATTGTTTCGTTCTATGTGAAAAGACATAATCGTCCTTACTATTAATTATGTTTCCTACATTATTAGGACTCCAATTTATATTGATGAGAAACACAATTTATTAGGACTCTAATTTATTTAATGTATAAAATAAAATATATAAAGTAACCTGCATTATTAGGACTCCAATTTATATTGATGAGAAACACAATTTATTAGGACTCTATTTGTTTAATGTATAAAATAAAATTAAATATATATAAAGTAAATTATTATTATTATTGTTATTATGATTTCATCCGCCGTAAACATTGAATTAAATTATTGATGAGAAACGCAATTTAATTAGGACTCTAATTTATTTAAAGTATAAAGTAAAATTAAATATATAAAGTAAATTATTATTATTATTGTTATTAGGATTCCACCAGTAAATTGGGATTCCACCAGCCGTAAACATGTATTAAATTTAAAATTAAAAAATTAAATGTATAAAGTAAATTATTATTATTATTATTATTAAATCCCACCAACAGTAAATATGATTAAATTAATTAAATCTAACCCCTATATAAATGTGTGAATAACAAAATTGTTTCGTTCTATGTGAAAAGACATAATCGTCCTTACTATTAATTATGTTTCCTACATTATTAGGACTCCAATTTATATTGATGAGAAATACAATTTATTAGGACTCTAATTTATTTAATGTATAAAATAAAATATATAAAGTAACCTGCATTATTAGGACTCCAATTTATATTGATGAGAAACACAATTTATTAGGACTCTATTTGTTTAATGTATAAAATAAAATTAAATATATATAAAGTAACCTTCATTATTATTATTGTTATTATGATTCCATCCGCCGTAAACATTGAATTAAATTATTGATGAGAAACGCAATTTAATTAGGACTCTAATTTATTTAAAGCATAAAGTAAAATTAAATATATAAAGTAAATTATTATTATTATTGTTATTAGGATTCCACCAGTAAATTGGGATTCCACCAGCCGTAAACATGTATTAAATTTAAAATTAAAAAATTAAATGTATAAAGTAAATTATTATTATTATTATTATTATTAAATCCCACCAACAGTAAATATGATTAAATTAATTAAAGAATCAAATGTATAAAATAAATTCTTATTATTATATATTATCAATTAAATTAAAATTATAAAATTATTTCATCCTATATGAAAAGACATACATACACTTATTCGATTTTATAATTCTTTTAGTAATTTGAACTAGAAACCTATTAGTATCATAACTCTATATAATTTATTAAAAAGTCACTTTACCTTAAATACCTAATAAATTAGAAAACTAATAAATAAAACCTAGAACAAAATCTAAATATAATAATCATGATATACATATGTATGTACCCTATAAATGTGTGAATAACAAAATTGTTTCGTTCTATGTGAAAAGATATAATCGTCCTTACTATTAATCATGGGGATAAATGCAAATAACCCCACGTGAAATATTTTATTAGCTGAAAACTCCCTGTGAAAAAAATATAGGCTAAAAACCCCCTATGAAAATTTTAAATTGCATAAAAACCACTGTGAAAAAAAAATTGGCTAAAAACACCCTGTAAAATTTTTAAATTTACAAATTAATTAATAGTACTAATAATCAAATTTTAGGATATTAATTAAATTTTATCCAACAATTAATTTTCAATGTAGTTATATTTCGTAATGGTAAAATTTTACAAGGGCTTTTTAGGTTATATTTTTTTCACATGGGGTTTCATGCAATTTGAAAATTTCACAAGGGGGTTTTATGCTATATTTTTTTCACAGAGGGTTTCATGCAGTTTAAAAATTTCATAGAGGGTTTTTAGCCTATATTCTTTTCACAGGGGGTTTTCAGCCTTCACGTGGAGGTTATTTGCATTTATCCCTTAATTATGTTTCCTACATTATTAGGACTCCAATTTATATTGATGAGAAACACAATTTATTAGGACTCTAATTTATTTAATGTATAAAATAAAATATATAAAGTAACCTGCATTATTAGAACTCCAATTTATATTGATGAGAAACACAATTTATTAGGACTCTATTTATTTAATGTATAAAATAAAATTAAATATCTATAGAGTAAATTATTATTATTGTTATTATGATTCCATCCGCCGTAAACATTGAATTAAATTATTGATGAGAAATGCAATTTAATTAGGACTCTAATTTATTTAAAGTATAAAGTAAAATTAAAAATATAAAGTAAATTATTATTATTATTGTTATTAGGATTCCACCAGTAAATTGGGATTCCACCAGCCGTAAACATGTATTAAATTTAAAATTAAAAAATTAAATGTATAAAGTAAATTATTATTAAATCCCACCAACAGTAAACATGATCAAATTAATTAAAGAATTAAATGTATAAAATAAATTCTTATTATTATTATCAATTAAATTAAAACTATAAAATTATTTCATCCTATATGAAAAGAC
Source organism: Verbascum thapsus (assembly GCA_963669365.1). Lineage (NCBI taxonomy): Eukaryota > Viridiplantae > Streptophyta > Magnoliopsida > Lamiales > Scrophulariaceae > Verbascum > Verbascum thapsus. Next base: position 12,550,258 of record OY770118.1, read on the forward strand.
ATACATACCCTTATTCGATTTTATAATTCTTTTAGTAATTTGAACTAGAAACCTATTAGTATCATCACTCTATTTAATTTATTAAAAAGTCACTTTACCTTAAATACCTAATAAAATTAGAAAACTAATAAATTCTAAATATAATAATAATGATATACATATGTATGTAATATTCCTATATGATATTCCTAAACAACAATAAAAAGAATTAACTCCGTTCAATTTGAATAAGTTTCATATGCAGACACGTCATTCTAAGGTTATTTAAACAGATATTAGCTAAAATTTAAAGAATATTTAGAAAATCAAAGTGGGCATAAACAAACAAAATCTATAATATAATAATGATAATAATATAATAATAATTATTATAATTATATCTCTCTTCTATGTAAATATGTGAAAACAAAGTTGTTTCGTCTTATGTGAAAATACTTTCATACAACCATTTTTATAATCATTGAATTTATATAGAAGAATTCTAATACTAATGGGAAATTATTTATATAGAAAAACAATGTTTATAAGGAAAAAGACATTGGTGTCGTTATTATAATAGTTGAATTTATTATATAAATTTTCTTTAATACTAATGAGTAATGAGAAATCATTTATATAGCAAAAATGATCTCCATAAGAAAAGAAACATATTTGTTGTTAGACACAGACACTGTTTAAGAAATAAACTATATTCCTAAATTTTCATAATGTCTGCCTATAAACAAAACATTTAGTTGTCTTTTACTTTTGATGAACATAATATTATTGTGGACATATTTATATATTACATTATATATAGATACAGTAGAAAATTATTTAGTAGTAGGACTTTCATTATATTAATTATATTAATAGGACATTGTATAAATAAATAGTAGAACAAAATTAAGAACACTAATATAATGAAAATAATTGAATTTTTTGGACTCATATTTGCAAGTATCAAATTCTTGCAACCCATACATAGTATAGAAAAAATTATGTGGACTCAATTATGTGGAGTCTTGATTTGTAGTGGTCAAGTTCATTTAGCAATAATTCCACTAGCATCACATTATATGCAATTTAGCTACACTGGATAAGAAATTGACACATAAATATCACATAAGGTATTAGAGTGTGAAGACCACCAATGTGAAAGTAAAATTGATTCGTACATATCCATGCATAGCCATGCATTATATGCCAAATTAGGGAAAGATTCCCCACATGAGTTAAGGATGGGAGATGAGTAATATGGAATTGAGCCATCCACGTAGCCAAGTAAATTATGGTTATGAATTATTAGGTATAAATGACATTTTTACAAGAGATAGTTGTCTGGGTTAAGTTTATTTTGGTAACATTAAGGAGAGATTATGATGAGAGTGTGGCGGAAGACGGAGGAGTTTATGGTGTGAATGATGAGTGGGAAGTTGTGGAAAATATATAGCATGCAAGTTAGGATTTCCATGAAAGATGGGCAGAAGATAAGGTTTGGAGAAATGGAGCGACAACAAGATTTGTGTGCATGTGAAATTGCGATGATGGATTGACTTAATAGGGTTTTGTGCGTAGTACATCGTCGAGATAGGGAAGAGCAAGTTGGTGTTTGGATTTGTAGTATGAGAGGGCTAGGGTTGTAGTTTGAGGCACCGACTTGGTCGGGAGGTTAGGCAACGAGTTAGGATTGGAATCAGGATGTCAAATGTGTAATATATGTTGGCGACTCTGGGATGGGGAATTAGGGTTAGGGTTAGCATATAGTTTAGGGTTGGAGTTCGTATGAGAGAGACGCGACATTCGAATTAACAACAGTGGAGAGAGGGGTACTCATACCATCTTTGGAATGAAAGATTGAGGGGGGGCAACAAGAGTAGGTGATAAATCAGAGAGATTGTGTGAGAGAGTGTCATCAAGAAGGATGAAGTTTGATGATTATGATGATATCGATCGTCATCTTGAAAAATGATAATGAAGATTAAACATTATTGAAAAAAATTAGATTTCTATGAGGAAGAAGAATTATGTCTCTGATAAATTTTAATATGATGTTAATACAACATACTAATATTTTTTGGTCAAAAGTTTCTTTTACAATAAAGTAAACATAATAGGTTGTCTAAAAATAGATAAAACAACCATAATAATGGTCGGTTAAGAAAAAAATCTATCAATAGTAGAACATCATTTAGTAAAAGGAATTCAAATAGTTTCTTTGAAAATTATTTGAAAAATGTGAGTTATATATATATATATATTCAATTGCAAGGATTTGTGAAATATATCAAATCAAGCGTAATTATATTTGTGAACGATGTTTACGTTATTGCTTTGTATTTTTGTGATGGTTATGTGATTTAAAGTATCAAATAAGAAAAAAAATAATAATTTAATAATGAAATTGTTGATGAGATATGTGAAATTATGAGGAATAATGTGATGTAATTTATGTTGACTAATAAGAACTATACATGAACATAATAAATTTGAAAGAAAATGAATTAGATTGAAAATATGTTATATTTCAAACTTTGAGAAACTTGTGATAAAAGAAATAATTTTTGCAAACATACATGTAAATAATTTTTGAAATATAAGGTGTTAAAAAAACTGAGAGAAAAATATAAATTAACAATTAGATTTGGCTCATCTTTGAATATGACTTATTTTATTCTAATTTTGTAAGTTTATTCAAAACAAGTTTAAATGTTTAATGTTTTAAATGATTAATAAGAATTCAATTTATTTAGTATAGTAATAAATTAATAACTATGAAATCATTTGATAGAATAATAATAATTTATTTTAATTTAGTTCATTATTAAAAGATTCACGTGCGAACCACGTGCGACGCACGTGATATTTTCTAGTCTTTTTAAATGTTCCAAAATTAAATTAACTCTTATTTTTAAGAGAACAATTTAAAGAAAATGATGGTAACATGCAGCAGCAAAGACAGTAATAAAAACTGAAAAGTAGTAAAACTGCACGTTCTTCATCTCACATGCGCCACATTCCATTTTACTTGGCTCTGCAGAATCCTTCACTGGATATGATCGACTGTGTACTACAAACCAAATCCAAGCGTTGAATTTTCGTAACATGCCAACCCATTTTGTTGTTTTCTTCCCTGTCAATAAATTCCCACATACAAACATCTTCTCTATAATTTAACCCTCTGTTTTTTCTTCCTATTTTTCATCTATATTTACACCCCTTATCTTGTGCTCTGTTTTTTTTTCTATTACTCTGTTCTGTTAATGGCGGCAATTTACAGAGACTTTTGTAACGGTGAAAATGGCGATGGAAATGAGATAAGCAGGAACAACATTCAAGCGGCTATTGCTAAAGCTGTGGAGTTACGGGCTCTTCATGCTTCTCTGGTGCAGGGTAACAGCCCATCTAACACAAGATTTCAATCTGCTTCCCCTGTTTATCATCATGCTCCTCAGTTATCCGCTCAAGATTACCCTGTTTTCACCCCAGTAAGTATAATCATAAGTCTTTCATCTTTATCGATTTAAGCTAAAGTTTTCAACTTTTTTAGTATTGGGGGTAATGTGAACAGTTCTGGAGCTGAATACTCTGTTTTATCAACCTGTGTTAAAAATTTGAAGCCTTTTGAATTTCCTGTATAATCCTTAACATTTACCTTTTGTATTAATTGAACCTGTTGATAAAAACATTATTCCTTTCTTCTACAGCTAACCCAAGTATTAAATCAACCACTGCATGCAAATAAAGGTTTATAGGTCAAAAATCTTGTGGTGAAATTTCTCGTCTATGATTTATCACCTCTAGATCTTAAGCTCCCTTTCATTTCAATTCAAATTAATGATAAAAGTTCCCAGCAAGAAAAAAGATAAAGCAACAGAACTCATAAGTATTAGTTCAGAGTTGCAAGCACGAGATGCAGCTTTTTGTGTCACTTTAATTAAAACAAATTTCTTCAAATTCTCATTTACGTTCTGAAATGTAAACAGAGTTATGACGATGAACCATCACCAGGGTATCAACAAAATCTATTGGATAATCGAAACTACTCAGAAAGTTGGGGAAATTACCGTCTAGACATGAAAAACGTCGATGAGACCATCATATCCGATTACACAACAGCCAATGTATCATCAAGAAAAGGGTATCAATCTAAATTCACAAACATGGAGGGCCATACATGTTTAGCAGAAGATCAACATTCCATCACAGGTTCATGTGGTAATAAAATTTCGGCCGTTAGATCATCACCCAGGCCAGATAATTACTCCAATTCCAGGCGAAATAGCTTAGGCGATGTTAAATCAGTTTCATCTTGCAACAAATGTAACCCTGCTTTAACAAGTAGTGACTCAGAAACCGTTTCGAAGACCATCAACAAGTCTAATATCCTCGTCCCGTTAACAGATTCACATTCTTCTCTTAATCCACAACCAAAACATAAAGGGCTGAGCTTTTCCAGGCTGTTTAGGCTAAAAAAGAAGAACAAGAACGAAAATTCGCCAAACCGTGCACAAACTGAAGAAGTATCCCAAATACTTAAGGATTTAGGGATGTTATCAGTCGAAACGTTGAAGAAAGAGCTAATGGAAGCACATGAGAGTAGAGATTTAGCCTTGGGTGAAGTTGAGGAAATGAAATCATCACTAGGTGAGTTTAGCCAAAAGCTGAAGTATTTGGAGACTTATTGTGAAGAACTTAAAAAGGCCTTAAGACAAGCTAATTTATCGAAAAGAGTGAAATCTTTTGACGGGATTGGCGAAAATTCGATGCCTGTAAGCAACGAAGTAATGGTTGAAGGGTTCTTGCAAATAGTATCAGAATCAAGGTTATCTGTGAAGCATTTCTGCAAGGTTTTAGTATCGCAAATCGAACAATCCGATCATACTCTAGTCGAAAATCTGAACTTGCTACTCAAACCCTACAAGCTATCTCTAAATTCAAAACACTCTAAACCATTTTTGTACCATTTTGAAGCCATCATAAACCAGTCACTTTACCAAGACTTTGAGAACTCCGTTTTCCATAAAAATGGCACGCCAAAGCTCTTAAACCCTCGACAAGAACGCCAATCTAAATTCCAACTATTTGTTTCTTTAAGAAATCTAAGTTGGAACGAAGTTTTGAGAAAAGGGACGAAATATTATAGCGATGAATTTAGTAGATTTTGTGATGAGAAAATGAGTGGCATTATTGCAACTCTAGGCTGGACCAGGCCATGGCCCGAGCAGCTTCTTCAAGCGTTTTTTGTGGCTGCAAAGTGCATTTGGTTGCTCCATTTGCTTGCGTTTTCATTTGATCCATCGTTGGGTATTTTGAGGGTCGATGAAGATAGGCCGTTTGAACCAAATTATATGGAGGATATATTTGCAGATAGGCAAAGGGTACAGGGTGGTAGCAGAGTGAAGATTATGGTAATGCCTGGTTTTTATGTGCGTGATAGGGTACTTAGATGTAAGGTTCTTTGCAGATATAAATCTGTTGTCTAATTACAAGTTTGTTTAGTTCTCTTTATTCTTAATCTGTGACAAGCTTGTTCTTTGGTTTAATAAACTGATCTTGATTCTCATAATAACACATTTATATGCTCCATTCTTATTCTGAATTAGGCCTGGCATTGGGCGGGTCGGACCCAGATCCAGACCCAGACCCAAAACTTTGGGTTTGGGTCCGGACCCAGACCCAAAACTTTGGTTCTAGACCTGGACCCAGACCCAATGGGTCCCATGTTTTGGGTCTGGGTCTGGACCCAATGTTTTGGGTCTAGACCTAGATTCAATATTTTTTAATTTTTTTTTATCTATAATGCTTTATAATTTTGTAAAATAATATAAAATTATTAAGCATCTACATTGACCAAACAATGAAAAGAAATAAAATTCAAGAGAAAATATATATCAATTTTATTTAAAAACAATTCATTTTTATCGTTTTCTTAGTTCATGTTTATTTACGCTTTTAGTTAAAATTGAAAATTATATCTGTGTGAACTAAAAAAATTCCGAAATGAATTTTTTATCTCATAATTCTAAAATATTTCTTCACATTATTATCATTAGTATTAGTATTTAATTATGCTCTTCACATTAAACAAATGAATAACTTTAATAAAATAATACAAAAGTCTTGTATTTTGTTTTGGCTGGTTATAAATTATAATAAAGATAAGGTTACGACATTTACAAAATTATAAAGCATTATAGATAAAAAAAAAATTAAAAAAATATTGGGTCTAGGTCTAGACCCAAAACAATGGGTCCAGACCCAGACCCAAAACATGAGACCCATTGGGTCTGGGTCCAGGTCTAGATCCAAAGTTTTGGATTTGGGTCTGGGTCCGGCCCGCCCTATGCCAGGCCTATTCTGAATTAGGGATGACAATTGGGTTGAATGGGTTGGGTCCAATTGGGTCCGATGTCAAAAAATATGCATTATCATTGGACCCAACAAAGATCCAAAGTGGATCCAATAAGGATCCAAAATAGACACAACAGGACCCATTATGAATCAAAGTGGTGTAATGAGTTGTTATAAAGTGTAAAATGTAGATTATTAATGGAGAATAGGTTGGACCCAAATTGGGCCCAATTTAAGACCCAATTGGACCCAAATATTATTTTTTTCCCAACCCAATTGGAACTAAAATGCTAAAATGTTAGGACCCAACCAGCTGAAAACTTAATTTGATTTGGGTCCAAATATATGTATGAATCCAAATTGCCACCCATTTTCTGAATTGATACAAAAAGTTACTAGTTTAAGAATTAACATTTATCAATGTAACCTTGCAGCATTAAAGAACTCTTCCATAGCTTTCATAGAAGACCCTTTATAATTCTCCTCTTCTCTCAAAGCATCTCTAATGATCTCTTTTATCTCACAAGCTTTCTTTCTCATTTCTTTTACTATCTCACTTTCACCCATCACCAATTCAATCTTTTGCACAATATCTTCATTTCTCAACTCACAATTAGTCCCTCGAGCCATTTCGACACAAACTTTACACTCTTCTACCAAAAACTTTGCGTTGTAAAACTGATCAGACCCTAACGGCCACCCGAGAATTGGCACCCCGTTTTTCAGCGATTCGAGCACTGAATTCCATCCACAATGGCTTAAAAACACGGCCACAGATTTATGAGCCAAAATTCCCATCTGGGGTGACCATTTCTTCACAATCAACCCTCTTTCTTGTTCTTCAATTCTCTTTAAAAACCCTTCTGGAAGCCATTCTTCTGCTGTAAACTCAGCATTTATGTCCAATTCTAACGGTGGCCTCACAACCCATATGAAATTTTTCCCACTAGCTTCCAGGGCCTTGGCCAAATTCATCATTTGTGAAGCTGAGATTGTGTTTTGTGAACCGAAAGATATGTAGATCACGGAATTTGACTCTTTTTTATCCAGCCAAGAAATGCATTTGTCTGAACTGACAGTAGATTCCTTACCAGTTCTTGCTCTGGAATCTTCTGGTAATAAAACAGGTCCAATTGCCATGACAGGGATGCCTAATTTCCGACGAAAGTACATCAATCCAATCTCGTCAATCTCTTCTAGTGTGTTGATCAGCAGCATATCGGAATTTGCCCACATCGGAAAATGTTCCCTCAGGAAATTCGTCATGGGATCATTCTCCCCAGCCATCAACATTGCAGGGCTCACTTGACTGACATGAATTTCTCCAGCTTCTCGAAAATCAGGCAGTAAAAACTCCACATTTTCACTATCTTTATGTGGTAAATTCAACCACAACGAGTAGTAACACGCCATCCCAAACCCACCGGAGACATTGAAAACCGCGTGAAAAATCCCGAGCTCACGCGCCACGTCAGCAGCCCACCCAAAGAAGAAATCTGATATCACACAGAGTGGCTTTTGGCAGTTTTGAATAAGGTGGTGAAGTAGGTTTGTGAATGGGAGTTTAAGCGATGGAGTGGCCTCAACAAAGCGGCGAATGAGGGGGTATGAGAGTGAATCGGTGTTTTCAGCCTCCGGCGGGAGGTGGTGATCGGAGGGGTTGAACGGAATTGTGACAAGTTTAATGGAGGTACCCATTGGAAGAGATTTTTCGAGTTTTTCGATGTTGAAACGAGTGTTGATGAAAGTTATGGTATAGCCCTTTTGGTCTAGGAGTTGAGCTAAGGCTAGGAAGGGGATTATATGGCCTTGAGCCATGAAAGGGAACATCACCACATTTTCCCTTCTTTTTTCCATGCTTTTTTTTTCTCTGAAGAAGAAGATGATCTATTTGTTGTGTTTGTGGTGTTGAGAAGTTCAAATTATTGTTGTTAAGTTTGGACCCTTTATTATTGGACACGTGGAGGATGACCAACTAGTCTACAAGCTAAATTATGTAATGATTGATCCACTGTGAGACTCACACAAAAATCGGCTTACATTAAGTTGGGCCACTTGCTCTTTAATTGGGCTTCCGAATTGGACCGAGATTGCCCAATGTAAGTAAACGTAACATATATAATTATAACGGTTAGTTAAAAGACTACTAATAAGGTAAGTTAATTATTAATTGGTTAAGGATATATTACGCGTAAACCCAACGGTCGATTTTCTCGTCTATATATACATGCCCAGTACCAATTACCCTCCATTCATCTCCTCTTCACTCAATTCTTTGATATTAAGAAATTAGGGCTTTTCTGGAGAATCTGTTATCTCTCCTTCTATGGAAGATGTTCACTGGATTAATGAGCATTGGAGATCCAAAGTCCGTTTTGAAGCATGGACAGGTATGGCCATGAATCTTTTTCATGTATTTTATTATAGAGTATGTCCGCCTAATGTTTCTTGGAAAACAATCTGCTGGAGTTTTTTTTCCCTTGGTGGTGGTAAGCAAACCTTCAAGAATTGATAACATCCGGGGATATACAAGTGTTAATTTTTCTTGTGATCAAGAAATCTCATCAACACTGGTTAGTTTCATCTGTTTTTTTCATTTATTCCAATCAAATTGGTAACTTACTCTATAATTCATTGTTCAGATCAAGCTTGCTTTTGGATGAATTTTTCCATCTTCAAGGGGGAAGGGCCAGGGTCTTCAGAAGTTGATGTATCTACTATCTTTGAAATTAAGCAGAGGGTCTGTGAGAATTGATTACAGGTCTGTTTTCATATACACTCTACAAAGAATAATAGGTGATTTATCTAATTGAATTTGGATAATATAATAAAAATGCTCCTGTATGCCCTCTAATATCGCCAAAACGTAACTACGAAATATTAGCCTAATTTTTAATTAAAAACTTGTGATTCTTCTTTTGAGTACTTACTGTTTTCTTTTGTGGATTTTGGAGAACTATTTGATTTGAGAGGATTATGCGCATCTACCGGTTGAGGATCCATTCTGGTGATGCCGTTCCTGTACTTTCATTAAATTAGAAGAATGAATATGCAGTAAAGAGTGAATAATGTTTGATGTTTCCAAGCAATATAGGTTCCGGTTTTCATGTTATTAAAAGCAGCAACTTTTATGATGTTAGCTTTTGTTCAAGATTGTTTCGATTTTGAAAAGCATAAATAAGAATAAATATGCCAGTAAAGAGTGGGTAGTGTTTGATGTTTCCAAGCAATATATAGGTTCCGGTTTTCATGTTATTAAAAGCAGCAATTTTTCTGATGTTAGATTTTGTTCAAGATTGTTTCGATTTTGAAAAGCATGAATAAGTTTCCTTTAGTTTGTTCCACAGCTAACATATTTTTGTTTATGCGCAGATTCAAGATGAGGGGCGTATCAAAGTAAGAAGCACCTTGACACCATCAACAGTTCAGTCAGCATTGTAAAGAAGTTGAGATTTTTTCCATTCCCTTAAAAAGAAGTTATCATACATAAGTGATCACGTTTTCCTGATGTTTGTACTTTGGATTGCTTATTAATTCTTTTAAGATTCATTTGTAGGATGATCAAGCAAGTAAGTAGCCCTCCACCTGAATTTGTGCCCGTAAAGTCCAAACACCTGTTTTGAGAACCACTTTGCCTCTTCCCCTGAAGTCTCTTGTCTTTGCTAGATCCTAATTTCCAGCCAGCATTTCTTTTCGATCCGAGTAATATATTGTGATACCAAACCACATTTTTTTTGAATATTTCAATAATAACTCATTTTCAACCATAATCACCTTTCTCTAATTCACTTTTTGCCTTTTTCTTTAAAAACCTACCAATCAAGATTGTTAAATGGTGAAATTTGTAAATTATTTTTTACGGGGTGGAAAGTGTCAAAATGTGCTTTTGGAGTGCAAAATGTACCTTTTAATATTACAATTAACTTGAACAATGGAATGGATGGAGAGAGTGAGTCGAGGGGAAACTGTTTGAAGTATACCCATTCTCATACTCCCATCTGTTTCATAATCGCACATCTCAACTTTTCTCTTTAGAGACAAAAGTTTTTTTTTTTTTTATTATTATTGAAGTATATGTACTCAATGTCCCGGAATGAATAAAGTCGCAGAATTTTGATCGACAAAAAACCGAAATTGTGTTATGACTCTGTTTTATAATTACCAGTGCCTATATATGTATTAAACTGGAAGAGAGCCTTGAAAGCGTAGAATTGAAGTGGATGTTCCACCAGGCTTCGCCACCTCAAAACTTTGTAAGTCATCACTAAACTTATATCCTAATAACTTCAACTTCTGTAAATTGTTGTTTTTAATAAAGAATTAGTAACTCCAGGAGCACGAGTTTTTGTTTGTTGTGTTGTGCAGGGATCTTAGTCGCAATTAGCTTAATGGCAGCACACCTCTTCAGTGGGATAAATTGAACTTGATGTGTCATTTTGCTAGTCCATTTCTTTATCCATTGACAAATCACATCTTTTTTCACTCATATTTTAAAATGCATTAACAGATTGCAAGCAGTCTTCTATGCTTCAGTATGATCACAGATACTCAACCTTTGTTTGATAATAAATTCTTCTCAAATTACAGAAACTGCAATATAGCAAGCCAATTGTTGATGCTCATCAAACTTCTCTTGTTGGATTGATAAGTTGTCAGAACTAGTAGTCAAGTCTGAGGTATTTGTTCTTGATTAATGGCATTTCTGTTCTCTGACTCTGGCCGAGTCTTTTTTATTTGCCTTTTGATTTCTTTCCTAAAAGTAGAAACATAAAAGATGCAGTGATTACAACTTCTTTCATATGTAGAGATGACTTTATGCAGCTTTAACTGAACCAGTGTAATCTCTTTTTGAAGTTGGTGGGACCTGACACATGGGCTTCTATTAGACGACTCCTAAAACATAAGAGTGATGTAGCTACTGGAAATTCGTTCAGCCGAAGCAGATTTACCATTGCTCAACATAAACGATAGAAGGTTTACATATACATATTTCATTATGCATATAATAGTGCATTATTACTCTCTTATTTCTTTTTAATGGCGCCGCTAAAATCATCCTGGTTTTCATGCAGATGATGTTCTCATATTGCTGAGCAAATGCTAAACGAATACTTCTAATAATTTATGTTGGATTGTGTTACAAAAACCTAATTTTGGAGATGATATACAGTACCACCTAATTGTGGTCTCTTCCATACTGTCTGAACTCTTTTCCTTGGCAGCTCTTCTCTTCCGCCATTATTTTGACCTCCTCAGCCAAAAAGATTCTCTCTTTTTAAACTCTTCTCCAATATGGTTTTCTTTCATCCCCTGCTTGTATCTCTGTTTATTTCACATCCTTGAAAATTAATTAATAAAGTTTTTTGCTATTTGCACCATTTTCCTCCACGAAAGGAAATATTAAGATGTTATTGACCAACACACTATTGATCTCCTATTCCTTTCTGTTCTGTTATGATTTGAACTTCATTTTTTTTTTTGTGGTAAGCTGGTTTAGCAGACTACATGTTCATGAGGAGTCTACTCTTTGCTGGCGATGAGATTGAGGGACGATATGCAATTTTTTCTGAACACGCTGACTCTTGGAAGATCATCACTTTGGAGGTGGAGAACTCAGACGCCATTGGCAATGTGAAAGCCAAGATGGGAGCAGATTTAATTTGTTGCTTTGAACAAGTACTATGCTGCTTCTCTTTTATCACTCTTTTAAACTCTTAGTTGTTTTATTTCCTTCTTTGTTTTCTGATGCATGTTATCATGGTCATTTTGTTCTCAAATTCAAAGTTCTGCAGATTTTAGGGTTTCGTTTCATCAAAAGAATGAGCGCTTTAACACTAAAGCACATATATATAATCATAGTATAGTTTAATATATTAGCTATAAGTTGTGTATCTCACATAGAATGACAATATATGCATTGGTGATTACTAGGCTTATCCAGCCAAATATGTTTGTATAATTTTTGCTAGCTTTTGCTACAGAAGTGTTTCTCTCATGTAGTATTGTGCTATGGCAAGGAGATATATCTATCCTAACTGTTCGCATATGACTCATGTTTCTCTCTACAGCTGGGAGAAATGGTGTGTCAGCTAACTGACCTTTGGAATTTGATCAACACAACTGCAGAAGACCGCGTCATATTTGATAATGCTTTGGTTGATGAAATTACATTGAACAGGTACCTGGAGTTGGTTGTTTTCGTGAACTTTAAATTTTGCAGTAGTTTCATCCCAAACTGTTCTCAAACATTATTAAAAACCATTACCCGTCTGAGTTATTGGTTCTACACTATTTAACATACTACTTTTTTACGCTTGTTAATCTCAACTCCACAGGTTTTACACTTTCTTATATATTATCAAATTCTGGTGGAATATTCCACTGATTTGGGCCAGTGGAGTTTAAACAATTGTTTAATACTTTTTTTATCTAATTGATTTGGATAATATGACAAAGAAGCTCCTGTATGCCCTCTAATATCGCCAAAATGTAATAACAAAATATCAACCTAACTTCTTACTTAAGAACTTGTGATTATTCTTCCGTTGACTATATGTTATGTCTTTGCTAATTCTTTTTGCGGATTTAGAACTTGTTATTGGTTAGAGAAGATTCTGCGCAGGTACAAGTCGAGGATGTATTCCAATGATGTTGGAGCTTCTTTCAAGGTTTAATGTATTTTTCACTTATACTACTATTTAAAAGTTATTGCTTCAAGCTGATTTGTTCTTCACTTCGAATTTCTCATTTCCTAACAGACATTTTTATGCTATCATTGTTATTCATTCTTTTTTTTGTGCAAAATGTCGCCAAAACGTAACACGAAATATCAACCTAATTTTTGATTAAAAGCTACGAATTAATTCAATTTTATAGGTGCACTTTATTAAAATGAGGTAGCAGGATTCACACTCTTTTGAACCCATATACTCATCTTCTCATTGGTTTCCTTTTTCACTTATGTTTTCCCAGCCTTTTTATGCTCTTTTGTTCGTTTTAATGTTCAATTTTTTTGCAGATTTATGAAGACGACCTCTGTGATATTAAAGCACATTAAGGTAGTTCTTTTTCATTTACTCAGCGTGGAGAAGTTTCTTGAATAAACTCTTTGGGTTTTTCTTTGTTATAGAATTGCTAATTGTGCTTGGCTGATAGTGTCGGAGTGAGTAATATAAAGTTCAAGTGCACGAGATTGACTTTAACACAGTAATTGGAAATCCCTTCAGCCGAAGCAGATTTATCATTGCTCAACACAAACAATAGAAGGTTTACGTGTACAGATTTCATTGTGCATAGAACAGTGCATTATTACTCTCTTATTTCTTTTTAATGGCACCGTTACAATCAGTCTCGTTTTCATGCAGATGATGTACTCATATTTTGTTGGCAGATGCACAATGAATACTTCTAATAAATTATGTTGGGTTGGTTGTTATTACAGAAACCTAATTTTGGGGAAGATATACATACAGTACCACCTAATTGTGGTCTCCTCCAAACTGTCTGAATTCTTTTCTTGGCAGCTCTTTTCTTCTGCCATTCTTTTGACCTCCTCAACCAAAAAGGTTCTCTCTTTTTAACCTCATTGTCCAAAATTGTTTTCTTTCTTCCCATGTATATTTCACATCCTTAAAAAATAATTATTAAGCTTTTTTTTTTTTTTTTTTTGCTATTTGCATCATTTCCTTCCACGAAAGGAAATATTAAGCAGTGATTCACCAACACACATGCAGAAAGATTCCACAAATTATTTATGGGTTATGCAAAGCCTTACTTTGAGATGAGGAGATTGGTTGTGAGGGGGTTTAAGAAGCAGCTTAGCCAAGGAACAAAATTAGAAGCTCTCTTGATAGAACTCTGAAGGGTAGGTTCTGCCTGTTATCTATTTATACAATATGTTGGTCTAAACTTTTATCATTTTAATTGCTTGTGTTTTGGGTTTCAGATTTTCTAAATCAATGGCAACGATTCCATACAAAGGCTTTAGACATTACTTAGAGTTATAACAAATGAAGCCAGGTATTACAAATTTGCCATTATCGAACATACTTTTGACTATGACACTCAAGAGCATAATGGTCAGTTTAATTAACTGATATTTTCAGAGTTTCTAAAAATTTGAAGTTGACAGCAAAGTCAAATTCATAAATACCGTCTGGTCTTTAAATGGATCAAACAAAGAGAAGAGGTCTTACATTATCTATTCTATTATAAAAGTATGGGTGTTTCTTTGAAATTTTGATCTACCTAACATACCCTTATGTTTTTTAATTTTGAATGACAAAAGAGTCAAAAAAAAAAAAATTTAAAAATAAGTTATATTTATTAATAAAAATATTATTAGTATTAGGACTCTATATTGAAAGTATATATAAATAAATAGTGATAAGATGTAGAGTCATAGAAGTTATCTACCTCTTATTTATTGATTAAAAGAAGAAGATAAAAAAGCATTAAAAGATATAATTATGCATAGTCCAATAATATCATTACTAAATCTCCGCCAATTAGAGAACAATATTTTATGCATGTGGCTCACGGAAATTGCTTTCTGTTTTTAGGGGAGAAGAAGAGTGCTAATGAAATCATGGTTGTATAATAGTATGAAAATAACAAATTTATTTCTTAAAATTGAATAGCTATAAAGAGATATTTGTTTTTTGGTGAATAGTAACTCATCCAATTAAATTATTATTTAAAGTTTAAATATATATATCTACAAAACTAAAATTTATCTATATACATGAATTATTTATTTAGATTTTGGGGTTTAATAACTTAATTTCTTTTAAACATTTTATTCAAAAGTTTAAGTATTTTGAATTTATTTCTTTATTACTTTCAGATATTTTGAATGATCATTCAACCAATTATATTATAGAATTGTAAAAAATTAAAAAATTATATAATTATATAATTTATTAAATATATTTACGAAACTAAATCACTAGAGTTAGTAGAAGAATTCAAAAAGGGCGACTTTAGTCTCTGCTCAACGTATATGTGTTTAAAATATAGTCAACGTTTTATTTAAGAATATTCATATCAAATTAAAATTAAAATTGATGTTGACAACTATCAAAATAAAACAAAAGTAAAGGAAAAATGAGTTCCTTATTATGCATTAGTTATTTTCAATACTATGTGTTAATTTTTCCGTCCAACATGCTGATTTTTTATTTTGTAAATATTTATCAAGTAAACTTAATATATCTATTTCTATTATAAAAGATGGGTGTTTCTTTGAAATTTTGATCAACCTAATATGCCTTTATATATTTTAATTTTGAATGGAAAAAGAGTTAAATAATAAATAATAACTAATAAAAATAAGTTATATATCTCTAAAAATAAGATGTATAATTATACTAGAACTCTACAATACGTAATTCACATTTTTAAAAATAAAATAGTTAAATAATAAAATAAGTTGTATATATTTACAATGAACATATGTATATATCACATAAGAACTTTACGATAAAATTACATATAAATACTAAATCTTAATTAGAAATAGTTAATTTAAACATGCAAATTATACAATTTTTTTACAAATATTAGGTTACATTTTTTTTTGTTCAAACAATTAATAAATAAGAAATATAAAAAAATTTGTTCTTTGTTAAGTAATTATTAACTATCAAAAGCATCTCACGAAATATTTGATTATCAATTATCCTACTAGAACACCTTCTATTCTAAGACATGTTTTAAATATTTTTTAGATCACATTGTGAAAACACCTTATATGATCTACGACATATTATAATTATTAATTTAACCCATCGTATCAATCAATATTTATTCTTTAAATAATTATATACTTAATTAAAATATTATTTAGATTTTCAATATAAGATACTACAGAATAAGGAATTATCGATATAATTGAATTACTTTACGAGATCATATAATTTATTTAGTAATTATTTACTTAGTTAAATTAATGTTTAGTTTTGAATATTTAATACCTTAGTTTATTTTAAGTATTTTATTTAGGAGTTTGAGTAGATTGATAATTCCTCCTTTATTAACTTGATAATTCAACTAATTATAATTTTTCAACTAATTAAGAAAGGCATAGTTTATCAAATTATATATGAAACTAAATCACAAGAGTTTATAGGAAAATATTTATTAAGAATTATGGTCAGTGCACACTTTATTTAAAAGACTCTCTTATCAATAGCAAACTAAAACACAAAGATGTTATCAAATTAAAGAAACAAACCATTTCTCATTATGTTTTAGTTATTTCCGTATTGTACATTAATTGTATGTACAACATGCAATTTTTTATTTTTTATTTTTTATTTTTGTTAAGTAGACTCAATTTAATAAATAAAAAAACACACCCTTGAGTTTCGCAAATGGAGAACTAAAAAGAATAATTCTGACACAAGAAACAAAAACACTACACAACTACACAAGTGTCTAGATTTTGAACCATTATTAAAATTATTGAAAGGATACATCAAAAAATTACTGAGAAGACAGAAGAAGTGAAGCATTGATTCATCAAAATTAAACAAAATATACGTATAAATGAAATAGGAATTTACATAAAAGTTTATTTAGTTACGTTATTATTCATGTTTTACTTTTTAATTAACTTAATTCTTTCATGAATTGCTCAATTCATTCATATCAATCAATATTTTATTTTCAAATAACTAAATTATTAAGTGATATTTTATTTAGTTAAATTTAATTTACTAACATCTTTTAACTTGAACAACAACTATATATATGAAATACTTATCGAGATCATATGCTTCACGTTCAACGAACGTGTTGTTTACTAGTTATGAAAAAGGGAGGAGAGGAGTTTATAGTTCAGATTCTAGGAATGTAGTTACGATTTCATCTCTTGCATTTGTATAATTTTTGCTTGCTTTTGCTTCAGAAATATTTCTCTCATGGCTTGGAGACATCATATTTAGCCTAACTCTTAACATATGACTCATGTTTCTCTCTACAACTTCAAGAAATGGTTAATCGGCTAATTGCCTTTGGAATTTGATGAACACAACTGCAGAAGATCTCGATATAATTGATCATGGTACCAGTAATATTTCAGCTTTGGTGGATGAAGCTTCATCGAATAGGTACTTGGAGTTGCTTGTTTTCGTGAACTTTGCAGTACTTTCATCCCAAACTGTTCTCAAATATTATGAAGTCAACTCTGCTGACACTGTCTTGTTCTCCCATAATTCCAGTTCTCGGAATATTTTTCAGGTGACATTTCCTTTTGATATCTGTATAGTTCCTTTTTCTTCTTAAAGATTTTTTTGAAAGATAAATGTGCACATCGTTTACCTTTTTGTGGCATGAATCTCCCATCATGCATCACTAAAAGCTTCCTAAGCTTTTACTGAGATGAGAGTCATGATCCTTTGATTTCTTCCAGACTTCCATTATCGTTGTCATCTTTTTCTATCACGGTTTATACTAATTTAATAAGTTTTGTTGTTGTGCTTCACTGATATGATTTTTGGATTTATTTTCTGCATAAATCTTGCTTTTACCTGGCTTCATCTGATATGCCTATTGGCATGCCATGCATCTGCTTGGCCGAAGGTAACCCTCTTTTGAGTATAAATAAATACTATGAATAAGAGATCGACATCATAGTTAGCAACACTTACATGTTGTACCATATGATAACCTATTGTCGCTAGAATTTGGCATTTTGAGTTCATTCTTCCCTAGAAATATCCATTCCTTTGAATTAGTCTTGCTGCAGTAAAAGGATATTTTAACCTATGAACTTGAGATTCTTTCCATTCCCCTAAAAAGAAGTCATCATACATAAGTGATCACGTTTTCCTGACGTTTGTACTTTGCATTGCTTATTAATTCTTTAAGATTCATTTGTAGGATGGTCAAGCAAGTAAGTAGCACTCCACCTGAGTCATGCCAGATAAGTCCAAACACGTGTTTTCAGTAGCACTTTCCCAGATTGGTTAAGGAGGTTTCTTTTGCCCTTCCCCTGATGTCTTTTGTCTTTGTTCGTCCTTTTCCAACCAGCATTTCTTCTATCTGAGTAAGCCATCGCAATACCAAATAGTATAATGATGGTCTCAAATTCTGTTTTCTGTGTATTGAACCACTGTTTCTGTTTACTAAGTCACAAATTTTTGAAATTTTAAATATCTCTTTTTAAACCAAAAACACCTTTCTCTAATTCACTTTTGCCATTTCCTATAAAAAAAACTGTCAATCAAACACATTATTCACTTTAGTGAACAAGATTATTGAATGGTGAAATTTGTAAATTATTTTTTATAGGGTGTAAAGTGTAAAAATGTGCTTTTGGAGTGTAAAATGTATTTTGATATTACAATCTACTCAAACAATGGAACGGATAAAGAGAGTGAGTAGAGGAGAAACTATTTTAAGCATTCAGAAAAGGGCTATTCTTTTCTGCCACCATCTACATGATTTGAATCAAGAGGACTGGGAGAATTTTTTGTGTAAATACTCTAAATACTAGTAATATGTTGAGATCAATCCACTAGAGTAACAAGTTCTCCTTTTGCATTTATTTTTGTGCAATATGCTTGACAATGTCGGAAGGTTTTTTTACAATGGTACACATCACATACGCAATAGCTATCTTACATTACCTCGTTGCAGTAATAGAACATCTTTATAGTGTATATACTAGGAATCTGGAATTATGCACTTATCCCTTTTTATTTTTGCCCATAATTATGTGTGCCTCTTCCTTCTGATGGTGGCGTCCTAATGTTGATTTTTATGTGATAAAAGTGTTTCGAGGTTCCTATTGACCTTGTCATCGACCACTCTGTTCAGAATATGCTGTGAAGACCAAAAGAAACAAAGAGAGATTCACTTTTTAAATGGGGATCTCTAAATTCTCAAGTCCTTATTTTAGACCCTGAAGTGTGAGTGCAAATAGTTTCTGCTGGAATATTCTGTTTTGAGTCACTGGCAGTCATTGATTTTATAGTACGGAGGTGGGATTCGTAGGAGGTGGGATTCATAGGAGGAGCTCATCTATTCATATCTATTCATATCACTGAGGATTGTAATTTCCCACGTTATGTTCTCGTATTTGGTTGTATTTCTTTTCTATTTTATCTTATTTCGGTTTCAGTTGTTGTTTAATGATATGTGCCTTCATGTCATAGGGTGTGGCAGTTTGGACCTGCTTCCGGCTTAATGCATGTTGAAGGGAAATGAATGTGTAAGCTTTGAGTTAAGCTAGCTAAACAGTTTTACTTTTGTTATTCTCATATGCTTTTTTTCTCTTGTGAATTCAGGCTTTTATATAGATATAAAATCAACTTATACGAGAGTGTGCAAAATCATCAACACAAAACAAACAATGTGAGTATTCACAGAGAACAGTTTGGGGCATGAACCTGTATGTAATGAGGTAGTTATTGTTACCCTTCTATTCACTTACAAAAATACTCTATTGGAAAGAAAATATTTTATGGCAGATGTAAAAAATTTGTGCTACCTTTGCTTTGGTCCAGCTTCATGTTTTTTTTTTTTAATTGACAAATTTCATTAAGACATAACAACAATCGAATCCTCCTGGACTTCCATTGTGATTATCATCTTTTTCTATTATGATTTCTCTTATTTTAACAAGTTTTGTTGTGCTTTACTGATGTGATTTTTGGATTTATGTTCTGTGCATAAATCTTGCTTTATCCAGGCTTCATCGCATATGCCTATTGGAATGTGCCATGCATCTGGACGGCCAAAGATAACCCTCTTTTGAGCATAAATACGATGATAAGAGATTGAATACTAATGAATTGATGTCATATAGCTAGCAACTCTTACGTGTTGTACCATGTGATAACCTAAGATTGTTGCAAGAATTTGGCATTTAGAGTTCATACTTCCATAGAAAATATTAATATCCATTCCTTTGAATTAGTTTCACATTTCTAAAAGAATATTTGGCCTATGAACTAAGATTCTTTTCTTTCATTCTCTCAAAATGAAGTCATCATACATGAATGATCAAGTTTTCCTGATGTGTTTGTGCTTTGCATTGCTTATTAATTTTTTTTATATTCATTTGTATGATGAAAAAGCTAGTTTTGTGGTGGCATTAATAGTGATTGTATCTTAATATCTATATTTTAGTTGAATAGAAACTATGCTAAAATCTTGGCTGTTCTAATAGGTACAAAGCAGAGACTTTGTGATATTGGTCTATGTGTGAATTTGATGGATAAATTTAGGTGGGGTCCGGCTTTTGAAGTCATACGGTCATGATGCTTGAGACTATCTGAACCAAGTACCTCCGAGTCACTTGACGTACACACATTGCTCGGTTCATCAAACTTTGAACGGTAGTAACAGTGATGGTTTCACTCTATGATTCCCCTCTTAATCAACTACATGGCTTGATATGTTATACTCAATTCTTTCCTTTTCATTTGCCAGTTATTTATTTTTGCCTTCTTTAGTGATTTTAAGCCTTAACATTTACTTGCAATATAGTGTTTGGAGTAACAAGTGTCAGTTTGCTAAGTTGAGAATTCAGCATGTATGGCATCGTGGGGAGAGTCATGCTCTGTCGATAAGTTTTCCAAAACCATATAGTCCTTTATTCAAGCCCTTTCTGCTTATTTCATGATCAGGTTTGTTGATTCTATGTTTCCATAATTATTGTTCAAGTGTTCAATTAGCTCTGGCATTTCTAACTCTCTATTTTGTTCACATGCTTGTATATTGAGTTTTAAGTTTTTACCTTTGAAATAGCTTGGTTAAATACATTTTTGTTGCTCTCTGCCACTCCGTCATATGCCGTATTTTCTTTATGGGGACAATCAAAGTATGAACATATATCATAAAATAGTATTTGTGTTTTATTTTTTGTGTCATGTGAATCTGAGTTCCTAACAACAGTCTGCCTATTAAAATAATTTTTTTGTGCCGGCTTTGGTTTAGCTTCATGCTTTAGTTAATTGACAAATTTCAAAAAACATAACACCAATAAAATCTCATGGACTTCCATTGCCATTGTCATTTTTTTCTATCATGATTTATATTGTTTTAATAGGCTTTGTTGTTGTGCTTTACTGACGTGATATTTGGATTTATATCCGTACATAAATCTTGCTTTTTCCTGGCTTCATATGATATATGCCTATTGGCATGCCATGCCATTGGTAACACTCTTTGAGTATAAATACTATGAGTAAGAGATTGACATCGTAGCTAGCAACACTTACGTTCTGTACCATATGATAACCTATGATCGTCACTAGAATTTGGCATTTTGAGTTCATACTTCCATACAAAATTTTAATATTTATTCCTTTGAATTAGCTTCACACCTATAAAAAGATATTTTAGCCTATGAACTTGAGATTCTTTTCGTCCCTTTAAAAAGAAGTCATCATACATGAATGATCAAGTTTTCCCGATGTTTGTACTTTGTGTTGCTTATTAATTCTTTTAAGAATAATTTGTAGGATGAACAAGCAGGTTTTGTGGTGGCATTCATAGTGATTGCATCTTAATATGCTTATTTATGTTTAGCTGATGCCTATGCTATGATCTTGGCTGTTAATAGGTATAACGCTAATGCTTTGTGATATGATCTATTCTCTCATTTTCATTTCCTAGTCATTTATCTTTGCCTTCTTTATTGATTTAAAGCCTTGGCATTTACTTATACAGTCTTTGTTTGGAGTAACAAGTGCTAGTTTGCTATAAGTTGAGAATTCAGCAGGTAAGACATCATCGAAGGGAGTCATAATCTGTGGATAAGTTTCCCAAAACCATTTAAATTCTTATTCAAGCCTTTTCTGATTATATCAGGATCAGGTTTGTTGATTCTATGTTTCTCTTATGTTCAGTTATTTAAAGTTCTAATTTTTGAAATAGCCTGGTCAATATTTTTTTTTTTGCTCTCTGCAACTCTGTCATATTCCGTTACCCCCATCATTATCTTTACCGTGGGATATACTAACCAAATGGGAAACTACTTACTAACAAGCCTTATTCCAGCAGGATAAAGATGATCCTAAAATAATTAAAATATCCTAAATCTCATAGCACAATTCATGTTTTCCTACATAATAACTTTTCTGCTGGCGCATGTAAGTTTCATTCTTATTAAATTATTGTTCATTGATTACTTTTTTAAACTTTGCATCTAAGGTTAAAGGAGAACTGTACAAGCTTGCAATAGAAGCTGGTGGCTATCACATTCCCTTATCACAGGAACGGAGAACTTGTAAGCTGCAAATATCGACATATTACCAACATTTTTGGCGGGTACTTTAAAATATTATTTCTTGTGTGACCGAATTTTAGTCATTCAATCAAAATCTCAGCTCTTTCATAATCTCTAACCACTCATCTATTCTCTTCTCTTACCTTGGTCACAATAGACAAATTAGTGTTTATTTTCTTGAAGTTTATGTTCTCTCAAAAATACATAATGGGGGCGAGGAAGAAATTGTAGAGTTAAAAAACCACAATTTGTTTGGAGCACAAAAGTGTTTTTTTATCTGTGACATGGTCCTTATTTTATTCTGGATCTTGCTGCTTTTTGGTGTTCACTCCAGGCATACATTGACTGGGGATAGTTCTAACTTCTAAGTTGAAATGAAAACATGAGAGGATGCAACCAAAAATTGGAAAAACGAACATTGACTATCAGGATATTAGTAATTTTAAGTTGCTATTTCAAGTATGTGTGGTGCCCTATACTCCTATCATTTTCTTTTATGTTTCGGCCTCTTGGTTTTATGCAATAGCTTTCTGTTTCAAACTTTTATAAGTCCTCCATGATGCCTTCTTCACTAAGCCTAGATTGACAACACTTGGTGAAATGTTTTATGAGCTGAAGGAACTTAAGGTATGCTGTTCACTATATATATTTATGAGAAAAATCACTGCTTAGGTTATTACTTTTTGGTAAATAACACTTGATTTTGTTGAACTAAGTTTTACTCATTATTATGTGGTGGCATTTGCAGTGATTGTATCTTATTATGCTTATTTTCTGGTGGTTTTCATAGTGATTGTGTCTAATATGCTTATTTTGTGGTGAGATGAAGTCTATGCTACCGTCTTTGACTGATATTGGTGGATCACGATTCAATAACAGTAACCAAATTCCGAATACTAGAATACTCTAGCCGTTTTCCCAGTTCCTTTTCAAAATCCAAAATCCATAAAAACTGAAAAACAAAGTTCCTTTGCCCTAATAACAAAACTGTCCATCTAAGACTCCTTGTTCAACAAGGAAACCTCGAAATAAAAGGAAATAAACATCGTAATAAAATAAATGACTAAATAAGCAACTAAATAACGAAATAATTAATTCAGCGGCCCGCGTCTCGTATAGACTCACCACGGTCCGTGTTCCCTCGTCCCCCGAACCCTCGGTTCTACAGGAACCGTAACTTGCCCCACATCAACTCCCTCGCTCTCCAGAACAGCCTTGTCCTCAAGGCGAAAATAAGGAAACTGCTGCTGAAATTCCTTGGCGTCGATCCATGTTGCATCTTCTATCGGTTTACTGTGCCATTCCACCAAACATTCGCGAATGTTAGTCTCCCCTTCCCTACGATTTCTCCACTGCAGCACCCTTAGGGGTTCAAATAACCCCGACTCACTCATTTCCAAAGTAGGAGGAAGCTCTGACTCGACCGGGTGCTCCCCCAAAGCTCGTTTCAGTTGCGAGACATGAAATACAGGATGAATGCGGCTCGTTTCCGGTAAACACAGCTCATATGCGACAGCCCCTACCCGACGAATCACTTCATACGGCCCGAAATACTTGGCCGACAGTTTCGAGAAGGCACGAGAGGCCATGGATATTTGTCGGTACGGTCGTACCTTTAAGAAAACCCTATCCCCAACTTGAAACTCTACGGCGCGTCGATGCTTATTCGCGTAACGAGACATTTGTTCCCGTGCACGTACCAAGTTCCCCTTCAACTGCTGCAAAATCACATCACGACTCATAAGAGTCTCCGCCACTGCTTCTACCCGGCACTCATCAGGCAGATAGCGGTGAATCGTAGGTGGTTTCCGCCCATAAACCACCTCGAAAGGTGTAAGTTTGGCTGCCGTTTGGAAAGATGTGTTATACCAGTACTCCGCCCAGCTCAACCAACCAGCCCACTTGCGAGGTTGCTCCGAAGTAAAGCAACGAAGATACGCCTCCAAAATTCGATTAAGTACCTCAGTTTGCCCGTCGGTCTCGGGGTGATAGGCTGTGCTATATTTAAGTTTCGTTCCGTGCGACTTGAACAACTCCCTCCAAAACGTACTCAAGAAAAGAGGATCGCGATCACTAACGATCGTCCTCGGTATTCCATGCAAGCGGACGATCTCCCGTACGAACACGTCGGCCACGCTCTTAGCGCTGATCGGAGCACGTAACGCAATGAAGTGACCATACTTTGAGAGGCGATCAACCACCACGAGTATGCTAGAGAATCCTAACGACTTGGGTAGGCCTGTGATAAAATCCATAGACAAATCCTCCCAGATCACGTCGGGAATTGGTAAGGGCTGCAATAACCCAGCCGGTGATTGTGCGTCGTACTTGGATTTTTGGCAAGTAAAACACGCAGCCACGTAATCCCGTACTCGCCGATACATGCCACGCCAATACACGCTAGCCGCCAACCGACGATACGTTCGCAGAACGCCGGCGTGTCCTCCCGTCGGGGTATCATGGAATTCATGTAATAGTTTCGGAATCCACGGCGACTCCACGGGTAAAACCAAACGACCTTTGTAAAACAGCCGGCCAGCCACCACCGTATACCCCGGGTTACTGTCCGAATCTTTCTCCACGGCCTCAATAATCTCACGGAGTAAGACGTCGCCTCGTTGCTCCTCGAGTATACTCGCCATATCAGCCCAATCTGGCCCACTAACCACAGCTAACTCGCCAACCTCGCCGTCCCTACGGGATAAGGCATCCGCCGCGAGATTAGAAACTCCCGATTTGTACGTTATTTCAAAGTCATAACCGAGAAGCTTTGCCACCCAATTCTGCTGAGATGGGGTGGCGATCTTTTGATTTAACAAGTGCTTAAGGCTGTGATGATCTGTACGAACGACAAACTTTCGGCCAATTAAATAAGGTCGCCAGTGTTGAATTGCTAAGACAAGTCCCATCAATTCCCTTTCATACGCAGATTTCGAGCAAGAGGCATCGGATAGGGCCTTGCTGAAATACGCAATGGGGCGTCGGTTTTGCATGAGGACCGCCCCCACCCCCGTGCCGGAGGCGTCACACTCTCAATCACAAAGGGTTCCGAGAAGTCCGGCATGGCGAGAACCGGAGCCGAAGTCAACGCGGTCTTGAGAGCTAAGAACGCCGTGTTCGCAGCTTCGGTCCACACAATATGTTTCGGGCTGTCTTTCTTCAACAGCTGGGTTAGCGGCCTAGCAATCAGCCCGTACCCCTCGACAAACCGACGATAATACCCCGTTAAACCCAAGAAACCCCGTACATCCTTAACGGTTTTTGGAACTGGCCAGTTCGTAACCGCTGTTACTTTGCTCGGATCCATCGATACCCCGGAAGCTGAAATTATGTGACCCAAATACTCCACTTTCGGTTTTGCGAATGCGCACTTCTTTTGATTCGCGACTAACTTGTGATCACGGAGAATGCTTAATACCTGCGAGAGATGGTTAACATGCTCCAAAGGGGAGCGACTGTAAACCAAGATATCGTCGAAAAATACTAGGACAAACTTACGTAATAGGGGCCGAAATAAATCGTTCATGGTTGCTTGAAACGTGGCTGGTGCGTTAGACAATCCAAAGGGCATGACAAGAAACTCATAGTGGCCACTATGCGTACGAAAAGCAGTCTTATGCACGTCCGATGCTCTAACGCGAATCTGATGGTACCTGGATCTCAGATCGATTTTAGAGAAAACTGTCGCCCCCGCTAACTCATCCAACATCTCCTGGATGACCGGAATAGGATACTTATCTGGTATAGTAGCCTTGTTGAGTTCCCGATAATCCACACAAAATCGCCAACTTCCATCCTTCTTTTTCACGAGTAAAACCGGACTCGAAAAAGGGCTCGAGCTCGGTCGTATGATCCCCGTCGTCAACATATCTGATACTAATCTCTCGATCTCATCCTTCTGAGCATGACCGTATCTATACGGCCGTACGGAAATCGATCCTACCCCCGGAACCAACTCGATGCGATGATCCGATGCCCGTCGGGGGGGTAAGCCCACCGGGTCGCCAAAGACATCGGCAAATTGGTTCAATAATTGCTCGATCTTCCCGTCACTTTCCCCACTCGCGGTTAGCACCCAACAGCTGCTGGGTTCCAAAAGCACGGCACACAACTCAACTTCACGGGTATGCAATAACAACTTAAGGGAACTCTGGGAGCGGTCAGCAGATCCGTCACCCCAGAGCGTGATGGGGCTGCCCTCATGATCCAATTTCATGTATAATTTATTCCAATCAATCTTTACCTCCCCTAAAGAAGCGAGCCATGAGATTCCCAGTATCACATCCACCCCTCCCAGAGGAAAAACATAACAATCCATCGCAACAAGCATCGGCCCGAGATCGATCGACACTCTCGGGCACAATCCCGTTGCATCCGTACGCCGCCCATCGCCTAATTTCACCCCAAATCGATTTGTATGGTCAACCTCTAACCCCAAATCAGCCACAAGCTTAGTCGAAATAAAGTTGTGACTAGCTCCACTGTCAACTAGTATCGTGACGTCCCGCCCTTGCACCCGACCTCGCAAACGCATTGTACGAGGACCAGAGATGCCAACCGCTGAGCACATGGATAGTTCCACATCTCCCGTTTCGACCTCGCTCGCATCAATTGGTATATCCACCCCCGTCTCTGTCAGCTCAATCTCCTCTAATTCCAGAAGTGGAGCTTCATCATCCGCTACCAACAATACCCGTAATGATTTCATTGGGCAGTCATGCTGCGTCGGGTGATACGGGGCCTTGCAGCGAAAACATAACCCCTTCCGACGCAGCTCCTCGCGCTCCGTATCAGTTAGTCGACGAAACGGAGCTCGCACGGGAGTTGAAGGTGCAACTCCGGGTTTAGGGCTGCCGAAAACTCTCGACCCATTAGTCACTGCCGTGGCTGCCCTAGGCGGAGGAGCGGTATAGGTGGGGCGGTAGCCACCTTGGGTGCCCCGGGGCGGCTGCCAAGGTGGCCGAGGGTTCCCGCTCCCCTTGTTCTGAATTCGCAGTGCCGTCTCAATATTCCTAGCCATCTTCATTGCTGAATCGAGATCCACCGGATCCAAAACTCGAACTTGAACCCGAATTTCTTCCTTCAGCCCATGCATGAATAGGCCTAGGAAGTTGTCATCCGACAATGCGGGAAGTTGGTTCGCTAACTGAGTGAAGTGATTGATGTATGCCGCTACTTCACCGGTTTGTCGGGTGGCAGCCAAACGTTCATACACATTCCCATCGCACCGATCATCGAATCGTGAGATCAGTGCTTGCGCTAACTCCGGCCACTGAAATTGTGGCCGCTTTCGTTTATACCAGCGGAACCAATTTAGCGCAGCACCCTCCATAGCAACCATAGCCAGCGAAATTTTCCGCTCATCCTCACATGGATAGAGGTCGAAGTGCTGGTCCGCTCGGGCAAGCCAACCGAGCGGATCTCCCCCGTCAAACACGGGTAATGGGGGTGTTGGTGAGTTGATTTCAATTCCCGGGGCCACGACCGGCGCACCCGCCTCCTGTCGTAACCCATCAGGACAGAGTGCATGCTCCTCCGGGTTTGGCTGGAGTGTTACCCGAGTACCGGCCAGAGCCTTCACCATGTCCATCAGTTCAGAGATTCGCGAATCCATCCGATCCATCGCGCTTCTCCATAGTGATTGTTCCTCAGTCATAACACTCATATTTTCCTCCATCGATTTCCAAGAAACGTCCATTGTGGACATACGATTCTCCAGCGTGATCAATCGCGTATCCACCATCGTTGTCGGTTTGGATCCGGCAGGTCGGACCAGTTGGTGGATCACGATTCAATAACAGTAACCAAATTCCGAATACTAGAATACTCTAGCCGTTTTCCCAGTTCCTTTTCAAAATCCAAAATCCATAAAAACTGAAAAACAAAGTTCCTTTGCCCTAATAACAAAACTGTCCATCTAAGACTCCTTGTTCAACAAGGAAACCTCGAAATAAAAGGAAATAAACATCGTAATAAAATAAATGACTAAATAAGCAACTAAATAACGAAATAATTAATTCAGCGGCCCGCGTCTCGTATAGACTCGCCACGGTCCGTGTTCCCTCGTCCCCCGAACCCTCGGTTCTACAGGAACCGTAACTTGCCCCACATCAGATATAGGTAAAACCGTGAGACTTTGTGATATCTAGTTCTCTGTTCCAGTTACTTATTTGATGGATATTTTTCAGGTGGATTCGATTGTTGAATACATTCGATCATGATGCTTGAGACTATCTGAACAAAGTACCTCCAAATCACTTGCCATGCGCACATTGCTAGGTCATCAACAACCTCTTTAGTCGCAAAAAGCAAACTTTGGAAGGTAGTAAAGAGTGATGTTTTCCCTCTATGATTTTCCCCTCCTAAACAACTGCATGGCTTGATATAATCAATTATTTCCTTTTCATTTGCCGGGCATTTATCTTTTGCCTTTTTATTTGATTTAAAGCTGTGTCGTTTACTTGCTATATAATGTTTGAGTAACAGGTGCTAGTTTGTTAAGTTGAGAATTCAACAGGTACAACATCAAGGAAGAGAGTCATGCTCCGCGGATAGTTTTCCCAAAACCATATAGTTCCTTATTGAAGTCTTTTCTTCCTATTTCAGGGTCAGGTATGTTGATTCTAAGTTTCTATTATTATATAAGCGTTCAGTTTGCTCTGATAGTTGTAACTCTCTTTATGTGCTCATGCTTTCATATTTAGTTGTTTTAAATTTTAACCTTTGAAATAGCGTGGTTAAATACATTTTTGTTGCTCGCTGCAACTCCGTCATATGCCGGTATACCCCATTATCTTTACCTGCAATCTCTTATATTCCTCATTTTATTTAATTCATGTGACATTTTATTATGCCCTAATCTTGCTGCTTTTTGAGCTGAAGAAATTCAAGGCGTGATGTTCAGATGTTTATATGAGAAAAATCAATGTATAATCTGCTTAGGTTATTACTTCTTGGAAAAATACTTACTCTATAATTCATTGTTCAGGTCAACCTTGCTTTGGGTGAATTTTTCCATCTTCGAGGGGGAAGGGCCAGGGTCTTCAGAAGTTGATGTATCTACTATCTTTGAAATTAAGCAGAGGGTCTGTGAGAATTAATTACAGGTCTGTTTTCATATACACTATACAAAGAATAATAGTGATTTATCTAATTGATTTGGATATATAACAAAGATGCTCCTGTATGCCCTCTAATGTCGCCAAAACGTAACTTTAATTAAAAACTTGTGATTCTTCTGTTGAGTACATACTGTTTTCTTTTGTTATTTCTTTTGTGGATTCAGGAGAACTATTTGATTTGAGGATTATGCACAGCTACCAGTCGAGGATCCATTCTGGTGATGTTGTTCCTTGTACTTTCTTTACCTTAGAAGAATGAATATGCAGTAAAGAGTGGATAGCGTTTGATGTTTCCAAGCAATATAGGTTCCGGGTTTTCATGTTATTAAAAGCAACATTTTTTATGATAGCTTTTGTTCAAGATTGTTTCGATTTTGAAACGCATAAATAAGTTTTCCTTTAGTTTGTTCCACAGCTAACATATTTTTGGTTATGCACAGATTCAAGATGAGGGGCGTATCAAAGTAAGAAGCACCTTGACACCAGCAGAAGCTCAGTCGCATTGTCATCAAGCTTCAAGAAGCTAAATTCGTTTGTCAGCTATATTCCAGTAAATTCAAACGATGCTAAGGTCAGATTTTTTTTATATTTTCACTGGGTTTATTCTTATTTTATGTAATGGTCTAAGATTCCATTTATCCTTAGTTTCCAATATGTTTTTTGTTTTATTTTCGAGATGGTTTTTTTCCAATTTAAACATCGCTGAATTTCTTATAGTTCAAATATTGTTTTGGTCTTATATTTCGTTTCCTGTATTTTCTTTGTTATCGCCAAAATGTAACTACGAAACATCCACCTAATTTTTAATTAAAAACTACGAACTTTTTTCAATTTTATAGTTGCAGTTAATTAAAATGTATGCAGTAGCATTCACACTCTTTTGAGCCCATCTACTGTTCTTCTCATTGGTCTCCTTTTTCACTTGTGTTTTCCCAGTTTTTTTTTTCTGCTCTTTATTCGTTTTAATGTTTAAACTTCTGCAGCTTTATGAAGAAATTTGTTATTTTATTTAGTTCAACTCCTCCAAATTATTGTTCCCCATATTTTATGTGAAGGCATTTTGGTCACTGTTATGAACTTGGTATTTTATAACTCTGTAGTGCAATCTTTCGTTACTTAAATGTTTCTTTTCTCCTGCTAATGGAGAGTTGATCCGGTTCAGCTAAGTGCGTGGTCACATTGTGTTGTTTCTTACATGTCAACATTTACCTGCAATCTCTTCTATTCCCTCAGTTTATTTATCCCCTCGCATTATGCATTCCTGTGACATGGTCCTTATTTTATTATCCCCTAATCTTGCTGCTTTTTGGTGTTCATTCAAGGTATACATTGAGGAGGGTATGCATTTCTTTTCTATCCAAGTAAGACATTGTGATACCAAATAGTATGACCATGGTCTCAAACTCTGTTCCATGCATACTGAATTGCAAGTTTTCAACTATAACTCATTTTCAACCAAAAAAACACCTTTCTCTAATTGTCTTTTGCCTTTTCCTACAAAAAACCTATCAATCAACACATTAATTACTTATTGTGAGCAAAGTTATTAAATGGTGAAATTTGTAAATTATTTCACTGGTGGAAAGTGTCAAAAATGTGCTTTCGGAGAGTAAAATGTACTTTTTAACATTGCAATTAACTCGAACAATGGAATGGATAGAGAGAGTGAGCAGAGGGGAAACTATTTGAAGTATTACCCATTCTATATATATACGGTATACCCGTTCTCATACTTCCATAAGTGCACATCTCAACTTTTCTCTTTCTCTTACTTTGTTAGAGAACAAAAAGTTAGGTTTTATTATTTTTGAAGTATATGTACTCAATTTCCCAAAATGAATAAAGTCGCAGAATTTTGATCGACAGAAACTAGAATTGTTTTATGACTCTGTTTTATTATTACCAGTGATATGTATTAAATCTTTGATATCATAGAATTGAAGTGGTGGTGTTCCACCAGGCTTCGCCACCTCAAAACTTTGTAAGTCATATTCACTTAAACTTATATCCTAAACTTCTGTACTCAACTCCAATTGTAAAGTACTAACTCCAGGAGCACGAGGTTTTTGTTTGTTGTGTTGTGCAGGGATCTTAGTCACAATTACCTTAATGGTAGCAGCATACCTCTTCAGTGGGCTAAAATGAACTTGGTTGATGTGTCATTCTTCTAGTCCATTTCTTGACAAAATACATCTTTTTTCACTCATATTTTAAAATGCATTAATTATGTTGCTTCTATCCATAAAGTAATATATTGAACTAAGGAGAGTACTTTTGGTAAGAATTATGTTCTTTTATCATTCTTTCAAATTCTTGTTTTGTTTTGTTTCCTGGTATGTTATCATGGTCATTTTTGTTCTCAGATTTTTTAACATTTCAAAGTTGTGCAGATTTTGGGTTTTGGTGGCATCAAAAGGATGAGCGCTTTAACATTAAAGCACATATATTTAGCCTAACTTGTTATAACATATGGCTCATGTTGATTTGATCATGTTACTAGTAATATTTCAGCTTTGGGGGATAAAGATCCATTGAACGAGTTTGTTTGTTTTTGTGAACTTTAAATTTTGCACTACTTTCATCCTAAACTGTTGCAGTAAACTCTGCTGACACTGTCTTGTACCACCATAACCAACTAGAACGTCCGGGAATCCTTTTTTATTTTTTCTGGATGTTTCTATTTCTTTCTTTTTTCTTGAATTTTCAGGAAATTTAGAGATATTTTTAATTATTTTTCTCCTGGTTTCTTTTTCAATTTCTTATTTTCTCTGATTTTCCAAAACTTTTCTGGTTCTTTTTCCAGGTTTTATTGTCTTTCTGATTTATCCCCAGTTTTTGTTTTTTTTATTTCATGCATTTCGATTTTTTTAATTATGTTTTTTTTTCGATTTCTTTTTTTCTTGAATTTTCAGGAAATTTAGAGATATTTTTCTGTTATTTTTCTCCTGGTTTCTTCTTTATTTTTCAGTTTTTTTTTCTGGAGTTACTCTCTGATTTTCCAAACTTTTCTGCTTCTGTTTTCCAGATTTTACTATCTTTCAGATTGTTTTCCAGTTTTTCTTCTTTTATTTCTAATTTTTCTGATTCTATTGGTCCTTGGCTGATTTATTATCTAAATTTTGATTAGAATTTTGGATTTCCTGAACAGGACATCAAATTTATTTTATCTATATTTTAACTCGATGTTTTTCTGAATTTTGACCGAGACCCAATTTTTTCTAGAATTTAGTTTAAAATTAAATTGTTGAGGATTTTAATTGAATTTCTTTTTCTAGATTTTTGTTGAATGCCAAATCCTCCAAATTTTAAGATAGTGTTAAGTTATTTATATATTTGATTTTAAATAGTTTACTTTTAACCATAACTTATAAATATTAACGCTGGATGTTCTTATTATATATATATAATATGTTATATATATATATACGAGTTGGGGGGAGAGGCTCATTATTATAAATTTGCTAATGATTAGGAGTTATTCATCCGAAGAGGGCTGGAAAAGCACTAGTTTTGGTCTATAAAATTCTTTAGTTATATATATATATATATATATATATATATATATATATATATATATATATGTCTACGCATGTATAATAAGGGGTATAATTGAGTGGAACTCGAGTCGAATATGTTGAGGTTTTTAGGTTCAAGTTTGAGTTCAAACATGACGAGCCTAATTTTTAAAGTTCAAGCTCAAATTCACTAAAGACGAGTCGAGTTTAAACAAAAATTTAATTTATCTATTTTTTAGAAAGTATTTTTGTATAACTTATATCAGTTAGATATATATTATATAATATATGTCACAACAATATAATTTAATTAAATCAATTTATAGAAATACATATCACAACATATACAAATAGAAATATTATAATTTATTATTATATATTTTACATGTCATACAATAATTAAAATATTGTTTATGTATTATTAAAATATGTTTAAATAAAAATATAAGTATTAATTTTAAATTTTTGTGTATTTATAATCATATATAAAAATCAAAAATAATACTAATAAAAAGATTGGAAGTCAATTTGAAAGCTTATGAACAATTAGTTATAAGTAAACTCAATATCATGGGCCTCTTGAGGTTCCCAAATCTTATGCGGCACTAGATTAGTTCGCCCCGATTCTAGCTAGTCAGTCAGCCAAGTACTTGAGACCAGAGAGAATGCTTTTAGAACTTTTTAGAACTTAGATTAGATAGATAGATGATTTTCGTAACCAATAACTCTTTACTGAACTTAGAAACCTGGATACTTGGATATATACAACTCTATTTTTAGGACAGTCGAAATCATTCGGTGAAGAAGAAAAATGACTCTCCAACTTTTTAACCCTTCTTCACGTACATAAGTGAATCTTCAAATACAAAGAACATTCTAGCTAATGACTCTTTGAATATTAGATTTTTATGTACAAATTGTCTCGACAAGTCTAAATGTCAATTGGGTTGGACCTAAAGAGGTGGGCCGTGACATCAAGCTCGGCTCACGTGAAAGCTCAAGCTTGAGCCGAGCTCCAATCGAGCTGACTCATCCAACTTATGAGGCGGCTTGACTCACCTTACACCCCTAGTTATAATAATAAAAGTCTTATGCCTCAATCGGATGCCCATCTCTACTCCCAAAAAAATATTTTAGAGTAAAAAAAAACTACGAAAATCCATTTGTACGAAAGTCCAAACTACGAAAAAATATTTTAGAGTAAAAAATGCTCTCAAAATTACAGATAATTTGAAAGAAAATCTTGCAACAAATGAGTAAAATTGAATTTTACTATTCATGATTTGACAGTTAATACAAAAAATTAAATGTGTTACTCCGACTATTTTTCAAAGCCGAAAATTAAACTAATTACATATTCTAGTATAAAACAATGCAACATTTAAAATAAGATCCATTGTGACTATTTTTGGCGTCTAAATCAACGAGTTTGACTAAATACATTCAATTAAGATTATTTTTAAATATTAACCCAAACAAATTTCTCACAACAAAAAACATATCATATCAACCACAATCATTACCTATTTTTCTCTAAAAAAATCTCATCCAAACTCCTTTTTCAAATAATATTTTCTCATTTTTATCATGAAAATAAATTCTCAAATACGGAGTTGTCAACCAATCGGGGCCTTAGTTATTTGCTCTTTCAATTTCATTTCTCTTGGTGTATTGTGTCGAAAGTACATTAGACATTTTAAGAACTGAGAATACACGTTTATATTTCAGTCTATATTTTAGACACTCGATACACGTTAAATTTTCCATGTGATATAATGAGTAATCTAAACATGATAGCCTGGCATATATTTTTCATGGTTATTTTACATATAAAAAGGAAGGGAATATGATTTTTGTTTCTCAAGCTAGCCTTCTGTAGTTTTTACTTGTCAACTATTGATAACGTTAAATTCAACAAGTTATTGGTACTTGGTAGTTGAAAAGTATTAATTGAAGATATTTTTAGGAGATTTGTATTTTAGTATTTATGTTTTAAACGTGTACGAGTGTCTAAAATATAGACTGAAATATACATTTTGCCATCAATTTGGATGTAACTCAAATGTGCATCAATAAGATGGATACAGAAATTGATTTTTTTTTTAAAAAAAATTATATATATATATACTTTTTCTCACAAACAATGGATTTTGCAACTCCTTTAAAAAAATTGTCTAAAAATGTTATTTCAATGGATGTTCAGCTAAAAGCTCAGAGGTGATATTTTTTAGAATTTGCAAATAGTTCCTAAGAGTACAAATTAAACTTAATTACTTACAATTAGCTTTGTGGTAGATGGAAGAAAAACTATACCATATAAAATAAATTATCTTATGTATTATCTATCTCCAGTCAAGATATATATTAATTGTAATGAAAGAAGGTAAATTTAACAGCTCCTATATGTATTAATTGTATACGAAGATAATAATGTGCATTAGAAAGTAGAGGGGCTGGATCCTAAACTAATTTCAACTGTCAAAAGTTTGGTAGTCCTAAAATTTAATTATACAGTTATTATGTAAATACACTTCTATATAAAGGGCTCAAAATCTACTTCCTCAATGCTACATATACTAAAATTTACTCTAAAGATCAGAAAAAATGTTGAAAACTAACTCAACTCCTCAAACCCTAATTTCCATGCATAAGCCTTTCCTCACTGGTGTACCTAGTGTTGCTTTACTTGCAATAGCACAAAAAAATGCTATCTCAAGTGCGAAAAAATTGAAAAAAACTCGAGGACTTTGGTACGCCAGAACCGGTGTAAAAGCCGTATTGGCCTCCACTAAGAAGCCGAATAACGTTAAAGCAATCATCACCGTGCTTCGCACGGTGGGTGATGCCCTAACCCTTCTCAGCTTGAGCCAAGGGCTCGACAAGATAACCGACGTGCTTGGTAAAACTCTCCTTGTCGAGCTCGTTGCTGCTGAACTTGACCCTAGTAAGTTTATATATATATATATATATATGTGGGGTAATTACAGATTTCGTCTCTCAATAATATTCCAATCGCAGAATTAGTTCTTAATGTTATAAGCTCGACATTCAATTTACGAATTCTGAACAAATATAGTCCCTACCGTTAAACTTCCGTTAGATAACTAACGGGATGCGCGTTTTCATGAGAAAATTACACTTTTAGTCTTAAAAAGATAACGGTAGGGACTAAAAACGTTCAGATTTGACAAGTCAAAGGACTAAATAGGGCGGAATATGGAGGACCAAATCTGCGATTGGAGATAAGTTTGAGGACGAAAAATGAATTTTTTCCATATATATATATATATATATATATATATATATATATATATGTATATGTATATGTATATATTCCAATGTAACATTTCTTGGTGATAACTTGTCTATCTCTATTCAATTACAAATCAGTCCTTTTGACCATTATTGATAAGTTTTGTTTTTGACATGTTGTGAAAGAGTCTGGAGTGGAGAAAGCAACCATAAAATCATATGCTCATGAGACGGGCAAGGATGAAAATGAGGTATATTACGAGTCCTCATTTGAAATTCCTGAGGATTTTGGGGAGCTTGGTGCAATAATGATAGAGAATGAGCATCACGATGAAATATTCGTGAAGAACATAGTGCTTGATGGATTCTCGAATGGCTCAATTGATGTGGTTTGTAACTCATGGATTCATCCCAAAGTTGATAATTCATATAAGAGAATATTTTTCTCTAACAAGGTAATAAATAAGCCTCCAATTATTTCATGCCATTCACCTTGTTTTAAATTTTAGGATTTTAACTATGAAAAATAACATATAATTATATATCTTTTTTAAATGTTTCAATAAAATAAATGAGACAAGGACATAAATTGTTGAGGTAAAATAAATGAGAAGTACTTTTATATAGCACCTATAAATTATAGGTACTGTTACTACTACTTTTTATCTAACTAATAATATGTTTTTATCTAATCTACTTTTTAATGATAAAAATGTCAAAGAATAAATAATAAAATAAATTGTGCATATTTGAAATAATAAAATATTTATTTCAATTGGACTCTATAATAAGAAGTTTGGCATTATAACTCCATAATAAATTACCTATATAAAAATTTAATGAGCACGAGAATTTATTGAGTTCCTTTTCCAAGTGGTAAAACAATTGTGTATGATATTACAAATAAATACCATCAACAGGTGTAAGAACATACCTCATTACTATTATTTTTCACAAGTTCAAACAAAAATTTAAAAATACAAAATATCAATAATTAATCAATTTTTTATTTAATTTTTTTAATTCATACTAGTTTTAGCCTTTTAGGTTTTTGCATGGTGGCTGAGATGAAAGTCTATTATTAACTCAAAAAACAAAGTGTTGAAGTCTTTAAAAACACAATTTTTTTTAACAAATTCAAAGAATTCATGCTGCAGTCATACTTGCCATCACAAACACCGAGTGGGTTAAAAAAACACAGAGAAAACGAGCTCATAATTCTCCGAGGTGACGGCCAAGGTGAACGCAAGAAGGCCGACAGAATCTACGATTACGACGTCTACAATGATCTCGGAGATCCAGATTCCGCCGAAGATTCCGCACGTCCCGTTCTTGGTGGGCCCCATCATCCATATCCTCGCCGCTGCAGAACTGGCCGCCCTGCAACTGACAAAGGTCACAAGAATCTGCACGATTTCATTACAACATGTATATATATAGATATATACAGATTTGTCAATTAATTTGTGCATGTAAACTTGCAGATCCATTGTCAGAATCTAGGAGCTCTAGTATTTACGTGCCCAGAGACGAAGCATTTTCAGAAGTTAAACAGTTGACGTTCTCAGCAAAAACTGTTTATTCTGTGCTTCATGCATTAGTTCCATCGCTCGAGACAATCGTAGATGGGGAAAAGAGATTCCCTGATTTCAAAGCTATAGATTCCCTATTCGACGAAGGATTTGAGCTCGATGATACTCCGAGAACTGGGCTTTTAGGAAGTTTTATACCGAGGCTTGTGAAAGCTGTTTCGGATACAAAGCGCAATGTTCTTCGGTTTGAGACCCCTGAAATGATTGATAGTAATACTATATAATCTTTGCAACCAAATTTGTTTGTTTTTGGAAACATTGCATTGATGGTATACTTCGGTTTGAACTGTTTTTTTTTTCTTATTGCAGGAGATAAGTTTGCTTGGTTTAGCGATTCTGAATTTGCACGACAAACACTTGCAGGTGTCAATCCATGCTGCATCAAATTAGTCACGGTATGATCTCCAAGAACCTTGGAACTCAGAATGTCATTAAGGCGTGTTTGGATTGAGTGATTTGGATTTGGGGAGGGGATTTGGAGGAAGTATTTGAAATGACACCTAAAATAGAGTCATTTGAAATCCACCGTAGTTATGGAGAAAATTGCTCAAAGTGAATGTCGAGTGATTTGAAATCCTTTATAACTTGGATACATCCAAACGAACTTCATGGATTTGTTGACGAATTTGAAATCCATAGATTCCAAATCCTTCAATCCAAACACACCCTAAAAGAAAACTTTTGGAAAAATGCATTATATTGCTATATACTACTATATATGTCAAATTTGATCACAGGAATGGCCATTGAGAAGTAAACTTGACCCTGAGGTATATGGGCCTGCCGAATCAGCCATTACTAAGGAGCTTGTGGAACAAGAACTCAGAGGCTTTAATACAGTCGAGGAGGCAAGATCCTGACCATCTAAAGTTGATATATAACAATCTTTTTATCTGAAATTATGAACCCATTTCGGAATTTACGCAGGCAATCGAACAGAAGAAGCTTTTCATATTAGATTATCATGATGTGTTCTTACCTTATGTGAACAAGGTAAGAGATCTCGAGGGGACAACTCTGTACGGATCAAGAACATTGTTTTTCTTAACTTCTGATGGCATTTTGAGGCCCTTAGCCATTGAGCTCACTCGACCACCACTAGACGGTAAGAGCCAGTGGAGACAAGTATTCAAGCCGTGTTGGGACGCCACAGGCGTGTGGCTATGGAGGTTGGCTAAAGCTCATGTTCTTGCTCATGACTCTGGTTATCATGAGTTAATCAGTCACTGGTAAAAACCCATTTTCGATTATTCCATTTGTCACTTAGATAATGATGAAAAATTTAATCTTTTTCTTAATTTCTTCGGTTTTTTCAGGCTAAGAACTCATTGTTGCACAGAGCCTTACATAATCGCAACAAACAGGCAATTAAGTGCAATGCACCCTATCTACAGACTGTTGCATCCTCATCTACGATACACGATGGAGATTAATGCTTTGGCTCGTGAAGCCCTTATTAATGCAAATGGGATTATCGAAACCTCATTTTCCCCTGGAAAGTATTCAATGGAGATAAGCTCTGCTGCTTATGACCAGCTATGGCAATTCGACTTACAGGCACTTCCTGCAGATTTGATCAGCAGGTAAAGATGTCTGAAAAGAATCTTAGTGAATCTTATGTCCTAAAGTAAAAAGATTCATTTTTCTATTTGCCTGTGTCAGAGGAATGGCTGTTGAAGATTCATCTGCGGTTCATGGACTTAAGCTAACAATCGAAGACTACCCTTATGCAAACGACGGTTTGCTTATCTGGGATGCTATCGAAAAATGGGTCACAGATTATGTCAGTTTTTATTACACAGAATCAAACCTCATAGAATCTGACAACGAGCTCCAACAATGGTGGACAGAAATTCGAACAGTGGGCCATGCAGACAAGAAGAACGAACCATGGTGGCCAAAGCTAAAAACTCCAAAAGACTTAATCGGGATTTTAACAACTATCATATGGGTAGCTTCATGTCACCATGCTGCTGTGAATTTCAGCCAATTCGATTTCGGTGGGTATTTCCCAAACAGGCCCTCGATTGCTAGAACACAAATGATTACCGAAAACCCAAACGACGAAAAAATGGCAATGTTTTTGAAAAAACCCGAGGAATTTTTGCTGGAATGTTTTCCTTCACAGCTTCAAGCAACTACAGTTATGGCTGTTTTAGATGTTCTATCAAATCATTCTCCTGATGAGGAGTATATTGGGGATCAAATTCAACCAAGCTGGGCTGAAAATAAGATCGTAAAAGCTGCATTTGAAAGGTTTAATGGCAGATTGAAGGAAATCGAAGGAATTATTGATTATCGAAATGAAGATAAAACTCTGATGAATAGAACAGGAGCTGGAGTTGTACCTTACGGGTTTTTAAAGCCGTTTTCAGAACCTGGTGTGACAGGGAAAGGTGTACCTAATAGTATATCGATTTAGTCATCATATTGTATTGCAAGAATTTCAATAAAACAGATATGTTTTTTGGTTTTAAATACTTATAACAGATTACATAGAAAACAATAATTAGTGTTGTAAAAACTTCTTAAACCATTTAGATGAGAGTTTTGGGTATCGTTTAAGCCCGTTTTCATAGTCGATGTAATTTAGACCGAAACGAAGACTATAACCAGAGCTCCATTCGAAATTGTCTGTCAAAGCCCAGGCGAAAAAACCCTTCACATCGACGCCTTTCCTGGATTAAATTAAGACAGTAATTAATATAAACTTTATTTTATAAATGTTTAAAATACAAATGGAGAGTAAAATATGAACATTACTTGATTGCTTTTTGGACAAAAGAAAGATGTTTGAAATAGTACTCTATCCTCATGTTGTCTTTAAGAGCTTCATGAAGGGATAATGTGGAGTTGTTTATCTCATCAATCCCTGTCATTTTTATCAACTCATTATCAGTTCAAATGGGATTAAAAGTGTATGGGTTTTGTGTAGGTTTTTTACCGTTCTCAGTGATGTATATAGTCGGATTTTTGTAAGTTTTCTTGACGTATAACAAGATATCTCGTATCCCTTTTGGGTAAACGTAAAGCCAATTCGAAGCACCCTGTAAATCATGCAATAACCATAAATCTCTTTAAAACCAGAGTAAAAACGATAAAGAATACTAAAAATAATCGTCTTAAAATATTTTCATATGTTTATTCTCAAAAGTAGTGGATTAAATACTTTTGTTTTAGAAAACCATAATTTTCGTAAAACTAATATTTACGGAGAAATGGAGAAGTACCTTTGGGCCGATTGGAACCCCATCTCGTTCAGCTAACCAAGTCAAAATTAAGTCAAAATTAATGTAAAACGTAACGTGATAATCAATATTTCATGAAATTTAGAGATATCACATTTTAACTTACGAGTAATTTGTGTTTGAGAATCGGTTAAGTAGCTGGGATTAGAAGAAGAATTGTGCATGGGAACATGTCTCACGTAGTAAGTTGTGTAGTAATTCAAACCTATGAAATCAAATGAGCCTTTCACAATTTCACTTTCTTCCTTTGAAAATTGTGGAATTCTGTCCTTAACACGAAATTTCATCGAATTTGGATAATCACCCTTAGTCAACGGGTCCATATACCTTTTTACACATAAATAAATCAAAAATTAGTTCAAACGAGTTTTAAAAAGTTCTAATTTTTTAAAGATCCTAAGAATCACAATACTCACCAACCAAAACTAAAGTCGAGAGCCCGCCTTGCAGCCTCATGGTCGTTACTCTCCTTCGAGTAAGGAACCATCCATCGTGCTACCAGTGTAATACCCATTTTACCCTTTTGTGATTTCTACATAAATAAATAATTGTGATTGTCAGAAAATTAAAAAAATGACAAAAAAAGTTTTTAAAATCACAATTTAATACCTGATATTTCTCTTTATATAACTTAAACGCGGCCCCATGGGCAAGAAGTTGGTGGTGCGCCACCAAATATGGTTCGATTCCTGAATCTCCGGTGGTGCAATTTAAATTTTGCCACGAGGAACATCTACCAGGTGCAAATTCACCTGTAACATAACCACATGTTATAAAAGTATATGGCTCGTTGAAGCTGATCCAATGCTTCACCCTATCCCCGAATCTTCTAAAGCATAATTCTGCATAACTAACAAAATCATTCCTGTAAAATAAATAAAATTAAACGCGTCAAATAACTAAATAATATAAATCTGAATAGTGCATTTTGATTGGATTATAGAAAAAAAAAATATAATGTGTACATACACAATTTGGGGACTTAAAAAGCCTCCATATTGATCTTCTAGGACTTGGGGAAGATCCCAGTGAAAAAGAGTTACATAAGGTTCTATACCTGCACATTTAATTGATAATTAATAATTAATTATAATAAAGTTTAGGTTTATTAATATTTAATAATAATTAGTGCTAAACTCAACATTAATTAAAGATTAACAAACCTTTCTTAAGGAGTTCATTAATTAGGTTGTTGTAATACTGAATTCCTTCTTCATTCACGCCTCCACTAAGTTTTCCATCTGAAATATATTGAAATTTTAACACAATAATTAATCTTCATTGAATATAAAATATTATTATTAAATGTGAAGAATATAATTTAAATGGACTTTGAAGGGCTTTATTACGTGGTAATAATCTTGACCATGAAATGGAAAATCTGTAAGCATCTAAGCCCATTTTCTTCATGATATTGATATCTCCCTACAACATAAATTTTTAGAGGAATTTTTTATTTAAATTATATTAAGAACTTTAGTGTATAAAATAAGAATTCAAATAAATTTATTAAATTTGTTTGTACCTTGTAATGGTGATAGCTATCAGTAGCTATGTTGCCACTGGTATGGTCTTTTATCTTTTCTGGAATTAAGTAACCCAATTTTTTATTTAATTAATAGAATATTTTTATGTTATTTTTATTAATAGAATATTAGTTCAAATAATATAATTTTGAAATTATATTTAAATTAATGGGAAAAACCAGGGTGGTTAAGTGTAAAAGTATCCCAAATATTAGGTCCCTTGCCATCTTCATTAGCAGCACCTTCAATCTGTGAAATTAAAAAATATTATAAATTGTTTATTGAAAAATTTACTATAGGAAAAACAGTGATATTAAATTGATAAAAAATTATCGGATAATAGGAGAATTAATTTCGATAATTTACCTGATACGCAGATGATGATGCCCCGAACACGAACCCATGGGGAAAATTAGTACGATTAAACGATCTTATGCGATAATTTGACGTTAGAGCAAAAGTAAAACAAATATCTGAGACGGTAATTAAGAAATTTATAAATAAATAACGAAAGATTTTCATAATTTGAATTGATAATTAGAAATTTAATCCTTGCTCAGTTTAATATAAGTGTAAGGAGAAAATTTCATGCATATTATACTATGCTCAAACACGGTTAATTGTGCATGGTCTATCTACCCTACTATCTAATTTAATCTAATTTTAATATAGTCGTGTAATTAACAAAATTATTTTTTATTAAACATAATAATCAATAACTGAATTTATTAAATAAAAGAAGCCATCTACATCTACTCATAAGAAACTATTTAGTAGTAGGAGTTCATTATTATATTATGTTCTTTCTAATAGTAAGACTCTAATTATATCAATAGAAAAATAAGTTTTAATATTATATATATAAAGATTCTTAAAGCATTAATAAATTGGTTTATCCAAATAACGTAATTTACAAATTATTACACAAATTATTACACAAGAACGACATTTACTCAGTGCACACCCATAATCTAAATTGATTTTACTTTTTGTGTAAATTACAGCTATTACGCAAGATCGAGATTTACCACAGCGTATTACTCAAAGGCATCAACTTATGAAACAATAGAAGCAACAATGATCATACTAGATTCACAAGAAAACAAAGAACTTGTTAAGAAACAAATGTAAGAAAATAACCTGAAAATCAAGAAATTATCAATGTCATTACACAACAATTATAATGTCTCATGCTGTGACTTACTCTATAAATCACAAAATCAGCCAGAAAAAATTTCCCACAACAGAAAAAAAAAATTGCATCAAATTAGGATCAATAATCGAAGAACAGAATAAGCGATGAATAAGATCTCACTTCCATTATCACCGAAAAAGCTTCACTTCAGTTGCATTCAAGAACTGCCTCAGCAGCTCTATGAGGCTTATTCTTTCGCCTACTACTACTAAGTCTAAAACCGTTTGATTTTTTCGACTCATCAATGCTAGATTTAGTTGTTTCATTCCCATTTTCCTCGACTTTGGCTTTAATTTGGGCACTCGTTTTTCGTTTTTTCCCATTTGTTGTTAGGCCATTTGATTCTTCACTATCTTCATCTTGGAGTTTTTGAGAATCTTCATTTTCTATATCGTATTTGAGAGGCTTTTGTGGTCGACCCCTTCTCTTTTGAGCCGGGATTTTTTCTTCTTCGCCACTCCCGGTATCGTCTTGGTTATTCATGGATAGCTTTTTTCCTTTTGATCTACCTCGACCCATTATCCTCAGACCTGGAAATGTTATGCAGATTTTTGTGAAACAAAACATCATAAACACCTAAGTTGTAAGAAAAACAATAATAATCATTTCCATTCAGAATACACTATGATATCGATTAGCATAAGAAATCTATAATTCTTGGCTAGCAAGGAAATTGACAAAATTATACTTGTAATGCAGCAGCTTTTGGGCTCAAACTTCATTCAACTAGGTAAGAAAAAGTATTGAGCAAACTAAACACCAGATAAGATTTGTGCATTTATCTATGCCAACTAAAACTTTTCATTATAAGTAGTGAACTTTCAGAATATCATCAAAATTAATGTTACTCCACAAGACAATATCATCTATTGAAAACGTGGATTGAATAAGCT
Source organism: Verbascum thapsus (assembly GCA_963669365.1). Lineage (NCBI taxonomy): Eukaryota > Viridiplantae > Streptophyta > Magnoliopsida > Lamiales > Scrophulariaceae > Verbascum > Verbascum thapsus. Next base: position 12,595,173 of record OY770118.1, read on the forward strand.
AAATCTGGTTAATACACATCATATGGTTCTTGATTTGAAGCATCTACGACAATTAGTGAAACAATTTGCTTTTGAACACACAACAATAAAGGATCTTAAATCGTTGAGAAAGAAAAGCCTATTAAACACAACATACAAGTATTGACTCTAGAGACAAAACTTAGGACTCCAAAAGGTCAAAACTTGTACCAATACCTGATCCAGAATCTCTATCATAATCGGATACCCATTCATGTAAATTAGTTGATTTAGCTATTTATATCAACACCCTTGAAAGAAATAGAGATAAACCTGTGGAATCAAGAAGAACACTAATTGATTTTACTTTTCATTGTCAAAATATACATGCAAAGCAAAAAGAACAATCTTTGGAAACTCAGAAACAATTTTGAAATAATCAAACAAATTGCAACACAGATCCATGGTCTACAGGAACTACAAATAGCCATAGGATTGAAGATTTGTAAATCCACTTCATTCAACAGCGCAAAAGCCCACTAAACACTTGAATGAAAGGGAAAAATGAGATGGAATTACAAAGAATTCATACTCACCATCAGAAGGGTCAATAGAAACAAATCTATTAAACTATGCGGGCAATAGATACTCCAAAACCACGACCAGAGTCCAGTTTAATGTTATAACTCTAAGATTTGGACAATATAGTGAAAAAAATGTTCAAGAAGTAGTGTGTTGTACTGAAAAAAAATTATTATATAATTATATCGGAAGATGAAAAGAACCCAGATCAAGAAACTTGAAAATAAGAAGATGAGAAGAATTTCCAAATAGATTTAAGGATTGAGAAGTTTATGAAAAGAAGCAAAACACATAAAAAGCTGAAAAAATGAAAGATAGCACACGAGAGAGAGATAAGCAGCGTTGAAGATATATTTGTTGATTGGGTTTTGCAGCTGTCGGACACGGCAAATGGGGTATGGGCTAAGATTCAGATATAGACATCATGTTATTTTTCAAAAATATTAAGACATGATTCGATTTTAAAAATACTTACATATGTGTATATATTAATAATTTAAACTATAGAAAATAATTTTTTGACTTTAATTTTAATATAATTTATTCGAGCATTTGTTGATCTTTCTAAAAAAAAATTACCCTTTTTTTGGTTTACCGATTCAGATATTAATCCCTCTTTTAAAGAACTAGAAAATATCACGTGCGTCGCACGTGGTTCGCACGTGAATCTTTTAATAATGAACTAAATTAAAATAAATTATTATTATTCTATCAAATGATTTCATAGTTATTAATTTATTACTATACTAAATAAATTGAATTCTTATTAATCATTTAAAACATTAAACATTTAAACTTGTTTTGAATAAACTTACAAAATTAGAATAAAATAAGTCATATTCAAAGATGAGCCAAATCTAATTGTTAATTTATATTTTTCTCTCAGTTTTTTTAACACCTTATATTTCAAAAATTATTTACATGTATGTTTGCAAAAATTATTTCTTTTATCACAAGTTTCTCAAAGTTTGAAATATAACATATTTTCAATCTAATTCATTTTCTTTCAAATTTATTATGTTCATGTATAGTTCTTATTAGTCAACATAAATTACATCACATTATTCCTCATAATTTCACATATCTCATCAACAATTTCATTATTAAATTATTATTTTTTCTCTTATTTGATACTTTAAATCACATAACCATCACAAAAATACAAAGCAATAACGTAAACATCGTTCACAAATATAATTACGCTTGATTTGATATATTTCACAAATCCTTGCAATTGAATATATATATATATATAACTCACATTTTTCAAATAATTTTCAAAGAAACTATTTGAATTCCTTTTACTAAATGATGTTCTACTATTGATAGATTTTTTTCTTAACCGACCATTATTATGGTTGTTTTATCTATTTTTAGACAACCTATTATGTTTACTTTATTGTAAAAGAAACTTTTGACCAAAAAATATTAGTATGTTGTATTAACATCATATTAAAATTTATCAGAGACATAATTCTTCTTCCTCATAGAAATCTAATTTTTTTCAATAATGTTTAATCTTCATTATCATTTTTCAAGATGACGATCGATATCATCATAATCATCAAACTTCATCCTTCTTGATGACACTCTCTCACACAATCTCTCTGATTTATCACCTACTCTTGTTGCCCCCCCTCAATCTTTCATTCCAAAGATGGTATGAGTACCCCTCTCTCCACTGTTGTTAATTCGAATGTCGCGTCTCTCTCATACGAACTCCAACCCTAAACTATATGCTAACCCTAACCCTAATTCCCCATCCCAGAGTCGCCAACATATATTACACATTTGACATCCTGATTCCAATCCTAACTCGTTGCCTAACCTCCCGACCAAGTCGGTGCCTCAAACTACAACCCTAGCCCTCTCATACTACAAATCCAAACACCAACTTGCTCTTCCCTATCTCGACGATGTACTACGCACAAAACCCTATTAAGTCAATCCATCATCGCAATTTCACATGCACACAAATCTTGTTGTCGCTCCATTTCTCCAAACCTTATCTTCTGCCCATCTTTCATGGAAATCCTAACTTGCATGCTATATATTTTCCACAACTTCCCACTCATCATTCACACCATAAACTCCTCCGTCTTCCGCCACACTCTCATCATAATCTCTCCTTAATGTTACCAAAATAAACTTAACCCAGACAACTATCTCTTGTAAAAATGTCATTTATACCTAATAATTCATAACCATAATTTACTTGGCTACGTGGATGGCTCAATTCCATATTACTCATCTCCCATCCTTAACTCATGTGGGGAATCTTTCCCTAATTTGGCATATAATGCATGGCTATGCATGGATATGTACGAATCAATTTTACTTTCACATTGGTGGTCTTCACACTCTAATACCTTATGTGATATTTATGTGTCAATTTCTTATCCAGTGTAGCTAAATTGCATATAATGTGATGCTAGTGGAATTATTGCTAAATGAACTTGACCACTACAAATCAAGACTCCACATAATTGAGTCCACATAATTTTTTCTATACTATGTATGGGTTGCAAGAATTTGATACTTGCAAATATGAGTCCAAAAAATTCAATTATTTTCATTATATTAGTGTTCTTAATTTTGTTCTACTATTTATTTATACAATGTCCTATTAATATAATTAATATAATGAAAGTCCTACTACTAAATAATTTTCTACTGTATCTATATATAATGTAATATATAAATATGTCCACAATAATATTATGTTCATCAAAAGTAAAAGACAACTAAATGTTTTGTTTATAGGCAGACATTATGAAAATTTAGGAATATAGTTTATTTCTTAAACAGTGTCTGTGTCTAACAACAAATATGTTTCTTTTCTTATGGAGATCATTTTTGCTATATAAATGATTTCTCATTACTCATTAGTATTAAAGAAAATTTATATAATAAATTCAACTATTATAATAACGACACCAATGTCTTTTTCCTTATAAACATTGTTTTTCTATATAAATAATTTCCCATTAGTATTAGAATTCTTCTATATAAATTCAATGATTATAAAAATGGTTGTATGAAAGTATTTTCACATAAGACGAAACAACTTTGTTTTCACATATTTACATAGAAGAGAGATATAATTATAATAATTATTATTATATTATTATCATTATTATATTATAGATTTTGTTTGTTTATGCCCACTTTGATTTTCTAAATATTCTTTAAATTTTAGCTAATATCTGTTTAAATAACCTTAGAATGACGTGTCTGCATATGAAACTTATTCAAATTGAACGGAGTTAATTCTTTTTATTGTTGTTTAGGAATATCATATAGGAATATTACATACATATGTATATCATTATTATTATATTTAGAATTTATTAGTTTTCTAATTTTATTAGGTATTTAAGGTAAAGTGACTTTTTAATAAATTAAATAGAGTGATGATACTAATAGGTTTCTAGTTCAAATTACTAAAAGAATTATAAAATCGAATAAGGGTATGTATGTCTTTTCATATAGGATGAAATAATTTTATAGTTTTAATTTAATTGATAATAATAATAAGAATTTATTTTATACATTTAATTCTTTAATTAATTTGATCATGTTTACTGTTGGTGGGATTTAATAATAATTTACTTTATACATTTAATTTTTTAATTTTAAATTTAATACATGTTTACGGCTGGTGGAATCCCAATTTACTGGTGGAATCCTAATAACAATAATAATAATAATTTACTTTATATTTTTAATTTTACTTTATACTTTAAATAAATTAGAGTCCTAATTAAATTGCATTTCTCATCAATAATTTAATTCAATGTTTACGGCGGATGGAATCATAATAACAATAATAATAATTTACTCTATAGATATTTAATTTTATTTTATACATTAAATAAATAGAGTCCTAATAAATTGTGTTTCTCATCAATATAAATTGGAGTTCTAATAATGCAGGTTACTTTATATATTTTATTTTATACATTAAATAAATTAGAGTCCTAATAAATTGTGTTTCTCATCAATATAAATTGGAGTCCTAATAATGTAGGAAACATAATTAAGGGATAAATGCAAATAACCCCCACGTGAAGGCTGAAAACCCCCTGTGAAAAGAATATAGGCTAAAAACCCTCTATGAAATTTTTAAACTGCATGAAACCCTCTGTGAAAAAAATATAGCATAAAACCCCCTTGTGAAATTTTCAAATTGCATGAAACCCCATGTGAAAAAAATATAACCTAAAAAGCCCTTGTAAAATTTTACCATTACGAAATATAACTACATTGAAAATTAATTGTTGGATAAAATTTAATTAATATCCTAAAATTTGATTATTAGTACTATTAATTAATTTGTAAATTTAAAAATTTTACAGGGTGTTTTTAGCCAATTTTTTTTTCACAGTGGTTTTTATGCAATTTAAAATTTTCATAGGGGGTTTTTAGCCTATATTTTTTTCACAGGGGGTTTTCAGCTAATAAAATATTTCACGTGGGGTTATTTGCATTTATCCCCATGATTAATAGTAAGGACGATTATATCTTTTCACATAGAACGAAACAATTTTGTTATTCACACATTTATAGGGTACATACATATGTATATCATGATTATTATATTTAGATTTTGTTCTAGGTTTTATTTATTAGTTTTCTAATTTATTAGGTATTTAAGGTAAAGTGACTTTTTAATAAATTATATAGAGTTATGATACTAATAGGTTTCTAGTTCAAATTACTAAAAGAATTATAAAATCGAATAAGTGTATGTATGTCTTTTCATATAGGATGAAATAATTTTATAATTTTAATTTAATTGATAATATATAATAATAAGAATTTATTTTATACATTTGATTCTTTAATTAATTTAATCATATTTACTGTTGGTGGGATTTAATAATAATAATAATAATAATTTACTTTATACATTTAATTTTTTAATTTTAAATTTAATACATGTTTACGGCTGGTGGAATCCCAATTTACTGGTGGAATCCTAATAACAATAATAATAATAATTTACTTTATATATTTAATTTTACTTTATACTTTAAATAAATTAGAGTCCTAATTAAATTGCGTTTCTCATCAATAATTTAATTCAATGTTTACGGCGGATGGAATCATAATAACAATAATAATAATGAAGGTTACTTTATATATATTTAATTTTATTTTATACATTAAACAAATAGAGTCCTAATAAATTGTGTTTCTCATCAATATAAATTGGAGTCCTAATAATGCAGGTTACTTTATATATTTTATTTTATACATTAAATAAATTAGAGTCCTAATAAATTGTGTTTCTCATCAATATAAATTGGAGTCCTAATAATGTAGGAAACATAATTAATAGTAAGGACGATTATGTCTTTTCACATAGAACGAAACAATTTTGTTATTCACACATTTATATAGGGGTTAGATTTATAAATAGTTTTAAATATTTGCAAAGCTTTTCCAGTAATTCCACTTTATATGGGTAAACATTATTAGTTTACTTTCTTTTTTGGCACTCGGACTGACTTTCTTCAATGAAATTCAAAATAATTTTGAATCTATAATGTCAAATTTAAATTAATAATAGATATCATTACCCTTAACACTTCCATGAATTGGACTACCAACAATTTGTCGGCAACTATATAGCTTCAATTATGGGCTATGGCAGAGAGTTGAAAATTTTATTTCTCACCCAATGATATGAGTATTATTGTATCTGTGAATTGATAAAATCATTACTCAAAGACTTGCCATTTTTTATTTTTTTTAGAATAAGGGACGAAATAAAAAGTGGATTCAACTTATAAGACTTGATTTCAAATTTGAATTAAAGGAATATAAATATTAATAATAGAGGCATGGGAATAGAGTAGGAAAATGTCACTCTAGGACAAGAAAACAAAATCTTTAATTGAAATTCAGTCCTTCACGTTGAAAATTTGAAATAGAGTTTCGAACTAATTGTGGTACTTATTATTTACGATGGGTTTGATTTATTATTCCTTTATTAAATTTTAATCTTTTATTATTGGGTTTTAATAGGAGTAAAGAAGTGGTTTTGGATAAATACTTGAAATAGACAAGCAAAAAATTGCATAATAGAAGAAATTTTATTAGTTATCAGCTAACATATTTGGTAAGACTTATATAAGAAACATTGTTAATAATAATACACCATCCATTAGTCTTTATTTTCACAAATTGCAGCCATAATTTGTATAAACAAATACAAGTAGTAATGACCAAATGAAAATATACACAACAAGATTCTTCAATTTGTCTAACTGACAATTTAATTACTGTTTAATTGAACGACCATATCAATAGACTTTGTTCAGAGAGAATGATTAAATATTAGCATGTGTGACAAATGTGCTTTTTCTTGTTCTACTTATTGAGTTATTTCCCAATTTCCCAAGTGTGATAGAAACATAAATTTGCATTAACATATCTCAATATCCTAAGATACTTGTGATCAAGTAGACTATTATCCAAAAATTTTATTCAGAACAAAAAGATTGTTCGATATGAAGTGATAAAATCTGTATGAGAAGTGAAAAAATATATAACAACAATAATAATAATGATAATTATCATCATATAACGCGACCAAATGACTTTGAAATTCAAATTTACCACTTACAAATCTTCATACTAGAAGTTAACCTAAACATAATCAAATTTAAGCAAATAATCATAACATATATCTTATTATCAAATCTTACTCCAAGTAGATGATGTAAAAGGACAAGGACAAGGAGGCACATTAACATCAACAATCCCTTCAAGCATTTGACAAACCCTCCTCATACTTGGCCTCAAACATGCATCTTCTTGTATACACCAAATCCCAACCATCACAAATCTCTCCAATTTTTCACCATCTTTCAAAGCCTCTAAATCACCCCCAACCAATCTATCCAATCTCCCCTCTTGATAACAATCCCACACCCAATCCGTCAAAACCCCGTTTTCCCCGAACCCCGTTTCCACGTCCTCCAAACTCTTCCTACAACATATGATCTCTAACAACACAACCCCGAAGCTATAAACATCCACTTTTGTACTAACGGGCGTGTTTCTAAACCACTCTGGCGCAACGTACCCTTTCGTGCCCCTAATATCGGTCATTGTTCGGCTCTGGTTCATCATCAAAAGCTTAGCTAAACCGAAATCTGAAATCCTCGCGTTGTGGGATTCGTCCAAGAGTATGTTTTGAGGCTTTATATCACAATGGATTATTTGAGTGCTACATTCCTCGTGTAGATATGTTAGCCCGTGTGCAACGCCTAGGGCTATTTCGGTCCTTTGTTTCCAGCTCGGTTTTGGGGTACCAAAAATGAAGCTTGATAAAGTCCCGTTACACATGTATTCATAAACTAGTAACCGGTTTGGCCCTTCGTTGCAAAACCCGAGTAAACGAACCAAATTCTTGTGATGTGTTTGGCCTATTACATTCACTTCGGTTTTGAATTCCTTTTCAGAATCCTCAGCAACTCTATCGAGCTTCTTTACTGCTATAACGGATCCCGACCCATTAGGCATAAACCCTTTGTAGACAATTCCGAAAGCGCCCCTCCCGAGTTCTTCTTTGAACCCATCTGTTGCATGAACGAGTTCCTTATACGTAAAGCAACGTATATTCGCCTCTGAAGCATCGTGGGCCAATCTTAGAGACGGGTTTTTTTTCTTATAGATAAAGAAGAAACCTAAACAAGCTGCAGAGATGAATAACAGGTTTACAAAAGCTGAGGTGCTTAAAAGCACTGTTCCAATAACAATCAAGGTTTTCTGATCATTTCTTGTGTTGTTATCAAGATGATCAGGTGTTAGTATAGGTATATCACCCCTTCTGAACTTGAGAAATGCAGTGGCACCTAATCCGATGTCGACTCTGCCATTAGAGAGTGGAAGCTTCTTCTTCCAACAGGTGTTACTTCTGAAAATCGAGACACTGCATAAACAATCGTTAAGACAAGCATTTCTGCAGTTGTCTCGAGTACTAGGATTCATTTCTTCATAGTCATTCATAGGCCAATCCGTATCAGCAATCTCCAAGATGTCGAACAAATTTTCCTGTGAGCCCGTCTCGTTTCCAATACAGCTCTGCACGAAATTCGGATTACAATCGCCATAAGGGTTATTGGGATCAGCCAATGAGAACCCTATTGGACATCGACAAACGGGTCTCTGATTCTCAATCCTGCAAACACTGTTATACCCACAAGCCCCACTGCCTAAATTTCCATCAATGTTACGACATATATTGTCAGGCCAGGACCTGGCAATAGACCACCCTGGATTGGAACCGTAGTTCCTTAGATGATAATATTGTAATAAAACACCATCAAAACTCAAAATCGCCCTGTGGTAATAATCCGAAACAGGGGGGATCGAACGAGGAGTTAAAACTGATTCTTGCCCATTTCTCCTTATTACAGAGATTGAAGCTCTTTCGTTGAACACAACCTGGAAACCTGAATTCGACGAGTTTGCATCAGAAGTACCACTGTTGTAATACTCGTCGTCGAAAATGGTGTTCGTGGGCACGCTTCTTGTATTCAACACAAAATTTCCTTCACTGGTCATCCTGGCCCAGAACCTGCCCTGAGAGAAATTGTTTTCTGATACTCTCGAAACAAGATCACCATTAATCTGTATCGTCTGAGTGGGCAATATGGTATCAGACGGGTTTCCAAAACTGTCCCACAACGACGTCGTATCGGAGCGGTACAAAACGAGATTACCAGTGTTATTCAGGAACCCGTAAGCTACTTCATCGGCAAGGCCGTTAGTGTTGTACACAAGCCTCCCCTGAGGGTCCCGGAGCACGAGCCCGTCTCTAGCGTTGAGCTGCACGGTGGAGCCGCGTGGCACAGGATCGGTGCCACGTAAGTACCAGACAATGGTTCTGTCTGGGATTCTGTCGAACCATATGGAGAGGATGAAGAGATTGTTACTGTTGTTGTCTTGAAGGCGTTGAAAGCCGAAAGCGAAATCCCCGGAAGGTGAACGCCATGGAGTGGAGTTTTCAGTGGCGGTGATACTGGTGCCGACGGTGATGTTGCCGGCGTTTTGAGCAGAGCTATAGAGTGGGAAGAGGAGTATAATGAAGAGGGTGAGATTGTATAGCAGCGCCATGGATATCTTTTGGCACGAGAAGAAAGCTAACACGAAGCAAAATGAGAATTGAATCATGCAGGGCCTGGATTGTTAACAAATATCATGCAATTTCGTTGTTGTTTAAGTCAAGTCAACTGTGATTTCTTGCGTCAATCTAGTCCAGAAGACTTTTCAGAGACTGCGACAGGTTGAAATTGAATCCCCTGTTTTTCTTTTCATTAATAACAGTCAGAACAATACTTGTATGTATTTTATTGGCCAATTTTATTTTCAGTAAGAATCCACACCAGTTGAGTTTGAATTGTATTGGGTTTTATTCCTTATTTTTTTTAGTTGAAAATTTAAAAATTTATTGGAAATCGTGTACCAAAAAAATTCATAGGAGAATTTTAAATTAAACACCTACTTCAAAGACTTTTTACAAATTATAAATAATCGAGATACTTCTATGTTTGTTTATGTTTTTGAAATTCAATTTCAAAATTTCAAATCACAAAATCTTAAATCTACTTAACACACCAAATTTTCATCTCAATTTCCTTTTTTCAACTCTACTTTTTCAATTTCCAATACTAACTACCTATCAATTAACACATCAATCATTTTACACATTCATCAATTACAATTAATATATACATTATTTTACACACTCATACATATTTATTTATTTAAATAATCATTACAAAAACAACTAATTCAATCATTAAACATCAACCAATCATTATTGATTTGACACATTACAATTTTCAACATACAGTTCTAAAAACATAAACAAACACCTACCATTTCACACGAATTTCAATGCTACGCCATTCCCGAGAAATTTTCAAAATTATAACTTAAAAACATAAACAAACATAACTAATGCTTTGTTTGTTTATGTTTTCAAATCTCATTTTCAAGTTTTTAAATCCCAAAATTCAAAATAAACTTAACACACCAAATTTTCATCCAAATTTTACCATTTTTCAACTCTACTTTTTCAATCTTCTATATAATTACATATCAATCATATATACAACATTTCACACATTTACTAATCAAATCAATCATTATTTCACTTTATTTATCATACTTTACAATTTTTTATTTATATTTCTTTATTTTTAATTCACATAATCATTATATACATTACTAAAATAATCATTTTACACATCATCCATCAATCTATCAATATTGATTTGACACATTTCACAACTTTCAACTTATTTTTAAAAACATAAACAAACAACTATCATTTTCACACTGAATTTTGGTAGTACGTAGTTCCCGAAAAAAGTTTAAAATTTTTACTCAAAAACATAAACAAACAAAGCCTAAAAATTTGGGGCTAACCGTGTGGGGCTGAGCCATGTCCTTGTCTTCTTTGGTCCCCTAGCCCCACTATCACGGACTTTTGTTAATTAATTTCCCATTTTGCTTTTAATTTATATACATCTATTGTAACTCATGATAATTTAATTTACCCATTCAAACAAATTATTGAAGGGGAAAAAATCAAATATTTCCAAGAGACAATACAAGTTAGACACGCTATCGAGAAAAAAAAAATCTTATTTACGGTATACTGCCAAAGGCTTAGTCAACAAACCATACATTACATGCTAATATTTGCATAATTTGTACATTTTATTAATGTTTACAAGCACTTTTCTGTCATTGTCTAGGACCTTAATACTAAAAAGAAAATCAGGTATTTGGGCTATACGAATTTGGGCTTATATATTGAAGAGGATATAAGTCTCAGTTTTTACAATCATTGTATATCAGCCCATCTTATATTGGGCTTGGCCATAATCTATTTGGGCTATACGAATTTGGGCTTATATATTGAAGAGGATATAAGTCTCAGTTTTTACAATCATTGTATATCAGCCCATCTTATATTGGGCTTGGCCATAATCTACTAATTCAATCTTGGGCTTGAACCAGTTTAAATGTCCAGGGACAAAGCTCCTCTCAAAACCTGCAATAAATATACATACTTGCCAAAGAAATACATAAAACATAGAGCCCAAATTATGATCCATTAAGAGGTTGTTTGGCTAAGCTTATAAGCTCTTTTAAACATCTTATAAGATGTTTGAGAGCTTATAAGCTCTATAAAAGTGTTTGAATAATTTCTTTTAATAAGATCTTATAAGACCAAAAAATAAAATGTTTGGGTCTTATAAGCAAATAAGAAATAAGTTAGCCAAACCCAACTTATTTCAAAAAATTTGGATTTGGGATATTGTTTATATTCTTAAAAGACATAACAACCTTAGTTAATTTTCTCATTTCTAACAATATATTTCTCCCAATTTTTTTTATTTTTATTATTGCACAAATTATCTCTTATAACATTTGAAAACATCTTATAAGTCCAATAAACTTATTTTATCCAAACACTTGAAAGCGTATTTTTTTAAATAAGACCAAACATCTTATAAGCTCTTAAAACATCTGTTGTAAGGACTTATAAGATGTTTTAATTAAGCTCAGACAAGCACTCTCTAAAAATGATAAGACCTCAAATATAATCGAAACGAATCTTCTATCTCACAATACTGTCACATTATAGTGTTTCGATTATTTGAATTATTATTCCTTATGAGCTCAACAAGTATTCAAGTAAATTACCTTTGAAAGAAAGTGATTAGGAAGAAATAGGGCAGCATATGATTGTGAGTGGTGCAATGACGACGCCGGGTTGATTTGCAGTAATCATGTCTCGGCGTCCCCCATTGCACCACAAACAAATATGCTGCTTAAACAATTTCAACTCTCATTTTTGACTGATTTTATATACCTCGAAAACTATTATTATTACTGACTCGTGCCTAGAAACTGAAACTGAACTTGGGCTTAAATACAACATTCCTTGGCTAACTTCTTATCGTCAGAGGATAAGATTCGTTTTAGAAAGCATCGAAGAGCATCTCTAAAAGGTTATTAGAGTCTTACACATGTAATTCCCATCTTTCAGGAGAATGTGATTCCATCTTTGCGTATGAAGATGCAAAATAAAGGGTCCTCGTCGATTTTGCTAGTCGTTTTCGAGAATCTTTGGTTTGTTTAAAGTTAAAAGAATTTGATTTCATCCACAAAATAAATAGCAACATGACTAGTGACCATTGTGCACAGTGATTCCTAGAAAATTTTCATGATTTTGAATTTTTATGTAATCACGTTTTGTCATGAAACTTCAAGTGTCGAGAGTTCTTATGAAACTTCAAGTGTCCAGAGTTGTTAAGAATGATACCCTCTAAGATAATTCGAAAGAGCTATTAAGGGTGTGTTTGGATTTAAGGATTTGAAATCTATGGATTTCAAATTCGTCAACAAATCCATGAAGTTCATTTGGATGTATTCAAGTTATAATTTATTTCAAATGACTCCATTTTAGGTGTCATTTCAAATCCTTCCTCCAAATCCCCTCCCCAAATCCAAATCAGTCAATCCAAACACACCCTAAATGAGTGGAATTAGTTGAGAAGTAGAAAGACACCAAGTAAATGTGGTTTTATGCTTATCAGACCAAATGTGAAGATAAGTATGCCGATTCTTGATAGGACATAATTCGAATCCAACTACGAGATATTTTTAATGCTTCTCAATCTTCGTTTTGTGATACGAAACACAAGATGAAACATGAAATTAGAACAACATATTATCTGAATGCATATTTTATGCCTTGTTTCTTTCTGTAAAAATGTGATCTTGAACTGTTCTTTCTATAAAAATGTGATCTTGAACTATTTGTTTCTTATTGCCCACTACATTTTGGCCTTCAGTATAAAAATGTGATCTTCAACGACGCACCAAGCCAAATATCAAGTGAAGAATATCTCAGTCGAAAAAACAAAGCAATTTACTCGCTCATTGAACACGAAACTCGTTTCGTTTAACATACAAACTCTGTATATATCTACAACGACGCAATGAATTTTACAATTAAACGCACCATTTCATCATCATACGCAGCCCCCTCCATCTCGAAATGGCTTACTCCTTCAAGTAGATGCGTTTCGACATGGCCTAGTGCTGATTTAAGCTTGTTTTTCAGCTGCTTAACACTGGTAAACCCATCCCGAGTCCCCATCACAAATAGCTTCGGTTTAGGTGATTTTAGAATGGCTTTATGATGTCGTCCAAAGAGGATTGAGGATAATGGACCAAAAGGGTATCCTAAGCTCACATAACCCACAACTTGTTCGATCTTGTCTACTGCAGAACCTGCGATTGGTGCACCTGTTATAGAAAAGTATTGAGAAAAATGGTGAGAACAAACGGCATAGGAAGTATTGAAAGGCTCGATTATTCACAAGAAATAGTCATGATCACAATCATTCATATTTTGGAATTGAGATGCAATTAAGCCTGCAAAATAAGGTTTTTTGCTTTCAAGATGATATGACTATGATCCCATTTGAGCATTATATAATCTGATCAAGATTCACCAAAACAGAGTTTCATATCCTTAAGCTACAAGTGAAGATTAACAAAATGATTCTTACCATGTATGGATTTTCTATTTCTTTCTTTGTTTTCCTTAAAAGGAGAAAGATAAAAGCCAGAACTTCAAATACTGTAATAAGAGCATTAATCAATTACAAACCTAATTAGAATCTATGCCACAGAATCTATACATGATCCTTTTCTCAATCTTTCTCAAATTCCCAGCAGATGAAAATTGATTCAACGGTAATCTTTTCTTCCAATTCAATTTCAAATACTCACAACTTGATCCAGTTCTTCAAAAACAACAATCACGAATATTTCTCACAAATCAACAAGAAAGCAAACTAAAACAGTAAATTACCCAAATCAAATTACCTGCAGAAGAACCCACAAGTAAAATCCGACGAGCAGAGAGATTATGCGAAACCCATTTGCAAACAGCAATAACATCTTCAATTTCTCGAAATCCAGTAAGAGAAGCTTTGCCAGTAGATTTACCCACACCTCTCATGTCGAAGGTCACAGCTGTATATCCGCATTTGCCCGCTAACCCACTTGCGATCCCCCTCAAAAGGCCTTGAAATCCGCCCAGTACTGAATAAGGGTGCACCAAAACAACCACTAAATTATCTTTACTGCTTTCATCGTCTTCATCTTCTTCTGGATTGAAGATATTTGCTTGAAGTTTTACGCCATCACTTGTTTCTATTGTGCAGTATTCAACACTACAGTTTGCTGTAGACATTGTTATGTTTGGGCTTTGTTTGGTTGAGCCGAGATGGGGGATGAATCATGAATGTGGCAACATTTACATATTTCTCCCAAAAAAAAATTATAGTATAAATATTTCGTATAAAATTTAAGTTGATGAAAATGTATTATCTATAGTAAATTAGTAATGAAGTGCATATGGACATAATATTATATATCTTTATGAGCTATTAAATTGTAAAGGAAAAATGAGAGTTGATACTATCATTACATACTCGAAAGTTTGTTGAAAAATATATTTCATATTTTAAATTAATATCTTTCTATATTTTGTTGTTTATATAGATATATAGTAATATATTATTTATAGGTTGATAATATTTTATTTATTTGTTTATAGGGTAGGTTAGGGTAAGTTATGATATCAGTAGATTCTCTTGTAATCCTATATATAGGTTCCATCATCAGTAATATTATTTACGGGGTTTTATGTTTTTCGACAAAGTTATTTTTACATTTAGAAAACAATAATATCTACTATGCTAAAATAAGCTTGAGCACACCAAATGCCACATAGTAATATATAAAAATATTTTTTGCAGTAAAAAAGACAAATGTGAAATATAAAATTTATGTAAAGTTGGCTGTTGGCATAGATGTAGACATATGAGTTTCTTTTATTATTGTATTCTAATTAAATACATAATTTAGAAAATATTTTTATATTTAATAGTTAACTTACAGTGTTATTTATGGCATATTCTTTTATTATAGTATTCTAATTAAATAACATAATTTAGAAATTATATTGATATTTAATAGTTAATTTACAATGTTATATGTAATAATTAAAATCTCCAAAATTTCCTGAATAATGTTTACATAAATGAATCAAGAAGCCCAAATTGATTAAATCTAATAGGAACTAAAACAGGCCCAATAGGTAATTAATGGCCCATTCAATTACTGCCACTAGATTCCATTCCACCCCCAGAGAACGAGTCCGTGAAAAATATTATGAATCGCATTTAATTTTCTTTTTAAATCCGCGCTCATCATTTTCTCTCTCTACAATCCCGTTCGCCTTTCTGCTGCGAACGTCACTTTCTCTCTCTAGGGTTTTATCCTTCGATTCGATTCGATTCTTTCAATCTCTTTTCCATAGCTTCTACTCGTACTTCGCTACTTCACTTCTTACTCTCCACATTTTTGTTAAAATTTCTATAGTTTTCATTGGTTATATTGTTTATTGAAGAAGAGGTTTTGGAAATGGAGTTCGGAGGCGCGAAGAAGAGAGGCAGAGGCGACGGTGGCTTGAACGGAAATGGCGGCTTCAAGAAATCCAGACAAGGTCCTTCTTCTTCAATTTTATATTATGTATACTGTAAATCTAGGTTCTATCTTATGCTTGCTTTCGTCTTTCGCCTCAATATGTTAGGTGTTATGATGTCTTGCTGTTGCTTATGATGTTTCTACAATGTGCTGCATTTGATTGCGTATTATCTTTGAGCTGGACTTGGATTTTTTCTCTTTTGTGTTACAATTCTCCAAGCTCAAATATCAAAGTTAAATAACATGCCGGAAAAATCAGTTAGTGGCTTGATGTCGAGCAGGCTAAATTTATCAACTGGAAATTAATAACGTTAAGGTGCTATGTGTTTGTTATATTACAGTTCTGTATTTTCGTATGTATGTGTTTAGAGTGTGTTTCTCCAAGTAAGTGTTATTTTCAGAGAATCATATTGCGGCCAATAGATTTTCCATTGTCCTACACGAAGCAGATCAGTTATTTTTAATTAAAATAAAGTTATTTTCCGTTCACGGCTTTTAATGGTGGCCCCCTAATGTTTATATTTTTCTTGAACTATAACAATATTGTTGTTAATGGCGATGAATGTTTGGCTTAAGACGTGAGTAGAATTTTAGAGATTAACAATGCAGAAACTAAACTAAGAAAGACTATTAATTTTTTTGCAACAGAAATGGAATCGGGTGTAGGAAGCAAATCCAAGCCATGCACAAAGTTTTTCAGGTTCTAATCTTAAACCTATCATAATTAATACTGTAAGGGTAATTTTATATATTGGTAATCATTGTAAAATGGCATCATGAGTTTTCTCCTGTTACAGTAAGAATGGCATTATTTGAACTAATCTATTGGAATCTAAAGTTGTGACACAGGTTTTAGTCTTTGTTAATTGATAATGATGGCTATTGAATGGAAATCGACGTGTGTAAGTCTCATTGATTAAGAACTTGCTCAGATTGACACAACATCTAGTGAAAGACATGGCTCATGAATGGAATTATAATTGATAAGTCAGTTGTTCAGCTAATCAGTGACTGAAAAGATCAATGGGGATGCAGTATTTGTATAGACCATGATCATGCTGATATTGTGATGCAAATTTTTGCTCCACTTTTTAGTTGACTTGTTCAGCGATTAAATGATGATTTATGAAATTTACTTTAACCCCCTGTTGTTGGGGTAGTATTTTTTTTCAACTCTTGCCTTATTTTCTTTTATTAGGGAGAAACTATTGATATTTTGCCCAAATCTTCAGTTCGCCCTTAGTTGTGCTGTTGCATTCACTTTCTTTCTTCAGATCTGTAAATAACTATGACCCTTGAATTACTTCAAAACTGATTGTTAGGTATTGCTAATAACTGGGAATGGTTTGTCCTGTAACTTTATTCAAACATGTAGGTTGGCAGGGATACATGTTCCTACTAATGATAACTTTTTTTCCTGAACTTTGTTTTATTTAGATATAAGATTGGGTTTTGGTGGAAGTTACCATGTACTTGTTCATGATTAATAATGACGATGATAAGAGTAGCTAATGGCTCATACCTCCGGTGAAAGAATATGTTTTTGTAATAATTATAGCTGGAGTCCCCTGCTCATGTTTGCAACACGCACAAAATTCTGGACATTAAATCATGCTGATCACATGGACAAGCGTACAGAGTTCACATTCACATTCTTTTGTCTCGAGAAAAGAAATCAAGTGTCTGAATCTCTGTTTATCAGAGTGCGCATAGTGTCATATGTTAATTAAGCGTTTCTACTGATAAAAATGAAGCTTAAATAGAATGCTCGTCAAAAAGTATTTTTTTATGTTTTCTTGTTTTCAATTCAAACCACGTAAATGAGATTGGAGAATATGTTGGTGGATGTAGATTCTCATCAGACACCGATTTAGACTTGATTGAGCATTTATTTGTTACTAGTTTCTAGTGGCTGCTGTATGCAGTTAATGTGTTTGCATGCATCAACATTTAGTGCGAAATGATTGTAAATTACAGTGGGAAATTCTAATTGTATCAAAAAAACAGCTGTGGCGGCATCTTTCTGATGTTGGCGTTCTAACGGCATCATTGGCTAGAAGTAATAGATGTCCAAACCTTTTATTTGGTGATTGATGCTTTACTGACGCTGCAACAGAGTTATCCTTGATTGTGTTTAATAAATCACTTTTGAGTATCGTGTTGTCATTTAATAGCATCTGTGTGGGTTAGTGGGGATAAAAGCAACTGTGGTGCAGTGGAACTATCTTTTCTCTTGCTGAAATTGTGAATACTTGGTTCTCTCGGTTTTATTTCACTTATATTGGTGGTTTGATAGTTATGCTGAATTACTAAATATTCTGTTGCAGCCTTGTTAATCTTGTTTCATTTGCATGCAGTCCTTCTGGGTGTCCTTTCGGGGAAGGATGCCACTTCTTGCATTACGTCCCTGGTGGTATCAAGGCCGTAACTCAAATCCTTGGCAACAACCCCGCCCTTCCATCTTCTACCCGCCCCCTACCCCCACCATCTTTTCCTGATGGGGCCCCTGCGCCAGCTGTCAAAACCCGGTTGTGCAACAAATTTAGTACACCAGAAGGGTGCCGTTTCGGTGACAAATGCAATTTTGCACATGGTGAACGTGAGCTCGGTAGGCCAGGAATGTCACCATACGAGGACCCTCGTGCTATGGGAGGATATATGCCGGGTAGATATGGAGGGGGGGCCCGCATGGACCCACCTCAACCTCACCACACAGGAGCAGCCGGCTTTGGAGCCACTGCAACCGCTAAGATCAGTGTCGATGCTTCTCTAGCTGGAGGCATAATTGGCAAGGGTGGGGTAAACTCAAAGCAAATATGCCGTTTAACAGGGGCAAAGCTGTCCATAAAGGATCATGAGTCGGATCCTAACTTGAGGAATATTGAACTTGAAGGCTCTTTTGATCAGATCAACCAGGCCAGCCAAATGGTTCGTGAACTTATAGCTAATATTAGTGCAGGCTCAGGCCCGCCCATGAGAAATCCCGGAAAAACGAGCCATGCTTCTGCTAGCAACTTCAAGACGAAGCTTTGTGAGAAATTTGCTAATGGGTCTTGCACTTTCGGAGAGAAATGCCACTTTGCACACGGAGAAGAAGAATTGCGTAAGTCGGGGGTGTGAGCATTATATGTGCTGATTTACTGCCTTTTTTTTTTTTTTTTGGTTTTTCGGTATTTCTATTGTGTTGTGGTTTTTAGCTGTTGTCTGTTTTTCCCATTATTATAGGTTCGGATTTGACATTGTTATAACTTGAGGCTCTAGATTTTGGTATTTATTAATTTTTAGATGACAGACGATCTTTTCTGTGACTCTCCTTTTTATTTTTTCCTGTTGGCTTTCTGATTTTGTGGTGTTTGGGTCTTCCTCTGCTAATTTCTATCGGTACGGAGAACATATTACAGAACTTTGGCTATCTTTTTGGATATATTTAAGATGAACAAACGCACAAAGTATGTCACAACGATGTAAAAACTTCAAAACACATCTGTATTTGTTAAGCAAACTTAACAAATTTATAATAGGAACGAACAAACATAACAAATTAATAATAGGTCATAAACAAGTTGGGGTTTGGTTTGGGATCGGTTTGGGTTGTTCCAAATGAGTTGGTTTTTAATTTGATTGAGTTTAATATCTAGGGGTGGCAATTGGGTTGAATGGGTTGGGTTGGGTCCATTTGGGTTAGGCAGATTTTTAAAAGCTAATCCAGTTGTAACTAAAATGTTAAAATGTTAGGACCCAACACATTGAATATTTAATTGGGTTTGGGTTGAAATACATGTAAGGACCCAAATTGTTATCCCTATTAATATGGTTCTAAGGTGGAACTATCTTCAAACTATGTAATCAACACTTCAAAATTTGAAATTCCAATTTCGTGGTAATTAGAGTATAAAACTAGAAATTGAGATTTGGTGATTTGAGACACTAAATGATCTTAGAAATCATAACAATGAAATTTCTCATGCTCGAATCATGCGTTAAACAAGAATATATAATCGCCACTTCAAAATTTAAAAGTGCATTTTCGTGAAAATTACGAGTATAAATCTAGAAGTTAAGATCTGGTGATTAATTTGAGGCATTAAATGAGCTCGCAATGCATAGTAATAAAATATCTCATATTAGAATCATGCATTAAACAAGAATACATAATCACTAATTCATAATGCAAATCAAACGCAATCCAACCGCTTAACTTGCATACTTTCAACTTATGTTTATAATAATATTGCATTGGATTGGTTCCAAGTTAGGCCTAATCTGAAACCAACTTGGAATCAAAACAAATTTTTTATATCTAACTCAATCCGAAACTAATTGGGTTGGATTGGGACCATGGTTCCAAAACCATATTGCCACCCCTACAAACGAGTAATCTCATGTGACAGATTCTTTATGAAGATATGGATTGTACCACGTAATTTAGTCGATTCTATTTCGATCTTTCATGCATTTCAAGACTCTTTGAGCTCATAAAAATGGAGATAGTAGATCTATTTGCAAAACTTGTGTTTTTAAATAAATGTTGAATTTTATAAAAAATTGTAAAAGTAGCTGGAAATTTAAACTTGAGCTTATTTGGAAAACATGATAAAAAGAAGAAATAAAAGATAGTTGTAAAAGTTATCATCTACAAGACTTCTATATTTAGCTTTTTTGTCATAGAAGCAGAAGCATAATTAATGAAACCATATAATAAAAATACAGTTTTTGTTCAATAAAAGTACCAGATTTGTTTTTTTTTTTTTTTTTAAATCTTACCTACAACTCTTAAAAATAATTGTAATATATTTCAACTCGATAATGCAACAAGAATTAGAGATTCAAGACAAAAGGATTTTAAAGTTGTCAACCCATTCAAAACCATTCAGGACTTGTTAACATGACTTTGCACTCAATATAAACAGATAATATTCAGAAACACATCAAAGAAAACAAAACTAGAAAGTAAGTAAAACCATCAGTATCATGTTAATGAATAGAAGAGAATTAAGAGTTTTCAAACAGATATATCCCGTAATCAACCTTCCTTGTTCATTCACCATCCCTCTTCACAACCCGCAAATAGCGAAGTCCACAAGCATTGCAGAGAGTCTGCAAAATAGTTGCATCGTATATTAATAAAAGTGTAAGCATTCTTCGATGAAATAGGTAAAATATTGCATGAAAATTCCATCACAAGCATCACCCTTTTTAAGAGTATATGACATTTTATCAATCAAAACAATAGTTCCTATGTAACTATTTTAATTTATATTGTTCGAAATGTCATTCCGACTTAAACCATAAAAGTCATAATTTTTTTAGAAGTTACAAAAGGGTCACATGCAATGTAAATAGTGGAATTGTGATAAATTTCTTATGAAAAAATGATAAGGTCATCTCTAACTTAACTAGTGATTTTCCACAAATTTTTGCACCAATTTGTTGCGCAATTCCTTTTTTCCTTTTCTATAATTTTACAATCTTTCACAAACTAAACCCGATACTTCTACGTAATATGTATTATCACCAAAAGAAATATACTATATTAATAAATTCACAAAAATAATATTATTTTATATACATTATCTACACAAATAAAATTCAAAATAATTAATAATAAAATATACATTTTATATAAGTTATAATAATTTTTTATTTATAATTGAATTATAAATTAAAATTAATACGTAATTAAATAAAATATAAGATACAATTATAACCAATTAAATTTTGAAGGACTAAATTAAAAATAATTCAAATTTCATAAACTTACAAGTGATTAAAATAGAAAACAATTGAAAAATGAAATGACTAAACTGCAAAATACAAAAGAAAAAATAGGTTTAACAACTGCACCAAAAATGGCGCAGCTACGATGCGGAGCCATGCGTCATTTATATCGCATCTACAGTGTTGCGCCATACGCCATTTATGGTGCAAAACTGTTTTTATTTTGACGCAGGAGTCGGCGCTGGGTTGAAGTCGGCGCTGGGTTGGAGACGACCCAGCCCCAACCCGGCGCCACTCAACTCGCGCTATAATAGTGTGTGTTTGAGATGCTCTATAAGTATAAAATATTGAAAAGAATCATGTAGTTTAGATAAGAAATGTAAAAAAATTGAAGTTTGCATAATAAAGGTGTAAAAATAGTTAAAGTTTGGATGTATTATTTACAAATCTAGCAAACATAAAACTACAAGTTTGTTGCTATAATAATCAGAAATCATTTTCAGGTGCATTTAGAGATGCTTATACAATGTGCATGAGTTTGTGAAAACTTTACAATGACTATGATAGTTAAGTTTTCTTAAAATATTGACATTATTCTATATGATCCAATTATAAGCATTTGTTTGTGTGTTTGTTTCCTTCTCCTTATATACCAATGGGTTATTGATGAAAGTAAAACATAGATTCACATTTTTGAATTCATGAACTCACAATATATGCAAAAAAAAAATCAAAAAAATAAAATAAATTAAAAATGAAATATTTAAACGAATAACTCACTTGGGGGCCGTCAGGACCTTTCCTCCAAAGCGGAGTGCTTGTAACTCCACAACCTCTGCAAAATTTGGAGTCATCAGGTTTCCTCTTTCTAGTAGGCGTCGGGGGGTTTTGAGGCAATAAACCTGCACCGTATGCCATGTTGGGTGCATACATGCCAGTAGTTAGGGCCATGTATGGTGCCCCAACGTTGCCTACTTCGACTCCCCCATATGATGATGAGGAACCTCCAAATTGCATGTTTCCATGCATTGTGAAATTGCCCTTATTCAAGTAGAGCAATTAAATATCAACAATTATGAATAAATATTAAATATAAGTTTATTTGGCATTAAATAACATATATGTGTGGGTGATAAATGAGAATGTGGTGCATATAAATGATCATATTATTTGGAAGATTTCATAATAATGCTACTTTATGCATTTATTTGATGTTGGTACATTAATGAGAGACTTTAGTAAATGTATCATGCAATATCACTTCATGTACATAAAAATTTTATGTAGAAATATAACATGTTAATTCTATAATACGGATACCTTATGTCATCGCATAGTCCTTTTTTAGAAAGTCAACTATTTGTAAGATTTCGATTTTCATAAGTACTAAGAATATATAATCTAATATTTTGTTTTGAAAAACAAAGTAACAATCTCTTTATCTCAAAATATGTGGGAAAGAAATCTTACCAAAAGAATTATGTAGTGCATGTTTCATTTTAATTTTTGGTTTTGAAAATAAATTATAGCTAGTGAAATTGTGTGATTTGGTCTTTTACAATATGACATTGAACAAAAGAAACAACGTGTCTAAAAGAAATTAATTTGGAGAAATTTAATTTGTAGTTAAAACAAAGTCGAAATCATGTTAAGGTATTTGTAACTACGAAAATGATTTTTCAAAGCAAAGTCTAAATATGTAACATTCCATTTTGATAAATAATATATATGAGAAATGGGGAAAATATAAATTTAGCATTCTAAGATACCTTATCATTGGCTGCATAATTGTCCATGCCAGAGAAGCCATGGAATGTATTGCTACCAGTGTTCTTGTTTTCTTCGGCATCTTCTGTGTCATTGCCTGGTGCTCCCAATCTCAGTGTAAGATCGAGATTGTCCTCTCGATCACTGTCCGAGAATTGGTTGTTCTTAGAGTTTCCTTCCATTCTTTCCTATCAAATATTAAATGTTATTTGTCATCTTAATATAAACAAAACGAAAAATAACACTTTATAAATTTAAAAGTAATATATATGCAAGTTATCGTTTTCCATATGCTATGAGATCTTGATTATAAAAGTCGATTAATTTTATTTATTTTCAACTAAAATTTGAATGAGAAGTAATATTAAAACTCAAAGTAACTTGAAAATGTTGCATATTTATAAGTTCTATAGATTACTGAAAATGTTCAGCAAGTGCTCTATGGATAATACAAAATGTTGGTGTAGTCTTTGTGCAACATAAATCATCTCCAAACAACTTTTACAAAGCAATAATCAAAGAAATAAAATTAACTAAAACAACAGCAAGACTCAAATTTAATTAATTACGACAAACTTTGTCGGCTCTAAGCAAACAAAATAATCTACGACGATCATAAAAAATCATAAAGACGTACAGAACAACACACGACAACAAAGAAATGAAGGCAAATCAAAGCCGACAAGATATAGAAAAATCTAGATCTACATAAAATCACACAAATAAATGAAGAACATATATAGATGAAATCTATGTATGAAAGTGTAACAACTCAAATAAATAATCACTTTCATATATAACACATATTTGTACTTAATTTCAACTTCAAGTGAAAAAATGATGTTGATCTAGAACAATCAAGATCAGCCCCTTTTCCTAAATTGAGATCCATGTTTCTTAAGTATAACCAAATCATCAAATTGAATTTTTAACAATAAATTTAATTTTGCACAACCACTCAAACAACATGCACAAAATATATAATAAACAACACAAAAATTAAAAATTAATTATACACAACATAGATCAAATTGAGACTTACCTTAAGTAATTCAAGATGTTCTTGCAACGATTAGAACTTGCTAAATAAAAAAAATTATGTATTAGTGAAAAAATAG
This sequence comes from Verbascum thapsus, assembly GCA_963669365.1. Lineage (NCBI taxonomy): Eukaryota > Viridiplantae > Streptophyta > Magnoliopsida > Lamiales > Scrophulariaceae > Verbascum > Verbascum thapsus. The sequence continues at coordinate 12,619,916 of OY770118.1, forward strand.
TTGGCTATAACAAAGCAACTAAATGTTTGTAATTGTACAGATAGATGAACATTGGATGTTAAGCTCTAATTTCATAAAATATTTACCTTTTCGAGCTCTCAAAGGTTCGTAAATCTCGCTGGATCGAGAAAAATTTGAATGCAGATATATGACAGTGAATTCACACTCATGAATGGTGATACATTTTATAGATAATAAATAGTAGGAAGCATTAAGTGAGTGAAAGAACTTCCAAACTGATAATTAATATTGCTTTTACATTTTATGGGGCATTCATTTTTGGTTGTTAGATTGTTGAACACAACCAAGCACTATTAATTCTTGAATCATAACCATGAATATTCTCTTAATTTTATATCATTTGAAATTTTTGCCAAATAAATGTTACATTTTTTTTTTTCGTTTCATAAAAATGTACATTTCATCTAATGGTTATGATTTGAAATAAATTGTAATAAGGTTAATTAAGTGTATAAAATGAAATCTAAAAGCTATCTTGTATAATTATATATTCACTTTGAGCGCGGTATAGAAAACGAAAAGATGTTATTCGCGTATATAGCGCAAATGATTTTATACAAATGATTTTATTACACAAACATTATATATTATTAATCTTTTTATGGCGAACTCTTATATTATTATGAATTTCTATAAGGGCATGAGTAAATTTATCAATCAATTACATACCTATAATATAACATTATAGCAAAATTTGCACTTATATGCCAAAAACATTAACTTTATAGGTAATTAGACATAGAAATAAGTTTCAACTTTCAATTATCAATTACATTTCATCTTCAATTAAATTTAGTTTTATGAGCATTTGCAGCTATATAATGATTTTTATGGCCACTAAGCTCTTAAATAATTTTTGCTACATGTTAATTGATAGGCATGTAAAAACTCCAAACATGTTTTATAAATTAAGAGGTCTTATTATTACTTGCTTTACTATCTCAATTTTTTATTTTTTTTATTTTTGTGTAGATTTGTTCAAAGGGAGCAAAACAAATTATATAATTTAATACTCTATTTAAGAGCGATTATTAAAAAAATTGTTAAGCTTAACTCATTAAATGAAATAATTAAAGCTTGAAACTGTATTAACCATAAAAAAATTGTATCCACTTTGAATGCGGGTTAGAAAACGAAAAGATCTTATTCGCGTATATAGTGCAAATGATTTATACAAAGGATTTTATTGATGAATCAACACAAATATCATATATATATATATATATTATTAATCTTGTAAGATGGATTTTTATATTATTATGAATTAGTATAAATGCATGAGTAAATTCATCAATCAATTGCATGCCTATAATGTAACATTAAAATAAAATTTGCACTTATATGCCAAAAACATTAACTTTAGATATTTAGACATGAAGTAGATTTTAATTTATTACCATTTACATTTCATCTTTAATTAAATTCAATTTTATGAACATTGGCACTTATTTAATAATTTTTATGGCCACTAAGAAACTCGAAAGCTCTTAAATAATCTTTGCTACATGTTAATCAATAGGCATGTAAACCTCAGTTTACACATGTCTTATAAATTAAAAGGTCTTATTAATACTCGATTTTTGTCAACCAATTATACAATTTAATACTTAAATTTAGATTGATCATTAAATTAACATTCTTATAAGCTTATCTGGTTAAATAGCACAATTACATCTCAAAATTGTATTAACCATAAAAGTATAATTTGTTCATACTTGGCCATGTAAATTATACTACTTGCCAATTGCCATTTCTCTAAATTTTACATACTAGAATCACATTTCAAAAATTCACTAATTAAATATAGTATTACTATTGTTCATTTCAGGAAAAATACACATTTTATCCAATTGCTAAGTTAGTGTAAATTTACATAGCATTCCTCTACTTGTGTAAAAAACATCAAAAAATTAGACAAAAAATATTCTCAAAGTTATTTCCATTTATATGTATATTACATATATATATATATATATACACTCACCATAATGAAACAAAAGAAATTGAAATGTCTTATGTACAATATATCTCACAAATAGTTTTAATAGAAATAAACATCATATTTCATTATATGTGAACATTATATATCCCAATAAACTCGAGTATATAATTTTTAATTAGGGCCTCAATATCACCGAGCTAATAAGCACTCGATTACTTCAATTAAACTTGATATATAACATATTAGCCATATTTTTTAAATTTACAAATATGGGGCCAAATTTAAAAACATCATTGGGCCAGTCACAAAATGAGAAAATTAAAAATGAGAAACTAATTTACATCGAGCCCATAATTTAATTTTTCTTAACTCAAATCTAGTCAATATGATTGATAATGAAACTAAATATTCCTAATTCGATATAAATATAAATTATATAATAATATAATTGGGCTTCAAATGAGTATTGGGCCGTGAACAATAAATTTACAACAAGGTTTATGGGTCTCCGTTCAATTCAATGGGCTCCAAGAACAAGGTTTTATTTTTAAACAATTAATTAATATTTTTAACAAGATTTATATTATGTATCAAGTTGATTTGTGCCTTGCCATTTCCAATTTTGTATGTACAAATAAAATACTAATTTTGGTTGCTATCATTATATATTACCGTAAATATTTTTTATTATAAAAATTTGTGATCAGTGTCAGATAATTCAAAAATTTCGAGCATTTTAAAATTTTAAAACAAAAAAAAAAAAATTTGAAATCCCAATTTGATGCTTGCATAAAATAACCAAAAATATCAAAATGAATAAAGAAAGAAAATATTATTTTGAATCTCCAAAAATTGACAAAACCTATAAAAATATACTAAATATGGCAAAGAAATATTCTTTTTAAATATATATATTCTAATTTTGAAGCGTTAAAATCGAGGACAGTCTTGGCTTAGTGTCACGTGTGACACCCGTTTAGCCAGCTGTCATTTTCACTGACCACATTTGTCATTTTCTCTACATGCAGACCCATTTTCGTCATTTCACATTCGGGGCCGAATTTTCTGTTGTACACCCTCCACCTCTCGCCCTACATCACCCACCGTTGTCTGTATGCTTAATTAAGGCAAGGCCGTGTTTGGCAAAACAGGATTCCAGTTTTTAAAGGTATTATTTCATAAAATAAAATTATTCAACTTATAACTTCTTATAAAAATATTTAACTCAATCGATTATTTCTTATCAACTAATTTGATTTTAATTCTATTTTCATTTCTCTACTAAAAATGTTAAATTGTCTGCTATCAATAATTATGTTAAAATACATAGTTTTAATTATATTTATGTAATTTAAAAATTATCGGAGTAATGCACACTTGATTTTGTACTATTGACAACTATCTTCACACTTCGTTATAAAAAGGGGTGTAAATAAGTCGAATCCAGCCGAACTCATAATTATTCAAGCTTGTTTGAATTAAATGCATCTTCGAAAATTGCGTTGAAACTTGATTTGATTACTAATTGAGTCGAACACAAATCGAGCTCGAGAAGTTTGATTATTATTTTGTATAGATTTTTATTATCTTTTACTGATTGAGCCGAGTTCATGCAGAACTTCGTCGAAACATGAATATTATATTGTTCAAACTTGGTTTTATAAGTTAACAAATCGAGTCCGAACGAGCTTTTATTGATCGAGCTTTAGTCGAATATCGAGTAATTTGATTTATTTTCCAGCTCTAATTGTATATACGGACGAATTCAAAGCTTAGAAAAAAATTCGAAATAACAAAAACCAAAATAGTACAATTTCTCAGAGTCCTCCAAACAAACCCTCTAACAGCCAACGTGTACAAAGGATACTCAATCCTCGTTGTAACCAATAAGAAGGAGACACGTAGCAATAGGCTTATTACGTTGAGGCATGCATGAAAGGTAAGAAGGATCTTTGTGGGGCCCTCTTTGGAAGGTGGCTTCGGAGAGTTCTATATTAAGACACCAAACTTTTTTCTATTTATCAACAAACAAAATATTTCTCTCTCTCTCTCTCTCTTCTCTGTTGTATAGAGAGAGAATTGAGAACAAGAAGAAGAAAATCTACTCTGTAAGTGTTTTTATCTGCATTTTTCTTGCACTATACATTGTTTCTGTTGTTTTGGTGTAATATTTTTTTTAAAAATATATATATTAATACGTGATTTTATTTTTGATGTTTATGTAAGAAATTTCAGATTATAAACTTATTGATCTGCATTGTTATGGATCTGTTAAATGCATTGCTCTATTATTATTATTTATTTTATTTTTTTTTGCGATGTCTGAAACCACATATTTCTTGTATTATCTGTGATAAAACAATCTTTTTATTTTACATTTTTTTTTATAAAATTCTGGATTTTATTTTGATGATTTTTTGGTTTAATTTACAAGAGTTTCACTGGATAATTTCCAGGTGGCTCAAAGGTTCTTGGAACAATTTTTTATTTTACCAAAAAATCTTGGTAAGTTTTTTTATGGAATAGAAGCAAAAATCTTTTACCTGGTAGCATGGAGTGTGACATCCCATTATTTTTTTACTTTTTTTATGCCCAAATAAATGTTTTTGTATGCTGTATTATTTTCTCTATGGTCAAAGTTTGAATTTTTCTACGGCATTCTAACTTTACTATATATAAATTATATTAAACCCAATTTCACATATATACAAGAAAGGTACAGAAAAAACCTCACTTGATTAGGATTTATTTTCTTTTTGAATTGCCACAGTAATAATCAATATTACTCCATCTACTATCTTCTTATTATTATGATTTCCAGCCCCGCATGGGTAGCCCAGTTGGTCACAGAAGGGTGAAGTTTGGACAATGACCAAGGATCGAGTCTCACCAGCGGCAGTGTGGGAGCAACCTCTCAAGTGAGGGGCTCCTTGTGCGCATTGGGCACTAGTCTAGCCCCTCTGATTGACTGGGTTACCATGATTTATTCCTCCCATAGCTCTGTCGGGCCGGGGCAGGCCCTTGGAGTTGGGTATTCAACCTTTTGGACAATTATTATGATTTCCAGCATTAATTACAGAAAAAAAATACTGCTGTAACACACAATAATTTTTTCAATTTCTTAAAAAAGGGTAAAATTTATTGTTGACATTTATTAATCCACGCTGTTGGCAGTTGGCATTCTGTACTCTTTCCTTTAATAAGCTTTCAAAAACGGACACTCAATTACGTTTCACTTCTACTTATCAAAGAAACTGAAAATTATGCTATACACTTTCAAACTACTTTGGTGGATCACACAGTGGGGTCCCGAAACTCGCGGGGTCCCACGCTCCCGAAGTGGGTCCCAACGACTCGTAGTCTGAGTTTCGAGAGTTATTAAGAATAATTAATATGTTAGCTCATTCAAACTTCTTTTGTCATGAAAAGTTTAATATTTCCTAATGTTTGTGATTATTGTCTATGTTTTATAGTTATTGTCACTTGTAATAAACTCCACATATGTAATAATTTTCCAATGTCCTCTAGGTGTGGTGGTCTGAGAAAAATGGGAGGTGGTGGAAGAATGTCAACTCCGGCGGCCAAAGACGGCGAAAAGAAGAACCTCATCCAACGGGTCCCACACTCGAAGCCTCCGTTCTCGCTCGGTGACATCAAGAAGGCCATCCCGCCCCACTGCTTCGAACGGTCCCTCGTCCGCTCCTTCTCATACGTCGTTTACGATCTCGTTATCGTTTTCCTTCTCTACTACATTGCGACTAATTACTTTCACGTCCTCCCATCCCCCTACCGCCACCTGGCGTGGCCCGCGTACTGGATCGTCCAAGGGTGCGTGTGCACCGGTGTATGGGTCATCGCCCACGAATGTGGCCACCATGCGTTTAGCGACTACCAATGGGTCGATGACACGGTCGGTTTAGCCCTCCACTCGGCCCTATTGGTCCCATATTTCTCGTGGAAATATAGCCACCGTAGGCACCATTCCAACACGGGGTCCCTCGAGCGCGATGAAGTCTTCGTCCCGAAGCCTAAATCCCAAATCCCGTGGTACTCGAAATACTTGAATAACCCACCGGGTCGGGTTTTGACCCTCGTGGTCACTCTTACTCTCGGTTGGCCTCTCTACTTGGCGTTCAACGTCTCGGGCCGGCCCTACAACCGTTTCGCGTGCCACTACGACCCGTACGGCCCGATATACAACGACCGCGAGAGGGTTCAAATCTTCCTCTCCGATGCTGGAGTTCTAGCCGCGTCGTTCGTGCTATACCGTGTCGCTTTGGTCAAAGGGCTCGCGTGGGTCGTGTGCGTGTACGGGGTCCCGTTGCTCATAGTCAACGGTTTTCTCGTGTTGATCACTTACTTGCAACACACTCACCCGTCGTTGCCGCACTATGACTCGTCCGAGTGGGATTGGCTGAGGGGCGCTTTGGCCACCGTTGATCGAGATTACGGGGTTTTGAACAAAGTGTTCCATAATATAACGGACACACACGTGGCCCACCACCTATTCTCGACGATGCCACATTACCATGCCATGGAGGCGACTAAAGCGATAAAACCGATATTGGGACGGTATTATCAGTTCGATGGGACCCCGTTTTACAAGGCGATGTGGAGGGAGGCGGGCGAGTGTTTGTACGTGGAGCCGGACGAGAGTGCACAGGATAAGGGGGTGTTCTGGTACAAGAACAAGTATTGAGAGAGAGTGATATGGTAGTGAATGTGAGCTTATGTTAATGTTAGTTAAATGGTGTGTTTTTTAAGTATGTTTGTCTGTGGTATGGAGTTGTTTGTCTGTGAGAAGATGCAGTCCTATGTTAGAAGTCCTTTAGTTAGTGTGTTTTGTGTCTTGAAGTCCTGTTGATGTAATAAAAGCTGTGTTTGGACTATGTTCTATGATGCATTCCAACTTTGCAGTTTTGGTGATGGCTTGAGTTTTTCTTCTACACATAGCTAGGATTGAATTTGGGTTTATATGAACTTATACAAAAATTACTAGTAATATGTGAAACAATATCCATAATTTCAATTCGGGCTCAGTTTGAAGTTCCTATTTACTTCAAAAAACAAAAGATCAGTTTCATATCAACCATAGCATGAGTATTCATGCTCAAGCAGGCTTGACTGGTTTGGTTCGGTTTAATTTACAGCCCAAACACAAAAAACGCCCTGCTATTCAAGATGTAATTAAATGAAAATCAAGTATTCATCCATCTCTAATTGTAAGAAATCGAGCAAAGTGAAGCCAAAGAGAATGGCTTCTTTAAGGTATAGAGTTCTCAGACAGAGTTCTGTTACAAAATATTACAACGATAAACCCAACTAACTGTACAAGACGAAACAAACGATTTTGTTTATTTGATAAATTCTAGCTCAGCCCAGAAACGATGGCACATAACTCTTTAGCTGTCCATGTCACTTCTGCCAGGTCCTCTAAACACCTCTCAATCTCCTCACCAATTGTCATCACCAATGCCCTACATTCTGCATCCATCAAAAAAACAGATAAATTTATCTTCTAATATTAACAGAAAATTAAAAAACTTGATAATATATCGAGAAAAATAGTAACCCGCTGACCTGGTGTTCGACTGAAATTAAGCAAAGATAATGAGGCAAGAATCCTATGCTCAACCAGCTCCCCATGTTGTAAGCATTGTTTAAGGGCAGTGATGAGAGTTGAAAAGGCGTAAAGCTGAAATTCTGTATCAGATAATGAAGAGCTAAACCAAGCCACTGTTGTTAAGCAAACTCTCACCAAATTTGAGTTCCCTAAACTCAAACACTTGGAAACAGTGTCCAAAAACGACTTTTTCCCATCACCGAGCAGTGAAGCTGACAAACTTACCAACCATATATCTCTGGCATTTTGTTCGTCTTCGTCTTCAGACCGAGAATTGACCTTCAAATGTTTGATTTGCTTTAATTCGTGAAAATGTTAGGTCCATGCAATTTTTGAAAACATGAGTTTCGAGGCAAATATTAATAATGTTTTAGACAAAAGTATCCTTTTAAAGTGCTACACATGTAACTTTCAAGGGGATATAATATCGTTTTTAAACTCTGAGGGGTTTTACTGTTAATTGTGGGATTTAGAGGGTGTGAAGTGCATTTTCCCCTCAATTATATAGAAATCAGAATGATCCCCCCTAAAATTCCTAAATTACCCTCCCTCTATCTCGTCCCAAGACGAGAAAATCCCGACTCCATCCATGGTCTTGGAGAAACATTTCTCATAATGTTGGAAACAAATTGAAAACTAGAGTATATAATTATAAGTGGAGAAAGAAAAATATACCATCATCACTCTTGCATCAAGAGCTATATCATTGGACTCATTGTCAGCAATATCCCAATCAGGACCGTTCAGAAAACCAGTTAGTTTTAGGATCCAATCCTCTGTCATAAGTTTCCCAGATGAAGAGAAGAAGCCTCCTAGGACTAAGAGAGCTCTCGAACACTTCTTCTCAACTTTTTCATCGTATAAGCTTCTTTCCAGAGTGGTTGTAAGAGCATCAACAGCTTCCCATCTATATATGTCGCTCCCATGTTGTCCTGACTGCAAGTAAAACACAACGGCATCTCATCACAATTGTTCTTAAAATTAAAAGATGATGTCACTTTTTCGGTTTATCATATAGATGGGTGATGAAGTTGGAAAGAAAAATGAATTTTGTTGAAATATTTGGTTAATAGACATAATTCAATGGACAAGAGTAGCACATACTTAAAAATTATAGCGAGCATGAAGAGTTCGATAAATATCCATCAGTTTATTTTACAGGCATCATCAATTATAACACTTACCAGAATATCAAGATTCAGAAGTAGAACAGCAACTAGAGGTCTCTGTTCCAATGGGCAACTATGAAGATATATTAGCAAAGCATCCATTGCATTTATTATCTCCTCATCTTGTATGCCTTCAAGAAAACATTTCGCGGCATTCCTCCTGATTTTATTATCAAGGATAAAAAAATATATTACTTTGTAGGTCAAGAATAATATGCCAATTAACTGATACAATACAATAGGAAACTGTAAGGCAAGTTCTAAGATGATGGCAGAGAAATAGCATATTAATTTTAAAGAGTTAACAGATAAAGTTGCTGATAGATGTCAGCCTGTAATTCAAACAAAATAAATATAAAAACAACTGCAAAAACTAAAATTTGGCTTCAATAAATTGGGACCTTTGTTTACTGATAAAACTAACATCACTGAAGATTAGAAATTTATTCAACAATGAGGGCAAAGCCCATTGGCTACTGAAATAAGATAAATCCAACAGATAGTTTTAACAAATTGCTAGTATAGATAGCTCGTTAACTTGATATTCCAACCTGTAAGTTCAAACAAGTTTTCTATTTATCATTACAGCAATACCAAGCTAAGATTGCAAATAAAAATTTCAAAGAAATTGATAGCATAATGTTAACACCGTTTCACAACTAAGTACCTGTTCAAGCAAATTAGCTCATTCAGCAGTAAAAGTGCATGGGTTTTCAACTTTAACTCCTCAATGCGAAGTAATTCTAAAAGATACGACTTGTTAATGTTTCGAGCAATATTATTCCTGCAGCCTGCATCAGCTTCAATACAATAGGAAAATAATGGCAAGATAAATGTCTTCTCTTCTGTGTTTCCACATTGAAATCTTCTCAAGAGAAACTCCAAGCCCCCAAGAGATAAAATCCTTGTTGCATTCATTATTCTCTCTTCTTTACTGAAAACGGCGAGAAGTTGATCTATTATGCAAACGGACATATTATCATTTACTTCTATATTTTCAGCAAGTAAAAGCAAGTGGTGGCTAAAATGCTCCGTTTTCCAGTTATCAATAACACGTTTCAATATGAGATTGGTAAATGGCACTTCTTGATATTGTAATGTTTTTCTGGTCATGGGACAGGTCAACCATCCTTGACCAAACCAGTCGGTGATAGCTTCGCGCTCGAAGGTTTGACCAGTCTCGAGAGTCACGGGATCTTCAAAGAGAAGACCAGTCAGAGGGCATATGAAATCTTTCGGGACGCTAAATGGAGAAGATTTTTCTCTAAAATTGTCATAATTCTCCTGCTGTTCATCAATTTGTTTCTCGTGGAGTAAAACTTTATTTTCTTTTGCATGTGATAGCGCTATTCCATAATTTTCATCAGTATTTGCTACTGCTGATGAACTTTCAGGGTGTAATCTCTGTGTTTCTTCGGCCACATGTGGATTATCCTACAAAAATGAGGGTGAATTCTTGAGAGGTTGCTATATAATCTCTCCTCTTGTGAAAACAAATACAGTGAAGTTAATACATGTAACATAGACATAAGATACGAACCAATGAAATATGGATCAATATCGATCCAAATCATGCATGTGAAAACAAAACGAGGCTTTTCAAATTTGATCTATTAACCGGTCACTTATGGAATCATCGACTGACTCTAGAATGATGAGCACAATCAGTGAAATAAAAGATTATCTCGGAAACGCAAAAAATAGTAAAGTGGCTTCCAAGGATCCTTGGTAAGCTCTGAAATTGAAGCCGAACAGTGTAACCTCAAAATAACCCACCAAAGAAAGACTAGGAAATATATTACAACAAAATTTTACTTTCAAAATTAGAGAATGATTTTGCCATAAAAAGTATAAGTTATATGCACAAGCTTGAATCTAATTAGATGTAACAACCGAACACAACGAAGTTGGTAAATAAAATGTACGGTATAAGTGAATGACATAAGCCAACAAGTTTTGAGAATAGAACACTTGCATTGATCGATTCAGAGTCAGGATCATCGCTTTGATTTGTGCATGTGACCGAATCATGCGAGTACAATATCAATTGTTTGTCTTCAGTGGCCGGACTATTGGAGCTTTTACCACTTACATCAAAATTTTCTTCTTCATAAACTTCTAATTCAACCCCTGATTTTTGTGATCTTTTAAACACTTCATCATACAACTTTTTACTAACCATAGGCAGAGGTGAGAGATAAGTAGATGGGCTACTTGTATGACCATGTAAGCCTCCGTGAGGCATTAGTTGAGCTGAGAATGAAGGAATTTTAATCAACGGGATAGAAGGCACTTCAACCGCTTCAGTTATCCAATCTTTATAGTAAACAGCGAATTGGTAAGTCCCTGAATCCAGCCTTTCATTATAAACTTTCTCAAGAAGCTTCTGATTATTCAAAACGGGTGAATCTGATAAAGAACGAGCTTCTTTATCATACCAGAGCTTCAAATGTATAAGATGAGGAAGAAATACACGATCCCACAAATCAGGCAGCAAAATTTTCCGTGCTTGAAATGGTGAATCACAGAACACTTGAAGAAGATATTTTGCTGTAATCTTGTCTTTTTTCTGTAGCATATATATCACACTGAGGTAGAGATGAGCACAAGCCGACAACTTAAAATTAGGAATCCCGGAAGTGAACTCGTCTTTCAAATCATTGGAGTTTAGTCCTGTAATAACACTAAGTTGTAACGAAGCCTTTTTCAACTCTTTTAAGGTTGCTTTCTCTTCAGCAGCTCTTTCAACTACTTCTATAGCTTGTTCGAGATTCTCTATGACTTTGCTTTCGGTATTTAGGCGTTCATCTAATCCAATGAAATAAAGGGAAGCAAAACTATTGTGATGAAGGGATGTCCTAAATTCCTCATCCATGGCAAAACGTTTGACGTATCCACTTAAGATTGAAATAATTGCTTTAACAGCAGCTTCGTCAAGAGCAGGAGTAGCAAGAACCTCTTCAAACTTATTTTGACTTATGCTCCTACTTTTATCAAATATTTTGTCATTTTCAAACTTCCTACTTGATTTTTTCTCAAAGCCCTGAGCTTGTTTCATGCTTTTCTGAGAACATCTTAAAGAGTTGTTCATATTTTTGTTAGCTATCATTATATTTTTCTCCATTTCTTCGTTTATGTCTTGTCCGTAAACTTTATTGGAGTATATATCTTTGTATGGCTTATTTATTCCCACCTCAACTATCTCATCCGTTTGAACAACCTCAGTTATCTCAGACCCTCCATAATCTTCATAACCAACACTAAAATCTTGACGGCCTTCGATTTCATGCTTCAAACTAGTCTCCCCAGATTCCATTTCCATTTTCCCTCTCATTAATAGATTCTCCCTTGGTTTCATACCTGTAAAGCTGCTACTAGTTGAAAATTCTCCTTTTGAGTTGCGCCAAGGTATATCTGATCTTGTCCTCTCTGTCCTTTTAACAGAAATTAAAGGACCAGATTGATGTTTAGTCGATTCCATATACCGACCCATACTCCTTCCTTCAGACGCAGAGGAAAGTCTGGGTATTGCTTTTGCTTTTCTTCTCTTAAACCCTTCCTCAGCCAGAAGTTTCTCTAATGACATTGCCATCTCAATTCAATTTTAAACTTCACGTGAGCCTGTTTCAATGAAGAAACCAAAGCATGTTAATAGATTTAAAAATTGAAAATTAAATGAAATCATCACACAAGTGCAACATATATGCCAGCATGCATAAACACCCAAGAAAACATGAGATTCTCTCTATATAGCTATTAGCAATAAATATACTCGCACGCTTCTCGATCAATTCTACCATCACTTAGTTAGAAATTGGGTGAATTGTGTCAAAAAGGGAACCACAAGTCCAAAAATATTTTGTTAATCCTAACTGTTTAAGGCATAAAGTTCACCATCAACATCATGAAATTGGCATTCACATGCCATAATTTACATGCGCGAAATACATGAATAAATACAGAATCAACGTTATACATTATTCTTTCGAGAAAGTTACAGCACTAATCCGCACAACTTCACATAAAGCTCAAAATCCTCAAATTCCTAAGTTCAGAAATCTGGACACTATAACAGTAGCACCACATGAAACAGTAATTTATGAACACTCTTCATCAATTTTTCACATTCCATTAACATATAAACATAGAGCAGACACTCACTTTGAATGAAAAACAATCTATTAAAAATTCCAAACTGCCAGAAAAATGATTTATACAAACACTTGAGCTGCAAACATATATACAATTATACATACAACTATAAGTTCCAAGCACCTCTAAAATTCTTCTTGCTCGTAAATATTCATAGAACTGAACTCAAACCTCCAATAGAACCAATACTATTGCAAATGGCTATCGATGTGGCAACTTGGGCATGATCTTGGTAACCCAACAAAGAAATGACAACATAAGCAAATGGGCATGAATTTTTTTTGATAAAAAGAGAATGATTGAGATGCAGAAGGAACAAATGGAAGCCATTGGTTGATACTTGGTATTAAAAAATGGGAACAAAGGGAAAAAACAAACGGAGAAAGACAATGCGAGATTAAGATTGAAAGAAGAGTGTTGCAATAAACAAATGTGTAAGGTTGAAGCGGAAAGATTTGCAATATGAAATTTTATCGATCATAATATTGACTGTTTCAAACTGCCGCCGGCCTTGGCTTTCTCTGTGAAGGCCTTTTATTTGGTTTTCTTTTGGAAGTGTTTTTCTAAAGATTATTTTATGATAATGATTTTATTAGTAAATCTAATGTTTATTTTTAATTTAATTTGGGTTATGGGTATTGTTGGACTAATTGTAAACAAAATATGATTTTGGCCCAAACTCAACATGCCACTAGAAATAATAACATGTTCGTCTAAGGCCCAACTAAAATGGATCTAAATGTTGAGGTACAATACACTCACTCGTTAGTTTAGTAATATCAATTTTATTTTACATGAAATTTTTTGGACTTAATTTTTAATTTTTTTGGATGATGAGGGAAACCCGCAGTCGCTACCGTGAGGTGCGCACTGGGTAAACTCCGCTCTTGTGTAATAGCCTGCAAACCACACAAGAGAGGTAAACCAACCTAGGTTGCCCATAGCTGATAGGCTCACAGTAGGACTTAATTTTTAATTGTTATAACTTATGGTTGTTCTACTTATATTTAGAATTTACAATGATTTATATAATCCATTCTAAAACTAAAGGAAATACTATTAGCCCATAAATAGTAGGGGTACTATTTTTACAAATGATATGTGCCTTATGCTATTTGTTTTTTGTTTTCAAAAGAGTGGGTTGTTAATAACGACTTTTACATAGGGATAAATTGTAATTATCCCGATAAATAAGAAATTAGGTTTGAAAAGATAATTTGAAACGAAATATTTTAAATGATTTCAAATTCAAATCTAGTAAATTTTAAAATTCATATAGTCATAAAAAAAGAAATTCAAACTGTGTCCTAAAAATCTGAAATAAATTATCACTTGCATATTGAAGTCCTTTTATATACAAATAAATTATGTTTTTATTTAAAAAAAAAAAATGTTGCAGGGGCATATTTGAAAAACAAAGTGTAACATAATCTCAAAAGGGCCGGAAACAGTCATGCATGTAAATCGGTATATAACAAAAGAAGGATAAATCAGGAAATTCACAGCTGCAGCCCACGTGGCTTCAGATTACTCGATAATGATGACTGCAGAATGCTGAATATCACAGTCCAAGTGGGGCCCAATTTTCGAATATAAGTCAGAAGAAATATTAAATAAACCGACAAATAATCCGAGAATTGTACTTTTTTTTTACCAAAACGAGGACATATTTCAATAAATTTTTATATTATTTCTTTGGTTCTAAAAGTAAATTAGCATCTTTTGACGTTGATATTTAGTAAAAATAGGCTGCCTTAATATTTTTAAACTCCTAAATTTACCCTCAACTTTTATGGTATACTAGTCATAAATGGCATTGCTTTAGTGGACATTCGCCAGGTTTAGTAAGGGTAATATCGTACGTACACGACTTCAAATCGGTGGGTGCTTTTTGACCTTTTTATCCACTTGTGAATTAAAAAAGTAAAAAAAGACAATATGCCACTTACTTCTTTATTTGTAAAATTGTTGTTTAATTATCAGTAGGTAGATTTTTTCTTTTTTATATATTATTTTCTTTGGAATTTTTTTTGAGTTTTATATTTAGATTTTTGTTGACGCAATTGACTTCTAATTAAAAATTCCTAACATACAATAATTTTCTTAACATTACTTCAGGAATTCACATTGGTTGATTATGGTAACAACTAACAAGGAGTGGTATATACTTAGCAAAAAATGAATTGTTTGTACAACATAACATTGTTAAGGGTGATGAAAAATTTAAATAATATATTGGCAGCCATAAAACTATAAAAGTATTAGAAAATGTTTGGTAAGATGAATCATAGACTTTTATCTTTCCACATGTACAAATTAATTTGAGAAAAATTATATGAAAATTAAAAGAGCAAATGGTGAGTTGGCAATTAGCTTGGGTTAAAATTTTGGTGATACAAATCGGGGGTATGTTACATCACTTAAAAAAAATGATGCATTTTTCTATTTTTGATAGAGTGACTCATTTCTTATGGTTGCTCATAATTAGGTATAGTGCCATTTAGTTTTTTTTTTTTTTTATTCAAAAACAAAATAGTTGGGGTTTGCTTCGATCACGACCTACTTTTGATATCATATATTAGTGACGGATGTACTTAAATCATTCACTAGAAACTAAACACGCAACATTTTAAAAAAAATAGTTTTTCCATTACTTGCAAATTCACAATTTTGCCTAAAACTAGAATGGGAAAAAAATAAAATTATTCAATTTTTTTTAGTCAAAATCAATATTACAATAAAAACTCAATACTGTGTATAACTTTCTTGTAATAATAAAACATCATGTTCCAACTCACAATTGGTTATAAATAAGAATAAGTTATACATTGTAATATTACATATTTCTTATGACCACCGTTAAGAAATTTACACCCGTATATCAATAAAATGCAATAATATTTCACATATATACACACATATTATATAATATATTTTTTTTAAACTATATTACATTAAACTTAAGATGGTATAATATACTTATCCATGCATGTTTGTGACGATTTATTGATTTTTTGAGTTAATACCAGTATACTACATATTAAATTCAAAAAAATTTCGGTTAGTTCAATATGTTTGAAACTTGTTGATACGAGATTTTTTTTGTTTATACACTGCCAACCTCCTGATAATCAATCACATTGCACGTGCTGCTTAATTCTTGCAATGACTTAGTTGTTAGTTCAATCATATACTATTTGCTATGCAATTCGATGGTTGAGAAAAAATCATATTCACTGTAAAAATTTACAGGAACACGTTTTCAGGTCGTATAATATATATTAGTTATTTAAAAATAAATAACTTCAATATAATAATTTTTTTCTCCAATTTTGAAATACCAATAAAAGTTTTACTATCAAACTCATTTGAATTTAACTCAATATTATAAAAAATAAAGGTTATACATCTTTCTTTACCATATCTTAAAACACGACAATTATTAAAAACGAAATATAAAAAAAATATTCAAACATTTTGATACTCAAGTCACATCAATTTAGGTAAAATTATTGTCCATTAAATTTAAATTTAATTAACAATCAAATTAAATGAAACTATTTTAAAATTGAACTCTCTAAAATTAACCACCGTTAAAAAGGCTAACGGCCATATAACTCATAGTGGCAACCTCGTAATATACGAGAAAACAAGGACCATAAAGCAGCACAACAACCAACGTATAGAGCCCCCACTCACCACTTTCTCTCTCTCCAAAAATTTAATAAACTTTGTTTTGCCTCCATAGTCTTTCTTCATACCCATACTCCCCTTTCTCTTTCTTCCTTTCTTGCTTCAAAACCACAGCACCATTACATCTCTTTTGCTTCTTTTTAGGGTTTGTGCATTGCTATTTTCACCCCACATTTTGTTTTCGACTCAAGATCCTCTGACGTCTAAGTAAGCAAAGTATTTCCATCAATTTTTTTGAAGTTTTTTGTACTGTCGTTATTGATGCGTTCTTGATCTGGTTTGCTTAACAGAGAGGGGTTTGTTAGGCGGTTTCTTGAAATACTCACTACCCATGTTCTGGTATTTCTCTAACCCACTTCAACTTAATTTGTAGAATATGCATTTTCTTTCTTTCTTCTTTTTCAATGGCCTCTAACGTGTTTCTTGAATTGGAATTTGCATTTTGGGTTATGTCTTGTTTTTGTTTCACAAAATTGTGTATATTCAAGAATGTCGCATTGGGGTTGCTGAGAAAAGTGAATAGGGAATCCACTTTTTTGATTATTTTTCAGTGAGTTGTCACATTTACTTGGTAATATATCAAGTAGACTGTTATTTTCAAGATATATATATATATATATATATATATGAATGTATTCTTTTGGTACAGATAACGATTGTAATGTCTTACCACACACAATAAACATAAGAAAGTTCATATGCACAAATGTGTGGTAAGACATTGCAATTGTAATGCTGGAGTTGGAACAACGGCTATAATAATTTAGCTTTTTAAGAGGTATATGTTTGGCTGCAGAGATAGTGAAGAAGGGGGATACAAAGTAAAATGGCACTACGGGGGGGACCTTCGCAGCAGAATCCGCAGCTGCAGCGGCGGATCTCGCGCACTCAGACTGTGGGGAACCTTGGGGAGTCTATGTTTGACAGTGAAGTAGTGCCTTCATCTCTTGTGGAAATTGCCCCCATTCTTCGTGTTGCAAATGAAGTCGAGCCTAGCAACCCTCGTGTTGCCTACCTATGTAAGCCTTCAGTGATTTTGTATTACTGTAAACCTCACAAATATACAGAGTTATGCATACATAGGCACCTTTTTGTGTGTGTGTGTTGTTGTTGTGCAGCTTTGCATGTTCTACCTTGTGCGTGCTGTATGAGAATAAAGATAGTAAGAAACAAATATAATCTCCTCTTGCTTGCTTAATGTTGTTTATAGGGTTAATGATGAGGCCAGGAGGGTTAGAAACATGGGTCGTAATGACTACATGGTAGCATATAGTCGTCATTCTTATGAGCAAGCGCCTTTTCATTGCTGAAGGAAAAATAACAATGTCCCCCCTAATGTGCATTGTTTATTTGACTTGGCGGTAATTTGAGAGTATTATCAGTAAATTCTGCCTATTTGGTCTTTAAATTTATTTGGACACGCGAAATCTTATGTTTGTTGATATTGCGTTTTCTTTTTACGTCTATAGTCCTGTGGGTTTCTCTGGGATGTGTTATTTCTAGTTTTGTAACAAAGAAGCTGAATCACAAATAGTTGTTACTGTTGAACATTTGTAGGGTTCCTTCTTCCCAATTGGTAAATCCTTCTCAATTACCCTGAATCTACGGATATCTAATGTGCTGTTAGATTGTAATCTTGACTCCTAAACTTTTGAAAAGTACCCCCCACCCCAGTGTTCAATAGTTATGTTCTTCAAAGATTCTTGCTTAATTAATGCAGGTAGGTTTTATGCTTTTGAGAAAGCTCATAAGTTGGATCCCACTTCAAGTGGAAGGGGTGTTCGTCAATTTAAAACAGCTCTTTTGCAGCGTCTTGAAAGAGTAAGTATGAGAACAGCAGGAAAATAAAGCGGACCTCTTATTATTGGTTTTCTGGAGAAAATTGTTTATTGCCTACAACATGTTTCTAATTCTTTAAAAATATATTTGTGCTTGATGTTTACAGGAAAATGACCCCACCTTAATTGGAAGAGTGAAAAAAAGTGATGCGCGTGAAATGCAGAGCTTTTATCAGCATTACTACAAAAAGTATATCCAAGCTTTGCAGAATGCTGCAGACAAAGCTGATCGGTGAGTTTTAATCAATTATCACCCTATTATCCTATCTGAAGCTGTAAGTGGTAAAATCATTGATTGTTTGTACAAGTTGTGATATTTTTTTCTCAGACACTTACTTTGTAAATATTCAGTGCACAACTCACAAAAGCATACCAAACGGCTAATGTTCTGTTTGAGGTTTTGAAGGCAGTTAACCAGACACAATCTGTAGAAGTTGACCGTGAGGTGAAGTGAACTGTTTTAAGTTTTTAAAGACTCACTTTTCATTTTTTCTTGTCTACTGTAAAACCATAACTAGGAGCAGTCTTTCTTGTGCTTATTGTTAAGAATATGATGCCAATGAATAATCATACGAAAGAAAAGAACAATAAAAACACACGAATTGTTTACCCAGTTCGTCAAAAGAATTTTGACTACGTCTGGAGGCGCTGCCAAGCCAGGATTTTTCACTATGTTTCGAATAATGTTACAATGAGAGAATAGGGCTATTTATTCAGGCTCCATAACGCAACACTTATGTGGATTTTTAATTGCACAGGTATTGGAAACTCATGATAAAGTTGCAGAGAAGACAGAAATCTATGTCCCCTACAACATTCTACCACTTGATCCTGATAGTGCAAATCAAGCAATCATGAAATATCCAGAGGTCTATATCAAAGTCAATTCGTGACCTCTACTTTTCATTTCCATCCCTTATGTTTTTGCTTTTGATGATTTTAGTGTTATAAATTAGCTGACAATTGATATGACCTTCACCTGCAGATTCAATCTGCTGTACATGCACTTCGAAATACCAGAGGTCTTCCTTGGCCGAAGGATTACAAGAAGAAAAAGGATGAAGATATCCTTGACTGGCTTCAATCTATGTTTGGTTTTCAGGTGAAATAGCTCAAATTATGCTACGGCCTAAGCCTTTTCAGTGATAATATTAGACCTACCATTACTCATTTGTCACAGCATATGATAGAAGTAGTGATTTTTTAGTCTAATGAAATTTCGAACCTAAATTCCCTTTCAATCTCTTTACTGTTGACTTATTATTTATTCGCAGAAAGATAGCGTGGCAAATCAAAGGGAGCATTTGATTTTGCTACTTGCTAATGTACACATTCGACAGCTTCCAAAGGCAGATCAACAACCCAAGGTTTATCTTCTGCAACTCATTTTCTCTTTCTCAGTATTTCCTTCAATTGATATGGCTTTGTGAATCATTTTCTTGTCAGCGATATGATTTGAAAGTTTCTCCCATCTCATCTTCCTCTTAGAAGTTTTGGAGTACATAATTAGTTCATTTAAGGCTCTTTTGATTGTAAGATATGGTCTTTGCTTCACATACAACAAATTATGTTTATGTTTTCAGTTGGATGAGCGCGCTTTAGATGAAGTGATGAAGAAGCTTTTCAAGAACTACAAGAAGTGGTGCAAGTATTTGGCCCGCAAAAGTAGCCTCTGGTAAGTTTCTCACTCATACTCCAATGATACTGTACTTTCTAATTAATTCTTGTAATCCTAGACTTACATAGTCATGGTTATTGTTGACTTTCTGTCCATAGAGCCACATCATGAAAACCTCGTAGTGTAGATCAACCATAGCTGTTCGGCATTGAAATCATATTTTTTCTAATCGCCGGCTTTAACAATAAGAATATCCTTTCCCGTCACAATGAAAACTTATAGACATCTATGAAAGAAAATACTTATTCCAGTAACCATGATTCGTTCATTCTAGATAGGTTGGATGCTGAGATTTATAACTGGTACTTACTGTTGAATTTCATACATGGCTAAAAAGTGAAGAGAGAAGAAGACACGAATTATGTGGTCGGCCATTTGGCCTACATCCACAAAATAATGCCCAAAGGGCTATTTAACTTTCATACTCTCTTAGAAATGAATTACAATGGTTACCTCTATTTATAGGTGAAATAACAAGTGATAAATATGGAGGAAATCACTCAATCATATCACAATCAATCTCTAATTACATCAATTATCTAGATCCTAATCTAAATCATATCAAATATGATTTTCAAAATCATTCTTGATTTCCAACACTTATGTGCAGGTTACCCACTATTCAACAGGAGGTGCAACAGCGTAAGTTGTTATATATGGGGCTGTATCTTCTTATATGGGGAGAAGCTGCCAATTTGAGGTTCATGCCAGAGTGCCTCTGCTACATCTATCACCATGTATGTTTTAATATAAGTAATTTTTTAAAATTACAACGGAGGACCAGATATGAAATAAATGATATGTTGGGTTTGAGTTTGATATTATGCTTTCATAAAGCGTGATATAGTTAATGTATCACTTATTGATAGTGGTTTTCTATGCAAAGTAATATTGAAACGTCCTTGAAATTTATCTAAGTTTTCTTTACCGTGCTATGTATATCTTGTATTTCCAAGTTTTTTTATTGCACATTCCTTTCAAAAACATGGCTGTCAGGATAGTTTTTTAAATATTGCAATTCCATCCTATATTAATCATGAATCGAATCTGTTTGCATCGTTTCTGTGGGATAGAGCAAAAAGAATAATTTGGCTGTTCTTCAGAATTTGCAAAGATAATCTTTGGTGTTTAGTTGTTGGGCGTGTTTAATACTATAATTCTCTTGTCTATTTATATTTGAGACAGTGTGTTGCTTTTCTTCGATTCCACTAGTATGAGCATTACTATCATGCCATGATTTATTTCTGATCTATGTTGCCGGAGTTTCCTTTAAAGCCTACTTTGGAGATTGATCTTTATTTGTGAAAGAAATTAATTCATTTGTTAATTGAAAAGTTAGTATCTGTTTGGCGTCTTATTATTATCAGATGGCTTTTGAACTTTATGGTATGCTCGCTGGAAATGTCAGTCCAATGACTGGTGAAAATGTGAAACCAGCCTATGGAGGAGAAGACGAGGCTTTCCTTAAAAAAGTTGTCACTCCAATATATGAAGTTATTGCTCGGGTATTATTTTCTTCTGTTTTATTTCACTATTTAAATGATATTTGCCTCTGTTTCCCTTTAGAAAAACCACTTTTTTTTTATTTTCAGGAAGCCGCCAGGAGCGAAACAAAGTCAAAACACTCACAATGGAGAAATTATGATGATTTGAATGAATACTTTTGGTAATGTAGTGTAGTTTCTTTGATTAACTATGGTGACATTTAAATTTATTTACTTAATGTTATTATAAAATTACAGGTCAGTAGATTGTTTCCGTTTAGGTTGGCCCATGCGTGCTGATGCTGATTTTTTCTGTATGCCCGTGGATAAACCCCAGAATGAAAATAATGGGGTAAGCATCACATTATATTTTCATCTAATTCCAAACATGTATTGGAATGATACATGATCTTAATTAGATATATCCTTTGGGTGTGGAATTTTAGTTTCCTGGTGGCATCATATGCACATTTAAATGAATTTTATGGCAGTAATTGCTCATCTAACATAACAATCATTGTGCTTCTGAGCTTCCGATCTATGTAACATAATTTGACCATACAAGCATGGTCCTAAAATGCGGCTTAGGTTCTTAGCTTTGACAGTTGATTAGAGCTTTATAAAGTCCATTTTTGATGCTCATTGAACTTTTTGATTTCGGCCAAAATGCAAAAAACCAGCTACTGTCCACACTTAACCTCCATCATTTCCCATGTTCATTTTATCAAAGGCCATTTTCTAATATTTCTCATTACCACTCGATTAATTCAGTCATTCTTATAGATTACGTAGCATATTTTTCCAATATCTTTTGAAGCATATCCTCTTGTATGAATATCTGCCGTTTTAATATAAGTGAACATAATTTTTCTGCAAGCACAGGAAAATAGGCATGCAAGCGATCGATGGGTGGGAAAAGTTAATTTTGTCGAGATTCGGTCCTATTGGCATATCTTTAGAAGCTTCGACAGAATGTGGAGTTTCTTCATATTGTGCTTACAGGTATGCTACCTTTTACTTTTCACAGTTCTCATGCTGTCATTGCCCTTCATATATATATATATATATATCTTTTTATTCTTTAATATTGACATTGGTAACCTCTGTCATCTCTCAAGGCTATGATCATTATTGCTTGGAATGGTTCGGGAGACCCAAGTGCAGTTTTTTATTCCAATGTTTTCATGAAAGTACTAAGCATCTTTATAACTGCCGCAATACTGAAACTTGGGCAAGGTAAGATAGACTTCATTTTATGATCTCTTTCTGCTAATAAAGGTATTTTATGATATGTGGATCTAGCTTGCACATTCTTTATGTTGTTGACTATTATCCTTTCACTTATTTATAACTAAAAGGTTCTGTTAAAATGATACTAAAACCACGATTCATTATGATCAGAACTTCATTAAAGTATTGCTGGTATTGGTCAAACTTTTCAGTTGCTGAAAAATAATTGGCTGTCAAAATGGGTTGTCCTGGATAACATTTTGATAACATTGTTTACTACTATGAATGAACTACATCTTGGGAAGTATATGGATTTGAACAGAACTTTTTTGGGATTTTTGCCAGATTGCTTCAGTACATATTTCGCTATGTTATTAAGTTTCTAGTCAAGTCTGGCACGTCCAAATATACCTGAGATTTGCATAATACTTCTTTTTTTGTGATATCCATATGTGTTTTTGCAGCCATCCTTGATTTTGTTCTGAGTTTCAAAGCTAGACGAAGCATGTCCTTCCATGTCAAGTTACGATTCATTCTAAAAGTTGTTTCTGCTGCTGCATGGGTGGTTATCCTTCCCGTTACTTATGCTTATTCAATGGAAAATCCTCCTGGTTTTGCCCAAACTATCAAAGGTTGGTTCGGGAATGGCTCAAGTTCTCCATCGTTATTTATCGTGGCTGTTGCTATTTACTTGTCACCAAATATGCTCGCTGGCGTGCTGTTTCTTTTTCCCTTCGTTCGTCGATTTCTCGAGCGTTCCAATTATAGAATTGTGATGCTAATGATGTGGTGGTCACAGGTATGCAACTAGTTTTTGTGCATATCCATGTTCTTTGATCGATTTTGAGAATTTGAATTGAAATTCGTATTTCTGTTTTAATATCTTTCAGCCCCGACAATATGTTGGAAGAGGAATGCATGAAAGCACATTTTCTCTATTCAAGTACACATTATTCTGGGTGCTTCTTATCATTACCAAGTTGGCTTTCAGTTTTTATGTTGAGGTACCTACATTATCCATTTTCTTTATTTTGTTAAGTTTTGTGTACCTATATGAGTAAATAATGACAAATTATTCTCTTATAATGCTGTTTTGTGTTGAATTGGATTGTTAATGCTGAAATTTCCTTTTTGTATAGTTTGCACTGCACTTGTTGGTAGGCTTTATTCCTAAGTACTCTCATATTTAAAGGCATTCATGGAAGGAAAATCTTTGTTTTTAATTAAACCTTGTGGACTTTGTTGTATCTTTTTCGTCTAATGCACACATGATGTGATTGCTTTCCATTGCAGGTAAGGCCTCTGGTAGGACCTACAAAAGCTATCATGAGAGTTCATATATCAGTTTACCAATGGCATGAGTTTTTCCCCCGAGGTAGTCAACTTGACTATATTATACACATGCAAGCACAAATAGAATAACACTTGGACATATATATATATATATATATATATATATATATATATATAGCTTACTGAATTTCGATATGTCATGTTTTGCAGCGAGAAACAACATTGGTGTCGTGATTGCACTCTGGGCGCCAGTTATTCTTGTATGGATTAGGGATTATATTCTGTACAACAATTCACTTTTCTACGATATTGCCGATAATCTATATAGTATTTCTTTATTTTCTTTGGTTTCAGGTTTATTTCATGGATTGCCAGATATGGTATGCTATATTTTCTACGCTGTTCGGAGGTATATATGGTGCATTTCGCCGTCTCGGAGAGGTAAGCAGAATTTCCTTAAGCAATATCAACCTTGATACCAACTATATGTTTTGTCAATTTTTGGAGCAGTATTGAATTAATGTAAATATTTAGAATCATTCAAGTACTCTCAATCTCCATTACTAGCTTTGTTCTTTGCTTGGGAAATGAGAAAAATATTAAAAATGTGAGTGAGTTGGTATGCATTCACCAACTTTTGTCACCTTTCAAGAAACTGAACTGTTGGTATTGAAGTCAAATATGTCAAAAGCATATATATATATAAAAAGCCCAAGCATATTCTTAAAATATCGAAAAATATACATGTGTTGGAAATATTGTTAGTTTCGTTAATCGCTTGAAGGATTTTGTGCTGTTTGTGGTTATTTGTTTTCCTGAAAAAGAATATTTTTAATGATTTCTTTTCAGATTCGAACACTAGGAATGCTTCGATCCCGATTTCAGTCGTTACCTGGTGCTTTTAATGCGTGTTTAATCCCGGAGGAGAAAAATGAGACAATAAAAAAGAAAGGACTGAAGGCCACCTTTTCCCGCAAGTTTGAAGTGGTTAGCATATATTTTTAGTTTGTGTTGTTTCATTTAAATGATATATTGGCTAATGGATAAACATATTGAGATTAACTTTTTTAATGTGTATATCATTCTACCAGATCCCATCCAGTAAGGAAAAAGAAGCTGCGAGGTTTGCTCAATTATGGAACAAAATTATTACAAGTTTCAGAGAAGAGGATCTTATAAGTAACAGGTAATCTTCAGTCTGAATTTTTTGAAATAAGCCATTGTTGATTTTTTCTTCCTTTCGAAGTTAATTTTAATGAAAAGTGGTACCTATTTGTATTTTGTTGATTGGTTTACTCAAATTCTTTTAATCTTCAGGGAAATGGATCTGTTGCTTGTCCCATATTGGGCTGATCGTGACTTGGAGCTGATACAGTGGCCTCCATTTTTGCTTGCCAGCAAGGTTTCCTTTGGACTTTTTGTTCCCTTTCTAACTTGGAGCTTTCACCTCTGATCTAGAAATTCTAAGGGTGTGTTTGGATTGAGTGATTTGGATTTGGGGAGGGGATTTGGAGGAAGGATTTGAAATGACACCTAAAAAGGTGTCATTTAAAATCCTTCGTAGTTATGGAGAAAATAGGTCAAAGTGAATGACAAGGAATTTGAAATCCAGCGTAACATGAATCCATCCAAACGAACTTAAATGGATTTGTCGATGAATTTGAAATCCATGGATTACAAATCCTTCGATCCAAACACACCCTAAATGTTTCCTTTTGTCTTTTATTTTCCCCAAAGATGCATATCTTTGTTTGTTATTTTATACTATTTGGATAACTTTTTATCCATGAAGTACCATGGCAAGGGAAACTAAACTATTATTGACCCTGAGGTTGAAGATCAATTATAAACAAATGGGTTACAAATGAGCAACCTTACTGACTGTATCACAGGTAACATTTTAGAAATAGGAGTACATGACATAGAAATCACCTTTGAAGTGGACTACATTATTATTACTTGAGGAGTTTTGAAATATTTACTGACTGTGTCACGATTCACGGGGAACACCTTTTAGGATTATTTTTATTGTTTATGGGTTATTCATTTAATTAAATTTACATTTTGGCTAAATTTTCTGAACTGATTTTCTTGGATTGAATAGATTCCGATAGCAGTGGATATGGCTAAGGACAGTAATGGCAAGGATAGCGAGCTGAAAAAGCGGATTAAAGCTGATGATTATATGTATTCTGCTGTCTCCGAGTGTTATGCTTCATTCCGGAATATTATTAAACTTCTAGTTCGTGGCAATCGAGAAAAAGAGTAAGAATTTTTAGTTTGCAATTTAAGCTCGTTTACAAATTCACCCTGTTTGATCATCATACATATTTTCAGGGTCATTGAGTACATTTTTTCAGAAGTTGACAAGCATATAGAGGAGGATGATCTATTAACTGAATACAAGATGAAAGCTCTTCCAAGTCTCTATGATCTCTTTGTAAAGCTTGTAAAGTACTTGGTATGTATTTTTCTGTTACCCCTATTGCTGTTACATTTTATTTTTTGTCTTAAGATTTATTGGTTACTATGCGTAAATGTGATGCTGAATTGGCCATTGTTGCAGCTAGATAATAAGCAAGAAGATAGGGATCAAGTTGTAATTCTTTTCCAGGACATGCTGGAAGTTGTTACTCGGGATATAATGATGGAAGATCATGTATCCAAGTAATATTTCTTTTGCCATAAAAGTGTTAATTAATGTGGCCTATTCTTTTCTTATGGGTGAATTAATGGAGTATTATTCTTTTTGGAAACTTTTTTTTTTTTTTTTAATTTAATGAATTGTGTAGAGTTTGAGAAGCTCTTCTAATAAATTTGTTTTTAAATTGAAATGGTAAAAAGTTCAATGTTTAGCTAAATGTTTATTCTTTGAGAATGAGAACATCTCAGAAATAGGGAAGAAGGATGATTCTTATTCCAGTGTTTTTTTTAATGTTCATAGCTTGTTAGATTCAATTCACGGTGGATCAGGACATGAAGGAATGGTTCCTCTCGAGCAACAATATCAGTTATTTGCATCAGCAGGAGCTATTAAATTTCCAGCTCCTGAATCTGAAGCTTGGAAAGAGAAGGTAAATTAAAAATGAAAATGTGTTTCCAATTAAAATCTTTAGCATCGTTAATTATTTAACATTTTTGCTTTAATCCTTTTCACAGATCAAGAGGTTGTATTTGTTGCTGACAGTGAAGGAATCTGCCATGGACGTACCATCGAACTTAGATGCTAGAAGGCGCATGTCCTTTTTCTCTAATTCATTGTTTATGGACATGCCTTCAGCCCCTAAAGTCCGCAATATGTTATCATTCTCGTGAGTTTTTTCATACAGTAATATCAAACTTCAATTCTTTTACTTATTATTTTATAGATGCAAGCTTTTTTTTTTTTTTTTTTGTGAGTATAACCTATATGGTATTCCTATTTATAGTGTTTTGACTCCATATTACAAAGAAGAGGTTCTCTTCTCGTTACCTGAGCTGGAAGTGCCGAATGAAGATGGTGTTTCCATTCTATTTTACTTGCAGAAAATTTTCCCAGGTTTGTACTTCAGATATTTTTCAGGTAGATCATATTTCTCTTTCTCTAACAACCTTTATCTAAAATCACACAGACGAATGGAACAATTTTCTGGAGCGTGTCAAGTGTTTCAGTGAAGAAGAACTTAGGGGTTCTGATGAATTAGAAGAACAATTACGCCTTTGGGCATCATATAGAGGCCAAACATTGACCAAAACTGGTATGAATTAATCTTATTTCAGCATGTTATGTTCTTTTATTTTCACTCAATGCTAAAGCCTTTGTTTGTTGACTGATGCATTTCCCAATGTGTGGCAGTACGAGGGATGATGTATTACCGGAAAGCTCTTGAACTTCAAGCCTTCCTTGATATGGCCAAGGATGAAGGTACTATATCTTGTACCCATATGTATGTGCACGTTTAGTCAAATTTTCGTACTACATTTAGTTATACTTTTTTTCAATTTAAAACAGATCTAATGGAAGGCTACAAGGCCATTGAGTTGAATGAGGATCAAATGAAGGGGGAAAGGTCACTATGGACACAATGTCAAGCAGTGGCTGATATGAAGTTTACATATGTTGTATCTTGCCAATTATATGGTATCCAAAAACGATCTGGAGATCCTCGTGCTCAAGATATATTGCGACTTATGACGACGTAAGATTCGTAGCATTATAATAAACTATTGCCTTTGTAACTTCATGACATGATCATTCATTTATGTGAACAGATATCCATCCCTTAGAGTAGCATATATAGATGAAGTTGAAGAACCAAGTAAAGACAGGGCCAAGAAGGTTAATGATAAGGTGTACTATTCCACTTTAGTGAAGGCTGCTTTGCCAAAGTCAAATTCTTCAGAGCCAGGGCAGAATCTCGATCAGGTAAAGAAAGATGAAAATACAAGTCAACTCTTAAAAGAATCAACTAATACATCTATAAAGAATCAACTCATATAGCCTTTATATATACACTAGTCATGGATTCACAGGTAGTGGGACAAAAATATTGGATGGCTGATTCGTAAAAAATAGATTCCTTAAGTATTTTTTTTCGTCCTCGTGACTTTTTTAATATCTTTCTTTTCTGCAGCTCCTTTTTAAGAGACAGTGTTATAGGCACCTTTTACAATTCACCATATTTCTCACTGTTTAGTAACTTATTGACTTATATGGATTTCCATCCGCAGATCATCTATCGTATAAAACTTCCAGGCCCCGCTATCTTGGGTGAAGGAAAACCTGAAAATCAGAATCATGCAATTATTTTCACACGTGGTGAAGGTTTACAAACAATTGACATGAATCAGGTGTGGTGTTTTTTTCCGCTCATTTGGCTTTGAAATGTCTCTTTCTTTGTTCTAATAGGAATGCCAAATGTAGGATAACTACATGGAAGAAGCTTTGAAAATGAGAAACTTGCTCCAAGAATTTCTTAAAAGGCATGATGTGAGACACCCATCCATTCTTGGTTTAAGGGAACATATCTTTACTGGAAGGTGGGCCCTCCTTCATAATTAAAATTTCATGGTTAATAATATATATATATATATATATATATGAGCCCTTGCCTTAATGTGAAGTTATTGTTCTCTTGCTAAATTATGCAGTGTTTCTTCTCTTGCTTGGTTTATGTCTAATCAAGAGACGAGTTTTGTTACTATTGGTCAGAGATTGTTGGCCAACCCTCTGAAGTAAGTTTTTCTGTTTCATAACTGTATCCTTTTTGCTTAATCATTACTTCAAATTAATTTCTCAACTAGGATTAGAAGGAACAAGGGCATTAGCATTATCTTTTATCATCAGATAAGACTTTAATTTGAGAACTTATACAAAGATGAGATTCTGGATGGGTTGCTTAAAGTCCACCTATGAACTTAACTTCTTTATGGATTGGTTGAATTATATATGTATTTCTTGAAGTGAATGTTCTATTTCACAATGTCAATTGCCTAGGAAAATGAAATCCAGTTGTTGAAAAGTGAAAATAAATCTAAAGCATTATCATTTATAAGCAAGTGTTCTTAAAAAAAATTGGTTTTGAATAAATTTGTTTTATACAATTTTCTTATGCATTTCTTTTGACATTTTTAGCCATCCCTTCTCATTATTTGACCTTTTGATTTCACTCATCATCAGGGTTCGGTTTCACTATGGTCATCCTGATGTTTTTGATAGACTGTTTCACCTTACTAGAGGCGGTGTGAGCAAAGCCTCCAAGATTATCAACCTGAGCGAGGACATATTTGCTGGTATGGTCATAAAATGGTAGTTTGAAAAGCTCCTTTAGGTATGACATAGCTTGACTTACTATTGTCAATGTAACATTTTGCAGGCTTTAATTCTACACTTCGTGAAGGCAATGTAACCCATCACGAATACATACAAGTTGGTAAAGGGAGGGATGTGGGTCTTAACCAGATTTCTCTATTTGAGGCAAAAATTGCCAATGGAAATGGAGAACAAACGTTGAGTCGTGATTTATATAGGCTGGGGCATCGCTTTGATTTCTTCCGAATGCTTTCGTGTTATTTCACCACCATTGGTTTCTACTTCAGTACTTTGGTGTGTGAAACACATTTCCTTATTATTGACTTTGAATTTCTTGTATCCAACTTTCTAACATTTTGTGTTTCTTATGGCAGATAACTGTGCTCACTGTGTATATATTTCTCTATGGTCGCCTCTATCTTGTTCTTAGTGGCCTTGAAAAGGGATTAAGTACGCTACCAGAAATTCGAGAAAATAAATCTATTGAAATTGCTCTAGCTTCTCAGTCCTTTGTGCAAATCGGTTTCCTGATGGCTCTCCCTATGATGATGGAAATTGGATTGGAAAATGGTTTTCGAACTGCATTAAGTGAGTTCATAATGATGCAGCTACAACTAGCGCCCGTGTTTTTCACATTTTCACTTGGAACAAAAACCCACTATTACGGTAGGACTCTACTCCACGGAGGTGCAGAATATAGGGCCACGGGTCGTGGATTTGTCGTGTTCCACGCCAAATTTGCTGAAAACTATCGACTTTATTCTCGTAGCCACTTTGTTAAGGGTCTTGAGCTAATGGTATTGCTTCTCGTTTATCAAATATTCGGTCAGAACTATAGAGGTGCAATTGCGTATATCTTCATCACCGTCTCAATGTGGTTTATGGTGGGGACCTGGCTTTTTGCTCCTTTTCTCTTCAATCCTTCGGGTTTTGAGTGGCAAAAGATAGTTGATGATTGGACTGATTGGAATAAGTGGATTAGTAATAGAGGAGGTATTGGTGTACCTCCAGAGAAAAGTTGGGAATCATGGTGGGAAGAGGAGCAAGACCATCTTCGTCACACAGGAAAACGTGGTATAGTTGCTGAGATTGTATTGGCACTACGGTTTTTCGTTTACCAGTATGGGCTCGTTTATCACTTGCACCTCACCAGGAAAACCAAAAGTATTTTGGTATGTTTTTCACGATTTTTTTTTTTCCCTATATCTTCTTAAATATTTTTTATTGAAATTACTTGCATGGGTTTACAGGTATATGGCATGTCATGGCTGGTTATCCTTCTGATACTTTTCGTCGTGAAGGTAAGGATAATAATTCTATCAAATTCATCTCTCAAAATTATTCTGCTTGCATTGATTTTCTTGTTGGTTTCTTCTTCAGACAATTTCTGTCGGACGAAGGAAATTCAGTGCAAATTTTCAACTTGTTTTCCGGCTTATCAAGGGTTTGATCTTCGTTACATTCATTACAATCCTGGCTATTTTGATTATTTTTGCTCACATGACACCCCGAGACATTGTGGTTTGCTTACTTGCCTTCATGCCCACTGGATGGGGCTTACTTCAGGTTAGAATTCTATTTTTTCGCGCTTATGTCGAGTCGTAGACTCGAGGGTTCCAGGAAAAATATGACTGTTCTTACACAAACAGATGTTTGACAAGTTCTACACTACTTGTTAGGATGTGAAGAGAGAAAATACTACACACATCTGTGCCTTAATTGTATACAGTACACAATTAGTTTACACATGGAGGCAAAAAGAGTTGTGTGAAAAGTATATGAACATTTTCTCTTCACATCCTAACCTTTCGTGTATACACTTTTCACACATCTGTTTGTAACCTCTCGTGTATACACTTGTCACACATCTGTTTGTAACCTCTCGTGTATACACTTGTCACACATCTGTTTGTAACCTCTCGTGTATACACTTGTCACACATCTGTTTGTACAATAATACAAAACGTTGCACGATTGTGTTGCAAAGTATTTGCTAATCCTATCTTCACTTTAGATTCAATCAACTCCATTTTAGTGATCTTAACAAAATCAACAATTTTTATGGTTCCAGATTGCACAAGCGTGTAAACCGATCGTTCAAAGGTTAAAATTTTGGGGATCGGTAAGAACGCTAGCACGTGGGTATGAAATCGTGATGGGTTTGCTTCTGTTTACGCCAGTGGCGTTTCTTGCTTGGTTTCCGTTTGTGTCTGAGTTTCAAACACGAATGTTGTTCAATCAAGCGTTCAGTAGAGGACTTCAGATTTCTCGTATTCTTGGTGGCCATCGGAAAGACAAATCCGCGAGGAACAAGGAGTAGTAGTTTAGCAGGAATTGCTGTCTCATTGCTAATTGTGTCTTAATTATTTTTTATAGTTATTATTATCTTAATTATCTAAGATTAAAACTGCTGTTGTATGTAATTCTATTGTACTGGGGTGGCATTTTTGAGATCTTTAGGCCTTGTTTGTTTGTTTATGTTTTCAAAGTCCATTTTCCTTATTCAAGTTTTTAAATCACAAAAATTCGAAATAAACTTAACACACTAAATTTTCATCCAAATTTTCCTTTTTTAAACTCTACTTTCAACATCTCTTATATAATTTTCATCCAAATCATTATTTCATTTTTTCTTTCATGATTTATAATTTTTTAATCTAATGTATGTTTCTTTATTTTTTATTCATATAATTATTACATACGCAATTAACATAATTATTCTACATGTCATTTATTAATCTATTATTATTGATTTGATATATTTTATAACTTTCAACCTTTTTTAAAAAAATATAAACAAACATCTACCATTTTCACAATAATATCCATAGTTTTATGAGAAAATTTTATAATTTTATCTCCAAAACATAAATAAATATAGCCTTAATGTCGATCTAATATATTTATTTCTCTCTAAAGTCGTGGTTTTCTTATATGGATGATTGTAAATGTTTCGTGATTCTAAATCCCACAAGTTTATGAGAATAATTCTTCAGTCCCAATATTAGAACCCAAAAGTTTAACAAAGATTTCTCAATAAAAAAAGTGAAATTAAAAAGCATTGTATATATTTATATATAAATGGAGAAATTAAAAAGCAAAATGAAAGATAACATGCAATCAATTCCCGTGCCCAAGAATCATTGAAAATCCGTGACAAAGATAAAGTAATGCGACATCGTTTTAATGCAAATGGTTAGAAGCGTAATTAATTGCTCATCTAAGGGCTTTTGTCAAGGATACCGAAACCGACTCCTGACTTAAATTGGTTACACGTGTCTTGAATCTCAGCCGTCCATACACAGATCTAAACTGTTTGTTCCTCTCTCCTTCCTATATAAAGGGCCCTAGCCACACAAACCAAAGTACAATATCTGGAAATTGCTCAAATTCATACCAAATCTGAACGTTGAACTCTAAGATTTGTGCAGAGATAATAATCAGTGATTAACGTAATACGATTAAAATAATTACCATTCCTCCAGTTTCTATATATCTTGATTTCAATTTGCCAGAGTTAAATATCTCAAGAATTAGGGATTTGTTCGAGGGTTTCGATTTCGGTTTTTATTTCTGTTTTTCTGGTTTAATTCAAAGTTTGAGAGTCGGAGATTGTGAACCGCCGAAGCTGTGGTAGGTTGATAACCGGAATTAGATTAATTCTGAAATTTGTGTATTGATCGATTATTTTCTTGACCTTTTTTTTATATATATTTTCAACTTTGCTGTTGATCAGTTTTGAGTAATTGAAATGAACGATCAAGCGACAATGATGAATCAACAACAGATGAACATGAACCAGAACATGATGAGTATGAATCCACAACCTCAGCCGCAGGTAATCATATTTAACTACACCACAATAATAAACCCCTACTACACTACCGTAATTCATTTCCTAATGTCTATTTAATCATTATTGTCCACAGATGGTTCAGATGAATAGGAGTTACGGCATGTGGGCCCCTCCACCACCTCCGCAGTTTCAAAACCCTAACCCTGGTGCTACGGTACTACCGCCATCTGGTTTTAATAAGTCGTTGGGTCCGAGGAGCAACTGGAAGGGCAAAAAGTTAAATAAGACAAATGATAAGAGGAGGAAGGATTTGCCGAAATCCCTAATGGCTGGCTCCAGCACTGGTGGAAATGCTGGAGGTGTTAACATGATCGGTGGTCGCGGCATCGGGAATACAAATTTTAATAGCTATCAGCCTCCCACTCTGAATGAATTGCAGCAGCAGAATCGATTGAGGGCCCGAAAGTTCTTTCCAAAGAAGTTCAATAAGAATAATGCTATGAATATGAATATGAATATGAATATGGGTGGCAATAATAATTATACTAATAGATATTACAACAGCAGGTCTGCTCCATATGCTCCTAGGAACACTACTTCCTTTATAATTAGAGCGAAGAAGAGTGGTGGCATTGCATCATTGGTTTCTCCTTCTCCCAGGACACCTGCTGTATTACCCACTCCTATTTTATCTCCATCTAAGGAGGTGTTGGTGGACATGGCAAAAGAAGAATGGGGTGTTGATGGATATGGGTCGATGAAGGGGTTGATTAGGTTGAGGTCGCCTGGTCATGAAATGGAGCCTCATGAGGATGAGGAGGAAGACGAAGGAGGTTCGAGTGAGAGTGATGTGGAGGAGCATGTTGAGGTGGAGAGAAGGTTGGACCATGACTTGAGCCGCTTTGAGATGATTTATAATCCAAACATTGTTGGTGGGATGGATTATCCTAATGTGTTGGAGAATCGGGTTGATGACCAGGATACTCATATTGCTCACTTGGAGGAGGAGAACCTGATTTTGAAGGAAAGATTGTTCTTGATGGAGAGGGAGTTGGGGAATTTGAGGAGGAGAATGCAGTTTCTAGAGAGGAAGGATAACAGGGGGGATGAGATAAATGAGGAGGTGGTGGAGAATGACTCCGAAAATGAAAGCGGTAGCCATGGGGAGGAAGCTCAGTCAATGGAGGACAATAATGAGGATATCAGTGAAGATAACGGGTATTCCAAAGGGAAAAGTGATGATGGACAGAACGCTGAAGCTGCTGAGAAAAGTGTATTGTTAGATGTTGTAAAGGAAGTGGAGAACAATGATGATGGGCTTGTCGCAGCTGATAAAAACGGTAACATGTCATGTGTTGAGGGTAAAATAGAAAGTGACAGTGAAAAGTGTATGAATACAAACATCATAAGGGGAAATAATGAAGTTGTTGAAGATATAAAAGAGAATGATGATGATGATAACAATCATGGGGATCTGGAAGTGAAGGCCGAGGATGATGTTGAGACTGGGTTGTCTGAACCTGTGTTGGTAGCAGGAGATATTTGTATGGAAGAAGTTGGAGTTGCAAAAGATAACACGGTTTCACAGAACGATGTTGCAAACTGATGTGTTACAGAGGTTAATGAAAGCTCAAATATGACCTTCGCGTGTGATGACTTTAAAAATTGACCCTTATCAATGCATATGTCTTGACTGTTGGTTTTGTTATAGTAACTCATCCTGTTAGTGTTGAATCTTTGCATATATCTGGTTAAAGATCCGTAACTTGATATGTCTCAATCTAGGAAAATAGAGAGGACTAGTTTAGTGTTTTTCCTTAAGTTTCTGTTCTTGCTTTAAAATCTCGACGTACAGGTTTGGCTGCCTTAGCCTTTCTGAGCTGGTCTGTCTTTCCATGTATTTGTGTTTTTCATTTTTAGCTGATGGTCAATTTAATCTGCTTCAGATGTTCATAAGTTTAGGCTAAAGACTTTAACATGTAATGTGTTCTGTGTTTGTAATGAACCTGCGAAGTTCGACTCTTTTCTTGATTGATATTCATAATATTTTGTGTCATAAGTGGTTTTTGTATCATGTTCCTTAATCCTTGTTCTTCGTATTTTTTCCAAGTTTTACTTTTATATGAGTATATGAAGTGGCCTGTTGTCCTCGAACAGTTCTCGTCAGCAAGCAAATGCCAAAGGTGACGAACTCGTTTAATGGGCTTTCGCTCAAATTTGAAACCGAGCAATTGATTTAGATTCTGCATTTTGTGTTTTGTCTAATGCTTAGCTTAGTCTTATCACAATCTTGCAATGGCCTTTTTGTCTGAGTTTCTTAGTATAGATTTGTGCATGTTTGTAAAACTGGGGTATTTTGAGCTTTATGAAGATGGAGGTATTTCACAAAGGAAAAAAGATTGGCCATGGCTATAATCTGCTGGAACCTTGTTGGTTATATGCTTTTGTCATTGTGAGACAGTACTCTCTCAATGTGTATGTTTGTTTATGCTCAAACTAACACTTCACTAATCTAGATCCAAAAACCTACAAAGTAAATATATCCCCAGCAGAATTTAACACAATTTAACACACTTCACTATTTGGACAAATTTTTTTACACAATTTATGAAAATCGATGTAACTGTAGAATTGTTCTCGTAGAAATAGGTTATGTAGTCTGAGCAAGACGCTATGTAGTCTGAGCAAGACGCGTTAGATTAAAAAACTCAATCGACCAAGTTAGTTAAGAACATTATGTAAATTTAAATATCTACTTCATGACTACAAAATAGAATACACTAAAGAGGTACAAAGAAAAATGAAGATATAACACCAGAGAGATGGAAATATCACTCTGTTATACAATTGGTATCATTAACCCTGAAACCTTGGAATAACACAACAAAAGTTATCCAATAATTATGTGATTACAAGACTTTGGTATAATCACATATTATAAAACTAAGGTAGTTGAGAAGATGCAGTATGTTGGCCAACACAAAAAGTTATGCTATTTTTCATAAACAACAAACCATAAAACGAAAAACGTTACACTAGTGATGCTTTCTTTTCCTCTGACCCATACCTCTAGCAAAAGAACTATGTGTATACCGTGAATTAGCAAGCTCACGAGGAACAGCAGCACCAGACGACTTCAGAATTTCGACCAACTCTGGAAATAACTTCTTATCTTCATCATTTACAAACACAATTGCTGTACCATCTTCCCCCATTCTAGAGGCCCTTCCAATCTGGTGCACATATTCCTTCATAGAATTTGGCATGTCAAACACAATAACCTGCCTTACTGACAAAAGATCAACCCCTCGACCCAAAACGCCTGTGGCAACAATCACACTAACTTCACCAACCAAAAATGACCTCAATATCTCTCTCCTATCCTTCATGGTTTTATCTCCATGGATTGATAGAGATTTCACTCTAGTTGCTGTTGTAATTGCTTCAGAAAGTAGATCAGCCCCGATTCTTGATCCCACAAACACCACAACTGGTGGCTTAAAATGGTGCTTGCTTGTCAATATGTCGAAAAGCTTTTGCTTCTTTTTCTTCGAATCAACCCATATCGCCAGCTGTTTAACGGCCTCGTTAGGTTTATTGGGCTTTCCAACCGATATAACTGAAAAATCCTTCACCATCGAGCTAGCCACCTTTTCCACTTCTTTAGAAACAGTTGCGGAGAACATTAACACTTGCGGCTGTGATAGAGCCCGGAAAATTTGCATGACTTGATCACGAAACCCTTTTTCTATCATGCAATCTACTTCATCGAGGACGAGAATTGATACGCTATCCAAGTCGAAATCATGTTTGGTTAGGAGATCAATGAGTCTTCCTGGGGTACCAACAATCATGGATACTCCATTCTGGATTCTATATACTTGTCCAGCCATGGCATCGCCACCAACCACTAATGCAGTCTTGAATGGCAAACCTTTACCTAGCAACTTTGCTTGTTCCTCCACTTGTATACAAAGCTCTCTTGTAGGTTCTAGAACCATCGCTAGTGGTTTTTGTGGATTGCTTTTGAGCTTTGTACAATGAGAAACTATAGGAACTAGAAATGAAGCGGTTTTCCCAGAGCCCGTCTCAGCTGAAACGAGCATGCTCTGACCGGTCAATGCAGCTGGGATGGCCTGCATTTGCACAGGTGTTGGAATTTCATACCCGGAAGCTTCTAAGTTTTGAAGAAGCTTCTGAGGAAGATTGCAAGAATCAAACGATAAAACGGGTTCTGGGACATTATCTCCCCGTACAGATATTTCTAGTTTTCTTCTTAGCAGCTCCATTTGATTGTTAGTTAGAAATTCAGGTTCTGGTTTATTATTTCCATCTCGAACATAGTAGCACGCGTCTGTTGCTGGTAATCTTACACGAGGTGGTTGTGTAGATGAAGTCTGTGATTTTGCTACCCGGCTGAGAAGAGTGGTTTTGCATTCAATGCTGCAAATATCATCATCAGTCTCATCACATATATATTCACCATAGCGGCCACATATAACACACTGAGGTTCTCCAGGCAAAGCTTCTCTTTGATCCCAACATCTTTCTTTCACATCATCATCTGCATTGAAAATCAAAAAGGATAAAGATAAGCCGATGAACTCACAAGATAGCTTCACCCAAAATCCCAACATTGACCACAAAAAACTAGCCCACATATGGCGTAACTCGAAAGTGTTGCAGTCAGGGCTATATGCACACATCTCAAAGCGATCAGAATTGCTACAGTGTACAGCATAACTTCTTTGCATAAATACAGTTGGGAGTTTAATCAACAACCAATAACGTACTAACGAATATCAATTTCATATGGCCACACTATAATTGTTACTTCTGATGCTGATTTCCATTAAACGAAACAGATTTCTGTGTTATTTTGAGTGATGGACAAATATCTAGATAATTAAAAAAAATACATATTAAGGAAACTAATAAGCTGAAAAAGAAAACCCACAACCAAATCTTCGTCCTTTACTTCAAGGAATGACAAACAAATATGCTAACTTATTTATGCCAAATTAAAGGCGAGCGAAATTTCACCTGGGGCTTGATTTGCATCTTCAGAAGTTGAATTTTCGCATTCATCGCCCATTTTTCCAATATCCAGTATGCACAATTAAACCGATAAAGATAATGCTTAAAGGGCAATCAAATTCAAATTCTTGAGAACAAACAACAATCGCGTATTCCAGAAACAAATTAACCGTGCAAACTGAAGACGAACAGACAGAATTGTGTAGTTTGAACTTTTTCTTCTCTCTTGTATTTGCTGCAAAGTTCTTAATGTTAATATCAGGTGGGCTAATGAACAATGGGCCTTTTAACAATATATAAAAGTGAACAATTGGCCTTCTAACAAAATATAAAAGTGAACAGTGGGCCTTTTAACAATGTATAAAAGTGAACAATGGGCCTTCTAACAAAATATAAAAGTTAACAGTGGGCCTTCTAACAATATATAAAAGTGAACAATGGGCCTTAACCACTATAAGATTAAATTGAGCCAATTTAACAGAATCTCTTTTTATGACAGCCCACAATGGAAAGAAGAAAATAAGTTCATTGTGACACCTTCACATATCATTTCAATTTCAAGTTTCAACCTAAA
Source organism: Verbascum thapsus (assembly GCA_963669365.1). NCBI lineage: Eukaryota > Viridiplantae > Streptophyta > Magnoliopsida > Lamiales > Scrophulariaceae > Verbascum > Verbascum thapsus. The sequence goes on from OY770118.1 coordinate 12,659,237, forward strand.
TAATGTGGACATAGTAATAGTACCCACAAATTTTGCTCAATTAACAATTTTTATACATTCAACATAAATATACAAATATATATATATATATATAAATATACAACATTTTGGTGCTTCAAATGCTATCCAACAATCTGAAGGTACATATTCATCATTTCTGAACAGCTCCATCGACACGGATATGAACGAAAAGAATTTTGTTGTAGCCTCGACTAATTCTGATCTTTTCGTCCGTATATCTGCAGCATATGATCATAAATCAAAGTTCATTAATATTATGATGAATCCAAAATAAAATTCAAAATTGACCACAAAATGAAAATTTCTTACAAAAGTTCCAATGTGAAACTGGTTTCCATTTCTGCAGGGATCCCATATGGACCAGCCACTATTGCTGCATCATCCATTTTAACATCGTACGTGTTCAACCCCGATTTCCTTTAAACGTGAAATTTGAGGCCAAAAAAAATGTTATAATCTTTTCATTTAGTTTTCCAATTATCTCAAATATGATATACATATAGTAACTTACATGTATTTCCCTGTCATGGAGAATTTGAATCCAAGCAATATATCGACCAGAAATTTCATGTCTCCGTTCGGTCTAACAATCTAGAATAATGTCATAAGATTGAGAAATTTTTTGACAGTTCATAATGCATGAAACTATAAATGACAAAGGGAAGAAAGTATAAGAATTTCTGAAAAAATGGAATTTCTTAAGGCACCTGTTTTCCCATTAAACCTTTTGCAGCATTCTCTATCCAACTCTCTGTTTCTTCCTGCAATGTTAACTCGGTTTTAAGGGCGATAAAAGGACGCTTGTGAAATTATTTTTGCATACTTTTTTCAGATATAAATACAGATTTATGTTTATGAGAAGATAACCTGTGAACTCCATATCATAAGCCATTCTCCTTCAAGAAGTTCGATTTCACTTTCAGCTATACCTTGATTTAAGGTAATAAATTCATCGATAGCCTGTCAAATGGTGTGAATGTCACATAAAAAGCCGAAGAAAGAAAACTCTGAATTTATAGACAAATTATTCGACAGTAATAGTTCACACCTCTCTCGAGCCTCTACCATTGAAAATGGTCGATAGCAATCTCTGCCTTGGTTCGGTTTCTTTTTGCAGCACAAACGTTGTTCCCTGCACTATATCATTGCAACCCATGGTCCTTAATCTTAGCAGATTATGTTCTGTAATAACTTTTTATGCAGCTAATTATGTGACATGTTTCTTTATCAAAAAACTCTTATTCTACAGAAACGGAGATGAAATTTTCATGATTTTCACCTTGTTTCCTCGTGATATACGAATATTTCCCGATTGGGACAAATAAGTTGTATCCAACCAGCCCTTAGCTTCATCTCCGAGAAGTTTGAAAGGCACAGGATATGGAACTTTAAAGGGTAAAAATTTGAAGGCAAATGCAGCTCTATCAAACCGGAAGAGGATCCGTTTCCCATCTTTGATTGATGCCACTGCCTACATAATCGAAAATACCATAATGCAAGTCAAGAAAAACAAAAATCTTTTATAATAAGTTCGTCCACTTCAAAATATACCTCGACTTTGAGTTCCCCTATTATATCAGAGAATTTTACAATATTGGAAACACGGGGATCATCGGTTCTAAGGTATACTTCCTGAAACACACTAAACGAGTCGACCCCAACAAATGTTCTCTGCATCACCATAAAACAATTTTGAGCAGTCAGTTACTGACAAAAAAGAAAGATTATGTGAATTGCAATCCCAGAAAGTATTTTACAAATGCCTCCATATGAACAACAATGGTTAAGAGCTTTAAAACAGGGGAGAAAAAAACAGTAGTTTGAAGCCCATATCATTGAGATGTAACCTGAATTGGAGAGGCTGTTCCTGGTCTCGTTGTGAACATTAGCTGCCAACGACCTTCAATTAAGCTTGAGCCCGTCTGTTAATTTCAATTATTAGTTCGAACAAATTTCAGCATCAATTAGAAAAATTGTATAATTTACAAATGATTTCACATTATTATCATCTCTATTAAGACAGGCTCATAATGATGAAGATACATAATGACTCACAGGCTCAGACACACCCTTCAAAGCTTCCAGCCTCTGCACTGCCCTTTCAACTTCCTGCACAAATTTTAGCAAATAGGGTTAACAAAAGCCTAAGAATCAAATGATTATACATTGATGAGATTAAGAAATATAAAGAAAATGTTAACTGTACTTGGAGTTGCGGCGAAGAAGCTGAGCGGCCGCGGCCTTGAATGCCGATTAAAGCATTGATGAGTGCATTTTCTTCCTCTGTAAAAGCTGCTGTACTTTTAGAAACTTCCTCGACGAGCGAGCACTTGAGAGATCTCCGACGGGTTTTCCGGCCAAAAGGGGTACAAAATGTCGCACTTAGTGGGTTTAGTGTGGGATGGTGTGGCCGGAATCGAAGGCCTGAAATTGCAGCTTCCAGAGTGGCCATTTTTGCATGCAGACTAGAGTCACATACACACACTGAGTGTGAAATGTGTTTTTCTCACAAAAATATTTTGTGAATGAGATTTTTCAGAATTTAGATTTTGGTTGATTGGTGGTGGTTATATGTTGAACAAGTGGCACTTTTTCATGGGCTTCCAGAGATTTTCTGTGTTTTTCTTTCTTCTTTAAATTGTTAAAAGCTAGATAAGAAAATTGTTTTTATTTTCCATCTAACTTATCATTATTGAATAAATTTGAGAAACATAAAATATCTTATAAATCACCGGAATAAAATTTTCTGTTCCAAACCGTGTTCCAATCTCCTATTCCAACAATGTAGATGTGTGACATGTGTAATTCACAAATTCATTTATTAAGGGATGTATTACATGTGTAAATATTTTTACACATGTCACAACTACCTTTCTGGAATATGAGATTGGAACACAGTTTGGAATAGAGAAATTGATCCCAATATCGTCAACTATTTCTTTCATGCTTATTCAAATTGAGCCTTATTTAGTTCAAACTCAACTTAATTTAAACGCTCAAACTTAACTTAATTTATCTTTTTATTTATTTTTCATTAGCATTTAATATGGTAATACATTACTTTGTTATCGTAAAGATTAATTATTATGATTAAATTGAATGCATGTAATTCTTATCATATTTAAGAGAAGCGAAAAGTAAATAAATTATAACCGATGGTATATAACATAATATTAGGTCGGTAATTGACAAAATTTTTGTGTGTGAAAGTTGAAGTCAAACCAAAAGTTTTATGTTCATTTTTTCTGTTGAGCAACATTCAATTTTTTAGTCCCATAACTAAAATTGAAAAAATTATATTTTTGTCCTATAATTTAACCCTTGTTCGATTTTAATCATTTATTTTATGTTTTCCTCATATTTAATCTCATACTTTTGAAAAGTCTCACTTTTAATCTCATTCTCGTTCAAAACATTATAATCAACTCTATTTCTCTATTTCTCAATATTTTAACCGAGTTTTTTGGAGAAAAATTTATGTATAAGTAACATATAATATTGAATATAATCTATGTGTAAGTGTGTACGCATATAAGTCTTTCAAATAAGAGCTGATCAAAATATTGACTAACCGAACTATTATTATATTTTTGATGAAAAATTCAATTGAAATTGAATTTTTGAAATATACTGAGTTTATAACAAATAAGATAAAATTAATATATATAATAATTTAGGAGTCAAAAAATGTAGTATTATATCCAATTTAAAATAGAAGAGGCGTAGTGTAACGCACCGGCGCGGCTCACCTTCTGGCCTGATGAGCATAAAACTTTTATTCTTATATATCTACATTTATTCCCACAGCTTCCTTCTTCCCTAAGGTCTATCTATATCTACATTCTTATATATATATATATATATATATATATATATATATATATATATATATATATATATATATATATATATATATATATATATATATATATACAGATAGATTATAGATTTATGCAATACAAACCAAGTTGTCTATATATTTATATATTAAAGTCAGATGGTTACATATATATAAATAAATATTTATATATATATTGCATTTTATTATAGTCAATGCGTTGATCATGCATGTTACTCTCTGCATTAATTATAATATTTTTTTCCAATAAAAACATGCATGTTGTAAATCTCGCTTTTGATACAAAATACTGAAATTTTCTAACTTTTAATACTCCTAGTTAGTTAAATATGTTAAAATTCATCACTTAATATATAAAACTACGTCACACAATATCATTGGGAGCTTCTCTAGAGCTAATGTGCTAAATATGGGCTGGGACATTAATGGACTAATCAACTTAAAGCCCAAATATGGACCTAGGCTGTCGTAATAACGTAACAAAGAATTCACTACATATTGGAAGCTCTAGAGGGCTTCCAAGTTGTTACTAATAAATATAATGACAATGATCAAAATAATCCCTCGGGAAGAGAAAAAATAATAAAAGAATAAGAATTGTTGACCCAGTTCGTCAGAGAATCTGACTACGTCTGGGGGCGCTACCAAGCCAGGATATTCACTATATATTTCGAGAGTCAGAGAGTTACAATGATATTAAAATACCCCTCAAAAACTTTTGGCGAGAGATGTGGCCCTGTTTAAAACCCTAAAGACTCTACGAGAGAATTTCGCCTTCTTCAAGATCCAAAATTCGATCTTTAAACCCTCGTCCAGTTGGGCAAATCAACATCTCAAAGTCTCTCATGACTGCCAGATTATCTTCTATCTCGACAGTCCTTTCCATCTGCACAAACAAACAACTCCTTGTGTAAATAAAACACAAATAATACATTTAAACATTACTTGCCAAAGATGGATAATTATGATTACCTTTTGCAATGCCATTCTTGCAGCTTCTCTTTCTTTCTCACGTTGTGCCTTGAGAACATTTTGTGCTCTCCGCGAGGCAGCTTTAATTTCAGCCTCAATCTTTGCTTTCTCTTCTCGTTTCTCCTTTGCCAATCTCTCTCTTTCGAGCTTCATTCTTGCAGGATCAGACTTGTCACCCTGATAATTAATGACATCCAAAACTCAGCATATACTAATGATGTATGTAAATCTCAGTAGGTAAAACTATCAAATTGACAATCATTCTTAATAAATTTATACAAGTGGGAAAAAGATATTACATGATCCATGATAGTCTGATGTGTAGCTTTGAAGATAGTATCTGCAAATCGGCTTTTTAGCATTGCAACCCGTAATGCTTTCTTGGGCGACATTGGGACGTTGGAAGAAGTAAAACCACCTAATGAAAGAATTCAAATTCCATGCAATCAGAAAAATAAACAATAAACATGAATCGAACCATTAACATGTAAAATATAATGTAATGTATAAGAGGAAATTGCATGCACTCACCATTAGAATCTACAGTAGAGTTGCTTGCATGAAATGCCAACGACTTCTTCTTCACCTGGTACATCAAACAAAAAGGTCATTTCAACCCCCAATTGTACACTTTTCATACCCTAAATTATTTCAACCAACTTAAAGCATTATCAGTTGTTTAGTACTTACGGATTCATAGTCACTGTAATGATCATGTTTTGATGATCTTTCCGAGGTTGAATTCTTAAGGCCAATTGGTTTATTCTTTTTCTGGCAATTCACCTGAACTTTGTTGAGATTCATATACGGGCACATTCTCCGGTTTTTCTGGGTTTGAACATGACGAGACGTTTCTGACTTACGCGACTGTTTACAGTCTCTTTGTCCAGTTTTTAGAACCGACATTCCGACATTTTTCTGTGAGTTTTCTTCTGAAATACATTGTATTCCTTTTGAAGTTACTTTAAACTTCAAGCACTGCTGCGGCTTTGTGTTGTTTACAGCAACCATTGTTAGAGTAGATCGTGTTGTTGCCTTTCCTCTTCAGTACGTCTATTATATTATATATGGTAAATTAGATTAGGATTCAAGAAGATTATAAAAGTTGGTTAAGATCTGTTATAAAAGTATTTATTTAAGATTTATATAAGAAATAAATACAACAATAATAACTACTTACCTGTTAGCCGGGACAATGTAAAGTTAGTTAATAGAGAGATGATGACGAAAAACCCTTTTGATAAAGACTAGAAATAAGGTGTTTAAACATGTTAGGAAGTTTCTTGAATTGTTTAATTTTACAATTTGTTAGGGCGTATTAATTTGTTGGTTTGTTATATATACAGATATGGAAAGACCAATCAAAATTTATTTTCAATATTTAGAGTTAATAAATTATGAGCCTAATCGCTTTTAGCTTTCTAAATTCAAAGTTAATCATTATATAGTTTCGAGTAAAACGTTAATTATTTAAAATTTCTATATTGATAAGCATATAATTAAGATGTTAATCGAATTTTCAATTTAATTTTCAAAAATAAAAATATACTTTTTGATAAATATATCATATTGTATATTACTTAGTTTATATAAAAATTATACTTCATATTGAAAACTACAGTATGTATTATATGATTTACCAATTTGAAAATTTTAATAAAGTAATTCTAATAAAAAATTAATTGATCAATATTCTTCCCTTAATAAATGAAGGAAGGGTAATTTAGTCCAATTAGTGATCATCCTAACTTTTAAGTTTTTTTTTTAATGAAAAGTTTATAAAATAAACTTTTAAGATTGATTTAAATATTTTCATGAATTTTCGGATTACAAAAGTTTATTTTAGATGAATTTTAATAATTTTCTCAATTATTTACACTATATAATCGATTTACAACCAGTTTTTACTATTCATATAATTTTTTTAATTATTATTATTATTACTCATTCATCTTCTTCAACAATTCACCAGCTTCCCAAAACCCTAACCCTAAATTACTTTTTCATCACCAACCATCTCTACCAAACCGCCTCCCGCAACCATTTCTACCAAATAATACCGCTCCAATCCAGTGTAATCAGACTTCAAAATAAAAAAACAAACTCCAATTGGCAAAAACCATATAAAAATCCTGCAAATCTGGGGGTTCAAATATTTAAACACATCAATAAATACAGTTCCATTTTTCTCTTATTGGAAATTATTCAGGAAACTGAAGCAGGAGTAAAATGCCCCAGTAAACAGAAAGCCAATCCCAAACATAAAACAGCTATTTTTTTCCATCTCTCAAGAAAGACCAATAACACGTCCAGTGGCAGTGTCGATATCTATATCGTAAAAGCAGGGCCTGGTGGGTAAACCAGGCATTGTACTCATAGTCCCCACCAAAGGGTATATGAAACCTGCTCCAATACTAGCCCTCACGTCTCTGATTGGCAGCACGAAACCACTTGGAGCCCCCTTCTCTGATGCATTGTGGGAAAACGAGTACTGTGTCTTGGCCATGCAGATTGGCAGACCCGAAAAGCCTTGTTTTGTATACATATCAATCTGTTTATCAGCCTGTTTATATAGAACAAAAGCAGAGCAAAAGTTAGACATTTATTAACAAAGAAAGTACGTTTTGGTTCTTGGATTTTGGCTCTTCACTAGATTGAAAGAGCAGGGATCATGAACAAGAAAAACACAACTATTAGAGCTAAACATGTACCTGCTCTGAATACTCAACACCACTGGCACCATATGACTTTGCTATCGCCTCTATTTTCTCTTTGATGCTTATATCAAGAGGATACAAGAATTTCAAAGGTTGTGTAACATTCTCGCATGCTTTCTGAACCGCTATTCCAAGATCTACCTAAAAATGCAGAAAAGAAAATTTGCAGTCAACGCAAAATCCAAGTTGAATTCTCTGGTGAGACATTCACATATCACAAAGAGGCCCATTAAATCAACCAATCTATAAAACATTCAATACTTAATGACTCTTCACTAAAAAATGGAAAGGGGCGCTAAATGGAGAAACAACAACTAACCGCTCCTTTCCCTCCATGGGCATGATGACTACAAATCACAGCATCAAAAGCTCCTGCAGATAAGGCTGAATTCCTCACTGCCTCTAATTCAGCTTCAGAATCAGTTGAAAACTTGTTAACAGCCACCACGACATTCACACCATAAGCCTTTGTATTTGCAATGTGTTTAGCCAAATTAACACATCCAGTTTCCACAAGAGCAACATTCTCAGTCACATAGGCACGGTCAAGAGGCTTCCCAGCTACAACGTCAGGCCCTCCACCATGCATTTTCAGAGCCCTTACAGTTGCCACAATAACAGCACACTGAGGGGTCAAACCACTATATCTACACTTTATATTCATGAACTTCTCCGTCCCAATATCAGCGCCGAATCCCGCTTCCGTCACCACAAACCCACCAGGGCCCACAAGCTTCAACGCAATTTTATCCGCAACTATAGATGAGTTTCCATGGGCAATATTTGCAAAAGGGCCCGCATGAACGAGGACAGGGGTACCCTCAAGAGTCTGCATAAGTGTAGGGTTAATAGCGTCTTTCATTAACACGGTTAGAGCCCCTCCAGCTCCAAGGTCATCCGCAGTGATAGGATCGCCAGCTTTGCTGTTCCCAATCACCATTTTCCCTAACCTCTCCCTCATATCAGATAGGGATGTTGTGAGAGCTAAGACTGCCATAATTTCACTAGCGACCGAAATATCAAATCCCGTTTCTCTAACCATACCTTTCTCTTCAGGGCCCTGACCAATTGTAATTTTCCTTAAAAACCGATCGTTTACATCCATAACTCTTCTCCAGGTTACGGAATCAGGATCTATATCAAGCCTTGCAAACTTCTTTACTTCTGCTGGGGTAAGCTCTTCGGGTTTGGTCTTTGAGATGCCTAGTTTTTTCAAACGCCTAAACATTATGTCGTTGAAGCTCTTTTTACCTTCTTTATTTGTTGGGCATAAGCGGTTCAAAAGGGCCTTGTCAGATTGCGTGGACTCATGGAAGATTCTAGTGTCAATGGCTGCAGCCAGAAGGTTGTTTGCAGCAGTTATTGCATGGATATCCCCTGTTAAGTGTAGATTGAACTCGTCCATTGGAATTACTTGGCTGTAGCCTCCACCAGCAGCACCCCCTTTGATGCCAAAGGTTGGTCCTTGTGATGGCTGCCGAACGCATGTGACAACCTAATGGAAACAAAAACTTGTCATGTGGTTGAATAAAAAGTTCTATGTAAATAAGGTATGCCTTCAATCAATAATGCTGTAAAGAAACTGATATCATTATGAAGCTAAATACACGAAAAGGAAACATTAGCATAAGTAATTATTACTAGTTTAACTGGCTATGAGACAAATTCACCTCATTAGTGTAGCAATACCTTGATTTTAAGATTGCTTTTCCGTGTTTACGCGGAAAATTAATCTCTGTTCTACAAGATATTATTTTGGATATTTACTCCTAAACATCAAACAATGTCAAAAAAGAACAAGTTCTTATTTGTTTTGCTTTTCTTTCTATTAATACTGAGAAATACACTTTAAATCCAAAGTTAAAGAGATTGAAGAAGCCCATGGTAAAGATAATGGCCCGTAAGATATGCTAAACACTGATGTAATGGTACTCTCCAACAGGGTTAAGAACCATTAGATCACGACATCATCATGTCAACTTTATGACATTACCCAATTACCATCCAACAACTAATAAACCCACTTAGCTGCTAATTTCCCAGGAATACAACAAAAGAGACAAATCTAAGTAGGAAAGTGATACCTTTTTATCAAGAAAAGCTCCCAATGCTTGGCAAAGACCAACTGTAGTGGTGGACTTGCCTTCTCCAAGAGGTGTCGGAGTTATACCTCCGACCACCACATAGTATCCATCTCCAGCTCCTTCGAGTTCATCAAGCGCCGACAACAGAACCTACAAGCTCAAAAAACCTAACATTCAAAATCTACTAAAAAGGCACCAAAAACACAATCAATCAACTGTTATGGATGAACATATAAGTCACACAAACGCATATATAAAAGCAGATGCATGATGCATCGCATATGCATAAGCAGATACATTTATACTCTTTTACAAATAAAAAACCAACCTAATATATAAATCTACTATAAAACACTAAAAACGCAAACTAATCGACATTAATTTATCTAAGTCACACAAACGCAGATAACCAAGCACATATGCATAAGAAGATACATCGGTACTCTTTCACGCTCGTATATTACCTTAGCTTTGTACTTTCCGTAAAGATCATAGTTTTTGGGGCTGAGATTTAACTCTTCCGCAATCTCGGAGATGTGAAATGGCTGTACTGAATTGGCTATGTCTATGTCGGCTGGAACTGGCGAAGCCACCTCCAGTTTCCTCAATGTCTTCCCCATTCGAAGATTTCAGGATAAGATTTCGATTCAGAGCCAAAATCTGTGAGGAACCCTTGTTTGCGGTTTGTGAATCGAGAAAGCTTTTGGGGCCGTGTTATCTGGTGCCGTGTGTAATCATTTGCAGTGTGTCTCATAATGTCGCCATGCGAGGACTCTACCAGCGAATGATGATCTGCCACGTTCGCAAGAGGATTTAAATTATTAAAACAAAAGTAAAATAAAATAAAATAAAATAAAATAGGTTTATTTTCATTTTTTAATTTCATATTGCTCGATAACGTTATTCACTTTACCGGATGACCACTCATTTCTTTCGCTTGCACTAAAAAAATTATATTTACGGCAACAATTGTGGTGCGTGGTAGAATAAAATACATAGTTTTAATTTTAAATATTTTTAGTACCTTTTAGTTGATTTTAATACTTTTACTTATAGATATATTTAACAGTAACATTATTTATTATTTATTTATATGTATTTGATTATTATTATTATTCATAACTAGTTCAATCATTTTATACATTATTTAATTTACGAAACTTCATAAACCAACCAAATATGTCTGCATTTTCACACAAAAAATCACAAAACTCATTTTTCCATAGATTTAAATGCAGTCATAGTTTTTTCTTTTCGTATTTTGCACTTGATTTGTAGCCTTTCACAATTTTATATTTAGCCTTATGGAAATCTTTCACTTAAAATCTATTGTATTCATTTTGGAGACTACATTACGATTTAAAACTTAGCAAATTTTCAAAAATAACAAAATTTATAGGACAAAAATATAAATTTATATGAATGAGTGCCCACAACCACCCTTTGACTCCACCAATGCTTCTTTCCATTAACCATATGTGACATTCAAGATTGATAATTTGATTATTGGTTTATATTATGTATTTGATGAACGAATTAAAATCAATGTGTTCTAAAAGCAAATAATTCAATAGTCAAAAATCCTTATTTCATGTTAGTCATAAGTTCATGGATAACATATTACGGGCCTATTTGGTCTTACTAGTGTTACTAGAGTCTAAGTTGTCCTAAAAAATGTTGTACAGACCACATGTGATCCAAAGTAATAAATATATTTGTGTGTTCGCTATATCGAGTCGAATTAACCCAGAGTTCAATTCGACTATAGAATATTAGGAGTATTCATAAACATCATGTGTCATCATTCAACACAACCATGCTCAATCTATGTAAGTACTTGATCAAAATGCACATATGTAGCTCTATATCATTGAGTGGAGTGGAGCCTATTATCCAAGTAATTTTACTTTATATAAAACAGTTCAAACTAAGTTAGTTCATCTCATCACGAAATTGATCTAAATGAGTCAAATATTATTATTCATTGTAAATGTATCCATCTTTCAATTTAAATCAAGTAGAAATCGTGAAGTTTTGAATCATTACTTTGCACCACCATTACTATTATTTCGTTCACTTAATGAATTTTACTAGTAATCGCATAGAACTTAATAAAAACAATATCAGTTTACATATTTGTCCCATGCTCATGAACTAAAAATCATACTCTTAAGTACATATATTTTATGTAATCCGATTCAGGATTTTTCTAGCATGGCAAAAACACGGTACTATAAATATGAAAATTCAAATTCTATGAGAATTAATTCTACGAGAACAAAGTATTTCAAAATTAATTATGCAATAGGCGAATCAAATTCACCCTCAATCGACTCAAATTTTCTAACATCCATAGTCAAATGTAGGCTCATAGGGATCTAAATTTTAATTTCAAGAGTTTCGTGGGTAGGAAAATAGATATATTAAGAATTAAGGGGGCCAAACTGTTATTTCAGCATAGTTACACGGTCGAAGTTCTATTTAACCTTTGTTTTAAAACGGCACAAGAACAGACCGTTTATTTTATTATTTTAGTTTAGCCAATTGAAATATTTTGACAGTGCCCTTCCTACGCTCCTTCTCTCTCTCACACACACTCACTTCAGACTTCAGATCGTGCAGAAATTAGCCGCCGTAGATTCGCTTCTCCGGCCACTGGTAAGATTTACTCTTCCGTTCGCTATTGAGTTTTTTTCTTTTTCATCCGACGTTTCCACCCAATTTCATGTTTAAACCCTAGCCCCTATAGTTTATTTTGAGTCTCTTAACTTTCATTTTTTCGAATTCTTTTTATCCACTAGCCTGGATTTTTCCTCTCTTTTGCCCTGGTGTTTAATGTAATGTTGGACCAAACCAATTCTTGGTGTTGCGAGTATAGGGTTGTTCGCCATTGTAACAGTTACTGATAAAAGTGTGTCGTCATTAGTATGGTATCTTTTCTTACAGGGAGAAAGAATGAAATCTGGATGTCCTTTTGTTCGCAATCGTATCGGTTACTGATAAAAGTGTGTCATCATTAGTCTTGGCCACATCTTTCAAAAGAAAGGGTTGTTCCCCCCAACCCCCACCCCGAGTAATTCGACCAATTAATTTTACGGGTTATCTTTCTATCTGTTGTTTTACATACTATTATATGAAGTTACACATGACTAGTTATTTTGATTGATAAATTGTGATAATGGAGATGTGAACCTTCAGAAAGGAAGAAATAAGTTCAGCGTGTAAAATAAAACCCAGTGGTATCATAATATTTCATAACAATTAAATATATTTATTTTTGTAATAAAATTGCATCGACGCCATCTTGATAAAGCAATCTATGTACTTATCATCTCTTTATGGTTCCATCTGTCATAACTTTCAAGTTTTTTATGCAGAAAACAATTGCTCTTCACTAGTAAGCAGTCACTGCTCAAGATCATGCCCGCTGTGAAAAAGGTCAATTTGAAAACCTGCTCTTGGATTTCATTGTTCGTCTGTCTGCTACAACTTTGTTTGAACTTCCTTTATGCCCTTATCTGAAAGGAGTGATTCATTAGACTTGGACCTTATTTTATTCAGTTCTTTGATGTGCCAAAGGCAAATTTTTTTTTTTCAATTTGGTTTATATCTTATTTAGTGCTGTTGTTTTCTTAAAGGGTATGCATGTTTTTTTTTCTGTGACACTAAATCATTGATTTCTGAGAAGTGTATAGTTATTAGATTTGAGGATGGGAATGAACAGGATTTTATGGAGATTTTTGTTTCAGTCTCCTCAGAGTTGTTACATGGCTCTCAAGAGAAGACATATAATGTACTATAGACAGTTGACCATTATCATGAGTGACATTATAGATTTGTCTTTTGTTTCTACATAGCTTAATTTGAAATGTTCATTCAATGTGGACTTTTACCCATGTACTTCAGTTTTCTTATAAATAATTTTCTGATACATTTATAAATTACACAGGATGTTACATATGTCTTATTGGTGGTTGCCTACCTGGTTTACATTCTGTTCAACCAGATTCATTTCTCCTCTTGTGTTGATCTTGTTTAAGTATTATACAGCGTTCTGTTAATTTTTCTAACATTATATAATTCTGTGCCCCCCCTCAGCCCTCTCTCTCTCTCACTTACAGCACGCAAACACACATCTTTTCATAAACATTCACTTAGTCTCATTGTTTTTGACTTTGTGCATGTCCCGTGGTTATAATCTTTCTATTGATGTCTTTAACCAGAATGCTGAATGCAGTGGGATTGGGCAAGTGTTCAATAAATTGATGAAGGATATTGGAACTCCAGTTGATTTTGAGCTTCCTGAATCATTAAATAAATGGAAACATACATCGTACTCATTTATCAGGCGCAGTATCCATACTATTTAGTTTATGATCTTTCTCACAGTTCATGTTTGGCACTGCTATCTGGTATTTGGTATGCTTTTCTTATACGCGTAAATCTCCTCTGAGAAATATCATCCTACATTTTCTACTGGTTATGACGTTTTGTGCATTTTCATAATTTTTTTTTATCAAAGAAATTATTTCTTAACTGCGAATCATTTTTCTTGACCTTAACTACTCCAAGATGTATATCTGACTAAGAAGATAAAAAGGCGTTTGGACGATGATGGCATCTTTTGTTCATGCAGCTCACCAGCTGAATCTTCTGGTGTTTGTGGTAAAGACTGCCTCTGCAGGTAAGGACTGCCAGAATTGAGTTTCTTGCTACTTGACACAGTGATCTTCTTTAGTTTACTCTCATGGAAGTATAACATATTAAATTAGTTACAGAATTATGGTTGTTTGAAGAACGGGTTTCTGTTCTAGAAACTTTTCAAGTGTTTATGGTGTTGGGATAGAGCTGAAACTGGTTCCATTAGAATTTATCATATAAGTGGACTAGAAAGGATTATCTGCAGATGAGGGAGTTTGCTACCATCTTATCGTGTCTCAAATTTTTATGTAGTCACCTTATATTTCTGATCCATCCTACATTTTCTGTAACTTTATGTTTACTTTTATATCTCACAGTCTTGCTGTGCAACTTGTGTTTTTTTGGTTTACATTAGTCAGTTAATGGGTTGACCTGATCCAGGTATCTTGAATCTTGTAACTTGGATACTTAATGAATTTCTGGATTTACAGCTGATTTGATAGGTGTTTATAAAATATTAATTTTTTTTCTTTCCCATCTTGTACTACTGCCATTACCAGTATGATGATGAGTGTATTACTGTAGGAGGTGTTCACACACTTTTTGTATTTAGATATCCAATGTTATGATGTTATCATTATACTCCCCTGAGGTCCAGGATAGATTTGCCAACTCCTTCTCGAACTGAAAATTTGAAGAGGGTTCTTGTGCACTTCAAAACTTTCCACCCCTTTCCTTCTATATGTGTCTATACGTTCCAAGGAGGAATTTTACCCCTCAACTTGAGTTCTTGGATGAAGGACTATCTTTGCTTGATTTATAGCTTTGTTTTTCCATCACAGCATGCTAATGTCCAGCTGCTCTTCGGGGTGTAAATGTGGGAGCTCATGCCTGAATAAGCCATTTCATCAAAGGCCTATGAAGAAGATGAAAGTTATACAGGTAACACATCTCTTTTGGTTATTTGTACAGTAAACAAGCATTTGAAGAAATTCTAGATTCCTACTTCATTAAGTTTATGTTTTCTCATATCTTAATCTTCATGCCTTTGCTTAACTGACCCGTTTAGAGCTGTATTATGAACTACGATCATTGTGCAGAAATTGTTTTTGACTTTTTAGAACTTAGTTTGCATTCTTGAGATGCCTGATACTTCAGACAACTGTGGATGGAGTACTTATTGTGCTGCTTGTTATCTTTATCTTCTATTTCCATGAAGTACATTTTTTTTCTAGTTGATCCTGCACATGTAAGGGGGTGGTTTACAACGATGCATATACATTGTTGGCCGTAAAATTACAAACTTAACGAGTTGCAACCTTCCATTTGTGGAGTTTTATGTCTGTATATATTTTTGCCTGATGTCCCTGATCCTTCTTATTAGGTTGCCGTGAAATAGTTCCCTTACTATCCATCTTCAGGATGTGAACCTATCACCCTCAGCGGACTGATTATTATCCCTAGCATGTGAACTAATAGATCATCTTTTCTTAGTTCAGCTGAGATCTAGTCTGCACTTCGGTACTCTGAGTCCATAGTGTGTCAATTTTGTTCTTCACCTGAATGCTTCCTCTGAGTTTCCATGTCTCACTGCATAGATTTTGAGCCATCGACCAAGATGTGTACTCAAATTTAATAATTTCATGACATGTATTCTTACCTTCCATGAAAGTAAATATTGCTTAACGTTTCCGTGACAAAGAGATCCATACTCATTCTCGTCTGCTCAATAACCTGGTGTGATTTTAGTCTAATTTGAGTAAGTTGAAGTTCTTTTCAGACTGAGAAATGTGGCATGGGCGTTGTGGCAGAAGAAGATATCAACAAAGGAGAGTTTGTAATAGAATATGTAGGAGAAGGTATCCATATATTAGGTTTGTTTGTTTCTTTTACAAAAAAGGTTCTATAAGCTGAATGTGAAAGAAGTTTTTACATTTGCAGTTATAGATGATAAAACATGTGAGGAAAGACTTTGGAAGATGAAACATCGTGGGGAAACAAATTTTTACCTATGTGAAATCAATCGTGACATGGTGATTGATGCTACTTACAAGGGAAACAAGTCTAGATACATAAATCACAGTTGCTGTCCGAATACCGAGATGCAAAAATGGTTAGTGTGATCTTTGTTTTCTGAGTGTAACCAGAATTGCTCGTCACTTATTCAGTGGCGCTTCATTTCAGGATGATAGATGGCGAGACAAGAATTGGCATATTTGCGACTCGTAGTATAAAAAAGGGCCAGCATCTGACCTATGACTATCAGTATGAACTTGCTCTCACTAATTCCGAAGCTTATCGTATCAATATTTGTTGTGTTCTCGAGAACTTGAATCATATTGTAGTCTAACAAGTATAGCAGGTTTGTGCAGTTTGGTGCAGATCAAGATTGCCACTGTGGTGCTGTTGGCTGCCGTCAAAAGCTGGGAGTTAAACCCAATAAACCAAAATTGCTTTCTTCAGATGCTGCATTGAATATAGTAACATGCCAAGTGGCAGAAAACTCTACCAAATTGAAAGGAGGTTTAATAAACAAATCCGTAAGTTCCATTATCTTCCTTAAACTATCATATAGATTCTGTGTAGGGTATATGTTATAATTGGGATGAAGAATCATTATGTTTTATCATGTAAAAACTAAAAACTCACATTTATTCATTTCCATTTTATATGAATTTTTTACTGTAATAGTATTGATGTGTTAGTAGTGTTATCTAAAATTTTGCAGTATTTCAAATTTAAGGTTATTTTCAAAAATCTTTAAAATAGACTGCTCAAACAGATTTTTTCTTACAGAGGCTGTTGCTGTTTTATATTTTAAGGCGGTGCTATTTTCAAAATAATGCTATAGTTGTTATTATTTTCTGCTGAGAACATTTATATAGATTTTGGTAAAAGTTGGCTATTTTTGTGATTTTATATAATTCTTACACCTTAATCCACCAACTTCGACTTTGTCGAGATATTCAATTCTGTAATTAGGTCATCGGGAGAATCTTTTTTTAATCATATGCTTAAAAGTTGAGAGTTGGGAAAACGTTAAAAAGCCATTAATCTTAGCTTCAGAGGTAATGCAGTTTCAAGTATATAAACCTGGAAGACAGGATCTTGAAAGTTGCTATACTCTTCTTTTTCTCATGCTGAGGGTCGAAGAGTTAGCCAGCTATGGTTTATACCCTATCTTTAACATACATACACAAGCTTAATATAACATCTGCTCTCTTCTTTCATGCTTGTTATTTGATTAGTTGTTGCATATTTTTGTTGTGTGTACTTAATCGCTGCTAATCTTTGTTGAAGGTCTATGGGATTGGAGCTGGTTTAGGTAGGCTGCTTCAGCTTCTTGATGTTTTATCTTTTCTATTTTTCCAGAATGGAGTTAATTTCAATTAGAGCATCACTGATGTTGGTTGCCATTGGGTTCTTTTTAGCAGGTTCAAGGGATGATCCTGCTCAAAGAAGAAAGAGTCACAATAATTGCATTGGTTCAGTAATAAGATTTTTTCATTTTTCTGATAAAAGGTAAAACTGATTCGATTTTTTGTTAGATGCTATGTGCTAGTTAAACTGAATTCACTAATGAGATTCATATGCCTTTTTAAAAACTTTAAAATTGGTAGGTATGGTTGGAGGAGTTGATGGTATAAGTGTTTTTATTGTGATCAATCTGTACTTGATGTTCACATGTTCTTTTTGTCAGCATCATTGCAAAAGTATTTGAAGTAAATTCAAAATCTTTATATATACTATTGGATGTGAGTGGAGTGATAATCCATATTGGATTGGCTCCCAGTTATTGGAAAGGGCAAGATATTTGACTTGGAATATTGACTTTTCCTAAATTTGGCACTCATTAACTTTTCAGACTTTTCAATTCCTGTAAATGTGTATGCTGGACCATACTTACATGCATGAGAATTTAACTTAGACTGCAAATAACATTTTAAACCATTGCAATGAGCTCGCTCTTGCCCTTTCTGTTTCCTACTTTTCTGTGCTGAATATACTATTGCATGCTTTATCTTTGTTAGGTCCTTTGGGATAATAAGACGGTTCAATAACACCACACGAAAACATTTGGTAAGAAGCAATTATGTTTCTGATGTGAAATTTTCAATATCAGACGAGTCCCTTAAAAACTTATTTCTTTGTTACCCTATGGTAGATCATGTTTGAAGATGGAGATTCTGAGTTCCTGGACTTAACAAACGAAGACTGGGAATTTTGTGATTGTTAATTCTAATTGTCAGGTAACTTCGACATTGTCATTTGAACAAAGAGTTTGTTAGTGTTTTATTCTTTATCCTGTTTTTCTGCACTCTCCGTATCTGGCGGGACCGGTAAATATAGAACTGAAGTGAAATAGTGATAAAGGGGAGTTCCGATGTTGTTCTTTCTCCTTGCGCGATTAGAGAATTGCCTGAAATAGGAAACTGATAATGTTGTCCTCTAATGCTTAATCGTGCTTAAGATGGAATTTAGGATAATCTTTAATTCGTCGATTTCAATTTCTGCTTTAACCAATGAATTATAGAAGTTTCTTGCACTTGTGCTTCCTTCTTTCTTTTGTTTACGGTGATAGTATAGGACTTGATTTTAGTTGGAAGAACATACTCCAACTGCAGGCCTTTTTTAGAGAATTGATGCGTGGATAAGTTAAGTTAAACTGCAGAACGTATTATTATACGTGATATCTTGGTGGATTGCACTTGCCTGAATCATTTATGTGCTATGTTTATACCTTAGAGAAACTCATATGGAGGAGAATTGATGTATTCTTCATTTCTGCAGGTATAAAAGTGATATAATATGTAAATCATGTTATGCCTTTGTTTGCAGTCATTCTTATGAGCTCCGGAGTCTAAGGGGAAATTACAATATTTCAAGGTGGGACCCATGTGGTTGCTCATCACATGGGTCCCACCGTGCATCGACTGTCTTGAAATTTAAAAATCCTCACCAGAGAATCGCTCCGTTGCTAGAAGATATGTTGTACTATGTTAGAAAATATATTGTTAACATTACAGGAAGTATACCTCACAAACCAGTGAGATTTCTTGTTGTGCCAAATGCAATTTCCCATTTTTAGGACAAAAAACTGTACCTTCAATATGTTTTATTAGAAAACTAATAGCTTTTGTAGTATTTCTGTTGTTGTAGAGTAACATTGATAATGGTACACCTTTTTTGGGAACTATTAATTCCTTCGACAGTAATTGATCATGTTTGTTATGCATATTAATATATTACACGTGCATAAAAAATGATCAAAGGTAATTCTAGTTTTTCTTACAATCCCATTATTAATAATTACTTCAGTATATATACCTGAAAGTTTGGCTAAAATTTATATGATAATCTTTGAATCATTCTCCTAAAATTCTCCTTTTTTTCTTGTTACATATTCTTCAAGTTCTGACATATTGTATCGTGCCCTAAAAATTGAATGAGCCATTGTATTTGGGCTAAATTTTAGAACCAACTTGGGCTGCATATAACTAAGCCCAAAACTTCCTTAATAAAGGATACTGTATTTGGGCTCAAATACAAAACATTTGGCCCAAAATTGTAGCAGTTGCAGACATGGATGCTTATTCATGGTTTCGACGCAGCGTTTCCAAACTCAAAAAGACACCTTTACCCTTCACCACCACCACCGCCACCGTCGTAGCGGCCAATAACAATAACAAAAGCTCCGATCACAAAACAAAGGAAGAAGAAAATGAACAGCTGTATGGAATCACCGAGCAATTGGTGGAATTCATCAAGTCGTTCTCGCTCGAGACCTTCAGGAACTTTTCTCTTCCAGGTATCTACTCTTCCTGCAATTATCTGTGTATGTGCATGCATAAATACATATGTATAGTGTGTGATATTATTGGTTTGGTGTGGTGGATTACAGATGAAGATGGAGATGGTGAAAATTCTGGAAATTTACGAAAGGATCTCAATGACTGGCAACAAACACACGCTATGCTTGTACTTTCCAGAGTCAAGGTTTCTCTTTTTTCTCTTTTCTGATGTTTATCTTGAGCAAAATAGGATGATCTTGTTAATGTTATTGGCTTTTGGATTTTAACTTCAATAGCAAAGTACTAGATATCTACGTTGTTCTGTTTCTGAAGAATTGATGTGGTTTTTGTAGTTTTGTGAAGTTACATAATGACAAGTTACATTCTATATTTGAAGTTAGAATAGTGTATTATAATTAAGCCACTTTTACATCTAGGCATTGTTATTGATTGATACAAACTTCTTGCATCAAATGAAGGGGCGTCCTCTTAAACATAATAATCAGCGTAACTAGAGTCAAGAAGCTTACTTGGCTTACGTTCTAGTGTTAATGTGTACAATCAATTTGACCTTGCTGTCTTGGTCCGTGATCTTGATTTTGCAAGTAACCTGAAAAAATGAAAATGTCAATTAATTTTGTGCATATAAATGCATTATGGTGATCTTATGTTTGTTTGAGGGTCAGAGTTGGAAAGGAAGGAATAATAAGGGCAATAAACAGGAAGGACTATTGAGGCCGAACTATGTTTTTGGGTGTAATGTGCTCTCTGATAGCATCTAAATATCAGTATACTTTTCTTTTCATTTGTTTCCTCCACGTTCCTGTCCATTACCTTCTAGCAGAATGCAGTCACAGAAATGATATAAAGAGGATCTAACTTGAGCATCTGAATTGCCACATTATTGTTTCATAATATAGAATATGAGTATGCAAAACACTTTTGTTTACGGCTTTACCTCCCTATTACGCTTTATTTCCAGTTCAGATCTTTCGAGAGTGTTTGTTCTGATTGCGACTTTCTTTGTCTCTCTATGCGGAAAACATTGTGTGGATGTGATTTTGCAGTGCATGTTGTTTTGTGGATATGTCATATGTCAATTCCCAATATATCATTGTTGCCCCTTGAAGATGGGCTCAATAGACGATCATTTAGTTTTAAGCTAACAATTTGCTTCTCTTGCTGAGGTTTCCATCAGTTAGATTCATTCTTGTTAATTTGATTTTCATCATTTATGTTGATATTTCTTTCCTATGAACCACTCTTGATCTAATTCTCCAGGAACTTGCACAACTGCGATTTCAGTTATGCCCTCGATATTTGAAGGAGAGAGAGTTTTGGAGAATATATTTCAAGCTTGTTAGGAGTCATGTGAAGGAGTGAGTTTCTCTAATACTATCGTTTGTCTTTTGTTCGATCATGCTGCTTGCCTATACATCATAGTTTATTGATGCTGCAATTACTTAGATGTGCAAAGTGCAGGTTCTTTGAAGAATTTTGCTTTGTTATATCATCTAATTTGCATTCAGTGACGTTGCAATTAAACTGGTAGGGTAGCCTATGCGACAAGCGACACAACTATTCGTGCGAACAATTACAATGAAATAGATTATGGTTTGCCTGATGGTTCTGATAATTGTAAAACGTTTTCCTAAACACTGAAATCGAGTGTCCTATAGATTTCAGTCTCTTTTCTTGGTCCTAACAATATAGAAGCTTCATAACAATGAATTAATATAGAACTTGGTCAACCTAGGGATGGTCGTTGGAGCACCCTTCCACACCACCACACCACCACCCTTTCTCTGTCTCTCTCTATTTTCACACACAAAAATATGAAACAACTACTTGTGCCACGAAGATTATCACATGTTGAGCGGTATGTAAATTATGTTCTTTCTCGTGTAATGATCAGATATGAGCTACGTGCTGTAAGACTAGCGAAGCTCAAAGAGATGGAGAACGGAACTGTCTCCAAAGGTAGTCCCTATGAAGTTGAAATGTCTGAAGCAAAATTCACCTCTATGGAGTCCGAAACTTCTGTGGAACAATAGTGATCCTCAAATTCCTTGTCTGGGACGAGGTACTAATTTGCTTCTTCCACATTTATAAGTAATTTTTATGTTTAACTTTGTTTCTCTGTATAATACAATTAGTATGCAATGCTAGTTTTATCTGTAAAACCAACATCTCTTGTTTCAAGTGTTTGGAAATACCAATTATTACCATTGAATATATATGTTATGGTTTCAATTTCTACTGATGGCTTTGGAATTTACTGAACTCGATATCCATTGTAAAACTATGATAGCAAAGGCTATAATCTGTTAGCTTTGGAAGCTTTTGTGCTTGTTCTTCAAGGATTAAAGCTTCCTCACATGCAGATGAAATGGTAATAATAGATATGTAAAACTCAGAAATCTTATACATTCAAGAATGGTACAAGAACAGCAAATCCAGGTATTATCTTTTAACTTTACTCTGGTCCCTTGAAGAAGGCACATAACTGCAATCATACACAAGGGTTTGAATAGCAATTGCTTCTGATATAGTTTATTTGATGTAAAATGTTGATTAAATTGTCAAATTAGATAACAAAATATTCCCACGATATTCACATCTTCCATTTGATCTGCACAATAGTACAAGAAGTTACAGAAACAATTAAAGCAGCACCATTGGTGAAGGGGGTAAAAGGACAAAAACATTCAACTATATTTATTGTTGGGGTGTACCTTTCTGAATATTTATTTTTATCACATGTATATATATATATGTATCTATAGATAAAGGGTAGGTGGGGCAGCCATTGATGCAGAAGCTAGTATTGTTTATTTCACTAAAAAAATCAGTAAATCACAAGTGATGCATACCTTTTGTGAAAGCAATTATACACAGTTTCCATGTTTGACATAAAATAACTACTATTATAATACAGTGGACAAAACCTAAGCCATTTGAGCTTTAATGGTACATAAAAAAATTAAAGGGCTATTCCAAAATATATATATTACTCATATAACACAGGGGTGATTGCTGAAATGTAGTTAAAACAGACTACTTCTCTTAACAGAAAACACCAACACATCCATTTCAGTGTAAAAAAAGAGTAAATACATTAGACAAAAGTAACAATCTTTCTCTCCCCAAATTAAAAATTGAGACACTAAAGATATACTTTTTTAAAGAGCTCAATTTGAGAAACTATTGGGATGTGTTTGGATTGAAGGATTTGAAATTTATGGATTTCAAATCCATCGACAAATCCATTTAAGTTCGTTTGGATGAATTCATGTTACGATGAATTTCAAATCCCTTGTTATTCATTTTGGCCTATTTTCTCCACGACTACTGTGAATTTTAAATGACTACATTTTATGTGTTATTTGAAATCCTTCCTCTAAATCCCCTCCCCAAATCCAAATCAGTCGATCCAAACACACCCTTGAAGTATAATGAAACTTGTAATGTCTAAATCACGCACTTGACTAAAACAAGTGAAGAAATTTATAAATTTTTGGTGCGATTATCAATCTCGATTGTGTCATGTTCACGAGCTTAAAAGGGTAAACCCGGACAACTTAAGGGGTATTTTAGTAATATGAGGGTCACGAAATCACTCCATATAAGAAATCTTACAGTGCGTTTGGATCGATGGATTTGGATTTGAGGAGTGGATTTGAGTAGTGGATTTCAAATGACACTTAAAATGGTGTCATTTGAAATCCACCGTAGTTGTGGAGAAAAGAGCTCAAAATGAATGGCGAGGGATTTGAAATCCATCATCATCCAAATGAACTTAAATGGATTTGTCGATAAATTTGAAATCCATGGATTTTAAATCACTGGATCCAAACGCACCCTTAGAGTTCAAATGGGGTTATGGTGGGGGCTATAGGAATGAATAGATAGACCCCTACCCTCCAAATCCACACACAAAAATGACCAATTTTGTACTGGCAAAAGAACACAAAACTGCATAATATATCATCAAATCTAAAGTCACAATAAATGTCATCACAAGTTTGTGACACAACAAAGATAAATAGTTTATTTATATTAAGGGGAAAAAAAAGTGCAATAAAATAGTGTGTCCAGAGCCGTGCAATGTCCCATGTGAACCCATAAACAAAAAATTTAGTAGGAAAAAGCCAATAATATGACTGTGGATATAAGTACTTGATTCAATAAATGCCCACTTGATAATATTTGACATGTTTTATGCTTATAATGATCATATCTGGTATGTTTTTGAAATAAAATCCAGACAAGATCAGAACCTGAAGCCCACCACTGAGATTTTGCAAAGGATTTTGCCTCTCAAGTAATAAATCCTTGAGAGCAACTTGTGAGTTCAAGGGTTGTTTTCAAGGTTCACTTCGTTTTCTTAGTTTGTACTATGTAATTGTTTTGACAAAACATATCACATATATTCAGATCAAATCCTTGATATATACCACTGGTCATAGTCTACCGTTCAGTTCAATTTTTCACTTAAATCCCACAAGTTTAATATTATTAAATACATTTTCTATGGCTATATAGTGACTAAGTTGAGTTATATATCTAAGCAAATTTTGAGAAAAAGGCAACTAGGTCCCATTTTTTGGAGTGATCAACTAAGGTTTCACTCTACCTATCAGTTTGATTAATTTAACAAACTACAACTAAATTCTTGACACAATCATATCTGATTATTTGGGATCCTCTAAAATTTTATATAATCAAAACATACTTCAGCAAAAGAAACATTATGTACCACTTAAAATGCACACATTATATGACAGTAAAATTGGCTCAAATTCAGAGGGCCACACAAATTGGCTCAGGAAAATGAAACCCTGCATATAATAGCATATACACAGCATCAAGATCCATAAACTTGCACTGCAAAAACCCATTAAAAGTTGAATGCTTTGATAAATCCAGGCTCGTTTCGTATAATCAAAGCTAAATTTTATTTCCTATTACCATCCCAGACGACATCGGAAAGATGTCGAATAAAGCATCCACATTGCTAAATTCAGTCTACAACAGTAGATAGGGACGAAGATTCGAAAAGTCGGACATGAAAAAGAAAAATTAGTAACTAAGACTAGCTGCAAATTACAAGAATGGAACTTTATGAAACCCTCTAATGTTACATTCTGTTTGGATTTGTACTTCTAATTGGTTAGTCTCCAATTCATGACCCTAATATTTCTACACATCACTAAATATTACACTTGCTTCCATTGTTACTGCTCCACTTTACAGCAATATACTTTCTACCTGCATGTTACACTTTTGTTGCAATCGACGGTTTTGTTCAGCTCAAGGCATCACTTTTACCCACTCGTAACGCCCTGGGAGGGGCATATCATTCACTATGTCAAAATTATACCTGCACAAAAAGAAATTTGATTATAGCGAAAATCATATCAAGTCAAATTAGCAAATGGAAAAAGGGAATAAAGGGCTCATACTTCTCGATAAACTGGCGCTGTTGAGGCAGCTCTGCATCAGCAAAGAATTCCTCCATTTCACGGGCTGTAGGAATATTTCTAAGAAGCGGATTTTCAGCCCTCTCGGAGGGATTTCTCTGTTTTGTAGAAGATCCAGGGGTAGTTACAGTCTCGGGAGTCCTTATCGAACTACAGGGGGTGCTTTCTCGGGTGCTCCTGCTGAAGATACACAAGCCATTGATACATATTAATCTTAATGAAAGTCTATACAGAAGTATTTTTGCAGGTCAAGGAAAAATGGTAATCCTCACAGTCTTGGTTGGCATGAAAATACTATAACTTAATATTGATATTGTACAAGAAGAAATAGATCATCGTGTATACACAATTACGTAATGCATCTGGGGGGAGGCATTAACAATAACATAACAATTATTTTGTGACCATATAGACATGAAAATACATACACAAAAGGAATTTTCCTTTCACTTGTCACTCTGAAAATTCAGAAAGGAAGGTCCATCCATGTATAATTTCATAAATATTTATTTCTATAATTTTTTCAACACTCTTAACAGTATATGAAGAGCCTAGAGCAAGAAAAGATGCTCAGAGTGGCTGTGTCCAATAATAATAATAAATTCCAGCCAAAAATATGGTTTTGAAATATTTAATACTTTTAAATCACACAACAACAAATAGTGCAAGTTAAAGTGAACCAGGAAACAGATAAGAAACAAGTGGCCTTTTCACCAAGCACTCAAAAAAAAATTGAAAATTGAAAAATGAAAAGTGGTACCCGTGAGAGCAACAGGTTATAGGGTAAAAGAAAACCCTTACAAAAGTGAAAATAAAAGCCTTTTTCCCAAACA
Source organism: Verbascum thapsus (assembly GCA_963669365.1). Classification (NCBI taxonomy): domain Eukaryota; kingdom Viridiplantae; phylum Streptophyta; class Magnoliopsida; order Lamiales; family Scrophulariaceae; genus Verbascum; species Verbascum thapsus. The sequence continues at coordinate 12,685,639 of OY770118.1, forward strand.
AAAATAAGGAAAATTATCAAAATCTACAAATACAAAAGACTCAAAAGGCCAAGAATGTTTTCTTAACCCCTATGAATAACCCTTTCTGCTTTGATAAGAGTTTTTTCACCAAAGATTTCAAGAAAAATCGAATTTAAAAATATTAAATTGAAGTGTTCAAAACGAGAAACTGAACGAAGAAACGCACAAAACTAAAAAAAGGACATTTTTCTTACAATTTTCACAGCTGATTTTCTCAAGAAGTATACTCAAATAATATTTCTAGCAAAGATTTAAAAAAAAAAAAAAAAGAACAGCATAAAATCGTTTAAAGATGTTAAATACATGTAATTTTGATATGAAACTCAAAAAAAGAAAATCAATTACCACGAGCAAGAAACTTAACAAAACATAGGAATACAACAAAAAGTAATTATACCTTTCCCTAGCGTCCAATTCCAAATTGTTTTCCCCAAAAGAAGCCTCAATTTCCAAATCCCCAATTTCAAAACCCTCGTTTCGCCTCTCAATTGGAAAACCGGACTCCGAAGACGCCGCTTTCTGGGTGGGTGACGGACTTTCAATTTGGGGTTTTTCTTTGTCGTCTCTGCAAACAACTAATCCCTGCTTGGTAGCAGCAGGGGATGATTTTCGAGAAAGCGGAGGCTTCTCAAGACGCCTCGACCGAAGCTCCAGATAATCGGCGGCGGCGGTGGCTGTGCGCTGGAGGGCCAGGGTTTTAGCACGTGTGCGGACGCCGAGTGAGGATTGAGAAGCATCCATGACGGCGACGTCACGTGTCGTTTTGGGTTTCTTCATGTATTTCCCCATTATTGCTGTGATTATCTCTCTCTCTATAAAGATGAGTGTGTGTTTTGTGAGAGACTGAAAAGAACGAGAAGATTTTGGGTTTGTATTAAAGTTAGGGTTGGAGGTAGGGTGGGTTGGGTGGGGGGGCCTACTTACCTTGTATTTTCTTGATAAACCTATTTTACCCCTTTTTTATTTTCCTTTTAGAAAAAAAAAATCTTGTAAAATAATTTAATATAAGGTGAAGACTTTTCTTTATTATAACTAAAGTTGTATTTTTCTTTTCAATTTTATGTGAATATATTTTTAAAAAAAATGTATGTGAATATATATATATATATTATGGTCGTATATTTCAATTGCTAGATAATTATAACTACCGTATAGAAAGTGTAATTGAAGCGATGGATGGTTTAAATAAAAACGACAAAATATCTTGAACAGAGAGTACTGTATTTCACACTTTCGCATTTATTTCTACAAGACCGAGCTAAAAACCGTTGAAATGGATAAGCACCTAAGGGTTATTTCTTGTCGTTTCCCGTCATTAATAGCAATTCCATAATTAACTGGAAGTTGCACGTGGACATTAAGTCATTAACGTCCTCCTTAAATTTTAATATTTTCAAAATTACTGTCCCACGATTAAAATAATTTTTTTGATTCTTCGCTTTCATTTATTTCTTATCTTGTATATTTTATTTTCACTATCACAAATTTATCTTTAACGAAACTTTATGCAAATATTACAATATATTAATTATTATAACTAAAATAAGCTCATTTGTGAAATATTAGGTGACCTTTTTTCAGTTGTAAATAAAGCATACAAATAAATCAATTTCATATCATTTTTTTTCATAATCTTGTAGTGTTTAGATGAATTATTTTTGAAGCAAGAGTGGCAAAATGTAAATTAGCTATATTTTCATTAATCCTTATACAAGTTTAAGGAAGTTGTAATTAGTAGACCTCTTATTTGGAACTTGAAAATATAATTGCTACATTAAGGCATAAAAAATCATGTTTTTAATTGTTGTAATATCATCATCCACTTTGTTAGTTTATATTGTGAATGTGATTGATATTATATATAATTTTTGATTGACTTTTGGAGAATTATGATAATATACTTTTATGGGGTTAACTATAAATGTGAAATGTTGCTATAATGCGATGATGACAGGAAATATATTGTTTCCATAAATTTAATTTGAATAAAATCAGCTGTCACACTTTAAACATAAGATTAATTTACTAATATTACAAACAATCTAAATCCAATCAGTTCTTAATTCTTAAATAATATGATTAAAATAACAAGAAATGAGGCCCTGGGTTAATTAAAAATGATTTACATTGAGACAGCACAAAGGAATATACTTTAAATTAAAAGAATAAGATTCATGTCAAAAAGTTATATATTGGACTATAAGTTTCAAATGTTACTATTTTTTAGTGAGAAAATTCTAAAACATACTTAAAAGTATTAGGATTCAAATTCTTTAGATTAATAAATTCAAGTTATATATATTTATTTTTGAAAAATCTTTAGACGTTTAAAGTTATTATTTATACATGAATTTTATAAAATTTACAATATCTTTGGAAAAAGATTAACAGAAGATAATAATTAATTACCTATGGCCTCATTAATTAAGCAACATGGAATGAGGCAAAAGTCAAAGGCACAGTGAAAGATTCCAGTTTATCTTTAATATTTGTCTTGCTCCCCACTAATAAGAGTTTAATGGACAATAATTGCTCATTTAATTCTACAAATTAAATGAGCTCTATATTTAATTTTTCTTTTAAATGTGGATTTCAATAATAAAATCAAATGAATTTTTCGAGGGTTTTAAGGAGTACAAATATCAAATATAGTTTATTGTCACGTAATTAAATCAATCCGAGTAATAATTCACTTTGTATTGTTCGTACATTAGCATAATAAATATGAAATAGCATTATAGAGATTGGATACATAAGACACCAATCTTTAAATACAATAATTTGAGCATAAGAATCATTTAGTTGTATATATATTGATGAGTCTTAATAAATAATAAAGAGTATATGAAAAAATGACAGGTAAAACATAAACATTTGTATTATTATGAATGAATGATTTATAACATTGACTTGTGAAAAGTTTTAAAAGCTCATACTTTACTTGACTGTGAGAATTTAATTCACTTTAAGAACTGATTGATTGATTTAGGAAAAGAAATGAAAAAAAATGGAGAAAAAAGAAATAAAGATTAAAGTGGATAAAAATAGGATGTTTTTTGAACTTTGCTTTTTTCACGCTTACACTTAATAGAAAAGCAAATTACATCTGATCTTGTTAAATGTGAAAAAAAAAAAAAAAAGCAACATAAAATCATGATACAATTAATATAAATGCATCTTATTAATATAATCCCAAAAATATAAAAAAAAAAACCCATAACTTTTATTTTTATTTTTGACATGTTCCCCACATCAAATATAAATTATCATAATTTGCTCCTATTTTTTTTACACTCGCCCCTAACTTTTTTAAAATCATGATTTTGTCTCTACTTTAGTTTATTATTTTAAAAAAATGAAAATAAAACCTTCAGGGTCATTTAATACTTTTTGCCACATAAAAAAGGTTTAAATCATTTAAAAATTTCTTGGATTCTAACAATGAGATTAAATTTAGTAAATAATAATCCTATTTCCCTAATTTCTGGCTTTTTACCTATGTAATATAGAATCAATTACACGTGTGGAAGTGTCTATAATCAGTATCAAAATTAGTGTGAAAATAATTTGGAAATAGTACTAAGGGGGACTGACTTTAGTGCTTGCCCCAATGCAACAAAAGATTCCTTCCGCCGCACGATTTCCCGCCAAAACATTTTGGAATAATATTCCCAGAGCAATCTACCAGGAATAGGTTTAATTAGTGGTGGATATTTCTTCCCAATTAATTATCATTTATTTGTTTACTAACTTTTAAGTTTTGATATAATTAAACTTTACATGAAATTGTATAAATTAAATAATTATTAGTTTTGAATTTCATTTTTGATGCTATGCATGATAATATCAATTATTAGTGATAAAGCTTAGGTAATTTAGGCTTTCTTACTTTGGGTCACAAATAAAGCAACTTTATGTGATTATATTATATTATAAATAGATAAAAATAGAGAAAAATTTTAACACATGAGATCATAAATCACAAATTTAAATAAATGGATTGGTGAAAATTACGCAACCCATCAAATATATATATATATATATATATATATATATTATATGATATATTACACTTGATGAATTAAATGTGCATAAAATTACATAGTGAAAAATGAAAATTACTCGAGTTGCTACATATTTACCTCGTAATAATAGTGTGCATGGGGATGGGGTAAATATTTATATGTAGCTGTGCAATTTCCAGTGTGCTGACGCGCCAATCATGAAATTACACGCGGCCCTAGAAATTATTTACCTAATTACCTTTTACCCCCTCAACTTCTAGTTTCTCTTTGATGCTGCGGCAAAGTGCCCTAACATGCACGTTGATTGAAGTGCGTGACCACAACGCACTTCTTTCTTCATCATCAAAATATGCTCCTCCATTTCATAAAACACTTACAAATAATTACTAAATAATATTGAAAAGAAAAAAAAAAAATCATTATACACTCCTTCGTGTATGAATGATTGTGGTTATATTCAGCCCCGATAATTTCATGAACATGTTTTCAATCAACAAACTACATTTCCACAGAACACTTGATCCGAAACTCTTCTTGGACGACAAAATACACAGCAATTTCAAAGACAACATCAATTGATTTTCAAAACGACGATAGTTATTACATAACATAGTTCAGTATATGCAGATACAGTTTAATCACATAGTACATGATTTACAGGGAATGAAAAAAGAACTGAAATACCACTTCTTTTAGCTGTATGAAACACGAGCGTTGATCCATTTAACGAAGAACACCTATTTTGCAAGTCCCAAATACCCGAGCTAGCTGGTTTTTTGAAAGCTTGATCACAAGGATGAACCTACAATGAGGTTCAAGTTACAATTACTATACAGAAAAAGAATGTCTTAATGATTCTTCCCCAGAATCCAGACCCTGGTACAATTCCAAACATCGCAATATGCTGGACCTCAAAGGAGTCCAACCACATCGACGGTTGTGATAATCCCAGAATCCTGAAGTCCAGGAATCTCCTAAAGTTTAGTGAAACATCTTAAAAAGCGATATAGGGAAAAGCGCAATATTAGTACCACAAGATAGGTTTCCTTGCATTTTTGTCCTGATTATTACAAACTTGCAAAATTAATCCAATAGGATGAATTTTCTTGCAATTTTGGTCCCATCTGTTAAAATATGAAATTTTGCACATGGAGTTCATGCCCCTTTAAAAATAGCTGATCATGGGCCAAAGTCAAACTAACTGTTATGATCCGTTTTTCAATTGTTGAGACTAAAGCGCAAAAGAATACAATTCGCACTAAATTTGCAATTTTGAAAATTTTAGGACTTATTTTGCAAGGAGGTGTATTTATGGAACTAATATTGCAATTTTTCCAAAGAAAGCATCATACACGAAACCTTAGCAGATTTGTTATGCCACTGGTGATAAGAGCCAATAGTGGAGTCATCACAACCCTTCATCCAGACCGTTGGTTTTCTCTTTGATTTGCCTCTATATGAGATGAGGGAAGAGAAGCATCTTCAGCTTCTTCATTGGTATTATTGGATAACAAAGAGGTCGCATTTTCTGAAGTGCTATGTGATGCATCAGATACATCAGGAACTTCTTGCAATTGTCCCCTTAACATTCTCAACATTATATTATGCATAGGGTTTGATTTTATAATTTCAAACTTGTGCTCGGAGGTGTGCTGCTGATTAAATCGGCCAGGAAGCTTAGAACGAGTTGTGTAGCAATCTTTACAGAGGTCATAGCCTATTTTCTCCACACAATCTTTGCATCTATATCTATCACCAGTTATTGGATACATCTGCAGGTAGAATTTCAAAGAATGATTATAAACTATACCAGTCTATGTCAATAGCATGTATGAGTAAATGGCTGACATATAATAGAACATTGAACAAACTGTACATATAAAGCACGAATTCGGATGCTATTCCTCCCTTTTCAATATTTGGAAATATCAACAGTTCTTGATTCCACAAAATAGGAATATGTGCAGAAAAGTTGTGTTAAGAATAGTCCAATAGATGTTTAACATAATTAACTTAAGGACTAGCCAAAATGAGATAAGTGTGAAGGCAGAGTAGGTCAGATTCATTCACAAGCTACTTAATAGTTGATGTCTTCTGGCCTTTATATATTTGTTCGTAGTGAAGAAAAACATAAATGAATATTGTGCCTCTAAGGTAATGAAACCGCATAGATTCAAACTAAAAAATTTCAAGTTATTCAAACCCTAACCAAAATCGGACCAATTCATTAGGTTATTAAAGTTGGAAGCATACCCCACAAGAATCACAACCAACTCCAAAATGGACCATTGAGCTAGAACCCAACCATGATAAAGGATCCTCTACAGATGGAAGTGAGAAATGGAAACTCTTGTTACCAACTTCTGATGAGCCTGAACACCAAATTGTGAATTAGAAATTAGAAGAAACAGATTCAGGGGATGAGCATCGGGATCAGCGATTAGAGCAATTTCTAACAGCACTAGAAATTTAAAACAAAAACATGAATTTCCTGTCACATTTGCTCCAATCTCTGCTTTAAAATGCTGCAGTGGATATATCAGTCTAAAAATTCAGAAGAGCAAAATAATAGGATACTGGAATTCAATTTCCTTGAACAAACTTCCTTCAGTAGGGATTGGACAACTGCTCTTTGTCTTTTGTCCCATTTTATACTTTCAAAAAGCAAAGTTCTTTAAAAGATACGTGTAAAAGAAAATATGATAATCTCAACTCAAGAAAACGAATGGTCAACAATATCTTACGGTACATCCAAAACTTACATGTATTTGCAGTCTCACTTGATAACTTCTCTTGCTTCATCTGTAAAGCGTCTCGTCTCACCCTATATTCTTCAGGAAACTGTTCCTCCAGAAAATGATCAAGTTCCAAGCATACTTTGGGAATGTCACCGGGATGAGGACTTTGACAAACTCCACATTTGCGAATCACATCAGTTTGCAGAGCAATGCAGCACATACAAAATGCTGAATATATTTGAAGTTGGATGGGTTTGGAGGAGGCATTGGATAAACACATTAGTTATTGGTTGAAAATAATGTGGAAATACATAAATTTTAACTGCTCAAATTAATACAACAACAAAATGGCGACAGTGAATCATACCATGACCACAGTTAAGAACTATAGGCTGGAAAAGCATGTGCTTACAGTAACCACACAGAACATCATCAACTGAAAGTGAAACATGCTTGCAATTTTCTCTGCGAGATATCCAGTTTGCATTTCTATCTTCAACAGTGATAACATTAGTTGCTGAAACATCTTCTCTGCGGTCCAATAAACTTGCCAAGCCAATCACTTGATGCATTGAACCAGTTTGTACATTATCCATCCTCTCAAGTGTCTCCCCTGCTATGATAGAATGTGGATCTGGTGATGCGTCAGCTTCAGAAAAACATGGTAACGAGGCATCCGGAGGCTGAACTATTGTTTTTTCAGGTTGTAACCGGTGAGCAGGACCACTTAATTGCGGGGAGAAGTAGCCCATTTCCGTTTCATCTTCTGGAAAATGCAAAACCACCAAATGTGTTGAGCAGCAGATGGTTTGGCATGCTATGATTGTTGCCTTATGAAAGAAGTAGAGTACCAGAAACACTGACCTAAAATTTGCTTCTCTCTTCTCTTATAGGCACTAGGGTACATCTTTAATAGCAATAAGTGAAGTGTCTGACATATTGATGGAAAATGATAATAGTGATTCCTACATATTGGACAACGGGACTTGTCTAGACCACTCATGGATTTGTGAACACACCAGAAACACGAGACATGGCCACAGGCTGCAACATTTTAAGACAGGGGAAGAAGGAGGAATCACTTATAAATGTCATATAATGCTGGTTTCAACCAATCATGAGTAAAAAAAACTTACCTAGAACAATCGGCTTGTAAAGAAGATCACTGCAAAAAGGTAGCAGCCATCAGAAACTTATTTGCCAATGAACCTCAGATTGAGAATAGTCTATGAAGCAAGGAGAATGCACACAAATAGGATATAGCAGATATAGCCCAAAATAGGTACAAGTAACACATATTATGACGCAAAAGATCCTCTGAACTTATGAAAAACATTGCAACATTGACCTCTTAAGCATGATATAGTGACAAAGTTTTGATCAATATAATTCGTTAACGATTAAAAAGAAGCAAAACAATCACTATCAAAGCTAAAATGATCAAAACAAGTTGTAACAGCAAATAATTGTAAACAATCTAGTCAAAATCAAATATTAACCTCTGTGGATAATTGCCACCTGTGAATCAAAATAGAGAAAAAAGATAGCAAATCCGTACATCACTCTTCATAATTATTTATTCAATTATACACAATTGAAGGAGACATAAAGGAACGAGCAATCAACACTTTGCCAATGGAAGGTACAACAACTGAGGTACAAGCCACAACTTAGAAAAAAAGTATCAACCTCTGGCATCTTAAGGTTCCAGAAAATACGGATAATTACATTAATTACGTAGATAAATCGGCGCGATTAAGACAGAACATGAAACGTGTACAGAAAACGAATGAGAAAAAATCGGACAACTAAAATTACCGGCAAACACAGCAAATAAATGATTCATGAATGTTCTCTGATTCAACATCATCATCACCACCTTCAGTTTCCATCAGATCTTTAAATTTCTCAGAGAATTCCATTTCTTACAGCTTTCTCAGATGAAGAACATAGGAGAATAGAGAGGCAAGGAAATAAAGATTACTTGATAAGTATGAAGTTAATGGGCTTATAATAAATGAGGAAATATGTTGGGCCACGTAACCAAGTGGGCTTGATCACTATTATATGGGCCTATTTTATTTAGTGATATTATCTTAAAAATTTAAAATGCATCTAAGACTAATTAGTCTAGTTTATTAATGCTTTTAAAATTACATATTGTGTAACATTTAATTAATATATAAAGTGATAATACATATTTGCTTGTATCTAAGCTTTAGAAATTACAATTATTAAATTTTATGATATCGGATACAATAACTATGGACCTCTAAATTGTACTTATATTGGGTAAAAACACATTATAAAATCAGTCAAATTCCTATATATAATTGTATTGCGTAATATACATAGAGTTAGAAAAAATTGAAAAAAAAAATGTTCGATATTTGATTTAGATTGTTAAAAAGCTTATTTCAGTTTGATTTGATAATTTACTGAACTAATCTAAAATAATTGTGAGTAACTTTTTATATTGATAATATTGAATTTCGACTTGAACTCAATTCGTGTTCGACTCGATTAAAAATATTTAGACTCAATTCGTTTAATGATTAAACAATCTCATACACAATTTTAAAATTAAATTATAATCTAAAAAAAAATTTAAATAAATATACACTTATTTTGACTCAATTTATTTACATTATATCATACAACAATAAAAACACTACTACTATCATTAAAAGTTATAACGTTTTTATTTTGTGAAGAATATGAAAAACGTTATTATAATAATAGGTGGTAGGTTCTAGAAATTGCAAGAAATAGAAAGCTCTCCAGTTGTTTTATATCAATATTCAAACCTTCCCTCTGTCCACACAGTATAAATAATTCCCCCCTCCAAACCTTCCAAACGGCGTCGTGGAGGGGAAACAATATTCTCACGGTTACCTTGGTTTCGCAGTATTCATCTTCTCTCCGGGTATGTTGAATCGATCTGCATTGTCTTCTTTTTCGTTTCGTAGATCGTGCTTGAATTTTTGTGTATTTTTCAAAATTTTTGGTTAATGTTTATATTTTATTTTAGTTTTTCAATTTCCTGGTGCTATTCGTTTTGTGGAGTTTGATTTATAGTTTGTGTTTGTATACGTTGCAATTTATTGAGGTTGATTTCTTGATCCAAATATGTCATCTTGTGAATATTACCTGAGGATTGGGATTTGATTGACTTGAACACGTCGGATCCGGCATCATGATTTTGGTGTTTCTTGTCCTGTATTTATGATCGATATGCTGTGTTTGTATTAATCGGTTCTTGTTTTTCTGGTCTCTATTAGCTTATGTCTTAAAATGATATTCCGATGCTCAAGATTTTCTTAGCTTTGGTATGTATGAGATGGAGATGGATTTGCTTCATGATTATGTTTATTATTTTTTAGCTTCATTGGTGATCTTTGGCTGCCTTCAGAAGTATAATTTGTTGCTTTTTTGTTTTGTAGGTCACTCTTTCATACATCCAAACAGTTTTGTTGTATTCTGTATCACAGTTTTTGTCATTGGACTAGTTGAGATGGCTGAGGTACACCTATTATATCCAATACAAGATGTCATGACTCATGAGTAGGCTATTTGTGGCTATCAATTTACGAACCGCTGTAATTTCTTGCAGGAAGGTAACAAGGTCTCCTTGAACGTGTATGACTTAAGCCAGGGCCTGGCCAGGCAACTGTCCACAACATTTTTGGGGAAGGTGATTGAAGGCATATGGTGAGAATTCTTAACTTGTTTTGGTTCAGCTTCAACATTTTGAAAGTTCCAGAATCATCTTATGAAATAATTTATATAGGCGTAACCCCTCTGATTACATTTCCTATCTAAACCTTTTGGGTTCGTTCTAACAAGTTTTTTTTAAGTATGGGGATGAAATAAGATCATAGAACCTATAATGAATAAGTAATGAAATTATGTTATAGAAACGCCAAAAATAAGCGATTCGTTAAAATCTTAAAAAATAAGCTTTAACATCTTATGTTGGGAGTGTACAAGCATTTCCTCAAATACTATCCAAACACTTTTAAGACATCTTATAAGTATCCAAACGTCTTATAAGATGTTTAGGAGCTTATAAGCTCCCGAACACACTCTTAGTGCAATATGGCAATATTACTTCTAGTTTGAGGACTCAAAACTTGTAATAAATTTCCTGTTTGCTAGCTGATGCATAAATCACTGAATTTATCAGGGAGTTAAACATGCTACGTGTTGTTTATCCACCTACTACCTGGTTTTTAAACGCTGAAGATACTTAGCAGGAAGGTTAATTGTTTTAAATTGTAATTTAAAAAGTGTGGGATTGCAGTTAGGCACTTATTTCACTTTATATAAGAATATACCTGCAAATGGCACGATTGTTTAGTGTCTTCCTTCCTGTGGATAATTCAATTTTCTAGTATTGAAAACACTGGCATCTTGATGTGTATCTACTTGTCTCTCAATTTTGCAGGCATACAGGGGTGGTGGTGTACGGTAATGAATACTATTTTGGAGGCGGCATACAAAGTGCTCCGGTTGGAACAACTCCATACGGAACGCCAATTCGAGTTGTCGATCTTGGTGTTACACATGTGCCTAAGGATGTATTTGAAATGTACTTACAAGAGATTGGTCCTCGCTACACAGCTGAAACTTACAGTTTGATGACTCATAACTGCAACAATTTCAGTAATGAGGTTGCTCAGTTTCTGGTTGGTGGTTCTATACCTGACTACATTTTGAATCTCCCAAATGAAGTGATGAGCAGTCCCATGGGCGCTGTCATTTGTAAGTTCCTTCCTCGTCATATGATGACATATAAATATGCTCCCTTTACCAATATTAACATATACATATTCCTCCTCTTCCTATGACTATTTTAAATGGAAACTAGTGACAAAATTTTCAAGAATAGTTGGAGGTAACTAGAAAAGGCTGTTTGAGGGTAGTTACATGGTTTCAGAGGTCATCTCATCTCTGGACAAGCCAAAAATTAGAGAACTCCAAGAACTATATTTGCAGAAATATATCATTATCTCTTAATTTATTTATTTTTAATGTAAAATGCTGTTTGTTTATGTAATTAAATATATTTTGTTTGCAGTGCCTATGATACAGCAACTAGAGACGACACTGAGAGCAGGTGCTGTTCCTCAGGCACCGCAATTCAGGCCTTCCACAGTTGCTCAACCTATTCAGTCACCTTCTGCTGTTAATTCAATCGCTAGTAATGCCCCATCGGCAATGACAAAACATGAACAAGAATCAAAAACAGAATCTACAAGAAATGTAGAACAACAGCCAGAGAAGAAAACTGCTGTGCTTCCTGATAATGCTGTTGCCAGTGATCCATTGGGAGATGCTCGAAGCAAAGTTCAAGAGGAAATTACCAGTGAGTTTGCTGCAATAATGGCGGCTGGGACATTACGTGCGAGCGAGGCTGCAGCATTAGCAACTAGGAGAGTGATGGAGAGACATGGACATATGAATACTGCAGAGAGTTAGAATTCGGGATTGAACAATTTGTTGTGAGAATATCGATTATTAGAACTGTTGTGAACTTGTTGATGTTGATTTATTTTTTTCACTAAATCATTGATGGAAACTGTGGTTGTATTAGGAGCTGATGGAATTTAAGCAAATTCTTAATGAGCTGCAAGTGCTGCACATTCAAATGTGATTCTTCTGGATCTGAAATATATATATGCATTTTTCTGTTCTTTTCTTTTTGTGATATGATACTAAAATTTACAACTAATTTTTAAAGAAATCCATAATGTCCAGAAAGATATGATGTAGAGAAATAATCTCACCCTACTAATCCTCAGTAGAGAGAAAAAATAAACATTTGTTCTTTAGCTTCGTGTTCTCGAATAATTACAATACTTATTTTTATGTAGACAGATACTATACATTCGATCGTAATTGAATGATATCCCAAACTTATCAAACAATATCAAAAATCGGCTTATAATAACAGATAGTACTGCCATTTTTTCAAAACATTTGAAGCTGTTACACATAGTACTCTATAATAACAGAGTAAAAAGAATAGCTATATTGTACCCTATCAAAGTTCATCGCGATCATTTGAGTTGAGATTTCCAGTCTCCAATTCAAGATTTGAAGCATCTTTACGTCTAAAAAGAACATCCGAAGGAATAGTAATGCCAGCAAAACCAACCATTACAGCAGCTCCTCCAATATAATCCAACAGATTAGGCGCATTTCCAGTCATTGAATCCACAATAGCTGCTAAAGGGACCTGAATTGAAAGACCTGCTGTTGCAACTGTGGTCGTTGTGAGGAGCACAGCCTTGGCCCATAAATAATCACTCAACACATTATCCAGTAAACCTGAATGTGACAAGTTTAGTAGTAAATATAAACTCACTAGGAGGAAGAAATTTCAAATTTAAACAAAAAAGTTTAGACCCCTTTTGGTTGAGAGGTTCAAACTCTGAAACCGATTAAATGAGGGTTAAAAATGAACGAAAAAGGCAAAATATAAACTGGCAGTCATATGTTCATAATTTTCACATGCGCAAGAAAAAGGTGAAGATGAGCTAAGGAATTGGATGTATGATGAATTACGTAGATTTAAGCAAAAAGGACTATTGATAGCCAATTACATGTGTTCATGCATAAAGAATATTCACAAGGAATTCCACAGGTTTGAGTAAAAAGTAAAAACAACATTGATTTTTCCAGATTCATCACAATTTATTGTAGATGATTTCCAAAGTCGATAATTTGAAACCAAAGAAAAACAATGAAATCTAGGCTAACCACAGGAAAAATATCGAGATAAGTGGAGTAAACAGAAAAGCCTTGTGCAATTTGATTTCCACTTCTCCTGGCACCAAAAGTGAATGCATAAAACAAAGGCAAATTAGGCAATTTGGTCGTTTGAAGTATGTATCAAAATTAAAGATATAAGAAAATAAAGCCATAAATAGCATCATCTTTATGTAGGGATTCTGCTCAATATCCTATAACATCATTGGACTTGTAATTACACCAACTTCAGCTAACAAGCAGTACAAGATCATGCAACTATTCAAATTAAGGTGAAACCATATCCTAAAAAAAAAATTGGCAGACAAATAGGATTTTCAGGAAAACTGATACTAAAGTATAATCAAACAAGAATAAACATCACCTAATTAAGAAAATCAATTGTAACTTTCACAAATCGCCTTTACAAAGCTTCATCAAGATAGAAAGAAGTCAAAGGCCAAGGCATATAACATGTTCAAAATGTGGTAAGTCAAGTTTCCAATAAAAGACTGAAGCTTCACTATCATACCTTTACCAACAATCATTCCAAATTGCTTCCCAGTAAGCATATGAAAAGGCTCAAGCTTGGTGAAGCCTATTATGAGGGCAACAGGCAGAAATATCACGAGATTACACAAACCCAAAAATCCCAGAAACTGAGCCATACTGACCCGACCTTTTACTTCATCATCCTCATCAGGTAATTTTAAGCGAATTAGCGTAACATATACAGCATAAAATGCTGAAGATAGAAGAGAATGAATATCTCCAAGAACAGGATTTGAAGCAACAGCACTCGACCCATTTCCTGAATCGCCCAAACTGACAATTATCGTTCCTCCCATGCAAAGTAGAACGCTAATCAGCTTCAGCCATGTAAATTTCTCTCCCAAGAATATAAGAGCAACTAAAAAGGTGAACAAACTTGAGGTTGTGCTTAAGATGGTATTTGACTGTATAACACAAAACAAAACATAATGTTGATAGGAGAGTAATGGATATAAGGAAGATACTATATAGTATATACCACTGTTGTACCACAAATTGATGCATTAAATTTATCAGGGATCAATTAAATTGTAAAAATTTCTTGACTAAATTACGGGAGGTGGTATATGATCAGTGGTATATAGCATTGCTCAAGATAAAACATTCATATGATAGATTTCTTACGGTAACTGTAGTATATTTGAGAGAGAGATTAAATGTGAGTTGCGCCAAAAACCAAAGCGGGCATATCAATAGGCTAACTTTAGCAACCCTTAAACGGGTCCAACGCCCTTTTGCATCCAATCCCGTGTCTATAACATTCTCAGCAACTTCATTCTGCCCCAAAATAGCTTCACTTTCGTGTACCACATTTTCTTGTTTCACAATCGAAGATGGATTTAATTCATTGGCTTGAGCACTTGCCTCGTCATTGTTAAGAAGAATTACCTGCTCAAAATCTCCAGAGTCTTTCAAATCAGCAACCCCGTTATGTCGCCAAAACAACAAGCTTCCGTACTTGTCCTCCAAATAGCGCCCGATTTCAACTAACGGTATAAACACTACAAATAATGAGTTGCAAATGTATGTTACGAGAAACGGTGGAACACCCTCATCTACAACTTCTTGTACCACAAAACTGGCACCAATCCATATTATTGCAACTGTGAATATGTAAATCAATCCTAAAACCCAATTCCATACGTGATTGTTCATCAATCCAATATCCAATATCCTCAAATTCTGAAAATTCAAGATCTCTTTCCAAAATCATCTAAAAAAATTAAGAACTCCAATAGCATAATAACCCCATGAGAAAAAGCCCTATTCAGATCAACAGGCTTAGCTCATCTAATTGCAAAAATCTGACAAGGCAAAAAGAAGAAAACTAACTCAGAACACATCAAAGCAAGCAAAATAAACCCATAAACTCCAGAAAAATATCCATAAATTTAAATGTGAACCCAGTCAGTAATCCCAACATTACAACCCATAATTGTACACAACTCAAGCATTAATAAACACACGAATAGAGCATAGTAATAATAATGCAATAAAAAGTCAATGTAAAACAGCGTACCCGTTAAGAGTAACGTGTGGAATCTTCTTCTGTTTACGATAACGAAAAGTTTTGGGAGATTGGTAGATGAATTCTGATGCGGGTTTCCTGGGACGATGATTTTCAACAATTGGTCCAATGATTTTGGAGTTAAAAAAAATAATCAGATTTTAGGTGCCCTTTGTGTGTGGACACTGCGGTTTCCGTTTGGGAGGGGTCCCAATGTTTGGCGATATATTAAGAAACATAATTACATTTATTAGTCTATCACTATATCTCATCTTTATCGTGTTATAATTTTTTTTAAAAAAAAATCTTTTTGTAAATTTTGATTTTACCATTCATTTCATTTTTCAATATTAAAAATATAACCTATAGTAAATTAAGTTGTAAGTTAAATTTTTTAACAAATATGTGATATATATAATATTTTTTTAATTGTTTATTTGTTTAGAATGTGGGAGAAAATGCAATCGTAAATGCTAAATCATGACATCATACAATTAACTTTTTGATGTTCCACATGAAAGTTTGCACATTTATTTTTCAAAAAATTTAAATAAGGTAAACAACAACCTACTTTAATATTATTTTTTTTGGCTAATACAACAATTTTTATTGATTATATACATTCATTACTTTCATAAAGTGTTGATCGTCTATTCATATATGAATTACTTACTTTTATTTTTAATTACATTTTTTCCGAGCTATTTTACTAAACCGATACATATATTTCCATTATAATCATCCTAAATAATTCAAGATTATGAAGTAAAATTGCAAGTAGTTATGCAAATTTAAAATAAAATATAATCAAACCATGCCATTTAATATTTATATTTTTGTCTCTCATTGCAATAATTTCCACTATTCTAAACCAAAACACAGATAAGAACTAGTTACAAATATTTATAGTTCAAAATACATATAAGCTCATTGCAAATCTTCTATCTTGCAAATGCTTTCATCCCTCTCCCTACAATACAAAGCTACAATCTATTTCACAAACACTTAAAAATTAGTACTCATAACCTCGAAATATACTCACATTCTGGCATATTCAGCTCGACTCAACTTATCTAAACCCAACATAAAACTGCTTAATATTCGTCACTTTCTTTACAATTTACACCAAATAACGCGTTTTTCGATTCTCGTGTTCATATTACAACACAACCCTTTCAAGCTAGTGTACACTATTGTTCCTTGACATGGATCCCCAAGCCATAGCTTCTGCAACGGCCTTTTCACGTTCCTTAGCCATGAGATCATGATCGTGGATCGTGGGGCTATCAATCATCTGGGGCGATGGGGCAGAAACGGACGGTGAGGATCCTATGTCGGGGTCAACACCGACATAACTGAGGGCTGTCACCACATCGCTGATCAAGGGCCGTACATCAGCATCTTCTTGTATGCACATTGCTGCTACTGCAACAGCTTGATTGAAACACTTCTTTGGGTACTCACCTTTTAGCAGTGGGTCACCTAGTTCTGAAAATCTGCTTGTATCTTTCAGTATTGGCCCAGCCTGATCATAAAATAATCACAAAAATTATATTATTTTAAGAACAATATTGGGTTTTCAGAACAATGGTTTAAAATCTATTTTAAGAATAGAAAGTTTGAGTTGTTTGCAACTGAAATACTAATGCACCTACCAGAACAATGTTGCTATTTTTAGTCTTGTAGATTATGATGGTGTTTTTCTGTTCTTACTTGGAGTCGAAATTTGGCGAATTTAAAAAGCATGCGAATTTTCGACAAACGTTTTCAATTTCCAACGAAATTTATTCTCAACCCGCAAAAAATCATATAATTAGTGTTCTCAAATTGCTTGTGATTGCCACCTTTACAACACACACCTATAGCTAGGCATAACATTGGATAGGCCGGACCTAGACCCAGACCCCAAAACAGATCATTGGGTCTGGTCTGGGTCTGATTGCCACCTTTACAACAGATCATTGGGTCTGGGTCTGATTGCCACCTTTACAACAGATCATGGCTCTGGGTCTGAGTCTGATTGCCACTTTTACAATAGATCATTGGGTCTGGGTCCGGGTCTGATTGCCACATTTACAATCTGGGTCCGGGCCTGTTTGTCACCTTTACAACAGATCATTGCCTCTGGGTCCGAACCCAGACCCAAAATAGATCATTGGCATACCAGACCCAATCAAAAAATTTATTGGGTACATACCCACAAACCCAAATCACAATCACTTAATTATATCTAAAATTAAAAATATAAGTTTTTTTTTTTTTGCTATATGATTTTTTGCCGAAGAAGATAATATAACTTACCCATGTCACAAGATTCTGTTGTTCAGGTCTCCTCCTGGTATCGATGGCTCGTTTTCCGGTGATTATTTCCAACAGAACAACACCAAAGCTATATACATCTGATTTAACAGTGAGTTGGCCTGTTCTTTGATACTCTGGGGCACAATAGCCGTATGTTCCCATAACCCGTGTAGATACATACGATTTCTCCCCCGTGGGCCCCAGCTTGGCCAACCCGAAATCAGAAAGCTTTGCATTGTATTCTCTATCGAGCAAAATATTCGACGATTTTAAGTCCCGGTAAATGACCGGAGGGTTCGCCTTATCGTGCAAATACTCGAGACCCTTTGCAGCATGTAACGCTATCTTCATCCTCGTGAACCAAGGCAATGGTGGTTGGTTTGGTGGTAGCTCTACAAGAAACAAGAACGTTAAACGGCTCACTTTACAATAATCCCATAAACGGTCTCAAAAACAAATTTTATTTTCTATTCCAAAACGGTGTTTCATTTCATTTTCACGTTCACTTATGCACGAATGATGTGAAATATACAAGATGACGCACAAGGAGGGGTGACAATTTGGGTCCATACATGTATTTGAACCCAAATTAAACTAAGTTTTCAATGGGTTTGGTACTGACATTTTAATAATTTAGTTCCAACTGGGTTGATTTTTAATAATATTTATGTCCAATTTGGTCTTAAATTGGGCCCAATTTGGGCCGATCCAACCTATTCCCCACTTTAAGTCAATAATCTATATTTTAGACTATACAACAACCCTTTACACCACTTTAATTCATAATGGGTCCTTATTGGGTCCAACTATAATGCACATTTTTTGACATTGGGCCCACTTTAAGCCCAACCCAAATAGACCCGACCCAAACCCAACCCATTCAACCCAATTGCCACCCCTGCACACAGGCAATAGAACATATGAAATAGTGTAAAAGGCAAGAAAGTGAATGTACCTAATAGATGGTCTTCAAGAGATCCTAATGGCATATACTCATAAACCAAAAGCCTTTGTTCTCCGTCAGCACAATAACCGATTAAGTTAACGAGATTTTCGTGGTGTAAAAGGCTCAACATGAGAACCTCCACAAGAAATTCTCTGTTTCCTTGCAGTCCATTACGGTCAAGTTGCTTAACAGCTACAAGCTGAATATAAACGAGGCGTTAATCACAAAAAAAAAATACAAAAAAAAAAAAAGACGAGGCAAATGGATATGTGGTAATAAAATTTACCTGGTCAGTTTTATCGAGGTGACCTTTATAAACTCGTCCAAATCCACCCTCACCGAGTAGATATTCTTGTCGAAAATTCTTTGTTGCTGAGGCTAACTCCCTGAATGTGAATGTTTGAGCAGCAATATTTTTGTCGCCTACGTCTGTGTTGTTATTTGTAGCTTCTGAGGTTGTCTTTTTGGTATTTTCTGCAAAAAAAATACTACATATTTTACACTACTGAACAAAATGGATCACATTAAGAAGATGTTTGGCTAAGCTGATAAGCTCTTTTAAACATCTTATAAGATATTTGAGAGCTTATAAGCTCTTTAAAAGTGTTTGGATAATTTTTAAAAAAAAAGGGCTTATATGACCAAAAAATAAGATGTTTAAATTTTATAAGCAAATAAAAAATAAGTTAGCCAAATCCACCTTATTTCAAAATCTTAAATTTTGAATGTTGCTTATATTCTTAAAAGACACAAATAACCCTAATTAATTTTCTCTTTTCCAATAATACATTTATCCGAAAAATGTTTATTTTTGTTATTGCACAAATTCTCCCGTATAACATTTGAAAACATCTATTTTATCCAAACACTTAATAGCTTATTTTTTAAATGAGACCAAACATTTTATAAGCTCTTAAAACATCTTATAAGATGTTTTAAATAAGCTTAGCCAAACATCCTCTATGAAACATTTCGCCTTTTTTTTTTTCACGGGATTGTTTGTGAATAAATATTTATACAACGGGCACAAATCAAAATTCAATCCTTTTAGATCTCTACGAAAAACAATAAAAATAAATTTAATAATGAGTTAGATTGCTTATTACGAGGGAAAATCTATCATATCTATTCGATTTGAAAAACCCTCCATAACTTCATAAACACATTTCCAAAAGAAGCTATCAAACTCCCTATTAACACCTATTTCAACGAAAAACATCACAAAATAATAAATTTTCTCCAAAAAAAAAAAAAAGGATTTTGCTTGTGTTACCGGGGCGTGGATGGTGGTGCACCGCTGGCTGTGGTCGAGGCTGAGGCTGTGAATGTGGGCGTGAAGATGGCTCTATATGGGCTCGTGGGGCAGGGACCGGTCCTTTGTTCTTGTTGCCATTATTATATTTTGTTGATGCTCCTCTTTCATGAGATGAGAAGCATGAAAAACAATGCATTGTTGCAGCTTTAATATTCCAGGGTAAACAGCATTCCCTACTAATCAAAAGGTTATATTAAGCCCCTTCAAATATATTCTATGCAAAAAAAATAAGCATAAAAAATGCAATCTTTTTGAGTTATTATAGGTCTTATCAAAACCAAGAGAAATTATACAATGGTGATTAATCTATAAAATGGCTTTAAAACTAACCAGAAACACAAAATCCTCAAACCCTAACGTAGATATGAATCAAAGAGAGAGGCTAGATAAAACCAAAAGATATTTAGTTGATAGTAATATATATATATATATATATATATATATATATGATAATGGGAAAAGCAAAAAATGGAGAAAAATTGAATAAAAACTAACCTGATCATTGCAAGAAGCCATCTTTTTTAGGTGAAACAAAGAGATTGAAAAACAAGTAATTTTTTGTTCATTTTTCTCTAAATTACCCGGAGAAAAAGGAAAGAGAAGAGAAGGGAGATCATGAAGGGATGAGAGCAAAAAGTGGGAACTAAGATTGGGAATAATAAACAAGATAAATATAATTTAATACTATAAATTTGATTGCCAAAGTAACAATCTTGCATTTGCTTTCAACTAATTAATAACAATAAGATGACAATTGCTCTATAGTAATGTTATAAACTAATTAAAACAAGATGAATAAGAATTTATTCAGACTTATTTGAATTATTATTAAATTATTAAAATTTGATTTAATTGATAATAAAATTAAGTTTGAATAAAATTTAATCGAACCAAATGCAAAACAACTGAATTATTGACGAATGACTGTTGATTTGTATTTTTTTTAATAGAAAATTATTGATAATATTTTGATTTGATATTTGTTGTAATGTTTATAAAAAATTATACTAGATAAAACGGACAAAGTAACCCGGTAAAGAAAATTGAAAACACATATAGTATTAATCTTGAAACGTTAAACGTTGTTCATTAAACCAAAACTTCAAATGTCTTATTTTCTTCTCATTCAAATTCAAATTCTTTGATTATATATATACTTAGTCATGTATTTGTCAAAATAATTTGATCTAAATATGTATCTAGATACATACCCTTTCCCTTGGGAGTGATTTTTAGGTAGTTTGAGGTAGCTTCGTGATTTTAAGATGGGTGCTGAAACAGATTGGACTTTCATTAATAAATTATTAAAATTTTCATTTCAACTATCAAGTATGTTATATTTATATATTAATTTAAACTATAATATATAAATTAGACTTTTTGTTTCAATTTTTATATAGTTCACTTGAGAAATAAATTGTGTATTAAATTGCATTTTACATGCAACGTTCTACGTGTTTGAAAAAAAATAAATTTCGTATCGATTATAAATGTGAAAAAATATATGTTGTATCTGATGGAATGACAAACACACGCATTATGATTTTTTGAATTGCTTTATAAAGAAAAAGAAAAGAAAAAGAAAAAAAAAAGCAATTTTGTGCATACACGAAAAAATATGATATTGGTATCTATCTTAGAAGTGACCAAAAGAGCACTTTGACATAGCTTCTAAGAGAAGTGTGTCGGATCCAATTTGTTATGGAGAAACCACAAAATCAAGTTTTTGTGTCAAATTTTATCAAATTTAAGCTTGTTTAATAGCAATAGACAACTAAATTAACAAGCTTTTAGTTGTAGATAAAATAAACATCACCAAATCCCAATGTTTAAGACTTTACTACTGTTCATACAATTGGTCTCACTTGTTATGGGTTTTTTAAATTATATTTAAAAAAAAAGTCATATTTAACTGGTCAAAATCGTTACTCTTTGATTAAAAAAGGAGTAGATGTACTTGAATATATTCACATACTAAATATATCCAATATTACGTATTATTTACACAAAATTCTTCAAAATATGATCAAAACATTAATTAATAGAGTTGGCCGTTAATTTTGGAAGAAAGTTTTATTTTGAACCAAATATATGAATACTTGAAAGTTATAAAACCAACATGAGAATCACATAACCAATTAGACTGAATTTTTTTGAAAAAAAAAATACAAACTTATACAACCAAAAATACAATTTTCCTTCACACAAATCTTTATAAATATGAATTCACTTCATGGGGTCATATCTAATAGAAATCACATCAACACCTTAATGAAACATTTGAATTGGCATATTAAGTGTATATGTAGTCATTCCTTTTATAAAGCCTCATTTCTCATTTTTGTGCAAAAGAGACAATTACGAAAATCCAAATCTTTAATATTAGTATTTGATTTATGGATAAATATATAATCTAAATTTTTTGTGTAATATAATCGTGTAATATTTTCTATTTTATGGATAAATATATGATATGTGCAAATCCCAACAATTTATTTATACACGTACCACACATATAATATAAGTTATTATACACAATTGTATAATGGAACAAATTAGAACAAATTAAAACTAGGTAACAGGGTTGGACATGATGGATGATGCCCATATTATTTTTTCGAAAAAAAAAAGAAAAGGAAAATCTTTATCAAATCCCTGATGAGTCATGAAAATAGATATGTGTTTGAGGTACAAATAGAATCAAATTCAGCAAAAGCTATGGCATAAGCTTTTCTTGGAGGCTGTGTTTTGAAAAGACAAAAGCAAAGTCCAAAGTTTATCAAATAATTGGTCTTCATGATCACCCATCATCCCCTTGCTGGCACTGAAACCCTAAACCAGATTATCCAAAACCCACAAAAACAACACACAGATATATATATATATATATATGATTGTGTATCTCAGCAAAATTTATCTTATCATTCTGGGGCAATAGTAGATTTCCCAAATGAGTGAAAACAAAAGGTAATAAGAGAATATATCAAACAAACTGATATATACTGCAATTATTGAATTTAAATGGCTACATCATCAAAGATTCATCATCTAAGCATGGAGCACCAGATTTAATATATGCAAATAATATATATATATATATATATATATTAATGGGGATGAGAGCAAAAACTAACAAACTTCTCACAGAGAACAAGTAATATTAATGGAGAGTGAGATAATAAAACTATATATAGAAAAAGCTAAAGATGATAATCACTAATATTAATGGCGTCGTTACAAATCTTAGTTTCTTCATTCATCTTCTTACCATCAACCTAACAACATATAGATTTCTTATGCTCCATAAACAGTACAAAAACCTTAGCTTTTTTTTTTTACCTATTGGAAATAGGGTTTGGTCCACTAGGAACTTCATGATTACTTGCTTCAAACTCATTCCCTTTAGATTTCTTGGCATGCTTGGGATTAAACCAGCTCTTCCTGGGGTACTGAAACGCCGTCGTTTCTGCACCAGATTTCTCAAGGGTTTCACGAGATGAAAGAGGTGACGCCATTAAAGGGGGCTTGGAGAAAGGATCATGACCTGCAGATGAGTTCACATGGAGCGCGAGAAGGATGAAGATGAAGCCGAAGAAGATGAACAAATTATTGGGTCTGTTTGAGAATTCAAGATTAACAGATGAAGATGAAGAAAATGGGTACTTGGATTTGAATTTGTTTGCCATGCAATTTGGATTTAGAAACCTGATGCACCCCCCAATAGAACACAAGAGATTAATATCCATAAACCAGATGATCAATGGAGGATGAGAGAGAAAGTAAGAGAGCTGTAGAGAGAGAAAGGAAGATGATGAAGAAGAAGAAGAAGAATCAAAAGTGGTGGATTGAAAGGAGGGTTTGAAATTCCATACACATTTGTTTGATTTTGAGAAAATTAATAAAAAGTTTTTTATTTTAGTTTCTAACTTAGGATGGAAGAATAGGACTATATATATAATGAGTGAGTAGTGTATAATATTTATGAAACGAGCCTTCAAAAATGAAGATATTGACTTTGTTGCCCCATTTCTTTGAAAATTTTGAGTCGAGGCCTAGTATCGTCAAACTGAGACGTGATTATTTATATAAATTATAATAATATTATTTTATTTTTCGATCGAACCAAGTTTGAACACTTTTTAACGTGATGTTATTCAATTATTAAAAAAATAATAATTTAATTTGAAGAAAATATCTGGTGAAATCACATGCAGAAACACTTCTCAAACCTTATTTAAAACCCACCAGAATATGAGTGCTTAAAATATGAATAACATTTGAATGTAATATTTTGAAAGATTATTGGATTATTAGTTTAGTCAATTAAATTGATATTAAAGTGATTAATCTGGATTATATTTCCATACCACAAATTACTCCTTTGGTTATGCAGATATATACGTAATACGTGTGTATATATTAATGGGCCATGCTGTGAAATTAATAACAAAGAATATTGAAAGTAAAAAAAGGTTAAGAAAATGGGTGGCGGGTGGGGGCGGAGCCGGCCGCCGTAGACTACGGTGGCTTTACTTTTCTTGGCCGGTTGATCCCCCTAAACATTTATTTGACTTAAGCTAAAAAATATCCATTTAATTTGTTCTTTGCTTTGATCCTTTAATAATCAAATAAATAAATATATATTATATATCTCTTTAACGCTCAAGGTACAATAAAGCTGCCTATAGTCTCCTAATTTAAATTATTATCTTTGACCAAGAATCTTTATTTGATAATATTTCCAATACCTCAAAAAGGGAAAAAGTTTAACCAAAAGAGACATATTTTTCTTTAGTTTCTATGCAAAATTGCGAATATATAAATATATATATCAAAAATAGGGAAAATGAGAGTATAAATAAAGCAAAGCATCGTATTCTCTTCATCGTATTAGCTAGATGGTACATAATATTTTATTTTTTTTTGATATCACATCTATTAGAAATTTATAATGACATGATTAATTTATTAGGTAGCCATCATAAATCACTAATTCTTTGAGCTCACATGCAACTAATTAAATATTGATTGGAAAATTAAAGATGTTAATAGTAAAACCAAACCCTCTAACACAAGTTTCAAATTTTGCCTGCAAAAAGGCAACTACCCTCATGTGCCCAATTACCATTTTTCCAACATTTTTTGTCCAAAGTCAATGAAGTGTAACACATACAAAAATCATTGGGACATTATTATTTTTTTTAATCAAACAAAAATTTAGGAATGATTTTCAACTTTTGAGGAAAAGACAATAAATATAATTTTCTACTGTATTTTTACTCATTTAGATTATATTCACACTTTATGTCATAAAATGTGAAATGTCAACAAATTTCATGTTAATTGTCCTTTTATTATTTTGTCACATTAGAATTAGTTGGCACGAAGAAATTAAGTTCCATAATAGAAGAATGTAGAAAATATATACTATAACTTATGTAATTTTATATACAACATTTACTCTCTCTCTATATATATATATATTTATCGTCAAAGACTTGTAATGTAAAAGAAAAATCAATGATCTAAGTTAAGAAATACACATTTTATATGTGCAACAAATAAAATATTTAATTTCATAATTTGGGAAAAAGATAATAGTTTAGTTAACATATCAATATTTGCATACCTATTATATATAAAGGTTAATTAAATTAAACGAAAATTATATGCTAGATCAAATTTAACAGTATTAGTATATCTCTTTCATAAAATAGTAGTAAAATACACGCTCTGAATTATTGGTTCAATTTGACATAAAATTACAATTAAACCAGTCTAGAAATCGAGCCTAAGGGCTTGGGCTAGCCCAACACATGAAAGGATTTGGACTTTGTTGAATCACAGTTGGGCTTGGCCCAATATTACTTATTTCAATCCAAGCTGGAATCGGCCCAGTATAATGTAAAATGTGGGATGGCCTAGGACCGGTCTATTTCGGCCTTTTACAAATTTTAATTAATTTAATAGGTGGTTGAATAGAAACCCTAAATTAGCCAAAACCCTGTCTTCTTTTCCCTCTTCTCTCCTCTGCTCTGCTCAGCCCTAAATATGGTGAAGAGAAGCAAAAGTACAGTAACCTTGAATCGATTCGTATATCTTGTATTCAAGCTCGTAATCCATGCTTTTTCATTCTTCATTTTGTGTATTCAATTCTAATATTATTTTGTGTTGGTGTTTTCTCAGAGAGCAAGAGCAACAGGGTATCGTTAAAGAAAAAGTACAAGATTATAAGGAGGGTGAAGGAGCATCACAGGAAGAAGGCCAAGGAAGCTAAGAAATTAGGGCTCAACAAGAAGCCTAAAGTTGAGAAGGATCCAGGTATTCCAAATGACTGGCCTTTCAAGGAACAGGAGCTCAAGGCTCTCGAGGTTCGACGCCAACGCGCAATTCAGGAGCTCGAGGAGAAGAAAGCTGCTCGTAAGGAGAGGGTAATTCTTTATTTCTGTCCCTGTTTCGTTATGTTTAATAGTTTCGGGTTTTTCGTGTAGTTGTATCAATTAAATTTGTTTTGAGTTTGTATTTTCCAATGCCTGTTTAGTGAGTTTGCAGCAATCAGAATAGTGGGATGAAAGGAAAGGTAGTAGCTTGATCATGTTGACGTGCAGTTATGATTGAAAACTAGCACTATATGTCCATGTTCTTGGAAGTAGTAAACGGTGTATTTGTTCCATGAATATTGTTATTTGGACACAATTTGCGGAGTCTTTTCCTATGGAGTGAATTTAGTGATTGTAATCTTCACATTACATGTATTCAAATTTATGATTTTGGTGATGGGGAATGTGGTATTAGTTAATTTAGAAATGAAATTATTGTATCATATTGTTGTTGATAGTTTTTCGTTTATCTGTTCAAATTATGTTCTTGTTTAGGCAAAAAAGAGAAAATTAGGGCTGTTGGAGGATGAAGATACGAAAGAACAAGGTTCAGTTGGAGAGGAGAGGGCCACTGATGACTCTGCCATAGTCACTAGACATCGTGGTATGTAAAGAACTAATTCTAAAGTTTCTTTTTGTGTGAATCATCACTTTTGTTTCTGAACCTCTTCTAAATTTGTTGTAGACCACTCAGAAAGGGTATTCTACAAGGAGTTAGTGAAAGTCATCGAAGCTTCTGATGTCATTTTGGAAGTTCTTGATGCTCGAGATCCGCTTGGTACTCGTTGTGTTGACATGGAAAAGCTGGTGATGAGTGCGGGGCCTGATAAGCATCTTGTTTTTCTCCTCAATAAAATTGGTATGTTTGTTCATGAGTTTAAAAGTATTGTAGTAGCTGAAATCCAAAAACTACTTTTAAGTACATTAAGTTAGTGTTGAGATTATTAATCGTGCTAATTTAAGGTTATTCAGAACTATTTTGTGACAGCTTCTGTATACCATTTTATGTTTAATCCCTTCACGATTATGTTGCTATATCTTCTGTTGCATGTATTTCTTCATAAACCCTTCATGATTATGTTTAGATTTCAAGCTTAACAAGTGTGTCTGTTACAGATCTTGTCCCTCGTGAAGCTGTTGAAAAGTGGCTAAAGTATCTTAGGGAGGAATTACCAGCCGTTGCCTTTAAATGCAGCACCCAAGAACAGAAATCTAACCTTGGATGGAAATCTGCTAAGGCTGGGAAGAGTGGAAAGGCCGGCAAGTCAAACGATCTTCTGCAAACAAGCGACTGTCTTGGTGCTGAAACTCTTATAAAGTTGCTAAAAAACTACTCAAGAAGCCACGAGGTACTTATTGCACATTTCATAAGTCTGTTTTCACATCAAGTTGAATTTATTTCTCAAGCAGTTTGCTAGTTATGTGTACCAATAATTGCAAGTTTTTGATGCAGATTAAGAAATCGATCACGGTGGGCGTTATCGGGCTGCCTAATGTTGGTAAAAGTAGTCTAATTAATAGCTTAAAAAGATCTCAGGTTGTAAATGTTGGTGCTACCCCTGGTCTAACAAGATCAATGCAAGAAATTCAGCTGGACAAAAATGTTAAACTACTGGACTGCCCTGGGGTAGTGATGCTTAAACCTGCAGAGAATGATTCTTCTGTTGTGCTTCGCAATTGCAAGAGAATTGAAAAACTAGATGATCCAGTTGGTCCAGGTGAGAAAATTTGATTTTCTACTATCTTCACTATTGATTTTACCTCGAGGATCATAATTGGATTATTTATTGTTTACCTGATTTTGGCAACTGTACAGTTAAGGAAATTCTCAAGCTTTGTCCAGAAAGAGTATTGGTAACACTATACAAGATACCGAGTTTTGACTCTGTTGATGACTTCCTTCAGAAGGTTGCTACAATTAGGGGAAAGTTGAAAAAGGGTGGTATTGTGGATGTTGATGCTGCTGCGAGGATTGTTTTGCATGATTGGAATGAAGGTATTACTCATCCTTTCCGTCTCTTGAATGAAAGTTTTTCAGCTATATGTAGAACAGAAGGCCACTTATAGATGAACTTTAAAGGAGTGTTTGCAAACAAAATTGTTTATAAAAGTAGAGATTATAAGTGATTGCAAGTGATAACTATGTTTAAAGAGACTTTGATTTAATTACAAAAATATCAGAATCAGTTTTAAGCACCCCTTTGCAAGTCTAGAGATTATAAATTGTTATCATTGAAGAATTAGAAGTATAAGCTGGATTTGCAAACATAACTATTTCTCGCGCCAAAATAGACACTGAACTGAGATGGTTTTGCTTTTGCTTTTTTGCCACATGCAGGTAAAATTCCATATTATACGATGCCCCCAACTAGGAACGCCGAGGAACCTTCTGAGGCAAAAATTGTCACTAAACTTGGCAAGGAGTTTAATGTCGATGAAATATATGGCACCGAGTCTTCGTTTATTGGCAGCCTGAAATCCGTCAATGATTTCAATCCTGTTGAAGTCCCGTCAAGTTGTCCTTTGGCTTTTGACATGGAGATGCTTGAGGTTTGTGATTTGTCAACATTTTTTCTTCATTTAAAAAATACAATGAGTCATCGATATTTAAGATGTAATTATCCTTCTTGAATTTATGTAATTGATGTAATAATCCACATTCAGGATGATGAACAACCTCAAGCTCCAGCTCATGACAATGGTGATAGCCAGCCCATGGTATCTAACGACGAGGATGCAGTTCCTGAAGAGAAGAAATCTAGCAATAACAGTAGAAAGCAAAATGAGAAGCTATATAGTGAAGAAGGCATGCTAAACACAAGGTTGAGAAAAGCAGGCAAGAAAAAGCTTAAAAAGGAAACTCAAGTATCTGCCATGGAAGATGATTTGAATGGCGATTATGATTTTAAGGTCGATTATGCCAAGATGGCTTCGGCTATGGATGTCGAAGATGAGGATAACACGACTGATAAAAGCAATGAGGTGGATAACAAGTAAAAAAAGAAAGAAGAGCTCATCTATATGGAATGGTTATATAAATCTTCCTATTTATGCCAAAAATGAAATTGTGGAATTAAATTATTTGTATGTTGAATTTTCTCATTTATTTAAAGTACCTTTTAGTGAGAAAAAAAAAAAGGAAAATTTTATTGAAAAATTTTGTTTAGATTCCAGTTTTGTCCTCTTTTCTGCTGTATTGATTTTAATCCAACAAAGCCAAAGTTTTGTATTTCAACTTTTAGTCTTGAATTATCAAGACATCTTCTATTAGGTCCACTCGAAAATGGGGGAATTTGTAAGCTTGGAGCTGGAATCGTAATATTCTTTTGTTGACACGAAAAATTGTTATAAAAATGTTTTACGGGTCTCAATTGGGAAAATACAATATTAGACTCGGTATCTTTATAACATGATTATGTCGAAAACACTTAATTGTCTTTCGAGGATGTAATAACAACCCTAATGATACAACAATCAATCCTCAATTAGTATCCCAGAAAGAGGGTCTTCAACATTAGGCTGCTCTGTTTCTGCTGATGATGAGCCTTGTGAGTTTACACCATTAACTGCATTCGCCTTCGAAACGAGGCCTTGTGCTTCCAAAGCTTCTCGTGCTGCTTGCTCTTTGGCTCGTCTTGCTTTTTCTAACACATCCTCCTGTAACATTTTAGCATAATCGACTCTTATGGAACCCAATCATTAACATGGTGTTTCATCTTTTGTTCCACATAAACACAAGATACATACATATATATATATATATATGTATATATGGATACCTGAAATTCTTGTACTTGCTTTTGTTGCTCAGCTTGCAATCTTCCAACCGTGCTCAGAAACTCGCCAACAGCTGACTCTATACGCTCGTTAAGTGCTTCTGCTACAGCCTTGCCCAAGAAAAATGCATCTAGAATTGTTCTGCTCTCATTCTCACCTGCAAACATGTGCTACTTTCTTAGGTATTATAAGCTAACTTCAAACACGAATCTTCAAGCTTGAATAAGTGCCTTATTCAACTCGATTCAATTAGTTCACACTCTATCTACTTTCAAAGGTATTCAAATCAACTACATTTACAAATACTAATAGTATTAGCTTAGATTAAGATGACATAAATTGTAATCTACGTTAATGTTTGCTATACTTTGAAACCAGTGTTTTGCACTCAACAAGAAGTTGTCCCCAAAGATATCTAATCAATAATAATTAGCCAGCAAAACAGATCTAAAGAAACATAAATATATGCTCAAAAGTTTGAGGCCCAGAATCAAATAATCTCGGTGTCTACTTTGTCTGATTTATATTATTGATTCTAACATCATATTTATATCCTAAGATTCGAATTTCATGACACCAACATTTATGCAATCAAACCCCAGTCTATCATAACAAAAACCACATAAAAAAACAGAAAAATAAAAGGAAAAAAAAAATACAAACAGTAATTGAAAGTAAATTTACCGGAGTCACCAGTACTGTTGCACCTCAAACTGATTCTTGGTAATTTCTGAAACCCAGATGAGAGATGGGTAGAGGAAAACAGGGGAAGGTCACGTGAGGCACGTGGGATAACAGCAAAACGACGTCGTTGGTCGATGCTCGAACATACTGAGCAGTAGGATTGCATTTGTGGGGATGATATCATTCCTCTTCCACCCATTTTCACGTCTCTTTTACTTTGAATTATTTTCTCGTTTTTTCTTCTTCTGAGTCTCTGTTCTTCTTCTTGGTTCAGAGTGGAGATGGATTTATTTAATTCCCATCTTTTTGTGGGGATTTATCTCGAGATTGGGGATTTATTTGTTTAATTATTTTCCATTTTCAAATTGTAATAAATAATAACCACATGTAAATTGCATATTGCTTTTAATTGGAAAAAGGGCATTTTTGGAATTATTTATAAATTCTAACACTCCTTTTTGAAAAATTTAAACTTCATCTATTCTATTATAAAAGTATGGGTGTTTGAAATTTTGATCTACCTAATATGCCCTTATATATTTTAATTTTTAATGGCAAAAGAGTCATATAATAAATAATAATAGAGTTGTATATCTATAAGATGTGTAATAAGATTAGGACTCTAGAAATTAAAAAAAAAAAAAAGAATATAGACAGCTTATGAGAAAAATGAATACATATTGATGGAAGAAATCAATCAACGGATTTTCATAACCAGTCCTCAATCTCAGCAACCAATTATCAGATATTTAATAGATGCAGCAAGAGCTGCTAATTTCCTTTGACTGTTCAAGATCGAGAGGCACGAGAATAAGTCTTATCATGCTTAATACACCATCTTCCTCTAGGTTGATTATGTCTTTTAAATTAAGTTAGTGTAGAACAAATACCACTACGGTTTGTGAATGATTTTAATAGGTTATTAGATTGCAGAATAAGTGTAATTAGTAAATTATATATTGGTTCAATTAAATCCAATTCGAATTAAAATTTTATGGTACTAGAAACACTTTGATTTACTATGTAATTCCACTTTTTTCATTTCGATAAATGCACACCAAGTATATTAGTTCATAATATACATGAAATATAAAATGTAACGGCTTATCGGAAAGAAGATCATATCTATAAAAGGAGTTGAGATGAAAAAAATCCATGTGTTTATATCTATATCTATCTATATCTATACCTATTATAAAAGTATAAATTGTTTTCTTACAATTTTTATCTACCTAAAATATCCTATATAATTTAATCTATTAATGGTAAAAAAAAAGTCAGAAACAAATGTGAAAAATATTTGAAGTATTTACAATACGACAACTTATGATTATATTATGAGTTTTCAATGAATATATATTAATAATATTATACCTTCATATTCTTTTCCTAGATCTTTTATGTTTAATTAGTTTTATGGTTCAGCATAAATTAGGAGTTTATGTCTTTGTAAAATAGATGTTGGAATTTTATTCTAATTTGTGGACTTCGATTTATGGATTTCTCTTTTTTATGAAACAATTGCTGAATAATTACGGTAATGAGACAAAATCTGATTGACCAATTTTTATTGACACCCTTTTCTAAAGAAATTTGATGCCAATTATTGTGGGTCGGTTTAGAAGCCCTTGATGAAATTGTTACCTACTAAGAATTAATTATATTTACATCTTATTATTAAAGAGTCCAAAACTTATTTTGTTATTTATTTTGACTCTTTGCCATTAAAAAATGAATTCTGTTACTTTTATAATAGATATACATAATTAAAAGAATTACTATTAAAAGTAATTAGTAGTTAATTTTCACATTTGAGATCGGCGTGAACGTTATTGCTCTGCCGTGTCAAAATAACATCACATTTTAAATTTTAATAAAATATTGAATATTATGTTGATAGAAAAAAAAAAGAATATCATTAAATAAAAAGCATACAATAACTTATCCATAGATATTAGAAAGCTTTGCGCCATTTCTGTCATCAAATTTTAATAATAGTAATAGTAATTGTTTCCTCACTATATTGGAAATATATCCACATTTACTATTGTAATCCAATATTTGTCAATTTTACTTCCATGCAACTCTAACCACTTTTTTATCTTTCTTATTTTTTTTTTACTATGAAGAGTTTGACTAACCTTATTTGGACGATTGATCTCATTTTATCTATTCATATTGATAATGCATAATTATAAAATATAATATAGTGCTAGCGGGCATATATAATAATATATTTTGGAATTTGTCTACACAAATATTTATTTTAATGTATTAACCTTTTCACATATTAATGCAATGTTTATTACATTAATATTACGCTAATTATAAATTAATTAAGTCTTTTGGAGAATCAATGATTATTAAGAGTAGAAGAAGAAATCGTGTTTTACATAATATAGAATAAGTCGTGCTTTGTATTATATACGCGCTTATGTTCAAAATTATGTTATGTTAGTTAGGGCTATATATTCCCGGCTTCATTATGGTTGCTTCTCAGACTTGCTTTGTAATCTTCCGATTATTCTATTGAATCCAATTCTTCCTTTCTTCTTTGTTTTCTGGATTCACACGTCTTAACAATGATTGTGTTCGTGGTTTATGTGCAAATAAATTCTATTAATTACTATATAATTGTATATCAGATTATTTGAAATATTAATTTCAAAGTTAAATATTTACTATTTTTAGTTAACTTGCATTATTAGTATATATTTTATTAGATTATAAATTATTTGAAAATTTATACTTCAAATTAATATTGTATTAAGTAACGAATTTTATTATGAACCACATCTATTAACTATTGAGTTAATAATTATGTACGAGACCATACCTATACAAATATTCAGGTATTAATAATCAAATTTAATTTAGATTTTTGGTATCTATTAATGTTAATTATTTTTAATAACTAATATATCAATTCTCCAGAAATATTGCTTGCTTTTGTAGAAAAATAAAATAAAATTTTCATTGCTCTCTATTTGAAAAATTATAAATTACAAATTTATGAATAAAATTATAATTTTTTTTAACTCAAATTGCATAAGCCGAAGGTTATACAGTAAACTTTTGAACTTTTCTATCCTTTTCAAATGATCATCAACTTCATCTACACGAATAAATAGGGCTTTTTGTATATAACCCCGAGGTATTTAGCTTTAGCAAACAACCCTCCGAGGTATGAAATCTTGGCAAGTAACCCTTTCTGTAAAGTTGACCGTTAGTCAACGGTTAAGTCTAAGGACAACATTATAATTTACATATAAAAAACAAGGAACAACAAAAACAAATAAATAAATTTTAATTTCACTTTATACAATAAATTTTTTCTTAATTTCAAATATTTATTTATTTATCTAAATTTTTTAGATATATATTATATTACTCTATCTAATAATTTGAAGGTAAAATAAAATAAATTTAGATAAATAATTTGAAGGTAATATAATATTTAAAATTGAAGGTAATTTAGATAGAATAATAAAATATATAACATATAATATAATATTTGAAGGTAGAATAATATAATATTATAATATATAATATTTGAAGGTAATTTAGATCGAATAATATTATAATATATAATATTTGAAGGTACTTTAGATAGCTTATTTAGATAAATAATTTGAAGGTACTATAATATTTGAGATTGAAGGTAATTAAGATAGAAGAATAAAATATATATATAATATTTGAAGGTAGAATAATATAATATTATAATATATAATATTTGAAATTGAAGGTAATTTAGATAGAATAATATTATAATATTTGAAGGTAATTTAGATAGAGTAATATAATATATATCTAAATTTTTAGATAAATAAATAAACATTTGAAATTGAGAAAAATTATTGTTGTATAAAGTGAATTAAAATTTATTTATTTATTTTTGTTGTTCCTTGTTTTTTATATATAAATTACAATTTTGCCCATAAAGTTAACTGTTGACTAACGGTCAACTTAACAGAAAAGGTTACTTGCCAAGATTTCATACCTTGGGGGTTATTTGCTAAAGCTAAATATTTCGGGGGTTATATACAAAAAGCCCCGAATAAATAAGGCTATATTTGTTTATGTTTATGAGTAGAAATGTTTAAGTTTCTTGGAAACTGTCAATTATAGGAATTCATAGGAGTTGTGTCTTTTTAATTGATTGAAAATTGTAAAATGTGTCAAATAATAATGATTAACCAATGTGTAATTAGTTAATTAATTATAAGGTATGAAAAAATATTAGTGGGGTAAATGGTTAGTAATTGATTATTGTATGAAATGGTGAATGTTTTGATTAATAAATAGTTTTATAGGGGATTAAAAACTGTAGCTGAAAAAAAGTGAATTTGAATGAGAATAGTTTGAGTGAAATATATTTAGGATTTTCCTATTCGAAATCTTAAAAATTGAAATAAAAAATGTAAACAAATATAGCCTAAACTCAAGTTAAGTAATATCACAGATATTAACTAATTTATACTAAATAGACATTGATTAGATGGATTATGAGTAATTAAAAGATATAAGATAAAATAAGATACTTATGAAGTCACAAAGATGTTTTTTTTAATAATATTGTCTTTTAATTAAAGGTTTGATTCTTTAAATTCGTGAGATCGAATTGTGCCGTAATTTCTCTGTTATTAGGTATTTACTTTTTCCCTGAGCTTTGTTGATAATATGTTTCAATAGGTTAGATAACCTGATCAATTATTTAATCTTTGGAATCGTATTTAGCTATTTAGGACTAAATTCGTGACTGGTGAACCCTAATTTTGTAGCAGTTAGCGACGTTGATTATTTAATCGTTTTCGATTAGTCGTTATGGGAATTAGTAACCTGGTCTAAATAAACCGAGCTTATGTGTTTGTTGGCTAGAATTGGTGTCTTTCTAATACGGGAATGCTATCGATAGGCTAAATCCTAAGAGCTTGTTTAGGGTTGTCGAATTGGTAAGAGGAGTAATCAAAGAGCTTGTTTTGGTTATCGACGACTTAAGGAAAGACTAGGTTATTAGAGCTTGTTAATAACTATAGCCAATTTATCTATAAAACATTGAATTATCATTGCATCAGTGATCGAATTAATTGAATCAATACCGAGATAATCCGAAGACTAGAATTTTTCATCATATACAAAATCTGAATTTCACTTTATTTGCGTTCTTTTAAATCTGCATTTTTTGAATCTTGCGTTTTTAATTTACGTCCTTTTATTTTAATTAGTTAAAAATCTCAAAACCCCACTTTTTAATTGATATTAGTAACTTAGGAATTATTTTACACAATTCCCTGTGGATCGACCCTACTTATCACTGATTACAAATCTTTTTAAAGTAGGTTTTTATTTTTGTTGGATTCGACACCCACCATCAACAGTCTATTGATTAATAATTCTTTAATTAACTATTGGTTATGATTTTGATGCATCAAACTGAATAGTATCTAAATATGAATTATATAATGAAATAAAATGAATCACGTGCAACGCACGTGTTTTTTACTAGTTATGTAAAATAAGCTACATTTGAAAGTAAACTCTTTAAACTAAAATATAAATATTTTCTCTCAAAAAATGGGAATCATATATCGATTCAATTTTGATTCAATTCATCGATTAGAGGTTACCGAATTATGTATTCTTTTATTTTATACAAGTGTTTTCGCTGAATATATTTTAAAGGATATTAAATATATTTATACGTGTGATTTATTATCTTCTACAGTAAAATAATTTAATTGTTCTTTATTTTTTGTCAAATTTAATTAGGTACATGTCATTATGCCATTAATTAATTTAGTCTTAATAAAAATATCTATGTATTTACAAAATACATCCCATTTAAGGATTTTGCATTCTCTAGATATTTCGGTGTCATTTTTTTGTATTTTTCCTAAATTCTGAAAAAAATCACAATTATCTAATTCACCATATAATAGTTATAAATTTACTAGACCGATAGACTCATTATAACTAGCTTTTTTTTATATATGTTTAAATAAATAAATACTTTAAGTTTCTAATATACAATAGTAAACCAAATACCTTATAAACTTTTCAAACTATGTAAATATCTCTGTCTCAAATAAACTTTTTAACACATTCGACATCTTCACATATAATATTATATTTCATAAATAATTCTTCTTTCAAAATATTATTCCGTTATAATCCACTAACTTCTATTTCAATTATAGATAAATAAATAAAAAATTATATGTCTCAAACCTTTTTTATTTTTAAAAAGAATTCACATTTTCAACTTTTTATAATAAAAAATTTCATGCCAAATTAAAAAATAATAATAACAAAAAGTCCACCACATATTTTGTTAATGTTAGCAAAAAAAAATCAGTATATTATGTCATGACCTACCTAATTAATAGCAGTTCATCCACATGTAACTGTTTTGGGCTCAAACCTGTGGAGTGGGCCGACCTATAATTAATCTACACCCAATTCTTAATACATTTTTATATAGCTACATTAATTCTAATATTACAAATTTTATAAAATATCAAATTTAATGAAATCGATTTATTATAAAGGGGTAAAGTGCACTTCACCCCCTCGAAAAACTTGGATTTTGCACTATCCCCTTAGAAATACAAAAAAAAGACATCACTCCTTAAAAAATTGATATATGCATAACTTTTCCCCAATTACTATTTTTCGGCCAAATCTTGACCGAAAATTATTTAAATAATTTTTCAGTAAAGGACATAATCGTCTAAACTATTTTTTGTGATTCTCTAACATGCTTGGCTTTGAAAGGGGTTTTTTCATGGGTTTGCCTTGGTATCGTGTTGATACCGTCGTATTGAATCATCCCAACCGGTTGCTTTCCGTTCATATAATGCATACAATTTTGGTTGTTGGTTGAGCAATCTCGATAGCTCTGTATGAATTAACAGTTCTGATCCTTCTTACCTTGTTCTTGATCCAATATAGAGACATGGTATGTTCGTTATACGCTCCATGACTCGTTTAGGAATAACTAATTCGTGGGGAGGTTGGAGTATCATAGGAGGGACTCTAACAAATACGGGTATTTGGAGTTATGAAGGTAATTTCAAATCCGGGCATGTGAGAGAATCACAATTCCGTTCAAGATGTGGTCGGAAAATAATAAGTGGGGGCAAAGTGATACATATATGAAATTTTTAAGGGGTAATGTCTCTTTTTTGTGTTTTTAGGGGGTATGGTGCAAAATTCAAGTTTTTCGAGGGGGTGAAGTGCACTTTACCCTATTATAAATAATTGGTAAAAGAATATTTTGATAAAATATTACATCTATTATCATATCCAATGTAACATTACCGACATATTTGGACCCAATCTTTTGTCTTCTAAAAATTATTTTCATTTTAACAAATTAATTTAAAAAACAAGCCAATTTTTTTAAATAGAAACACAAAAATAATTTGTCAAATATAATAAAAAACAGACAACATAATAGTTACTTTCAAATAAAGAAGATCAGGTTGCCTAACTGTCCAAACTCAATTAAAATGGGACCTACTTCTAACATCTGAACTAATAATTTGAAATTTGAAATTATGTTATTTTGGCAATTATATTTGATTGTATTTTTTCATTTAAATCCAATGCGACGATAGTTAAATCATCCTACTGAATAATTATGATTATTTTAAAACTATATATTCAAAAAAAATATTTTTATATGACTTAATAATTTTCAATTGGTTTGTCAAGGAGAAATATCAATTTTGAGAACCATGTATTTAAGGCGCTGTCTGAATTTGACAAGTCTACCTCTAAGTTTCAAACATTGATTTTTATATTTGCGACTTAAAATTTAGAATGTTCTAAAAAAATCAAATTTAAAATAATTACTTCAATAATTTAAGTCAATAATATACGTTTCAAGAGTTGGTGAGTCAAGCTATTGAATGCCAATTTAATGTTCACATATGCATTAATAACAATTATTTAATGTTTTAATTACAAATTAATTTCATGCATATGCTTATATTTAAATCAACATATATCATGAAATTAATTTGTGGAATAAATAAATAACTTGAGAAATTAAAATACTTAAATTTTCTAAAATAAATTTACAAAAAGTATTACTATAATATTATTAAAAATGAAAAGAATTAAAATTAAATGTAAAATAAAAAACTTAATTCAAAAGTTATCGTCTCCTCCACATCGTCACGCTTCCTATATAAATGAGTACCAATTTTGACATACTTTTGTTTTCTCTCTCATAACTCCCCACTTTCTCTCTCTATATTCTCTATATTCTTGGGCTATACATAGAAGACGATATATACGAAACATATACATACAAATTGAGGCTTAGCCTAGGGTTTATCGGAGCGAGAAAGAGTTGTAGAAATGGGACAGCAATCGTTGATCTACAGTTTTGTGGCCCGCGGGACTGTGATTTTAGCGGAGTACACCGAGTTCACTGGGAATTTCACCGGAATCGCTGCGCAGTGCCTTCAGAAACTCCCGGCGACGAACAATAAATTCACCTACAACTGCGATGGCCACACGTTCAATTACCTTGTCGAGAATGGATTTAGTAAGTGAGCGATGTATTTGATCTACTTGTTTTTCTTTGTTTTTGATTCATTTCTTAGATCCGATTTGGTTATAGGCTTATTCGCGTGTATATTCTGTTTGATGATCGGTTACAAGATTTTAGGGTGGTTTTTAGGTTTTGTTTTGAGGTTTTGTGTAACTGCGCTAGGAGGTTAGATCTCAGTTCAACGTGAATATTTTTTGTTGGTTAGATTGTGATTTAGTTTGTTAGATGGTGTACATCGGATTTGAAATTTTAGAGATGTGATCTTGTTGTATTCGATGAATCGTATATTAATGAGCGGTTAGATGACCGGTATGAACTTACAAGAGTTTTTGAACTTACCAAGGTTTTAGCATTTGGTACTCTGAGCATCAGATTTAATTCTTTGGCTAGGGAATTAAGGATGAATGGTTTTATTTCGAAGAATAAATTTATGAACCCTGTATTGCTTGTGTTAGTGTCCATATTACTTTCTTTTGCCTGGTTTTTCCTCGATTTTTTTTGCGGGCTTATATTTTATTTTTATGAGTGACAGCATTCTGTGTTGTGGCTGTTGAATCTGTGGGAAGGCAGATCCCAATTGCATTTCTTGAGCGAATCAAAGAAGATTTTACCAAGAAATATGGTGGAGGAAAGGCTGCTACAGCTGTTGCCAACAGTCTGAATAGAGAATTTGGGTAATGTTCTTTTATACCGCCACACCACAAAAAAAAAAAAAAAAAACACAAACACACAACCGGGTTTGGTTGATTCTAGTTTATTATTTTCTTAACTAACATGCTCTTTATCCACAACTAAGGCCCAAATTGAAGGAGCAAATGCAATACTGTGTGGATCATCCTGAGGAGGTCAGCAAAATTGCAAAAGTAAAAGCTCAGGTCACAGAGGTCAAAGGGGTTATGATGGAAAATATCGAAAAGGTAAGGGTTCTGGTAAAACTATTTTTATTAATTAATCTTGTGCAATTTCTTATTCTTTGATCTTACAGCGAGACAAATTTAAGTTTTTCTGCAAATGGGGTGCCATAAATTTTAAGCCGTTTGCACTTGTAGGTTCTTGATCGTGGAGAAAAAATTGAGCTTTTGGTGGATAAAACTGAGAATCTTCGCTCTCAGGTATGTAATTGCACGATCTTTAAAAAATGTGTTGTGGTATAATATGTGGGCATTTTTGGGTTCATCCATTTAAGGGTAGGCCGTATTGCTTGTTTTGATGTCGTGTGCCATCTCACATTGTAATTGGGATCAACTAAGTCTGATGGTTTTCATTAAGATGAAAGGAATCGTTATAACTGTAGGACATAACTGCTGGACAAAACATACCACCCCACCTTGGACTGGATATGTAGTTGGTTGCTAGAGCTGAAGTTCTATTGATAGACCTGGATGGATTGCTTCGCA
Organism: Verbascum thapsus; assembly: GCA_963669365.1. Lineage (NCBI taxonomy): Eukaryota > Viridiplantae > Streptophyta > Magnoliopsida > Lamiales > Scrophulariaceae > Verbascum > Verbascum thapsus. The sequence goes on from OY770118.1 coordinate 12,726,601, forward strand.
ATATTAAATCCTTGTGAACATTGATGTGTATTTGAGATTTATCATTGTTGTTTTACATTTAAAACACCGTACTTTTGGATATGTTTGATTTTTGGAATTCCTTATTATACTGATGCTTCTATTGGTTTCTTCATATTGTAGTCCTGGATTTCATAGATTTGCTTATCATTAACATTAAGTGCTTCTATTAGATGTTGAATAGTGATATGCTTCTTAATTTCTGTCACAGGCACAAGATTTTAGGACACAAGGAACCAAGTTGAGGAGAAATATGTGGTTGCAGAATATGAAGATAAAGTTAATCGTTCTTGCCATTATCATCGCTTTGATCCTGATCATTGTTTTATCAGTCTGCGGCGGATTTAATTGTCATTAATCTTCTGTTTGCATATCTTGTCCCTGTACAACACTTTGTATTGCTTACATCGTTTGATTACGGTTTGTTTCCATTAATTTTTTTGGCCACACGTTTTGCCATTTTGTTATGATCTGTATTTTTTTGTGAGACTAGTACGTTTGTATAGTTTCTTGAACTGAATTGTCTGAATATATTACCGGAAGAGTTGATAGATTGTGGTAAAGTTAGTTCGAGTTGTTGGGCCTGCTTTATTAAAATTTATCCTGGATTTCTGCTGCTGTTAATACAATCGTGTACTGAAATTTCGAGTTTTGTCATGTTGTTTTCGTATTTTTTGTTTTTTGCTTTCGTGTGGTCGTTTACTGTCATCCCATTTTAATCACATGAAATTGAATCTCACATGAGAGATATAGTGACTTTTTCGTATCCTATTAGAAATAAATAGAATTTTAAACTTTTTAGTTATCTTGGTTCCACCTAATGCTAATGATAATTTCAGTATTCTTACATAGGAAACTCATAAATTCCGTTGGCTCCCATTTCTATTCTCCTTTTTATTCTGCATTTTTCAGTGTAACACAATACACCATGTATGACTATGAGTTGAATAATAATATAATATTGCTGAAAATCGAATAACAAGGTGCACCAAGTTTGTAGATTTTCATTTGAGTCACCCAAGAATCTATAAAGAGACAATGTAGTATAAATGTTATAAGACGGGTAATCCTATGATACACCAGGACCAGTAACATTAACACCACATATTCATAGTGGGCGAGTTGTCTTCAACATGAATATTTGATGTTAATGCACTTGATCCTAATATAACATAGAATTTCCCATAAGATGCAAACAAGGAATATTCAGGATCTTTGAATAATTACATGTACATACCAATTGTTCTTCTATTCCAAGTCTTAAAAACTCCATAAAAATCATTTCAACTGTGTTAAACTTTGATTTCCATGTTGTCTAAAAGCCTGACATTTCCAAACCATGCAGCAACACAAAACACAGCATTGCTTTTGATCTCTTTCAGACTCTCCAAGCTTTCCTGTTCCACTATCTGCTTCCCATGAACACAACAAAAAATAGGTCCAACTCATAATGTATTACATAAATCGAACTTTTTGAACAGAAAATATCGACAAACTTTATCTTGCTGATGTGAAATTGTGCTTAAAAGTGAAATTCAGTACATGGGAACTCCTTGGAAATTGATATATAGAATATGACAAGTTATATTTGTTCCATTTCGGATTAAACAGTTCAAATATTGCTCAAAAGAGATGAAAACTCTGTCGAAACCTCACCTCAGCATAATCGACTTTTCCACCAGCTTCTTGTATAGCCTGGATAACAGTATCTCTCAACTCTTTGCAATTTATCTGACCCTTTTCAGCTGCAGATTTAGCATTATATAGTGACTTGCTTATGGACAATGCCTGCATTTTTACATTTTTCCAGAAAAAATTGTTTACATTTTCCAGAAAATGACATCCCAGAAAGAACATCTAATAGAAAATACCTTCTTTCTTTCGTCTGGTGAGAGGTGTATATTGCGCGAACTCTTTGCGAGGCCATCATCGTCTCGTACTAACTCTGAACCAATCACTTTTACGCCAAAATCAAGATCTCGAACCTGAAAATATTCGTAAATGTGAAGAAAAACCCCCAAGTAATGCATCCCTCAGACATTTGATTTTGGTGTTGATAACCATCCAATCCACCGTGATTTTATGGCCATAGAAGGACCTGGACTATGCATCCGAGGTTTAAACCATCAATTTTATGTTTCTGCTGTGGCATTTGTTACTAAAGTTTGTATTTTTTTTTTTCCTTTCCTCAGTATAATCAAGTTAATGCAATGAATGGAATTGAAAAATATGCAAAGGTACAAACTTCATACAATTAAAATCATCTAACAATCCACACATTAGATTTCCTAAGAACAGAGAAAACCTGACCATTCGTTGAATAATCCTCCATTGCTGATAATCCTTCTTGCCAAAAACAGCAACATCAGGCTCAACAATATTAAACAACTTAGCAACAATGGTAGCAACCCCTCTAAAGAAAACAGGCCTACTATTCCCACACAAACCCTTCTCCAATCTCTCAACTTTTACCCAAGTTTCATGCCCAATCCCACTATTCTCCACACAAGACACAATTTTTCCCTCTTCTAGCTCACTTTTCTTCAAACCAGCATTTGCCCCATAATCATACAGATTATATGGGTGGAAAACAACATCAACACCACCTGGAATGGACTTTAGTTTCTCAATATCGCCTTGGAAATCAGAAGGGTAAGTGGATAGGTCCTCATTGGGGGAGAATTGACCTGGATTTACATAAATTGAGACAACGGTGAGATCTGTGTGTTTGAGAGATTGTTGAATTAGAGAGAGATGGCCTTCGTGGAGATATCCCATTGTGGGAACTAACCCAATTGTTTTGCCTTGAGCTCTAACGGATCTTGACCATTTTCTCATCTCATCTTTGTCTGTGATTATCAATGGATCTTTGTTTGCCATGGAAGATGAAATTTTTGTTTTGGGTTTTATATTCTTCTGTTTGGGGATAAATACAAAAGGGCTTTATTGTTGAGAAATGGGAAGATTTTTCATTTCTCGAAAAGTTATGAGGTTCTGCGCGGCGGCGTGATGGTTGAAGACGGGACCAGACAGTTTTGCGCAGTCAAATGTAGATTGTACTTTTTACAAGGATGAGAAGGCAAAAAAAAGAACAATCTTTTCTTTTTCTATTTTTGGCTTCTTTTTCTTGTCCATATAGTTTTTTATAATTATTTATTTGAATTTAAGAGTTGATCAATTATATTTTGTATAAAAAAATTATTTATTTATAATTTTTAGATTGATCATTGATAACGTTTCTGATTTTCGTTTCAAATTCTTTGATTTTTAATTTTCTTTAATTAAAAAGGATAATTTTAAGATAATTACTATCGTAAGGTATAAAACAAATCATTTAAAAATATTTCATACGAACAATAAAATTTATATTATACAATTTCTTTTAAAAAGTTCTATATTAAAAGATCTTGCCAAAAAATTAATTGATGGAACACCAAACTCAAATTTCCATACTAATCGTTTGATTCCTTAAAAGCTTTTCGACTCCTTTAATGAATAAATGCACGGAAAACTTGATGATTTTTTTTTTCAATTATAGTTATAAATGAACATAAAACAATTGGAAACTGGCTCAAATAAGGTCGCACAAATGTACAAAAATCAAGGAAAAAATAATGAACACTTGTGATTACAAATATACATCCCATATATTACACAAGTACACAACTATCCCTTAATTGGGACCATTATTCATCAATCATCTCCATTCCCAAAACTTTCCCACAAGCTAAAAACTAAAATCACACACAAAAATAAAAGAAATTTTAGCCCGATTCTGATTTGGTCGAATTTAAATATAAGTTCAGCCAAACACGGTATTCAAATTTCCCGAAAAGCGTAGATGAATCTTAAGTTCTTAACAAGCCAATTGATCTCTAAACTGAGCAATTTCTTCAAAAATTGGTAACCTTCTTGATCTAGTAGGTGCCCACTCATTCATTATACGTTCGAGTGCTTCGACAAAATCGTCTTCAAAGTTTAGCCCCGGGAAATTAGACTGAAACAAGCCACTATTGAGCTGCTTAGAGGCATCTAATTCGAACAATAATTCTTCGGCCCGGGTTCTAGATTTCAAGTCATCAGAACCTAGAAGCTTGTATTGCAACACATCTTGAAGAACCAAATCAGCATCTTCGAATCGTGCTTGTTTTATTAGGCAATGGCATAGATTTAAGGCCTTGTTTGCATCAGGATCGATCATTTGGGCTTTACGGTACACAACTTCTGCTGCAACGAAGTTCGACTTCTGCATGTAAGCCCAGGCCAGGTTTCCCTATAAAAAACAATTTCAAATTATCTTTTTATGATTTGGGAAGTTTTATATACAGAAAAACAAAGTTTTACGAACAAAAAACGAATTGTACTACTTACGAGTATTCTCGACGTTTCTTGTTTGATAGAAACCTGAAACTTCTTGCCATGAGAACGAGCAGTTTTTGTTGGTTTCCCATTGAAAGCCTCTCCTAAATATATCAGTTTTAGCTTATGCTTTAGCAGAACTATTTGTTCATCAACTCTCCCACATTTCTGCACCATTAATGATCGAAATATATGTGTCATCTTCTATTGATCCAAAAACTCACACCCCAGATGAACAAATTAAGACGAATCAACATATACAGACAGACACTTGTATATACCTTGTACAAATCGATGAGAACATTGTCGATTGATTCTTGTGAATTTCTAGGACAAAGGCCTCGAAACGATTTGATGGCTTCGATTGCTTCTTCAGTTCTGTCGAGTTGCTTCATTACAACAGCCATATCTTTGAGTGCACTATCAACTCTATCTCCAGCATTTATAGCTTTCCAGAACCATACTATTGCTGCCTCTGGATCCTTCTCAACTAACTGATCAACAACACATGAAATATATGTATTTAAGACATATATTAATTGTCTGAAATAACAAAGATGTTCCATAGTATCACTCATGTGTTTCAATCGAACTCCGAGCAGTGATCATAATACTTCAGGAATATACTGGTTGAGGATAAAATGATCTATTGGAGGCCTCAAATTTACATTTTCTATTATTATAAAGTTTAAGATTTTTTAAGAATTTGGACTTAATCACTCATTGAAATTAGTGTCTTTTGATGTTATGAAAAATAAGTTAGGAAATCTTAAATTATTTTCAGATTTTTCTTACCTAATTTTCTTAAGTATAGATTAGTCATTACTAATATTTAATCTTACCTAAGCACTCTAAAACTTGATTTAGAAGTAACATTAACCATCTTATAAGCTTTAAAAGAATTCATAAATGTTCTAAATTGTTGTATATTTGCAGGTCATTAGTCAACATGCACTGAAAGAGTAAAAAAGTGTTTGATAATCTGCAGTAACTGATGTTTGTTAATGAAGATGAATGATATTTATTTATTTAATTCTTATGTTACCTAGTTTAGAATTCTAGGGTTAGAAACTTATATACAGTAGCTCATTCAATATTAATATCAAATATCACCCCTAACAGGCTTGATTATTTCATAATTCAACTATATTTGTCATTAACGCAAATAATCACAATTAGTAGAAATAATTGAATACGCAAATCTAATTAGGCCGAAATTAGGTACTTAAGACATACTAATTAAGTCGCCAGAAAAGATTAACAAATCTGATAAACTATTAAACCAAATCCACAGCTCGAAATCACTCGATCATATACAAGAAAAATACGTAAATCTGAAAAACCAAAACCAAAAAAAATCAAAATTACCTGAGCATGTTTGGCGCGAACATAAGGTCCATCGCCAGATGGAACCTTGTAAATCACATGAAACAGATCCTTTTCTTTCTTCTGTAAACTGTTCAGTTTCTTCAATCCACTTTCCATTTTCACTGATTCTTTAACTTCCTGGTAAAGATACAGCTTTTATTAAGCTTCAAGCAGCTTATAATAAACTGATCAATTTCTCGAAATATATATCTGAATCTGCTATGGATTGAATCTAAAGATGTAGATTGAGATGGAGAAAAGTAGCCGCTTTATTATCGTTATATATATATATATATATATATATATGTGTATGTATAGGCCCCCGGGCACTGTATTATGAAGAGAGAATGAACTTGGACAGTAGAACGTCCAGATACGTTACTGTTTAATTCCTGTTTAATGAGAATAACAGGATTGCCACGTGTCTTGCTTGTTTGAAAGGTAATGAGTTTTTGACCCAATCAATGAGATGTAATTCGGAAAATTTTATAACATGTTGATTTTAATGATGATTTTATTTTATAAATTGTTGGGTAAAATATATTTTGGTAAATATTCAATATTTTTATTATTTAATTGGATCGATGTTATTGGATCCAATTATTGTTGTATAATTGCCGGTTATATTTATTTTTATAAATAAAATTATATAATAATTAGTTAAAAGTTTTAGATAATATGACCTTGTACTATAATTAAATGAGTATTCTAACAAATTCCAGGTTGTAGGGTGATGATTTTGACACATCAACAACTAAAGTTTACTTCCACTATATACAATTGAAAATTGTTAAATTATATATATATATATATATATGTATAAATATTAATAAAATTGATCGAAGAAAAGTCATGTTTCACCAAAATTATAATTTGGATGGATGTAAAAATTATATTTTCAGATTTGATTAATGGTAATTGAACCTGGTCTTCATATCAGATAAATACATTTGGAAATGCTGATCTGCCTTCTTTGTCTGTGTCTATGATATCATTAATTATATATGATATATATATTATATACACACATATGTATATGTATAATAATTATTTTAATTTCCCCCTGTTTTGGAAGTTTATTTTCTTATGAACCTGGACGCACTTATGGAAAAATTATTTATTGGTCAATTAAGTTTAGTACGTATATGACTGCAAATCCAGCCAAAATGATATCCATAAAAATTTTGGATTAATCGAACTTAAAAATCAAAATGATATTTATATATTTTGGGCCGAATTTGATAAAACATCATGTTCATATTTATACCATGAACTGATTAATTAACCTAGTAGATTATTTATGTACAGTTACGAATTTTAAGATTTAACAATTTTAATCCATTCAAGTTTGATCACTATGGTTATATTTGTTTATGTTTTTTTGGATAAATGCAAAAAACCCCATTGAAATAATTTATTGGCTGAAAACCCCCTGTGAAATAAAAATAGGCTAAAAACCCCCTGTGAAATTTTTTCGTTGCAAAAAACTCCCTCGGTCAGTTAGGTGAGCTACACGCGCAAAAAAAAAAAACCTGATCGAGGGGGTTTTTTGCAACGAAAAAATTTCACAGGGGGTTTTTAGCCTGTATTTATTTCAGAGGGGGTTTTCAGCCGATAAATTATTTCACAGTTTTTTTTTGCATTTATCCCTTTAATTAATGGAAAATGTCCATTTTATTCCATACTGTGTAACTATAATTTAACGGGGAAATTGCATTTTACCTCCTTATAAAAATTATATTTTTCACGTAAAAATTATATGCCTCATAATATTTAAATTTTAACATATAAGAACTTATATATTCATTTAGGATACACTTTTACTCATGTTTACACAAAAAACTATATTATTAATAGGTTTTTTTTGCGCGTGTAGATAAAATTTTGAAATTTTTTCGGAGATTGTACTCTATGGAAATTCGTGTGTGAAAATGATAGGTGTTTGTTTATGTTTTTAAAAATAGGTTATACATGTCATATCAATAGTGAAAGGTTAATGAACGGTGTGTAGAATAATTGTATTAATGGTGTATATAATGATTATGTATATTAAAAAATATGGATAAAAAAATTGTAAGTTATAAAAGAGAAAGAAAAAGTGATTATAATAAATGATTTGATAGGTAAGTGTGTGAAATGATGTATATATAATTGATAGGTAGTTATATAGAAGATTAAAAAAGTAGAGTTGAAAAAATGAGAATTTAAATGAAAATTTGATGTGTTATATTTATTTAGAATTTTGTGATTTAAAAATTTGAAAAATGGAGTTTATAAACATAAACAAACAAGGCCTATGCTTCCAAGAAGGGGCTGATTAAGGCCTGAACCCAAAACTATATGGGCTTTAAAGCCCAATTTAGTGGGCCAATACTTGAAAAGACTATTGTGTTCATATATAAGATTGTAGACACTGCTAAGTTGGGCTTGGGTTGATATGGATGGATGATAATTAGTTGATAACTGATAACCATAACTCTTTATTTGGAAGGTATGAATTTTAAATTTATCAACCAGTTTGTTTGGATGATTTAATGTTGTAATGGATTTTTAATCCGTTTATGTTCTTTTTGAACTAATTTCTCAATCATTATAATAAATTTTTAAATCACCGCATTTTAGAATCATTTAAAATTCTTCTTTTTTTTCATCACCAGGATTACACAATGTTATCCATGAAATCAAACAGTTCAACAATGTCTTAATTATTTGTCTGGCCAAAATCCTTGTACCAAACAAGTACGAAATGTAGAAATTTTCATTAAAAACAATGCTAAACTCAATTCCCAAGAACATCAAGTAAAGAAACTGTAGAACAAAAGCTGATAAACCTCTGAAATTTATTCACAGGTTCTGGAAAATCTGAAACTCTTTTCCAGCTACATTTACCTTTATCACTAATCTCACAAACACAAACGGGATAATTCCAGGGACATTCTTCATCAAACACATACACCAAATTACCCAATCCAACACATTTCAATCGTCCAAATTCTCCATCCCTTTTACTGTCGAAATAACCCGAAAGCAAATCTTCAGGCATGATTCCAATCTCCTGAAATTCCAGGGTTTTCTCATCAATCCTCCATAGGATAAATTCCCAGTCATCATGAACACTGCACAATCCCGCCAAAACGAGCCCATTTTCGCACGATAACAAATACGAAAACTTCACCCCTGGAGGCCTAAGCGTTTTCACATTGCTCCAGAGACGTTCTTCCAAGTCGAACGATGAAATGAAACTCGAATAAATCTCGAGAACGTAGAGATTTCCATTGAACAGAGCTGAGCTCAACAATTTTGACGAGTTTCCAGGCCTCAAAATTTCTGGCAAAGATGGATAGAGATCTTTATCCCATGAATCAATACTAGGATTGTATATCTTCGAAATCAAACAGGCCTTTATATCGTCCTGCTGCAGGTCAACAATCCTGGAATTGCATTTGGACCTGGAATATTTGACAGGGCCTGTTTGGCAGGTGGTGAATAAGAACCTGTTAGAGATTGTGTTTGGGATTTTGATCCAATAGTTGGATTCAGGGTCGAAGGCGAAAAGATGGCTGTTAATGTCTGAAAAACTGCTGTTTTGGTCGGAAATGAAGAGCCAGGGGAATCTGGTGGGATTAGATATCCGGGTTTTGAAGGAATAGGAATGGATAATTGAACTCCATAGCTTACAGACTGAGGTTGCTTTGATTATGGAGGAAATTGGAAGATAGGAAAGGATTAATTCTGTTAGGTCTGGTGAAAGAAAATCCCAGTTTTTGGTGGGATTTGTTTTGAATGCAAATTCTTGTATATCCATTGTAGTCTATCTTGATTCCTGAAATATATACATATATATATGTGTGTGTATATATATATGTGTATGTATAATTATATTGGATAGAATAGTGAGAAGAAGAAATACAGAAGGAGAGGCGGAAAAACAGAGGAAAAATACATTGATTGGTACGTAGATTCTTGTCTTAAGATTCTTGCTAATAATGACTTTGATGTGTTACACAAAGTAAAATAGAATGTTTTTTTTTTTTTTTTTTGGTTTTCTTTTCTTCTGTTTTTGCAAATTTTGTCTCTTTATGTGGAAAGGAACTATTTTAGGACCATAAATAGCATCTCAACTTCCAATTTAGAATATCCTGAATTATAAACATGAGTGTATAATTTACAAGATTTTATTTATGTACTATTTATATGATATGGATTATATAAATGAGATTGTTTGATTTATCATTTTGTCCATATTACTTGTCAAATTTGCAAAAAAACACGCCAAGAGTAGAAATAGAAGATGTCTTATTCTAAATATATTCCAATCACATTAATAAATGCATATAATGTTTTGATGAGTAAATAAATACTTAAGGAATTACATTTGAAACCCAAAAATTAATTGTAATTAATTATAGGAATAATTTAGCCATTGCCGAGTTAGCAAGAAACTAGTAAAACATATTATACATGATGGAAAACAAAATCTTGAATGTGTTAAAAATTAATTTCCCATGTTAGCTAACTCCACAATTAAATTAACAGATACAAATTCAGATAACCAAATTAATGAAATTCAATCTCAATTATATCCCATACTTTTAGCTGATAAATTAAAGATCATAATTTGATTCAATCATCATGGCCATTGATCTTCTTGATGATCATCCTCGTACTTGTCCCCATCTTCATAACTCCAAAACAACAACTGTTCAAAACAAAAAAAAAAAAGCAAAAATTTAATCACAACACTAATTTAAAATGTTACCCTTATTTACAAAAAATAAAAATTTCACCCAGTTTGTAATAATCTGATGTTTTATCTTATATTTTTTATATCGATCAGTAGATTTCTTACATTCAGAATCGGAAGTTATCCAACTTCCTCTTTTAGCAACACATTGATCTCTAACGTGTAAAGGAGTCGAATTGAGCGAATTTGAATTCAATTTATGAAACGAAGAGGCCATCGAAAGTGCTGAAATAGACGAAATTGTTGAACAACTTTCGACATCCCATCGAAAACTGATTTTCGGAGAGTCATTGCTAAGCTGTTCATCATCAGGCACTGCCTTTAATGCTGCTCTATTCCTAAACTGCAAAACCTGTCAAAAAAAAAAAACGTGTTTTATTACAAAATTCGTCAATTGTGACATTAACAATTTAAAAACACTAGAAATAATAATAATAATAATAATAAATTTTGTCGATTTTGGAGATAAAATAGCACATGTTGTGCACGTGGACTAAAAAAATTCGTCCCGCCTAATTTGCAATTTTGGTCCTATAACTTATGCTAAGCGACATTTTTATCCTCAAACAAATTTTTTCCCTACAAAAATCGAAAAATCTAAAAAGTTGTGAGCTCATTGATCGATACATACATATTTCCGATCAACTTTTCAATTTTCAACGACTATTGTCCTCGAAGATTGGATTATTATGATGAATTTTACAATTTGGACCCAAATTTTTTTTTAAAAAAACATATAGAATTTGAAGTGGAAAAAAAAAGGTTTATACCTTTCTACCAATATAATTTCCTCCTTTTTCAGCCTTTGTAGCTGCAGCCCATTTGAGTAAAATCTTCATCCTTGAAAGTGTTTTCATTTTATCACCTTTCATCTTTTCTTTCTTTTCTGCATTCGAAAATCGATCCTTATCGTTTGTTGCTGATGATGATGATGATGATGAATGAGCAGTATCAGTAATAGGCAAAACTTTACTTCCTGCATGAGTAGATGAATCTAATTTGTTACTTGTATTAATGCCTAATCCTCTAGCAATATCTTCTTTACTCATCTTCATGATGTAAAATGGAAATTAAAAAAGATTTTTTTTTTTTTTAATTTTTTGAAGCCTGTAATTGAATTTGTCACTCTTGGAGAGCCATTAATGATGATCTTTTATATGTAAATAAATGTATATGAAAAGGGTTTATTCAACTTTTCATGTGAACATGATGGCACTGATTAATTTGATTAGAAAATTATTTTTAAAAAATAAAAAAATTAAGGGCTAGCTCATTTGCATGTTAGGGTTTAATAGTTTATTAATTGTTGGTTTATAAACTCTAACTATTATAGATAGTGAGGAGAATATGTGAGACAATTTGTATGGTCAAATGGACAGCACACATGAAATCTGTCTGTGCTGTCTGAATATTTCAAGATTCTAATTTTGGCTATTTTTTATTTGAAAAAAATTAAGAACAATTTGCATATGGGAAAAAATGAGAAATATTTGGAGTGGTCAGACAGCTAGGCAATGAGTGGGGGCTGGCTGGCTTTTGATTCTGAGATTTAACAAGGTGATTATATGGGCTGTATTTATCAATTTTTAACATATAATTAAGCATTAATAAATGGTTTAATTTCAAATTAGAGGGTAATTGAGTTGTAGATTTGTGGCACTTCACTTACACAATTTTAGGTTTATTTCGCAATACATCGACTACTGGTTTGAGCTATTTCAGTATAAAGTAAAATAATGCGAAATATGTCATTGATATTATCTAAATGTGAAATTTTTATGAAAATGTCGCACATTGCTCTTTGGGTATCAGTGCAATATTACATATTGAAAAATATTGAACTTTAGAAAAAACCCGATCAAATTAAATTTAAAAATAATATAATTCATTTGCTACTAATATAATTCAAAATTAGGAAAGAAAAAGTCAAGATTTTTAAGCTAGGCACGTTAGCCATTAATCCACCCAATTAATGTGGGTTAGATCTATGAATTATGTGCTAATTATTCCCTACATTATGTACCCTATATTATGCACACATGTTTTATAAGTACGGCTTTGTGTTTATACTGCATGTGAGAGCACCGAGATGCTTTTAAGACGAGTAATCACACAGGTGCCAAAAAATTCACTTGATGATATTTCATTAAAATCGAACTCAAGAATACGATAATGTGACAATCTCGATTTTTCAACCCAAAATGTAGTTTCTTTAGGTTACTTTTTTGATGTTAAATTGCATTTCCTATCAATCCAATAATCATAGATTCAGTGGGAAATTTGTAAAGATTATTTAAATTGAAGGTTCCAAATTAATCATGTTATCTTTCCGACACATTAAAGAGCCTTTTAATTACATTTTCAAGAACAGACAAAAAGTTTGTCCCATGAAACAAGAGGAACAAGAGATAATACATTTATTCAAGTATATGTTCCTAGTGGGTGCACTGTGATCCACGTCTTCATATCTATTTAGAAAGTTATACACTATTTCACTTCACATGGAACCCAACTACAACATGTGTTTCTTCCTATAATGTTTAATCTCACAGTAACAAGTTACAAATATAATGTACCCATTTGTTTACTATTGCAAACCAAAATGACTAGGGCAATATATGGTTTTTTCTAGATATATAGGCATAATTAGATCTTCCAATTCCACAGCATATACTGAACCAATGGTAACGGGTGGCAATTGAGTTGAATGAGTTGGATTTAGATCAGATTCATTTGGGTTGGGCTTAAAGTGGATTGTGTCTAATTGGGTCCAATGTCAAAAAAATATGTATTATAGTTAGACTCAAAATTGACACATTATGAATCAAAATGGTGTAAGAGGTTACTGTAGAGTGTAAAATGTAAATTATTGATTCAAAGTGGAGAATAGGTTAGACCCAATTTAGACCCAAATTGAATCCAAATTGAGCCCAATTTAAGACCCAATTGGACCCAAATATTATTAAAAACCAACACAGTTAGAACTAAAATGCTAAAATGTTAGGACCCAACCCATTGAGAACTTATTTTAATTTGGGTCAAAATATATGAATGAACCCAAATTACCACCCCTAGTATCATTCGCTGAGCATACCCATTTGGGTCCACCTACAAGCCATTAAAGATGTACATAATAATGTCACATAGTAAAATGATGAATTGTCAAATGCTCAACATATCAGTCTATAAAATGTCACACTTGGTGAAAATACATTATATCATTGGTAAATACATGTAAAGTGTCTCATCATTCTGTAATCGATGAGTCTATGATAAACTTTTTTATCACTTTATCTTACATCCAGCTACCCAACATATGTTTAGCATATTAGAGAATATACCTTTTAACATGTCAACTATCGTAATTCCATGCCATCGCCACATTTGAAAACTAGACCACCAGTCTGTTGTAAAAGGTCAACTATGCTTAGGTGAGGAACCTAATTTAATAATACATAAGTCTTGATGAAAATAACCTTCTCTATGCGAGTATAACGTGCACTTTGATTACCAAAAGAAATGTACAATATGGGATCAACAGTTCTAGGTAGGGGTGGCAAAATGGATCCGGAACCACGGTTCCAACCCAATTTGGGTTGAATTGGTTCCTAAGAAAATTTTATTTGGTTCCAAGTTGGGTCCAACTAAATTTCAAGTTAGGCCCAAATCATTTGCAATAACCTAAATTATAATGAACAAAATGTAAGGTATTTAGTCGGGTTGAGCTTGGTTCCCTTTTTGATTGATTTTTGTTCAATTTTGGGTTGAATTTGGTTCCACCTTAAAACCATTTAAGAACCAAACTCATTTAACGACCAACCCATTGGAACCGACCCAAAACCAATCCAACCCGCCCAATTGCCACCCCCTAGTTCTAGGGAATAATAAGTAAATCTCAAACCAGAGAATTTAAGCAAAAGCGAAAACATAAAGGAAAATAAACAAGTTAGAGTAAGAACATAAATCGACCCAATCAATCATCAAGAGATTCTGAAAAATAATTTGTAAGAACAGAAGATTGATGAAATTATATTTTGATTAAGAACATACACTAAAAATCACAAGCATGATGAGCTAGAATTACTAAAAACTAGCTCACTCATAGGTGAATAGTCCATAAAGATAAGAGAAGCAACCTTTCTCATTCTGGATCTGGAGAACCTCCGGGCACCAACTGCATCAGAGAAACAAAGAGATAACACATCAATTGCCTAACTATTTAAATTTTTTTTTTTCATTGAGCTAAAAAGAGGTCAAAGAGTATTGCACATTCTCAAATTTTGACAATTTCAACAATGAACAGAATAATGGATAGCATCAACAGCGCCACCAGAACAGGTCTTTTAGAGAAATACTGCAGTTAATAATATTGAAGTGTAAGGTAGTCCTTATTCCGTGAACTTACAATCGCAATATTGTTCCCATTGAGCAATATCTGGTCAAGTTTTGTTATCCGTCGTCCTTCTGAAGTAATTTCACTGTAAAGTGCAAAATGCAAGGGAAAAAAAAATAAGGGATCATTCATGTATTATGGATGCAACATGAACCTGTCAGCTGTAAGAGAACGCTATGTAACACTATGTAGTCTAAGGTCCATAACTTATAGAGAGGCAACATAACTGAAACCAAATAACACAACTACACTACGAAATCAACGAAGACAAATCACACAAATCGACAGCAGAGTGAGGGAGAAATGTACGGACTATTCAGTGACGTCTTCGAGCACCATGTTGACATAGACATCGAAGCCCTTAAGGGTTCCAACAAGTTCCTTATCTCCTTTCATTATCACCCATATTTTCGACCCTATGCACCGATCAATTAGCTCTGAATTTTCACAAGTTAAACTGAAAATCAGCTTCAGTTGAATAAATCAGCTAACAAATGGATCAAAAGTAAATTAAACACAGCGAGTGGAAGGGGAATGACCTGATGGCAGAAGCTGTGACGGATTGTTGGCCATGATTTTTCTCCGAGCAGAGCTGCTTGTATATTGGGAGTGAGGTTTTGAAAATTTCCCCCCTTTTGGTATTTTTTTGATAAATTCTGACCTAAAAATCAGTCAATTTAATTTTGTGGGCTTTATATCTAATTGGGCTCATAATTTGGCAAACTAAAGGCCCAATACTGCTGCTACACTCTGCAAGAATTAATTTCGAAAAAGTAAACGGTCAATTGGTAGCAAAAAATCTTGGAAAAACATCAGGGGCCAATTGGATGGCTTATCATATACCCAAAAAAGTATTTCAGAGTAAAAAAACTACGATAAATTCAATTGTTTGGCATTTCGTAAAAATTTTTTTACAAAATTATCTCTCAAAATTACAAACAATTTGAATATTTTTTTGCAACAAATGACTGTACTATTCATGATTTGACAGTTAATAGAATAAATTAAATATGTTTTTCCGACTATGTTTTAAAACCGAAAATTAAACTAATTACATATTCTAGTGCAAAATAATGCAACATTTAAAATAAGATTCACTGTGACTATTTTTGGACGTCTAAATCAACGAGTTTGGCTAAATACATTTAATTAAAATTATTTTTAAATATCAATCCAAACAAATTTCTCATAACAAAAAACATATCACATCAACCATATTCATTAACTATTTTTCTCTAAAAAATCACATTCTTCAAATAATATTTTCTCACTTTTATCATGAAAATAAATTCTCAGAGACGGACGTGCCAATCAATCGGGCCCTCATTTTTCCATAGATTTAAATGCAGTCATAGTTTTTTAGATAATCTCAAAGAAATTTTTGGAAAAAAGAGAAATTTGGCTCTAACTATTCATGATTTGACAGTTCACTCAATTGATTTAAAAGAGTTTTTTCGACTATCTTTTAACTTAAAAAATTAAATGAATAATATATTTTAATATAAAATAACGCAACATTTAAAATAAGATCCATTATGACTATTTTTTGACATTTAAATCGACGAATTTGGCTAAAAATGTTTATTATAAATTATATTAAAAAATTAATTCAAATTAATTTTTCACTAAAAAAAATATCACATCAATTGTAATCATTACAAATTTTTCTCCAAAAAAAAGTCATCAATACACATATTTTTATAATTTCTAAAATATTTTTTTGTCACTTTTATCATGAAAATAAACTATACGCTTCCATCTAATTGGAACTGTATTTACCATTTAATTAAAAAATAAACTATACGTTCCATCTAATTGGAACTGTATTTACCATTTAATTAAAGTATATAAGAGAAAACCTAATTCGAAACCCTTTCCCTATTTCTTTATCCCACTTTCAACCGACGTTATAGCGTAATTTCCACACAAGAAAATTCTCTATAGATATTAATTCCAATTCAAAATTCATTCAATCAATCAATAATGGATAATCAATAGCTGGACCATCACTAATTTCTATGAACCGTAATTCCGCAACTTCAATTGCTTTGATTTCGACCTTGTTTTTGGTTTAATTTTACCCTAACTCTATGTTTTTCTGTTAATTTGCTTCCGATCATTGTGTAGGCACTTGTTGATATATATACATGTTATGTAATTTTTGTAAATTGATTGATCTCTCTGATATTTTGCGGTTTGTTAGCTTTAAAGATGATGATCATGGACGAGATTTTGTGTTTTCTTGAAGGGATCTGGGGGTTATTGGATTTTAAGATGGGATATTACTTTGGCATACTAAATTCTTATTGCTTAGACTTTGTTGGATATTATTTTTCTTTTTCTCAAGTTTGCTTTTAATTGGAAATGAAGTGGGGGTAACAAAAAATTTCTAAGCTTAACATGTTCAATTTGGGGTACCTTTTGATTCTAAGCAAGAACTTTTCCATAGATTCTTATCCTTGTATTGCTTGTACAAGACAAGTGTTATGAGGATTGTATTTTTTTTCTTTTGAATTTGTGCACTGTGAGATGATTTCTTCACCACTCTCAGGAGTCTAAATCTCCCAGCCACTCCCTACTGATATCGTGGCAATTTATAGAATCTTTTATGTTTTATGTAGGTTCTGCGGTGTATTTGTTCGCCCTTGTCACCAATACTAGTTTTATTACGTTACGGGTTTCGTGTTTTGTCTGTCTTTTTATGTATATGTATTTTGTATACGTGTGCTTAGTTTCTTTTTAGCTACAAACTGGATGTGATGCAAATGACTATTTTCTGTTCCACAATACTACTGCAGGTTGTGGGACTTTTGGTGATTGTTGCTCAAGAAATTGTCAGTAATTCCTTGTTTGAAGCTTATACTCCGAGATTATAGGACAAAGTTTCTGATTAGTTATTGAATGCTCGTGACGCTTTTCCATCAGATATGCTATAAAGTCAAGTAGTCAACTAAAGATATTATTTGATTTTGCTAAATCCGTACGGTTATAAGATTCAGATTTCGTGCTATAAGATTCAGAAGCTGCCCGTAAAAAGAAAATCTCAGTGCCTTTTAGTGGTGAGTAAAAATGAATGGCTAGTAGCATTCTGTATTTAAAGTTCTGGACTTATTACACTTACCATATTTTGAATATCTGCCACTTGAATTGCTGAGTTTTGTTTGTTCAGGATATTAATTAGCTTACTTCTTCTCTGTCTTTGGTATCCTAACACTCTTTGAATTATTGTATCTACTGAATGTTTTTGTCTTAAAATGTACCTTCTGCTTTTGTTGGTTGCTTGGGCGAAAGGGGATGCAGGTTAGCCTTCCTTATCTCCTCCCAAACAAAAAGACTTTTTTGGGGGATAGTAAATGTTCTTTGTTGGCCTCTACTAGATGTTGTAAGTCAGTGCATATCTTCTGTTCGGCATCAAGGCAAGTCCGCATACAATTAGGTTTTTGTTGGTCTTAAGGGCAGGAATGATGGAAGAAACACAGAATTAAATGGCAGCGATATATTCTCTAACCTCTTGTGATATTTTAGCTCACATTTGTGTCTACCAAGGTGGGCTTTGTTCTATGGGTACAACCAGAATCTTCAGAAAAAAAAAATGGAATGTGAGACGAACTTTGTATAGATATGGGAACTTTATTAATTATGGGTCGTGTTTCTTGTTCTAATTTTAATGTGATTCATGAATTAATTTTGAGTTTAGAGTTTCTGTTAAGGTGGTACCATGGTGGCGGCAAACAAATTCTTGATTTGTTCCTTTAGCTGCTTTAGTCTCATGTCGGGAAAAATCGTAGAAGTGTCCAATCCCACAATTATTTTATTCTTGACTTCATTAAGTTGTGCATTCAGCACCATTCCTCCTTATTAGATGTGTGGGTAGAATTAATAATCTTATTTTTTAGACCATAAAGAAAAAAGGGAAAAAGAAAGCTTAGTTTTGCTTGCTCTGTTGATGCTCAAGTCAAAAGACCTTTTGTTTGTTGCATTGTTTTTGATTTACAGAAGGGTTGAAGAGGGCCCTTGGTGTGGTAAGGCTGTGGTAAACTGAAATCAAGGGTCACCAATGCTCCCTTTTTTTGGCTGTAATTGTATATCTGTTTTCTAAAACATATTTTACCCTGAAGAAGGTTTTTTTTTAATCTTTATTTCACAGAATGTTAATGCCATTGGAATTTCTGCCTAACTTTTATAGATTAAAGTTCTTTTTAGTTCACTTTCATGTATTACTCTGGAGTTTTATCTAGTATGTTGATGAATTCCGTGATAGTAACACATCACTGTGCAAATAGATGGCTAGTAGAAAACGAAGCATATCAGATGATGCAGATGTGTGTGCTCTATACAAGGAATTGGATGAAGCTTCATGTCCCATATGCATGGACCACCCCCACAATGCTGTGCTTCTCATTTGCAGTTCCCATGATAAGGGATGTCGCTCATACATCTGTGATACTAGTTATAGACACTCAAATTGCTTGGATCGATTTAAAAAACTGAAAGAAGAAAACACAGACATCTTATCTGCTCCAACTCAGGATTCTGTTGAGATATCTACGCCCAACTTGGACTCGGCAACTTCGATTGAGTTTGGCACTGCGACCGGAGGAACTAGTTCAGTCGGTGGGTCTGAAGGATCTGGAGGAAGCGGGACCATCAATGCCAATCCCGATATTGAGGAACAAGAAGTGACATTATGGGATACTAATATGGAGAAATCAGAAGAAGGGTCAAATCTGAGATGCCCCTTATGCCGTGGGACCGTCTTGGGCTGGGAAGTTGTGGAACAAGCTAGAAAGTATCTGAACCTCAAATCTCGAAGCTGTTCTCGTGAATCATGCTCGTTCTCTGGTAGCTATAGGGAGTTGCGTAGGCACGCTAGAAGGATCCACCCGACTGTCCGCCCGGGTGATGTTGACCCGTCAAGGCAGAGAGCTTGGCATCGCCTCGAGAATCAAAGAGAGTACAATGATATAGTGAGTGCTATTCACTCAGCCATACCTGGTGCGATTGTGCTAGGTGACTATGTGATTGAGAATGGAGATAGGGTTGCAGGCGAAAGGGATAATAGAGTTGGGGTTGAAGGTGGCCGGATTTTGAGCACTTTTTTCTTGTTTCAAATGATTGGGTCTATGGAGGCAAGGGCGGGTGCTAGGGCGAGGGGTTTACCGAGGCATCGCCGTGGAAATGGGACGTTTAATAGGAGGCGATATTTGTGGGGTGAGAATTTGTTGGGTCTTCAGGATGATGATGATGAAGATGAGGATGATAATGATGAAGAGGAAGTGAATATAGTGAGTGATATTGGTGATGATGATGTTCCTGTAAACCGTAGGAGGAGAAGGAGGTTGACACGTGCTCGGTCGCATGAAGATCAAGAATAGGCATTAAAGCCAGAAAGCATCTGGTATTAGCTTAGCTATATATTTATAAATTTTGTAAAAAAAAAATCTTGGCTTGTTTCTTAATGGATATTTGTGCTCTGCAGATTGGCATGAGCCAAATGACCGAGTTTCTGATAACCATTTGATCGCCTTTGGGGCTGGAACGATGGTTAGAGAGAGCTATCGAGTATATATTTATGTAGGATTTGGTGCAGGTGTGCTTTTCCTTGCAGGAGAGGGAAATAATAATGCAGCACCTGTTTTAGCTTCTGTATTCATTTGTTTATTTTTCTTGTGTTTGGACATGTATCTATTATCATCTCTGAATTTGTACCTTATGAAAAGATTGACCTTCAGATTTGTTCCAATGGTTTTGTTATTTTTGAGTGCATTACTTGCTATTTTCTTGCCATTCTTGGTGCAGTTTTTTATTATCGGATAAACGCCATGAATGAGGGAGTGTCTTATTGTTTTTGATAAATGTGAGTTGATTTCATATTTTCAAGGTATATGTATTACAAATGGAGCTCCATTGGTGTGTTTTGAGCTTAATGACATCCTGCTTATCAGAATAAAGCAATTTATACATATGTCAAATAATGATTTAGATAATTAAATTGTGCAATATTTGATAGGAATTCTTTTTTTGTGGTGCTGAGTTTGATCACAATCAAAATAATTTGATAAAAATCATAGTCATATAATAACCACAAATGGTGTTGAATGGTTTAACTTCAATTAGAGCTCCATCGAGATGGGACTAAAGTAGTTGTTTTTCGAATGTAAATGTCCAAAATTAATTCCTTAAAATATTAATTAATAAAATTTTGTATATGAATAAAATTCAGTCATTCAGACCTTTATGTTTGTTAGAGTATATTTTATATATAGGGATTTGTTAGAGTAAATTATGGGTTTATGTTTTGTTAAAGTATATTTAGTAAGAATATATTAGAGTATATTATGGGGCCATGTTTTCCATCTATTGTATATATATCTAACCCCTATATAAATGTGTGAATAACAAAATTGTTTCGTTCTATGTGAAAAGACATAATCGTCCTTACTATTAATTATGTTTCCTACATTATTAGGACTCCAATTTATATTGATGAGAAACACAATTTATTAGGACTCTAATTTATTTAATGTATAAAATAAAATATATAAAGTAACCTGCATTATTAGGACTCCAATTTATATTGATGAGAAACACAGTTTATTAGGACTCTATTTGTTTAATGTATAAAATAAAATTAAATATATATAAAGTAAATTATTATTATTATTGTTATTATGATTCCATCCGCCGTAAACATTGAATTAAATTATTGATGAGAAACGCAATTTAATTAGGACTCTAATTTATTTAAAGTATAAAGTAAAATTAAATATATAAAGTAAATTATTATTATTATTGTTATTAGGATTCCACCAGTAAATTGGGATTCCACCAGCCGTAAACATGTATTAAATTTAAAATTAAAAAATTAAATGTATAAAGTAAATTATTATTATTATTATTATTAAATCCCACCAACAGTAAATATGATTAAATTAATTAAATCTAACCCCTATATAAATGTGTGAATAACAAAATTGTTTCGTTCTATGTGAAAAGACATAATCGTCCTTACTATTAATTATGTTTCCTACATTATTAGGACTCCAATTTATATTGATGAGAAACACAATTTATTAGGACTCTAATTTATTTAATGTATAAAATAAAATATATAAAGTAACCTGCATTATTAGGACTCCAATTTATATTGATGAGAAACACAATTTATTAGGACTCTATTTGTTTAATGTATAAAATAAAATTAAATATATATAAAGTAACCTTCATTATTATTATTGTTATTATGATTCCATCCGCCGTAAACATTGAATTAAATTATTGATGAGAAACGCAATTTAATTAGGACTCTAATTTATTTAAAGTATAAAGTAAAATTAAATATATAAAGTAAATTATTATTATTATTGTTATTAGGATTCCACCAGTAAATTGGGATTCCACCAGCCGTAAACATGTATTAAATTTAAAATTAAAAAATTAAATGTATAAAGTAAATTATTATTATTATTATTAAATCCCACCAACAATAAATATGATTAAATTAATTAAAGAATCAAATGTATAAAATAAATTCTTATTATTATATATTATCAATTAAATTAAAATTATAAAATTATTTCATCCTATATGAAAAGACATACATACACTTATTCGATTTTATAATTCTTTTAGTAATTTGAACTAGAAACCTATTAGTATCATAACTCTATATAATTTATTAAAAAGTCACTTTACCTTAAATACCTAATAAATTAGAAAACTAATAAATAAAACCTAGAACAAAATCTAAATATAATAATCATGATATACATATGTATGTACCCTATAAATGTGTGAATAACAAAATTGTTTCGTTCTATGTGAAAAGATATAATCGTCCTTACTATTAATCATGGGGATAAATGCAAATAACCCCACGTGAAATATTTTATTAGCTGAAAACCCCCTGTGAAAAAAATATAGGCTAAAAACCCCCTATGAAAATTTTAAATTGCATAAAAACCACTGTGAAAAAAAAATTGGCTAAAAACACCCTGTAAAATTTTTAAATTTACAAATTAATTAATAGTACTAATAATCAAATTTTAGGATATTAATTAAATTTTATCCAACAATTAATTTTCAATGTAGTTATATTTCGTAATGGTAAAATTTTACAAGGGCTTTTTAGGTTATATTTTTTTCACATGGGGTTTCATGCAATTTGAAAATTTCACAAGGGGGTTTTATGCTATATTTTTTTCATAGAGGGTTTCATGCAGTTTAAAAATTTCATAGAGGGTTTTTAGCCTATATTCTTTTCACAGGGAGTTTTCAGCCTTCACGTGGGGGTTATTTGCATTTATCCCTTAATTATGTTTCCTACATTATTAGGACTCCAATTTATATTGATGAGAAACACAATTTATTAGGACTCTAATTTATTTAATGTATAAAATAAAATATATAAAGTAACCTGCATTATTAGAACTCCAATTTATATTGATGAGAAACACAATTTATTAGGACTCTATTTATTTAATGTATAAAATAAAATTAAATATCTATAGAGTAAATTATTTTTATTGTTATTATGATTCCATCCGCCGTAAACATTGAATTAAATTATTGATGAGAAATGCAATTTAATTAGGACTCTAATTTATTTAAAGTATAAAGTAAAATTAAAAATATAAAGTAAATTATTATTATTATTGTTATTAGGATTCCACCAGTAAATTGGGATTCCACCAGCCGTAAACATGTATTAAATTTAAAATTAAAAAATTAAATGTATAAAGTAAATTATTATTAAATCCCACCAACAGTAAACATGATCAAATTAATTAAAGAATTAAATGTATAAAATAAATTCTTATTATTATTATCAATTAAATTAAAACTATAAAATTATTTCATCCTATATGAAAAGACATACATACCCTTATTCGATTTTATAATTCTTTTAGTAATTTGAACTAGAAACCTATTAGTATCATCACTCTATTTAATTTATTAAAAAGTCACTTTACCTTAAATACCTAATAAAATTAGAAAACTAATAAATTCTAAATATAATAATAATGATATACATATGTATGTAATATTCCTATATGATATTCCTAAACAACAATAAAAAGAATTAACTCCGTTCAATTTGAATAAGTTTCATATGCAGACACGTCATTCTAAGGTTATTTAAACAGATATTAGCTAAAATTTAAAGAATATTTAGAAAATCAAAGTGGGCATAAACAAACAAAATCTATAATATAATAATGATAATAATATAATAATAATTATTCTAATTATATCTCTCTTCTATGTAAATATGTGAAAACAAAGTTGTTTCGTCTTATGTGAAAATACTTTCATACAACCATTTTTATAATCATTGAATTTATATAGAAGAATTCTAATACTAATGGGAAATTATTTATATAGAAAAACAATGTTTATAAGGAAAAAGACATTGGTGTCGTTATTATAATAGTTGAATTTATTATATAAATTTTCTTTAATACTAATGAGTAATGAGAAATCATTTATATAGCAAAAATGATCTCCATAAGAAAAGAAACATATTTGTTGTTAGACACAGACACTGTTTAAGAAATAAACTATATTCCTAAATTTTCATAATGTCTGCCTATAAACAAAACATTTAGTTGTCTTTTACTTTTGATGAACATAATATTATTGTGGACATATTTATATATTACATTATATATAGATACAGTAGAAAATTATTTAGTAGTAGGACTTTCATTATATTAATTATATTAATAGGACATTGTATAAATAAATAGTAGAACAAAATTAAGAACACTAATATAATGAAAATAATTGAATTTTTTGGACTCATATTTGCAAGTATCAAATTCTTGCAACCCATACATAGTATAGAAAAAATTATGTGGACTCAATTATGTGGAGTCTTGATTTGTAGTGGTCAAGTTCATTTAGCAATAATTCCACTAGCATCACATTATATGCAATTTAGCTACACTGGATAAGAAATTGACACATAAATATCGCATAAGGTATTAGAGTGTGAAGACCACCAATGTGAAAGTAAAATTGATTCGTACATATCCATGCATAGCCATGCATTATATGCCAAATTAGGGAAAGATTCCCCACATGAGTTAAGGATGGGAGATGAGTAATATGGAATTGAGCCATCCACGTAGCCAAGTAAATTATGGTTATGAATTATTAGGTATAAATGACATTTTTACAAGAGATAGTTGTCTGGGTTAAGTTTATTTTGGTAACATTAAGGAGAGATTATGATGAGAGTGTGGCGGAAGACGGAGGAGTTTATGGTGTGAATGATGAGTGGGAAGTTGTGGAAAATATATAGCATGCAAGTTAGGATTTCCATGAAAGATGGGCAGAAGATAAGGTTTGGAGAAATGGAGCGACAACAAGATTTGTGTGCATGTGAAATTGCGATGATGGATTGACTTAATAGGGTTTTGTGCGTAGTACATCGTCGAGATAGGGAAGAGCAAGTTGGTGTTTGGATTTGTAGTATGAGAGGGCTAGGGTTGTAGTTTGAGGCACCGACTTGGTCGGGAGGTTAGGCAACGAGTTAGGATTGGAATCAGGATGTCAAATGTGTAATATATGTTGGCGACTCTGGGATGGGGAATTAGGGTTAGGGTTAGCATATAGTTTAGGGTTGGAGTTCGTATGAGAGAGACGCGACATTCGAATTAACAACAGTGGAGAGAGGGGTACTCATACCATCTTTGGAATGAAAGATTGAGGGGGGCAACAAGAGTAGGTGATAAATCAGAGAGATTGTGTGAGAGAGTGTCATCAAGAAGGATGAAGTTTGATGATTATGATGATATCGATCGTCATCTTGAAAAATGATAATGAAGATTAAACATTATTGAAAAAAATTAGATTTCTATGAGGAAGAAGAATTATGTCTCTGATAAATTTTAATATGATGTTAATACAACATACTAATATTTTTTGGTCAAAAGTTTTTTTTACAATAAAGTAAACATAATAGGTTGTCTAAAAATAGATAAAACAACCATAATAATGGTCGGTTAAGAAAAAAATCTATCAATAGTAGAACATCATTTAGTAAAAGGAATTCAAATAGTTTCTTTGAAAATTATTTGAAAAATGTGAGTTATATATATATATATATTCAATTGCAAGGATTTGTGAAATATATCAAATCAAGCGTAATTATATTTGTGAACGATGTTTACGTTATTGCTTTGTATTTTTGTGATGGTTATGTGATTTAAAGTATCAAATAAGAGAAAAAATAATAATTTAATAATGAAATTGTTGATGAGATATGTGAAATTATGAGGAATAATGTGATGTAATTTATGTTGACTAATAAGAACTATACATGAACATAATAAATTTGAAAGAAAATAAATTAGATTGAAAATATGTTATATTTCAAACTTTGAGAAACTTGTGATAAAAGAAATAATTTTTGCAAACATACATGTAAATAATTTTTGAAATATAAGGTGTTAAAAAAACTGAGAGAAAAATATAAATTAACAATTAGATTTGGCTCATCTTTGAATATGACTTATTTTATTCTAATTTTGTAAGTTTATTCAAAACAAGTTTAAATGTTTAATGTTTTAAATGATTAATAAGAATTCAATTTATTTAGTATAGTAATAAATTAATAACTATGAAATCATTTGATAGAATAATAATAATTTATTTTAATTTAGTTCATTATTAAAAGATTCACGTGCGAACCACGTGCGACGCACGTGATATTTTCTAGTACATTGTAAATGTATGTTTAATCATCAAATCAATACAACTCATAAACATTTTTCTCATTTATATTCTATCATGGTATCAAGTTCCAGGGAATCCTCTCCCGTTTCTTCCCCTACCGCCCTCACGGCACCTCCCGCCGCCTCGCCGCCGCCGGCCACCACCGGCGAAGCCACCACTACTGTGCCATCATTGGTCTCCTCGTCCTCCCTCTCTCACATCGTCACTCTCATTCAATCTCTTTTATCACCACCACTAAATCTCCCTCCGTCGGAAGTTGCTCTCCTCCTCTCCTCGTCGGAGTCTCTCTCTGCCATCGCTGGAACTTCGCTCGTCTTCCCCGAGCATGCGGCGGCATCCGCAGCCGCAGCCGCACCCTCCTCCTCTACGGTTAAGACGGCAGCCACCATCTCTTCAACTCCGGCCATGACGGAGGAAGCCATTTCTCTTCACTCCATGGCCAATACCTCTCATCAAAACCCACACCCAAATAATCATCTCTCTCCGTACATACAACCACCACTTATTCCTACTTTTTCTACATCAAATAACCACCCACCCACTCAATCCAATATTATATCTAATACACCACCCACTAACTCCAATATTATATATAATCCACCCACTCACTCCAATATTATATCTAATCCACCACCCACTCGCTCCAATATTATATATAATAAACCACCAACTCACTCCAATATTATATATAATCCACCCACTCACTCCAATAATATATATAATACTACTACCTCACATTACCAAAATGGCCCAACATCCCCTAATTTTTCCATTATTCCCACTTCAGCCCCAAATTCGAACCCACCAACTCACTTTCAACCTACTTCTTATTCTTCTACACTTAATCCATCACTAATGACTACCAAATTAAGTAGTGATAATTACTTATTATGGAAATATCAATTCGAATTAATTCTTGGAAGTCATGATCTTGTGGGCTACATTGATGGAACAATTCTATGCCCCCATTCTCAATTACTCAATTCAAATGGTGAACATGTGCCAAATCCTTCCTATAATGCTTGGCTCCGCACTGATCGTACCATTCGGTCATGGATGAATGCCACTATGACAGCGCCTATCATTCAGGAGGTCTATACACTAAATACTGCCCGTGATGTCTGGGTTACTCTCGAGCGTCGTTTTCGACAACAGTCTATTGCTAAAAAATTACAATACAAATCTGAATTCACAAATATTAAAAAGGGTGACTCTTCTTGTGATGTATATCTCAGCAAACTCAAGTCACTTGCTGATCATCTTGCCTCTGTTAATTCTCCAGTATCTCAAATAGACCTTGCTATTCAGGCTCTTAGTGGTCTCCCGTCTGAGTACGAATCATTTGTCACAGCTATTTCCCTTCAGCCAGATATGATCTCCTTTGATGATCTCCGTGCTCAATTGCTACAATTTGAGCATCGCCTTCACACCATTTCATCTACCCATCATATCACCCCTGCTTTTTTAGCCACATCGACTTTCTCAGGTGGCTCACGTGGTGGTTATCGTGGTCGTGGCTCTCGCCATAGTCGTGGTCGTGGTCGCACTGGTCGCGGATATCCTTCTCCTCAGTCTCATAGTTTCTCTACACCTACATCCTTGCGAGGCCCAAGGCCCTCCTCTGCATCTGGACTATTGCCCACTCCTGGCAGTTCCATTTCTTGTCAGATTTGTGGACGTTCTGGACATGCTGCACTCACATGCTCAAATCGGTTCAATCACGCATATATTTCTGACAACTTGCCGAAGTCGTTCTCTGCTCTGACTACAGCTGAAACATCTGATTTGACCTGGTATCCTGATAGTGGTGCCACTGCTCACATGACACCGGATGCCGGTAAGCTTTCGCATCTTACTCCGTATTCTGGTTCCAATAAAATTTTGGTTGGTAATGGGGCTCAAATGCCTATACAGCACGTCGGCTCCTCTCATATTCGCACATCCACGTCTAATATTAAGCTTCATAACGTCTTACATGTTCCTAATTTATCAAATAATTTGTTATCTGTACGTCAACTATGCAAAGATAATGATTGTCTAATCGAATTTTCTGCCACTGGTTTTGTTCTAAAGGACAAGCAAACGGGGAACATTCTTCTGGCATCCCCTTCAGCTAGTGGCCTCTATCCGCTGCTCCCATCCACTATTTTACCTTCTGTCTCATCTCATGCCCTTGTTGCCCAATCTACCTCTGAAGACGTATGGCATCGTCGTTTGGGTCATCCAAGTGTTTCTATTTTTCAAAAAGTTTGTCATTATGCAAATTTAAAATTTCGTAGTAAAACCATTTCTTTTTGTACACATTGTTAGTTAGGTCGCTCGCATAAGCTTCCTTTTCAGTCTGTTGAAAGGTCAAGCTATGCTCGCTTTGAACTTATTCACTCTGATGTATGGACATCTCCTATTTTATCTCAAACTGGTTTTAAATACTATGTTATTTTTGTTGATGACTTCTCTCCTTTTACTTGGTGTTATCCGTTACGTGCAAAATCTGAAGTTTATTCCTGTTTTTTAAACTTCAAAACTTTAATTGAAAATTTATTTTCTACGCATATTAAAATTTTTCGTAGTGATGGTGGTCGAGAATTTGATAATGCTCGTTTTCGTAATCTTTTTGCTCGCTCTGGTATTCAGTTTCAACTATCATGTCCATACACTCCTCAACAAAATGGTCTTGCTGAACGCAAACACCGTCATATCTCTGAACTTATTCGTACTTTACTTATCACTGCGCGTCTTCCATCTTCGTTCTGGGTCGATGCCCTTTACACATCTGTATTCCTCATTAATCGTCTTCCCACTCCTATCCTATTCCATCAATCTCCTTTCCACACTCTCTTTGGTCGTCTACCAGACTACTATCTTTTTCGTGTTTTTGGTTGTGCCTGTTATCCTCACCTTGGGCATCGTGCCCCTCACAAACTTGCTCCTCGCTCTACTCCATGTGTTTTTCTTGGCTACGCCTCTGACTACAAAGGGTATCGATGCCTCGATCCTGATACAGGTGTCATTCATATTAGTCGTCATGTTATCTTTAATGAGTCTAGCTTCCCATATACCGATCTCGTCTCTCATTCAGATGATCATTCATCTCCTACACTATCCTCCATAGTCACCCTTCCTCACCCTCCGTACCAAGGTTCGTGTACATCACAAATAACATCTCGTCCTGCTAATCATATTATATCTCCTTCTACTGACATCACACACCCCTCTATACCGTGTCCATCTTCAGCCTCCTTTGACTCGTCCTCTCATCCACTTATTCCTTCTGATTCTTTATTGCCTACTCCTACTCTATCTGAGTCATCTTCCCATGAGTCACCTACTCCTAAGCCATCTCTTCCTACTGATCCATCTCCTCATGTTGATCTATCTTCTCCTGCTGATCCATCTCCTCATGTTGATCTATCTTCTCCTGTTGATCCATCTCCTTCTGCTGAACCATCTCCTCCTACTAATCTTCCTCGTCATCACATGATCACTCGCACTAGAGATGGTACTCGTCGTCCTAAGATTATACCTTCTCTCACCGCCACTTCCATTCCCACTGAACCGACGTGTTATACTCAGGCAGTCAAGGACCCAAAGTGGAAACAAGCCATGGCTGATGAATTTAATGCTCTTCAATCCAACCACACTTGGATCCTTGTGCCCCCGAACTCATCTCAAAATATTGTTGGCTCCAAATGGGTGTATCGTGTGAAGCTTAATTCTGATGGTTCTGTGGAACGGTATAAGGCCCGCTTGGTTGCTCAGGGGTTTAAGCAACAAGCTGGTATTGACTTCGGTGAGACCTTCAGCCCTGTGGTTAAACCTACTACCATTCGTACCATTCTATCCATTGCTATTTCTCGCCGATGGTCTATTCGTCAGCTGGATGTAAAGAATGCTTTTCTTCATGGTGATCTCAGCGAGACTGTCTACATGTCTCAACCTCGCGGCTTCATTCACCCTCAGTATCCATCACATGTCTGTCAGCTGAAGAAAGCTCTTTATGGTTTGAAACAGGCACCTCGTGCTTGGTTTCAACGTTTTGGATCTTATTTATTACAGTTAGGCTTTATCTCCAGCAAAGCCGATATGTCGATGTTTATTTATCGTTCTAAAAAGGTTATGCTTGTGCTTCTCTTGTATGTTGATGACATCATTCTGACAGGAAATGACTACACAGCTCTCTCGTCTCTTGTCTCTCGTCTGTCTCAGGAATTTGCTATGAAGGACCTTGGTGATCTCCATTATTTTCTTGGCATTCATGCCACGCGAGACTCTATGGGTATATTTCTCTCTCAAAAGAAGTATGCCTCTGATCTTTTACAGCGCTTTGATATGTGGTCTCTCAAACCGGTAGCTTCTCCCTTATCGGCCAAGTCAGCTCCATCGGCACTTGAGGGTGAACCGTTTCATGATCCCTCTCTTTTTCGCAGTATTGTTGGTAGCCTTCAGTATCTCACACACACCAGGCCAGACATTGCATATTCTGTCACATTAGTTAGCCAGTTCATGCACGCTCCGCGCACCACTCATTTTCAGATGGTCAAAAGAATTTTACGCTATCTTCGTGGTTCTCTTGATTTTGGTTTGCTACTCAAGCCCTCTTCTTTGGACTCGCTCACAGTTTATGCAGACTCTGATTGGGCTGGCTGTCCCGACAGTCGCCGTTCTACTACCGGTTATGCAGTTTATCTGGGTGACAATCTTCTTTCTTGGTCTGCCAAAAAGCAGGCCACAGTCTCACGATCTTGTACTGAATCTGAGTATCGGTCCATTGCTTATGCAGTTGCAGAATCTTGTTGGTTGCGCTTTCTCCTTCGTGATCTAGGTCTATTCCTTCACCATCCCGTTCGTATTTTTTGTGACAATATTAGTGCCATCTATCTTGTTCTCAATCCTGTTTTCCATGCTCGCACAAAGCACATTGAGATTGATTATCATTTTGTCAGAGAAAAAGTTACTTTAGGAGATGTTCTTGTTAAATATGTTCCAACTGCTGATCAGGTTGCTGATATTTTTACCAAGGCCTTGCCCGTCACCAAGTTTATTCAATTACGCTCCAATCTTTGCGTTAGTTCCAATGCTCAGATTGCGGGAGGGTGTTAGAGTATATTTTATATATAGGGATTTGTTAGAGTAAATTATGGGTTTATGTTTTGTTAAAGTATATTTAGTAAGAATATATTAGAGTATATTATGGGACCATGTTTTCCATCTATTGTATATATATACATTGTAAATGTATGTTTAATCATCAAATCAATACAACTCATAAACATTTTTCTCATTTATATTCTATCAATGTTAAAAAAAATATATATATATAGATATAAGAAAGAACAATTTACACATTAGAATTGAAGAAAGAACCAAAAGGAAAAGGGCAATGGAGTATTTGCTGCGGACGCTAAAGGAGAAGCGTGACGTGGATGCGCTCATCAGAGACACCATTGACAAAGTCCTCGTTCTCCGATTCGGCCGTTGCTCCGACGCCGTCTGCCTCCAGCTCGATGACGTCGTACGCTTTTCCTCTTTCTTTTCAATTTTATTAAATATAAATTATTTGATTATTTGGAATTTTAGTTGAGATGATCGTATTTAGTGCTTTTTTGTTGATTAATTGTCAGCTGTACAAATCGGCGAGAGACGTGTCGAAATTCGCGACGGTGGCGTTGGTGGATGTTGATTCGGAGGAGATTCAAGTTTATGTCAAGTATTTTGACATTACATTTATCCCTTCTACGGTTTTCTTCTTTAATGCTCACCACATGAAGATGGATTCTGGGTATTCTTCTATAAGTCTCAGTCTAGTTTTCTTCTTCGTAATTCAATTCTTCAGTTCCTAATTGCAGCATGGACTAGTGAACTTTGTTCAATTGCTGTAGTGATAATCAAGCAATCAATCATTACATGCATTACTAATTGTTTTCTGAAGATGATAGAAATAAAATGTATGGATACTATTGGAATTATATTAGCACAAGAATTCTTCATGTAAACGGTCCTAAATGAAGAAATAGCTTGTTATTTTTGTTTTGTTCACTAGCATCCAAAGTTTTGACTGTCAACTTTTTCGAGTGACATGATTGAATGGTGCTACAAATGATGGATAATTTTCTTGTAACATGCCGGAGTGCCAAGTCTTGATTCATGCACAACTTTCCACATTCAACTTTTTGGTTGAAAGTGATTACTTCTGTTTGAGGTTATCTAATTTTGCAAACTTGCTTTCCGGTTATGCTTCTTATCTAAAATTGAGTCGGGTAGAATTTGAACCATCCATTTATGGGGTAGCAGTGTCTTACATACGAACTATGAAGATGCTTTGATGTTGGTGGTATGCTATTTCTTTATGCTTTGGTGCTTATTATTAACTTACTCATTTTTGTCTCTTACCTATTGTAGAAGTGCAGATCATACTAAGTGGGTTGGTACATTTCAGAGAAAACAAGACTTCGTCGATGTTGTAGAGGTATAATAATAAACACTTACTACATTTCACATCATGTTTTCTAGTATGTGATTTCTTTATATTCTTTCTAAACCTCAAAACATTTAGTGAATTTCAAATTTTGCTATATGTTCCCTTCTCAATGATACCCGCTAAAACGGACTCAATATATCAATAGACATGAGTAGGGGTGGCAAATGGGCGGGTTGAGTTGGGTTTGGGTCGGTTCCAACGGTTTCGTTCTAAAATGAGTTGGGTTCTTAAATGGTTTTTAAGAAGGAACCAACTCAACCCAAAAGGGAACCAAAATCAACCCGAAAGGTAATCAAGCCCAACCCGACTCAATACCTTATATTTTGTTCTTTAATTTTAGAGTATTGACAAGCAAGCGATTTGGGCCTAAGTTGAAATTAGTTGGACCCAACTTAGAATCAAGTTGGAACCAATTAGGAACCAAATAAATTTTTCTTAGGAACCAATTCAACCCAAATTGGGTTGGAACCATTGGAACCGTGGTTCCGGATCCATTTTGCCACCCCTAGACATGAGCAACATCACTCAACAGTCAAATACTGATCCGGCTAAACCCCCCAATAACACATAAAACTTTCAAGTTCTTACTGTTGGGAGCTGATCTTTAAGCATGCTCTGCCATGGATTTATTAAGTTTCAGGAGCATAGCTACAGGGTCATTTATGTTTGTGTATCATGATCTTGTATTAATAGATAAGAATCTGACAATACATCAAAACTGAATCAGCAAAGGAACCCCCAAAGAATAATATTAAAGTAAAATTTTTTCTGCCTCAAATAATGCAGAATAATGCTCATGTTACTATGAATGCTGGTAGGCCTATTTGCCTTTGACCTGAAAGCCTTAAAACGAAAAGAGTACCTCGGGAGTAGGGAGTTTACCAGTATTGCAATGAACCTGAGGCTAATTCATAATTTTCAAAGATTCCCTTTTATAACATCAACTCATCTTGCAACTCATATCTATTGAAAAGACGCAATAATTTAGCGCCTAACTATCTCACTGAACACTGCAGTTTATTTTTCTTTGAAATGAACTTCTTGATGAACTTTAGGCTATCTGTTTTCTTTATCTCTGCTGTTATCTTTCTGAGCCCAAGCGATGAAGCATAAGATGCATGGATATATAATACTTGCTCTATATCTGTAGGCGATATATAGAGGAGCAATGAAGGGGAAGCTTATCATAAGCTGTCCATTGCCTCCCGAGAGAATACCAAAGTTCCAATTGCTGTATAAAGATGTTTAGAAGGTACATTTATGTCTCTCGTTTCATTTTGTATGAACTTTTTGCTCAGCATATTTTCTTACCTTTCAACACGTTTTATTCTACGTTTCAGGCTCCTATTTATCTTTGCTAAAATACCAAGATAAAAGTACAACAAGTATTGCCCATTTATCCCAAGGTTAGTCTCAACTTGGTATCACTTGGAAGTTGCAAGGATTCTTGAGAAGTCTTTAGTCTATCTATAATGTATCTCTATGTAAAAATTGACTAGAGGCATCGGATGTATATCCCGACGTTTTTGCCAAGTAGCAATGTTATTGAAATTTTATAATTTCCTTTTCAAGTTTAAGTTTTGGTGCAATCGGTTTTGAAATTTAGTTTGAGTTCGACTAATTAGTAAAATAAATGTAAACAAGTTTGAGATTGCATAGTGCTTCATTTGATTAAAGTTTGACTTGACCAGTAACCAAACAACAAAACTCATACGCACTTGAAATTCGATGGTAAATTAAACAAGTTTGAATAATTTTTTGTTTGGTTGAATTTTCGCTATATTTACATCCTTTAGTTCAAAAAAAAATGAATCATACTTGATTTTGGTCAAATCAAGTTTGATCTAGAAAAATATATACATTGGACATACTATAATTTTTTGTAAAATGTTAATAAAATTCAAATTAAGGCGTGATTTAGACACCTTTTACCCGATTGGGAATTTGGGACCCATCCCACCAGGCCTCAAACAAAAATCTATATGTATTCTTCGAAGAAAAGAAATATGCCAACGGCCCATTTCAAGCATATTTGCACCCCACATGCGAATCAAAATATTCTTTTAGCTTAAATCATAATTTCTTAATTTTCAATATTATATAAAATCTTGAGAGTTTATTTTTTTATTTATTCTGCATGCCAATTAAATAATATTTATTTTTCATTGTGCAACACATTTTGGGGCCTAAAATATCTTGTTTTGAAGACATTCCAAATTTTCTGACATGAATCCTAATATAATAAATATAATATATAATATAATATATAACCACAATGGGTTTTCCACCTGTGTTCACGCCGTACATATAACAGACAAACAAGATATTCATTCACGCGCATTATTTATTTCGTATAAATTGTGGTTCTCTTTACACAATCTTTACTTGAACGTGGCCCTCTCTACTCTACTCTCACACTCACTACGTCCCCTTCTTCTATACATTCATCTCTACGCAATTGTTCTTGTTAAGCTTTCTCTAGATCTGGATCGGATGCGCAGTCAGCCGGAGGCGGTGGTGCCGCCGCCGATCTCACCGACTGATAAACCCACTTCATCTTCAAGTTCTAGTGAAGTTTCTGTCAAGTTCGAGAAAGATGATCCTGATGTTGCTGTTACTCCGGTTTCCAATGGCGATAGCAGCACTTCAGGTCTGTTAGGGTTTTTAATTGAGGGTTATGTGAATGAACTGTAGAATTGATTATGATTGCTGTTCGCAGGGGGTGGTGGAGCGACTTTTTCTAGAGTGAACACTTTGCCTCCGGATATTTTTAATTCTGGGAAGGTAGAGTCGCCCACGGTGTTAGGAAGATCCAAGACTGAGAGGCAAAAACCTAATAATATACTTGCTGAAGAGGCTAAGCAGATTCTTGATAATCGAATTCCTGTACAGCAAAAGGTAAAGATTCTGTATATAGCAGTGCAATCTCTATTTGTTTACATGTTTCTGCAATTTGATTGACAATGAGTAGTTCACACATCACGTCAATTGATTCTGATGAATTTTAGAATAAAAATGTCCTCATAGACTCATAGTCTAGGTGAATTTATCCATTAGAGATCGGATCCTTAAATAACATGCTAGCGCCTGTTGGGGCCTCGAATGAGAGGATAGATAATTAGTTCAGTTACTATTTAGATGATATGCAAGAGGGTTGGTTACTGACATCAGCTGATGCCCT
Source organism: Verbascum thapsus (assembly GCA_963669365.1). Taxonomy (NCBI): domain Eukaryota; kingdom Viridiplantae; phylum Streptophyta; class Magnoliopsida; order Lamiales; family Scrophulariaceae; genus Verbascum; species Verbascum thapsus. The sequence goes on from OY770118.1 coordinate 12,762,884, forward strand.
GAGTGAAACATTTTTTGAATGTTACTGAAACTGGTGTTTTAGAAAATTTACATCAGGGGAGAAGGTTGTAAGAGTTGGTGCCAAGAAAAGGCAAACGTTTCTTGGTTGTAAATTGATAACAAACCTGGATAATGAGATGGGTTATGTAACTATCATTGTTAACATAATTCCTTGTGTTGATTATCCAAAATAACTACTCTAATATGAAGAATTAATAATTCGCTCATAAAATTTTGTGTCGGTTAGGAACTATTAAATAGTCTTACTTTTGAGATCTGTCAATTCCCTTACTGGTTTCTGCAAATTTGGTAGGTTTTATATCACCTTTAATCTTTGCAAATAGCATGGCTGGTTAAATTCATTATCTTCGTTAGTAGGGAATCATATAAGCAATATTTTTCGTTACAGTTGGCTAGTTGATCTTCGTCGAAACAAGTGCTTGAGTTGTTTTTACCCAGGATAGGGGACCAGACTTGTATGAAAAAAATTAAGTACCTTTCTGTTGATAATTGACCTCTATATTAAGTGTCAAAACTTATATTCTGCTTATATCTTTCAGAATAGACATACACTTGTCATTTTTTCATTTATGGTCTACTTTTGAAGTCCTGAATCCCTTCTGTTTTAGTGGAAAATAGTATGCGCCATTATGAAATATTTTTTGTGGTGAGACTATGTAATTATTGTTTGACCTTTGGACTTTTGTTTGCTAGTAAAACTACTCTTTATCTTAAGTTGATAAACATAAGTACCTGGGATTTTTGTTAAATCTTTAAAACACTGCAGCTCAAATTGTTGAACAGAATAGCTACTGTTAAAAATGATGGAACGGTAGAATTTGATTTTCCGGAAGATGTTGAACCTCCAACTCTTGGAGTTGGTTCTGAAAACGTATATACTGACGCCGATGAAGAGCCCCTTGATGCAGCAGAGCTTCAGTATATTCCTCCAATGCAGATTGTAATGCTTATAGTTGGAACTCGTGGAGATGTACAGCCATTTATTGCAATTGGAAAGAAACTACAGGTATATGATATTACATTAGATGCATTTGTAGATGTATACTACTAGCTCATATTACTTTAAAATATGGTTTACTTAAGTAAGTAAAGGCAAAATTAAGGTGCAAAAGAATTTGTTTTTGAAAGAGAAAAATAGCTTAAAGAAAGCTTACTTCACTTTTAATGTTGAAATTCATCATGGATAATGTGCAAAGGTTTTGATGAGGATGCTTGGGTGCAGGAATTTGGCCATCGTGTTAGATTGGCTACTCACTCCAATTTCAAAGAGTTTGTCTTGACTTCTGGGTTGGAATTCTATCCCCTCGGTGGGGATCCTAAAGTTCTTGCTGGATGTATGTCTCTCATGCTTATTCCTTGTTGAGGTCTCACAATTATGATTTTGTCCTATTCTGATGGATTTTTGATGTTGCTAAAATGATGCTTGTGGTCTATGACTGTTGGTTGGATATGGTGTTTGCAGAACTTAAATATATTTGTTTAAACATTGTTCTATATCTTGACTTAATTCAGTCAGACCCTAATGATTTTCCTGTTATTTTAATATTCCTGACCTTATTATAATACTTTATAAGTTGTATGAATAAACAAACTGTAACATTGAAATGAAATACTTGCTTGGGATGCTCAGCAAGTAATGATTCTTATGTAAAGCCAGATGAAATTTCACCTATTCATGTTAGAAATGACATGTGCTCATATGGTAAGATATCATGTTTGCATGTTCTTTGTCCTAATGATCGAAAACTTCAACTATTTGGTTGTTCCTAGGCTCTTTGTATGAACAATGAGTGACGCTTTTGGATAATACTCAGTCTGCTAGCCAAATCGACAGTCTGTACTAAGTTTATGCCCAAGGAATTTTGATTTAGTTGCAATTTTTGGATGTTTAATAATGCTAATAATAGGTTGGTTTGGTAAAGGAATGATTTATGGCTTTCTCTTCTGCAGACATGGTTAAAAACAAAGGGTTCTTGCCTTCAGGGCCTTCAGAGATACCTATACAGAGAAATCAGATGAAAGAAATAATATATTCTCTTCTTCCAGCATGCAAGGAGGCTGACATTGACTCTGGGATCCCTTTCAAAGCGGATGCAATTATTGCTAATCCTCCTGCATATGGTTAGATTATGTGACTTGTGGACATCCTCTCTTTCATTTTCTTTGCTTCGAATATCAGCATTTTTTTTTCATTTTGAAATTTTTTTAGTTATATGGCTGAATATTAGTGTAAGTTACCTAAATGAATCCATATCACAGACAGGCTGCTCCGTAGAGAATTTCTTTTATTACATGTATCAAATAAAGCTCATGAATCTTGGTCTTAGTACTGTGGTTTTTCTTGAGGTTATGTTAAAGGTCTCATGCAAATCTTAGTTCTCATTGTATATATTAGCCACTGAAAGTTGTTCTATCTTCTAAACTGGAGACAACTGCAGGGCATACACATGTTGCTGAGTCATTGGACATACCGATTCATATATTTTTCACAATGCCGTGGACGTAAGTCTTGTATGAATTTTTTTGGCCAGTAGATATTTCTATTTTCTTTTGTTTTCTGCAAAAAAATAAAATATGGTTGAAATGTTTGAAAAATCTCTACTTATTGTTAATCTCTTCTCATCCTTCTAAAATGAGAATTTTTTCTGCCAGGCCAACCAGCGAATTTCCCCATCCTTTATCTCGTGTGAAGCAACCAGCTGGATATAGAGTGCGTTTGAAGAATCTTTTACTTCACATTTTATTGTTTAAAGAGTAAACATCATTGTGTTTCTGCCACCTGTAACATCTTTTGTTTTTTTGGCAGTTATCATATCAGATTGTTGACTCCTTGATTTGGTTAGGAATAAGAGACATGATAAATGATCTTAGGAAAAAAAAGCTGAATCTACGGCCTGTCACATATTTGAGTGGATCACAAGGGTCTGAGTCAGATATACCACATGGTTATATATGGAGTCCTCATCTTGTTCCTAAACCAAAAGGTGATCATTTTCCTAAAATCATCTAATTTTGAAATGTATTTAGTAATTCTTCCATATAAATCAGAAGTAGGGGTGGCAATTGGGCAGGTTGGGTTGGGTTGGTTTTGGGTCGGTTCCAATGGTTGATTGTTAAATGAATTTGATTCTTAAATGGTTTTAAGGTGGAACCAAATTCAACCCAAAATGGAACCAAAATCAATCCAAAAGGGAACCAAGCCCAACCCGACTTAATACCTTACATTTTGTTCATTATAATTTAGATTATTGGCAAACGATTTGGGCCTAACTTGAAATTTAGTTGGACCCAACTTGCAACCAAGTTGGAACAATTAGGAACCAAATAAAATTTTCTTAGGAACCAATTCAACCCAAATTGGGTTGGAACCGTGGTTCCGGATCCATTTTGCCACCCCTAATCAGAAGTACGCCATATATGAACCATAGTGCACATTATTAACATTTAACCCGATTTATATTACAGCTTCTGGGTTATGATTCATCCACAATGAGTAAGATGAAATTGCAGGCCTATGTCGGCATTTCCTAATTGAGCTTTGTAGCTATTTTGTCTTGCAGATTGGGGACCCAAAGTTGATGTGGTTGGATTTTGCTTCCTCGATCTTGCAACAAATTATGAACCACCAGAGTCACTTTTGAAGTGGCTTAAAGCTGGTCCAAAGCCTATTTATATCGGGTTTGGCAGTCTAGTGAGTATCCTAAACCCTAAAGACATGCTTTTAAAGTCTATTTTTGAAATAATATATTATGATTGCAAGCACTATTTTTGTCGTTAGGCAGCTTATCTATGCTATCATAATTATTCTTATGGATTGACTAATGTTTATATCCTTAATGAAATAATGCCATTTTGTTGCTTTGGGCTGATATAGGCTTGTCTTTATTAGCTTGTCCAACTTTAACTTGTTTTCCTCCCCTCTCAGCCTGTTCAAGAGCCACAGAAAATGACACAAATAATTGTCGAAGCTTTAGAAATAACTAAACAAAGGGGCATTATAAACAAAGGCTGGGGTGGCCTCGGTGACTGTGAGTTCTCTTTTCCTTCTTTGATTTTATCCATTAATTACACACAATTTCTGTTACAGTTCCTGTAAATTTCGCTAAGTCCTGATTATTATCAGTGGCAGAAGAAAAGGACTTCGTTTATCTGCTGGATAACTGCCCTCATGACTGGCTTTTCTTGCAATGTGCATCTGTGGTGAGTTGTTTTATCAATTTTAGTTTGTATTAGACATTAGATGGGTAAAATATTATTTTTCTATTTTGAGCCTTATAAGTTGATTTCATTTTCATTGTGGTTTTAGGTGCATCATGGGGGTGCAGGAACAACGGCTGCTGGTCTTAAAGCTGCGGTAATTTTCTTGCATGAAGTGGTGTCTTCAAACTTCCCGCTTATGTACTTTGTTCTTGAATTTTTTTTTTAATTTATATTAACTTGCTTATATCGGGCAATACAGTGTCCAACGACTATCGTCCCTTTCTTTGGAGATCAACCTTTTTGGGGTGAAAGAGTCCATGCCAGAGGTGTAGGCCCTCCACCAATTTCAGTTGATGAATTCTCACTTCAAAAGTTGGTTGATGCAATTAAATTTATGCTAGATCCCCAGGTATATTGTGTTTCATTTCTGGCTTTACTATGGTTTAGTGGATGATGAATAATTGGACTTATTTTGCGTTTGAGAGGGATGAATTTCGATTTCTATGGATTTCAAGTATCAAAAATAAAAGGAAAAGGAAATTTACATGTTCTCGTTCCTTCTTTATTCGTTTCTATGGATTGGATACTTTGGTTTAGGTATAAAGTATATATATTGGTATTATACAGGTCAAAGAACGAGCAATTGAGCTCGCAAAAGCCAGGGAAAATGAAGATGGAGTAACTGGAGCTGTAAATGCATTCCTGAAACATCTTCCTGCTAAAAAGAAAGAGCCCAAAACAGAATCTACCCCATCAAAAGTTTTCTCCATTAGGAGATGCTTTGGTTGTTCCTAAATTTTTTGATGTGGACAATGTTGTTCAATGAATTATAATATTTTTTGCTTGATAATACTCTCTCCTAGCAAGTAATGTGTTTATAGTCCCTCATCTTGTTTGCAACACTGATCAAGATCGTTCTGAGAGTTGTTTTGTTGTACATGGAATGTGAGATTGAAATTATGTTTTGATCTCAAATCCCAATAGCTTATAGGAATCGCTCGTTGGGACTTCACTTGGGACATGTTTGGATTTTAGTGAAGGATGTGTATGTAAAAGTTGGTAAATTTGGACCCAATATGGCATATGATCTAGCTCAAAAAAGCTTGTGAGTAAATTGAATTAAAACCCATGTAAACAAGAAAAAGATGCCACATTTGGGGAAATGGATCACAATTGGGGTTAGGCATGGATTAAAAAAAGTTGCAACTTTCACTGATGAGAATGGGGCAACTACTAGCTACCCAATCCTACTACCCCTCAAACCCCATAACTATTTAATGTAAATCAGAACACACAGAAAGGGCACCTCTATAACCACCAATTAAGGGACTCCACTTGTTATCATCTTTCATTTCTTGAATTGCATATTACAACAATGTTTTTTTTTACTTTATTTGTCTATAAAGTATCACTTAAAGATAATGTTAAAAAAAAAATGAATAATGTGTTATAGAATGTTAACATTCTATAATGTACTTATTAGTTTTGTCATGCATGGCATCATCATCATCATCTACCCACTAAAACTAATTAAACATGAATTATGGCTTGTTGTACTATAGAGGTGGATTTTACTGTTCCATTGGACAACAGATAGATTAGTTGAATCTGCATGGCACTGTTATTAATGAATGAATATGGGATACACACAAACAACTTAATCAAAAGACTTTAAAGAAAAAGCATAAAAATGCCTGCAAAAGTATTCAGTATTCAGAAACCTGTTGAAACATTGTTTCACCCCACTTATCTCTTTCCAAGCCCATACACACTCTTTTTTATATACCATAACTCTTCTTCAAATCTACACCAATGGTAATTCACTCGAATAACTTGAGTTCGTCAAATTAAGTTCAAAATATAATCGGTTTTCTATCTTCTGAGTCTCGAAAACTCTTAAAAACGAATCTATAAATGTGATAAGTTGTAGTACTTGCACACATCTCTTCACAAATTCCAATCTTTCCAAATTTAGTTTCCAAAATCTATCCCAAATAAAGAAACAAAAAGAACCCAAATCTCAAAACTTGTACTTTATTCAAGTTTGAAGAACTAGTTTCCATTAATGGAGGGTGGTGGTGATCATCATGGTACACCAAACAATGCAGAAGGTACAAGCACAACAAAATCATTCCCATGCCTATACTGTTCAAGGAAATTTCACAGCTCACAAGCTTTAGGCGGCCATCAAAATGCTCACAAGAAAGAGAGAACAGCAGCCAGAAAGAACAAAATAAGGGCTTCTAATTATTACACTCTAAACCCACCATTAATGTTCTCTCCAAGCTATCCAATCGGCATTTTCAATCCGTATATAAGCGCTCACGCCGCTACATTATGCCCATACCAGAGCCGTCCAATCGTCGATCGCTTTGGATCCAACGGTGGAGCAAAGTTTCAGAACGTCGTACCTTATCGTGGGAATTTGTACGAGGATGATGAAGATGAACAGAGCTTGAAGAACTGGGAAAGATGCGTGAGATCATGCAATGGCTTAGGGCAAAAGGGCGATCCGATTGGAGTGAAGAAGAAGGATGAGATTGATGATAGGAAGAAAGATCAGAAGCTTGATTTGACTCTTCATTTGTAGAAGAAAAGCCCAACACATTTTTGTTCGGTTTACATTTTCATGGAGTTTGAATAAACTGAGAGTTTGGTGTTATATATGATTTTGTGAAACTCTCATTTCGTTCATCTATTTCTTGAACAAGATTATCCGAATACGTACTATATTAGTTAGCTTTGTGTGGTCAACTACTCAACTTCAATTACTTAATTATATAAAATCATGATCCTTCAAGTTGCAACAACTATTATAAGATTGTAAAAAGTAATATTAATTTATGAATTACGGAAAATTCAATTTAATCATGTCTAACTAATACATACAAGTCTATAAATCTTTATTCAATAGCGTGACAACTTAACTCCCGTTTCACATAACAACATATAAGCTATAATATATATATATATATATATTTTTTGGTTACTTTTTATTTTTTCCCGGTGTAGGGCTCCGAAAGGCCCTAACCGTGACTTTTTTAAGAGCATTTCAACCTCGCTAAAATGAGGAGCTCGCTCTACTAGCTATTCGCCCCTAGCAGGGGGGACCGCCACTAGCGGCACACTGGATCCCTAATTTGGGGGCCCGGTGTGGTGACTTTTTGGGGTCTCCGGATCCCCAAATCGGGATAAGCTATAATATATATATTTGTTTATGTTTTTAAGTTAGAATTTTGAAAATTTCTCGAGAATGGCGTACCATTGAAATTTGTGTGAAAATGGTAGATGTTTGTTTATGTTTTTAGAATTATGTTGAAAATTGTAATGTGTCAAATCAATGATGATTGGTTGATGTTTAATGATTGAATTAGTTGTTTTTGTAATGATTATTTAAATAAATAAATATATATGAGTGTGTAAAATAATGTATATATTAATTGTAATTGATGGATGTGTAAAATGATTGATGTGTTGATTGATAGGTAGTTAGTATTGGAGATTGAAAAAGAGAAATTGAGATGAAAATTTGGTGTGTTAAGTAGATTTAAGATTTTGTGATTTGAAATCTTGAAATTGAATTTCAAAAACATAAACAAAGATAGTTATATGTTATTCTAAAATTTGGACTATATAGAATCACTTACTTTAACTTTTTATGAAAGACTAAAATAATTCTAGAGTGATAAATTAATATTATTCTCTAATAAAAAATAATTATTCATTATTTTAGTATTAAATGAAAGTGTATCAACTTAAAGATTCATTTTAATATAAGTGTTTCTGCCCATGCAAACTATTTAAGCTGTTGAAACTGTATGGGACAAAAAAAAATCAAAGAATTAATTATTAAGCGAAGAATGATCATATTTTCAATTAAGGAAAATAAAATGAACTCCTAAGTCCTAATCTCGAAATATGTGGTCTGTGGTCAAATAATAAATTAATCAATCTCATATAAAATTGCACAACATTTTCCATTAATATATATTATATGCTATAAAATTAGTTGTTAATTAAGCCTAATGAAGTTTGGCAAATTATGGGGGACATACCATTTTGTACGTGCTCTTTCTTCTTCCTCTTTATATAATGCATTTCGCCTTTCTATCAGCACCAAATTCATCCCTTTTCCTCTGCTTTGATCATCTTTATATATACACACAATTATATATATTTCTCTGTTTCAATGGCGGTTTCTTCAACTATGATCCCTCTTTGTGCATTACTGATAGTTTTGCTGTTTGAAAATTCAATGGCAATTTCAGAAAGGTAATTAGATCGTCATGGGTTTTTAATCAAAAGAGTGTCTTTTCGTATTCTCATTTCTCGATATTCTTATGATTCAGTTCTGGTAAAGAAATATGTTTTAGATTCAAATTTAAGAGATAATTGTAATGCTCTGTTTTTTTTATCAGTATCTTCGTAAGAATTTATGTTTACGTCTCTGTTGTTGTTTTTACAGTACTGAAGAAAGTAGACAGGTTAAGAACTTAACCAGCACAACAATGGCGGATAGGTCAGTTGAAAGAGATGAATTTTCTGTTTATAATGTGTAGATAATCGAATTTATTCTGTTTACTGTGGGATTTCATATTTTTTATTAATTAATTAAACGTTTTCATTGTTGAATTTACAGATTAGACGAAGATATTGGATTTAATCATGAACACGCAGTAGATAATCCGGAAGCTGTTGCTGCCATGGTTGATATGTAAGTTCGTTTTTATCTAATAATCTAGTAGAAGTTTGCACCTTAATAAAATCACATTTTTGTTCAATAAATTCTATATAAAGTATATATCTCTTACACAATATGCTTTTTTTATAAGATTGAATAATAGATGAAAAACAAAATTAATTAGTAAAATGAATTGATATTAGTACCAGATCTAGCAGCTGGATTTACTGACATTAGCATGAGATAGACCATGCACAAATAATGACCCCTGTCTGCTTTGTCTATTAGACAATTAGCCTCCACCGACGCCCTTTCAATTTAATTTCTTCACTTTTTGCATTTATTTTACCACAGAATTTTCTATTATAAAATAGTGTCGTATTTATTGTAACTCATTGAATTAATGATATATGTAATTATTAAATTGTATGTATCATTACTTTTATTCATTGTATTAACAAGATTGAAAACAAACAAGAAAACAATATCATTCATTTTTTCCGTATATTCATTGCTTAATAAATATTACCCCTTTTTAATTGATTTGGACTTTTGTCACAACACTTTCGTCAAGTAGTAGTACTAGTACTACTTTGATTGAATTTGGAATTATGCTTCTGTTCTATCTTTTCAGCCCTCCATGTCAACTTGTATTCATTTTTTTAACCAATAATTGACTAGAATATAGTATTTGTGGTCAAAATATACAACACATGGTAAAAAAAAAAAAAAAAGTTAAGTGGGTTTTTATTTTTTTTTTGCCTTTGGATCGATCAATTGATTATGGAATTTGTAACCAAAAAAATTATGGAATTTGTATTGGTGATTCATGTGTTTGATACAATAATCTGTATAATATTTGTGGCTAAAACTATCAGAACTCTATGTTACGTTTTTTAATGTGAGTGAGGAACAACACTCCTTATATAAAAAACTAAAAAAAATGACATTAAAATATTTTCTCATTACCATCCAAATGGAATGACAACATTTAAATAAACAATTTAAAAATCTAAAAACAAGGAAACATGCCCACTAACTTAGATAAATATCACCACTAACATAAACTACTAAACCACTACTATGACTAATTCAATTGAAATAACTAATGGGCTTTAAATTGCAAAACAATAATTCAAGTCTTCAACATTAATTTGGGCTTCTCTGCTGGATTCGGCCCAACGGGCATATCAATACTCCCCTCCCCAAATTTGGTCTTGTCCTCAAGACCAAGTTGTGATCGGTGCCCCAAGCGCAGGTGTGGCTGAAATCCCGGGATCGGGTGGCTCGAATTGGATGTCAATAGGGAATTTGGGGTCCGCAAGGTCAACCGTAGAAGGTGTGACGATAGCGGAAAATTGTGGGCTTTTGCATTTGTGGCTAGGTTGAAATCGTTCGTCACAATTGAAACATAGACCTTTGGATCGGCGTTCTTGCACTTCTGTGGCGGTGAGGCGACGGTAAGGAAGGCTCGATGGATTTGGTTTCACTGTAAGTACTATTAGTAGGGGCATTGGTGTGCGAGAATTGACCTAGTTGGTAGTGGTTGAGGGTGTGGAATTGGAAGGCATTTGAAACAAGGGAGTGGTGGTTTGGGCTGTGACTTGTTGACCTTGTGTGCGGGATGTGGATGCAACGTCTGGTGGTGGTTGTGGGGACGTGATGTAGGAAATAAGTGAGAGCAAGGATTCATGACGTTTAGATGCTTCGACATCGCGATATTTGGCGTCGTCGGCTAGTTGTTTGCAAAGCTGTTCGGTGGATTCGAGTTGAGTTTGCATAGAACGAATGGTGGCTGCGAGTTGAGAGACCTGATGTTCAAGGGAAGGATTTGGGTTTTCGGTTTCGCGACGAAAAGACATGTTCGAATCGATGAAAGCACCAATGTGTGAGTAACAACACTCCTTGTATAGAAAACTAAGAAGAAATGACACTAAAATATTTTCTTATTACCATCCAAATGGAATGACAACATTTAAATAAACAATTTAGAAATCTAAAAACAAGGAAGCATGCCAACTACATGGCCAATAAATATCACCACTAACATAAACCACTAGTATGACTAATTCAATTGAAATAACTAATGGACTTTAAATTGCAAAACAATAATTCAAGTCTTCAACATTAATTTGTGCTTCTCTGCTGGATTCGGCCCAAACGGGCATATCACTCTATCAATCATATGATTAATTCAATATGATTACAAAAAATAAAATTTAAATTATAGCAAATATTAATCAATCTCTGCAAAAATCCAGGACCATCCATAACAGCACGGAGAGAAGGAAGCTAGGGTTCTTCTCCTGCGGCACCGGAAACTCCATAGACGACTGCTGGAGATGCGACGGCAGCTGGTTCCGCAACCGCCGCCGCCTGGCCGACTGCTCCATCGGATTTGGCCGTAACGCCGTCGGCGGCAGAGACGGCCGTTTCTACGTGGTCACCGACCCGTCCGACGAGGACCCAGTGAACCCTCGGCCGGGCACTCTCCGGCACGCCGTGATCCAAGATCGCCCCCTCTGGATCGTCTTCAAACGCGACATGGTGATAACACTCAAGCAAGAACTGATCATGAACAGCTTCAAAACCATCGACGGCCGTGGAGCAAATGTCCACATCGCTAATGGGGCTTGCATTACAATCCAGTTCGTGACGAATATTATCATCCATGGGCTCCATATCCATGACTGTAAACCCACAGGGAACGCGATGGTGCGAAGCTCGCCGTCGCATTACGGCTGGAGAACCATGGCCGACGGTGATGGGATTTCGATTTTCGGGTCGAGTCATATCTGGATCGACCATAATTCTCTGTCGAGCTGCTCCGATGGGCTGATCGATGCCATCATGGGATCAACCGCCATTACCATTTCAAACAATTTCTTCACTCAACACAACGAGGTAAATTAACTTTTCGAAATCGAAGTCAAATTTTGATGGGGTATTTTGAATTCATTTGCTGATAAGATTTACACACAGGTTATGTTGTTGGGACACAGTGATTCCTACACGAGAGACAGGGTTATGCAGGTGACTGTTGCTTACAACCATTTTGGACAAGGGCTAACACAGAGAATGCCTAGGTAAACAAACACCTGAAATTCATTACATATAATCATGTTCTTACACAAAATGGAACCGAAATAACCCGACCCGTTTGAACAAATCATCTGAATATCCAGGTGCAGACATGGGTATTTCCATGTGGTAAATAATGACTACACATCCTGGGAAATGTATGCCATTGGAGGTAGTGCAAATCCCACCATTAACAGCCAAGGCAACAGGTTTCTTGCACCAGCAAACCCTTCTGCTAAAGAGGTTTGTTTACACAAACTTACAGCAAAAATCACAGATTTCATCAACTTATAAACAACTTTCTTGTGACAGATAACAAAGAGAATAGTAAATACCAATAAATGGAAACACTGGAACTGGAGATCAGAAGGCGATCTTTTTCTAAACGGCGCCTATTTCACCCCATCAGGCCATGGTGCATCAGCTAGTTATGCTAGAGCCTCGAGTTTAGCAGCAAAAACTTCTTCAATGGTAGCAACTCTTACTTCTGAAGCTGGTGTTCTTCACTGTCGTAAACACGTTCAGTGCTGAATATATATATATATATATATATCGTATAAAAGATAATGGAGAAAAATTAATTTACGTTATTTACACTTGTCTCCATTGATCAACCTCGGCCTGCTTTGAGTTGAACGAGTTATCGGGTTTTGGGAGCAGGAGCAGAAGCGTTGTTCGTGTTTATTAGCCTTCTTAATATTTTATGTGTCTTCTGTCAATTGACGTTATCATCAATCTGTAATGTAATTTTGTATTTTTTTGATTAATTGTTTGTAAATTTTGTTCGTTAATTTAATCTGAATTTCAATAGTAATGCACAGTATCCTTTATTCCTTTTTATTTACCTTTATATTTCAGCTTTAAGCAGATTTTTCAGCAATATTTCCTGGAGTACCATGATCGAGACTCTATGAAATTAAATCACCCTATATAAATACAAAATAAATATTATCCATAAACATACAATTGATTCTCTGGGGCACTCTCCAATTTCACCACAGTAAGGAAAAAAATAAATTAAAAACAAAAAAAATATGATTTTTATTTGTACTTTTCCATAATTCTTCTAGCTTCCTCAAGACTATCATCAGCAGAAGTAGTTCCTCCACCTCCACCTCCACCTCCACCACCTTTCGGGCCTTCATCCTTATTTAAGGCCAGGAATGTGAAATAACTTAGTCCCATCACAGCCTGTTCAGAAAACGAAAATCAAACTATATAATCATAATCGTAATAAGTTTGTAAACTTAATTTTCTTTCCCATTCTACATTTCCTCAATGCAACCATATCATACAATCGAAAAATGATATGAATATTTGAAGCAAATATAAAGTTTCTGCATATTCAATAATGACCAGGTGTGAAAACGTACCAGAGCGAAGAATACTGTGGAAAGAAACGATTTCAGTACAAAGAGTGCCACTGTGACAGCAACTATAGTCACGGAAATCCTTGCTATCGGTCTTGGAATAGTATCCTTATGAATAAATAAAACGGGATTATAATGGCTAATAAAAAATATGTCTAAGATCTTAATAGGCGAATAAAAGATATACTCACAGGCACCAAGCTGGTTCCTGCTTCGATTCCATCCTTCCCGACCTTCCATACTGTTTGCACAACTATTTTTGACAGAATATGAAGATGAAGTTTAAGGATTAATGGTGATTATTAATTAAAATGAAGCTAAAGTTTGGTATTAATGGAATGAACTTAATAATATGGGATCCAATATCATAAACTCAATTTTGGAAATCAAGAAAGGATTTTTATGTATTTGTTGATACTCCATCTTCCTCACACCAACAATGGCACACTTTTCTCCTAGGGACCAATTTTCTTCAAATGACTTCACCATATGATCCACATTGTGAGCCCTATAGTTCATAACATTTTCGTTTTCAGCAGCTTTACTATGGGAATTTTTTATCCAAATTGGCTCGAATTTGACCAAACCCCATATGGGCTACAATTTCGCCTTTACGAGTTCAATGTTTTCGTTTTGATTTATAGTTATATGATGTTCTTAAGCTATATACTGAGAACAGTGTAAAAGTGACAATTACCAGAACTAATATCGATTTTTAAGCTAACTTCAATAGCATCAACTACTACTGGTGTACAAAAAAGCTCTAGCAGAGTTCTTTAACAAAGGGAACCTAATTACATTCTTCAATAGAGCTTTGAGCTTTCAGTAAGGCCATAAAATAGGAAATGAAACCAATAAATAAAACACGCAATCTACTAAGAATTAGAATAATATTTTACGCTATCATTTGTAAATCCAAACAAAACTCAATTATACATAATTAATTTCCTAAAATAACCAAAAAAAAAAAAGAGTACCTTTGAAGAAATTGGATTGTGCAGCATAAACAATGGGCAAAGCACGAATTCTTGAATTCTTGAGTTGCTTAATTCGAACGGATGAGTATAAAGTTCGCTTCTTTAAATTCAAAATGGACTTTGAAGAAAGAAATTGAGATGGGTTTGTCTGATTTCTGCAACATCTTGATGAGTAGAGTGTAAGAGAAAGGGCTTTCTGAAATACAATACCAATAGACGCCATATTTATCTTCTCTCTCTCTCTGTGCGTGTGTAATATATTTAGCCAGGTATTAAGGTAATATTGTAGTATTATTAAAGTTTGCAATAAAATGGTTTGGGCCTGGGCCAGAGATATTAAACATGGAGCAAAATCAGGCCCAAATCTGATAAGAAGTTGGAATTATGTCATCCAAATCAATGGGCCTTGTTTCCTTAGAGAGGGCCCAAACAAAGAGAAGGTAATTGATGATGAACAGGGTTCGATTTGATCTATTGTATATTATTGAATACATGATAGAGTAGTATTTTATTAAAATACCCTCTTATCCAATGGTCTATAATAAATCGGCTAAAACGATATGTTATAAAATTTCCATGTTATCTATCCCTTATACATAATGAATATGGTTGATTATGTCATTCAACACTTTACAATATATATTAATTTATCACAAAATTAAAAAAATACAATACTAAAATATGTTATGGGATGCACCAACTCGAGCTTGAATCAAATATTGACTATTTTTTAAGTTCGTAATAAATAGATTCGAGCTATAAACTTGACTAGAAGCATTAAGCACAAAATGGTAGACTATTTGCGGATATTAGGGTATTATGGAGCCCATTAATTCCTCCAATTACGTGCAATAATAATATTACAAATAGGTTGCATGAGAAAAAGGTCAAAAATATGATCGATCTACGAGAAAGTTGGTTGAAAGTATTGAGCAGCTTTAATTATTCAACAAAAAGAGAAAGAAAGCAAATTTGAATTAATATTTGTATAGTGGTGTTTCTTTATATGTCGTTTTATAACAACAAAAGTCAAACAATTGGGTGTAATATAAATAAAATGAAAGGGATATGTCAAAAGGTGTGTGGCCGAGTGGTTAAGGGCATGGCCTGGAATTTCCAGATTTGCTTCCACAAGGGTTCAAACCCCACTGGAGACATCCGCCTCCCCTTTGGGGAGATTTACCTGGTTGGTGTGGTTGCGGGTCTTGTGCCAACCCCCAGGTTTACCCTGTGCGCACTAGTGGTCGGGCTCCGCCAGTGGCGGCTGTGGGTTCGTGGGTTATCAAAAAAAAAAAAAAAAAAAATGAAAGGGATATGTAAAAGTTGCAAAACAGTTGTTATAAACAAGATTTGAGCAATTTCAATTATAAGTTCATTTGTTGAAGCATATAAGTTAATTAATTGATGAATAAAATTAATCCATTATACATTGTCGAATTATGATAATTACTATATCATATATATATATATATATATATATACATTTTTATATAGTAATATATAATAAATTGACTCTATTTATCGTGACTAATTATAGAATCATGCACCCTTAATACTAGTATACATAATCAACCTAACCCACATATATAAACAAGTTTTGAACTCCTTAATTTATTGAAATAAAGGTAATTCACGTGCCCATAATTTAGGGTATTGTTTTTTTCTTTTTCTTTATCCTTTAATTTTAGGGTAGGGTCAAGCAGAATAAAACGTAAATAGATACTAAGCATGGAAGTTCCCAAGGTCACATCTACAACTTTGGCCTTTGGGGGTCAATTATATATGTCTATTGTTATAGTGACTATTTAATTTGAAATTCAAAAGAATTGTGATTGAGATTCAAGATAATTGGTGATATAATTATAGAACTTTGTTTAAAAATGAAAACAAGAAATCATATATCACTTTGAAATGAGTGATATTGCACAATGGTGATTATATAAACAAATTCAAGTTTTATATAAATATATGAAGTATATTTATATATAACATTCGAATGTGATTTTTGCGATCATAAAAATTTAAAATCAACCCAGGTTGCAAAAATACAATTTTTAAAGCTTAACTCAAGACCAACCTATATAAAGTCGTAAACCCACTATTTACGGTGCGATTTAGGTTGGGACGGTGGGTTTGAACACGCTAATTGTAATACATAATTAGAATATATAATTTTAAAAGCATATAGTACACGAAATTGAGAAACTTAATGGAAAAAATAAATAAATAAATTTCTTTAGGAAAATAGTGAAAGCTCTTTTATATATATTACATGTTGAATGAATTATATTTATGGTATGATTGTAGAGTATATATACAAATTATAAAATAAGTATTAATTATTGTGATTATTTATTATCTTGATTGATTCTTTCTCCTTTATAGATTTGTTTGGGGCTTTTATAAGTCAAGGTCATTATTATTGTTTATACGATTTATATAAAAAATTATTTGTACTATTCTGTCCATTAAAAAATCAATAAAATTAATCAATATGTGGCCTTCTTTCTTTCTTAAAGTGGTGTTGGTGAGAAATGGAATTTAGCTAATTACACGTGGTTCAGCCTTAAAATCTGGAAAATGTTGAGCTCCGCTAATTTAACTTTTTTCTTTTCCTACTAATTTATTAGTAACAAAATCATGTCACAAGAAAGACAAATAATTATTAAATGATAAAGAAAAATAATATAATTTGGCAAATGATATTTACTGATATTGGGTAATTGTTATAGCAAAACTCTAACAATTATTTAAGGTGCATCTAATAAATTATTCCAACATTATTTTTAAGATTATTCAACATTAAGTTTATAATTATAAGTATTGTAGTAGAAATATTTACCTTAGGTAGATTATTTCATAGGATCCTAAGAAAAAAAGTGGTAATTATTAAATTTTACAAGTGCAATAATAGTGGCCATTAGTTGTTGGCTCAATTACCAAAACAAAACCATTCACCTTACTGATTCCATTGTGGAAAACAATGCATTAACACATGGTTGTTTCTGATAAATTTATTAATACCCAATTTAATATTATTAAAATATTTACACACAATGCAGAAACCACGGAACACAGAATCCCGAGGGAAGAAAAAAATAATGGTGGAGTGGGGGATTCTTTATTTTAATTCCCACCACCTTTTTTGTCACATATAGATATAGATAGGAAAATTCCAATATGAAATTAATTCATCATATTAAATTGTGTTTCATTTATATTACATTTCAAGATATATAATCTGATATAATTAAACTCAAGTAGAATTTATTTATCTTATGATTCATAATATGACAATGACAAGATGTAAAATTCTTTAGTGTTTTAAAATTATTAAACTTGAAAAATTGGTTTGATCTAGAATTGAATATAATTTATCTATCTTGTAATTAATCCAAAAGTGGGGTTTGAAGTTTGAACTAAAATTTTGATACCCAATATAGCTATAAATTAAGAAATTATTATGAAAATAAAATAATGTTTTTTTATTTCTTAAGTTTGTATTCTTTTCTTGCTTGTCTTGAAAGCTTAGATAATATATGTGGAGTGAAATCAAGAAAACAAAACTAAGATAGAAACCCAATGCAAAGAGTGATCTAGGGTTTGAAGCCAAAAATGGCAATGCCGAGGCAATTCTTGAACGCCACCCCACACCGCCACCGTTACTACTATTTCATCTTCTTCTTCAGTCTTCTTTCTCACTCTCACATTTCTGCACAAAACATTGAAGTTCATGTATTATTTTCATGGCTCAACTCTTCATCTTCTATACCTTCTGGTTTTTCAAATTGGAACCCACAAGACACAAACCCTTGTAAATGGTCATTCATTAGTTGTTCTACCAGTTATCATGTCACAGAAATCAATATCCAGTCTGTTCATCTTGCCCTTCCATTTCCTTCTAATCTGTCATCTTTCAGCTTTCTCGAAACCCTGATTATTTCCGGGGCTAATCTCACCGGAACAATCCCACTTGACATTGGAGACTGTTTTTCACTCAAAAAAATTGATGTTAGTTCCAACAGTCTTGTGGGTTCTATTCCAGGATCTATTGGGAAGCTCAAAAACCTGGGGGAGTTAACTTTGAACTCTAATCAGCTCACTGGGAAGATTCCAGGTGAGCTTGGGAGTTGCACTAGCCTGAAAAGTCTTCAAATATTTGACAACAGGCTAAGTGGGAATATACCTGTTGAAATAGGAAACCTGTCAGGCTTAGAAATACTGCGAGCTGGTGGAAATCAGGATGTTGACGGGAAAATACCAGATCAAATTTCTAATTGCCAGAACTTACAAGTGTTGGGCCTGGCTGAAACTAAGATATCTGGGCAGATTCCTAGTTCTTTGGGGCAGTTGAAAAACCTCCAGGTTTTGTCACTTTATACTACAATGCTTTCCGGGGAAATTCCAGGGGAAATTGGAAACTGCTCAGAGCTTGTAGGGTTGTATTTATACGAAAACAGCCTGTCGGGTTCTCTACCACGGGAACTTGGAAAGCTTCTGAAATTGGAGAAATTGTTGCTGTGGCAGAATAATTTGGTGGGCTCAATTCCTGGAGAGATTGGTAACTGCAAAAACCTGGTAATTTTCGACGTTTCGTTAAACTTTTTGACGGGAAGTATTCCTGAATCTTTTGGAAACCTCACGAATCTTGAAGAGTTTATGCTAAGTAGCAACAACGTCTCCGGTACAATCCCTGCAGTTCTTTCCAATGCCACGAGCTTGATACAGTTCCAGGTTGATAGCAACCAAATTTCAGGCTCAATTCCACCAGAACTTGGAGCTTTATCTCAGCTTCAAGTTTTCTTTGCATGGGATAACAAGCTTGAAGGTAGCATTCCAGGGACATTATCGGGCTGCAAAAGTCTCCAAGCTTTGGATTTATCTCGCAATTCTCTTACTGGAATTTTGCCCCCAAGCATTTTCCAGCTAAATAATCTAACCAAGCTTCTCCTGATTTATAACGATTTATCGGGTTCTATTCCCCCGGAAATAGGTAATTGCAAAGCTCTTATCAGATTGAGACTTGCAGGAAATAAAATAAATGGAGAAATACCTAAAGAAATTGGATTTCTTACTAGTCTCAGTTTTCTCGATATTTCTAATAACCATCTCACTGGATTAGTGCCTGATGAAATTGGAAATTGTAAAGAGTTGCAAATGTTGAACCTGGCAGGGAATTCATTAACTGGAAACCTGCCAACTTCTGTATCTTATCTCAGTAAATTAGAAGTTTTCGATGTTTCCATGAACCAGTTTACGGGGCCTATTCCAGGTAGTTTTGGTGAACTCTATACTCTTAACAGGCTTTCACTTGGTACCAATTCCTTATCAGGGCTTATCCCATCAACTCTTGGTCGATGTTCGAGGCTTCAATTGCTTGATTTAAGCAATAATCATCTGTTTGGTAGTATCCCACATCAGATTTTCGAAATCGAGGCTCTTGAGATAGCTTTGAACTTGAGCTGGAATTCATTGACAGGTGAAATCCCACCTCAGGTTGTTGCTCTTAACAAGCTTTCTGTATTAGACCTTTCACACAACAAGTTTGGAGGGGATTTAATGTCTCTATCAGGGCTCGTTAACCTTGTTTCCTTAAACGTCTCGTATAATAATTTCACCGGTTATCTCCCTGATAACAAGCTTTTCCGGCAGCTATCATCGACTGAATTGGCCGGAAATAAGGGCTTGTGTGCTAAGGGACATGACTCTTGTTTCTTAAGTAGTGCACAAGATTTTAATCACGGTAAAAGTATTAGGCGGTCGTGGAGGTTGAAATTGGCCATTATATTGCTATCTTTTTTCACAATAGCCTTGGGGGTTCTCGGGGTTTTAGCCGTTTTAAGGGTTCGAAAAATGAATAAAGAGACGGATTCCGAATTGGGGGGAATATCAAGTGAGCCGTTTTCGTGGAAATTTACCCCGTTTCAAAAGCTTAGTTTCTCGGTCGAGCAAGTTTTAGGTTGTCTTGTGGAGACCAATGCAATTGGCAAAGGCTGCTCTGGGATTGTTTATCGAGCCGAGCTTGACAATGGTGAAACCATTGCAGTCAAAAAACTATGGCCCACGACAATACAAACCGGTTACAATTGCCAAAACGATAGGCCGGGCCTCAGTGGGGTCCGCGATTCCTTTTCAACCGAGGTGAAGACCCTAGGATCGATACGACACAAGAATATTGTCAAGTTCTTAGGTTGTTGTTGGAATAAGAACACAAAGTTGCTTATGTATGATTATATGCCTAATGGTAGCCTAGGATGCGTCCTTCATGAAACTAGTGGAGGCTCATTGGAGTGGGATTTGAGGTACAAAATCATATTAGGGGCAGCTCAAGGGTTAGCTTATCTACACCATGATTGTGTCCCTCCGATCCTTCACCGGGACATCAAAGCCAATAACATTTTAATAGGGCTCGATTTTGAGCCGTATATTGCCGATTTCGGGCTTGCTAAACTTGTCGATGATGGTGATTTCGCACGATCTTCCAACACGGTTGCCGGCTCCTATGGTTATATTGCTCCTGGTTAGTTCATCTTCTTGATTTGGTTCATCAATTAGATATATATTCTTTTTGTACATGTCCTATTTTTACTGTCATTGAGCGGGAATTCTAATTTTAGTCCTACAAGATATCGACATTCTAGTTTTAGTACCATAGATTTTAGAAAACGTCCAGTATTTCACACTAGTTGCTATATTGGTCATTTTTATAATAATATTTAGTATCATACTTAATTTTTGTTATTATAAATTGCATTTTGCCCCTTCAACTAAGCAAAATGTATTAAACAATCCCTTAAACAAATATTTTTTGTCTTTTACCCCTTGAAAAATACTTTAAAAATTAAAAAGAAGCACATATAGGTTATATAGGTTGGTTTAGTCCGTTCATAACATGGCTTAATCATCACCCTCCTCAATCATTTTTCATATTTTTCTAATATAAATTTTTTTCTGGGGGAAGGGGGATAAGTGACAGTTACATTCATTTAAGATAGTGTTTGATACCTTTTTTATAGGTTAAGGGGGAAAATGCAATTTTAAATGACAAGAATAAAGTATAGGACTAACATTGAACCTTATCAGATTATTATCATATTATTGAAACTATTTTCAAAATTTCATAAAGCGTGTGACTAAAACTAGAATAGAATCGTGATATCCTGCACGATTAAGTTTGCAATTTTCCCATCATTAAGCCTTGCAATATTATGAATTTCACAGAGTATGGCTATAGCATGAAGATCACAGAAAAGAGTGATGTATACAGCTACGGAGTGGTCATGCTCGAGGTACTCACGGGTAAACAACCAATCGACCCTACAATACCAGAAGGGCTTCACATTGTGGATTGGGTAAGGCACAAACGAGGCGAGGGAACCGCGGTTTTAGACCCGACCCTACGCCACAAACCCGACCCGGAAATTCAAGAAATGATGCAAACTTTAGGAGTCGCAATGCTTTGTGTGAACCCTTCGCCCGAAGATCGACCCACAATGAAAGATATAGCTGCAATGTTGAAGGAAATAAGGATTGAAAGAGAAGAAAATTCAAAAGTTGATGATATTGTAATAAAAGGATCATCACAAGAAAATAATAAGAGCTCAAATGGAGGGCCATCTTCAGCCATGGAGAGCTTGTATTTGCAGAGTAATAATTCAAGTTTTTATTCATCTTCATTGATGAACTCAGCTTCTTCTGTTGAAAAATTTGGTTTGAGTAAAAAATTGTAGTTTGATAGGTTTGTGGTTATTGAGATTGTGTGAAAGTTTGTGTGTATTTTTATATGTATGTAACATTTTTTTTTATCATCAATTAAAGGAGTATTCATCACTTCATAGTTGTTGTTTTTATTGTTTGAAACTGAATTTTAATGGTAAAAACTAAAAACAATAAAATCTTATGTCAATATAATTGTGGATATTTTGAACTAGAAAGTATTTTGTAATGAATTTTTATAAGGGGCATTGCAATTTTCAAGTTTGTTAGTAATGAAATTGAGTAACAAAATTAATTTTAACAATATTGGGTTTATACTAATCAATTTAACATCCATTTCCAATATGGATGTTATATTACTCCAATTACTAATTATCAATTAGAGCTCAACAATAAACAAAGCTATTTGATACTGATGGTCAGCACGAAACGAATTTTAAAATTCAAATAACACTATCGTCAACATAAAAAATTTGTGTTTTTGTTGGGGTTTTTTTCTTCTCAGTAAATTTTGAAGATCGACTTTATTAGTAAAAAATAAATTTTGAAGATCGACTTTATTAGTAAAAAATAGTTCTCCTGTATTTTATAGGAAAAACATTTGGCATTCAAATTCGTCAAATATTGACCAATAAATTCCACAAAAAACAATAAAAAAGTGCCCATAATCAACTCATGAGTCATGATATTCGACCTAGAACAACAATAAGTGCTAATACGTTCGACTCATCGACTCATAAATTCCGCCAATAACAACAAAGGTTCACAAAATTGGCACATCTTAATTCAATCAAGTGACATATTTTTTATTTACTCTTTTGCAATTTTCAAATATGGAAATATAATAAGCTCACATGGAATTGAACACCAAATGCTATATTCCATACAAACTTGTAGAAATAGAACTATAATCAAAGCACAAATTTACTGAGAATCCAAACACTAAAAAGATATATAACATGCAAAAATCTAACCAACTTTTCAAACTTACATAAACTCAATCACCATTCTCCTTACAATAACATCATAAGTTAAGAAACTTATTGTCTCAACATTACACATATATCAAAGTTTAAAACTAATAATAATACAATTCCAGAATAGTTAGGTTATTGGCTGCAAGAACATCATAAGAAAGAAAGACCCTCGCCAAGAAGCAGCCCGAAAGACATAATCCCAATACTATGTACCACACACACATATATATATATATATAGATATATATAACAAATACATCATTAACAAAGGCATCGATTTTGTCGAGTGAGATTCATCTAACGGATTGTTTGATAGGTGCAAGTGTAGAGCTATTACCCACATAGTGCAATTTGCGAGAATTTTTCCTCAATGGCTTTTTGCTCTCTAATTTTCCTCCGGGTTGGCGCACTTTAACTCCTCGTATCATCTATATCACACAAAAATCATGTTTTTATTAGACGACAAAATAGAGTATATAATAAATGGCGAAAGAAAATTGAATTAAATTAAGGGTTCTTGAAAGATGGAAAAATTTCTTACGAATTTGCCACATTTTGTGTCGGAGTAGATCACGATAAAATCTCCCTCTTGAAGGCCATTAACCCTCACAAAATCACCTATACAAAAGCACAAACTTTATGGTTTGTAACATGTAAATTATAATATTCAAACCACATAAGATCTTCTATTGTAATTTTAATTTGTTCAAAATCTTATTAAAGTTTGGCGTGCACTAGTGAAACAAGACACGGGAAATGAATACCAAATTCAAATGAAAATTACGAGGTAATTTATTTGTAACGTTTGAGCATTTAATTACCTGTGTTCTCGAGAAGGTACATTCGGCTTTTGTTATTGGGCCAAAACCTGAAATCAAAAATAGTATCATAAAAAAGGGAAAATATGATTAAAAAAATCGAGTTTTTGCAAAATATATTCCAAATTGAAATTCAATCTCGATTTAATAAATAACCTGTAACGCATATTCCAAACACGAGAAGTTCCAATGTCTTCCATGGCTATGGAGATTCCATCTCTTGTTTCCAGTTCCGGGAGATGGCTTTCAGCTTCTTTCTGATATCACATTTTCAAATTAAATTTATCCAGTTTTAATATCAAAATTCTAACACACTATTATATGGTTAATCAAATTATTATAACTAACAAAGAGAAATAAATATTACCTTAGGCAACACAATTCTTCCAAGATTACCAACATCACTTTGCTTCAAAACTTTCTGCAGCAAAAACTTCAAGTTCTTTTCACTCTTCCAACCCTATAGATAAAAGGCATTCAAGTTAATAAATATCAACACAATTAAACAATCAAAATATAAAAAATAAATAAAATGAAATTTGAAAAATTGTAAAAAAAATCCACCTGTTGTTGACGACGATCAGACAACGCCGGCCGTTGATCCCCCGATTCTGAGGCGGCATTAGGATCAACAACTGCAACATTTTGGCTTTGATTTGCGTTATGGCGGTGGTGGTGCAAGTAGAGCCGCTTTTGGCCCGCCATCCGTTTCTTTCTAGCCTCTTTAGTAGCCGAAGGCCCCAATCGAACGAATTTTTCACCATTTGGATCGAAAATGTGATAAGGGTTTCGATAATACGCCGGTTGATGAGGCATCATATTCGGATTATCCGAAAACGGAGTAAATTGAGTAGGCGGCATAGCGTAAGGCGATATTCCCCACGATTGCGCGTGATCCATCACTTGGTAATTCGAATGTGGATATGGGATCCCGTTTATTACATGGTTCATAGGCGGGTGGGGCATCGGGTTCGGATTCAAATACGGGTCGCCACCGCCGTACACGGCGGGATAAGGCGGCGGCGCCACCATGGCCGGCATTTCCGGCTGCGGCGCAGGCGGCAGCCAGGGGGGATTGGGAAAGCAAGTGTTGGGATCAGGGATGGGATTGTAAGAGAAATTCGGGTTAGGATTAGGGTTAGGGTTAGGGTTTGGATTATGATCCATATTTTGTATACCTTGTTGAAAGGGATAGGTTGATTGAGGGGCATTCTCTTTCTTCTTTTTCTGAAGCTGATATTGCTCAACCCACTCAAGAATCAGTTTCAGAAGCTGTTTTTTACCTTCTTTACTGCTCCCCAAACGCTTAGAAGCACTTTCAATGGTGGATCGTTTGAGTTTTATGCTCCTCATATCCTCTGCTGAAATGTAATCCTTGTTTTGCTTCAGCCACTCGAAGAAGATCATGGCTAGTTCGCTATTCCCCTGTAAAAAACTAAACCCGTCGTTGTTTTCTTCATCGCACTGCATTTTATCGCTTTGCGACCCTTCAATCGCCGCCGGCTGCGCCGCCGCCTGTTGATCTTCCAAAAGCTCTTGAGGGTTTTCACTCTGGAAAAGAGAAGATGGGTCCCATATATCATTACCGTCGATCAGATCCATGTACTCGAAATTCTCCAGCACGTCAATGCAGTCCACATCAATATCTCCCAAACCGTCGTGATCCGACGGCGGCGGGAGCTCCATTGAGGCGGTGGACGATAAGGCGGCGTGAACATCACCACCATCCTTGAACTGATCAACATCTGATGATTTCATCATGGGCCAAGATACCGCCGGCGAGGATGACGCAGCCGAGGAAGAAGATGATGGTACGGAGACGTGCTTAGACGCCGCCGGAATAGAAGAAGATGACGAAGATGAGGACATGCAAGGGAATTCAGGGAGAGGAAAATCATTGTCAAAAATGGAAGCATCATTTACATCAAGCCATAAATCTTTCTCATCGATACCACCCATTACTTCCATGGCATCAAAACCGCTAGAGTTAGCAATATCACCGCCGCCGCCGCCGGCGGCGGCAGCTATATTTTCCATTTCGACTCCAAAATCTGCTGCACTAATGTGCAGATCTTGTCCCACCACAGCTTCATTTCTAATCATCTTCGAGAATTTAGAAATGGGATGAATAATATTTATGCAAATCAATATAGTGTGTACGGATAAGGAAGAGATAGTGATTTTGTAGCTGATTAAGGAAACAAAGCTTGAAGGGCCCTCTGCAAATTCTTCAAGTGGCAAGTTGCAACATAAAGCATCTGGGGTTTAATTTCTGTCAAACATCAAGAAATTATTCTACCCACTTGCTTTAAAATAACAATTATCCAAAATATTTTAACGATAAGACATGTGTAAAATCTCCAGATGGACGATTATACACAGACAGAGATGGGTTATAAGAAGAGAATGAAAAGAGCAGAAAACAAATAAAACCCTAATGAAGAAGACAAAGATGAGTGAGAAATAATATCACCACCATACTTAAATCGTCTGGAGCTCAACAACCACCATGAATGCTCTGGTCTGTTACAATTTTCTTTTTCTTTAATGGCACTTTTTTTTTTTTGTTGTTGTTTACAGATAAGTTCAAATCCTTTTCTTCCTGGAGTTTTTCTCTTAAGTAAGAGAGAGGAAAAAAAATAGGCCTTTTACCTTTGAAATTGAAAATAGAAAAGAGAGTAGATTCAACTTTCCATAGAGATAGAGACTGAAAATAAATAGAAAAAGAAAAATAAAACCCATAAAATAAAAAACCCTCGTGCCTCAACTTTCTCGTCTTATCCCCGGATTATACGCCAGAATCCATACGTTCTTACATGAATGGTTTACTCAAGCGGTGGCTCAGCCTTTTGTTTTTTCTTTTTTACAAATTTGAAAACCACAGCTAATTTGTCAAATTATAGCACCTCAATTCTCTCTCTACTAATTAAAGCATCCTATACATATATACATACATTATACATACATACATAGCAGATGAATTACTTATACTGCATGTATATACATATACATATACATACATGTACACATACGTATGGAGAAAGATAAAGAGATGGGATTGGACCGACTGAAGAAAAGGGCCATTGGCTTAGTTAGAAGAGCTTGTCGCCATTCGTGGATCAAACGGTGATCCCTATTCATTTACTGCTACGTGCCCATCCATATTAATTAAACCAAACTCTTCAATACAGAACAAAATTCTTCCCTCAGCTCTTCTGTAAAGTTTCTCAAAATCTACCAATAGAAATGGGTTTCTTCGGTTTCAATATTCTCGTCATTATCTCAGAAATTTGTTTCGAAATTTCGACCTGTTATTTAGTGACACGTTAATTTACATCAGGCGGAAATGTATCTGATACTTGTTTTTGAATTAATGGTTAAGTTGGCCCTGCTATTGTTGCTTGTGTTTTTCATGCAATTTTGTGCATGTGTTGATGTGTTCACGTGAATAGGATTGCGTGTGGGGCCCCATAGCAAATCAATCGAGATCCTCTACTCCAAAATTATGTTTCATCTTCTACTCCATCCATTAGATGATTGACATGTGTCATGACTCTTAATGCCTGTTTGGTGGTCTTATTTTTATAAACTTTCTAATGATTTACAATTTTTTTCTAATTACAACCATA
This sequence comes from Verbascum thapsus, assembly GCA_963669365.1. NCBI lineage: Eukaryota > Viridiplantae > Streptophyta > Magnoliopsida > Lamiales > Scrophulariaceae > Verbascum > Verbascum thapsus. The sequence goes on from OY770118.1 coordinate 12,790,353, forward strand.
AATTAATGGATATTCTTCATCTTTCAATTAAAGTAAAATTTCATCATCCCCGAATTTTCTCTAATAAATTATCTGGTTTGGCATAATTCTCACCCTTCTTCGATTTCGATATTTGCAACATAATTTTCAGTTAAATATAACAAAAACTTCAAGCCAAAGTCGTTTCTAGGGCTGTGGGATATTTCGAAGAAAAAGGGTGTTGGAATGAAGAAAAATTCAACACTTTCATAAATGTAAATATGTGATAAATAAAAGTTTTTTTTTTTATTGTCATCAATTCATCAAACTTTTTACACAACCATATTTCACGTAAAAAAAAAAAAAGCCCCCATTTGTAGTTTTGCACCATTGTTGTCAGGGAAAAAGAACTTAATTTTTTATATCAAATTCAGAATCTAGAATTGGAGAACATTAACACATAAATTCACGTTGATTAATGCATGATAAATTGATAATTGATATACGGGTAATTTGTATGCTTCATTGCTTCTGAACTTGTAATTGGAACAAGAGGAGATTTGAATTGAAATATGGAAGAACAATATGAAGAAAGAAGTAAAAATTAAGGAATTAATTTAGGTTAATAATATCATTTCCTTTCTCAACAAGATTGTTTTAGGTACTTATGCCAATAAATCGTTTTGGTAAGTTTTAATTATACTAAAACAAACAAGAATTAGTAAGATTAAAATATTTTTACACATGTCAATCATCTAATGAATGGAGTAGAAGATGAAACATAATTTTGGAGTAGAGGATCTCGTTTGATAGCCACGTAATATGTGATTTGATGATTTGGACGAGTTTGTAGCTGATGTGGCAGGTCGCTTAAAAAAAATATTGTTAGTCTGATAAATTGTATTTTCAATCTAGTTCTTTTTAAATTTGATATTTTTAATTTTGTACGAAGCAAAAAGGTGCACCATTCCCGTCTTTTTTTTAAATAAAACTATTGAAAAGAAACGTGTTGTATATTCAATTGATATATAATTCTTTAATAGAAAATTAAAAATTGTGTTACATGTCACAAATACATGTCTTGTAATAGATAATTCTATTATGTTGTATATATAGTATAAATGTCGTCATTTTGTAATTTTCACATTGATGAATAAAATTATCTAAGTTTTAACACATTAATCACACACATAAATTATCCCAAATGCATATAATCCTTGCTTATAATACATAGCTTATAGTTTCTACATGAATTATAATATTTATAATAAAAAGATATACGTATGTAATTTGTTGTTGTAATCTTTATGACAGACATAATATCAACTAAAACTCAAACCAAAAATATATGTTATAAATAGTATTGGCATTATAAAAACTAGCATATTGTAACATCTGCCAACATGAAAGAATAGTACGTACAACCTCTAACAACCGTACAAAACTAAATACACAAATAAAAATTCTATTATGCCCTAATAAACTTGATTTTAGAAACAACATCTCAATATCAGAATTATTTCCAATAATTCAAAGAATAATTACAAATTATATAAATCCAATCCATAGTTAATTAATTATGTTGAGTTATTCTTAGCGTTCATGCATCGCTCAACTTTTGCGGCTTGTTCTCTCACGGTGGCGCTACCACTCTCGGCGGCAGACTCCGCCTTGCCCACCACCGCATCTTTGATCTTTCCGGCGGTCTCCGATACCTTCTCCGCCATGCCCTTTGTCTTAATAGCCACCTAGATCATGATTAATTTCATCAAGATTCAAATCTATTACATGTAAATTAATGTCATTAGAAAATTTAATTTTCTGGAAACCAGTTAAGTAATTTGATTTGGATGATTGGTACAAGCCATGAAATAGAGGTGACACAGTTTGAAATGTGTGCTTATATTTTAAATGTAAAATTAAAATATAAGTTTTCAATTTATTGATTTTCTTGGAACCATAATTTGGATTTATAATAAAACAATATAAAGTCAAATGAGGTTTTTTAATACAAAAATATGAGGCATATATATATATATATATATATATATAGAGAGAGAGAGAGAGAGAGAGAGAGAGAGTTGAAAAATTAGGGCTGGTGAGAATGGTTAGTACTAATTAATTTCTAATAAACCTTATTAAGTTACACTAATACTTTATATTGATTAATGTTTATTGAATTTAGATTTGATTAAAACTCGATCTAGATTTTCTCACTATTTTATATTTTGCAAGACCATGTTAAGCAAATTATGTCCAATGTTATTAAAAAATTGAACATGAATATGACGAAATTATTATGAGAAGCTATTTAACATATAAAAGTATAATAACAAATAAGTGAATATTGTAAATAATCCATATATACATCTACATACATCATCTGCGGCGGAGGCAGCCTCGTTTATGACTTGTTGGCCGGCCTTCTTAGCGGCGTCACGGCCTTGTTTAGCCATCTCCGCAGCCTCATCATACGTGGCCATGCCTCCAAAACCACGTCTTATCGCCTTTAATTTCACATAATAATAAATCCAAATAAAAAAGAGTAGTAATATGAGCTCATTTATCTTGTTAGTTTCTTCGAAATGCACGAGAAAAACGATTTTAGAACGAACATGAAAGAAGCCAAAACAAGTAATATAAGTTATATCAATATAAACAATAATAAATTGCGTCATATAAAGGGATCAAACATGAGGGATTGGTTTTGAAATAATTTAAGGGTGTGTTTGGATTGAAGGATTTGAAATCTATGATTTTAAATTCATCGACAAATTTATTTAAGTTCGTATGGATGAATTCATGTTACGATTGATTTCAGATCCCTTTTCATTTATTTTGATCTATTTTTTTCATAATTATGGTGGATTTCAAATAATTCTGTTTCATTTTCAAGAGAATTTAGAACGTGTAAACATATGGAGTATTTTTTATGAATCCAAATTCAGTGAAAAATTACCTGAATAGTAGATTGAAGCTTTGGGAAGGTGGTTGAGAGTGCCTTGCTTGCCATTTATTTTTCCTTTTCTTTTTTAATTATTAATTATTATCTATTCCAAGAATTTGTATTGATGATATCAACAATTTTGTTTGCTCTATACGTATAGATGAGCTAAGGCTAACTATTTATAGTGAAAAACGCGACTTTAGTCTTTTTGGAGACGTGTAGAATGGAAAATTAAGAGCGATTTTTGCTCCATTTGAACGGTTGAGAAATAAAACGCTTTATTAAGGAATGATGACTGAGTATTTGTGGTGGAATTTTTTACTCCCATTATTCAGCCAAAAAAAAATATTTCAAATGTTTGAGCCTATATATATATATACATTACCGACTCTGCACGTAGTACTCGCGTGCATGCCTATTTTTATGTGTAATAAAGAATATATTAATATTAATTTTAAAAAATATTAAAATTTCCTTGAGAGAAAGGAGTATTTGAAAATCTAGAAAAATGGAATTTGAAATAGTGGGTAGAAAACATGTGTTTTAAGTCGCACGTTCAAATGACAAATTTAACAATATTTTTAATCAATTGCGTGTATTAATCTAAAGGGTATATTTTGGCAAATAAAAAATGGTATGCCAACTACCTAACTTATGATGAAATCTCTATTTTACCTTTAAAATTATAATTATAATTTAAATCTACAAAAATAACAGAGGACAAAATGCGTAAAAATGATAGAAATAACTTCGTGAGACAAAAAAAAGACTTTCTTTTTTATAATAATAATATAGATGGTAATTTATCTTAGACCGAGTCAAATGCTTATAGGGCCTTGGTGGGCTTTGCATGTACAGTAAAACCTTTATAAATTAATACTCCATAAATTAATAAAATCTCTACAATAATAAAATCTTCCGGTCCCGACTTGGGCCTTTGTAAAAAATCATCAAATTCGATAAGATAATAAGATAATAATTTTTTGGAAAATCTCTTTATAAATATTAGGTCCCATTAAAACTCTAAACTAATAATTCATAAATATTACAATTATAAATATTGAGATTTATATAGTATATGTTTCATTCATCATGCATGAATATATTTAATTGACTATAATAGTTATTTAAGTGCAACGAATTAATGTAAACATATTTAAGTAATTCCAATGAATTGATACATGCGTCCATGAATATAATAGTTAATTGTATACACTGAATTGATATTATACATGAATATATTTAATTAGTTACAAAGAATTGGTTGATGCATGAATATAATCAATGACATATATGAATACATTTATTTTCATTACATATGTACTAAATTTACTGAATTTAAAAAGTCTCTCTTTTAATTAATAAAATATTAATTTATCGATATATTAATATCTCTCTAAATTAATAAAATTTTATGGGCCCAAAGTTATTAATTTATAGAGGTTTTACTGTAGTTGTACAGCACAAGAATCATGGACCCTCTGAGTACAAGTGTCCAGGTTGTCGAGGTCCGATATATATCACTTGGATCATCGAGTTGGGTCGGGTCGTTATTCGACCCAAATACCATTAACATTTTAAAGGGACTATTGTTTAAAACTCGATGGTCCATTATGCAAACTCGAATGTCCATTATTATGATTTATAGTGACATCAATTTATACTTCTTATAAATTAGCCCCTATCATGTTCCTAGATAAATAAATAGTTTCGCGTACTGAATTAAATGCTCGATAATTAAAAAGAAAATGATTGCCAAACAAAACAAAGTAAAAAAAAAAAAAGAGAAAACATTCAAACATTCCAACACCACTTTTACCCAATCCAACAATAAATCAAATGATTTATTAATTTTATTTCATACATAATTATATATAATATAAAATTAAAAAATGAAATAAACCCCCAAAAAAATAATTAAATCATTTAGTAATGCAATAACAACCACCAGGCGGGTATGGGATACGATCGTCACTGATAATACACTTTCCGCCATTGGAATACCCAAGACTTTTACAGTATCCATTACAATCTGTGAGTTTTACACATGGCCCCTTGTACTCTAGCCCTTTCTCTTCTGCACCACCTAATTAATTTTACACATAAAATCATTATTTTGTCACATTGCAATTAGCACATAATTTCAAGTTAAAATCATCCAATTTAATTTTTTTTTTTCATCAAAATTTTGAGTTTCAAAATTATGTTGTATTAAGCCTAATAAGAGGCCGATTGAGACATTTAAATCGTGTTTTAAGTACAAAAAATAAACATGTTGAAGTAACAAAGATTGAGAAATTTTACCTAAGGTAGAGAAGAAAAAGATGCAAACAAGAGCAATGAGAATCAATGTTTTCTTGTTCTCCATTCTCAACTTAAAATAAATATAATAAATTTCTTTTTCTTTTTTAATAATTGAGTGAAATAATACAAAAACTTTCTTCTATTTATAACTAGAGATAGGGTTCATCTTTCTTCTTAATATGGTAAATATTTCTCTAAAGGTTAAAATCTAGTGATTTAGATAATTAAGAGTCATAATATTAAAATCAACCATGCTAATCTCACAGATTCTGTGAGATTAGCTTTGGACAGCCGGTGGATTCTCTAAGGAAAAAAAGTTTTGTACAAAAGGCCCACTTCAATTTTTATTATTTTATTTATTCACCTTAAATTCTATTGGTTAAAATTGTATTATAATTAAACTCTTAATTTTATTGCATTTGAAGATCACTAATTCCAAAAATTATTTTTGCCTAAATAAACAAATAATACAAGAGAGATTCAATCCAATTTAGATATTGAATTTATTAACTTTATTGAATCAATAATATAAATTTTTTAAATTGATAGATTTTTGTAGTTCGTTAATCTTAAATTACATTATTTTTCAATGTATTCTATTTTATAGTACTAGTTACATAAATTTACCAAATATGAATTTTATTTTCGTTTAATATTTTTCAAATATAAAATATATAATTATAATTTATACACCTACTAATTGTATGATTATATACATCACAATCGTGTTTATTGACAATAGACTAATTGCAAAAATAGATTAATATTCATTATTTGTCAATTGATTTTTTACCGACAATTTATATATTTAATAACACAAATATATTACTATATTTATTATCGGCTAGTTTTTACTCAATGTATAATTTTCAATAGCTACAATAATTTATGTCATAAATTGTTATTATCATATATTTTAAAAATTATAAGTAGAGGCAAAAGTATAAATAAATCAAAATATAAGGGTTGAATATGAAATACAAATAATATAAATTGTTTAATTAATAAAAAAAGCATGCAACCTGCATAGCAGGTTGCAAGTTTCTTCCAGCCACAATTTGTGGCTGGAAATGGTCTGTAAGATTTGAAAATCTTAGGAAAATCTTTTTCCTAAAAATAGGAAAAAGATTTTCCTACAGGTCTGTAAGATTTTCAAATCTTACAGACCATTTCCAGCCACAAATTGTGGCTGGAAGAAACTTGCAACCTGCTATGCAGGTTGCATGCTTTTTTTATTAATTAAACAATTTATATTATTTGTATTTCATATTCAACCCTTATATTTTGATTTATTTATACTTTTGCCTCTACTTATAATTTTTAAAATATATGATAATAACAATTTATGACATAAATTATTGTAGCTATTGAAAATTATACATTGAGTAAAAACTAGCCGATAATAAATATAGTAATATATTTGTGTTATTAAATATATAAATTGTCGGTAAAAAATCAATTGACAAATAATGAATATTAATCTATTTTTGCAATTAGTCTATTGTCAATAAACACGATTGTGATGTATATAATCATACAATTAGTAGGTGTATAAATTATAATTATATATTTTATATTTGAAAAATATTAAACGAAAATAAAATTCATATTTGGTAAATTTATGTAACTAGTACTATAAAATAGAATACATTGAAAAATAATGTAATTTAAGATTAACGAACTACAAAAATCTATCAATTTAAAAAATTTATATTATTGATTCAATAAAGTTAATAAATTCAATATCTAAATTGGATTGAATCTCTCTTGTATTATTTGTTTATTTAGGCAAAAATAATTTTTGGAATTAGTGATCTTCAAATGCAATAAAATTAAGAGTTTAATTATAATACAATTTTAACCAATAGAATTTAAGGTGAATAAATAAAATAATAAAAATTGAAGTGGGCCTTTTGTACAAAACTTTTTTTCCTTAGAGAATCCACCGGCTGTCCAAAGCTAATCTCACAGAATCTGTGAGATTAGCATGGTTGTATTTTTTAATGGAGTGCAATAATCATAATATTATTAGCTGTAGCTATAAATATTCGTTCTAAGTTTGGAAAATAGTTGAAACAGTTGGGTTTAATGTGGAGAGAAATTAATGGAATTTACCAACTTCCAGCTATATATATGTCAATTGCTGACAATGCATTTACGTCTTTCTGAAATTGCAAATGATTTGATGGAAATTCTATTTATGCAACGTAAATTTAATAATTTTCTAGTGTTTTTTTGGGCAATATACAACTGGGTTCAATAGATTTGATATAATATACATTATATATTTGAGTTTTTTTGAAATTAGTATAACCCATTATCCCACAAAAATATGACGGATATCACATCAAATATGTTGAAATCAATCTATTTAAATTTTTCCAATTTGTTACTATCACAATATAAAATAAAATGTGACATTTATACAAAAAAGTGATCTAAAAAGTAAAAACATTATGGAGCTTATTCAGACAGTAGAAAAAGCAACAAATAGTAGTTTGATTAAACCATACTGTAAATGCAATTTACTAAGGTAGGTGGTTGGGAGGCAGTGGCGGAGCCAGGAATCGAAAGTGGGGGGGCGAAATGTTAAATTTTTTATTTGGGAGGGGCGAAATGTTAAATTTTTTCAAAAATACACATGTAAAAAAAAAATTAAAAATTTAAAAATTTGGGGGGAGGGCGGCGGCCCCCCGCCCCCCCTAGCTCCGCCACTGTTGGCAGGTACAATTGTCCAGTAAATTACACAGCTCTAAAAATCTTTATATTTCTTAAATAAATAGTGAACAAACCTAAAAACTCACTAAATAAATTAACAAGATTTTAATGTGTCCATATATATATATATATATATATAAATTGCCTCAAGAACAAGGTGCTCAATAATATTTCCTTTAAAAGGCAGATGAAGATGCAATAAAAGCCTAGGTTTTTGCCAGCCAAATCATGTGCATGTAATAAATACGTATAATTCGACCACATCAAGATCAAGTCATGTACACCATGCATGCCTTTAATTGCTTATCTTTTCTTCAATACGTGTTCTCTTGTGATTTTTTAAAGCTACACTCATTCAGAATTTATTTTTTTTAAAGTCCATTTAGTGAAATTATTATGTAGTTTTTTTATGAAATTGAGATTTTAAATATGAGTATTTAAATTTCGAAACTCTATATAAATAGATCAATAATTGAGTAGGCATTTACCACAGTACAAAACGAAGGACCCCCCACAAATTTGCAGAGAAACAAGAAAGATCAATTCAAAATAATTGTAATTAATATAAGTGATTTAGCTCGTAAAATGCGTACAGACCAAATCAAGTCGAGGCTCATATAGACCATGAAGGGTCGTACAACGAATATAGACTGCACCCAGGTGTACTGAGCTACATACGTACTTTTATAATAGGATCAAGTCTACACATAGTTTAAGGTGTTAATTTATATCATATACGAGGTTCTTAACTCGGTAATTGAGATGGGAACGTACTATCAGATCGTACCGAATAATACGGATGTACTGTTCAGTCAGTCCCAGGTCCTTTTAATATTATTAAATGAGGCTATTTATAGGCACTGTACATGCTGTACGGAAGATCAGGTGACACGTGGGATGGGCCCACACGTGTCCCCAATTGCATGTTCCAGGCTGACCGGGCCAGGCCCACGTCTAGCTGGGTTATTCATAAATACGCGGGTTAGGTAGTGTTTTGTAAATAAATATCGTTTAGATCAGGGGTCCTGATGCTAATATTCTCAAGTTAAGTACGACCCTGGTTTTACGAGTCATGTTCGAGCCACGACTCTGAACGAGGTAATGCCTATATATCAAAAAGTACGTACATCTTTTATATCAAAATGCCAATTGTGAACAAAGGCTAATAATTATGATGTGGATCAAGAAATGTTAAACCTGAAAATAAGATAGTATTTTTTATGCAAACTATATATATGTTCAATATATAAATTACATAAGAAAATTTATGGCTTTAAACCTGCATGCATAGGCATGCAATTAACCCACATTAAAAGTTGCCTAATTTTTTCAAACTAAAACTATTTATAGTTAATCACACTTAGATGCATTTAACACAAGATTTACTAATTACTCTATTATAGTGAAACATACTATGAGTGAGAAAATATACACACCTTATATCAATTGACCAAAAACCCTCATGAAATCGTCATTTATTTAATTTGCATGCATTGAATACACTCAACTGCTTCGTCTACCCATCCTTTAATGGTGTCAGTGTTCGTCTTTATAAAGGATCTGCAAATCAACATTCTTTGATAAGGTGTCAATTTAGGGTTGGAGATTTCTAAGTTTGAGAGAAAAAAAAAAGTATAATTAACTAAATATGGCGAAATGGGGTTTGATGTTTCTTGTTGTTCTTGTTGTAGCTCATCAGGCTGCAGCTAGGGTTTTGCTGGGTGACAATGGTCTTACTGACCAAAAGAACATTGGCTCTGTCGGAGGTGTTGGTGGCTACTCCGGCGTAGGCGACGGTGGGATACCATTTGGCGGCGTTGGTGTTGGTGTAGGTGCCGGAGGTGGCGTTGGTGGTCTCGGTGGAGTTGGTGGCATTGGAGGTGGTGTTGGGACTTTACCTTCCGGTGGTCTAGGCGGTGGTGATGGTGGTCTCGGTGGACTTGGCGGCGGTGCTGGCGGTCTAGGTGGACTTGGCGGCGGTGATGGTGGTCTAGGTGGTCTGGGCGGTGGTGCTGGTGGCCTTGGTGGACTAGGCGGTGGTGCTGGTGGCCTGGGTGGACTAGGCGGCGGTGGTCTTGGTGGACTTGGCGGCGGTGCTGGTGGTCTTGGTGCACTTGGCGGCGGTGCTGGTGGACTTGGTGGTCTCGGTGGACTAGGTGGTGCTGGTGGTGTGGGAGCTCTTGGCGGTATTGGTGGTGGTGTTGGCGGCGGAGCTGGTGGTGGCGCCGGAGCACTTCCATCTCCTTGAAGTTCTAATTCTACTATTATTTTTTCAAATATTCTATATAGCTTTTCTTGACAATGTTATAGGGTGGTTGATCTTGCGTATGTGTTGGCAGATTTAGTTAAATTTTATGCGATTTGAGTCAGGTTTAGTTTGCTTATTTACTTGTGGCACTTGGTTCATAAATTTGTATGTTAATTCAACAAAAGTTTGTCTCTGTTATCATTAATTAATTTTTATAAATGTTTTACTGTTTTAGTACACTATCTTCTAGGGAAATTGCATATGGAATTTGCGTATTTCACTAAAATGAGTTCAACTTATCAAAGAACTTGAAAAAGGAAAAAACAAAAAACGGGTTTAACTCATATTTTTCTTTTCCAAACCAAACGTATTTTTTTTATAATTAAATTCTAAAATATAGCTGTTACACATTTAGAATTAGACAATGACCCATCTAAATAACATGTATTTTAAACTAAAAATAACAATATTATGCATTTATGTATGACTATCTAACTTTTTAACTCACTCTACACAACATAAATTTATAAAACAAAAATTCACAATATAAATCACATCATTGATTAATGAGAAAGTTAACAATATTGATCCAAAGCACTAGGAGGATCTTCCATAATTTTAGCAATTTTTTCACAAACTTGCACAATAATCTCTATAGGATTCTTTTTTTGCATTCGTTTTATGTGTTTTTAAGAAAGTGAATGGAATCCCACCAATAGCATGCACACTCTTGGTGTTTACAATAAGCTGAACAAATTATTTAAATACCCCTTGAATTTCACAACACTAAACGATCAAAAATACATTTTTTTAGTATGACCCCATATAGCCCAACTGTCGCAACTTTTGAATCACAAATTGAACCAAAAACCTTTCACAAGAAAATTGAAATTGATATTACTAGAGTGCTCTAGTCTTGAATTCCACTTCCAATAGCTAATACTTATGAAAAATATATAATTAGAATTTGTACTCCTTTTCAGGCAAGGAAGAAGTTGAAACCAATGGTCTTCTATCTCTTTTCTTTTAGAAAATATGTGAATGCTGGTAATAATGTGTTATATATGCCACAATAGATTGGGGACTAAACAATTAAAGGATTGAAAGTACCAAGTTATTACATAATTTATATTTGGTAAATGCAGTATGTAACCATATCCAATGTGGACTCATACATATAGGGTGAAAAATTATAAATAAGTCTAAGACCCTTCCATAAAACACATAAACATGAAAATCAAGGGACAAAATAACGAAAACTTAATAAGCTCAAGAAAAATATCAGCTACTGATGATAAATCAACCAAATTGCAGCTAAATAAAACTTCCATTTAAAACCAAATTAACGACGTTCGCAAAGAACAACAGGAAATGATAAGTTCAAATAAGTGAAAGCAAGCTGATACACATCTTACTTCGAATAGAACAGAATAATGATCACATATAAAGCCCCTCAGGAACACCCTCTTTCTTCTTGAACATAACCTTATCTTTTGCCTTCTTGAAATCTGCATGTGTCACCTAACCATACAAATTCGATTTATCAGTATCTGCTACTCTTATGTGAAATAAATGGGCAACAAAACATATTGAAAAACAGGGGTGCCGATTGGATTCTCAACCAAACAGTATAAGCATGCAACTTGCTTGATTCAAATCAAGACAAAAATAAGATTCCAGAAGTACCAGATTATCAGTTTTTGTTTTACTATTACAAATATTCTCACAATTTACTGCATATATGCTCCTCTATTATTAGCGTGGCCTAAGGTAGGTAACACAATATGATGGTTATGTGCACCACAATCTAGCATGTAATAATTTAAAAAAAAAAATGGCAAGCATGCCAATGATGGATATGCGAGACTATGTACTGAATTAAAATTTATATGCTCAGAAGTATCTATAGATATAACTAATAGCCTAAATTTATAAAGGGCCAACATTATATAGAAACACAGAAAAGTAATGTTGGAAGTATTTTAGTTAAGGGATCTGACTTACTTTCATCCTCCGCTCTCTAAGAGCAAGCAAACCAGCCTCGGTACATATGGCCTTGATATCAGCTCCTGAAAACTCATCTTTTGTCATAACAAACTCTTCCAGGTTGACATCATCAGCCAAGGTCATCCTTGATGTATGTATCTATATTCAAAAAAGACATTTACGTGTGAGGTTTATGGACATTTGAGATGTTGATAAAGAAGCACCAGTGACACACTACAAACCGTGAAAATGCGCCTCCTTGTCTTGATATCTGGAAGAGGGAATTCTATTTTTCGGTCTATTCTACCAGGTCGAAGGAGGGCAGGATCAAGACTTTCGATTTTATTAGTTGCAAGAATTACTTTTACGTCTCCTCTGGAATCGAAACCATCTAACTGGTTCAGCAATTCCAACATAGTCCTCTGAATTTCACGTTCACCGCCTGAGTGGGCATCGTACCTGCATAATTTCTCCAGTAAGTACCAATGTTGCAATTTGAAAGGGAGCAAGTATATTCATGTTACCTTTTTGTACCGACTGCATCGATTTCATCAATGAAGACGATAGACGGTGAGAGGTCATCAGCAACTCTAAAGAGTTCTCTGACCAACTTAGGACCATCACCGAGGTACTTTTGAATCAATTCACTTCCAACAACACGCAAGAATGTTGCTGATGTAGAATTTGCCACAGCCTAAATAAATTTATTAAAACAAGAGATTTATCAATATCGACTTTTCATTCATGAACACTAAGGATACAATACAGCCAATAATCAAATAAAGCAACCAAATAAAAATAACCGAAAACAACCACTTAGTTAATACAGAGCTCGAAAGCAAAATGCAGTAACGATCCACAGGATATTACCTTCAGATCAGTTTAAACAGCTTGATATACCATACTATAAGCCCATATGTGTAATTAAATGCAAGAAAATACTAAAGTTTAAATTAAAACACTCAAGGTGAAGACACCTTAGCCAACCAAGCTTCAGCGAGCATAAGGCCAAGTTATTCCACATTATCGGTGCTATAAGAAAATGTGTGAAACAGCAACGAAAATATAGCATAATATTTCTCCTGGTTTTTCTCTCGTTAGACAAGGCACGGCAAACAAAAAATATAACATGGGGCAAAAGAAACGAAAGATGAAAGCACATGGTGTAATAATAAGATTCTAAATATACGAGTTTGACAATAACAATTAATATACACCTAGTACACACACCTTCGCAAGTAAAGTTTTTCCAGTTCCAGGCTCTCCATAAAGTATGACGCCCTTGGGAGGTTTAATACCAATATCTTCATACAATTCAGGGTGTGTTAGTGGGAGCTCAACTGCCTCCTTGATTTCCTGAATCTGGGCATCCAGACCACCAATATCAGCATATGATTCCAAAGGAGCTTTTTCAACCTTCATTACAGATACCATGGGGTCGACATCATCTTGAAGCAGTCCAACAACAGAAAGAACCTACAGCAAGGGAAAGTTTCAGTAAGTAGACTCATTAATGATGTAATCCCAACAGGAGCTTTTTTCTGTTGCAAAACTTCTTTCTCTAATTTCTCTGACATGTATTCGAATCATATTATAGGGATCTAATTTTTGGTCATGAAGTCCTTTTACCACTCAAGAATTACATGTATCAAATGATGAAACCCCCACATTCCTAGAAGGCCTAACTTCAGCAGTGTAAAAAGTTATCCAGGTTAAAGATTGTAGCTCAAACTACATAGAAAACAAAGACTCTCCGACCAACAATCATGCTGAACTCTTTTATTATGTAAATAGCACACTCAAGTGTGAATAATTTAATACATAAACACAGTGTAAGTCAAATCATGAGTCCCAAAACTAGCTTAAAATCAAAGAAAGAACTCCAATTTCCTCTTCATCTTCCCTCACAAGTCAGATAATAATTCTTTTTCCTTTGCTGTGAGACGCAAAAATATCAAATACTAGTCGCAATTTTAGAAAAACAATTAAAAGCCCTAATTCCTCCAAAAGCTCAACAATTATTAACCCTAATTCACATTTCACACAACCAAAATAAAAAACACACCTTATTGTGCATAAGAATCGCACATCCAGGCTCGAGCTGATCCTTATCCACAAACGACAAGATCCCTACATAATACTCCGGCCCCACCGACGACGAAACAATCGCATGATTCTCATCAATCAGCTCCTCCAGATTCCCCACACTCATCGGCGAGCCTCTCAAATCATCAACCTTCGATCGATCCTCCTCCGTCTTCTCCTCCTGCGGCTTCAATCGCTCCTGATTTGCCACAAACTCTTCTTCCATCAGCAAATAGTCCTTGATCCGCTCCATCTTCAAGAGCCGAAGCTTGCACTTCGTCAGAGGCGTGACAGTCGGAATCCGAGCAGCAGCATCGGGTCCTTTCTGCTTCCGCTGCTTCCGGCCGACGCGAGCCGGCGGTGCTGCCGGCTCAAACTTCTTCTCCTTCTTGTCTCCGTCGTTTTTGCGATCGCCAGGGGGTTGACGGTTCAGACCTCCGGGTGTGCCCTGACCCATGGTTGTGGGGATTAAGATTTGAGGGTTTATAGAGAGAGTGAGAGTTGTCTTTCTGTTCAAGAAATAAAATCAGTATTGATGAAATAGGGTAACTCATCCGAACTAATGGTCCATTTAAATCAAATACCGCTGTAGTCTCTTTGGGGCACGTGAGGTCCGCGTGCCAAGATTTTTATTTCAAACTATTACTCCATTTTGTAAAAAAAAGTATTTAGGGATTTATTATCCTTCGTTTGAATTCTTCATTTAAAAACCAAACTCTAGTAATTTATTGTTAAATTTTCAGAAAAAGGGAAATATCAAAGGAAATAATTAAAAGAAAATTTTAAGGGAAAATTTTGTTTTAATTTTAAGAAAATTACAACCCGGCTAAAATTATAGAAAACCCATTAAATCGCAAAATCTCGTTTTATAAGAATTTTATTTATTAGAAAAAAAAACTCAAAAATTAAGATTAGTAACCCTTGGGAGTAAATTATCCTTAATGTCTTGAATTAAGAATTGATCAACTCATTTCTTTTTGTAAAGCATTCATAATGATAAATTGTAAAATACAAATTTATTATTTTTACATAAATATTTATTAAATTTATTTTTTATTTTAACATTGATTATTTGAAAATACTTTTCTTCTTTAAAAAGACTAAAAAATCTAAAACAATTATTAAACAAAAGTGCAGCAAACTAGCTATCAATTAGAAGGCTAAAGGGCTTTATGTTCATAAAATTATTAAAATGTAGGGGTTAATGAAAAGCTTATGTAATGGATCTTTTAAAATGAAACATATTCTGATGGCTATTTTTTTACATAAAAATTTATTGCACAGGGTTTTCCTAAATTTTATCATATACCCATATAGTCTGTATAAACATATTTAATTCCCTCAAAGTTTGCACTAAATACAATGTTTGTGTTCATGAATTGGTAATGAATTCCCTTTCCTTAAAAATTTGATATATTGTTCTTAAGTTTGTGCCTTCAACACACAATATAAAAACACACTTATCCAACGTAAATAAAGTCGAATATAAGATGACACAATCTTAAAATAAAAATATATAAAAAACAGACAGCATAATTTCCCTAACGCCAACACTTGTGAAGATTTGAAGAAAAACAAATTCTTACTTGATCAGTACATCTACAACCCATAAAACTAAAATAAAACAAAAAAAAAAAAATGTAATATTTTTGGACTGTACATTGTCTCAAATCTCTTCTTACAAATTTTTAGTCTGGTGAAAATGAAATCATCCCATCAACCTGCAAGCAAATGCAAAAATAAAATCATTTCTTTACCTTATTATTAATTCTCAGGGTTGTCATTTTGTTTACTAGTACTAGGCTTTGTGCCACTACTCTGACCCTCTGCTTGATCCTGAAAAATAATTCAACGGTTTTCGTCGATAAAACTAGCTGAAAACAAGTTTTATTACAAATCGACTATGATTCAAACTTGCCTGTGGTAATAGTAGTTGAGCTTGCTGGAGACTAAGATATTGATGATAAGGGTCGACAAAGTTCAGGATCCGTTGATCGCTTGGATCAGCCTGGATCCTGGATGGATCCGGGGCGGGAACTCGTGGTAGATGAAAAGGGGCAGCTGGAATGGGAAATCCGGGTCGACCCAAAGACGGGTAGGTCATAATGGGTCTGTTCATGCCCATACCCATTGGATGCATGTATGGTTGCATACCGGGGTACATCATAGGGACCATGCCGCATCCCATATTGGACAGCATCTAAAGAAATAGTGGCGTCGTGTCGGGTTTTATACTTTTTTTTCACTAGAAAATGATATAAAGGGATAATTACATGCGCAACGCCTCATATGATAGATAATTTATCATAAGCCCCCTCTAGTTTTGCAAAATAACAATGAGACACCTAATCACTTGAAATACAGAGAGGGTGAAGTCATAATATTAGTCTTATTGAACAAGGGTGAAACTTTTAATATATATTTTCACAATGAGGATGTGATATATGGCGGCCTCAAGCAAAGGTTATATAAAGACGTTGGGAATTGAAACTCGAGAAATCTACCTGCACTTGGAATTGTAGTGATTTGAAGTACTCAATGGCATCATCCAACATTGAAGCCTTGTCTGTCTGAGTTTACGAATCAAAAACGACAACCCTTAATGGAAAATCAGAACCAAATAGAACATCAGTTTTAATGATGTAATAATAAGTTTCAAACCTTGTTGCAGCCAGGTATGAGTTCTTGCAATGTCTTCATTTTCTCGTTAATCCTGTCTCGTCGTTTCTGCATAAATTGTTACAGTAAAATGCCAACCAAGCAGCCATTAAAGAAAGTAACTTGAGCATCAAAATCGATATGCAGACCCTTTCCGACAGATTGTGTATTTCTGCTGACCGGAATCTCTTCTGTCCACGGGCTTGCTTTTTAGCTTCTTCAGAAGCTTCAAACTCTAGTTCCTACAAATGCAGGCCATGGAAAGTTAAAAATACACTTCTTTTATTCCTTTCTTCTTAGTAGCTTCAAACATGATATTTACACTTTTTTAGATTATTTTTGTTAGAATTGCTAATTGATGATATATTCAATTAATTCTGTATAGATTTTCTTAATTACAAAGTAGATATAAAAATTTCATAATACCAAACTTTAATTTGGACGGACCTATTAAAAATAGGTACAAAAATATATTTTTGTAAAAGAAGTCCACTTGCTCAATTTTAGGCCCAGACCCATGGGTCTATGTGGGTCTGGGTCTATGAAGACTCAAATTTTTGGATCTGGGTCTGGACCAGACCCACCCATTGACGACAATCATTATTGTCTGCCGTTCAAGTAAAATCATTCCCCTACTTCCCTTGTGCTTGTCAAGTTGTCACAGGCATTTTTGGAAGCACTTTTCAAATGGGCTTATGGAGATAAAAGTCCATTTGCAAACATGTTAGTTGTTTGGTAAAAAATTCAAATGAACTTTTAGAATAAGTCACTTTTTTCAAAGGCCCATTTTGGAGAAGTGCATATTAGTGACTTTTGAAATTTTTATTCCAGCACTTCTTGAGAAGTTATATAATAAATTAGTCCCACCAAACAACTTACATTTCTAAAAGCACTTATTTAAATTGTCCATTTAAAAAAAGTCAATTTCACAAATGGACTTATAATTGAAAAGTGGATCCAAACACCCGATATAACAGTCTTCTGCATGGATATATTCACAGCATGAATAAAAATTAAGGGGCCATTAGGTAGAGAATAGAGATAAATGATTGATGGAATTCAAGATTATGAAACCATTATAACTATAGTGCTAACGATAATGATAATGATAAACATCTAAGTATTACCAAAGAACAAAATTCCAGCCCATTAATTAATTTATTACTTTTTAGTATAATTTTTTGTCAATATTATATATATAGTTGGAAATTGTGTAAGCATGAATTTTATAATTAAAAAGGTAAAAGTTAAAATAATTTATTTGTTACAATAAGTATCCTGAGAACACGTGGCGTGCAATCTACCAACGTGGCAGTCCATTCAGACACCAACACTTGATTGAGACAATGGTCTCGCCTAATATGCACCTGTACGGCCTATTTAAGAGCACTCACAATGGGGATTTTCATGGGGCTTTTTAGTTGTAATGGGGATTTTGATGGACTGCTCTTGAAAATCCTAAGCAGTCCCTCCAAAATACGCTGACTCATCATTATTTTTAATTTAAATTTAATTTTTATTATTTTTTATTCTTATTTTTAATTATAAAATGTGCCATTAAGTTTTGCACATGCAATCAGCCCCAATTTATTATTATTATTATTATTTTTTGTTTTTAAATTATAAGAAATTTTATCTATTTATACCCCATTACACTATTATTTTTTATAATTCGTTTTTATTAAAAAAGTTATAATTTTTGTCTATACTTTATATTACTAATATAATAAATCTATAATAAATTCTATTTATTCTTTGAGAATAAAAATAAATATATTAAATAAATAATGATAATTAAACTAACTTTACAATAATGTAAAAATCTACTAAATATAATGATAATATTTTTATAGTTATTTATATATAAAGTAATATATGGTGGAAGATGACGTGGCATTGTGGGTCCAAAAGAAAGACTTTACCATTGTAGGTAAAAATTTATGGGGCTTCTTATTTTGGAGGGAAATGACTTGGCATATAGAAAAATGTGAAAATCCCTTAGATAAGGGCTAACCATTGTGAGTGCTCTAAATCGGAAAGACAAACCGGAATCAGATTTTTTTATTCCAATCCATCTCCTCTTCCATGTATTAGATGTTTGACACGTGTTAAAAAATTTACACATGTTTAACATCCCTTAAAAAATGCATTTCTGAATTACATGTGTCAAATAACTAACTATGTGGTATATGAGATGAAATAGTAATTTGGAATAGAGAAACCTAGCCCGCCCGAGAAATCCCAACGATTAGGACATGCAATTTTTTTTTACTATAAATGGTTCTATCTTCTATTAAATATATTTATAGATATTAAACATATTTAATAAATGCATTTTTGAATGACACATATTAAATATCTAAATATGTAAAATAGATAGAATTTGTAAATATGTGAAATATGTAGAATAGATAGAGCAGTGATTTGGACTCACAATTTGTATAGTATAATTATGGTAAAAGTACAAGTAAAATTTTTTTTTTTTTTTTTTTGTTAATCGATAAAATAATAATAATAGTAATAATAACAATAATAATAATAATGAATAGTAATAATAAATAAAAGTACCACCACAAATAAATAAATCATTGCTCACCTCGCTAAGAGGTTCATAATCGTCTTCTCTGCCTTTCCGCTTCCTATCCGGTACAGCCGGCTCTGTCACCGCCGTCTGCGGCGTCGGACTCGGCTCCACGCTGGTGCTCAAACTGGCTAATCCCGAGCCTCCGGACGACGTCATACTGAACTGATGTGTCCCCGCAACCGATTCAATATCCGCAACAGCAGATCTACTACCGCGCGCCGCGGCAGTAAAGCTCTCTGTATTCACCGGCGTACTGCTGTCATTCCTATACACGACCGGCGTCTCATTCGATTCCGTCATCGTCAATCCTCTAGCCGTTGTTCCCGCCGGCATACTCATCGGATCGATCCTCGATGAGCCAGGCATCCTCGAGAAAGATATGAAATTATATAATCGAGGCGGAATTTTCGGATCCTGAGACGGCGGGGGGCGGATCTCCTCTGCGGATCGAGGCGGAACAATGGCGGTGATAGGGTTTGGGGGAGGCGGAGGCACATTGAAGAGATCAACGTAGGAATCACGATCAAAGGTCGATTCGTCAAGTGCGTATTGAAGCCACGACGCCGTTTCATCCTCATGCATAAACGACTGCTGCTGCGGCGGCGGCGGCGGCTGCACCGCTTGAGCTTCCGGAATCACCGCGTCGCCGCCCTGGCCACCGCTGCATCTTTTCATCACAACCGTGCCGTCGTGCCATAGCAGCTCCATCATCTCTTCGCCTCTACACAAAACACAATCTCAATTTAATCATATATATTAATTTCAAAAAGTGATACAGCGTGTATAAGCTCGGCAGGATAAGAAATGGAAAATCTGAAAGTTAGTATTAGCAAAGGCTTACGCAGCAGATTCAGGAAGCGGGAAATCGTCATCCATGATTTCCTGAAAATAAGGAACTCAAAAGATTAAAGCAGTGTCATCGTCATCTTCTTCTTCAATGAATTGATTTATAGTATAGTAGGTACCATGGCATGCAGAGAATCTGGAATAACGGCGAGCAAGTTGATGATCATCATCATCTGATGATGATGATAGAGTACAAGGGAGCAAGTAACGATGTTGATATCCACAAAATCTGTCATCCGAGTGAGCTAAACAAGTGGCATGATATGCAACTCTCTCGGATTCTTTTCTTTCCTTTCTCTTTTGTTTGGCAGTTGCTCTAGCAGCTTCTAGATTATACAAGTTTTGAGGAGTTACTATGTTTGGATTTTTTTTTTATTTTTTTCTTTCCTTATTTATGTATCTTTGGCCTTTTACGTTTATAAATTGTTGGTTTGTGGTAAATAACTTTTGTGCAGATCCAGATACGTTTTCCTATTCTAAACTCTCGTTCCACATATTTAGTTATTTGACACGTATAATTCACAAATACACTTATTAAGGGATGTTTAACATGTGTAATTTTTAAATACGTGTAAAATTTGGAGTAGAAAATTTGGTTCCAAGTCGGCCCCCGTGTAGTCTTCTTAGGGTAATGATTGGTATTTCGAATAATCTCCACCCCACATATATAAATATACATCAATTCACCCCACATATGTAAATATATATATATATATATATCACGGTTTAGCATATATATATATATTTGTTTAGATAAGGGTGATGGAGATAACACATATATAAATACACATCAATTCACCCCACATATGTAAATATATATATATATATATATATATATATTTGTTTAGAAAAGGGTGACGGAGAAAATTATCTCCGAACCCATGTCCCGGACCCGATTTTTTTTTCTATTAGTAAGAATCATCCCTTTTCGAACGGCCGATCTTATAATAAATCAGGTGTATTGAAATTTTAAGGTCTAATAAATCAGGTCTATTGAAACTATTCAGTTCTGATCATAATTGTGCTATTGAAGCGAGAAAGGTGATTGAGATGTATGTCATCATTGCAGTGAATCAAATTTCTTGAACTCAAACTATTGTAAAATTATTATGTTACCCCGAATATTTAATGATGGTCAAATACTATAACAGCATTTACACACAATTTTGACTTAGTGTACGAATTATCAATTAAATCAGAGAGTGACAAGGGGCGTACATAGTTTGAGGTCGGCTGCGCCGAGTCCATTCCATTCAATAATCACTGTAAATTGGTGGTATGGTCAACAACGCCAATTTGCTTAGGAGGAAATTAGGAAAACTAGAAATCCCTTCAAGGATCTATCGAAGTGATGTTGATCGAGGCAAAAAAATCGACCCAAACCAGATATATTAATACATAATAGTCACGGACTAGAAGATAGAACAATGATTCAAAATGAAAATTTCCAAATGTGACGAGACGATTTAACAATAGTTTTCATTACTTAAAACAGAAATAGATTAACTAAAATACTCGATATAATACATTCCCATTTCCCTCATCAAAAAAACAACCTTTAAAAGAGGCGTAAATACAAACTAAAATCGATATGGTTTTAGAAAGTATAATACCTTGGTTAATAACCCATGCCACCCATGCCTGCAGGCACTGACGTGGGTTCCTTCTCGTCTTGGGGAAGTTCAACAATAACAGCCTCTGTCGTGGTCAATAAGGACGATACACTACATTGTTCATTGATAAATCTTCTTCAGCACAAGAACGAATAATGCGAGTATGAGAATAGAATGGAAATTTTGGTTGTGTTTTTACCTTGCAGCATCTACCAAAGCTGTTCTAATAACCTTCAGTGGATCAATTATTCCAGCCTTAACCATGTCTACATACTCACCTGATCAGATATCCCAATGATACTATCAAACACAAGGAATAATTCAAAGTGACGGAATCAAGCTCGAGCTTCAGCTGGGCTCGAGCCCAAAACCAAAAATAGAAGAACAATATATATTAGTATATATTTGATGGTATATATATTATTCTGTTTATTTAATTTCAAGTATATTACTAATTTTATATAAGGCATACCTTTAGCGGCATCATATCCAAGGTCCGGATCGTCCTGCTCCAATAGTTTACCCACAATAACAGATCCCTCAACTCCAGCATTTGATGCGATAGTATATACCGGGGCCTGCAATAATAAGAAATGCAATTTCAAGTAGTTTAACTCGAGTCTTGATATTGTATGAAAAACTTTTTGACTTGAGTCCTGAAACAAAGTGACAGTCTAGACCTTGAGAGCATTCTGGATAATCTGAACACCGACTTTTTGATCGAAGTTGGCTGTTTGCAACTTCTCCAGCTCCTTGGAAGCATAAAGGAGAGCAATACCACCACCTACACAACCGTGAGGTAAACACAGAACTTACACTTACTCATCATTTTGGGCACACAAAGATGGAGAAGTTCAGGCTCTGTTTGGTTATGTTTTGGAGGGATGTTTTAGTAAGATCATCTGATGAGAAGTTTTACTGGTAGTCAGTGTTTTTGGGTGGGAATGTGTTTTAATTTATTTCGTAAAAATAATATTTTTCTTCGTTTTCTGCAAGAGTGAATTTGGCGTAGCCATTTCCAAATGCTTTTTGGGTGGTTTTGTTTCCAAAAGGAACAAAAAGTTACGTTGTGCTCTATTCATGTAAGCTTTTGTTTTGTGGCAGAAGGTGTTATGATAACACATTTTTAGGGATTGCCAAAACATGGCCAAAACATAACCAAACATTCCCATACCTTTTAAGGCATTGCCAGCATTCTTCCTACAAATCTCAACCCATCATACTCTTCCCAACAATAAAATATAGAAAAAGGCTTAACTTACCAGGTACAATGCCTTCTTCTACAGCTGCTTTTGTTGCATTCAGAGCATCAGTAACTCTATCCTTCTTCTCACCAACCTCAGTTTCACTGGCTCCACCAATCTAACATGGATAGATGAAGTCACAGATTATACAAAGTATTCAATCTAAAAACTTACAAATTTTTAAAGTTCTCATAGAACTGTAATAATGTGATTCTGACCTTCAAGACAGCAACACCACCGGAAAGCTTAGCAAGTCTCTCCTGAATCTTCTCCTTGTCATAATCAGATGTGCTCAACTCAATTCCTGATCGTAACTGTAGGAACAGCATTCACGAGTTAAAATGTGGTTTCGATAGAGAAAAAAATAATAATAAATAGAAGGCTTGAGGGTATTATAGGCATCAACCTGCTCACATCTTTCTTCAATATCCTTCTTGTCACCAGCCCCGTCAAGAATAACAGTGTCATCTTTTGATACTGTGACCTGAACAATTTAATGGAAATTTTGGACAACGTATACAGTTAGCAACTTATGAAAATGAGAGATCGCAATCAAGCACTCAATAAGTAAATGCTAGAAAAAGAAACATATATAAACAGTTGAATCTCACCTTTTTGCATGAGCCAAGCATGTCAAGAGTCAAATTTTCAAGGTTCAATCCTAGCTCACTGGTGATGACCTACACTTGCATTAGTGTAAAGCAACAAGTCAAAAGTGTGAAAGTGTGTGTGTGTGTGTGTGTGTGTGTGTGAGAGAGAGAGAGAGAGAGAGAGAGAGAGAGTAATAACAAACAATTTAAAGGGTAAATTACCTCGCCTCCTGTTAAGACTGCCAGGTCCTGTAAATTTGCCTTTCTATTCTCTCCAAATCCAGGAGCTTTAACAACACAAACCTATGATCCACACAAAATTTAGATCATCTCTGGAGCACCGGTGACAATTAAGTTATGAAAAACATTCACTACATGTAAAAATATTCACAAGCGCACCTTTAATCCAGCTCGAAGCTTATTTAGAATGAGAGTAGCCAATGCTTCACTCTCCACGTCTTCAGCAACAATCAACAAAGGTTTTTGCTTCTGAGGTAATGTCAAAAAACAATAATAATTTTGTGAAACATAAAACTCGGTGTAGATCTCAATTAGACCGACTCATCTTACCGTCAAGGCTAACTCCAGCACTTTCACAATAGCATTGAAGTTATCTATTTTCTTCTCGTGGATCAAAACTAGAGCATCCTCCAATTCCTATTGCAGAGACAATTTACTAGTGATTAAGATTAATTTACTCAGATGTTCAACATATATGTCCGAGCTTTAAATATTTTAAGGATTTGATCAGCCGAGTAACGGTGTCTCTGAACAACTTACACATTTTTGGTTCTTTTTATTAGTGATGAAATAAGGGGATATGTAGCCTCTATCAAGCTTCATTCCTTCAACCACTTCCAGTTCATTATCCATTGTCTTTCCGTCCTGAGTCAGGAATGACAGGTGAAGCATTCAGCTAATAAAATGAGTTCGCCCAATTTTTTTGAAAAAAAGTACTGCACGGAAAATGGCAACTTACTGCAATGGTAATAACTCCCTCTTTGCCAACTTTTTCCATAGCCTTGGCTATAAGCTCACCAATCTCTCTATCCCCATTAGCCGATATTGTACCAACCTACTCAAAATAAATGTAAGATTGCATAATTTAATAGAAGTACCAAACTTGGTATTTTTTGGAGATTATACTGATTAAATCCTTAGTATACTAATTACTAAAGCCTGAAATTAACCTGAGCTATCTCTTCAGATGTGCTGATCATTCGTGCTCTGCTCTTCAAGTTTGATACCACAGAATCAACTGCCATGGTGATCCCACGTCTCAAGTCCATGGCATTCATTCCAGCTGCCACTGATTTGCAGCCTTCAGAATATATTGCACGTGTGAGGATGGTTGCACAAGTAGTACCTGAAAAGATGTGAAGATGAAGTGGTCATTTTTGTGAAACAATAACAGACAGTCTACGAGTTACTAATATAGGAACTATTTTTTTCCTAGCACAATCGTAAACGGACACAGATACACACTCTACGCATTGTTATATAAAAACGTCAACAATCAAGATATCATATTAAAACCCTGCATGTTCACACTGTATAAATTATCATAATTGAAAAATAAAGAAACCTCAAACAGAAAGCAAGAGATTTTACCATCTCCTGCAACATCATTGGTGGCATTTGCAACTTGCTTTACAAGGCTAGCACCAACATTCATGACTCTATCTTTGAACTCAATGCTCTTCGCCACTGTAACTCCATCCTTGGTCACTTTTGGAGCACCGAAGCTTTGTTCCAGAATAACATTGCGACCCTTAAGCAACCAAACATTAAGAAGCAATTATCCAACAAAACGAAGATAATAAACAATTAAATCACATTTTCTCATGTTCAAAATAAATAAGCTAGGGTAGCTAGGGTAGAGCAGGCCATATGAGTTAGTACTGCATTTCAAGATTTCCCGACTAATCAACTGCCCCAGACGAACAATTTTAATTCGATAATAGTCAAATGTGAGATAACAATTTAACAGAACTAAATCTCTTTTTCAGAGTCAATCTCGACTTATTAGTTATTAATCGATAGGTTATCATATCAAGCCACCACAACAAACTATATAAATCTAATCATTTCATAATCAAACTAGCTAAGGAACACATTTATTCGGTCCAACTAAAACTATTAACAACGTTTCTTACTTTAGGTCCCATAGTGACTTTAACAGCATCAGCAAGCTCTTCGACGCCTCTAAGCATCGCTGACCTCGCCTCCACCCCAAACCTAATGTCCTTCGCTGCATAATTCCTGCTCCATGACAACCTACTACCGGTGCTAACCTACAAAGATTAAAAACGAAAACGAAATCAAGATCACAAAACGCAATATCATAAAAAAAAAATTGGTTCGCAGCTACAAGAAAGCAGTAGAAAACACATAATATTCAGTACCAGTTGGCAGTTGTTCCTTGAAATCCTACACAATTGCAAATAACGATCGATAAATTAAGCGAATATATAAGAAAAACAAGCAATATTCAGTGAACTATGAGAATAAAAAGTAACAAGAACCTGGGTTTAGAAGCAGCAAGGGCAGCGGCAAAGCGATACATATTGATGATCGAGTGAAATTCTCTCGGTTAAGAGCGGGGAGTGAAAATTAAATAATGGGGAAGAAAATTGTTCCGCAAGAAAAGAGAGGAGATGTTTATAGAAAGAGGAGAGGGTGAAAACTTGTAGAAGGAAATAAGGATGTCAGGGTTTAGGGTTTTAGGCTTTTAAGGGACTGGAATGAAAATATTAAATTTTTAAGAGGCGGAAAAGAAAATCAGAAATTTTTTAGAGTGGGGATGTTTCTTGGTGGGCCGTATAATCTGGGCTGTGCTGGGCCCATTCTTTTCCCTTTTCAAAAAGTCATTTTATCATTCATAAGTCGTGTTTTATATTTTTTATGATGACGCTAAAAAAAACTCATAAGTCGCACTTGGTTATGTTTTCTCACATTTCGTCCTCTTTCAGACTTGCACTCCCGACTGAGGCTTTTTTACCTTTCTATTTCTTCGCCTATCATTTTGTTTACGAGAACTTTTACTGAAGTAATTATACATAAAATCGATACCCTTTTCTGGATCGAGGCGCACAATCAGGTTTGCACTTAATCATGGTTTTCGATTATAACGATTAAATGCGTAGTTGGTAGGGTTTTACGTTCTGCACACCATCTGTTTGAAAATTTGCCTACTGAGAAATATAATCAGATTTGGAATTGACTAATTGATTCAAATATATATTTACCTCTATTCTGGATTTGGGTTTGTTTGGACAATGTAGGAAATTGTAAGATCAAAGAGATGAGCGTCACCAAGAGCTTAGGAAGCGTGAAGAATGTGCTGGCTGAAGCAGCCATGAAAGGGGTTACCGAGGCGAGGGCCAGGATTTTCGGTCATGTGATTAATCCGACGGGCCAAAGATCCGCTCACAAGATACTGCGCAAAAAGCTTATTGGCGAGAAAATTGCTTCGTGGTATCCCAATTATGATCTCAACCAGGCTGACCCTCTTGTCAGCGCCCGTAAAGAACAAGAGTAAGAACATGTTTCCATTGTTTGAACTTCTAAATGGTAGTTTTGTTTATGCTTGTGTGTGTATAATGTGTTTTGAGTTGATGATAAGAAAATCTTAATATTTATTTTCTCTACTTGAGTGAGTTTGAATTGATATCCTTCATTATTGAAGAGCCTATTGTAACCTTAGGGAAACAAGATATCAAAATAAAGCACAATATGAATGTGCAATTCTTATGATTGGCTAGAAATAAACACTAGCATTTCCAAAATACTAGTGCTTATAATATATCCTTTTCTATAGTAATTAAGGGATATTTTGTACTTTTAGAAATCACGTATTCATCTAGCTTGGTTCTAGCTTTGTTTTAGTTACGGTATATCTCATCTCAATCGTGCAACTTAGAAATCACATATTCATCTAGGACTTTGCTAGTTCACTCATCCAAATTTCTTGACTCAAATCAGCTGATTAATCAACCACTCTGTATAACTTTAGGCCTGGTTTAGTGAAACACTAGAACCAAGAAAGATTGTTTCTTGTGGAAGGATTTTCTTTGCAGAGTATTGCTATTGTTCTCTCTGTATCACATAACGAATTTGGGAACATATTCCAGATTAGAACCTCAAATTTTTTGTTATTCAGATGTGAAATACTGTGTGAGCTTAACTTCAATCATTTTGACAGGCGATTGGAGAAACTTGAGATGTTGAAGCGTCGTGGAAAGGGACCCCCGAAGAAGGGTCAAGGAAAGCGTGCTAAAAAGAGTAACAAATAGTGATGATCCAGTCATCTCATTTCGAGTCACACTTTCTTCGGTTATACAAAAGCTATCGATGCTTTATTTGTGGCATTCTGAGATATTGATGCTTGTGATTGTTTACACCTTCTGAGATGTTCTTTCTGTTGTTTTCTTATGCCGATTTTGACATTTTTCGACAAAACTAGCTGTTAAGTAGGAACTAGAAAGTTCATTCCTGAGTTAATTGAGTATGCTTTTCCAATCAATCTGTGGTTGGGCTCATTTCTCTAATGATATATATACTTTTTGGCATTTGAAGAAATCTTAGACATGGGTATATTATATAAGGAGAATTTCGAAATGGATCAAGTATATTGCTTTTGCCCAATAAAGACCCTAGAGTAGGATTTCAGAGGGATTGTGCCTCTGCTTCCATAATAATTCAAGGGTTTTGATGGATACCTGCTCAATATACCCGTCGGGTAAATGATCGGGTCTGGGTCCGGGTAAAAAATATTTCTGTGGGTATTATGCGGGTCTGGGCCGGGTATGGGCATTGCCTACCCGTTGACAAGCCTAATTGCGGGCAACACATCTTATGCTCGATAAAATGCCTCGATTAATAGGGACGATGATATATATTGGGCTGCAAGAGTCTTTGTCCACAGTTTAAACTTTAAACCAGTTGTAAAGTATGCAATATTGGAGAATCAATATTCATATGCAATATGCAATAGTGGCTAAATTTACACGTAATTTAAGGGCCTAATCTGGATGAAAAGACGATTGCCAAAGGAACATACAAAATCAAGCACAACTATACTGTGATGGCTAGTTCTTAAGCAATCTCTACATATGAGAAAAAAAAATATCTACAAATAGAAGTAAATATTCTGTATAATGTGACTATAATTATGTGAGGTATAAATCAATCATAAAAAACTAATGAGTGTTTTGTTTATTTATGTTTTTAAAAATATGTTAAAAGTTGTAAAATATATTTAAGTGAATAGTTAATGTGTAAGATAATTGTGTTTATTGTATATATAATGATCACGTGAATAAAAAAACAAAAATGCGCGAAATCATGTACATATAATTTGATTGGTAATTAATATATATAGGAGATTGAAAAAACAGAGATGAAAAAATGAAAATGAGTAAAAATTTAATGTGTTAAAATTTTTGTAATTTAAAAATTGAAAAATGAAATTTGAAAACATAATCAAACAAGAAGGCTACATTAATTTGTAAATAGTAATAGGCGTATCTTGGTCAAAAGGCTGAATTAAATTCCACAAGATTTGGTTAATCAAAATTTTTGTAATTTGAAAAACGTAAAAATGGAAATTAAAAACATACACAAACAAGATCGATGCTACATTAATCAGTAATAATGGCTGAATTAAATTCCACAATATTTGGTTAATAATATAAATCAGATTTGCACACGTATTACCTTATAACTGTGGTATATATAACACTATATATATATATATATATATAATTCAGTCCTGTGTATTTTTGTATCTATATTTTCCAGGGCCATCAAAAGAACCTTCAAGTTGATTTTTAACATGGATTTTGGTGCTCATCGACAGTATTTCATGGGATTTTTATGTGTCATTTTGGTCTTGGCTTCAGGTGATTTTCCAACATTTTTTTCATTTTATTATTTTTTCCAATTAATTAAATAATCAAACAATTAATGGGTTCATAACAAAGTTATAACATTAGTGATATATATATATATATATTCTTGTTTATCTATATATAACAAAAGTAATTTTTATTTAAATAATTAACATGCAGGGCAAATGAGTGAAGTAATAGGAGAGCCTCTGGCTTGCATTGGGGATTGTTCAGCTTACAAAGACTGTAATCAAGCTTGCATTTCTAAAGGATATCATCTTGGTGGAGTTTGTTATGGTTTTTCTATTTCACAGCTTTCTTGTTGTTGTACCAGAAATTGATTTTTTTTTGCCTTTATTAATGAAATAAATAAAAAGGGTTATTAATACCAAAATCCGAGAAAAATATGGAATAAAACACTATTTTATTTATTTTGGTATTAATTATTGGGAAGCTGATGCTGATGATATTCATGAATTTACTCCAAATTTAGATAATCTCATTTCATGAAATTTCAAATTTACTGAATTTTATTTGGCTATTCCACTTAATCAGCTATGAACTAGTCAATGAAATGTATAAGAATAAAAAGACACCATTATATTTTAATTAAAGAAATATTCTTGTGCCTTGTATATGACAAATAAAATACGAGATGAGACAAACTTTTAGAATAAAAACCCGAGAAATAACTTAAGTGGAGTAAGAATAATATTAATAAAAAGTTATATATATATATATATTTCGTGAAAAAATAATAATAACATAGAATATTAATAGAGAATGCTGATTAAAGATGTCAAATAGGCTGGGCCGGCCCGCCGGGCCGCGACCCGTGGGCCGTGGTGGGCCGGCCGGGCCAACCCACGAAATTTTATGAGCCGGCCCGGGCCGGCCCACTCAAAATGCTCTTTATTTTTTTTTTAAGAGTTGAATGGGTTAATTTGGCCAAAATGGGGAACTGAGAATGAGATAATGATTATGTGAAACCTCTTACACTGGATTTTACCCACAAAGGCCGGGCTCATATTCATGGGCCGAAACGAAGCCCATTTATCTTGTCCAGATCCAACAAAAAGGTTGGGCTATTCTTTAGACATGAGGCCCAAAGATTTAAAAATTCGTTATCTCGAATAAAAACAAATAGAAAAATAAAAGTAAAAACATCCCAGAATGATTGAATTGGATTACAAAATCAAATCTGCCCCTTGAAAATTAGGTTTCCCAATTCACTTTATTCAAATCCCCAATTCTCATATACAAAGATTCTGTAAAAGATACAAATCGATAGGAAATCACAGATGCGAACACCATGTTGCCAGACGTTTCTAGGATTCATCCTAAAATTCCTGAATTTTCTGCAGGCTTTTGTTGGTGTATCAATTATTGTTTACTCTGCTTATATGCTTAATCAATGGCAACATCACCATAACCAATTGCCTGCGCCAGATGCATCGGACGTTTCATTCGACGACAATGTGCTGCGCATCAATTTCCACTCTCTACCAGCTCCATGGTACTTGTTGTTACATGTTTTTCTTTAAATGTTTGTTGGTGATGAATTTATAATGTGATCTTAAATGCTTTTATGCAAATTTACACTTTTCTGATAAGGTTAAAGATGCGTATTCTGCTTGTTTGAATGTATAATTTGATTTTATAACTTGTTAGTTGTCGATAATTTTTGCAGTGATCTTAAATGCTCTTGTGCAAATTTTTTTCTTCAAATTAGGTTTGAAGGTTTGATTTTTTTTATTTGAATGAATGATTTGGTTTTATAACTTGTGCTGTGTTTCATGTCTGTTTTTGTGGACAGGTTTATATATGCCTTTATGGGAGTCGGAATTTTAGTATGTTGCATCACTTGCATTGGCCACATTGCGGCTGAAGCGATCAGTGGGTGTTGCCTTTGCTTTGTATCCTTTTTTGGTTGTTATTATTTAATTTGTCTCTCTCCGGTAGCAAAAGAAAATTGTTTCATTTCATCTCTTGATCATAGTATTTGCGTAGTGTAAATTTCATAAGCAATTAAGCTCAAAACTCTATTAAGATGATTGCGACTAAAGGAAGAGGACCTGATGGATTTAGTTTTTTTTTCTTGTCATTAGTTAATTTTGAGTGCCATGTCCCTTCAGTCTGTATATTAGGATGGGAAATTGCTTCATGCCAGCAGTGCTTAAAGAATCGTTAACTGACATAAGTTTTACATCAATTTTAAGCCTTCCATTTATTGCTGCCTAACAATAGATTCTTTGTCCAACTGAGTAGAAGTTATGTGTATATTCCTAAGACTTTGTTTCCTGCTTCATTTTGTCAATGAATTGTTGGGAAGGTCCAAGTTATTGTAATACTGTGTGCTCTTTGACCACTCAAAATCGCAGTACGCTATATTGACTACCATATTTGTTCTATTGGAAGCGAGTTTGGTGGTTTTCATTGCACTTGATCACCACTGGGAGAAGGTAGAGCCCTTATTGATATTCCAGCTCTGATGCTTGTGTTTTCATCCTTGTTCCTTTAAATATGACGTCTTATTTTTTTTTTTCAGGATATCCCTTACGATCCCACTGGAGAACTTGATAATGTACAGACGTTTATCAAAGAGAATGTAGATGTCTTTGAGTGGGTTGGCATCACTATTGTTGTAATACAGGCATGTTCAATCTCCTAGTATTCAGTGGATATCGCGACTTATGTTTTTGTCGGCTTGTAATTTGGTTGGTTTCTCATTCACAAGGATGCTGGCTCCAACCATCCTGATTAGAGTAATATGTTGTAGAAAATAGAATGTCAAGGTGTATTGCAGCAGCTAGTAGCTTCTCAAGAGTTAGTTATTACTAATGGCTATGGCTAGTCTTGGCCTATTTAGTATCTGATACTTCATCATTCAACTTCCACTTATATGTTGGTTAACATAGTGTTAGTTTTGGCAGGAGGCGCTTTAAGTTTGATGTATCTAGATAATTTTGTCTATACTTTGGTAAAAGCCCAAAATTTCAGTTAGTTGTAAGACCTTCTCTAGAAGGTTGATTGTAAACTATAGTTTGCGAATTCTGTTAGAATATCCATTTCACTTCCTACATTTTTGAAAAATCTCACCTATGAAAGTTTTTTATAATTATGTTTTAACTCCTTGTTTGGGTAATATTTCTGCGTTTTTTTCGTAATGCAATTATGACTCATGTTGGAATTAGGTGTGAATAATGTGTATGTTTAGCTCGCATGAGGGTTTGTGATGAGTTGCTGAAGATTGCATTTCACGGCATGTTAATAGTTATTTGTTAGTCAAATCTAGGTGCACTCAAGGCAAAATAATATACATGAATTTTGTTCTATTCAGGCACTATCCCTACTTTTGGCGATAATACTGAGATCCTTGGTTTCTGGCCGGCGAGAAGATGACGATGACATTGAGGGAGATTATGGTTCTAGAAATAGTACAAGGGAGCCACTGCTTAATCCATATTCAAGTCAAGCATCTCCGTCAATTAGAGGTGATTCTGATATCTGGAGTTCAAGGATGAGAGAAAAGGTATGCATCTGATTAGTGATAACATGAATTAAATGTCAATATTACCATTACTGGCAATTATTTCAATAATAATCCAGATACAATTTGTCATCTGATAAAAAAATATGTCGAAGTTTTTGGGTTTTCTCTCATTTAATTTTTTAATTGGTGCTATTCACAATGATTTGTCCAAGATTTTTGTTCAATATCACATTCACCCTTCAATTTCTTATCCTTATTCATTCTCATACTTGCTGAGTTCCCTATGCTGCAGTATGGATTGAATAGCGGTGACCCCAAACACATTTTACCGAACCCGAACTTATCCACTGATGTGAAGCAGTAAAGTCAATAGGCGTAAATTCTCTTGAGGCAATTGTGAGCATCAATGCTTGGTATGTCTTCCTTAATGAGCAGTTAATCATGTGATTTTGTTGTTTTTCCATATTTAGCAAGTTTGCGTAAATAGTTCTTTCAATCGTTTCTGTTTGGTTACTGTTTTGGTGCATATTGATAGAAATATGGTGTATATCGTATTGTAACTGTTGTATAAAAAGAATTTACACTTTTCAGTGTGTGCTATATGTTTTTTTGCTGTAGTTATCAGAACCAACATAATTTCTTGGCTATGGAAGTCCATTATTCATCTTTGTTTCTTTCCTTTTTGCTTTACATATGGGTAAAATGCTTTGTGCTTCTTGAAATTTTCAACTAATTTGTTCATTTATTTATAATAGACAAGTTAGGGATTTCTTATTTTATTTCATCTTACAACCAACACGTTACTGCATACATGATGTTACAATTCGATGATTTCATATACTAGTAATATATTTCAATGAAGTTCAGAATATGTAGTGCACAAATTTGATTAGTCACAAGATGTCAGTATACCAACCAATGAGTACAAAGGGAACGTCTTTATAATGATTAATATTGAAATAACATGATGAAAGGGTGTTGTTATACCAACAAATTTGTAGACAATCGAACCAAACAATGATGAAAAAAGTCTTAAGTTTGACGGATATTGTTTTGGTGCACATGATTGATTTGAAAAAGGATTATCTAGACAATCATTTTCATTAACATTGGAATGCGTAAGTTATGTTAAAGATGTTATTAGGGTTGTAAGCGAATTGAGTCGGAGTCGAATAAGGTATTGTTGAGCGAAATTTAATCAAGCCAAATACTAAAAGGCTTTGTTTGTTTATGTTTTCAAATCCCATTTTCAAATTTTTAAATCCCAAAATTCTAAGAGCACTTACAATGGGGCTTTTCATGGGGCTTTTTAGTTGCAATGGGGATTTTGGGGGGATTTTATGGGGCTGCTCCTGAGCAGCCCCTCCAAAATACGCTGACTCAGCATTATTTTTTAATTTAAATTTAATTTTTTTTATTTTTTTTATTTTTAATTATAAAATGTGCAATTAATTTTTACACATGCAATCAGCCCCAATTTATTTATTATTATTTTTTGTTTTTTAATTATAGAAAATTTTATCTATATATACCCTCATTACACTATTATGTTTTATAATTCGTTTTTATTAAAAAAATTATAATTTTTGTCTATACTTTATTTTACTAAAATAATAATACTTATAATAAATTCTATTTATTCTTTGAGAATAATAATAAAATTATATTAAATAAATAATGATAATTAAACTAAGTTTACAATAATGTATAAAAATCTACTATATTTTTTATGATGATAATATTTTCATAGTTATTTATATATAAAGTAATACACAGTGGAAGATGATGTGGCATTGTGGGTCCAAAAGAAGGGCTTTACCATTGTAGGTAGAAATTTATGGGGCTTCTTATTTTGGAGGGAGATGATTTGGCATATAGAAAAATGTGAAAATCCCTTGAACAAGGGCTTACCATTGTGAGTGCTCTAAATAAACTTAACACACCAAATTTTCATCTAAATTTACTCATTTTCAACTATACTTTTTCAATCTCCTATATACCTATCAATCATATATACAACCTTTCACACATCTACCAATCAAATCAATCATTATTTCACTTTCTCTTTCATACTTTACAATTTTTTATTTATATTTCTTTATTTTTTATTCATATAATCATTATATATACAACCAAAATAATCATTATACACATCATCGTATCAATATCGATTTGACACATTTCACGACTTTCAACTTATTTTTAAAAACATAAACAAACAACTACCATTTTCACACGAATCTTGGTAGTATGCAATTCCCGAGAAAATTTTAAATTTTTTACTCAAAAACATAAACAAACATAATCTAATTGACTTGAGTTTTTTGCACATTTTTTTAAGCACGACGAGCTCGAACAAAATTTGAAATTTTAATAGAATTGATGTTCAATTGATTTGTTATGATCACAAAACTAGCTCAAATGAATTTTCTATTTGATTGTCAATCCAGAATATTCCGCCTATTATAACAAAATTATGACTTGTCAGCTAACTATTACATAATTGGAAACCCAAAAAATAGAGCAAAATCTGCAACTTGATGTATATATTATATAGATTCCTGATGACCAGCCATATCAACACAAAAGGGCAAATAATTTCAAATCCATGTGATCTTCATACTAACTTTTGCACTCCTTGTCATTTTCATTAGCTGTCTCCCCCTTATACACAGACACAAAATCTCAGTCCCCATCAACTTTTCTATCCTTTTATCCCTACATTTCAAACTTGGTCCAAAAGTCAATATATCACCAAACTACTTTTAGTTCACGAGATTTCACATTTTATACTTTTTGTTAACAGTTCTAACATTTTTCCTAAGTGGCATCTTTTGTTACTAACTAATCCTTTTTTCTTCTTTCTTTTTACTATGTCCTTTAATTAGGAACTCGTTAAATAATTTTAAGACAAATCGGGATTAATAAATCATATATCCACCCATCACTACCGATTGCAATTTGCAAAAGTGCGGTATCAAAATATAATACAAGAATAATAATAATAGAGTTATGAATGTAAATAAAGAAAAATAAAATGCCTCATCACACTCTACCTGTCAATTCAAGTTCAACCACCACCTCCTGCAAAAGCTCTTCCAGCAATTTCCCTTCTATTTCATTTCCTAAATTATCCATCTCTAATCTGAAATGACCAATCCACCCTTTCCCCGCCACATCCTTCGTCACCACCCTCTCCGCCACTAGGTCATTATCATCGGGCCCACACTCGATCGATACACATTTGTCCACGTCAGCAAACAATTCTTTCATATGGGCCCACAATTCATCCATTAAAAAACTATAGCCCCCAATGCAACGTTGGCCCGACCCCAGCCTGTATTCTGAGATTTCGATCAATGCTTCATTAACACAATCAAAAACGAGCTTTTGTGTCGATCTCTTTTGCTTTCGTTTGGCCTCATTAAGTGTCTCCTTGTCTTTTGAATCAATGTAGTTGTCTCTTAGTGATGGGTTCAATGGGCTTTCGGGTGAGTGCCACCTGGCGAAGAACGAATCAGATTGTACATCGTCTTGGAAACCAGACACGGATAATAATGTCTTAACGTAGAAAAGCCATTCTTGTTCGTCTTCATGTGTTGATTGGGTGGTTAAGGATTGCTTTGGGGAATTTGACGAGGCTATGCATATACATGAATCGTCCCATGATATGGTGCGGGCGATGGTTCCTATTGGCGGTGATTTGTCTATTAAGTTTGATGCAATAGAATTAGGTGACGGCTCAACTCCTGAATTGATGGTAGGACAAAATAATTAATACATAACTTAAATAATAAAGTTGGAAAATTAATAAATATATAAATTGATCAAAGTTCAGGTAACAAGTTGTACCATGTTGGCTAGGATTCCCATAGTGTGGAAAATCTTTTGCTGTATGTTCATCTTCTTCGAAAGGAGGATCTAAAACAGATATTGGACTAAGCTGATCCTGGGTTTCACCTGGATTTCCAGATGTAATAGGTTTTGCCTCGGCCAATCCAATCTGCAAAAGTCAAGAACTGTACGATTTAGTATCCAGTTTAAATTTAAATAATTGGCTAATAAAATTTTAAGATACAAAAGAGTATTAACTATTTGGCATAATACAATCACAAGATGAAAACTACTAAGGTAGGTGTAAATATTTCTTTTAACCTATGCCTTGTATGTGATCCTTCATAATTTCTTGTTGATAATCATTATTTCAGGATATCCAAACCAAAGCCATGTAATTGTACAGAGAACAATACCTTATGGACACTAAATCTACCAATATATCATCTCTAAGAGCTTGAGAACAAAAGGGCAATAGAATGTATAGAAGCGTGCCCTTTGAGGGAATGCTCAGTAAAATATCTTGTCATCGGATATATCAAGGAAGAATGCAATAAGAAAGGCTTCCTATATCATTAATCTTATTACACTTGTGATGGCCCAAATGAAAGTATGAACAAAGTAAAACATGCAATAATGCAAGAAAAATTACCTCAGGAGATATTATTCCCTTCTTGCCAATCAGATTAGAGAAAGATTCTTCACATGATTGCTCC
The DNA here is from genome assembly GCA_963669365.1 of Verbascum thapsus. Classification (NCBI taxonomy): domain Eukaryota; kingdom Viridiplantae; phylum Streptophyta; class Magnoliopsida; order Lamiales; family Scrophulariaceae; genus Verbascum; species Verbascum thapsus. The sequence continues at coordinate 12,828,068 of OY770118.1, forward strand.
AATAGCCTAGGTGATGTATGACCACATACTTCATCAGTAAGACCTTTAGCTTTATCAGAGCTAATATGTCCAGAAACGGAGTCGAATTCATCTTTGTTTTCAGATGCAAGGGATTTTATTTTACAAGGTATTTTGTTCCTTGAGAAAAACAAACTCGAAACTTTCCCTCTAAATGATAATCCAACACTTTTAGTCTTTATATCCTCCTTCGCGCCTTCTAGTTTACCCTTATCCGAAACTGCAATATCTACATTGAGCCTATTTCCTGATTCAGTAAATGATACAGGAACAGATTTCGACCTCATGAGATTCCTTGGAGAATTTTCAACATTTTCATCTCTCCACTGTTCAGTCAGTAAGTGAGAATGACTAGAACTGGCTTCTTCAGAAGGTGCCATCTTTGTCTCAGAAAGAGCAAGCATTTCACCCAACGTGCTGGAGGTTTTTCGAACATGTCTTTGTTCTTGATAACTCCCATTAGATGCCATCATGGCCCATCTTTCGGATAAACGTTTCTTTGCTTCCCTACAAACTGATGACTCTGGTGAATAAGACGCTCTACTAAACGAGGATGATGAGTAAGGACTACCAAGCCTGTTAGTGCAGTCCCAAGAGTGCCTAGAAACTGGAGACATGACTTCTGAATCACTAAGGTTACCATCTGCAGATTCAATTTCTGATCTGTTGAATGAACTTTCATCCCCTGCATAGCCATTGGACAATACAGAAGAAGCCAATGTTTCATCTCTGCGTTGCCTGCCAATCTTTTTGCGCATTCGCTGTGTGATTGCTTTTGCAACTTTTCTTGACTCTTGATTCTCATCTTCTTCCACATCACCCAAATAGTCTTCGTGATGTAATGTTTTTGGTGATTCTGACTGTGGAGAACAAACAGCGTTAACAATGTGTGGTTTGACAAAGCTTGGTTTTAGGACTACTATCCGTGTTGGCTGAGTTGGATTTGTATAATTATTCCAATTTGCAGAAGGGGATTTTTCTGGATGGTTTTTCTCCAATTCGTTCACCTCAATAAAGGGGCCTTGTTTTATTTGTTTTCCATCTTTATTCCCAGCTCCAGAAAAGTTGTTAATGTCTGCCATCTTTGAAGGTCTAAGAACAGTGATTCGCTTTGTCTCTGGTTGGGGGATAGAATTGTCAACATTCTGATAGGACATTGATTTCGGCTCTTGCAGACACCTAATGAATAAGTCTCTATTGGAACTCAAAACTTCTAATGCATCTTGGAATTGTCTAGATTGACGAAGATTTCCATCCATGGACAGACGTTTTGCTTCGACAAACTTTTGACGAACAAGATCCATCTTTTTGTTAATTGTACTCTCTTCATATCTTCCTTTATGAGCTGCTTTTTGTGATTTTTGCCTTACTTCAAAAGCATCTTTGTATTCTTTTGGCTCGACATAGTGAAAGGATCCTTTTTGTTGTTCCCAATCACTTATTGGGATATCTGAATGACTTCGAGGATGGCCTCTAGAACGGCTTCTTTGCATAATTGGGTCCGGTTCATGTCTTGGAAGGGTATCCAGCCCCATTAATTTGGCAACTAAATTAGGTGGATCATGTCTAGAGTTGATTTCTTTGGACATCTCTTGTGCAATGAGCATTTTCATGGGTGTTCCATTTGATTTTCTGTCTGAAAGAGTGTTATTGATCTCAGTTACAATCTGCAAACCTCACACCAGCACGGAATATAATTAGTATAAAGGCAAACTCTGGAGAACATATGGGAATAAGCTTCAAGCTTCCATTTGTTATTTTAAATCACTATGGCAATAGTTTGAAGACAATACCACTTTATCCTCTATTGGACCCTCAGATGAACTCATCCTTGATACATCTGACCTGCTCCTTGAGAGTGAGGAACCTGTGAATCAGTTAAGGCAATGCCACAATGACAAATTTTTAAACTAGAGTTATATCAGGAAAACAAAAATTTAACACCCAGTACTGAATGAATAAAAGGAAAACAAAACGAGGAAAAAAGAGAGGAAACCTATCAAGTGGACAACAACTTCACATGTCAAAAAATCATGTAGGGCCATTTAAAATTTCATCATTATTTTATGTTCTTTACATCCACCAATACTTTTAGCATCAGAAGCCTTTTCCAAAAATAATTATGAAGGATTAGAAAACAAACTATTGATCAGAGGAAAAAACAAAAAAGAAAAACAACGTTTATACGCCAAACTAACCTTCAAAAGCATGATCCAGATCAGAAATAATATGTTTAATGGTACACACAAGAGATAATGGCATTCTTACACACTGAATTGCCTAGATTAATCCAATTTCTTAAAGAAAAATCCAAAATATAGTATAATATAATAGAAAAGATGCGCACCATCCTTATGCGGCTTATCAGCGAGTAGCTTGCTCGCTGGCATGCCTATGTTCAGCTCGAAGAGGTTAACCATTCTTCCCAAACATCCTGGATGAGTTTTCTCAAAGTTGCGGTTTTTCCCATTATGATGAATACCATTCATCTCAAACCTAGCAAGGAAACTCCATTGCATCAATTAGCAAAAAGAAAGAAAAAAATAGCCACACAATATAAGTGAGAAGCATGAAATTAATTCACAAAGAAAAAAGAAGTGACATTAAAACAGATAAAATTGAAGTTACTTATGCAAAATTTTCAACCACCACCACCACACACAGCTTATCACCACCCCTTTTTCTGTCCCTCCCCGCCCTGCCCACAAACTAAAAGTAACATAATAAAGAACGACAGAAGCAAAATCAATATTCCATACCAAAAGAATTTGAAGCTTCAGAGACACAGAATGGGGGAAAGAAAAAAGGGTGTTATAAAGAGCCAATGTACTAAAGACCAAATGGCCTAGATTAATGTGAAAAAGGAACAACTACAGAAAGGATAACAAAGACAACACTTCTCTGAGCACACTCTCCTGTAAACGGACATTTACAGCACATTCCCATGAAATCTCACATCAACACTCTTCAAACCCTGAATGAACTACAAGATCCTAAAAAAATATATCTATTAAATTTACAGGATTAAAGCACCACGCAGTCTGAATTTTTCTTAAAGTTGACATAAGTAAGTATTCCCACCAGTATCATTTTACTTCAACATAGTTCCAGAACTCACATTTAAACCTAATCACATTTATTTGAACATACGTGTAAATAAAAATGCTAAAATCAAATTATTTCCAACAAAGAACAGTAGATACCACCAAATAATAAAATTGAACTAAATCTGGAATAAAGCGTAACTTTATTAAAATCATTACAAAAAAAGCTGAAACCACAGCAGACAAAAAGGAAAATAAAAAAGATAGAATCAGATTCAACTAATTTCCTTACCTTCGAAAATCGAGATCGGCGGACAGTACAAAAAAGAAGGCAATGGAGCAAAAAGCACCGCAGATAGTCAACAAATCGCCAACATACTATAAGAATCAAAATCAAGCTTCAATAATGAGTACAGCGCAACAATCCACAATTTCTTTCATAGTCTCAAACATGCGTTCTTAGTTTCTTTCTCACTCAAAAAACACAGACGAAAGGTTCAATCGAATATTCCGGTGAAAATGTGGCCGGAGATTCGCCGGGAAATGAAGTAGATGAGAGAGATTTTTGAGCTTTGCTATTTTATCCTCCACCGACTATCTGGACTCGCATTTCTTTATTTATTCTGATTTACTAAAAATTATGAAATATTTTTAATTGGAATGGATAAAATTATTTTGCAGAATGGTCCCTTGAATTTGGATTAATTGTATTTGGATACTTCTTATAGTCTTATTATAAATTATAATCTTCGGAATTATTTGAAGGTGACGGGTTTCTTGTCATGGTTCTATCATCTATGTTCTAACATTTTGGTTGTTGAATTTTTAAATCTCTATATAATATTATCTATTATTGATATATATTGGTACTTAAATGGAATTATTTAATTTTTGTCACATTTGTATAGTTTGATATCTTCGTAAAGCTATTTCTATATGTTTTGTGAAATTTAATGTCCTTAACTTTTTCTTAATTAGTTAAAATTGATATGGCATGTTAGTTAATTATAAACTTTGAATTGAGTCATATAAAGTCCAAAATTCAATGTATTTTATCAAATAAATTTGGTCCCTTTTATGGACCAAAATAGCTGACAACTTTAACAATATGCCAAAAGAACAGTACATGGTGTGTTTTCATGCAATTTTATTATAAAGTAGTTGCATGAAAAATATTATTTAAAAAAGACATTCTTAATGCAAGTAATAAACAATTAATTATATTAGTTTCCTATGATTAGCCGTATCATTTCTGGCTTCACTTTCTTTCGTTGAAGTTTCATCATTGTCTGGACCCACGCGGCATCAACGGTTGAGATTTTATTTTAATTTAAGTGTCTTATAATACTAATATCATAATAAAACAAATCATACAATTTTAATTATGCAAAAGATTTTTATTGATGAAAATTTGAATGTTTATTTTAATAGTTATGAATAGTTGAAAATTGTTAAAATATTCATTGTTATTTCTTAGTCCAGGACTCCAGGCTAGGTATTGTGGACTAGTTCAGTCCAGGCCCAATAGTAATTTGGGCTTTGATTAGATAGCCCAAATAGATTTTGTACTTGTTAAATTATTTTCTCTTTTGGGTTAAGGAAAGAATAACACTATCAATCAAACAAAAAAAAAATCCAAGATTGAAGAAAATAAAAAAATAAAAAATAAAATAAACTATACTATAAAAAAATAAACATAGAGAGACCACATTATCCAATGGGATATGGTAGCCAAATGGCATCATCTCAATGGCTAAACCAAAACATGGCTTCTCTAGATTCATCCCTGTCCATGAAAAAGATATCCCCTTATTTCAAGCCCTCTCAAAATCTCATATTTTTTGCAATTTTTATCTCTTTTTGTACATCAAATAATACAATAACAAATTCACAACATTTGTATAATCTAAAAGAGGACTTACAGAGTAGAATAATGGCAACCAGCAGCATGAGTTTTGCTGCATGTGGATTTGTAGTGGCACCAAATGTCACCACTAATACAAACACCACTAGGAGCAGTATGGTATCATTCTCCTCTTCCAAAAACAACAATAGATATTCCAGGCTGGTGGTCCGGGCCGCCGAGGAGGCGGCACCACCAGCGGCCACCACCGAGGAGGCGGCACCACCTGCTGAAGCCCCTAAAGCAGCCAAGCCACCACCAATTGGCCCCCCAAGAGGATCAAAGGTGAGTTAGTTCTCATTATTTGTAATTAAACTAAGGGTGTGTTTGGATTGAGTGATATGCAGTCATTTGAAATCCACCGTACTTATGGAGAAAATAGCTCAAAGTGAATGACAAGGGATTTGAAATCCATCGTAACATGAATTCATCCAAACGAACTTAAATGGATTTGTCGATGAATTTGAAATCCTTCAATACAAACACACCCTAAGAGAGGTGAAATGTATTAACTTGATATGATTGACACTTACCTCAGGTCAGAATTCTAAGGAAGGAATCATATTGGTACAAGGGCTTTGGTTCAGTTGTAGCCGTTGATCAGGTAATTCGACTATATATGACTTATGCTCACAACACATATGTATATGTAAATGTATATGTATATGTATAGATATATAAATGTATTGATTAAAGCATTGTGAATCAAACAGGACCCAAAGACTCGGTACCCGGTGGTGGTGAGGTTTACAAAAGTGAATTATGCGAATGTATCGACAAACAACTATGCATTGGATGAAGTTGAAGTGGTCGCATGAGCCATGCTGATGAGTGATCATCACTTTGTGTTTATTTATGATGTTAATTTGATTCACTTTAGTTATAATACCATCTTTTGTGTATCTGTGAAATGAAATCTGTATCATACTTGGAATGAATTATGCTTGTATTTCCTGCTATATTTAGCACTGCTAATTCAACTCGTAAGACATTCGAGAAGCCTGACTGGAATTATTACACCAACATTAATCTTTTCTAAAACGCAAATCATTGTATGACACATCAACAAATCACTTCATTTTACTAATTCCAACAGTTTCAGACAAGTTCATCGTCACACAGACACTTGCAATGCACAAATCCAGAAGATTTTTCTAAAAACACCCACACGAACATGTCCATACGTAGCTTACGTTTTTAAGACGTATAAATTAAAATAAGTTACTATAACTAAGATGAGATAAATATATGATCAAAACTAAGAATACTCACAATGGGGATTCAGCATTAACATTAGCCAGTTTCTTTTGCTCATCTAACCACCTGTCATCAATCAATGCAAAACATTCAAATTATATAACGTTTTTCATCTTCTCATCTAAACGAAGCTTAAGATTTGAGAGATTTTCCTCTCTCGAAAGCCTAGCAACCTGAGCATTTTTAGATTTATTTTCTTGGTAATAAAGCTCCAAAATCTATGGCTATACCCCTGATGATTTCAGGAACTTCAGCTGCTCTTGAGGAATTTGCTAGGGCACCGATTAGTTGAGATATGGCTATCAATCCTCCAAGGGAACCACTTGCAATGAAAGCAAGATAAAAGAACATTCGAACAGAGCGAAATGGAGTAAGAACTTCACTTCGTATTTGGGCCGTAGAACTGAAAAGCAAATGAAATGGGGATTACAACGAAAAGATTGGATTTCAGCTACTGAAAATGTGGCATTAACAACTTATACGCAAAACCCCTCTTTGAAATTAGGATTTCCAATTTAAATTGGAAATTTAGGGTACGAGTTAAATAAATTAGGTTTGAGCTGAAAGCCAGTGAAGACTTTTAATAACTGAAACTAGCATAATAGTAGACTAAAATGTCAAGATATCAATCGTTTAGTTAGAAAAAGTAGGGGACCTGATCTCCGACGGAGAGGGTTCATTGGAGGCGGAGCAGGTGACTGAGAAGGACCCTCGACATTTCCGGCGGTGTATGTGGTTGTCAGCGGTGGCGGCGAAGTTGATTTTATCGCCGTTGATATGGCGGGAAAATGATAAATTTTTAATGGTGGCACTGGGATTGCAATTGCAATTGGGACACTGAACTATTATAAGCCGCGCCACCGCGGCCATGTCTATTACTTCAACAGCGGAGGGTGGTGGTGGTGGTGGTTAATATAGTTGCCCAATTTTCAGACTGTATATATATATATATATATATATAATTTTGAGGCTGTTATTGGGCTCAGAATTCAGGATCTTATGGATGATTTGTATGCAGCCACGGTATTATACTTATTTTTCTTTCGTACAAAAAACTTGTATTATGTGGATTTATCAAGATTTATACGCAAATAATATAATGTAACATTAACAATAACATAATGATATTAAAAATAATTTATTTGACAACATATAACTCGATCAAGATCACATTGTGATCTTTGAAAACACTAACATATTCAAAATCGGATTAGACTAATTCGATATTGGATAACACTTCAATAATTTTCAGTAGTCTTTCTCTTTTTGGTTCACAATAACATATATTATTTGTTGGTTAAAGCAAGAAAAAATATTTTCTCACTACATGAAATAAAACTGTATACGGCCCGGCCCATATGTTTATAATTCTCTCAACCTATTGGGCCGGCCCGCCACTCCAATATGGTCCACATAAAGTCTGGTCAAATTTAAGACAATTGCTAGTGATTTGGGCCGGGCTTAGGCCTGTAGCTGGTGCAAGTTTCAACTGTGGGCCAGACTCATTAGTCTTGTGAAGATATCTCTACCTTTGATATGATCCAGTTAGTATGTACCAAATTAAGTACATTAGTAATTATGAGTTAAAATTTTTGAAACATAGTATTTATTCTCGATATACATATTTCAATAAGATTAATAATTATTTGAACATATATGGTAAACATATATTTTTCACCTTTTAAGTACACAAAGATTTCTTTAACAATTTACTAAATAATATATGATTCACATAAATTTTGACATTATTTTTACATATAGTTAGAACCAAATATTATTAAAAAAAAAAAGTTGGTAAAATGAAATTAAATGTGAGAAAAAAACTAAAATTATGAAAAAATGACTTTTATTAAATTAGGGTATTTCAATTCCAGGACTAATAGTATAAGTATAACTACGAAATATAATGTGTCAAAATAGTATAATTACATGACAAAAGAATATAATTTTGTCCTGAATATATATATATACACAACACTTCATTTATGCGGGATAAGAGATGATATAATATTTCATATTACAAGTAATTTTTCCAACACCTGAACTGACATCCGCCGAATAGTTTGAGTTTGGAGAGGAATATAAACCACACAATCTACAACTACAAGTAGCCGTAGAACAACAGAAATACAGTCCCATGTGGTAATATGCAGACATAGGCTTGGGATGTCTGAAGAAGAAGAAGATATATATAGATGTAAATATATAAAAGACAAACAAGAATAGAGACAGTATATTATACAAACGTGATGAATTCAGTCAAGGCTGAGGTTCTACATTAAAGAGTTTGTAGTTAAAATTATTTGATGGGCCATATACAAAAATCACTGCATTTTTTATTCATGGTATGGACAACCATGTGGGTTGTTTTCTGTTTTCTGTTTAGGGTTTTGTCTTAGAATATGAGTATTTTCTGTGGCTATACTGGTTTCTAGATTGAGTTCATTTATTATCATTATATGGTGATTTATACAGTACAGGAAATTGGTCTTTACTTATACATTCAAACGAGTGGCATGTAGGTGTCGTGGTGTAGTTGGTTATCACGTCAGTCTAACACACTGAAGGTCTCCGGTTCGAACCCGGGCGACGCCAGCCTTTTTCATGCGTAGCTTAAATTTATTTTGTATATTTTTTTTTTTTACTGAAAAAAATAACCCATTCAGTAAGAATTAAAATTTAGATTTTTGGGATGGATTTCCCTTTAATGTAATAAATAATCCAGCTAGTTTCTTCTTGGAATTTATTTTGAGTGCATTTGAACTGTAAGATTAATAATTATCTTTTATTTACCAAAATAATTAAGCTTTGCAGGGGAATATTGAACTGTAAATTTCTAACATGCCATATGAATTGTGAATCTTATCCATGTGCAACTTGGGAGAAAGTGTATATATTTTATTTATTTCAGATAGTCAACCACAAAATAAAATTATTTCATGAGAAAATAATACTGGTAGTGTCAGCCTGAATATAGGTTATTTTGACTTATAAATCAATTTATACAGTATTTATATATTGAAATCCCACTTGGCAGTATGAAATAAGTAATCATATCATTAATTTTAAAGTAAAAATTAGATAATCCTCTTGGTGTTATTTTTTTTTGTTTATGACAAGGGAACCCGCAGCCGCTACAGTTAGGTGTGCACTGGGTAAACCCCGCTCTTGTGTAATAGCCTGCAAACCACACAAGAGAGGTAAACCAGCCCTAGGTTGCCCATAGCTGACAGGCTCACAGTAGAGAAGGCAAATAGGCATTCCCTCATCAGGATTCGAACCCGTGACCAAGGCCACAACATTCACATGCCCTTACCAACTCTACCAGGGGTTGCCCCTTCTTGGTGTTCTTTTGTTCCAACTGAAGGGAGGTAGGTCTTAAACATAATGAAAAAGATGTAAAAATATAACAAGTTGGTGATAAAATGCTGGAACGATTGTTTTTGATTGTGAAAGAAAATAATGTAAGAAAAATAAATAATTATAATAAATTAAATTATAAATTATACATTCAGATAGAATGATTTAGTTGGAGTTACCATCTGAAATTTAGTTGATGTTATTAATTTGGAATATGAAAATAACTGCATTAAAGGGACATTCTTTATGTTTTTGACTTAAATCTTATCACTGTATATAGTTCAATTATGAATATTGCACTTAGAGTTTCAGTTTTAGAGGAATTATAATTATCGATATATATTCTATATAAATCCCGTCATATAAATGATTATAATTTTGTACGCCGTAAATGCCCTTCTCGATATAGTTCATTTTTAAGTTCACTTTAGGACACCGAAAAAATCTCATTGCAAAAAAGATGACAAGATCAAGAGTAGAGGTAAAAAAAGATAAGATTATTATTCATTACAAATTGATAAGTTTACAATTATACAAACTCTATAACAAGTCAATAGTAAAAAAAAAAAAAAAAAATGGGAAAAAGCCTCATCATCCTAAGTACATGGAAAAATGCCCAAAATTTCAAAAAACTTTTGGGTCTTTTTGGAGAGGGCTAATTACTAGTGCTATATATAATTATATATATATATATATATATATATCTGTTTTTCTTCTTTGTATACTTATTTTTTTTATATAACAAGAATTTAGACAAAAGAATATGGAAAGAATATATGAATTAAATTAGATTATATTTAGAAAGTTGAAATGCATCTTCTATGTGTAGGCACTTTCTGTTTTTTCTGCTTTAATTCATCTTTCCATACTTTGCCAATATCTTGTGATATTTTCACTGCATCTGCAGATGCACCAGCAAGCCCTCTCCTTGTAAATCCAACGGCGTATAATCCACCTTTACCCTTCCAGCCATTTGGAAATGGAGCTTTTGGTAATCCTTCTTTGTTGAAAAACTCAGTTTCCTGTAGAAAAAATTGCAAAAAAATCAGATAAATTTTCGAAAAAACGAAATTTTTTTCAGAAAAAATGGTCGTTTTTTGAGAACGTTTTCTCACCTGTAGCCAGTAAGGTACATTGCTGCAATACCCAGTGGCTAAAACAACTGAATCGATTTCGAGAATCTCGCCATTAACGAACTCGACTGAATTGCAGGAGAATCTCCTGATTCCGGGTACAACTTGAATCTCTCTGGATCGAATCTTTTCCAATGCACCAATGTCGAGAACAGGGGTTTTGCCTTGATTGTTCTTGAGCTCTAACGGGCCGAGAACGGGTCGTTTCAACCCGAATCTCTCCATGTTTCCAAGGATCATCCAGGCCATGAATAGCATAAGCTTGTCAACAAGCCATAATGGTAGCCATTTCATCATCACCATTGCTAGTTGAAAAGTTGATATCCCTAATATTTCCCTTGGCAATACATGAACCTGAAGAAATTTTAACAAAAACCCATTAAGAAACTGTAATTTTTTCCATCAGAAACTTGATTTTTCGAAGAAAAAATTATACTCACCGAGCTACGAACAACCATGGAAGGCTTAGCATCATGGTTACAGAGATCAAGTGAAACCTCCATGCCTGAATTTCCACAGCCCACAACAAGAACCTTCTTCCCCTTATAACTAGCACCAGATTTATAATCACAAGCATGAATCACTTCGCCTTTAAACTCCTTCAAGCCCTCGATTTCTGGGACAACGCTCTTTGCGTTTTCGCCAGTTGCAACAACGAGCGATTGGCAAATGTATTCAACCTCAGAGCCATTGTTGCACACAGTGTTAACCCTCCACAGTTTGCACACTTCATCGTACTTAGCCGATTGAACACACTCGTTAAACTGTGGGTTGATGTCAAAGTGTTTCGCATAGGACTCAAGGTACTCGATGAATTGTCTCTTAGAAGGATACTCTGGGTAATGATCGGGGAAAGGCATTCTGGGTAGCTGGCAGAATTTTTTGGGGAGATGAAGCTTCAATCGATCGTAAGTTCGTTTTTGCCATAACGAGGCAATGCAATCGGATCGTTCGATGATCACGTACGGAACGCCTTGCTCCTTCAAGCCGGCGGCGACGGCGAGGCCTGACGGGCCACCGCCGACGATGACTGGGCCGTTAACCCAGACACATCTGCGAGAAGACATATGGGAACCTGTAAAACTAAACATTTTTGTGGTGTTTGTTGCTGAAAATGTAGCTAACTTCGAAAATTAACTGTATTGATATGAAGATTGAATTTGATTTGTTATGTAAAAGATTGAATGTGTTTTGGAATGATGAGAGAAGAATGGAATGGAGGGGTATAAATAGAAGAGATGGGCATATGATTCAATAAAGATGCATGTGATAGAAAATGCTATTCCCCAAATCATAAGCTAAAGTCTTCCTTCTATTATTTTAATTAATTATTCATTTTTTTATATTCTTTTTGAAATTGGGTTTTTATTTAATTGTGGTGTTATTTAAAAAATAATTAGTGGGGTTGGCTTATTTTTCTTTAACATTACTTTACTTATTTGGTATGTTATGAAATATGATTATATTTAGTAGTTGAACTATTTAAATGATGGAAAAGATGATTCTCATACTTACTCGGCATATTGATTTTTATATCACCTACTTTTTGCATAATTAACTTTTTTCTTATTGAACTGAAAATAAAAAAACAAAGATATCAAAAGTGCAAGTTGATTTAAATGATCATTATATTTACATTGTCAATTATTACTACTATTATTTGTATGTAGTAGGAAAGCATGTGATTGTGATCATTTATATATATCTATATATAATGAATTTCGAATTCAAAGATTGTTTGTCAATAAAATGAAACTATAGGTGTGAGTTCTAAAGCACGAGATAGTACATATATATATGGTATTTGTGCGTGATATATATATACTATTTACGTGTCATAAAATATACACATAAAAAGCTCCAACGACATTTAATTGGACGTTAAAAGACAATAAACTATAATTAACGTCTCATTCGACACATCATCACCATGATAAGAAAGTTAATCCTTTAATTAAGATTTAATTATCATGATTATTAGTTGTGTGTTAATCATAGGTTGACGAGCTTAATTAATTAATCTAAGTACATTGATCAAGAGCTAAATACTATAGCTTTGAGAAAATAAAAATGATTAAAGGATAGTGCTCCCCCACCCACTTTGGAGTTCTTCGATTAAGTGTAAATTTATGGAAATAAGAGAGAATGTGAATAGAACCTTGGTTATATTCATTTGATCTCTCCTTTTTATGAAATTAAAATACTATGACCTATATTATATATATATATGAGGCTTGCCTTTTGTAAGGTTCTGAGTATGTTAAAAAGATGATTCAAAATTTAAAATACACGAGGGAATGTGAAATATTGACAAGAAAGAAGAATATTATGTGTGCACTCTTAATAAAAAAGTAAATCGAATGTCCTAATGGCATCATATTTGTATTATTATTATTAGCATGTAAAAAACGTATAATTAACTAGACTACATTACATTTTATTAAGGGGTTTTGATTCTTTGATTACGAATATATATAATTCTGGGTATATACTTCATCTGATAATTTTAAAATTGATGCATATTCGGTTTATATCTAATATATTGATTTGATTATGAAATATTTCATGTAAAACGTCACATAAAATTTAGAATTACACATGTTCATTCACTTTCTCATGGGACCAAAAATGCGATTCTACCATATAACTATTAATTAGGAAAGATTTTGATCGCTCTATTTTATTATATAAATCGTTCAAATCGACCACACAGAGCCAAATAATTATGAGAAAATATATCAAAATATCTTTCATAGTTGATAGATAGTTATATATAGAGAATATGAGTTGTATTCTTTAAAGTTAAACCCTAATTTTTATTGCCCATCATGGCTCTTTTTTGCTATGCTCCACAGCTATATATAGCCAGGTTGTGAGCTCGTCTGGAACTCGATACTTTTGGATAATTAATTAATTAAATGTGATTTTATATACTTTCTTCATTAATTTTATTTTTAATATATTCCTTTTTGTGGAAATTTATAAATAATTAATTTAGCTCCAATACTTTCTGTGAGTCGGCTGTACTAGCTAGCCTTTGAGAACTTTCTTGGAATAACATATATTCTGTTCTTTTGGTGATTAAACTACACAAAGGTTTGTGAATCCTATAAAGAGTTTTATTATTAATCACGCGTGACTGATCAAAGTTTTTGGAAAAAATAAATTTATTTTCTTAAATTATCATTAGTAAGGATGCTATATATATATTTATATATCCAGCAGAACGTTCGTAATATTCTGTAATAAAATGTGGCAGTGTATAAATACACTGAATTAGGGTACTTAGGGTTTTTGGAATGTTGTTATTTGGAGTTATATGGTGGACAACACAACTAACATTCTCTAGCTATGTATAATTTCATGCATGACGACATATAAGTATTATATATATATATATATATATATATATTATCTTGCTTGAAAGGAAAGTACTACGTAGGAGAGCTATGCATGCATGAGAATGAGAGGTTAGTACTCGGCTCGAGATTGAATATTAAAACCTTAATATATATATATATATACATATAATTAAACTAATAAGTCGAAGCACAAATTTTAAAATTTGATAAGAATTCAAATAATATTGAAAAAATACAACGTGCCATTAAATTCAATATTATCCGAATGTGTTTATGTTTTATTAATTTTTTTTGGGCGGGGGAATAGAAGAGCTATTGCTTTCAAGGTTTTTCATTAATTAAATGAAATTTTTTATCATGAATTATTTGCTGAATTAAAATATAAATAATTTATTTTTCATCAATCGGATAATAATTAATATAATTCGTTCACCACGTTGATTAAGTTAATTAGTTTCGATCAAACCGTCTATGAGCCAAAATTTTCCTTTTGTATCACTAGTATATGGAAAAAGCTTTTCTTACAGACTAAGCATTTTTAGACTTACAGCCTTCATTAGCCACTAATTGTGAATTGGCAACTTGTATAGCAAGTTGCCACATTTACATAAAATATTTAAAAATAATTTCACATAATTATATATAATTATAATTAGTTCCACACATATTTTAATATTTAGAACAATTTAAATTAGTTATTTTTAATTTTCATTTTTTTCTCACGAAAATCTTGTACGAACTATAGAACAATTAATCTCATTTTAAATGAATGAATATCAAAATTTTATTATTTTTTTTTATATCAAATATACGTGAAAAAGTTAAAATTGAAAATTAAATGACTATGCTCTAACAACTATTATTACTAATTCAAGTATTGTGTCAGATATAATTATTTTGCAATATAATCATACAATTAGTAAATGTATAAATTGCTATAATATTTAGTTCATAATTATAAAAAAATTATATATATATATATATTATTAATTCAAGAGAATTGATAAATACCTTGTTAACTTTCGAAAGAGAAGAAAATCTCAAAATCCCACATAAAATTAGTTTTGGGTCTCTCTTTTATTATTTATTTATTGTACATTAGTCTTTTTTTTAGAGTAGAAAATCATCAAATTATACCTTATTGAAGTGCTTTAGCTATAGTAGAATTTTACTTAATATAATATGGAGTCAATTAATAAAATATGAAAAGTTAAGGTGAGTTTTTGTGAAAACAATTTCCTTGCCTATATTTATGTCTGTCAGCTAATCTCACATATTTCTGTGAGATTAGCATGACCCCTAGTATATTTCTAACTTATTTAATATTCTGATAAAATAATTGATGTACACTTTAATGAATGTGAATATTCATTATAATTAAGAAAAGCTAAGTCTTATTATTAATTGAGTACGTTCATACTGCAAACCGAAAAGTCTGAATTGTAAAGTAGCAATATATCCAATAGTATTTTTGATATACTAATTAAAGTATTAAAGTTGAAGATAAATTCTTCAACAATATATTTTATTGTCACCAATATAGATTATTCCAAAATAAGAAATAAACTAAGTTCTCTTTAACTAAGTAATTCTTGTAAAAATCTATGTTTTAATTGCAGCTCAAATGGGAAACTTCCTAGCGGTTACCTTGCTGGAATGTTTGGACACATAAACACTTAAAGTTCATCCAATTACTGCCAAATTAAATAATATATACTATAATGCTATATTTTTAATTTAATTTTCAATAATTAATCATTTATTATATGGGAAGACTACAAGTCGTGGTCTTCTGACGTGGCCTAAATATACTCCATATATGGTCAATCTGAGGGAATATATCCTTAAAACTTGTTTCAATTATTTTTGCAGAATATACACTAAATTATGGGGTTAGGTTCAATTTATGATTGTTAGAGGGGCCTATGAGATTGCAGAGGTTTTATTTATGATGATTTTGGGAACTTTTTAGTTCTCTTATATATACATACACACATTTGTATAATGCACAATTTATTTATTTTAACATATTCAACTATTTTTATATAAATTATAATCATAAAGGTAAGATTGGGTGAGATAGTGGTATTGGTTAGTATCCCAACAAATGGAACTCAAATCACATAATGTTTTTTATGCAAAATTTAATGATTTATACCCTAATTTAATCATATAATTATTATCAAAACATTGGAAAATATGAGCCTTAATTCTCTCTGAATCAGACTGTATAAATCAGTTATTTTTACATTTATATTCTCGTACATGAACACTTTTCTTTTTTGGGTTTCGATAAAATCAACACATACATCTAGTATACTGAAATTCATGTAACATGTATTGTAAATAAACAATCACTATATAAGTATCAAGAAATATTAGATATTAATGATGGGTTTAGGGTGCTAATTATAGCACATGGTACGTAATTAAACCATTGTGGAGAATGGAATATTATTAACTTATAAAAATACAGAAAAAATCTTTGCAAATCCAACCAGTCACATTCGAAATTTAGAAAGATTTCTCTAAGATCCTGGTATTTTAACTCTTTATCCCCATTATCTAAAATGACTCACTAAATCTTTTAATATCACATATATACATTTAACTGCAATAATGAAAGAATATTTTGAATTTATTAGTGCTAATTTGAATAATATTTATTAGTGGAACAACCCTCAATATTCCTTGGTTTAATTCTTTTTGTTGTTATTTTCTGGACCACTTTTTGATACATGATGTAAATTACAGCTCAATTTCATGAAGATTTCATCAATTATGATCCACAAAAGAAAAGGAAAAGAAAGTTTAATAATTATTGATGATAAATAATTATCAAATATGGTGCCCTTTCTGAATTTTAAGTGCAATGTTTCTTTGTTACATAACTTCCATTATATATATAATTCAAGTATTTCTTGAAATCAATACTAATGGTCACTTTTCAAACAATTTTAAAAATAAACAAAAGAAATGAAAATTAAGTATATTAACTTAAAGTTAATATTATTTTGAAAAATTCCATTTTTCTAATGGGATTTATTAAAACAATATAAAAAGTGAATTACAATAGTTATATATATAATCAATATATATAATTGAATGAGATTAAACTCAATTAGAGCTAAAATTTTCAAATATTCGAATTCTTGATCAACATTGAGGATCCCAAATTCTTGTGAAACCACATGGCAGAGAACATGGACTAATATATCTTATATATATAAAAACTTCAATTCAAAGTTACTTCAATAATATATATATATATATATTATATATATATATAGAGAGAGAGAGAGAGAGATAATTAATGAGGTTGGCAAACTAACTTAAGCTAATAATATTATATTGAATTAATTAAATAATATGCTTGGAATGTGGATTGGCTTAGTTTATAAATAAGTCCAATTAGAGCTTAAATATAAACAGAAATTATCATTGGAATTCGAATTTTCCAAAAAAAAATATATTAATTAATTACCACGAATTTCAATACCAATGTTCGTCCGATGAGGTCGGTAAAACCGTTTGATCTAAATACCATGTTTAGAAGCATTGCACCTGGCAACATGTGGCACTGATAGTTACTATTTTAATTTGTTTTGTTTTTCATAATTTCATATGTATTTAATCAAGGTGCCGCCCCCTCTTCCATTGTTTTAGCTCAAGAATTGAGACCACTATATATATATATATATATATATATATATATATATATATATATATATTCTATTCCAAGTGGCTCATAATGTCTTAATTTATATATATATATATATATATATATATATATATATATAACTATATTGGATTTGTTTTGGATTAATATGTGATATTAGTTATTAGGGCTTTAGTGAAGGAGTGGTAGTAGTAGGAGTGTAAATGAATCAAACTTAGATAATTATATGTCATGCAAATAATTAACAATATATTAACTGAGTGTATGTTAGAAATATATGCACGCATATATGATCTAATTGAATTATTTTGTAAAAATACATATCACCATAGAAAGAAACTAGAATATCATATTTTGCAGGGTTTGCAAAAATTAGATTATTACTTAAGTATTATTAAAATGTGTTTGTATATAAAATTTGAAGTATTAATTTCATCAATTTCAGTATTTACAATCATTTATAAAATAAATTTGAGTTATTTTGGTATTAATATAAAAGATTAAGAAGTATAAATCATTCCAACTTTTAAAATATTTATTTATATTAATATTATATTATATGTTTTATTATATTCAATATTATTGTTATAGACAGATTTGGGAACAATATCATAATAATAATATACATTGAACAACTACCATCCATCGAATAATATTGTTAATTATCAATTACAAGTTATGCATACACTCTTTTAATTTGATAAAGACGAAAATAATATTATTTCATTATTAATACAGGGTTATTTTGGTTTTATACTTTCCATTTTAGTCTAAATTAAAAGGAAAAAAATATAAATCATGTAAATTATTCTTTATGTAAATCATATAATTCACTCATACTTTTTAGAATGGAATATATATAGATCATATACATTGTTGAGGAAAATTGGATTTTTTGGTCCCCATAGGCCATAAGTCCAGTAATTTTTAATTTTGATCTCAATTATTAACTCACACGGTGTCTTATAATTTTAAAAAAAATTGTGTCAATCGAATTTTCCATCCAAAATATAAGAGAATGACTAATTAGCTACCAAAGAAGAGATACACTTTAAATATATATATATTATATATTATAGGAATAAATGCAAATAATCCCCACGTAAAATATTTTATTAGCTGAAAACCCCCTGTGAAAAAAATATAGGCTAAAAACCCCTGTGAAATTTTTAAATTGCATAAAACCCCCTGTGAAAAAAAATTGGCTAAAACCCCCTGTGAGATTTTCAAATTGCATAAAATCCCCTGTGAAAAAAAAATATAGCCTAAAAGCACCCTGTAAAATTTTTAAATTTACAAATTAATTAATAGTACTAATAATCACATTTTAGGATATTAATTAAACTTTATCCAATAATTAATTTTCAATGTAGTTATATTTCGTAATGGTAAAATTTTACAAGAGATTATTAGGTTATATTTTTTTCACATGGGGTTTCATGCAATTTGAAAATTTCACAGGGGGTTTTATGCTATATTTTTTTCACAGAGGGTTTCATGCAGTTTAAAATTTCATAGGGGGTTTTTAGCCTATATTTTTTTCATAGGAGGTTTTCAGCCAATAAAATATTTCACGTGGGGGTTATTTGCATTTATTCCTATATTATATATTATATATATATATATGAAAATGTGTATATACGTACGTGGAATTTATAGGTGTGTGCATGAGATGCATGCATGATTTTACGTCCATCAATGACTCCTTTGCCTTTTTTCATGATTTCATCCTTTCGAGATGCTAAGAGACGTGGCTTCATATGCACCCAACCCCCTCATTTTTTCACCCATAATATATTTTAAAACTACATTTTTTCACCACTATTATATTTTAACTTTTACTTGAAAACTACATTTACCCTTAATTCTTTATTTATTTATTTATTTAGTTGAGTATTTTGTGCTGCACATGGCTACACTTGCCCATACACGATGACTTTTAATAGTTAATTAGTTATTTTTCTTTGCTTAACCGCCCTTAATTTATTTAATTACATTATTAGTTACATGAAAGACTTAATTTTACTCCATTGTGACAGACCTTTCATTGTAAAAAAATTGATTTGTCACTTATATTTTTCATTAGTAATATTTTTACTAACATAGATCCAATATTTAATATAATTAATAGACAATAGGATTTTAGATTAACCAGTCCATAATTGAGGAAGAACAATTTATATCACAAGTTAATGTGTAGGATCATATAACTTTATTATTTTCTATATTTTATGCTTTTTTATCCTAGCTGCTTATTTTATATTATTGCTAATAATAATAATTAGTATTATAATCCACTGAGCAAGATAAATGCTAATGACTTCATATTTACAAAAGAATGTCACGTTTCTCTTTCTTGATGACCTATCTCTACTCAATCTAGTTAAATAAATTATATAGTCAAACTTTTACGTTAGTCAAGATTTCTTAAATTAGCAACCTATTAATTGCTGACTGTGCACCAAGAGGATAATTGATCCTTCAATTATATAAGAAATAAATAAATTTGCTATATAATTAATTTAATATATAACTACAAAAGTTTAACTTTAATTGAACAATTAAATACTTTACACGTAGAGTATGTATACAATTATAATTCTTAAATAATTAGATTACTGGTGTCACAATATTTCTCTAACATGACTAAGGTCCAATGAAGCAATGAATTACATTTGACCATGGATATGATTATTAGCAAAAACACATGAAATCACATGGATTAGCCGTTTTAAGGTGCAGCTCAAAATATTTATAATTTAATCAAGACCATTTGCAAGATATTAGTCAAACTATTTAATTAAACTCATATATATTGATATATATATATATATATATCATCAGTAATAATAACAATTATTAATACTGTATATATACATACATACATATCGAATTAGCATGTGAAAATAATTAAATAATCTTTGTAATTTTAAAATTTTGGTCTTCACCAACCTGCATTTGATGATTGATTAATTAATGGGTTCAAGGAATAATGCCATGATTTCTCCTGCTAACAACATTAATTCAGTTGCTAATTACTTGATTTTGACCAAAAAAGATGCAAGTTTGACCGTTGAGAATTATGATACATGATATGCTTATCACATTAATTAGTTTTAATTTATTAATCTTCCATTAATGATTTGGACCAAATTCAAGAGTATTCTTTGACCTAATCCTTAATTTTTTCCTGATTTGTTATTTTTTGTTATTTTAGAAAAATAATATAATGTTTTGGTGAGAATGCCTATCCAAAATGTGAAGATTTGAGGCATTAAAACTTGGAGCTCAAGGTTTCTTTCAAATTAAATTGAATAAAAGATTGATAAAGGGCCCAAAAATTGTTTAGTGTGTTATTCACAAGAGTTTTTTTTTCTTTTAGATACTGATTTAGGAATATTGTAATTATAATATGGTTGAATTCTTATAAGGTACATTAAACCAATAATGTCACATAGTGAAGAGCAACAAATGCAGATGGGGTTGATGAAATAAATAAATCCAGAGAAACTAATTAATTTAAGCGCGTAATCCAATTATATATGTTCTTAATTCAAATTTATTAAATGTTATTTAAGAACTTAGGTGATTTATGGCTTTTTGGGTAAAACACGACTATAGTACACAGGGATTTGTCACCCTCCAATTCGGAGTTTTAGATGGTAACACTTTCAGACCAACCATGTATTTGTCTCTTTCCAAAAAGACATACGCATACAAAGGCTATCACTCAAAACGCGCTTTTAAGCTAAATAAAATTGCCAAGTTTAGTTGTTAATTAATTGCATTAAGACCAAAACAAACCCTAACATGGCCTACTTTGACCACACAATGATTGCTTAATCATTCATCACTAAATTGGGGTGCCCATAACAAAAGTAGTTGAATTTGGACCTTACCTATACTTGTTATTAAGATTTTATGATTCCTACTAAAAAAAATATGTTTGTTTGGCATAACACTAGAAATAAGAACGATCGTTTATGTTTGTTTGGCATGATTTTATGATTGATATAAAATAATCGAAATAAGGACATAAATTTTATGATTCCTACTAAAAAAAATATGTTTGTTTGGCATAACACTAGAAATAAGAACGATCTTTTATGTTTGTTTGGCATGATTTTATGATTGATATAAAATATTCGAAATAAGGACATAAATTTTTTTTATGATTCCTACTAAAAAAAATATTTAATAGAAAAATAGTTAGATAAAGATCCGTCTCAATCCCATGAATAAGACAATCTCGCTTTCCTTGTGATTAGGATTTGATGATTTTTGTTTTATTTCATAATTATTTGACAAAGACATTTGTATACATCGAGTTATATATATATATATATATATATATATATATATATATTTACATTTTCAAAACTTATTTTTGTGCACAATACTCAATATTTTTATGTGTTTCTTATTCCTTTCTAAATGAAAATATGAAGATAAGAATGAAAAGGAAATACATGTCAATTTATGCGAATACATTATAAGATACTTACATTTTCAAGATTTATAATTAGGGCTACCCCATTCTCATAAATACTCTCAAAATAAACGAGTGCAATAATTATCGAAGTATATATTATCAAAAAACCTGAACAATAGTACCGAAATTGTAGCATATATTAAAAGAGAATATGTGTGTGCCCAACAGTCCGCATGTACAAATTGGAGTTGCCAGCTATAACTTATAATATCCCAAATGTGACATTGTGAAATTGACTACAATAATATTATAGGGGACCTTAAAATCATAGTCCATGGACCAATTAGAGCTTCAAGCCTTCAACATATCATACAAATTGAATATTCATTCAATTATTGTCATTCTTAGACGAATAGAAATCAAAACTTAAACTCAAATCGAAAATGTTAAGTCGACCAGAGTTTATTTTCGTGTGAATTCGTTACAGTAAAATCGAAGAGGCCGTTTGGATAAGACAATTGGACTTTGAAATATGTAGCATTTTGAATAGGTCTAGATAGTAATCTAGTGTTGAAATTTTGATCAATTTGTGAGAAATATAGTTAGAAATGTGAAGGAAAAAAAATGGTCCATAGGGTTATCCTTAGCACAAATGCAAAATGGTACCAAAATGTGAAGAAAATGTGATGTTGTGACAGCCCTTTATGAAGATAATGAAAGAATTTAATGGTGCGTTTGGATCGATGGATTTGGATTTGAGGAGTGGATTTGGAGGAAGGATTTCAAATGACACCTAAAATGGTGTCATTTGAAATCCACCGTAGTTGTGGAGAAAAGAGCTCAAAATGAATGGCGAGTGATTTAAAATTCATCATCATCCAAATGAACTTAAATGGATTTGTCGATGGATTTGAAATCCATGGATTTCAAATCCATCGATCCAAACGCACCCTAAGGGAAATTCATGTGAATTCCTCATGAACGGGTCCATTTTCTGCTCATTATTGGAAGCATCATTTCATAATAGTCGTCGTTTATTAAAGGCGTTTCAAAGTCAAAATTGCCCAAGTGAAGAACGATATAACTCGAGATTCGAATTACAATTACAGGACAATACAGATACAGAGACAACTATGATTATGGTAAGATTTCAAGTTCATAGGATTACTACGAAAAAAATGTACTGATTTGATTGATTGATTATACAAGTGACTTATTACCTATCATGTGGATAGGTTTAAATTAGGAGGAAAATCATTACAGCAATATATCATGTCAACTTCGTACTTGGCGTGAATATAGACAAGTTACAAAAGAATATTGTGAATAAAATAGACAAAGAAGCCTCGATATTTTAAATATTTGATGTAATGGAATTCTTCATCTCAATTCCATTAATCCAAACACTACAAAGCAAAAAACATCTTTACAAAACCAATAACCACCATATATATATATATGTATGTATATATATATATTTCTCAAACATAATTTTTTCTTCAAAACATATATTACATGGAAATGTAGGATGGTATTCCCTAAACCACCCTTAGGAACAAAAAACAAAATGCTATCACCCTAAATCCACTAGAGAAATTGCTGCCATTTTTGGCACACAGAGAAAAACAACAAAAAACAAACTGTATTTTCCCCATCAAATGAATTTTCACTGCACCTAATTCTGATAAAACTTCAGAAATACCAAATATAATGAATTTAATTATACAGCAACCTATATAATAAAAATTGAAAAAATAGATGGATTTACAGTGTATGCTGGATCCGTGTTGGACATGCTGCATTACATATGGTACCCAAAAAACCCGATAATAGGTACTATCGATGGTGTTTTACGAGCCTTACTCATGCAAAAATTCGAAGGCCGGGTTTTCGAGAAGATCTGATGCGGGCTTCACATCCGAGAAATCCTTCACTTGCAGTGAAGTTGAAAGTTCGTCCATCGAGAATGGGATGCTGCATCATATAAGCAAAGATGTTAATTAGAACATTAATTAAATACGGGATGATAATATTCGGTTTTTAATATATATACATATATATTATGGTTCTTTGTTAAAAATTACAGCGAAAAATCCAGCTAAATATACGGAAAGGAGAAAAAAAGGGGTCCTATATACCTAAAGATAAAATATAAATAGAAATGAAATATTTGAGAGTATAATACGACCTACTTTTAAATTTTTTGCTTATTAGTCAATGAAAAGAGATTTTTTGTATGAGCCACTAATTAACAATTTTTAAGCTTTTGAATAAATTATTAATGTTTATAAGACTGTATAACACACAATTAATACATTTATATTGTTTCAATTTTTAAATAAAAATATTACTTTTTTAGTCAAAAGTAGAGTATAATAAGAGATGCTTAAAATACATATTCTCAACAAAAGAGTACTAGTAATTTGTGAAAGTTCATAATGCATATGTGAAAAGAAAATATGTTCAAATATATGCACATACCTATATTCTTCAGGTACAATACATATTTAATCCAAAATATTCGTTTTAGGGTCACATTTCGGAGAACTTCATTTTTTCTGTTTTCTGATAATTGGAATTTCGATAGTACACATCCGCTTGGACACAGGACTTCACGGTGAACCATATCGTAAAACTCTATTTTCGTGTGTGTGATTTACTGTCTCTTATTACAACATAAAATAAAGGGATGATACATGCACAGCCCTCCATTTATTAGGTAATTACCACAAACCCCTTGAAATTTTGCATATTACAAAAACACCCATGTTAACTAACCATTCAAAAACATGGGGTGAAATTGTAATCTGCTTTTTTAATGACCATGGATGAAATTGTAATAAACTTTAACCAAGGAAATTGTAATAATCTTATGCAGGTGTTAACTTATATACCCAAAAATAAAATAAACTGCGCATTACCTAGAATTGTCATCCAACAGAAACGAGTTGCTGACAGCACTGTTGGAGTCCTCTGTCATTAGCACCTTCATGGTGGATATGACCTGTTTTTCGAGTTAAAAAAAAACGTGAGATTTTCGCAACATATATTTTAACCGAGAATGATAATTGACTAATAAACTTAATGGCTTACTTGAGGGGATACACTTCGTGTATTATAGTTGTCGTCCCAGTATAAAGTACATATTCTGTACAGCTGCTGAACACTCAGTTTCTGAGAACAACCAACAAATTCCAATGTGAGAGAACTAAACCAGATGCTTTTGCAAAACCTCTTAATACTGAAAATTATTACTTACGGGACATAAATCATGGGTAATTTCATCATATGATATTCTGTATTTCTGATGTATAACCTGCAGGAAGAATATAAGTAAATAAGCTTATTAAGCATTAAATGCAATATTATACACTTTTCCAACTTGTCAAATTAAAAACTATTCACAGTTATGAGCTCACCAAGAATCCAACAGCTTGTCTTATATGTATAAGTTCATCCCAAGCTGAGCCCGCATACTGGATCCAAGAACATTTTGTCAAAGCATTAAGATAATAATAAGAATAAGGATGTAATAACAGTCAAAATTAAGTACGTTCTTGATCTAACAAAGAATGGAATTACCTCATCTTTTGCTTGGCAACACCATAATTCTAGCTCGGCCAACCCAGCTTTGACATACTCACCGTTGCTAAACGTACAGCACTCTCGGCGTAGAAGAAGACTAAAAAAATTACACATTTACGTCAAATTAGTAATCTTTTCGAAGGATTTCAAAAGTTATTTTGATAAGGAAAAAGTGTCACCTGTTAAAGAGTTGGACATTGATATATGAAAATACTTGAGTAAAGATCTCTTGAACAAGAACTGGTGGAACCTGAGAAGCCAACAAAAAATTATTAGCTTTTTTATATGTAATAAAATGCAGCATATATGTAAAACAGAGATTGAATTATATCGTACAAAATTCTCTTTCAGAGTACAGAGAAGGGTGTTAAGGCAATCGATGATGCTCTGCCAGTGATTGGTTTGAGGATCTTTGCTAAAGGACCGTCCAGATCTTAGCAAGCCTGCCTTGGATCTTGGTGCCTGTTTTTTTCATTACAGCACAAAATGAACACAATAAATTAAAGTTGCATAGCAATTGTGTGTGTGTGTGTGTGTGTGTGTGTGTGTGGTGTATATATAATATATATAAACATATATATATATATAGCCATTTGCATACCTGAATGCATAAAGCAAGAAGTGATCCCAATTCCTTCTTCAAATTATCCCGAATAATGCCATAGATTTTCTCGACATATGCAGTAAGCTGCTGCTTGAAAAGCAGAGCCGGGTATTTGGCTTCAACTTGTCGCACTGTATCTAGTGCTGCTGAAGCAGCACCAAGGTTCACAGTGGACGGGGATGACCGAAATCCCTGTACAAAGATTATATATAACATTTCGTTTCATATTTCTGTATAAAAACTCACATAATTATCCAACTGAAAGTAAGAGAAATGAAAAATAAAAAAATATCTGAAATACCATTGCCATTCTTCCAAACAGGGACGTTGGTGCTTTAGGAGCGGGAGTTGTGCCAGCAGGTTTTAGACTTTTCTGAAGTAAGAACAATAGTGTAGAAGTGTTCGAAAGCCAATAAGCCATGTGATCATTACTGTCTTGATCCTGCATTTATGTAGCGACGGTTATTTATTCAAATCTTTCATAATTTGTTCATATGCTGCCCTTCAAGATGTTCGGATTATTTTCCAAAATATTTAATATGGGCATTAAACAAAAAGAAAAAAAATGAACAACAAAATATGAACATGTCAGAAGTTCAAACAAAAAAACTGAAAACTTGTGAATATTTCTTTTGACAACAATAAGTTTTAACATAGATAGGATGCCAATGGCTAGGGGTGGCAATTTGGGTCCATACATATATTTGGACTCAAACCTAACTAAGGGGTTGTTTGGCTAAGCTTATAAGCTCTTTTCAACATCTTATAAGATGTTTGAGAGCTTATAAGCTCTATGAAAGTGTTTGGATAATTTTCTTAAAAAAGTGCTTATAAGACCAAAAAATAAGATGTGTGGGTCTTATAAGCAAATAAAAAATAAGTTGGCAAAACCCAACTTATTTCAAAATCTTAAATTTGGGATGTTGTTTAGATTTTTAAAAGACACAAATAACTTTAGTTAAATTTCTCATTTCCAACAATACCTTTCTCCAAAAAATATTTATTTTTATTATTGCACAAATTCTCTCGTACAACATTTGAAAACATCTTACAAGTCCAATAGACTTATTTTATCCAAACACTTAATAGCTTATTTTTTAAATAAGACGAAACATCTTATAAGCTCTTAAAACATCTTATAAGATGTAAGAACTTATAAGATCTTTTAAATAAGTTTAGCCAAACACCCTCTAAGTTTTCGATGGGGTTGGGTCCTAACATTTTAGCATTATATTTCCAATTGGGTTGACTTTTAATAATATTTGGGTCCAATTTGGGTTTAATTGGGTCCAACCTGAGTTAATAATCTACATTTTACACTCTACAACAAGTCAACTCCTTACATCACTTTGATTCATAATGGGTCCTTATTGGGTCCATTTTGGGTCCTTACTGGGTCCAACTATAATGCATATTTTTTTATATTGGACCCAACTGGACCCAACCCACTTTAAGCCCAACCCAAATGGACCCGACCCAAACCCAACCTATTCAACCCAATTGATACTCCTACCAATGGCCATCTATTGCACCAGGTGATGGGAACATGGAATCTGATATAAAGAAAATATTACAAGGTGTACCCGAATTTCAAAAGGGTATTCTGGTCATTTTACCACAGTTGTAGCTATAATCTCTAGCTATAAATAGATAGTGCTCATCTTTCTGTCATGCGTAACATATTCATGGAAAGTTTACCTCAATGGCTGAACCAATCATCTGAATAAGACGATCAAACACACTTGTCCTGTCGGCTTCAAAAGATTTCCAGTGTAAAAGGCATTTGTATATTGTGAAAGCCGCCACAGGCTTGCCTTGACTAAACCCAACATCCTTCATTACACATTCCATTAGGGCATCAACATCCTCCTGCACCAAAACATTTTAAGATTAATCCCAACCAGTAAACCTAGGACTAAACAAAAGCAAATCTTCTAGAAGCACTGACATGCTGACGATGCTCAATTGGCGGTCTCCTCGGTTTTGCATCAGGGGTCTCAAAGCCCTTTTCTGGAGTTTTTAGTATATCCTGTAGAGTACTGCTCACTTCATTGACATGGTTGCCATTTTCAACTATCTGCAAATAACTCTATCATGTGATATTCAGAAAGAACGGCGAAAAAAGAATAAAACAGTTAACATTTTGACAAGTAATCAACCTTTGGTGGCAAAGCTGATGGATGTTCAAGTGATCCTTTAGATGGTTTTAATAATGTTTGCTGGCGAAGAATTTGGTTCTCGGTTTCCATGTCTGAAATTTTCTCTTCAAGCCTATAATATGAAAATGATTGTCATGGATATGTAAGAATATGTAATTTCAATATGTAAGAACAAAGGCTTGTAAGAATATGTAATTTGAATAGAAATACTAAATTTAGCTGAAATTTTGACCAAGAGAAAAGAAAATCCTAACCTATGCATAGAGGTCTTCAACTTAACAATTATGGTCTCGGCCTCCATAGCTTGCTTCAAACGTTCCTCGCTAAGTTTGTTAGTTTCCTCGTATTTCTTCTCCGTTTCATCTATTTTCGTTTCTAGAGAGCTAACTAAAGCCTGCAATTCATGCACAAGGGGATGCAATAACCAAAGAAACATATAATATAGACTGGGGTAAATTACATCTATACCCATTGAACAAAGGTGTAATTACATCCAAAATGCCCTTTATTGAAACTTTAGAAGAAAAAAAATTCAAAAGGTCCCTATTTTATGCCTTTTATCGAGCGGTGAAGATATAATTTACTATTTCCATTCTTTTGACAGACAAAGATTTACCTTGAGTTTTTCGTTTTCGGTCGCGAGCTTATCCATCATTTCATGATCGATAACTGGAACCTCCTGTATTACAGGGACTTGAACAGCTACAGTTTTTGCTGCTTCCTTTTCCTTCAACAGCATTTCTTTGGTTTCTTTGAACTGAACCTGGAGATCTTGTAAAGCGGTTTGCAATTTCGTGTTCTCTTGCGTTTTTGCTTCTTCTAAGTCAGCCTACAAAATTAGAACCACGAAAAATATTACAGGGCTAAAAGTCGTTTCAAAATTTGCGACATGAAAAATGAATTTTTTGAGATTTAACATACTCTCATTCGTTTCTCCAGCTGCAATCTCCAAGTCAATTCTTCGACTTGCTTCTCTAATTTATTCTTGGCAGCTTGTAAGGCACCAGTTTCCCTCGCGGCCTTTGTTTTTAGAGCAGAAATTATATAAATTATAAACGGGATCGAAGTGAAATACAACATAAGCAAGTTGGGAAGTGGGAAATGTTTTACCATTTTCAGTTTACGCAGTTCTTTTCGGGCAACTTTTCCTCTCCATGCACATTGAGTAACGATTGCAGCTTTCTTCAGGTTCATATACTCCGTACGCGCTAAGAATTTGCGGCAATGACTCTGTAGTAATACGAGTTATAAAAAATTTAGTTCAAAACAAATAGTTATTACATCGTTTAACATGTCTTGCTTGGATTAGCTGGGAGCGTACCTGGATTAGAATTGCGGCTTTTGTCTGCTTCCTAAAGCGGAGCTCATTACGCGCAGCCATCATTCCTGTCTGAATTGAGACAGCAGATGAACACTGTTGTTTGTATGCTTTCCTTGCAAGATACATCCTTAAATCTCTCTGGATCCTGAGACAAGAAGCTTCTCTCCTCATGCTCTCATAAACAAGACGAGTAAGTTCTCCTGTGATCAGCAAAATATATCATCTTGATAAGGCTTGTTTGTAATAACTTCGTAAATAAATAAATAATGAATCTCTAACAAAGTCGAGTACCTCTGCATACAGATTGTATATATATTGCTGAACGACGCAACAATGTGAAATTCTTCTTAGCCATGTAAGAACGAACTTTTCTTTGGATAATGCTCGCGGATCTTCCTAACACCTCGGTCCTGCGGGCATCCAGCTCAGCCATCTGACCGGCCCTCAGAAATACTTTTGTTTTACCAATCTGCAATAAGTAAGAGTGTTTTCGTACTTCAAGCATCTTAAATATTTACCAATAATAAGATTTAACCGAATTTATCAAGATCATGTCAAAATATTGCAAAATACGTTCTAGATAAAGAAAAATAACACGTAACTAAGTGAAGTTTAGTCAAACACTCAAAAGAATTCTCGTAACAAAAGGCAATAATAATGACGGTTAATTACATGCACACTCCCTTACTTGTTGGGTAATTACCATGGGCCCCTTATTCCAAATGGTAATTTGTATTTACTAATAAGGGATGAAATTGTAGTATATTAGGATGTTATGGAAATTTCTCAAACATCGGGCATTTTTCATAATTAGAAACTCACATATAGGTGTCTATATAATTTGTTAAACACTATATACAATTTCCGTTATCTATAAAATTCGTCACCTGATAGCCTTCAAGTCCAACTTTCTCCAAAAGCCTCTTGCAAACGGCAACATCATCCGTACTATCACAAATCCAATACAGTGAGAAGGCCAATACAACTGATTATCGAGAGGGAAAGTATATAAATTCAAAAACGGTCTATAAATTCAAAAACGATATATACCTTCCATCCAAAACTTCAGGAGCAAGAATACCAAAACGGTCTATAAATTCAACGAAAGGTCTTTTGGTCGGAAATCCAGCACAGCTTATCCTAATAGCTTCCATGACCCCCTAGATAGAACAATGCAAGTTGTAAATTTCGAAGCTTGAAATACACAAACAACAAATAAAGAGAGATTATGAATATTACCCCACAACGCAGTTGTTGAAGGACATTATGATTCTCAAATATTGACGGTTTCAGAAGATTATTCGGCTTCACACATCGTATGTAATGAGGTTCAGTTGAACTTAGAGTTTCTAGGAGAGATTGTAATTGTTGCTGCAAAATCACAAGAAAAAATTATCATCTCAATGTAATAAAAAGCGATTCTTTATGAAAAATGACGAAGACGTGCTATTTTATACCTTAAACCTTGCGCCAATTGAAGAGAATTTTGATTGTTTAGATGACTCCTCATTTGATATTGGAAACAGTCCTGAAACGAAGGTACATTTGGAAGCATTCAAGAGAGCCTGATGTTCAGCAACGACGTAATCCTTGTTTTTGTCCAGAAACAATTCGGTTTGATACGTCACCTAACACATAATAGTTTTCTTGTTAATCCCACTTCTAAGTAATGTACAACTTTAAATACTTTTTAAATAAATATGTTTGAATTTAATTTTATACATATATATAAGTCATGATAGAAATCATACATCACCAGCATAATGTGAAATGGTGAAGTCAGAACGTGCTAATTTGGGCTTGCTGAAGCGTTTGTGGTTCTTAAAAGTCTGGTACAGCTTTTGGGCAAATGTGTCATGAGTTGATCGAGGAAACATGCTACACGATAACGTCACATCCATCAGAAAGTTAAATTATCATTATTATTTTCACTAATCCAGAAAAAAAAAAATCAATTTAACAGAGTTTCTTCAATTAAGAGAATTTACCAAGCTTCATCAAGAAGTGCTATAATCCCACCTGGCTTCTGAGTAATTCCAAAACAGACATATATTTTAGAAAGAGATAGAAAATAATCGCTTGTGAAGAAACGAAATAGAAGTTGACAAGTAAAATAATCAGTTCAATGGCAACACAGGCAACAGAACCTTTTCAATAAGATCTAAAACATCTTGATTGTCAATGAACTCTATGTAGCTCCAGTCAATTTCTTCCTTAGTATACTCTTCTTGCTCCATTTTGAAAACGTGCTGCCAAAAAAAAAAGAGTTCAGATTGATAACAATAAAAGCATGAAAAAAGAATTCAAAGTTAAGGGATACCTGATTGAAATGCTGCTGAAGCTTCTCATTGGTCAAGTTTATGCAAAATTGTTCAAAACTGTGGAGACATTAACACAAGAAAATAAGAATCATGTACAGAATAAACAGTGGTAATTATTCACCTCAATAGTCAGAGAAGCATTTAGTACGAGCATCGTGTAATAAACTATTTCTAATTCAATATCGTCATGATAATTAGCTAAATGATATACTAAATGATATAATTCACTGTATTCAATACACTTATTGCCTTGTTTTCCATTAGCAATTACAAGTGGTAATATTGTAATCTTGTCCTTTGATTTATAAACAAAACTCGAATCATAACATGTGAAAAAAAGGTAAAAAGAGCCAAGGAAAAGTATGTTCTGTTTGTACTTGACAAGACCGATATGCAACTTTTCGAAACAGAACAAATCATGCCAATAATGAACACACAGCGTACCGGTTAAGCACCTGTTAGTCTTGAAACTCTCAAATCCGTAGATATCCAGCACGCCAATCAAAGATTTCGAATTAGGATCTTGACCAATTGAAGTGTTAATCTTTTCCACGAGCCTACCAATAATAGTAAATGATAATAGTTATTTTCACCAAAATCTAAATAAGTAACATAGTACTCAATTTAAATAAAATATATTAGTATTTTTCAAGAACCGAATTGTATTAAACTTACCAGTCGAACAACCTCGAGTAGACAATTTTTGCCAAAGCATCTCTACTGGCAGTGGCGGCCTCTGGATCCAACTCTTTGGTGATGGTTTCATCACGAGTCACAATTACACGTTTGCAAAGAGAATCTTCCAAAGCCTTTTCATCACACCTACATAGAACTTTTAAATTCAGAATCTTTCTAATCCCATGAGGCAATAAAAAGCAACATTAAAATAATGAAATGCTATTTACATGAACAACTCGGCTGCCATTCCTAAATGAAACCGAGATTTTTCATCTTTAGGCATGGATGAATCCATTTCCTTCCCCTTTGCAAATTCGACGTTCCCGAGATGGAGAATTGCAGCAATTACTCGAAATATGGCGTCCTTAAAAAATAAATAGGAAAATGAATTAGCAAAAAGAGAATTTTTTAAAACATTAAGAGTTTTAGCGGATAAATTATTGAAGGTGATACCTGCTCCTCAGAACTGATTCCCACAGTATCCATTGCCTTCCTTGTTGCTAGATATTCTTTAGACTCATCAAGCCCGTCTATTTCGTAGCAATTTGTCTGGTTTAGATAGTGAAATGATCTCGGATTTCCCAACTTGTATTTTTGAATCTCCTGGTAATAACAAGGAAGCAAATGGGATTCATATTTCCAAAAAAAGGAATATGCAAGAGATAATATATACTATCTCTATACTGTATATTACTGAATAAGGCCTTAAAGAACTGATTTTTGGCCTATCAAGCAGTTTTTAGATTATATAAGGATAATTATATTGTGAATTGGGTGTTCATGCTCCGTGGGTTGTTATAGTGTCACATAATGTAGTTAAGTATTATCTTAAGGTTTCTCATATTCTTTTACAGGTTAACTTCCTATATTTTTCTCTATCTAGTTTGGTCTTTTAATCACGTCTAATTTTATGTCATTTTTTTTCTTTTTCTCGTGTTTTTTCTTTAGTTCTGTCACCTTTTACTTAAACTTAATTAAATTAAATTGAAGTGACTTCACATCAGTTTTTATATTTTTTGGACATGCATCGCGTGTGCCTTTACAGACTAGTATTAGTAAAGGGATAGATATGTGCTATAGGCATAATCAGAAAAACGAAATGGCTGGATTTGCAAAGGACTGGTCAACCTAATAATTTACTACAATAACTGATTTTATAAGGATATTACAATTTTTGAGATGAGACTATCATTACAAAACTTCTACTCAGTAGTAGTAATAGTAGTAGTAGACTAGTAGTGGTGGTAATAATAATAATAATAATAATAATAATAATAATAATAATAATAATAATAGAAAATGGTCATAAAAATTAATTACCTCTTGGGGTGCAGCACAAAGCATATAGAAACAATGGTAGTTTCTCTCAGGATCAGACAGTTGACAAACACGAGATCTTTCAAGCAAGTAAGTTCTAATGGCAGCCCCCGAGATCCTACCCCTTTCATCAAACTGTATCTCGACAAACTTACCAAAACGACTACAATCCCAATTCAACGTTAATTAATCTACCTTGATCCTTAAAACACAGGGATTAAATAAAACAGTACAAACTTTTTATACCTTGAATTATTATTTCTCACTGTCTTTGCATTACCAAATGCCTCAAGGACAGGATTTGACTGCAACAAAGAGAGACAAAGAAACATAGTATGTCAAAGGTTGTCCCTGAGGTAAAAGTGCTTGAATATCATCAGCAACATAGATACGACAAAAATTATTACCTCAAGAACTTGTTGTTCCACAGACCTACCCTCAGCTGCAGACCGTCCCCCCATGTAAGCAAGATATTGCATGAGACTTTTCGTGCTTTCAGTTTTACCGGCCCCACTTTCACCACTAACCAAAATCGACTGACTTATACCTTCGTTCCTCATAAGCCTGTATCGAAAAAACATTCTTACCAAAAGCAACATTATATAAAAGGACTAAAGCCCGTCAAACCTATAGATACACATGCCTGTATGCAGCATCAGCAACGGCAAACGGGTGAGGACTAAGCTCACCAAAGCCTGCGCCTTTATATTGTGCCATCATATGGCTATTATAGAGATGAGGCAATCTTTGAAAAGGATTAACGGCTATCAATATATTTCCAGTATAAGTCTGAAAAGACGGTGAGCAAATAGCATATTCAATAATACTATACAAGAAAAATAAGTTTTTGATGTGATGAACAATACTTGGAAACTTACATATATCTCATTTATGTCGTATCGAGATTTTAAATTATATAGGACTCCGGGTTCGTGCAAATACGCCAACTTTGTCATATCATCCACCCCACAAGGCGGGGCTTCAGCATCTTTGGGATAGACATTAGATGACTTGACTGTAACCTGCAGAACAAAGTTGACAGATGGGGCCCATGTCAGAAAATCTTTATAATAGAATATTATGAGCAAGAAAGTTGCTTATGGCAAACTTAGGATAATGAATATTAAGAAAATATTAACTTAGAAAGAATGTAAATTCAAATAATTATTTTAAGATGTGGTAAAAATGCTCACCGTTTTTCCCGATGTGCATTGCACCTTGATGTTATCACCATTGACTGCTAAAACCTCACCATCTATCCAGGCAACATCAGGATCCTCCACCCAGACAAGAGACCCAACTCCCAAAGTGACCGAGGCAACCTATAAAAGTTCAAAACGATATTTAAATGTTCTCAAGGCCTGAAGTGGCGAACATCAAATCTCATAAAAGATGTTTTAAACTGTTGGAAAATGTAGAATAATCTGTAGAAATCCTAATTAAACTTCAATAGTCCATTTTAGTGAAATATATATCCATGTATGAATTTGTTTATCAATTTGCAAACATATATAATGAGCTTTTGAATCAAAATACGAAAGCATAAGTGGTTCTGAGTGAACAACCGTACAAAATCTTTTATTTCAGAGATTTACTCAAGAGTAAGAAGATTACAGAGGTGTGGTCAAATTCATACACTTGCTAACAACATAAAGTGAAGATTTAATATATTCTAGTACTAACAAATTCACAAAGTCACACCATCTAACCACTAAATTGAAGTCAAACAAGAAACTCAGACATATTTATCGAATTAATTCACTTATTTAGCCTCGTCCAATAATCGAAAAACACTGAATAATTATTAGCAGTAAATATTAATGGGAAATGTAATCATATCAACTGCATTGGTGCCATAATAAAGAACTCATAAGAAAGAAAACTACAGATTATATTAATGAACCGAAACACAAATCAATTGAAGAAATCAAAGAAAAAGAACAATATTCCATCAAATAATCAAAAAAGAATATCAAGAAACTTCAAGAACACTTCAATAATCATATTAACCGCCTAAAATGTCAAAAGATAGAAATCACTACCATATTTCAATAACTTTTATCAGATCAGAAACTTCACTGCCGCCTCGATCAGCTTCCACTCCTCGATCAAAAAAACTTCACGAAACGCAGATCAAGAACACCGATACATAAAGAATGAAAAATACAATCCAAGAAACCACTTCAATCTAATAATCTTGCGCACAAACCTTCAAATATCACATTACAAACACACACAAAATGGAAACAAAAACGCAAGATCTGGCAGCAGAATGAGATTTATATATACACCGCTTCGATTTCTCAATGAGAATCGTGATAGGCGCCGATGAAGGATGAAAAGAAATAGATAGAGAGAGAGAGAGAGAGAGAGAGGGGAGATAGAGAGAAGATAATTAAGAATGAAAACCCCTCTTTTGCTATGCTAAGCAAGCAAGAGATTAATATATATTTTTCAAAGGAAAGTCTTTTTCTATTCACACAGGCACGTTCTTGTGTGGATTTTACTTGGTCTTTTTGTCCGAAAATCGTTTACTTTACTTAACTAAGTTTATTATTACAAGTAGTCCACAATTAACTACACTTGAAACGTTTGTTTAAATAGAACTCAATTACATAAATACCCCCCCTAGATACGCGTTATTGCAAATCCGGGATTTTAGTGGTGCCCCGACCCGAGATAGTTGAAATTCTTGGACCGGGTCAATATGGGTCCCCCCCTTTTAAAATTCCAGAGCGGTAACAAGTGCTTTTTATTTTATTTATTTCTTTCTTTTTGATTAATTTTTTGCTATATTTAACTAATTCATTAATATACTTATTATATTGAATAAAAAGATTTTGTTTGTCTTCTTACTAAGAAAGTTGAAAATATATGAGTATTTTGTCTTTTAAACACTTCCATTCCAGAGGTTTATATTGAATTATATTCTTTTTAAAATAAATTACTTATCATTCAAAGATAATAAAATTACATAAAACCTAATTCTTTTTTAATTTCTTTCTTACTCTCAATTTGAGTGACTCACTTATCGTCCTTATTACACCGGAATTTCTTTTAATTTTGGGGGTATGATTGAATTTTCTATATTTTTCTTGATTTTTTAGTATAATTAGTAATCGATGTACTCGAATTTAAAAAATACAGGCAAGTGGATATTAAATTTTATACACTTTCATCACTTAATGTTGACATAAACATTCAAAATTTCAAATTAAAAAATCAAACTAACATTCAATCAAAGAAGTAGTCCAATAGTAGTGCCTAAATGTTGCTCCTTCAACAACTATTCAAATTCTCTAAGGCCTAAATTATGTCAAAATATGAATTATTCTCACGTGCAACAATAATATTTTTATAATAACACTTGAATAAATTTCAACGGTCTGGATTTTAGGATGGACCTTTCAATCTGAACTATGTCGAGTGTATTTTCTTTCCATATATCACCGTCAACAGCCCAAAACGGACGTCAAAGTAGGGTTTATGGATTAACGGATGTCACAATTGGGCTTTCATGTACTTTTAATGTTGAGCCCATTAATTACTAGCCCATTGTTTTTCCGTGAGTTTATTAAATGCACTATTATATATCCATAGAATTTGGACCATTTATGGTAAAATTAATTATAGTCCCTAATTTTTTACCTAAATGTCAATTTAGTTCTCTAATTTCTAATTTAAGTCAATATAGTCTTTAATGACCAAAAATTTCCAATATTACTTTCCAGTACAAGTTCGAGATGAAATTAAACCCATTTTCCACTTTGAGACGAGTTCCAGTTTACTTCTCATCTTTGATTTTTCATGGCGACTTTTAACTTAATATATTCTATGGTAATTTGAACGGTTATATACTGCATCTACCACATTTTTCAGATAAATTTGTAATAATATAAAACTTTTTTTTACAACTAATTAAGTTAAATTCGAACAACAAAACATTACATAACACAAGCAAAAAGCTTTACATGTTATTATCAACAAATTGAAGTAAAATGGTCTTTTGAGTCGTCATATATCTCGAAGCCCATAAAGTCGTTATTCGATTTTTCCCTAAATAACATGTTAGAAACTAAAGCCTAAACTTAAATATTTTTCATCAATTATCAAAAATCATTTATAAAAATAATAAAGTAACAAGAATAAAGTTATAGACATGGACAAAATAACAGCAGGAAATAGACATATAGATAGGTACATATGCATGAAAAAAAAAGTATGTCTACTTGAACTAGGCCAAAAAAATTATACCTATTTGTGATTTATAGCTTCTTCATTCACTAATAGACATTTTTTGCCCTGCAAAAAATATGAAAAATTTCATTTTTTATTAAATTATTTTTCATAATTTTTTTTATTCTTTGAGTTTGAAGTTTAAAGCCCCATACATTTTTGGTCAGAAAAGTGAAATACTGAAAAAGCTTAAAGCAATTTTTTTGCTTGTGGAGTGCAACTAAACAGAGCAATTGTTGCAGATTGCTTTTACATTTTTTTATGTGTTTCCTTTTTGTTGGAAGTTCAGAAAATGCTTTAGAAACAACTATATACATTTGGTAAGTTGTAAAAACTTTTTTCTCTTATTTTTTAGATTTTTATGAAGGAAATAAAATGGGAATGATTAATAAAATATAATATAAAATACTACAAAGTGAAAAGTGCATAAGATTTTATTTTTGAATACATTATATATGGTTTGTTTAAAGATAAGATTTTACCATATAAATTCCTACAAAAAATGATGGACTTTGATTCAATTTTAGTTGGGCTATGGACTAATGGGCTTGTGTCTTGTTGGGTTACTATTTTTTTTCTTAATTATTACAAATATGTTTGCATCATTATTAAATTAATGGCATTTATATTTAACATATTATGTCCAATAAATAAATTCAATCAAAACATTCTCGTTCAACTACAAAATTTAGTAATAAACGAGGATTCGAAATAATATTTTATAAGTTTTTATTGAAGCATATGAAACTATGCAAGTACAAGAATCACATATATTTAATAATTAAGAAGGATGATGATGATGATATAGACAAACCAGAGCGCGTGTGAAGCACGTAGTGAGTGGAGGGAGTGGGGATAGCAAAGTTCACAAGAAGAAATGTCTGAGATTTTTGATAGGGCCGAGGGAATGGTCTCGGACATACTTTTGAGTTTACATAAGCGAAAAAGACAATTACTATCTTTAAAATAAATAAGAAAATTAAAACAATTGTGTTATGTTATGACTTATGTTATGCTGTGCTTTTGAGATGACCATTTAGAATGTATTGTACTAATATTGTTTAACATATATATTCTTTTTATATCGTTTTAGTTTAATATAGGAGTGATCACAAATCGTACCGATTCAAAAATAACTCGATTCCAATTTTTAAAAATTAGAGTTCGAGCTTAAAAATACATGTACATTCGAGCTAGAGCCGAGCCTAACGAATCGAATTTTTTCAAACAAGCTGAACTCAAGCCTAAGAATGCTTGTTCATCGTCTTACGAGCTATAATAAAGAATATTTTTTAATTAATATATTTCATACTAAATATTTATATATAATATGATGTGTTATAATAGTAAACTGTGTATAAATAATAATATTTTTAAAATTAGTAATGATTATATTAAATAAATATTATATATTTATAAAAAAATATTTTTTGAGCTGAAACTCGGCCAAATCAACTCAGACTCAGCCTGAACGAATGCGGGCTCATTTTCCTCCAGTTTGTCGAGCTGAATAATCGTGGCGAGTCGAGATTTTGGTCAAATTTGGTTCAAGTCGAAATTTTTGGCTAAGCTCCTCAACACTACTAATCCAATGAAACATAGTCGTTCATTCAACAATGGGAAATTTTATCCTGAACCCATACCAATAGAGCCGGTTCTTCTCCACCACACAATTATGGTGGGGTGGGTGGTTTTTGTATGGGTAAAACCACCCACCCCACGACAATTGTGTGGTAGAGAAGGATCGGCTCGATTGATATGGGTTTGGGATAGAATTTCCCATCTAACAATGAAGCCAATTTAAATGGCCTTAGATTTCGCACGTACGAAAAATGAAAGGACCGTTAAGAACAGCTACCCCGCACGAGTGACAGACATTTTGCTGTATCAAATTCCATCAATAAGACCAGAATCCATGCCTCCTCATTCAGACACCTATACTACATACTCCTATATTATCCACACTACCGATTGTCTCTCACGCGCTTCGATAGTGCCACCAAATCCGACATTCGACCCGACCCGAATAACAATTTCATTTATTATTAATTATTTATTATTTTCGAAAGCAGTAAATTTATATATATATATATATTATATAGATAAAAGGAAAATCCTTGGAGTACGAGATTAATTGCTTTGCTTGTTCCCGCTTCAATGCTTATCGGATTCTCTGCAGATTCTGCCACGCGCTGCTGCCATAAATACTTGCATTTACGAAACCTCCATCACGCGCTATATTAGTGCGTTGTCACACAGCCAGGACCTTCCCCTGTATGGCTTCCTACCAAATGTGGTTTGACTGACTTTTGACTTTTGTTCTTTTGTCAAAAGCCACGCTCCATTATTTTTACTTAATTATTTTCATGAAAATATATATATGTTATTAGTTTTTGCAAAACTATAGTACTAAAAATAAAAAATGTTCTTTTTCTATTTTTGGTGAAAACTATATAAAAAAATTCTCATGTGAAAAGTCAATTAGTATAATTACAACTACCTTCGTGTTTTTTTTATGACAAGGGAACCCGCAGCCGCTACCGTTAGGTGCGCACTGGGTAAACCCCGCTCTTGTGCAATAGCCTGCAAACCACACAAGAGAAGTAAACCAGCCTAGGTTGCCCATAGCTGACAGGCTCACAGTAGAGAAGGCAATAGGCATTCCCACAGTGGGATTCGAACCCGTGACCTAGGCCACACAACTACCTTCGTGTTTCAATATTGTTGTAAGTTTTCTCTATAAATTTTATAAATACATCTGTGTATGTTAACTATTTTAGATAAACAAGGAGTTTTCAATAATTACATTATAATAAAAAAAAATTATGTCTACATCTATAGATATTAGGTTAACTTGGGCCTCTTAAAGAACCATTATTTGAATAGTTTGAATTAAAATTTATCGTATGAGAATTAAAAAATCAAAATTTAAGAAGTAAGATGGATCATATATATGCACCCAAATAACAATATTCATACAAAAGTCGTATTACAAGTTATTTAAAACATGTAATCATGTGTTTATTTGAAATGTATCATCGAAATATCATCTTAAAAATATGTTGAGGTTTCGAGTTATTTTACACAATATTGTTTTTCAAAA
The DNA here is from genome assembly GCA_963669365.1 of Verbascum thapsus. Taxonomy (NCBI): domain Eukaryota; kingdom Viridiplantae; phylum Streptophyta; class Magnoliopsida; order Lamiales; family Scrophulariaceae; genus Verbascum; species Verbascum thapsus. Next base: position 12,869,580 of record OY770118.1, read on the forward strand.
AAGGGTCATTCAACCTCACATAGTAATTTACCAACTTTTTCGAAAATTTAAAAAAGTGGAATTATAAAATGAAAAAACAAATTAAAGTAATAATTAATGTCTAGTGATTTTTTTTTATTCATTCCGGTTAGTCTAGTGGCAAGAGTAATCACTCTTCAATGATATAAACTAAAAGGACAATAAGAATCCAAACTCGTAAAAGGCAAAAATTGGGAAACCAAGACAAAATAATATCAAGTACAACTTATAAATAACTATTAACAAGTTGATTTTTATTTTTATTTTTGGTTACATGAAGAAAAATATATGAGATAACTAGTATTCATATGGTATATTCTTGGTTTATCTAACCACAAAATTATTCTTAAATAATATAATAATTTAAAAAGGATAGTAAAAGTTTAAATTTAGAAAGAAAAAAAAAAGTAAAAGTCAAAATTAAGAGTTCAAAAACAAGTTGTTGATCCGAATAATGAACCATAACTACTGTGTCAAAATAATTTTTTATCACGATAATATAATCATAAATAATAATTTACAGTTTACACTATAATAAAAGTTCAAACTTTAAGAGAAATATCATAACTTAAAGAATAAATATTAATCTTTTCCCATTATAAATGGCTCTCTGACTACTTAACAACATAAGGACTCAAACAATAATGGGAATAAAAACTTATATAGGAATAAAATAATGGCAAAAATTCAAATTTCAAAACAAACATCAATTTTAAATAGCTAATTAGGAAAATAAGCAAACTTAATCCTTTTTTTGGTAATTTCATTTTAAAATACAAATAAAAGATCCGAACTTATAATTTTACTATATGGGTATTCTCATCATATCCCATATTATCATCAATTAAACACCTAATAACTAAAATTCCAAATATATCTTTACACAGTCAAAAGCAATGTAATATCCAATATATTTTATACTAAGGTTTGTTTCACACAATAATTTTTTATATAATAAATAAAATAAGAGATAATGCAGAATTTCACTATTAATGATCCTAAAGGGCTAAAATTCACTGTATAGTAAGTAACAAAAATTCTTTTGAGTGAAGATAAGACCAAAATTTAAATTTCATTCAAAAAAAATCCAAAGCATTAATTGAAACAACTCATCATCCCCCATAAGCAACGCTCTAGAACTGGGATTCTGTGCCCAATACTCCAACAAACACCAAATTATATATATATATATATATAAATTCTCCAAAAATTATTTACAAATAACAAATTTCTCTGTTATGAATTAATGGGCGATTGTGTAACACCGCCATTGAATATATAGGTAGCTTAGCTGTCTGTATACATTCTTCATATTTAGCCTACTGGTAAAACACAATATCCAACTTCCTATTCTCTGTCTCTGTCTGTCACCCCTTCTCATAAATCTCATTCCTTTTTTCTCTTTCTCCAACAAAATCCCATTTTCAAATCCACTTCCGTTAAACGGCGTCGTTTCAAAGCAGCCATGCATAGCAACGGCAAAGAAAAGCTCGTAGTTGAAGTTGTGGCAGCCCACAACCTGATGCCGAAAGACGGTGAGGGTTCATCTTCGCCGTTTGTTGAGGTTGAGTTCGAAAATCAACGGCTGAAAACGCAAGTTAAGTACCGGGATTTAAACCCCGTTTGGAACGAGAAGCTTGTGTTCCACGTGAACGACGTGGCGGATTTGCCTTACCGTACCATAGAAGTGAACGTTTTCAACGAGAAAAGGTCTAATAACAGCAGGAATTTCTTGGGCAAGGTTCGGGTTTCCGGGTCGAGCATAGCTAGGGAAGGTGAAGTAATGCCGCAGCTTTACACGCTGGATAAAAGGAGCCTTTTTTCGCATGTTAGAGGTGAGTTAAGTTTGAAGCTTTATTTATCTACTAAAGAAGAGGTTAAAGAGGTTGTCAACAGTGGTAATGGTGCTGGAAATGGTGGGGTGGTGGTTTCCAACAAGAAAAACAAGAAAATGTCACAGCAAGGTGGGAACTTGGTTGTGCCTAAGCAAATGGGACATGGGTCGGGTCAAGAGGGCAACAAAATGGGTCATATGAAGCCCGGTGAGCCCGGCCCGGGTGAGATGAAGCCTGTTGTTGTCACTGCTGTTCCGGGTCCGGTTATTCCGGCCGGTGGCGGCGGCGGCGGTGTGGGTATGCACGGCGGAGTTGGTGGTGGTGGACATATTCGTGGTGGGGTTTTGAATGATTATGCTTTGAAGGAAACAAGCCCACATCTTGGTGGTGGTTTGAATAAGGACAAGACAAGTGCAACATATGACTTAGTGGAACAAGTTCAATATTTGTATGTTAGAATTGTCAAAGTTAGGGAGATTTCAGTGTTTGGTGGTGGTGAAGTTGTTGCAGAGGTGAAACTTGGGAACTACAAAGGGATTACAAAGAGGGTTTCACTTGGGAATGCAGAATGGGATCAAGTTTTCGCCTTTTCGAAAGACTGTATACAATCCTCTGTGGTGGAGGTTTTTGTGAAGGAGGGTAATAAAGACGAGTACTTAGGGCGCGTTTGGTTCGATCTAAACGAGGTTCCAAAGAGGGTTCAACCGGATAGTCAATTAGCACCACAATGGTATAGAATGGAGGATAAAAAGGGTGATAGGTCTAAATGTGGTGAAGTGATGGTGTCAATATGGTTTGGAACTCAAGCGGATGAGGCGTTTTCCGAGGCGTGGCATTCGAAGGCCGCGAATGTGCATTTGGATGGTTTGTGTTCGATTAAGTCGAAAGTGTATTTATCTCCCAAGCTTTGGTATTTGAGGGTTGGTGTAATTGAAGCACAAGATGTTGTATTGGGTGACAAAGGGACTTCTATGAACATGATGAGGTATCCCGAGCTTTTCGCCAAAGTTCAAGTGGGAAACCAAGTTTTGAGGACTCGAATCGCTTCGCCTACGGCTAGTAGGACCCTCTCGAACCCTTTGTGGAACGAGGACTTGATATTTGTGGTCCCCGAGCCGTTTGAGGACTATTTGATGGTCTCGGTCGAGGACCGTTTGGCTCCAAATAGGGACGAGGTTGTTGGGAGGGTGATTTTGCCCATTGGAAACATCGAGAGGCGGTTTGATGACAAGTTGCTTGTTTCAAGATGGTTCAATCTTGATACACACTTTAGTAGCCCGAATGAATCGAAGGCCGTGGTGAGATTTGCCTCGAGAATTCACCTACGGACCTCGTTGGAAGGGGGCTATCATGTGCTTGATGAGGCTACTATGTATAGTAGTGACGTTCGACCGACTGCAAAGCAACTTTGGAAGCCACACATTGGTGTTCTTGAAGTTGGCATTTTGGGGGCTTCAAATCTCATGCCCATGAAGGTCAAAGAAGGCAAAGGAGGCTCGGCCGATGCCTATTGTGTCGCGAAATACGGCCAAAAATGGGTTCGTACTAGGACCGTGGTCGACAGTTTAGCCCCCAAATGGAACGAGCAATACACGTGGGAAGTCTTTGACCCGTGCACCGTTATCTCAATCGGGTTATTCGACAATTCTCGGGTCGACAAGAATATGGTACCCGGAAGTGCAAACCGGGATACCCGAATCGGGAAGGTCCGGATCCGTTTATCGACCCTCGAATCCGACCGGGTCTACACTCACGCGTACCCATTACTAATGTTGCATCCCTCGGGCGTTAAGAAAATGGGCGAGCTTCATTTGGCGGTTCGATTCTCGTGTGCTAACATGTTCAACGTGCTCCAAATGTACACAATGCCATTGCTCCCGAAAATGCACTATGTGCAGCCGTTGTCCGTGAGCCAATTGGATAGCCTGAGGTACCAAGCGATGAACGTGGTGGCCTCGAGGCTGAGCCGGGCTGAGCCGCCACTAGGAAGGGAAGTAGTAGAGTACATGCTAGACCATGATTCTCACATGTGGAGCATGAGAAAAAGCAAAGCTAATTTCCTAAGGCTCACAAATGTATTGGCTTGGTTTGTTGCCATTAGTAGATTGCTCGAAACTTTAAGAACTTGGCACAAGCCCGTTTACTCGACTTTGTTCTTGATCACTTTTTTGGTGCTCGTTTTGGTCCCCGAGCTTATAATCCCGTGCGTTTTACTCACTTTGGCCGTTATGGGGCTTTGGCGATACCGGGCCCGCCCACGCCACCCGCCCCACATGGACACTCGATTATCGTACGCCGAAAATGTTCATCCCGATGAATTGGACGAAGAATTTGACTCGTTTCCAACGAGTCGAAGCCCCGAGATTGTTAGAATGAGGTACGATAGGCTAAGGAGCGTGGCGGGGAGAATACAAACGGTTGTAGGGGATATGGCGACTCAAGGGGAGAGATTTCAGGCGTTGCTGAGCTGGCGCGATCCTAGAGCTTCGTTCTTGTTTGTGATAATTTGCTTATTGGCTGCTTTCGGGTTTTACTTGGTGCCGATCAGATGGGTGGTGGCGATTGGCGGGGTTTACTATCTGAGGCCGCCAAAGTTTAGGAGTAAGTTGCCTTCGAGTGTTGTGAGTTTCTTCAAGAGGCTGCCTACAAATGCTGATAGTATGCTGTAAAAAATGGGGTTAGTGTTAGATTGGAAGAAGGGTTCTTCTTTAATGCGGGTTTTAGGACTTTGGATAATTGTTTGGTGTTTTGGTTGTGGGTTTTTTAGATAAGGTAGTTTGTTTCTAGGATCCTTTTGTTGTCTTTAATTATGGGTCTTGTGTGTATTAGTCTTTCAACTGGGGGATTGAATTGGACTTGTGTGTATTAGTCTTTCATTCTTGAAGAATTTTAATTCTCAGTTTGTTTGAACTCAAGCTAAAATCTTTGTGAATTACAATTTATGATATAATTAGGTACTTTTCTTTGTTGTATGTAAAAGGTCGAGGGGACAACAAGATAACAAAACATGTAATGGGTTTGTTTTTCAATTTACATTTTCTAGATCTTGGAGCTTTCGCCTTTGGAATTAACTTATATTTTTTTGTGAAAAAGTTCATTAAACTAATTTGATGTGAGGCAAAAAAGAACCTTTCGACTTTAGAAAGAACATATTTTCAGAAAATAATCATGTTATGGAGGATATTTTATAGGGCCTCAAATTCCAGAAAATCAAAAACCATGTCACTGAATTCACATCATCACATAAGCCCCATCTACAAATGATTAGAATTATAATTGTTTACAAGTAAGACCCATCCATGATCATCAAGTTTTTCACTCCAGAAAAATCTAAAACTACACCTCAATCAACATTTTCTCAATACCAACGGTCCTTTGACCCTATACACACCAAAAAACAAACCTTAAACCGAAAATTCAGAGCCCGCGCCATCGTTCCAAGCCCGTTTTGGGCGAACCCCACCATGTTCACTCATGCTCCCCTCTAATCTATAAAATGCTCGATTACTCCTGATTGTCCTCAAAGGACCCGATCTATTACCATGCCTTATCGGCAATGCAAGGCCATCCTCGACAAAACCCGAACCTGAAAATGGTCTATTTTCCATCTCCTCAAGTGGGCCCGAGCTATACTCCATCGTCATGAAAGACGAGGCTTGCCCATATCTCAAACGAGGCGTAACACCACCCACGTTCCACCAACTACTCTCAGATTGGCCACAATCGCCTTTGAAATCTGAATCTCGGGCTGAAGATTCCTTCAGACTACAAGCATCTCCACATGTTGTCTCGTCTGAGTCATTATAGATGAGCTTGAGTGCCTGAACAACTTCTCCCATAAACGGGCGATGAGTCACGTCTGAGTGGACGCACATTGAGGCTATAGCGGCAACTCTTGCCATGTCATCGAAATTGTAGGCCCCAGCTAAGGTGGGGTCCACTACCTGCTCTAAACCTTCTCGATTGGTCAGAAGGGGTCGGGCCCAGGTCACAAGGTTCTCTTGTCCGGGTGGTTGAGACATGTCAACGGGTTGCCTACCTGAGAGCAGTTCTAATAGCACAACCCCGTAACTGTATACATCACTTTTGACAAGCAAGTGCCCCGTCATCGCATATTCAGGTGCCACGTACCTGCAGTTTGAAAATTCGAGGTAACATGTGGTGAAATCATAATAGAAATATCGGTATGTGATTGAGGGTGTATGTTAGGGGCTATTGCCGTATTGGTTCCACAAGATAGGGTATGGATGGAATTTTGTGCATGAAAAACACATACCCTTAAATTTAGCAGCACGTGACAGATGGTTTTCATTAGGTTTTTTAACCGTTGGGACTTAAAAAAAGCTTCTTTCGTACTAGGTTTGTCAGTTCATAAACATTGGGGAATAAAATAACAGCATGTAAGTTTTCTGTTTGGTTAAAATGACACGCATTGTCAAGGACAAAAAATGGGAGCTATGTAAGAACCTAACATACCCAAAAGTTCCCATGACTCTAGTAGAAATGTGATGACTTCCCTCTGTTGCTTCCCGTGCTAGACCAAAATCCGCAACCTTGGGCGTAAAGTCACCCTCTAGTAAAATATTGCTAGCTTTAAAGTCTCTATGAATAACACGAGGATTAGAATCTTCATGAAGGTATGCTAATCCTCTTGCTGCACCAAGAGCAATCTTCAATCGTGCATCCCAATCAAGAGGCCCCTTGCTTTTGTCAGCACCTGGAACATCAGCCACCATATTTTAATCTACAAATTTTTGCTATGCTCTTCTGACATCCATTAATAGGATGTAGGAAAAAAAAAGTTGTTTCAATATGAATTTTCTCTCCTAGTTCAGACAAAGAAGGACCAAATGCAACTGACTGAACATATGAAGTCAAAGAAACTTAGTATACCATGTAGGTGGGACTCAACACTGCCATTCGCAACTAACTCATAGACCAAACAACGTGTGTGTTCTTCAATGCATATACCAATTAATTTCACAAGGTTACGGTGATGCAACCGGCTTAGCATCTCGATTTCAGCAATAAATTCACGGTCACCATTTTGATTGTTGTCCCTAGTCAGTAATTTCACAGCCACCTCGAGTCCATCTTCCATGATGCCATGATAAACACGCCCAAATCCTCCTTCCCCCAACACCTTGTTTGGGCTAAAGTTTTCTGTGGCTTTCTCGAGCTCTACAAGGGCGAATGTTTTAACAGAAAGAATCGACATGGGCATGGGTGAAACAAGAGAGGCTGATGTTGAGCTGGATGGGCTACTTAACATCATAGACCCCAGGCCTGCAACATAAAATTTGAATGGGAAAAAATCAAGCACGTTCAGACTTCAGAATTTCTAACCACATATGAAAGTTGACATATATCATCCAAGTTCGATGGGGAAATCAAGGTTATTTAATAATAAAATTTTCATGAAGTATATGAACAGAAAGAAAATTCCAGTTACAAATTTTTTCTTTATATTATAGATGATTGTATTGACATGCGTGTATGCTGATTCAGCATTGAGATGAATGCAAACTGAGGAAAAAAGAAGAAAAGATAGGATTAACTTCTCCTGCACTTGAACAAATGCCTTGATAATATAAAAATACCACCATTGGAGGGGACAATAATGCAAGCAAATATATGCTTGGACCGCTGCACACAAATGGAAAAATGATCAAAATGACATTGTTCACCTATCACTATCAGCATACATGTCCGAGCAGCCAAACTCTGTTCGAGCCTTGTTAGTTCAAATAACAAATATTCTTGTCTCAGCTATTTCACACATTATAGTAGGTTTAATTGCTCAGATGGGATAAAAGAAAAAAAAATGCCGTATTCCAGTCTCCAAATGTCACATCAAAAATACTTCCCAATATTGGTATTAACCATTCTGGAGAAATTAAACCACAAATATAGCTGCTAGCTGCTTACCAGATCTTTTCTGAATGGACATTGTGTATACTGGACCAACAGCATTGGATGGTCTATATGACTTCCTGCACTTCAGTAGGACACAAACTACAGAGCAACAAACCAGCAACAACACAAATGCTGACAAAGCAATCACAAAGATCATTCGAGGGCTCATTTTCCTGTTCTTGCTAACAAAATCTGCAGTAATAGGGTCTTGCTCATTTCCAGGACTACCAGTAGGACCACCAGATAAAATGCCGGATGGCGGTGAAGAAGGGAGCCCTGAATAGCATTTTTTTAGTCCCTAACAGAAAATCAGGTAACAGCATAACATGAATATTGCAAATTGACATTTACCTGGATATTTAATGTACATTACATCGTAATCACCAAACATGGTCCTATTCAGAGGAACTTTCTTATGCAAAAATCTTTGATAAGTCAGGATTGCAGTTGTATTATCAAACTTATCACCCAGCGGAACTAAATTGATATCAATCACTGTTCTTTCTTGATTTTGACTATCAGCGCTTGCACCAATTATTGCCACTTGACTTTGTTTAAGATAGGTCCCTGCTGCAACCTCAATCTCTAGCTCAGTGACCTCTGGGAAGATAGAATAGAGGGACACCGCTAGCAGAAGTCTGACTCTCATTGGAAATACACATGCACATGGTGAGCCGAATGGGGTAGAAGTAAGTGGCTCGACACAAGTTTGACCACAACCTGGAAGATTAATTATCCAATGCCACTTGATTTAACAGACATGTAGTAAAAATAATGGAAGAAAAAGTAAACAAAAATAAAAGGTCGGAATTTGCTAATTCTGTATGCTAATGGAAGCTCAACAAGAAGCAACTGCTGCATATATGAAACACCAAGGCAACGATCACTTAAGCTTAATATGACAAGCATGAAATACACTAAAATGGCGCATATATATGAAACACCATGGGAAGGGTCACTTAAACGAAATATTTCATGTTCCTTTGCTATACTGTTCCTTTTCTTTCTCAATTCTTGTATGTACATGGAACCAAACAAATCATGTCTGAAATAATCTCAATGAACAGAGAGCCGGGGAAAAGAGATCACTGCTTCAATAATTACCTGGAGAAGTGGAAGGCGAGGGAGAAACTGCAGGGCTTCTGATCTTATGCCGATGGTGGCGATGCCTAGGCAAAGTACTACTACCAGTAGGACTAGGAAGTGGACCTAAGATAGAGTTGTGCAATCAGAAAAACTTCTGAACTTTTTCGAATAAGTAGTTCCATAATAAAAATCTAAAATACCTTGTGACACTGGAGATTGAGCGGGTGCATGTGAGTACTTAAAATGGCTCCTTCTGGAAGGGACAAATGGAACAAAAGATGCACTAGTCACTGCTACGCTAACTGCAACCAGTAATGTAGCATATTCTATATTAGTAAAATTCCTGAAGGTGTGAATAGGCCAATTTGGGATGGTATAGAACGTATTGAACGAAATAAAGAAGATAAATTCAAATCACTTCCAGACATCAACCAGCATATTTGATTAAAATTGAGATCACTGCCTTAAACAACAATTTAATCCAGCAGAACATTAAAATACGAGAAAACTATATAAAGAAACAAAAGTGGAAGTGGGACATGTATTTCTAACAGATGGATTAATAGCAGTTTACCATGTTCAAGAGGATTCTTTCTTGCAAATGATGGCAGGGGCCATTGAGATGGGGACAAGTAGATGGCCTCAGAAGGAGTCCCTGGATGATGGAAAGCTATTGTATCAATAATAAGGGGAAACCAATTTACCTACCGCAAACAATTTACTTTAATGTGCTCTTCCAAATTCCAATAGATTAATATGATTACTGGAGAAGGAAAAGAAGGTTATAATCCAACATTTAACTTTATAAACCGAGTTAAAAAGCCAAAATACGGTCACATTTTCATGGACACACATTCAGCATTTAAGTTAGAACGCTTTTCCGAATTCCTTGTGCATTCTCCTGAACCCTAATTTTCTCCTTAACTATATCCCCAATTCCACACAAGTGATAATATGTTCACAGAAAATAACAAAAAATAATAGGAATTACCGAAATTAGCAGCAAGCAGAGTTAGGAGAAGAAGAAAAAGGAGCATCTTCTCTCTTTCTCTCAATAATGCAACAATTCACAAACATTGTTCTGAAACCACAACAGAGCCATCGTTGAGCATTTGCTCGCTAGGGTTCCAAAGAAACTCTCTCCACCGACAAAAGCTTATGCTCACATCTCTCCATGAACTTAAACTTCGCATAATCAATTTCCACAAAATGAATTCAAGTAAAGCAAAGCAGAAACTAAATCATCAGCGTATAGATCCAAGAAGTGCGGAAAAGCAGAAATTTCGAGCAAAAGAAAATGTGCGAAAAATGGATCTTGAGAAAGAAAGCAAGATCTTGAGGAAGAGTGAGTGGTCTGTTTTACGGGTTACTTGGTTCAGTGTCTGCTATACTGCCCCCAACTCGCGCGCGTGAGATAGACAGGTTTAGCAATAAGAAAATATTTGCTTTTTTTGTCCCCTAATTTAGCTAATTTTACTTTTGGTCTTATTTAAAATCGTTTCTGAGGTTAATTCTGTAATTTTTGAAAACTTCTTATATTTAAGCATATTGTCTAAAATTTAATGATCACCGCAATTCAAAATTTGTAGAAGAAATTTTATGAATAAAACAAATAATATTAAATTTGATTCGATTTTGTGCGTATTTATGCACGAATTCTTTCAAAAAAAATTATTACATTTTTTGGATGATTGGATAAAAAATGAGACATTTTAAAGTTATGTGACTAAATATTAGAAATTAATAATAAATTTGATCAAAATTAGATTTAAACTATTTTATGGGACGAAAAAAAAAAAAGAAATTTTCACAGATTAACAGAACAAATTTTGATTTGCTTTAGATGATTTGTTCCTTTTTTCAATATGTACAATTTTCTGGTTTGGGCTGGGTTTCGTTTGTGGGCCCATTTGAGTTGGGTCAACAAAGGGTGTAAATGGATCTGTTGGGTCCACTTCAATCATTTAAAAAAAGGCATATTCGAAATCAATGTGGACTCAAATAGATACCAAGTCAAAAACTATTATTCTCCTTCAAAAGTTTTTGCATAACATATATATATATATATATATATATATATATATATATATATATATATATATATATATGAAAGAGCATATTTGTGTCATATCATTTATAAGAACATTAAATATGTTTTGGGTATCTAATTTATGTGCACTGGCCACAAATTCATCATCAAAATAGATGTGGTATTTATTTTTTATAGCACTTTTATAAAAATCTAGTTTAATAGAATCAGTTAGATTAGTGAATGAATAAGTGGGGATAATATAAACAACAATGAAAAGATAACATTATTTATGCCCAAAAAAGAGAAACCTACAAACTATAGTCAAAGATAAGGTAAATAGGTGTGTTATATTTTGCTTCATAAACATATCTTATTTTGGCACAATTTGTGACCATGATTGATGCACTAGTGAAGTCCTAATAACTTTAAGCTGAATTCTTTAATAATAGACTAAATTTGAATACAAACTTCTTGTTTACAAGATTTTCAATATGCTTAGATCAATTAAAAATCAATATAATACATGTATAAAGAGTGGCAAACTCATGAAATCCGTCATTAAAATCAATATAAAACGGTCCCTTATTAAATTATCCGATGATAAAAACTAAACTGAACTTATTGTACTCTAATATAAAATGGCCCAATTTAATAAAATTAAACTAAATGCAAATAACCCACGTGAAATATTTTATTGGCTGAAAACCCCCTGTGAAAAAAATATAGGCTAAAAACCCCTATGAAAATTTTAAATTGCATGAAACCCCCCGTAAAAAAAAATTAGCATAAAACCCCCTGTGAAATTTTCAAATTACATGAAACCCCATGTGAAAAAAATATAACCTAAAAATCTCTTGTAAAATTTTACAATTACGAAATATAACTACATTGAAAATTAATTATTAAATAAAATTTAATTAATATCCTAAAATTTGATTATTAGTACTATTAATTAATTTGTAAATTTAAAAATTTTAAGGGGATTTTTAGGATATAATTTTTTTCACAGGGGGTTTCATACAATTTAAAAATTTTACAGGGGTTTTTAGCCAAATTATTTTTACAGGGGGTTTTATGCAATTTAAAATTTTCACAAGGGGTTTTTAGCCTATATTTTTTTTCACAAGTAATTTTCAGCCAATAAAATATTTCAAGTGGAGATTATTTGCATTTATCCCTTTTCCCTAAATAATTGCACTAGAAGTCTAGAAGATGAATAAATGTGACATTTTGATTGTAATTAAAAATATGATGAATTGACCAGTCAAAAGAAACATTTAAAGCGTTTCTACTGATATTTTAGTTTGAATGGTCTTACCAATAATTTCCCTCTTTATTTGACCGCTAATAATAAAGAAATATGCTGTTTTGTCTCCTCACATTATAAACACATTAAATTGCACATAATACAAAAGTTGTTATGAAATATAAATTAAAATACAACTCACAAGGGTTATGAAATCAATTATAAAATACAAATCACACTAAAAAAAAATTAATCCTAATAAAAGCCAAAAAAAATAATACTGCAAAAATAATCACAAAAAAATGTGAGAATTATGTTAGGCCTAACTACCCATTAGAATAAACCTTCTCATAACATACAAAAAAGATAAAATTTTGAAACAAGAGCATACAGATGATGAATCGAAAAAAGTATATAAACAACATTAAATAACTTATTTTCCTCTAGAAAGAATTAATTAAGCTGTTACAATTTCGAATCTATGATATACAATATATATTATAGAATAATAATTAAATTAAATTAAGATGTTTCAAACTTGTAGTGTTTATCAACAGCAACAGATACATCCCAAGTGCAACTAAGACCCTTTGGGAAAATCACAAGATCACCAGCTCCAAATTCCACAATTTCTTGTGAATTTTTTGGGTAAACTTTCACTTTACCACGAACCAAATAACAAGTCTCTTCTGCATCAAATTTTAGCTGGTATTTCCCCGGAGAACAACCCCATCTTTATTTTTCAAAAATCAAAAATAAATTCATAATCAATTATTCATATATATATATATATACATATATGTATATATATTGTATATATATACACGCACTCTAAAGTGTGTTTGTGTGTGAGAAGAAGAAAAAAAAATAATGAAAGAAGGGCTTACTTGGGCCAATATTTGATGCCAAGTTCAGAAAGTTGAGACTCAGAAGGCTTGTTTTGGACTATGATCTTCAGATTTGATGAGTTTGAGGATTCTCCTGCCATGAAATAGAATTGAGGGTTTTATTCAGAATTTTTTTAAATAATTTGTATGATTTTTTTTTTTGTAGTGATGATTTTATTTGTGTGAATTGAATATAAGTTTTAGTGGGGTTTTGATGTTATAAGAGAAGAGAGGGGATTGATCAATAAGAGAGAGCATCAATTTGCTTCTTTTTATACTTCTTGATGATGATGATGATAAGATATAATAATATCATAGATATGCAGAATTTTTTAAATAGGTTATTTATTCTATTTTATTATATTTATATTTATATATATATATATGTTATATGTATAGGTTATGTATGTATAATATGCTTCTCTCACCATAAATATCCTTTGACCCATCACATCAAAATCCAGCATAAATCTATGTCTTTGGACTTGTATATTGATATATCCTAATAGTTGTATTTTTTAAAAAAGAAAAAAAAGGAAGAAAAAATATAGAAAAACGCATTGATTATATTGTGCTCAAGATTTTTGGTAGACCTGTGGAAATTCATGAGTTGGTGATTTTTTAAATCATTTCTTTATTTGTGAAAAAGGAAAAAAAGCAGAGACATTTTCAATTATTAATTTATATTATATGAAATATTCCAACAATTTTTTTTTTCATAAAATGCAAAAATAAAAGTTCAGTTATATACATTTATTTTACTATTTTTGGTATAAATGTATATATCTATTTAAGTATATAACTGAACTTTGTAATTTGTATAGAAAATAATAATATAATCATCATAGATTAAAAAGTGTATATTTGTGGATAGGATCCCTCTGGTCAAAAGATTGACCATGATAAATAAGCTGACAAAGTGCACGTGGCAGAATGGCAATGGCTGAGACTTACGACTCTTTGACCACAATTTCACCTATTTCAAGATGCTGACGTATAGCCTTTCAGGTAGAATTTTAATTAATCACCTAATTTTACTGGAAAATTCTATCATGATCCCTACCCAATGCAGCCGGTCGTTTTGGACCACACATTTGGGGTAGGGTGGGTGGTTTTTGTATGGGTGGCGGAGGTAAAAAATCACCCACCCCACCCCAAATGTGTGGTCCAAAACGACCGGCTGCATTGGGTAGGGATCATGATAGAATCACCCAATTTTACTAACATATGGACTCCAATAAAATTGATTTTTATAGTCCATAATGAATGTTTATCAAATTATATATTGATTGGTTAATATATAAAATATAAAATTAGATAATATTGGCTTAGCATCTAATATAGGTCACAAGTCATGCCAAGTTGGAGTAGAGTAAAGAAAAGAAGCGTAATATTCTATATATATATATATATATATATATATATTTTTTTTTTTTTTTTTTTGATGACAAGGGAACCCGCAGCCGCTACCGTTAGGTGCGCATTGGTAAACCCCGCTCTTATATAATAGCCTGCAAACCTGCGCATTGGTAAACCCCGCTCTTATATAATAGCCACACAAGAGAGGTATACCAGCCTAGGTTGCCAATAGCTGACAGGTTTACAGTAAATAAGACAATTAGGCATTCTTTCATCAGGATTCGAACCCATAACCTAGGTCATAACATTCACATGCACTTAACAACTCTACCAGGGATTGCTCCACGTAATATTCTAGACTCACAAGTGTTGTATTTGTTAAATTTCAAACTTTTCACTTTAATATTATTTGTTTTAATAAATACATAACTCATCATTTTAGACCAACAAAGTTAAAAGACCTAATTCCGTACATTAAATTTATTAAATCAGAATTATTCGAACCATTTGGTTTGGAAAGATAATTATGTGATTTCGATAGGGTGTTAAGCCGAGTAGCAAGCCCAAATTTGATCCCACTTCTCTTTATAAAAGAAGTTTGCGAGCGCAGGTTTTGTTAAATATATATATATTTTTAAATATTATATTAAATAATTAATAAATAAAAAATATTTAAATTTCAAAAATCTCCTAAATTTTAGTCGGGCATTTACTAGTCGAGCTTGAAAAACTTAATATTTTATTTAAAATAAAATAATAATAATATATATATTATTTCTTATATATTTAAATAGATACATCATCCTTTGGGCCGGATGATTTTCTTACAATCTATTACGATCCATGAACAGAATTATCCTCGTACAGTCCACTCATTTATTTATATTTTATACACCGACTAATCCTCTCTGACTGACTGTGATTTTGTGTGTGATTTTGCTTCGCATTGCGTACATCCATGGCTACTCAAGGTCAAGTTATCACTTGCAAAGGTAGTTATATTTCTGATATGATTTTCTTGTCTTCCATTTCTATGATTTGAATCCTTCGCCGATTGTTTGATTTTTTTTTTTTTTGTAGCGGCGGTGGCCTGGGAACCTAATAAGCCTCTGGTGATCGAGGATGTGCAAGTTGCGCCGCCGCAGGCGGGAGAGGTGAGAGTGAAGGTTCTCTACACCGCGCTCTGCCACACCGACGCGTATACCTGGAGCGGCAAGGTAGTTTAACTTTCTTGATATCGTAGGAAATGTGTGGATTTAAGTTAAATACTTATGTAGAATTTGAGTTTTGGATTTCAATTATTTCGATTGAACGATCTGGAATTCTGATCTGGTTTCTGAGAACAATTAGGATGTATCTATTTTCATAGAATTTGATTTTTGGATTCCGATGATTTCTGATACAACAATGTGAAATTGTGATCTATTTCCTCAGAATGAGTATAAGGTAAATAGGTAACACTTTGTTGAGTATCTGGGAATCTCCTACTCATAGTTAAGTAGTTATTGTTTTCCAGTGTATTACAAAATATGTTTATAAAGAGAAACAAATAATATAACAATCTCATGTATAAGTACCATTGTATCGTGCTCTAATCTGTAGTTTATCTTTATTGAAGGATCCTGAAGGTCTCTTCCCGTGTATTCTTGGTCATGAAGCTGCAGGGTATGTTATATGTTCATAAATATGAGTACAGACCACATTCATTTAAAATTGACTTTGTTATATAATGAACAAGTATCCATTTAACACTCACATTGTTTTCCTATTCAACTCTCAGAATAGTTGAAAGTGTTGGAGAAGGTGTAACTGAAGTTCAACCAGGAGACCATGTTATCCCCTGCTACCAGGCTGAATGCAAGGAATGCAAGTTTTGTAAATCAGGAAAGACAAATCTCTGTGGAAAAGTTAGGCTAGCTACTGGAGTTGGAGTTATGCTGAATGATCGCCAAAGCCGTTTTTCAATCAACGGGAAACCTATCTATCATTTCATGGGAACGTCAACGTTTAGTCAGTACACTGTCGTACATGATGTTAGTGTTGCAAAGATTGATCCTATTGCACCGCTGGACAAAGTATGTCTGCTCGGTTGTGGTGTTCCAACAGGCAAGCCCACTTCACCCTGTCTGATGCTCATGGATAAGTTGGCATGTTAACTATTAACTGGCTTTCTTATCTCTCAACAATCACAACATATGCTCGATCTATGGTACCTTGTGTAATCTTCGCTTTTCAATTGTTGTATTTATCATATACTGATGTTTAAAGTACTAAGGGGTTCCTATGTTACACAGTTACTTCCATGGCTGTGTTACTAAGTAGATCTGACTATTTATAAAATGTCAAGTTAATGTTAGCATCTACGTATTATCTTAGTGTTAGTTTGCAAGTGTTATAAGTGATTGCCCTGCACTGACATCATTTTGAAACTTGTCTCAATCAAACAATCTCTGGTGAAGTCTTACTTTTAGTGAATCTCATTCCTTTTCGTGCATATCATGCTTAAATCTCTCAACCAGGTTTCTATTGTCTTTGGACAACATAAACAACTTGGGATCAAATCGTGCAGTGTTCTGTAACTGGTTATTTACCACTCCAGGATTTGTTTGTCTAATATTAGAACTAACTCATGTTTATGTTTTGGTGTCCATCGTGCCTTTAGGTCTGGGAGCCGTTTGGAATACTGCAAAAGTAGAACCAGGTTCCATAGTTGCTGTTTTTGGCCTTGGCACTGTCGGACTTGCTGTAAGTTATCTGTAGGATGGTGCAACTGTTGTCTTTATCATACAAAGGAGATTGATTTGTGCTTTTGATTCAGGTTGCTGAGGGTGCAAAAGCTGCTGGTGCCTCGCGAGTAATTGGAATAGATATTGACAGTAACAAGTTTGATAGAGGTATTATCGACCTCCACCATTGCAATATACATTTACTGCCATGCCACTGATTCCTTATCAATGTTCTGATTGTTTAAAACCAAGATTCATATCTTCCTTTTGAGGCCCGATTTTATAGTACTCTATGGGTAGTCAATGATATGATTCAGAGATTCTTTTAAAAAGTTGATTTAGGTTCTTACGTTTGTATTTGAAGATATGGTGATTTCTTTTTCTCAAAGAAAGGGTTAGTGCTTGTACTTGGACATAAAAGTCAAATTTCGCTACTTAAATGATCAGAACTTAACCAATTGTTGGTGAGTAGCAAGAACTTAAACCCTTAGCTTGCTTATTGATAAGATCATAATTTGTAAGAAAAAAATTGGGGGTTCTACATGTGTGTTTGATCTAACTTCAACAATTTACTCGGTACATTACTGTATAAATTGACTGTTCATCTTTTTTTCTGGTCTAAATTGTGATATACAGCAAAGGATTTTGGTGTGACTGAATTTATCAACCCAAAAGATCACGAGAAGCCAATACAGCAAGTCATTGTGGATGTGACTGATGGTGGTGTCGACTACAGTTTTGAGTGCATTGGTAATGTCTCTGTAATGAGGGCTGCTTTAGAGTGCTGCCATAAGGTAACTTAATCAAATTCTCTTTGCACTACTTCATAGTATTATTACAAATGCTCTCAAGGATACTAAGAACCATGAAAACCTGTAGGGGTGGGGAACATCTGTAATTGTGGGTGTTGCAGCCTCGGGTCAAGAGATCTCGACCCGCCCGTTTCAGCTGGTAACGGGTCGTGTATGGAAGGGTACTGCATTTGGCGGGTTTAAGAGCCGTTCACAGGTGCCTTGGCTAGTGGAAAAATATCTCAAGAAAGTGAGTGCTTATACTATTTCAACATTTGTTTTCCAGTTTCCAGGTTTTCGCATGTTGTTTTCGTTTCTTCAACCTTTTCTGAGGTTAATCTGTTTGATTGTGTTTTAGGAAATCAAGGTTGATGAGTACATCACCCATAATTTGACTCTTGCGGAGATAAACAAAGCGTTTGATCTGATGCACGATGGGCTCAGCCTCCGTGTTGTGCTTGACATGCACGTCTAGTGTGAACAAAAGTAGTCCCGGGTTTCGGTTTATGCTTGTGTTGTTTTGGTGTGCAAATTGTTGAAAAACACCTTTTTACCAGCCTCTCTTGTATCTTTTGTGGGAGAAAGTAAAACTTATATCAATAATGGACATTAGATGGAATCTAATGGCACTTTTTTTCTACTACCATCTGAAGCTCTTTGAACTAGATTAATAAGTATTTTTCTTAAATCGTACAGAAATATTATTCAGAATGAAAATTATACAAGTTGATAAAAAGAAATCAAAACATCATTACTATGTAAAATTGGTAAATTACATGTGTTTGCATAATTAACCATTGCTTTATGCTTTTTTGAAGAATTGTTATATACTTATATAACAAACAAAATAAGTTTCAATTATCAATGAAATATGTCCACAGCTTATAAATTTAGAACACCAGAACAAGATCAAGACGTTCAAAACCAAACCTCAACGGTTCCCTATCTTAGGACTTGGTACTTTTCTTCAATGGCAAAATATGAAAGAATTAAGCAACTAGAAAGTCTAGAAAAATAACAGTTCAAATCTTCCAAATTAACCAAAATAAATACCTCCATAAGCTTTCTTATCTACAGAAAAAATCGAATGGTGGGTCATCTTCCACATTATACACAGAAAAGATAACCCACAAAAGATCAACTACACTCAACTTATATCAACCCCAAACCTTATACTTCAAATCATTCATGAATACTGAATATTATCAGTATTCATGAATGATTTGATGGGGCTGTTGATTTACAAAGCTCGCATTCACAAGTGGCCGAGAAGGCGTTTGGGATTGGCGGTGTATTGGTTCTCTAATCAAGCGCCTTGAGCTCCGTTTAGAGTGTTTTCGACGTCGAGGTGGCTCTGGATAAACCATATCTTGTATTTGTGAGGGTAAAACAGAATTACGCCGATTTAAGCCATACCGGAGATTTGTAAGGGGCGTTTGGCGTGAGTGATTTCTCTTTCGAGGGAGGGTTCTCAAAAATTGGGACCCACGTGCACGCCTATTGTTTGGTGAAGCACCATTGACCCTAGGCCACTCGAGAGCAAACGATTGAGCCCTTTGGTGGCTTATGCTCTGATCGACAACATTTGGCGTACCTACAGTGGATGAAATTAGGGGTGGCAATATGATTCCGGAACCATGGTTCCAACCCAATTAAACTAGTTCGGGTTGGGATGGTTCCTAAGAAATTATTTTTGGTTCCTAATTGGTTCCAACTTGGTTTCAAGTTGGGTCAACTAATTTCAACTTAAGCCCAAACCGCTCGCCAATAATCTAAAATATAAAGAACAAAATGTAAGGTATTGAGTCAGTTGGGCTTGGTTCCCTTTCGAGTTGACTTCGGTTCCGTTGTGGGTTGAGTTGGTTCCACCTCAAAACCATTTAAAAACCCAACCCATTTAAGAACCAAACCGTTGGAACCAACCCAAAGCCAACCTGACCCACCCGATTGCCACCTCTACGTACCACTAATACTAGGAGTAGTAACTTGTGCAGGCTTGTTGTCAGCTTTCTGCATACTTTTTCGCTTTGATAACCATTGTTCGTCTTTATCACTAGCATGGCAATGGTCGACATTGGAAGTGCCGGTGCCCCATTGGGAACATGGGGCAAGTGAGTCGCAAACAAAACAATGACACTGAAATTAACGGAAAAAAAAACGTTTAAACGATAACTGGAATTGGTTACTCCATATTTGACATGTGAGATAAGATTGAACAAGGAGATTTACTTGGCTGCAGTGGACTTCATGGGGAGTAGAAGCAAAGGCAAACTTAACGCAAAGATGGCGTGCATGAGGAAAGTCTCGGCATGCAACCTATGGAGTATCGAGAAAAACGACAACTGATTTTGAACAATTTTCATTCAAAATCAAGCCAAAGGATAAAATCTATTTGCATAGAACAAATACAATAAAACACAGGATAATTTACCTGTGTGTATATCATTTACTTAAAAACCAGTTCCTAAAATCATGATCGGCACGAGTATCATAATTCATAAACAATTACTTTAAGATTTATAACTATCAAAACACGAAAAAAA
The DNA here is from genome assembly GCA_963669365.1 of Verbascum thapsus. Lineage (NCBI taxonomy): Eukaryota > Viridiplantae > Streptophyta > Magnoliopsida > Lamiales > Scrophulariaceae > Verbascum > Verbascum thapsus. Next base: position 12,890,019 of record OY770118.1, read on the forward strand.
TCAAGACTTGGTAAAAAGGAATAGCCCATTACCTCACCCTTCTGGCCAATAATTTCCAGATCATTTGAATCATCAGCATCTACACTGCCATTCACGATAACCATGGCTTCATCAGGATCCCCATCCAAAACAACGCAATCATCATCATCATCATCATCAACAACTTTAGCAGAGGGCTTCAAGGATTGAACTTTCATGTCATCCATCACCTTGGACAAGAAACCATAGCCAAAATCATCCCATATATCGCCATAGGTGTCGACAAATTCTGCCTCCTCATCGGAGCTTATCTCCAGTACCAACGGACTCATATTTTTCATTAAATAAAAACGCTTCAATTCTGGAAAAAAAAATCCTAAGCAATTAATCAATTTAACTCTACGTCAAAAAAGAATACACCGTTAAACACACCTAAAGCCAAAACCAGAAATTGAGTACCGCCAAGTACTACAGTGAACAAAAAATCGGGAATTTAATAGATACAAATTGGATCAAAAAATTACCATTAACAAATAAAATAAAAAAAGTGAAAAAAACCCTATAAATCGATGTAAACTAGAGTTGACGAATAGGGGTCATTCTATCCCGGTCCCATACCAATGGGGCCGGTCAATGTCCACCACACAATTGTGGTGGAGTGGGTGGTAATTTACCTCCACCAACCCATACAATTACCACCCACCCCATCACAATTGTGTGGTGGACATTGACCGGCCCATTGGTATGGGACCGAGATAGATTTTCCCTGACGAATAGAGAGAACGACTATAACAGTAGTTTAGGGTCGGAGTAGAGGTGTCAAATTGGCCCTAACGAGCCTAAACAGGCCGGCCCGTTAGGGCCTATTAACTTAGGGGGCCAGGCCGGCCTGGCCCCCTAAGTTAAACAAGCCAGGCAAAACAGCCTGTGGCCGGCCTGATAGGCCGGCCTTAGCGGGCCGGCCATCAGGCCAACCCTTATTTATTTATTTTTTTTGGTTTTTGGGTTTTATTTTATTTTCTTTTCTTTATTTAATAAATAAATAAATTTTGAATATTTATTATATAATTTGTAATATATAATTTATAATTAGTATTATATATAATACATTCTGGGTTTCATTCTGATTATCTGCTTTGATTATCTGCTTTGATTTAATATATATTATAATATATGGCTACAAGATATTGTAAATATTAATATAATTTAGTTATATTACTTATATATAATTAGTAGTATATAATTATATATTAAAAAAAAGACAAATCATTTAATGTAAATGTGGACATTAAATATATATATTATATCAATGTAAATGTGAACATTAAATATGTATTGATAGACTAAATCATTTAATGTAAATGTGGACATTAAAGACAAATTTTGATTTTATTAATATAATATTATAAGATTTAAAAAAAAAATAAAAAAAAATCAAAAAAAATCAAAAAATAAAAATAAAAATAATTAATAATGGGCCGGCCTGGGCCGGTTAAGGCCGGCCCCTTAAGGCCGGCTGGCCTTAAGGGGCAGGCCTTAACCGGCCTGCCCGGCCTTAATAGGCCGGCCTATTAGGCATGTGTGTCAAGCAGGCCTTCTAAGGCCTGCTTGACACCTTTAGGTCGGAGCCTTTTCTGCACCGGCTAAGGCTAGCCGGCCCATTTCATAAGGGATAATGGGCCGGCCTGACCCATTATTTTTTCTTAATTATTATATTATCAATTGTTTTTTTCTTATTTTGATTTTATTTTTCTTTCTTTAAAATTTTTCAAGTATAATATTACTATTTTTTACACTGTTTTTTCAAGTATAAAATTTTCTTTGTTACACTATTTTATATAATATAAGACAGCTAATATTATACATAATATAACACTATAATTATATAATATTATATATTAATTATATAAACTATTAATACTATATATATAGTATATATAGCACTACTGATAGTATATAATATAATAATATCAACTAATTATAAAATAAAATAACAATTTTATATATAATATAAATAAATATTAAAATGAAATAAGCCCAACTAGGTCCCAAAATGATAATAAATTATAAATCACACTTGGCCCAAAGCAATGACTATTAAGCCCAACTTACGACTATTAAACCCAAAGTCTTGGGTAACAAATGGGCAAAAGCCCAACACATTTACGGATAAATGTGATCTATTAGGGATATGCAATAACTTGAGGGGGGGAAGTGCAACAATTGTAGTTACATGTGGGGGCAATATGCTAAAAACAAAGAATATTGGGAGTTAAAGTGCTATTTACGCTAAATTAAAAATGTAAACAATGGCGTATGGTATCATATTGCGAGTACAGAAATCAGAAAAGTAGCGTCATACTCTCTCATCTCAGCTGTGGAAGCCATAAAGATGATGCAAACTATCTGCAGGCGATCGGGGCACCTATACATCAAGAATTCGGCCGCCCCAATTTCTTCTTTCAATTCGCTTTCTGATCAATGTAATTAATTTTTATCGCTATTTCTAGGGCTTAATTGCGCACATTTTGTTGATTGAATTGTTTGTTATTTTTTCGAATAATTGACTTGAGTGTTATTCATGATTTCCAGATAATTATGGAGTTACGAATCCGAGGTTGGCGTCTACTCTGGCTAACAAAGGAGTGGGGCATTTAGTTCGCAAGGGCACTGGTGGTAGATCATCCGTTAGGTATTTTTTTAATTTTTGAAAAAAGCCCTAATTTTATATATCTTAAAAAATTATCTGCTTCAGCCTTATTTTAGATTACATGATATGGATTTAAATTTATTCATTCACTCTTTTAGCTTTTCTAGAACTTTACTGGAGCGTGATGTTATTGCTTACTAACATGCGAATGTGTTGCAAAATTTCAGTATCATATTGAGTTTCTATTCGGGAAGTTGTTTTAACTAATATGATTCCATCATTTGCTTTGAGTTTCTTGACATTTTTCAACTGTTGGATGTGTTTAATTGAGCTCACATTGGAATTATTTGTGTTTGGCAGTGGCATCGTTGCAACAGTATTTGGGGCTACAGGATTTCTTGGACGGTACTTAGTGCAGCAGCTCGGTGCGTTACCTGTATCTTGCACAATGCTTTTGGATTGAATATAGTTTACAGATTGCAAAAGCGATGCGCTTTATGATAGACTTAAATTGATGTCTTTTGATCCATGTTTCACATACTATTCTACTTGTAGCTAAGATGGGTTCCCAAGTACTAGTTCCTTTCCGAGGCTCTGAGGATTCTCATCGCCACCTTAAATTGATGGGTGATTTGGGCCAGGTAAATTCCTGCATGGACTTCTTTACTGCCATATTATGGTCTAATGCTTTTCTACACCAAAAACATTTCTCATTTCCGAAATGCAGATTGTTCCCATGAAATACGATCCTAGGGATGAAAATTCCATCAAGGCAGTGATGGCAAAAGCTAATGTTGTTATCAATCTTATAGGTCAGACACAGTTCTTCATTGAAAAATGTGATCTTTTAATTTTGCAATTTCTTTATGTATAAAATGTATGTGCAAACAGGAAGGGAATACGAGACCAGAAATTACAGTTTTGAGGAAGTGAACCACCACATGGCCGAACAGCTTGCTGTGGTATGTTTCTGTCTTTTATATTTCTCATCATTTCATCTGATGATTTTCGAGTCATTACCTGGACCGATGGTCACCTTGCAAACGTTGACCTCATTGTACCCTGTTGGGGGGATTTTTTAGCCTTTTTCATTAAAATTTCATTCTAAAGCCCTGTTCTTTTATCCAGAATTTTGAAACATTATATAATGTGCAACAAAAACCATTGAATTTAGCGCAACAATTTCACCAGCTTTATTATATGCAAAAAGAACTCTCCCTAGCAGATTTTGATGTCGAGTTTCAGTCATCTAATTCTTTGTTGTCATTCTTGCATGTCCCCTTCTGAAAGAACGGTTTGGTATAGTGATTTACACATCTTACATCTGCAGATTGCCAAAGAACACGGTGGCATCATGAGGTACATTCAAGTTTCTTGCTTGGGGGTCAGTCAATCATCTCAATCCAGAATGCTTAAAGCTAAAGCAGCTGCTGAAGAAGCTATCTTACGAGAATTACCTGAGGTGAACTATTGATTTCCCTTTTTTCCTTGCTTCACATGCAGTAAAATTGCTTTTACTGGTAATCTTTACTATGTCTGCGCTGCTGGTATGTCAATTCATGTTCTTATCAGTTTTTTTTTTTTTGGTTGCTTTAGCCCAAGGAAATAAGGGTTGATGGTCACTGTGAGACCATACAGATCCGCAAGTTTTAGAGACGACATTACTACAATACTGTCTCTCACTGTAGATAGCTTGTGTCCCCCCCCCTTTGGGAAACAGTAAAATTATTAGGGAAGCTTGACATTCCAGAAATTTGCAAATTGGACGTTGTGGTCGAAACATGGTCACTAAACCTGCACATTAGTTCATGATTTTCATCACATTGACCAAAATTGTCTGAGAATCACAGCTTTCGTTCGGGCTTTGACATGTATGTCCAGTTGAAAGAAAAGTAATCAAGAACCTAAAGCTACATCACTTAGCTTGTATCCTTATGTATATTATCTAATTTGAAGAGACATATCCTTGAATACGGTAGCCTTGCTGCATTAAAACAGATTTATTCTATCATGATTTCTTTTTAAGTTGACATGGCCATTATTTCAGTTTTCACTTGATTCTTCCTCTACTATCCAAAAATCAAACAATCTTTTGTTTTTGAAAAATTCTTAGTTGTAATGTGTTTCCTCTCCTATAAATATCTTATGCCCTAATGGTTGATTGCCTTTTGCATTTTCATTTTTTGGGCAGTTGCAGTCTCATGTAATTTCTAGTAGTCAATTCTTGTTCAATTGGATTGATTAATCTTTCCATGCATTCCCAGGCCACAGTTATGAGACCTGCCTTGATGATTGGCACAGAGGATCGTGTTTTGAACCCCTGGGCACATTTTGCCAAAAAGTACAGCTTTCTCCCACTCATAGGGGACGGATCAACCAAGTACGCCTTCATACTGTATAGATATTGATCTTGTATATGTTTTTTCTGATTCATTGTTGAACATATTTCTTATTTTCATGCCTCTTCAGGATTCAGCCCGTATACGTTGTTGATGTTGCGTCGGCAATTGTTTCGGCCTTAAAAGATGATGGCAGCAGCATGGGAAAAGTTTATGAACTTGGTGGACCAGATGTTTATACCATGCATGAACTCGTAAATCCTTGAATTACTTTCTATCCCACCAAAACAATTAAAAATCTTTCGTCCACGATCTTCTATTTTTTTTTTAAAATTCAAATGTTAAAATTTGATTTCCCTTTGACTACAGGCAGAACTTATGTATGATGTGATTCGGGAATATCCTCGCTATGTGAAGATTCCTGTCTCTATCGCTAAGGCAAGTCCTATTTTCCTGCACTTACTTATGTACATGTATGTATGTATGTATACAATTTTTTCCCGCCATGACAACTGAGACACTCAGCCTCCAACTCGTGCCTAAAAACCCATGCTATTTGCTATTTTGTCCCTTGTCCCTTTGCTCCTTTCGCCTGCAGCTAGCATTCAACCATAACAAGTGGGAGCTCAAATCTAGATCTCAAAAGCTCTTTAAATGATATTTTTTCCATCTCCTATCCTCTTCCCTTTTTTATGCACAAAACTCAATCAAAATGCAATCATCCTGATTGTTTATGTTGAAAAATGTGAACCCCAATAGTTTAGAAATAAGGAATTGTAGATACTGCTCATAATTAATTTCCATGTTATACTTATTAGAGCTCATAACTGACCAAATTTTGACATGAATCAATCGAGTATCCTGATGACTGAGATTTATCCTGAGAATTTTGACATGTTATCGTCATTGAATGCTGCTACTCATTCTTCCTATCATATATTCCATTTAGCAATCATTTGTCTTCTACTTGTTCCTTTTTTTGTTGGTAGTGAAGATGGAGAGGTATGTTTGGGCCACATGATTTATTACTTTGTGCTTTTTAATGTAGTGATACGGAGATGGTTTCGTTCTTCTTAAAGGTGGTGCTAATTTTTCCACTGAGTCTAATCTTAAGAAAAGCTCCTTGGGAATACTAGCTTAAGGCTTCTCTCCCTTTCTTTTACCTTCGGTTTTAAAATAGAAAAACTATCTTATGGCCAACTGGAAGTGGTGGTTATCTGCATGAAGTGCATGTCCTTGAAATTTTTCTTTTTAGCAATTGCTAAGTCATCTGTGTAATGCATATTGCATGTTTGGTTTCAGGCTATTGCTACGCCTCGAGAAGTATTACTTAAGAAAGTTCCCTTCCCAATGCCGACCCCTTCCATATTCAATTTGGACCTGATTGAAGCCCTCTCCACTGACACATTGGTGTCTGAAAACGGTATGTGCAGTATATTCAAGGATGTAATGCCTCTTCCCTGGTTTTGCTTACTGCTATATACACCCTCATAGTTTCAGATCTCTTGTATACACTAAACTAAATAATGGTTTTCCAGCTCTAAAATTTGAGGATCTTGGAATCTTGCCTCGTAAGTTGAAGGGATATCCAGTTGAGTTTCTTATACAATATCGTAAAGGGGGGCCACAATACGGTTCAACAGTTAGTGAGAAAGCTATGCCCAAGTCATGGTCTTGATCACATAATCTTTCCGGAAGCTTTAAGATAGGTATATTCTGCCTGCAATTTCTGAAGCACTGGGGAAAATTATTTGTCACGTTGTCTTGATGGAGAATTGGAATAATTATCCCTTTTTTATTTACCTTTTGTTGATTGATGTTATGGTTGATAGTGACCAAACTTTCAGAACAAGTTTGAGAGCCCCAATTTTTACTGTGACATACTTAGAAGAATAAATATGTGGAGGAGGAACGTGATTCCATGATTTTATAATGCCGAAAACTATTGTATTGTTTGAGATGAAAGTTAAAGATTTGTTTTGGCCAAGTTTTTCTAGCCTTTTGTGTAACAAACATGAAGAAAATTATTTTCTGTTTCTTTCGAGACTCCTCTATCTGGCATGACTTCTGTTTCACCGTTAAAGTGGGATGCTCATATTGCCTTTCTGATATTTTTGGGCCAGAAAATGGATAAAGATAACCTCTAAATTGCTCGCTTGCTACTATGTGGTTTGATTTAGACTAATTCTATGGAAATCTCAAGAAGAGATGTCATCACCACGTGACAAACTTATCGTGATATAAGTGAGAATGATTGTGTTATCTTTGTGGCATATCTGTTTTTTTTATTTTTTCCTCCTGAAAGTTTCTGTTTATCCTGTTTGCTGTTTTTGAATCTGCTGTTCTGGTTATGGGACACAAATATTGATAGGAAGATCATAATATTGTAATTCTTTTTCTTTATTATTTCGTGTCTTTGTTTCCCGGGACAAGTTACGAAACGAAATAGCATTCCCCCTGCTCATGTTATTTTGGTCACCCCTCCCCTGGAGGGCCTGGACTCTAATTCCTCATAACGGGTCCCACTAAAATCGACGGACACTATTCCTTATGAGGAAAGACCCTCAATTTAGTTAGCTGGACAAAAAAGGTTGATTGTTGATAGAAGTGTTGATGAAGTCATTCCAATGGAATATCTTCTTTCCTTGTAGCTCTACTAAAGCAGTTTCTGCAGCTCATTCCATTAGTTTAACATAGAAAATCCACTCTCTCTCTCTATTTCCATCAAATACCAAACCATGGACAACTTTTTCAACCCAGACCCAAAAACCCGATTTTCTTGTCCTAAACCTATGGACCCACAAATCCCGTCTCCACATATCAGCCGTGCTTCATTTGAAAACGTGAGACTGTCTGGTAATAACCTCGGGGCTTCTATGATAACAAGGCGTGGTGAGTCACCGGGAAGTTGCAGCATAAACATTTATATCAACAACGACGTACAAGGTATTAACAACTCTATCTTGATTGGTAGTGATGTGAAAATGGGAGATCCTGGTGTTAGCTTGTGTTTTGAAGATGTGAATATGGACAGGGGTTTTAGGCTTGTGAACAAGAAGAAGGAACATGATTCTTTTGCATTGATGTTGTTCTTTGGTTTCTTGATGTTTGTTGTCTCAGTGTTTGCTTATTTGGTAATGTGATTTAATTTGCATTTTTTTTATTTATTGGTGATTTTTTTTCTTTTTTTTTTTGGCTGTTTCACCCTTTTCTTTCTTTAGTGTTTTTTTTGGGCCTTTTGCCTTGATACATGAGATCATGATTTTGCTAAGCTGCGGATGAGTGGCCATTTTACATATTGTGGTAAAAATAAAATCATTTTCCTATTCCTCCAAAATAACTAATAGGGATGAGGTATTTTATTGTATTTTGAATTTATTTAAGCAATAAGATTATATATATCTATATACTCTAAAGTCTAGATTAAATGTTTTAGAGATGTATGGCCCAGAAATCATGTCTTTTCAGGGCTGATCACGTGAGTGTTACATAGCTGTTCGGATTTGTTGACAAAATAGAAAAATATTGGGCCCAATGTCACCTGATCCTTGGCAATTTTTTTGTGGTTTTCCATAATAAGAACAATTGGAACCACTCTTTAATTATATTTCTTATGCATACTTTAATAACAATAATACTTATTATTTATTGTAGTTATTAATTGATGTAATTGGCCTTGTTTTGTGGCCTTTAATTTGATCATCCCAGTTAATTCGGATCATCTCGTGACCCGACTAATTGGACATGATTTGATGCTTGGTTTGGTCCAATCCATTGATGTTTCTGTTGGGATTTTATGTTATCCCAACCAATAACAACAATTAAGAGGTGTATTTGGTTAAAAATCAAAAGAGAAAAAAACATATTAATAAAGGAGGGATCATATATTCATATGCAGTTAAGATCACTATTCATTATCATCTCACCACTTAGCCATAGAGGTGCAACTCGAGCCGAGTTGGCTCGAATAGAGCCGAGTTTGAATTCGAGCCAAATTTAGGTCGATAGTGACCCTATATATTTCAATTGTTTTTTAACTCATTGAAATGAATAAAATATATTACATATGAAATGGAGAAGAATTAAAGCTATTGAGACACATGCACATGATACAAATAAATACAAAATTGATGGGCCAAACTATATACATATTCGTATCATTAGTTACTGTCGACCTAAATATCTAACTCAACCTTCAATTCATTTAAACAAGTCGCTGTTTTGATCTCATATTGGGTAGCTTTCGCTCAAGTGATAATCCATATCAACATCATATGATATATATTTATATATATACATATATATGACATGTATAAAAGCATTAACATTTAACTATATTTTGAACACAATTGTTTTTCGGTTGAGTATCTCATCAAATCAATACATTATCAAAAGAATTTTAGAGAGGAATTCAATTTTTACAAATGAATTACTTGTCTAATATTTTTTTTTTAAATAAGCCACTTCTCCAAAAAATTATTTTGAGAAATTACATACTTACCAATCAAATAAACGTGACATAATTATGGTATACTATTATGAAATAAAAAATCCATTCCGATGTAGAAATCATTGAACACTTATATTAATATGATGGGTCTCCAATTTTGAATATGGGTATTATCGTAATTCCTATCATAATTATTTAATATGATATAGTTTTGGGGCACAGAAGTGGTACTGAACCGACGACCCATGGCCCACCAGAGCTTGCTATAAATAACTTATTGATTAGCTAAACTGATCATTATCTGGTTTACACTCAAAAAATTAGAATTACTAAATACTCTCCAAATCCACGAGATTGAGGAGTATAATATCTGAGAACTACAAAAGGCTTGATCATATCAAAGTAGGTACGTAAGCAGCTCGAAGTTACTGAGCGCAACCCCTATCTAAAAACATTCTATATGGTCTGTCGTGAGCCCGATCGGATCTCATTCCCACGTGACACTACTATTTAATCCCGCATCATAATACAATATCATGCTATCAAAAAAGAAGTGAGAAGAAAGAGCAATAAATAGTTCAAATTGACATAAGATTGACCCTATTTTGATTAATAAAAGACATAGATTAATTTGTCTAAAACTAGGTTAATCAAAATCTAACCTTTGTCCTAATCTGAATTAAATAATTCATTAAACAGATTAAAGTACGAGAAAAGATCTCTTATGTCATTTTAATAATGGTCAAAACAACACGTGTTTAACCTAATCCTACTTCTGCTAATTTAATATTATTATTTTTTAACTATTTTAATAGTTGATTAGTTCACTTATCCACGTGTCCTGCGGCGGAGAGAGAACCGACACCTAAAAAGACGCACCCCTCGCGCATGGTAATTTGCGCCTCTTCACCTTCGCTATAATACGCCATCTCCTCTCTCCCTCCCATGCTCTACAGTGAAATTAAATATAAATACTTGAAAACAAAACAGAAAGGCTTAACTGTGTCACCTCTTTCTAGGTATGGCCATTAATTCTTCTGTGAAGTGTTAATAATCCAGTTTTGTATGTGTAAAAATATATATATATATATATTTGTGTGTGTATTTCTGAGTTTATAATTGTATTTTTGTTTTCCTTTTTTAGTTGCTGAAAATCCGGATGAGATCAAACGAATTCAGTCTCATTTTCATAATTTCTGTTTGTTGAATATTTTCACTCCTGGACTCAGTAAATCTCGCCTCTAATTTCCATAATTCAGATTTTTTTTTTCTATTTTTAGCAATTATTATAGCTGTATTTTCGTAATATATTTGCTGGCAATGAAATTTACATTTTCGCAGTCTCAAATCTTGTTCGCCAGTTAGGGTTTTATGGCATACTGGTCCTGAATGTTCGATTTGTTGGGTTTTTATTTCTTGACGCGTTGTTTATTTATGTGTTTTGGGTTAGAGAGTTGAGGTGTTGTGTTGGTGAAAAAATAAGGTAAATTTGGTTTGTTTCGGAATTTGATGAGACGCCGCCAGGCGGCCTTAATATTTCCATTCCGTTCACAAATGGAGAAGGGGCAAGGGAGAAATCAACGGTCACGCCTTTGTATATTAGCCTTATTAGCAGCTTTCTTCTGGCTATGTCTCTTTTACTTCGATTTCATTGTGCTTGGTAGTAATTCTAGTTTAATCGATACATCTTCTCAATTTGATTCCGTTTCTATTAGTAGCGCCCAATCTATTAATTCTCCGCCCACTGATCATCTTCCTAATGTTGATCTTGCTCGTGAGATTGAAAGATCGGCAATTAATGCGGATAGGATGGATAGAAGCAAAGTTAAACCCCCACGGGCGAGAAAGAAAAAGGAAGATAAGCCTAATCATGAAATTCAGACTTATCCATTCATGAGGGCGTTGAGAACAGTTGAAAATAAGAGTGATCCGTGTGGTGGGAGGTATATTTATGTTCACGATCTTCCTCCGATGTTCAACGAGGATATGCTCAAGGAGTGCAAGAGCCTTAGCCTCTGGACCAATATGTGTAAGTTCACAACTAATGCTGGCCTTGGTCCTCCATTGGAGAACATTGAAGGAGTTTTCTCCAACACTGGGTGGTATGGTACGAATCAGTTTGCGGTGGATGTGATATTTAGCAACCGTATGAAGCAATATGAATGCTTGACGAATGATTCGTCTCTTGCTGCTGCTATTTTTGTACCTTTCTATGCAGGGTTTGATATTGCAAGGTATCTTTGGGGGCACAATGTATCGACCAGAGATGCTGCATCTCTTGCTTTGGTTGATTGGCTTATGAAGAGGCCAGAATGGAGCATTATGGGAGGAAAGGACCATTTTCTTGTGGCGGGTCGTATAACGTGGGATTTTAGACGTTTAACCGACCAAGAGTCGGATTGGGGTAACAAGCTTCTTTTCTTGCCGGCTGCCAAAAACATGTCGATGCTTGTAGTGGAATCGAGTCCTTGGAATGAAAATGATTATGGAATTCCATATCCCACCTATTTTCACCCTGCAAGAGATGCTGATGTGTTCGTCTGGCAAGATCGGATGAGAAAATTGGATAGAAAATATCTTTTCTGTTTTGCAGGTGCGCCCCGACCTGGGAACTCCAAATCTATCCGTGGGCAAATTATCAATCAATGCAAGAGTTCAAAAGTGTGCAAACTTTTGGAGTGTGATTTGGGTGAAAGTAAGTGCCATTCTCCTAGTAGCATCATGCAGATGTTCCAAAGCTCCCTTTTTTGCTTACAACCTCAAGGTGATTCATATACACGAAGATCAGCATTTGATTCAATGTTAGCTGGTTGTATACCTGTGTTTTTCCATCCGGGCTCGGCCTATATTCAGTATACCTGGCATTTGCCAAAGAATTATACACAATACTCTGTGTTTATTCCTGAGGAAGATGTTAGAAAGAACAATATTACAATAGAGCAAAGGCTTAGCCAGATTTCTGCTGAGCAAGTGAAGGAAATGAGAGAGGTGGTTATAAATCTTATACCAAGGCTAATCTATGCCGACCCTCGTTCTAAGCTGGAAACACTGAAAGATGCTTTCGATGTAGCTGTTCAGGCTGTTATTGATAAGGTCACAAAGTCGAGGAAGGACATAATTGAGGGGCGTAAACATGATGATTTTATTGAGGAACTTAGTTGGAAATATGCTTTATTGGATGAAGGTCAATGGGTAGGGCCTCATGAATGGGATCCATTTTTTTCAAAACCTAAAAAAGATGGGAACTCGAATTCTGACAATTCATCAGTAGAAGCAGCTAAGAATTCTTGGAAGAATGAGCAAAGAACACACTCATGAAATGATGGGGGCACTGGGATCTCATTCCTAAGCATGTTGAATGCTAGTGAGGTACACTATGAAACTTCCTAGGTCATGAAATTTTAGTATTATTAGTTTGCAATCTCATAGTTTGTTTGAAGCCAATTAATTGAGATATATAACTTTGCTGCCAATATATAATATAATTCATAATGATTTTGTTTTTTTCCATCTTCATTTCTAGTATATTTTAGAAAGAATGTTTGATATAGGCCATGAAACAATCTCTTAACTATCAACCATGCTCTTCAACTAAATTTTAGGAGAACTAATTATGCCTTCTTTGTGATTGCATTGCATGGCTTTTCAAGTATTACAACTAGGTAGTAAATCATTTTGGTTTTTGTTTAGTTTAAGGTGGTGTTAATTATCATTGATGATGATAGTGGTGGCATATAATAATAGTGCTTATAAAGCATTTGCATGAGTCAAAGAAAATAACCAACTGATCTTAAATTTTCAGAGCTACTTCATGATCCCATTCCATTCATTGCCATTTTAAAATAAATATTTTCTGGTCTTGGACTTGGAACTGTCCATGTTAGGTGGCATGGGTAATGGGCATGGACCTTTTTCTTTATTTTAAATTTCTTGTCTTTATTCGTGTGATTGTATGAGACATGCTTATCTGATACTTGGTGGATATCGGGAATTCTCCGAAAATTTCTGTTACATAATATATTAAAAACATGGATGAGATTCACCAAAATATAAAGATTTAATATCATATTTTAACATATTGTGTGTGTGGTGAAAATCTCTCGAAAGTGTATCTGCTTGCCTATTCTATTTAGTTGATCTTTTTTGTGTGAATCATGTGGATTGTACATGGTGTCCCTATTATTGTTCAATTGTATAAATGGGAAATGGGAAATTTGAAGTTAGTGATAATCACAATAGTTGATTATAGACAAATAATTATTTATGAGGTGAGATTCATGTAATAGGATTTGATATATAATATTGATGAATTTGAAATCCCTATACCCTTAAGAACCATCATTTTTTGTCAAGTGAAATTATGAGTGAGGTGAAATGATGATATCATACGTGTAGTTTTAACATTGTACATCCTCAAATAGTGTGTGTACTTAATTGGTTTCTCATGCAAATTGGCTAAATCAGTCTTTGGAACTCCAAAATCCAATTTCGACCAAATCCAATTTGATATGCTTATGAACAACTTAAAAATAAATTTGGTGGGCTAAACCCTAAATACATTACCTACTAACCATCTTCTAACCGGCCCAATAATAATATTCCAACTTGTTAGTCGTAGGGCGTGTTTAGTTAGTATTACAGATTCTGAAATCAGTTTGAACTTTGAATTCATTATTACAAAATTGTGTTTTATTTCGTATATCAACTGTTTTTCGCATAACATTATGCGCAAAATCAGTTTGAACTTTGTCTGCAATTATCATGTGTATGGGTGGGTCAATTGTAGTAATTATACTATGATGGACTATTTTGAAGTAGAGGTGAGATTTGCAAAACAACCATTATGTTATACAGCCGTATACAATATAATATATTGTTATGCGTACATAATAGTTGTTAGACTTTAAAAAGAAAAGGAATATTATTATATGACGGAAAAGAAAAAGTATTTTTTTCTTTTTTCTTCTTCATATATGCACTACTATATCACATTTTTTATAATAATAAAAAGTATACCTTTTCTGCAACGAAAGATTTGTATTCAAGAATTAGCAACTTATTAGTAAGATCACAATCAGAAAATATGGAGCGTGTGCTCACGTGTTGCTAGAGTAGAAAATCAGACATGCAGCACGCGCCATGAAGAGCAAATACACACAAATTTTTACTAGTTTAATATTTTCGTGGGGATATATTTGAAATTGATATGATTTCAACCAAAACTTACAACATCAAATCTCCCATATGTCAGGGAGACTTGAATAGAGAACCATATCCCAGGTACAAAGATTTGTAACATTACTTGAAAAATGAACATCCACATAATTAAAACTCATAAATTTCACCAAAAATTCTCGTGAAAATCCACACACACTATAAGCTCCTCAACTTCAAAAAAAAAAAAAAACCACTTAAGCTCCTCTATTCTTAATGAAACTCGTGAGCAAGAGCTCTTCATTTTCACGAGCTTCAGACAAGATTACTCCTTCAAATACCCTTCGATTCGTCCCACAAACACAACATGCACCAATACAACAACCTTAAAAACATCAAACACTTCCTTTATCCAATATGCAACCCAAAATCCATCTCTTTTTCTCCACCTTTTTGCTCTGCAATTTTTGTTCACTAGCACAAAGCTTACAAACCTATATTGTCCAACTCCACCCCGAAAGCCCGTCCCGTTCTCACTTCACCTCTAGACTCCATTGGCACCTCTCGTTCCTCGATAAGTCCATTGCCAACGAAGATGACTCTTCGTCTCGACTCTTGTATTCTTATTCCTCAGCCATGGAAGGTTTTGCAGCCCAACTTTCCACATTTGAGGTTGAGACGTTGAAAAAGTCGAACGAGGTTATAGCAGTGAGGCCCGATAGGAGGCTCGAGATTCACACTACTTACTCTTACAAGTTCTTGGGGCTAAGCCCAACAAGAGAAGATGGTGCTTGGGTAAAGTCAAGATTCGGTCGAGGATCGATAATTGGTTTGCTCGATACCGGAGTTTGGCCGGAGAGCCCGAGCTTTTCCGACGAGGGTCTCCCTCCGGTTCCTAAGAAATGGAAAGGGATTTGCCAAGTAGGACAATATTTCAATGCTTCAAATTGTAACCGAAAACTCATTGGTGCAAGGTATTTCAGCAAAGGGCACCGATTCGCTTCACTGTCATCTTCACCGGATTCTGAGGACGAATACGTTTCCCCTCGCGATTCACAAGGCCACGGGACCCACACGGCTTCGACTGCAGGCGGGGCCCCAGTGAAATCGGCTAGCGTGCTCGGTTTTGGAGCCGGTGAGGCTCGAGGAATGGCCCCCGGTGCACATATCGCCATATACAAAGTCTGCTGGTCCAGCGGCTGTTACAGCTCGGATATCCTTGCTGCAATGGATGTAGCCATTCGAGACGGAGTAGACATACTTTCACTCTCGCTAGGCGGTTTCCCGGTCCCACTCTATGACGACACTATTGCCATTGGCAGCTTTCGAGCCATGGAGCACGGTATATCAGTGATATGTGCAGCAGGAAATAACGGCCCGATCGAAAACTCAGTTGCAAATGAAGCTCCTTGGATTGCTACCATAGGTGCAAGCACGCTCGACAGACGATTTCCGGCAATAGTGAAACTAAGTAACGGGAAGTACCTTTACGGAGAATCCATGTACCCTGGGAACCGATTTTCAGACAAAGAACTCGAGGTTGTCTATTTACAAGGTGGCAACAAGGGCAGTGAGTTTTGCCTCAGAGGGTCACTTCCAAGGGCAAAGGTCAGGGGTAAGATGGTAATTTGCGACCGGGGCGTAAATGGTAGAGCAGAAAAAGGTCAGATAGTGAAGGAAGCAGGTGGGGCTGGAATGATTCTTGCTAACACAGAGATAAATTTGGAAGAAGATTCAGTTGATGTACATGTTCTACCAGCAACATTGATAGGCTCCGACGAAGCGTATAGGCTAAAAATGTTCGTAAACTCGACTTCAAGGCCTAAAGCAAGGATCATATTTGGAGGGACCGTGATTGGCAAATCTAGAGCACCTTCTGTGGCTCAGTTTTCATCGCGGGGCCCGAGTTTCACAGACCCTTCGATTCTAAAACCCGATATGATAGCTCCGGGAGTTAACATAATCGCTGCATGGCCACAAAATTTAGGCCCGAGCGCCCTTCCGGAAGATTCTAGAAGAGTCAACTTCACCATCTTGTCGGGCACGTCCATGGCGTGCCCGCATGTCAGTGGACTCGCGGCCCTGATTCGCTCAGCTCATCCCATGTGGACCCCGGCTGCCATTAAGTCAGCCCTCATGACTACTGCTGACGTGGCTGATCATCTCGGGACGCCAATAATGGACGGTGATAAACCTGCCACGCTGTTTGCCATTGGATCGGGGCATGTAAACCCCGAGAGAGCTATTAATCCAGGATTGGTATATGATATCAAACCAGATGATCATATAACTCATCTATGCTCCCTTCGATACAGCAGATCAAACATATTTAGCATAACTCATAGGAATGTGAGTTGTCATGAGATCTTGCAAAAGAACAAAGGTTTCAGCCTTAATTACCCTTCGTTTTCGGTGGTTTTTGGGAAAAAAGACACGAGAAAGATGGTAAGAAGACGGTTAACAAACGTGGGCAGCCCTAATTCAGTTTACTCGCTGGAAATGAAGGCCCCCGAGGGAGTTGACACACGAGTTAGGCCACGTAGGCTGGTATTTAAACACGTTAATCAAACTTTGAGTTATCGGGTTTGGTTTATTACGAGGAAAAGAATGGGAACAAAGTACACGAGGTTTGCTCAAGGGCACTTAGCGTGGGTGAGCTCAAACGGTTCTTACAGGGTTCGAAGTCCGATATCAGTGACATGGACATCAACACAGTGAGATCTGTGTTGATTAGCTGTAAGAAATCTGTCTTAACCGTTATATTGTAAGAAAACGAGCTTCGTTTTTTATTATATATGAAATGTGAAAGTTCATGAAGTAGCTAAATCAGTGACATCCCAAAACAGAGAAATCAAGAAATCCTTCATATATATATATGCATCAAGAATCAAATGAAATTTAATTGCACCAAACGAAAAAAAAAAAAGATGAATCAACTCATTTCTTGATGAATGACAAACCATTAGCATTGGCATATCGTTCCATGAATCTCATGAACCTGTCCCAATCTCGTGGTGTTCGCATGATGTATTTGGCTTCGATTCCCGCAGGTTTACCGTTCACAAACTTTGCATTAACATCAACTGACTGAAGAACACCTTCCTCATCGATCATGTAGAATCCTGTAATATCCCCGACAACACTGGATGAGTCGAAAACAGAGGGTTCACTAAATGTGAAAATCGCCATTCCATTTGTTCCATCTCTGGATTTTGTTAGCTTCACATCTGGGATTGTTTGTTCATCGGTGCCTTGAATGAACTGGATTGTGGGTTTCACCATCATTATACTAAGCCTGGATACATTGTGGGTTTGAATTTGTTTGGGCAGAGTTGAGCGAGGTAGTTGCAGAGATTGGCCATTAAAAGACGAGCTTGAGCTAGAGGAAATGGAACCCATTGAAAATCCTGCAATAATAACAAAGATCAATTAGAGATTATCATGAATAAATTGTATTTATAACCACAACCCAACTACTAATCTACAAGATAGTATATATATAGACTTGGGCTTATTACCTGGAACAGAGCGGGGCTGATAATGGGAACAATGAGAGATTGGAGAAGAAAACGCCATAGACTGTAGAGTTGCCATTATCGCTACACAGAGAGAGAGAGAGAGAGAGAGAGAGAGAGAGAGAGGGAGAGAGATGAGGTTTAAGAGAGTGTATGTAAGGGATTGTGGTGTGTAATAAGGACAGCCATAGCTTTTCAAATGGATTTTGGACGATGAATAAAAAAAGGATTTTTTTTTTTTTTCAAAAGCCCGCGAAATTTTGATGTGGTTATGTGTTTGGGCCCGATTTCTTCATGGGCCTGGGCTTTATTGCGTTACACTAAATGGGCTGATCTGGGCTGGATTCAATTGTTGTATCATGCTAAGAGGGCTATTATCTAATTTGGGCTTGGTAATTTATTTATTTTAAAGCATTTAAGAGGGCTATTATCTAATTTATGATTTATCACCAATTAGAAAAATCGAAATAAAAATGAAAAAAATAATATTTTTGAAAAAGCAAATATTATATTTAATAATATGCATACGTGAATTAAGAACATTTCAAAGACCATAAATTAAATCATTATAAGCTCGTCATCACTTACATGATATATCAGTATCACGCACCATTAAATTGAATTTAAATCAAACCCAACTTGAAAATTCCCACTTGAGAGCGTACACACAGTAATGGCTATGTCGGCGAGAGATGAAATTGACTGAAGAAGAGAGGCGTGTTTTAATTTCTCCACTTGATTGCCCAAATTCTCTTCAAACATTCAATTTAAAGCCAATCGTGATTCAGTCTACGTGAAATCCAATCGTTTCTTCATCTTTACCTTTTTCATATCTTGTCTCCTCCACTTTTGGAATTAATTCCACAATATAGAAACAGAATCAAGATTTTTATATTATCAAACGTGACAGTATAATATATATAATATATAGTATAGAATATTATAATAATACTTTGCTTCTCACCAACTCTTGATCGATCGCATGCCCTTTTAGCCCACCAAACCCTTTTCTTGTTCCCAGACCTCAAATCCAACAACTGAAGATTGATTTGATATTTCGTTGATTTTGAGGTGAAAAAAGAAACTATTAATGGGAAGTTTGGAGTTGAATGGTGGTTCATCAGATGAAGGGGGTATAGCTAAAAGGCTTTGGAACAAGTTCAAGAATGAAAGGGCTTTAGCTCTTTACAGCCCTTTTGTGGTTTGTTTGGCTTCTGGCACTTTAGACCCCAATACTTTTCTTCATTGTGTCTCTCAAGATGTCCACTTTCTTCAAGCTTTTGCTCAGGCGTATGTCTCTTTAATCATCCTTCTATCTTGATTTCTG
Organism: Verbascum thapsus; assembly: GCA_963669365.1. Classification (NCBI taxonomy): domain Eukaryota; kingdom Viridiplantae; phylum Streptophyta; class Magnoliopsida; order Lamiales; family Scrophulariaceae; genus Verbascum; species Verbascum thapsus. The sequence goes on from OY770118.1 coordinate 12,909,433, forward strand.
TGCTTCCTTTTGAATATGTTGTTTTGTCTTATGTTAGTTTATGGTGAAAATTGGAACCATAGATCTAAATTGCTGATTGAAAGGAAAAAGAAAAAATACATGTTCTCTCAATTATAGGGGTGTATTGAGGGTTGATTTTATGTTTGCTAAATGGGTTTTGTGCAATGATGGGCAGATATGAATTAGCAGAGGATTATGCAGATGATGATGACGATAAAGTAGCTATCGTTAAGTTGCGAAAGCGCGTATTGAAACGGTTTAGGAACCAAGATAAACTTATCTCTGTAAGTCTCGTGATCATCGTCATCTTATTACTTTTCATAATTTGTAGCATTACTTATTTACTCGAACATTACTATGTTTCGTGTGTTCCTAGTTTTTTTGTACTTGCTTTCATTTTATCACACTACATAACTCCGTTAATGAGAAGAGTGACGTCGTTTTGGATGTTCATCAACTTCTCTTTATCATTGCAAAATATTGCATGCATTGAAGAGTTTAAGGTTGTCATAGCCTTGGAGGTGATCAAATTGTTGAATTTGCAGGAGTGGGGCTTTGAGCCACCTAAAGAAACTGCTTTTGATAACGCTACACTCAAATACACGGAATTCTTGATGGAAACAGCCTCGGGGAAAGTTTTAGGAGAAAATTACTCTGTCAAAATGTTTACTCCTTTCGAGAAGACAAAACTTGCTGCTTATACGCTGAGCGCAATTTCACCCTGCATGAGACTCTACACATTTATAAGTAAAGAGATCCAGTGTCTACTAGACCCCAAGGATAGTGATCACATCTACAAGAAGTGGCTCAACAATCTTTCATCCCAAAAATTTGAGGTTCGTTTAATACCTGATTCATGATGCTAGTTGTATAATAGTGGTATTTTTGTATGCGATATTTAGAATATTATCATCTCTATCAGCTTAGGCTTTAGCAAAAGAATATTGCATGAAAGCAAGGGGGCTTGTGAGAAATATTACTTTAGGCTTTGTTTGGTTCATGGATTTTGATGAGGATAAAGAAGAGAATGATAAATAGAGCACAAGGTTATATAACAAATTGAAGGGCACATACTATCTTTCTCGTATTTTTCCTCGCAAAAATCCAAGAACCAAACGAAGCCTAAATATCTCTCTATATACCAGCTTAAGCATCTTGTTCTTACATGATATGGTCATTCAATAATATCAATGTGTCATAGTCACATGACTTTGGAACTTTGGAAATGATTTTTTATCGTTCTAAATTTAGGCATCGGCTTCAAGAATTGAAGACTTGCTAGATAAATTAAGCATTTCTTTGACGGGTGAAGAACTAGACGTTGTAGAAAGGATCTATCATCGAGCTATGGAACTCGAGTTAGAATTCATCTGGGCTCAATCAGTTGTTCAACACACAATAGTTCCCTTCTCACGACTTCACAACACGGCCGAAGACAATCTCACCATATTTTGTGACTTTGACTTGACGTGTACTGCTATTGACTCCTCTGCCCTTTTAGCAGAGCTCACAATTGTGGCATCGACCAATGACATCGAATCAGAACCTCCCGAGACGCGATCTGCTAGTATCCGGTCTACATGGACCAATCTTTCCAGCCAATACATGGAGGAGTATCAACAATGTATAGAAAGCATCATTACAGTAGAAGCAGAAGTTGATAAATCTCTCCAAGGTTTGATGAATTACATAGCAATACCATCACATAATAATATGTAATTATATAGACTCTGAGACCCTAATGACTAAGGACACCATGAGGTTTGAAATATTAGCATAAATTTATAATAGCAGATTACAATTTCACCCTCTGAATTTTGAGTTGTGATGATCTTACAAGAATGGCTTTGTCTTGATCATTTGACCAGAATGGCTAACTGTTTTCTTTTCGTTTTCTGGGGTTAATCACAGCAACGGAACTGGATTATGAAGGTTTATGCAAAGCACTAGAACAAATATGTAACGTTGAGAAAAAGGCAAATTCAAGAATGATCGATTCTAATGTACTCAAGGGATTAAATCTTGAAGACATAAGACGGGCAGGCGAGCATCTTGCTTTTCAAGATGGTTGTAAGAAATTCTTGCAAGATTTTGTGGAAATTAAGAACCGTTCGACCAATATTCACGTGCTGTCATACTGTTGGTGTAGTGACCTAATCAAGTCCGCTTTCTCTTCAGGTATTTATATCGACTATCTCTTACAATATTTACGATAAAGGGTTTTAATCTAATTCCTATTCTATCAATCAGGGGACCTAAATTTTCTGAATATACATTCAAACGACTTAATTTACGAAGAATCCATTTCGACTGGTAATATGATCACAAAAATGGAATCTCCAATGGACAAACTTCAAGCACTTAATGACATTATCAACAAGAATGAGGTTAAGACATTAACTGTTTACATTGGAGGTTCGGTTGGTGATTTGCTTTGTTTGTTAGAAGCAGATATTGGCATTGTCATTGGCTCGAGTATGAGCCTAACGAGGCTCGGGATTCATTTTGGTGTTTCTTTTATTCCATTATTCGCCGGTTTAGTTAGCAAACAGAGAGAACTAGTGGAAATTGGCAATTTAAAACGTGAAGGGCCATCTCGTGTTCTTTATACCGTCTCTAATTGGGATGAGATTTACGCGTTTATAATGGGCCAATAGACCTTCTATATCCATCCATGGCTACTGAAAATATTCAGACAGAAAAAAGAATTTTTTTTTTTGGAGAAAATCTTTTTGTGAATGTTAGTGATGTGTTTGTTATGTCCACAGGTTAGTCCTTAATCCATGTTTTTCTGGTTGTTGAGGATTAACTGCTTGTGGTAATTTATTGTAGTAGTATAAAATAATTACAATTATTCATGTGGTAAGAATTGTATAGGGTATATAGGAATAGTTGTAATAGTTATAAGACTTTGAGTTTCGAGAGTTCTTAAAAATTAAAATCCGATGGGTTATATTTCCTACTTTTTTTTGGAAATTTGTTATACGATTGTGGGTAGCATAAAATTTCCCAGACTAATAGACTTGTGGGTAAAGGATGTTTTAATGTCTGAAAATTTATTTGATTGATAACGAAATGTTAATTTTTTGTTTGTTTTCATTTTACATATAATTGAAGTTAATTATTCATTAATGTCTGAATAATGTTGTTTATTCACTAGTAATATTTTTCTTTTGTAATGTCTGAATAATTTATTTGTTAAAAAGTTTATAGCTTTCTCTTGTTTCTCAATACCGAAAGTGCCTAAAACACTTGGAATTACATGAAAGACACTTAACAAGGTTAAATATAATCATATTAAGATTTAAAGTTGCAAACCCAAATAAACAATTGGGTCTAACAAATTATATACGTTGAATTTATTTAAGGGCAAAATACAAATAACCCCTGGCTGAAAACCCCCTGTGAAAAAAATATAATTTAAAAAACCCCTGTAAAATTTTTGAATTGCATGAAACTCCCTGTGAAAAAATATAGCCTAAAAACCCCTATAAAATTTTTATGCAATTTGAAAATTTCACATGAGTTTTTAGCCTATATTTTTTTATATGGGGTTTTCAGCCAATGGGGTATTTGTATTTTGCCCTTTTATTTAATTATGTGTTATAGAATTTTTTCTAAATTCAACTAATTTAATGATAGATTAGATACATGAGCCATCCATCGTTCTAATCTAACAAGAAAAGGTAGCTTTTCATTACCCTTAAAAGCTAACACTTGTAGTTAATCACAAACTCATAAATAATAAAAAGTGCTTAACAAAAGCCACTTTGTGGGGCCAGCAAGTATAGGGGCCCACCTCCATGTGCCACATGTGCAATCACAGCAATTATGATTCCCTCAACATCTTTCATTTCCTAATCTAACATTTTTTAATCCACGTGTAATTACATTTGTACTTAGAGGTAATAATAATAAATAATAGTATAAAATAAAATAAATTAAATAATACTGAGGCGTCGTATGTTTTAGCACAGACCCACATGAAATCACGTCTTCATCCCAACCCCGTTCTTCCCATTATCATGTTATGATCAATGATCATTATTCATTAATATATATATATATATATATATATATATTGCAATTTTCGTTTATAAGTATTAAGTGTAATATTAAGATATTTCGTTTATAACGAGTTCTAATTTCACATCCCAATTTCATATCATAAACTCAAAAATACTTATAGCACTCAATTAACTTGCGTTTCGAAATATGACCAAGAATATATTAACATAAACGATTAACCAAACAACTAATATTTCACATAAATTCTAGCAAAAAATTTAAGAAATAAAATTGTTTAACACGACATTATATAACATTAAGACTAGAAATGTACAAAGAGTTGAGCTTAACAAAATTATTCAATTTTAATTGAAAGTCGAGTTGAGGGCTCAATCTTAAACTCAAAATAAAATAAAAAAAATAAAAATAAATACACATATATACAATGAATTATTTAATTTCTCTCTCTAATAATAGGGAAAATGGATAATAATTAAGGGAAAAAGGTTGGTTTTCACATGGCATCCATCCACTTTAGCAGCACATTACATAGTGATGCACCACTCTGATTTTATTAAACTTCCCCTTCACATGTTTGCATGTGAAATAATTTACCCAAATAAATATATTGCATGTGAAATTTGGGATTATATTCTTTTAATTCATTAAATAAATTAAAATTATCAATTTAGGATGTTTCTGAGGACAGTTATTGTCTTTAGACTATGAACCATGATTGGTTGCTTCCATTATTTTCCCAGCATGTTTTCCTTTGAGATTAATTCATCCTCATATATGAAATTCTCGTTTTTTTTAATTTTTTTTATATATGTCTTACATATTTAATTCAAAATCAAATAATCATTTTTATTCTAACAATACCCTTAATTACCTATATTTGTATATCTCTAGAGTTCTTACAAGTTTTTGATACTTGGGGTTTTGATATAGGTTCATCCTAATGAATACAAAATAGTTTTGATCGTTCGATAATTTTTAATTTCGATAGCTCTTGAGAATAACCCGTAAACATCATGTATTACAAATAATTAAATCCCATTTATAAAATTTACTGTCTATAAAAAGTATATAAAAATTAAAAAAGAGAAGGGCAAAAAGTCAACTTTTCTATAAAAATTATGTAGCATAAGCAAAAAAAAGCATAATCCTGAAAATGAATTTATGGACAAAAGAGAAAAATAGAGCACTCAGACATTCTTAACATGGAAAGATTCTTTCTTTTTTAAATTCAATTTCACCTTTGTATGTGCTAAACAAAATTCTTGATTAATAAATAATAACTATTTCTGAATATTATTTGTTAATAATAGGTTATGGGTCAATGTGGGGCCTAATAAGTATATGAATGTTTTTTTTTTGTTTTGTCATTCTTGGAAGCTGCCTTTAATCACAAGATAACAAATCTTCACACTAACTCCAAATCATTGAGTAATTAACTTAATTAATTACATAAAGGCATTAATGGGCCCTCAACTAGGATAAATTAATATCAAGTAAAATTATATGAACAATGTCTCAAAGAATATTTTCAGTTAAAAGACAATAGGAAGAGCTTATAAGTTTATTTGCAATTACAATTATGTTGCAATTTTTTGATGTTTAATTCCGTATAATGTTATAATATATATATAGCAAATGCAAAATTCATATCATGTATAACAAGAAAAAATCCATTATTATTGTGAAAAAATTTAACATTTCGCCCCCCAAATAAAAAATTTAACATTTCACCCCCCAACTTTCGATTCCTGGCTCCGCCACTGCTTAAAACAACTTTCACATAAAATGAAGTAGATGAAAATAATAGTAATAATAAGAATTATTATTAAGAATGGTAAGAGCAAAAATAGCAACACATTGTGTGATTTGTGTCCATGTTTGATGTCGGATTAGATTCCAATAAAAGCCAAAATTTCAAGTCATTTTATTCCCGTTTATTAACAGCTATTACACTACCCAAGATCTCACGACCTTCTAATAAATATTAAATAAAATAAAATAAAATTATACTAATCCCAATATTCATTTCTTACTAATATCTAATCATTTAAAATCTTCTCTACTTCACTCTTCGTCTTCTCAATTCTCATTCCCACTTTCCTTCACTACCAATCTCCACTCATTTGCTGCTTTTTTACAGCAAAAATGGTGGCCAAAATGTAACAAAAGTAAACAATATATAATCCAATAACAAAAGAATAGAAATATGAAGATGAAACACAACATTTTGATCCTATATTTTTTCTTCTGCTATTGTTCTATTCTCTGTTTGGTTGATAGCACTGTGTTAAACGATGATGTATCAATCCTGTTATCGATCAAACAAGGCCTAATCGATCCAACCGAACGTCTCAAAGACTGGAAATTACCTGAAAACGATGCAACAAACACTTCATTCTACTGCAGCTGGGCCGGAGTTGAATGCAGCTCCAATGGCGGCATCGAAAAGCTCGATCTTTCCCGCATGAATCTCACCGGAAATATTTCCGGCGAAATCCAGAGATTAAAGGGTCTCAAGTTTCTCAACATATCCTGCAATGGGTTCTCATCGCCATTGCCCAAATCGTTATCCAATCTCACTTCACTGCAGAGCATTGATCTGAGTCAAAATTTCTTCATCGATGCATTTCCAGTGGGCCTTGGAATGGCAGCCGGATTATCAGCAGTAAACGCCTCCGGAAATAACTTTTCCGGCTATCTCCCGGAGGATCTTGGAAATGCAACTTTTCTCGAAAGCTTGGATCTCCGGGGAAATTTTTTCGAAGGCACTATTCCTAGAGTTTACAAGAACTTGAAAAGGTTGAAGTTTTTAGGCTTATCTGGGAATAATCTCACCGGAAAAATACCCGGTGAGATTGGAGAGTTATCATCTCTAGAGACGATTGTTCTTGGATACAACGAATTTGAAGGTGAGATTCCTAAAGAGCTTGGTAATCTGACGAATCTCAGGTATCTTGATCTGGCAATAGGGAATCTTGATGGCTCCATTCCAGCTGAATTAGGACAACTTCATCTTCTCGATACAATCTTTTTGTACAAAAACAATCTGAAGGGAAAAATCCCGACAGAGATTGGTAACATGACTTCATTGCGGTTTTTGGATCTGTCTGATAACATGTTGTCCGGAGAAATTCCAGCTCAGATAGGTGACCTGAAAAACTTGCAGCTATTGAATGTAATGTCGAATCAGCTATCCGGGATGGTGCCACCTGGCATTTCCGGATTGGGTCAGCTCGAGATACTCGAGCTCTGGAACAACACGTTATTGGGCCCTTTACCTAGTGATCTTGGCGAAAACTCACCTCTTCAATGGCTGGATATTTCGTCCAATTCATTCTCGGGTCCAATTCCATCGACTTTATGCAGTAAAGGTAATCTCACTAAGCTCATTCTATTCAACAACGCCTTTTCGGGTCCAATTCCAGCTAGTTTATCGCAATGTACATCGTTAGTTCGTGTTAGAATCCAAAACAATCGCCTTTCAGGCACAATCCCTGTCGGTTTTGGTAAACTTGTCAATCTCCAAAGGCTTGAATTAGCAAATAACACTCTCACAGGCCAAATCCCGAACGATCTTTCAACTTCTACTTCACTTTCGTTCATCGATTTATCGAAAAATCATCTACAATCCTCTCTTCCTTCATCAATACTCTCGATCCCGAATCTTCAAAACTTTCTCGCCTCGGGAAATAACCTGATCGGAGAAATCCCTGATCAGTTTCAAGATTGTCCTGATCTGTCTGTGCTTGATCTGTCCTCAAACCATTTCACTGGAAATATCCCAACAAGCATTGCTTCTTGTGGAAAACTGGTGACTTTAAACCTTAGAAACAATGAGCTCAATGGGCTAATACCTAAACCAATAGCTATGATGCCCACATTGGCTGTTTTGGATCTATCAAACAACTCTTTAACTGGTGGGATCCCTGAAAACTTTGGTAACTCACCAGCTTTAGAAACTCTGAATGTTTCTTACAACAAGCTAGATGGGCCCGTCCCGTTAAACGGGATGCTTCGAACTATAAACCCCGACGATCTCGTTGGCAACGCCGGCTTATGTGGCGGCGTGCTCCCACCGTGCTCTCACAACGCAGCGTATAAATCGACCCGACCCGGGCTCCACGCGAAACACATCATCGGTGGGTGGTTAATCGGGATTTCGACGTTACTAGCCCTTGTAATAACGGGTTTTGTGGCTCGATCCTTGTACAAAAAATGGCGCGACGGGAATTGCTTCGAGGAAAGATTCGAACCGGGTCACGGGTCGTGGCCCTGGAGATTGATGGCGTTTCAACGGGTCGGGTTCACAAGTAACGACATTTTGTCGGGCATTAAAGAGTCGAACGTGGTCGGGATGGGGGCCACGGGGACGGTCTACAAAGCAGAGATACAGAGACTAAACACAACTGTTGCTGTCAAGAAGCTATGGAGATCGAAAAGTGATCTAGAGATGGGCGAAAACGGAGATCTCGTCGGAGAGGTTAACGTTTTGGGGAAATTAAGGCACCGGAATATTGTCCGATTACTAGGATTTCTTCACAATGACTGTGATGCAATGATCATATATGAGTACATGGAGAATGGCAGCCTAGGAGGGTTATTACATGGGAAACAAACAGGGAATTTGCTTGTGGATTGGGTTTCGAGGTATAATATAGCGTTCGGGGTGGCTCAAGGGCTAGCTTATCTGCACCATGATTGTCACCCACCGGTGATCCATCGAGACGTGAAGTCAAATAACATATTGCTCGATGCTAATCTCGAGGCACGAATTGCAGATTTCGGGTTGGCCAGAATGATGGTCAAGAAGAATGAGACAGTTTCCATGATAGCTGGATCTTATGGATACATTGCCCCTGGTAAGATTCCTTTCGAAACCCATCTCTGTTTAAGGTTGTAATACCAATTACATAGATCCTTTTAACTAACTAACCACTCTGATAAATGTTTGACAGAATATGGGTACACGTTGAAAGTGGACGAAAAGAGCGATATATACAGCTATGGAGTGGTTTTGATGGAACTTTTGACTGGGAAAAGGCCTTTAGAGCCTGAATTTGGAGAGTCTCTCGATATTGTCGGGTGGATACGTCTAAAAATGCGAGAAAACGAGCCCTTAGAAGGAGCACTAGATTCTAATGTAGGGAATACTAAACATGTTCAAGAAGAAATGTTATTAGTTCTCAGAATCGCGATTTTATGCACCGCTAAGCTACCGAAGGATAGACCCTCCATGAGAGACGTTTTAACGATGCTTGGAGAGGCTAAGCCTCGGAGAAAAAGCTGCAATTATAGTACTAACAAAGATACACCAGTGTTTAGCACTTCACCTGTGAATGGCCTTCTGTGAGTTGCTTTCAGGACCTGGATTATTGTTCTTTTTTCTGTTTTTAATTTGTATTTAGCAGTTTATTAATTTGATCACTTTTGTAAGTTATGATATTCTTGTGTGTAGAGATTAGAGGGGTATAAAGTAAATGATGATCATGCAAATAATATTTGTAGTTTTTATTGTTCTTGTGCATTGTTTTTTTGCACATCAGAAATACAAAAAACTTCAATTAGTTTCTGTCAATCAGTAATTGATAGTTAGTATTCGAAACATTATGATGATATCAATAAAAACGCTGGATAACAATTATCAGTTTCGTAAACGCAGCAAAAAAAACAGAAAAAAAAAAAACGAACTAGAGGCTCCCCCGATAGTTACAATGTAATAAATGACAAAGCTCTCAGTATGCTTACCAACGAGACGGAAAAAGTGAGGGCATTTATGTCGTTCAGACATTAGTCCTTTCCCCGAGACAGGGTATTATGACGTGTCCAAAGAGTATTGGTAATAAGATATAAAAGTGACCAAAAACCATGCAAGAAAACCATGCCTCTGCAAAACTCGTATATGATGTATAAACTATAACGTCTCTATGTTTCATGTCTTGAAAATATTCTTTACGTTCGATGCTATCAAGTATCAGCTTCCCATTTCATGAGATCTTTGGAGCTGCAACGATAAAAAAAAACGATTAGAAGGGCATTTTAGACTTTGCAATAAAAACATATATGGAATATGGAAGGCTATGAGCCGTTAGATTATATATGTTATGTACATATCCAACGGCTCACAGAATCCACTCGAGGATTATCAAATATATTAACATATACATACCAAGCCCATTAGCCTCGGATTTCCTCATTATACGTAGTCTTCTCACCGAGCTAAGAAACATCCTGATAGAAACCAATGTTTAATGAAATTCAGAACCTATAAACTTTAAATCCTTACTAAAGTTTCGACTTTATCCAACTGGAATGAATAATCAAACTAAGCATCAAATATGGCCAACAGCAGTTGAAAACTTGCTTAAGGTACCATTTTTTTTAAATGTGGAACCGAAACAGACAGAATTTATGTAACATATGGTCTTACAATTTTATGATGCTTGAGTAAATATATAGCCACATACGTTAAAAAAGTATCCAAGAAACTGAAATAAGTAATATATATATATACACACACATATATATATATATATATGTATAGAAGGACATACTTCCAGGGAACATCTCCAACAAGCATCCAGTCTCCATCTTTATCTTCATAAGTAAGCACAAATGCAGACAAAACCTCCAGCAACCTCCCAGGTTGTCTTGTACCAGCCCCTACAACTTGCTCCTCCAAATTTGAGCCTAATCAAAGCAAATCAGCAATCAAAAGAAGAATAGAATTTGGTGTTTCGTATTAGTTATTATTAGCCCAATCCTATATTATCATTTTTTGGATTTCTTATTACAAATTTAAAGAATGGGTCCTTATCAGATGAAATAAGAGGTAAGAAAATTACGTCTCGCACCAAACATGTCATCCAATGCACGAGCTAAACTCTCGTAGCATGTATGAGCATTCAGATCAACTTTTCTTCCAATTGGGATCCCATCCATGTTCACCTTTACGAAAAAAGATTTTTTTCGAAGCCCATGTTCTTTTGTAATAATATTGTTAGCCTTATTGCCACCATAATTGTCCTTATCCAAATCAATATTTTTGACCTTGGATTCATCAAAGGTCGAGAAGAAGTCTTCGGTGATTGGTGGTGATTTAGCCTGGTTTGCTAAGTTGTTCATTCTGTAAGTTCTGACTGGAGGCCATCCCACAACTTGGCTGCTTGTAATAACATATGTTCATTCGTTAAACAGAGTAATGTAATAAATTGATGTTCATAAAACTACATATAGATATGCCTAAATGGCCTCTGATCAATTGCAACATCTTATGAACCTAGAGATTATATATGTGATGGCATCATTGTAATTTAAGAACTTGTCGATTTGATAGCTCACATGCTAAATGTCTTTCTCTACGCAAATTTGAATGAAAACAAACCTCAAATGTTTAAAATTTATTCGAATTGGTTGCTTTGACTGGAAGACTTATACAAATACATACATAACAATTAGTAGCATATTCTTCAAAAATAATGTTATAATTTATACTGAAAAGGAGAAAACAGAAGGTTCTGTGCAAATCTGATTGTTCACATTAGCATAGAAAAAGTAGTAAAAAAGGAAAAAGAGGGAAGAAAAGTAGCAAATTATCTAAAGGACCAGATTCCCCAAGAATCAACATTTAAAATTTTAAACCAATAATTTGACAACAAATGCAGCAGAATCACATTAAAATAAGAGCCAGCTAAAACAAAACCGATCAAAACAGGGCTTTGATTGAAACAGCAGAGATTGATCAGTCTAACAAGAACAACAATAAAAGATTAACACAAACAATTTGATCATCAAACAATAAGAATTGTGATAGAAAAAGATAATTATAGTTACCTACGGCCAGGAGGTGAAGAGGGTTCAGCAGTTCTTTTAGTGCCACAAGAGCCATTACTGTTATTATCAGCTTTAGTAATAGAAGACGATGAAGAAGAAGATGATGATGATGATGATGATGATGATGATGATGATGAACAAAAATCCTTAGCAGTCAATATTCTGGCAGGCCCATACTGATGATGATGATGATGATTATGATCACAAACACTCTTACTCTTAACCTTTGCTCCACCACCACCAAGGCTCAATCCAAGGCCTAATTCCAACTCAGAATCACCACCATCTTCATCCGGGTATGAAGAAGATTCCTCGGACGGTATCAAAATACATGAGTTTTTCATCGACCCACCTGAAATCACACCCTGAACAAGTGTATTTTGCATCAAGATCAATTTTTTATCGCCAAAAAACAAGGAAAAATGATGGAGATATGGTATAAGAAAAGAGTTTTTATGGACTATGATTTGTTTTCCTTTGATTTGAGTTTGGGGTAAAGAGAAAAGCTAAGAAGGGAAAAATGGTAGGTGTTGATAGGATGGCGGGGAGGTGGGGCCCCTTGTCGGGTTTGTGCGCTTCAACAGACATTATAGATTTCTCCTAACTGGGGTCCCTCGATGTACAACACCTTCTGCTTGCTGTTATTGTACCAACAACACGAAACAGAATCGCCTTTTACTGAAAACTGACATGATTTTGATATATACATTTTTCTCTCTTGGAAAAGATGGGAAAGGGAAATTGCAGTTTAATAATGCATAATACTTCTTTATATAAGTAAACAGTTTATAATATGGAAATTGGAATTGACCCAAATTGTCCTAATCTTTCTAAATTGATTAGTTTTTTGTTGATCATAATAAAATGGCATTAGAATTGGCGGTGAAAATTGAGCAAAAAGTTAATTAAATTAGAAGAAACATTATAGAGGATTTGAAGTTGAAAGGGTGAAAAAAACAGGGGAGAAAGTGAAAGGGTTTAATGAATGTAGACAAGAAATACTTTTTTTACAAAGCCAAAAGACAACCCGACAACATGTGGGGACCACTACCTCACACCGCTCGACACCTCACCCACATTTGTGTTAAATACTTAATAGCCTAAGACCATGTACATCCGGTAGGCAAATTTTTCCCTTTTATTCTCTGTCATATCAGATTCCCTACCACATTCTTTTCAACTCCACAGCAGCTAGTCAATTAAATTTTTTTTACTTTCTCTTTCATCCACATCACTAATTTTAATAATTAATTTTATAGTTACAATTAAACCGAATACTCAGAAATTATTAAAAACGTACAAGAAAAACACAACTAACAACGATAAATTTAGAAAATTTGAAATTTGAAGTAAAAACCTAAAAAAAACCTCAAATTTGAAAATATAGTGTAAAAATGTCAAAACAAAATTGGTGTTCAAATGACACAAACTTAGTCTCTATTCATAGAGCTTGAAAAAAGAAAAATAATGGTGAAAAAAAAATTAATTTTGCATAATTAATACACAAAAAAACGATTTATAAAAAATGAGGAAAAAGAAAAAAGGATGTTGCCACTTGGCAGCATCTCATTGGCAGCCATTTATTTCCCTAGGAAGCGAAAAATTCCCTTCCTCTCCATTTCCCTACCAAATTCCCTATCTACTAAATCACTCATTTTTATTTCCCCCATTTCCCCCCCAATTTGCCTACCCAATCCCAATGTACATGGTCTAAGAGAAATGTTAAAATCACCTACCTATAATTCATAAAAAGAAATGTTATATATTATAATTTATTTTATTAATTTTTCATTGAAATTTGATGTGGTAAAATATTTTTTTGTTATTGTAAATATAAATTTGAAAACTAAGTTAAATGAATTTAATACTCTAGGTTATGCCCTGAATTTAGGGATGAAGAATACAAGAAAATATTGAAGGTAACAAACGGGTGGCACGGTTAATTTTTATTAAAAAAGTAAGAATTTTAATAGTGAAGAAAATAAAAATATAATGGTGACAGAGTGTCTGGATGTTTTTCTAAAAAATATATTATAATGCTATGATATGTGTTTTGTGTAAGAAATATTGTTTTGTTGTGAAATTGGTATGAATAAATTTTATTTTTAACAAAATTTATATATTTAAATTAAACTTATTAATTAAGACATAAAAAATATGCGAAGTGAATCTTATTTTATATTTTAATTTTACATCGTTACGCATCAAAATATGTTACGAAATATTATTGTTCAGTTGCATATATATATATATATATATTGTACATAAAATTGATTGTTCTGTTCTGTTCTAAACGGAATGTGTGTTTTGACAGTAATGTGTGTTCAACTTATTTTCACAATGTGATTTACAACCAAGTTGTTTTTAGGAGTAGATAACTCTAATCTGGATAAAATTATAACTATTTATGTTTATCAAATCCTAAAAATAATACATAACAACAACATGTATATATATGGTGTATGGCTTTAATAATATCTCAAAAATTTCAAACAATCACAACAATTTCAAGTAATCCAATACCTCCTAATAACGATTATCTTGTGACTAAGAATAATCCAAGATTGGGTCTACAGGGTTAAGTTTTTTATTGTGTAAATCAAAACAAAATCTAAAAAATATTATTACCTAATATGAGGTTGTATAAAATTATTCCACTAACAATTTAAAACATTCACAGGCAGTAACAATGTAAATATACAGATGATGCATAAAAGAAGTTTCATTACCTCAAAGAAGATAATTACGACATCCTTCTTCAGTTCTCTGGTTATCAATCAAACATCATATCTGCATAGATTCAAACATAAACATTCTTGTAAGAAAGACATTTTCAAACATAAACATATCATCACAAACCATCAAACATCTATCATAGGCCAAGGTTAATTTGTTTTCGAAAAAATCCTCAAACTCCCTAAAAACCAACTACCCAAATTTGCAAACAAAACAAAATATTATATTCAAAATATTAAACATTTAAAACTTGTATAAATAGTTGTATAATATGTAATGTATTTGCTATAGGACCTGCCTTCTTTACGACTGTACACAAGTTACAACAAAATCTTCATAATAGGACTACCATCTTTCATCACCAATCCAATTATTCTTCTCCTTTGGGCCTGTGGGACCCGCTTCGCCATACAACTCCAACGGCAACTTATTAAAAACACTCTCGATCGAACATCGAACCATCACAGGCAAAATGTTGATGATCTTATCCAGCTCCACTCGAGAATCGTATACAACAGTCGGGCCCCACTGTCTCGTATATTGCAACCAACAAGGTTGTCTGATGACCCCATCTCCAAGATATTCAGCTGCAATAATTTCATACTGCCTGCTTGAATCAACACGATAATTACTCCGTTTAGCATCGTTTCTCACTCCAATCCCGAGCTTTGAAGAGCCCTGAATGTGGCTCCCCGGGTGTGGAAAACTAGCATGACCGTTTTTCGATGAATAAATAATAGCTTTATTTCCCTCGATAAATTCTAAATCGAAAGCATCAACCCATTCACCTCCACTATGCTGCGAAAAATATATGCTCCAAAGCTCGCCCGTGAAGTTACTAACTCGAAGAGTGAAGTGTTCCCAATCACCTACATGTTGACCGATTTTACCAAGACTCAAATCCATCAACCCGATTTTCAATGTGCCCGGCCCATTAAAGGGACAAAAAACCCACATCACAATATCCGTGAATGACCCGCCTAAAGCGGGTTTTATGTGGATGTAAAGCTTCGCACTTTCTAAATTCCCATTCTTAACATTCTTTCTCAAACTATCACAAGGCAAATCTATCCAATACTTACCGTCATTTGTCCCTCCATTTGGAAGATTTGAACCTTCACTATCAATAGCCTCACCAGTTGAATCATTGCTACTATATAGCAGGGCTCCGTTCCTAAAGAACCATGAAACAGAAGATGGCAGATAAATCTCATCAGGATGGAAAAAGAGAGTAGGTCCATAATGCCTAATAAGTGCATGTATTTGATCAATATTAGGCATTGCATGTAAATCATGATTTAAATTCTTCAAGCATGCAATATTTTGCTCTTCCATTGAATTCAAATAGCTATTGCAATAAAACGTGCCAACCGATACCCCTCTTTCATAAATTCCTCGATGAAGAGGTCTCGTGTTCCAAATTTTAAGTGGCAGTCTCGAAAAGTTCCACTGTGTGTTAACTATAAGACGATAAGCTTCACATGGGTCGGTTAGATCAGCACGAACACATTTAACCGAGTCAAAATCGGGCTTATCTGATTTATTGGTCACCACAAAACCCAAAGATTTGTAACCCTCTGGTGGTTGGGGTAACCAGAAGTAACCATATGCATCAAAATTTTCATCACTAACATCATTTGAACTCCATACAAGTGAATAGTCCATGGGACTCGAAAGAGCAGGCATGTTGTCTGAATTGTTGGTGGCCCTGTCTTGTTTTGTAGCCACTTCACGAGCAACAAGAACAAACCCATGTAGACGATTTTCGTTAGATTGACAGTAGTGACCTAAAGTGAAAAAGCCGTCTGGAATTCCTATTGGCTTATAAAAGCTTATGTTGTGTTTCCTGTTGGTAGACATATTGCAACCCCATATAAACTCAAATTTAGTTATTTGGACAACCTCTAATTCTCCTATATTCATTGCTGATGTAGCAAATCCTGAACCTGCATATTCAAATTTAGTTACCACAAAGCCACAAGCAAAAGTCGAATCAGTAAAATCCATATCAACCATGCACTTTTTCACTCTCCGAGCTCAAGTATATTGAATCAAATATCTCAACAATCTAAGTCTTCAACCACATTGGGACACATGAAACAGCAAGAAAATTAATCTCAAATACCCTAGAACTACATGATTCATAGTGATCGACCAGATAATCCCAAATCCCAATTACGATAAAGCAACAAAAGTATAATGCTGATACAAAACTTGGCTAAACTATGCTCATGTATGGCTCAGAATATGAAATATAATCCAAAACCTTAAAGCACATACGAATCCAGATGATCGAAGCTTATAGACTAAAACATAACAAGCATCATTGCATACCTTGAGGCCATTGTGGAACCGGGTCGGGTAGAGAGAAATATTCGGGGTCGGGTTGCGTGAGATCGGTGACCCTGCTCCATTGGAAACATTTACAACCCATCATCTTCTCACTCGCGCCAAAAAAATTACGAGTTTAACACGGTATTTGAAAATTATATGAACCCAGTTGGGAAATTGCTCAAGATCTTGACGACAGCGTTGAAATGACGTTGCATAACATGGAAATTGAGTATAATTAGGAATATTTGTACGGTAGATTTGTACGGAACTTATGCGAGGCAAAAGAATAATTGAAATTATAATTATATATATATATATATGGAATTTATTACAATTTACGGTCACAATATATATACATATTGGGATTTGTGGAGAATGCTAAATCATAGGTACTTTTGATTTTTGAACCAAAAGCTGGCATTCATCAAGCAATTTTATTTTATTTTATTTTTAAATGAGAAATTGAGAATAAGCCGATTGGGTATTTTGCAATATTCCAATAGGTTAAGGACTAGTATGCAATTATTGTAAATTAGTTAATTTGACGTATACATTATTTGTTCGTAAATATATATTTTTTTCAACCTATGATATTTAAAATTGGACGGTCATATTATTCTATGGAAAAAATAATAACAATAAACCGATAATATGAATAAGTATTATTTAATTGATACGTAAAGGTCTTGTTCACGATAATATTAAAAATAAATAAATAAAATGGGTTTGGTCGATGCAGCCCTTACGGGTACTGCCCCAATCCATTCAACAATTGACATGTGGCTTATATCAATTTTAATTTTTTCTTTTCTTTTGTACATCCTCCAGATTAAAAATCCTAACCATGGTTATCTTTCTTTCAAAATTTTCAGGTTTATTATGCCGCCAAATTCAATTTTTTTGAAAATTCAAATACTTTTAAAATTTGAATTTTATTATATTCTATTTATATGACCTCTTTCTTCTCAATATTTTATTTTTCTAATCTTTGTCCAGCTAAACAATTTCTGAAAAGTATCAAGGACGAAGAAATTTGTGGGTGATTATGGGAGTTTTTGTTGCTGCTTATGAAGTTTTCATACAGGTTGGTTTTTGTTTAAATGAATGGCTTTTGTTCATAGAGAGCTGAAAATGCAACCTATTTAACAAATCATTCCATTTTCGACGCTACGATGGACCCGAAGTTCACCGGAAAGCCCATATCCGGCCCGTATACGCCAGTCGAACTGGCCTGGACAGGATGCCCGACACCCCCACCCACGGGTCACACCACCGCCATGCCCACTACGAGACCTTCTTCCGTTTCCTCAACCTCGACGACATCCTCATCGGTAGTCGATCCGACTTCAACCTCGACTTTCCCCAAAACCCCCGACGTCGCAAAAGATAGAAAGATTGAATCTTGATTAGCCCACAATAAGCTTATATCTGCTAATATTATTAGTAATTCATAAACTAGAGAGTGAGAGAGCATAAAAATTGAATCTTGAGTAGCCATTTGAATTTTGTTTGCCTTCAATTGATCTGGGCTTTCTTGATTTTCTCTTAAAATGTACTTTCTTTTTTCTAGTGTTTTACTTGTTGGGTATGTATAAGAAGCAATTCCTGCTTGATAATGGCTTTTTGTGTGATTTTATGGTTGCCCTTTTCCATCAATTTGTCGATTCATTCTCTAATGTATGTGGTTGACTTTGTAGTTTGTTTTTTGTTCCTTGCTTTACCAACAAGCAGAATTATTTGAGGAATCTTATTTGTTGTCAATATTCTTGTAGTTTTATTCAACTTTTTGCTGTCTAATTATCTTGTTTGTACTGGGATGTTCTTAAATTTACTTACAAAATCTCTTGTTTGATTTCCTTTAATATATACAGACTCTGCTGAAAAATTTCTGGGCTTTGAGTGAAGAAATTACTTCTGAAAGGACTTGTAATCTATTGAATTAGTTACTATATGAGTATTACTTGGGATATGGCAGTTTAGTTTCTCGATTATAATTAAACAATTCTGAACAAACACGCGTTCGGTTCAACTCAATTCGTTTGCGCCTCTACTTACTCACGTTTGAGAAGCTTTTGCTAATCATCTAATTTGTACATTTTTATGCCGAGAAATGCTATATACCAATGTTCATTTTTGACCGATTTTTCACTGACTCCATAATCCATAGGAAATCAAGCAAAACTTCATTGTACAACATGGTAGAAAGGCTAAAAGCTCTTTATTTATCAGTCACATTAAACACAAACACAACAAGTGGTGTTAACTGGTAAAAAAAACCCTCTAACCAAATCCAAAATTAAGACTCCCTTATTTCGTATAATCATTATTGTTATATTCAGGCCACATCTCAAAGACGGGTGTGCTCAAGTATCTGAAATAAAAAAAATAAAAAATTTATCATAAAGGGCAAACATATGCGCTTATTCACACAAACGATGACGTATATAGAACCTCCATTTTCCATATTAATCATTGTACAAGGCAAGCCCGATATTTTATCAAGTTTCAACGTCATATTGCAATGATTTATCGAGCATTTTTCTCCCTCCATATATAGTTGCTATTTGAACCAGAAACCAGTTCCACTAGTCGATGAGGATGTCGTCGAGGTTGGGGAAACGGAAGGTCTCGTAGTGGGCATGGCGGTGGTGTGACCCGTGGGTGGGGGTGTCGGGCATCCTGTCCAGGCCAGTTCGACTGGCGTATACGGGCCAGATATGGGCTTTCCGGTGAACTTCGGGTCCATCGTAGCGTCGAAAATGGAATGATTTGTTAAATAGGTTGCATTTTCAGCTCTCTATGAACAAAAGCCATTCATTTAAACAAAAACCAACCTGTATGAAAACTTCATAAGCAGCAACAAAAACTCCCATAATCACCCACAAATTTCTTCGTCCTTGATACTTTTCAGAAATTGTTTAGCTGGACAAAGATTAGAAAAATAAAATATTGAGAAGAAAGAGGTCATATAAATAGAATATAATAAAATTCAAATTTTAAAAGTATTTGAATTTTCAAAAAAATTGAATTTGGCGGCATAATAAACCTGAAAATTTTGAAAGAAAGATAACCATGGTTAGGATTTTTAATCTGGAGCATATACAAAAGAAAAGAAAAAATTAAAATTGATATAAGCCACATGTCAATTGTTGAATGGATTGGGGCAGTACCCGTAAGGGCTGCATAACAATAAAATGTAAGACAAAACTACAAGACACATGTACGGCTGTCATAAGATTGGAAAAGAAAACGAGGGACAAAAGAATGAGAATACATTAAACCAATCAAAAACGTTTCAATATCTCTATCTACTATATTTATCCTTTTCTTATTTTTTTTTCTTTATTTTTTCTTGTTATCATAATTTTTTTTTTGGATCGATATTAATTTTGTGGATCAAGAATAATTGAAAATGTAAAATGTTTATGGGAATTGGATGATTGAGATATTTCTATTATTTCCATTTGCACCATTGTAATCTAATAATTTTGTACCAGATTCATTAATTCAACTCTACTATAAAATTATTTATGAATTTTTTTTTCACGTATAAAGTTTCAATTTTAATACTTGTTAATTAGACTACTCGTTATTCAAATAGATCGAGACCAATAACTGCTAATAAAAATCGAGATTAATAAACGAAAATACTAGAAAAATTAAAGCATCTCTCTCAATAATTTTTTGACATACAAAAAAATTCTCGGCTTTTTAACACTTTTTTTATTAGATTGCTCGAATTTCTTATACCGTGACGAATAAATAACTCTATTAAAAAATTTGTGCTTTTAAAAAAAATTCAATTTTATAAAAAGGTATTATATGGCATTTCTTCTAATAAAATTTTCCATGCACATGCATTATGAAATTCAATATATCTTAATTAAAGTGTGATAGTCCTTAGCCTACCACTCATTCCAAAAATGGCAACTTGATCACATATGGAAAACTACAAAACCCTAATTTTGTTTTGTCCCTACAATTATTCAATCCCCAAAATCCTAAATTCCAAAATAATTTTCAACGGAGCATATGTATTCCTCCTAAATAATCGTAATTATTTATTTTTCCAGCAGATATTTCTCTGGATTTGGTACATTCTCCACCATTCAAAAGATCGCCAATTTGTCTCCTTTTGCATGTTGTCATCTACCCAAATCGTATGCTTCAGGTAATTCATATTTACCATATAAAAGGGCATCACTCACACCTTTCAGAATTATATCCACAATTCGATTTCTGCCTACTGTTCTGTATTTGATTTGCATAACCAGGATTAAGGTAATTATTTTGAGTTTAGAGTTATTGCGATTATTCCTTGTTGATGTATTTATTAATGATGAATTGCGGGCTTCAAGTTCTCTGCATTCTGGAGTGATTCTTAGTGATATCGCCTTGGGGGATATTATTTTATTAGGTTGGTTGGAATTCACGTGAATTTCACCTAATTGTGATTGTATTAGGGTTTGAAATTTGTGATAATCTACGATTTATGGTTCTGTTTGTGATTTTATTGGTACTCAGAATCCCTATACACATGCATGTTTTTGGTCGTGATTGTTCCAAAGACAGTTTCTCCACCCAGCACCATATACATCATTGTGATTGTTTCAGAACTCAAAACTCGAACCGCTAAAGTGTTAGAATAAAACAAGAAATCAAGAACATAAACTGTGATTGTCTCCTTCTGTAGAAAAGCCTCTTGAAGTTGAGCCCAACACTTAGAGACATATCAGGACAGCTAAGGATGACCGTCCACTCTCCTCCTCACATTCTCAACTGCTTTACCTTTATTGAATTGTACATGTCCATTTGCTTAGCCATAACTTAGTCATGTTTTAGTCACTTTCTATGAAAGTCTCTATTTTTTACTATTTATATTATTCACCAAATTTATGCTCAACTTTCTTTCTCTTCCACACAATAATCTCATCTTCTTGATTGAAAAACAGGACTATTGAAGATTAAGTCTATCAACCAAGACGAAAAGAAAAGATGCTGCTAAGAAGCTCTTCTACGCCAGTTCTTGAATCCCTTCTCTCATCCATCTCAGAGAGCCCCAACAACTATCACCAGTCCGAATGGCATACCGCCACACCAAAACACACACCAAATTCTCATCAAACTAAAATTTCATGCACCAAGGGAGGATCCCATTCCCTTTATCGTTCTCCTTCGGTAGCTGAAATCAAAAGCACAAATTCAAGTCCTCATAACGGGTTTCGAAAGGTTCACTCTGCAGGGAACTTGGAAGGTTTGGTTGGTGCTCAACACAGTGTTGATGAGTTCAGTCTTTCCAAGAAATTTGCCCGAAAGCCTCACTGCCAGACTTTGGAGGCTATTCCATCTTTCTCACTTAATAGCTTAGGATCTCGTTTTGAAGAGAATGATAGTGATGAGGAGGAGGAAATTGAAGAAGAATTTAACTGGGGAGAAGTTGATAATTCATTCAGAGTGGAAAACCTGGTTTTGGAGGAATTTGGAACTAATGTGAATGATTATGGTGGTTCAGGATTCGAAGGTGGGGGGAAGATGTATCTTGCAACGGGACTTGGTGTCTCAGGTGTCAATCTTCTTGTTGGTGGTGGCGGTGGCAGTGGTGGTGGTGGTGGTGGTGGTGGAGGAGGAAGTTACAGGCCAGTTGCTTTTGACAGGGATGGTGGAGACAGCCGTGGTATTAGCATGGAAGAACATTACAAGAGAATGTTGGAGGTAAATCCAGGGAATTCCTTGGTTCTGAGAAACTATGCGCAGTTCTTATATCAGGCAAGTCTCAATTTACCAACTATTTCAACTTTATAATTTATTACCAAGAACCCTCGAGGTATTGCAAATTACTAACGTACCCTGTTAGATCACGACAACCTGAATAACAAGAGGTGAAATTGTAATATGATTTTACTAACCAAGAAAAATTGTAATCAGATTTTACTGACAGGGATGTTACGGTAACTTTTCAAATCTCGGGCGTTTAACAATGTAATTTATCCTGTTGTCTAAACCAATCTTTTGAATTATGAACAGAAAAAGGGTGATCTCGAGGGTGCTGAAGAATATTATTCGAGGGCAATTTTAGCAGATCCAAACGACGGTGAAATTCTGTCACAATATGCTAAATTGATATGGGAGCTCCACCATGATAAAGAAAGAGCTGTAAACTATTTTGAGAGAGCGGTTCAAGCTTCATCAGAAGACAGGTTTGAGAAAAGCACAAATTCTAGTTCTACATATGTATACATAAACTTACATGTAATAACATTTGATATGTGTTTTTGCCAGCCATATATATGCAGCCTATGCTAGTTTTCTCTGGGATATAGACGGTGATGAGGATGAAGACGAAAATAATAGAGCACAAGAGTCTCGATTTGGAACACCACTGTTCCACCATGGATTAATGGCTTCTACAACTGCTTAGGGTAAATGCTCGTTTGATTCTTGTAGGAAAAAAAAGGAGTTTTGGTAGAATCTAGGAATTGAAATTGTTCATTACAAATTAGTATGCATAAATGCATTTAGTTGATTTTGAAGATCCGAGACCATTTTAGTCTTAAATTTGAATTTCACCAGAAAGTGGGTTTTTTTTTTCTTTACAATTGTTAGTCGATTATACATTATTTCTTTGTAAATAATTATTTGCATTGTTGTAGTGGTTGACGATTGGCATAATAGTGTATGTACTTATTCGCTTGAAAAATAATGCAATGGCTGGTTTCAATGTATTGCCAATAATCTGAAACTTTGTTTGAATAAAAATATTTTCTTAAACATTGGAATATAAGATGAAACACGAAATATTTCGAGCGCCAAAAAGTAAAAAAGATAATGTCTAGAATACAGTATGAATCAAGAAGATTTCCCATATCTATAATGCATTAGATGTAGAGGCCAACCAAAAGCTTTATGACTATTAGACACTCCATAAATATTCCTCAAAACAGTGCTGGAACCAAAAATGCTCGAAGAAAAAATGTCCCTCCAAAAAAGTTTCCATTTTTGGAAAGAAACCAATTAACCTTTGCAACTGCTTTTTTTATTAATTAAAAAAATGGTTATTTAATTAGAAGCCTCGAAAACCATTCGACCTAACTCTGTTGTCACTGCCATTTTGCTCACTTCCCCTATCGAAAGACCTCCCACCACGTCCTCCCCTGCCTCTTCCTCCGAATCCTGATCAAGACAATGCGAAGCATTAATAAATATATATTAAAAAAAAACAGATAACTAAATAATCAACTCGGTAGAATTATAGAAAACCCAAATAGTCATCGAACAAAGAACATTATAGAAAGTGCAGCAAAGGCAAGAAAAGTGGGAGAGCCCAATTTCTACAAATAAAAGTAGTTTGAATCACATACTTCCACCACGAGAAGCGACACTGTTGGGTCGTCTCTCCTCAATGTAGACTTTCTTTCCATCCAATTCAATTGGGGAGGCCTACAAAAGAGAAGCAACATAGCGCATATTCAGAAATCACACACATAATATCAGCTCAAAATATTATTTAGTAATTTATTTGTGTCAGTTATTATTCTCACAAATAGAAACAGAGTGCTTGCAAACAGAAAATTGCCACAAAAATGTAACCAAGATACGGATGGCAGCACGCAGATGATATGAAAGTTGAACATTTTGACCAAAACCTGTTTTTAGCCTAAAGATTCACTCTCTCATACCAACTAACTACAGAAAGTAGGCATTCGCTAAAACTATTGAAAAAGACATTGTTGTATCGAAAAGGAAAAGATTCAAACCTGGACTGCATTCTGAACACTATGAACATCTTCAAACTCAACAAACGCAAAGCAGACACCAGTATCCTGTAGAACGCATGCAAATTCAGAGATTTCACAAATGAACAAAAAATCAGTAAATATAAAGATAATTAGAGATTGTGGACCTTGCGATTCTTTAAGAAGACTCCATCAGATTTGATTTTTCCAAAGCTTTTAAACTCTTTCGCAATATCAAGACTCGACACCGTAGAAGGTAAGTTCCTTACGTAGACAGATTTAGATGCTCCTGAGAGAACAGAAGACTCATGCTAATTGAACTAAATAATAGTAAGGAAAAGTTGGTTTCAGTTACAAAAGAATATAAGAATCTACAAGGTAGCCCCAAGTACAATATAAATTACAATATCTAGAAAAACATATAGTGTTGTGCCGTTCCTTATAGTACAGGGAAATATATAAAAACAAACTTCAAAGGCAGAAGAACTAATAGAACTTATATTTCCAGAGAGAAAGTAACGGTGACAAACTTTACCTTCCCCTAGTGACAAAGGTTCTTCCACGGCATCCACACGAGAACTGGGTGCACTCGGAGCTGACGGCTTCACCACAGGTTGTGAGACCTGGTGCCAATCCGAAACTGGTGGTGTACTCCAGGTGGAAGGGGGTGGAGAACTGACTGATGGTGAAGATTTTCCTTTAGCCCGCAACTTCAAATAATCAAAGAATAAGGAATGTTAAGAGAAATATATAGCAAGTCAGAAAATGTAATGAGCATATAAAACAGATAATGGAAAATAGGTTTGAAAGATCATGTTTGATATGGAAAAGGTATAAGTAGTGCTCAATTAATGTAACAAAAATTGAGCAAAATGACCACATGACATGGTGTCACATAAATAACAATAATGTAATATCATAATGTCTTGAACTAATTCTACTTTAAATGACACTTACTATAGAAGCATAAGTGAACTTCTTGGGTTCTTCAACAGGTTCTTCTGTGGAAGGCTGAGGTTCTTGTGCGGTAGTCACATTACTTTGAAGGAAGACATTTGATTCCACAAAAGGAGTCTCCTCTTCCAGTTTTTCAGCCACAGCCGCTGGCTCGTGAGCTGCCTCAGGCTCGGGCTCTGCCTCTAGCTCCAGCTCTGGCTCAGTCTCAGGCTGCTGATGCTCTTGATAACTGTATTCTTGAATTGGCTGGTCGTCTTTAATATATGCGGAGTACTCATAATTCCTGGCCTCCACTTCTAATGGATAGTCAGATGCTGTTACAGAATGAAACATTTTAGCCTGGTGATTCTACGTGTAAAAGAAACTTGCAATGTTTTCACTCCAAATAAGCTACTACAGCATATGAACCACTAATCTCAACATACTAGACATATTAGAATGATAACTATAAATCTGAATATTGAAGAACCAAGAACTCATACAACTGATTTCCACACATCTTTATCTTAGCCAAACCTCTGAGTTCATGAAATCTACAAGTTTCAAATATGAACCACAAGGACCCAATTATCTCAGGTTCTCAACAGAGGAGATCATAAGGTAATTTTAGAAACTTAGTTGAAGCCAAAAAACCTTAAGATCTAGACATCTAAAACTTCTCATTTATATTCAAACGGTGCATCAAATTTGGTTATGGTGAGTATGTGCGTCAAATCCACGATAATTTACATATATACCACTTCAGCCAAAGAACTTGACAATCTTGAATTCCGATATTTACATATACGTGTATGTATGTATTATTTATTATATATCAGCATACTATGTAGAATAACTTAAAAGTGGTTGAAAATTGTGATTCTGCTTGTCTGTGATTACGTAATGATCCAAAACAAACAATCTACAGAACAGTGACATCGAAGATAACCAGCAGTCATGGAAACTGAAATTAGCCAACTGAAATTTCTACCCTAATAGTCCATAAAAACAATGGGTAGGAAGATTTGAGGTGAAGAGTCTCCCAGACAAGACTCAAAAATTACAAAGTTTGCATTAAGCTTTGTAGAAAATCAAGCATTAAAAAAAAACATGAAAATTCATGAGTTCAGTCACTATACCGGATGGATCAGGAAGATGGGTAGAAATAGCAGGCTGATAATCAACATTCTGTTCTTGTGCTACTAATACTGAAGGTTGGTGAACCTCCTCATCATCAGCAAAATGAAACATATCATTCAGAACAAAATAACCTTTCTCTTGTGGAGCAAGGAAAAAGGTCTGCACAAAATTCCTCTGCCCATTGAAATCTCTTGACTTGACAGAACCAGTAACAACCACAAGAACACCAGCACTCCAAGAATCAAGGGAATTTATTGTCTTGATCTCAATTCCAGTGAAATTTAGTGACATGATTAGGTGATGAATTTTCTGAAAGCAAAATATAAATGCAATCGTCAATTGATTAGAAGCCTAATTTTATATACTTAATATTGAAATAAATCCAGAAATTCATAACAGGAATCTCTGCAAAATCAGCAGAAAAAGTGTCTAGATATGGTCCCTGAAGCCAATCACATTCTGTAAATTTACATTCACAAAAGCCAATTTCTGAACAGAGGAAAAGTAAAATCATCGATTACTTTACACAGAAAATTGGACTCATTGCTGCTCAAGGGCTTAACCTGAGAGATACATGTTTTATACCAGTATCTTTTTCGTGGTGATATTTAACATGAAGATGCTTCACTTTTCATGGAAAGCACTCCAGGTTACAATTTTCTACAAAGACACAAATGCAGGATCTCTAAGGCTCTTCTTCCGTAGGTTACTTCAACACTGAATTTTAAATTTCCTGAACTTAAGAATTGGATTTTCCCACACAGTAACAGTTTAGGATTTAAATAAATGAAGCACAGTTAATTCAGATCCTTCTACAAGATTTCTCACTATAGATATCAGATTGTCATGTTAACCATTTTCTTTCATTAAATTCAAGTGCGGGCAAGGAATAAGAAAAGGAAGTTCATAATCCCTAATTTCAATTACAGCAAAAAAGATTTTAAGAGATTAAACAACTCCAGAATTTCAGAAGAAAAAACACAACTTCCAATGAAATATTAGTGTTATCTTTAATGTACATAAATCAATTATCAATCACATAAACTCATCTACTTAGGTCAAAAAATCATAATCCAAAAGCAAAAAATTGTTTAAAGAAATTGCCATTACCACCATATCCGTGGCAGAATCGCTGATTTGTCCATCAGCTCTGATCATAGAGCTGGCATCAGTGTAAAAATTATGCACAAGTTCCCGCTGCTGTTGAAACATCTGATAATATTGCTGAACGAAGTATGTTCCAACCTAATAATCGCGAGAAAGGGGAAAATACAGAAAAAGAAAACAATTCAATCAATGAATCAAAATTTATATCATGTTCTTCGAAAACAAACGAAAATGAGAATACAGATTAATGCATGTGCAGAATCAGAGAATAGAATATACCTGCGTTGCGGTGACTTGAGCATATTGATTCGCCATTCTACCCAGTTATCGTATCTCCAAAAACAGTGATCGGTAAACAAAACCCTAGATTAGGGGTGGCAAATTGGTTCCGGAACCGTGGGTCCAATCCGACCCAATTAGTTTTGGGTTTGGATGGATCTTAAAAAAAAGAATTATGGTTCCAATTGGTTTTGTATTTATTGAATTTTCAAGACTTTGGTTTCTTATGGTTTTTGATTGGGTCCAAATTGGTTCCAATAATGGGCCTATTTTGGTTCCCAAATGGATCCAATTAAAAAAGAGATAAATAATTCTTCATTTTTTCTTTCTTAAACCCAATTGATTTTCTTTATTTAAAATTTCACTTGTAGAGAATATGTGATTGCTTAAAAACTAAACCCATACTTGTTTTAGTCATTTGAGCTTTTTTATTTTTTAATATATATTATATTTTTATTATTATATTAATAAATATATATTAAATAATTAATAAATATATATTAAATAATTAAAAATAAATAAAAATATTTGGCTCGGCTCGAGTACGGACTCGAGCTCGCGAGCTTGGGCTCGGCTCGAGCTCGAACCCATGCTCGCGAGCTCGAGTCCGAGCTCGAAAATTTTGGGCTCGGCTCGAGTTCGAGCTCGAACCCATGCTCACGAGCTCGAGTCCGAGCTCGAAATTTTGGGCTCGGCTCGAGTTCGGGCTCGAGCTCGCGAGCTTGGGCTCGCCTCGAATCCATGCTCCCGAGCTCGAACCCGAGCTCGAAAACTTTGGGCTCGACGAGTTCGAAAAAAATGTCAAGCTCGGCTCATTTACACCTCTATTATGAACCGACTAACTTTCAAATAGTAACATAAATTATAACTTAGTATCAATTAATATATCTTTAATTTCTGTAATCGAAAAAAAAAATTTATTTTTTTAATTTTTGTAACCGAAAAAAAAAATATATCC
Organism: Verbascum thapsus; assembly: GCA_963669365.1. Lineage (NCBI taxonomy): Eukaryota > Viridiplantae > Streptophyta > Magnoliopsida > Lamiales > Scrophulariaceae > Verbascum > Verbascum thapsus. The sequence goes on from OY770118.1 coordinate 12,938,515, forward strand.
TTAATTTCTCTACATTAATTTTTTCGTTATAAATTAAAATACATTAGTTAATAATATATTTTACATATAAATTATTACATTTGTATAATATGATTGGAATTTTTATAAGAAAATTATAAAAATATAATGTAATAAGTTCGTTAGTGAACAAGAAAAAAAATTATTTGCATTATATTGGATTAGTTGGTGAACAAAAAAAAAAGATTAGTGATTAGTATACAAATGTTTGCATTGTGTTGGATCCATAAGTCACCAACCTCCTATTTTGCATCTTTTATGGTTCCTAAATGGATCTTTGTATAAGAACCATTTGGAACCAATCAAAACCAATAAGGACCCAATTCATATTGAAAAGATATTTTGGTTTCTTGTTGGTTCCAACTTATTTTTTTTACAAACCCAATTGGACCCAACCCAAATCCGATCCGATCCACCCATTTGCCACCCCTACCCTAGATCAAGAGTCGTTGGGTTTTTGAAATGAATAGTAATTATTTCAAAAAAAAGGAGCTTTTATTTCCTTCTCTTGCCTTTCCAATATATATATATATATATATAATCTACAATTAAAAAAATATTTTTTTCTATGAATAAATAATAATAATTAATAAGTAAACAAACCGTTGAGATGATTCCGTCACTATATAATGGAGGGAAAAGTGGAAAAAAGTTTGATTCTAATATAAAAAATAATATTGGATGAAGAGTTATTGTCGTACGCACGCCTGACGAATAAATTATTATACCAAAATTTAAAATTCCAATCGATATTTAAAGAAAAGATTCATCCTTGACACTGACTGATATGATTCAATTGCCTTATTTTCCTTCAAAGAGTACAAAATAATTTAGGATCCCCTGCTTACACTTGATCTTAAAATCATTCACCTAAAATTGTTTCACATAGATTTACAACTTAGAAATAGGGATCCAAACAATATCAGTCATAGACCATGTTATAATTTATTTAATTTTTATTGACCATATTATTATTATCAGTTACCACAGTTCCACACCTTCAAATGAATTTTTTGCAATTATAAGCGCACATTAATAACACTTGAAAGCTCAAATGTCAGAAGGAAAAGATTTCTATGTCAACTAGAGTAGAAATATGAACCCGCTCCCGTGAAAATCCTTCATCTATAACAAAACGCGTAAACTTAGTCTATCCTGTTCTTGTGCTTGAACCGCCACATAAAATATCATGGTATTGGTCTATATTTTACAGTCAAACTACAAATGTTCAGATTACACAGCAAAACCGACTGGAATTAGCCTTGGCTTCCTCAGTAATAATTGGCGTAATACGTGGCAGGAGGAGCTGCAGCAGGTTGCTGGGCTGGAGTTAAAGTTGCAGCTGTTGCTGGCTGTGCATAAGCTTGCTGGGGATAGCTCTGCTGTATAAATTACAGACACAACAAAAAGGGTAATCAAAGAAATGAGACACGATAGAAAGGATACAAATTTAACCCTTTAGTTTAAAACTGTGAAGCAAGTTACTGCATTTAGCAGGAATAGGGGTGGCAATTGGGCGGGTTGGGTTAGTTTTGGGTCGGTTCCAATGGATTGGTTGTTAAATGAGTTTGGTTCTTAAATGGTTTTAAGGTGGAACCAAATTCAACCCAAAATGCAACCAAAATCAATCCAAAAGGGAACCAAGCCCAACCCGACTCAATACCTTACATTTTGTTCATTATAATTTAAATTATTGGCAAACGATTTGGGCCTAACTTGAAATTTAGTTGGACCCCACTTGGAACCAAGTTGGAACCAATTAGGAACCAAATCAAATTTTCTTAGGAACCAATTCAACCCAAATTGGGTTGGAACCGTGGTTCCGGATCCATTTTGCCACCCCTTAGCAGGAATAATACAGACATGTAAAAAACTTAACAAAAATGTTATATGTAGGAGCTTCAACGCCATTTGAATATAAGCAAATAACCAACCATAGGTTACCTGTGGCGGATAAGTTGGAGGATAAGTTCCATATGCGGCACTTTGGGGCACTGATGTAGGTACTTGTGGTTGCGCATATGCACTGTATGCACCATATGCAGCCTAAAAACACACAAAAAAAGGCATTGGTCTCAAATTTCAATGCTATTTCAAAGAGGGTCAATATTACGAAACACACGCTCCAGATGACCAAAAAATAAATTCAACAATTTAAATACCTGTTGTGCGTAACCGGGGGCCCACTGTTGTGCCTGAGCTTGCGAGGCTTGAGGCCAAGCTTGAGGTTGTGCACCATAACCTGCAGGCAACTGATTTTGCGTGTTGGAATATGCACCTACTGCTGAAGGAGCAGATGTTGGAGTAACTGATTTTGCAAGTTTCATTCTGTCTGAAACAAAATAATCCTCTGCATGACGTTTTCTGGACTCCCCCGTGCTTTTGTGGCGCAAGAAAAGTTTGGCGTGTCGATCGTCAGCCTTCTTTGTAGCCTGCACATCTCCAAAGAGATCCAAGAACTGCAAAATGGATTTGGCAACCCATAGGACAAAAAAATTTGTTACCAGCAGAATGCGGTGAGCATTCACAGATACATTATTTATGAGAATACAAGAGAAGCTCATGTGATGAAAGTCGATAAAATCAAATTGTATCAGTGGTGTCGACAAAAACATGGGCAAATAAGATCACTCAGAGATCAAAAACCGATATTGTAGATACACACCCCCTATACAGCAAAAAGTGTTGAAATGGATACATATTAGAAAGCATCTATGTTGAAGCAGAATTCCTACTAGAATATTTGTATGTGGAAGGCGGCAAACTAACCGAGATATGAAGCAAAACAGCAGGTCAATATACCAACAATAGAAACAACCCAGCTAATAACAGTAAAATACAAGCAAAACCAAATTGTTATGTTCAATTCAAGCTCTAAACAGCAGTAGTTAGGTAACTGTAAATGGCATTATTACCTCCAAGAAAATGCTCGATATCTCCTCTCTTTCATCAACACTTGCAATATTGGGATTTTCGGGATTCATAACTATGAATTTACTAATCAAGGAATCTAAATATTCTATTCGCTTGGGATGAGGCTGAATTGACTCAAAGTGGATCATTGCCTGCAATATTTAAATTCAAGAATCAGAGAACTCCAAATGGAAATTCATTATATCAGTGTATGAATAGCAGCTTTTCTTTCAGCAGTTTTTCCCCCTTTGAGTTGGTGTGGGTGTAGGGAAGAGGGGGGGGGGGGGGGGTTGCAGAGAGCAAAAAGAGGCAAGGTAGAGAACCTCCAAAAGGGGCTTTGACAATTGGGCTGTTTCCACACCTTGCGCAAGAATCTCCCTTGACTTATCAACATTGCCAGAGACCTTTCAGAAAACAAGAAGTATGCATGAGATAACAAACAGGTGACAAGGACCAGTTTCTTATTTACAATAGCAGCACCAAATGTGAAATAAGTGCTTCCTTTTGTCCCGAGAAGAAAACAGTGACTAACACGTAACAGAACAGATTCATATTAAGAGATATGAAGTCGAGGTTAGATGTAACACTCATCTACATCTGTTAGCAGTCTACAAAAAACAAACAGATTTGTTATAGTGAGGTACTTCCAGGACTGCAGTATGCCAAAAACTATCATTGTTCCAAAAAGACACTTGTGTGAGTTCCTAGTCGAAATTAAAATTCATTAAGTATACCAAAAATAATTTAATTCCTTAACAAAGCATGAGACGTAACTGAAAGTGGACATAAGATGAAGCTTCAACATTGAACAAAGGCACTATACATGTTTAATAAAATAGAATAGGCATGCAAAAAAGTAAACTACATTAGAAATAAAATCATACCAAGAATATAAAACGTGAGTACTGGGCGAACAACAGAGGCAAAGTCGGCGATTGCTCCTTTCCCTTCTCAATTGCAATTGCCTGCTCATACAACGAGCAAGCATCTTGCAGGTTTCCCTGCAAAATAAAGGAAACTACAGTCAGAAGCAATAAAAACATTGTTAATCCAAATCTAAGACATCTCACACATGCAATCTTACAAGTCGGTTTTCCATGTTCGCATGCTTGATAATTGCTTCCAGAAGCCCAGGTGAAATTCCAGCGTGGACAAGTTGATAAGCAGCTCGAGCTGCAGCAATGTCACCATGCTGCTCTTTAAATCGTGCAGCAAAAAGATGGATCTCTGGTTGCCTCTGTTTAGATTCACAATATTTAGAACACGAGAAGGTTTACCAATCACAATTGAGCTCTCATTTCGATCAAAGATTCAAATACACCAGTACCTAATTAAAAATTGATTTACAGGATTACAGGCAGCTTGCCAACTCCAATCAAGCAACTAGTGGAAAAAGCAGACAAAGTCTTTTCTCCATCAATATAATCCATTAGAGAGCCAGTACAATCTAAAGCCTTTTTTTCCTTTTTGGGGAAATTAAAATTTTATACTTGTTAATTGGGTGCCTTTCCGATCTTATTTCCTTCGAATCAACTCAAAGCAAACCGGTCGCATAGTAAAAGCAGGAGAAAAGATGGGGAAATTCTTTTAAGTTCCTAGATATATAAAAGGACGTGTTGGATTTCTTTTTACAGTCAGACTTAATCGAATTGGATGTATCGTTCCATTGCTAAACAAACATATAACCACTTACAGGACACTATATCAGTATTTCCTGAATAGAATTTCATGAAAAGAAGACTTGAATAAGATTAAGGTCAAATAAACCATAACATGACTCCACACCTTAACAAAGACTTGAGTAGCACGAGCCAGCGCATTTTCAGCAAGCTCCATACTGCCGCTAGATTCCATGCACAAAACATAGCGTATCCAGTACTCAGGATAATTGGCACATGCTATCAGACATCTTTCATATAGCTTCACAACCTAAGCATGCAGATAAAGTAACACATTAACAACAAATTCAGTGTTATGCCAATGGAAGAAATAAGGAAAAAGCAAGGAGAAATGCACAAGGAATACTCCGATAGCGTAACAGGGAGGCCCCTCAAATAGGAGAGGAGGGACCCTCCCAGCCTGACAGATAGATGGTTAGGAAGATAAGAACACACCTGCATGCATAACATTGGAACTTTAAAATAAATATATTACCGAACTATAGATCATGAACCCAGAATTTTGACTCACAAATGAGAGTTTGAAGTACTTAGCCTTATAGAAAGCAAACTGAAGGCCCATGCTTTAGTCCAAGTTCAATATCCCATTTTAAAAGATGCTTCTCCAACAGTTTAGCCAATAAAGCATATGACGAGGCAGATATTACTTAACTGTAAGTCAATGTATAATAAGGACAACTAAAGCTACATGCCAAGATAATTTAATAAATGAAACAAACAAACTCAGGTACCTTATTGAAGTCATCTCCACCTTCAATAAAATCAAGATAGCTATGCCAATTTTCAAGCTCTGCAACATTGAGGGGCCGTACATGGAAGTATGGCCTCCTAATAGCAGTTTCAAAACCAATGATCTTAGCTTCAAACTCTTTAGCTTTCTTGTATATCTCTTCTCTAATGGTAATATACTTCTCCAGCTCCTCAGCATCTTTTAAGCTTGCACTTACAGCTTTAGAAGTCTGTTCCCCACTACCAGGAGGGACCTCTCCCTCATTTTCTTGACCAACAGCTTCAGAGTTTGCAACAGCAGCTGCTTCCTCAGCCGTCCTAAGCTCAGATAGAGGTCGACTCGCAACCAATTCTTTAAATCTGCAACAACATGCATAAAAGCTAAAAATCAACAGCCACGAGAAGCAAACTTTAACACATACGCGCCATTTATACAATTCGAATCAGTAACACCATTTTTTCCTATGAGGCAGAGCAGAAACAAAGTCAAAGTTTTTGAACCGCTATGCTATTCATCTCCCAACCAATGTGGAGGACGAGGGAAAATGAAAATAAGTAAAACATCTGAAGGGTAACAGGATCAGGAAATTTTACTTTCATAGCAATTGCAGAAAGTTGTCGAGAGGTGATGTGTGCAAAACTCATACCATATAGAGAGTACCAACAGAATAAAATTCAGTCAGGTAGACAATATTAATGTGTGATCTCATAATCAAGAACATGTAATTTTCAAACACATAATAAATAAGAAACAAAGGTCTGAAATCCGGGAAATTACCCTTCAAAATAACGATCCAGCTGCTGATTTGGAATTTCCAATACCCGAGTGTAAAGAGTAGCGACACGAGGCCAATCCTGTTGAGAAATTTCATACTCCATGTATTTGTCCCACAGTGGAAAGCACAAGAAATCAGTCCCAACATATGCTAATGCTCTTTCAAACAGCCTGAAACACCACAAAAGTGAACACCACCGTAACATTCAGTATACATGCAGGTTTGCCCACGGTCAACCACAAAAGCATAAAGACGAGTGGTGTTGAAGAGAAAGTAATATTCACTCAAAGAGCACTTGAGAATTCTGAACTAACAAATTGTGCTGCATTTACCTTCCTCAAACGAATCTTACACAGCTCGTCAAGGGAGGAATCATACAGGCCATCTTAGCCTTACTGAGCAACATCTTCAAGGCAGCAATTGTGTATTGAAGCACCTCATGTGCCATTGTTAAAAACAGCAATATTTCATGAAGAATACATTTCTAACCCTAAGGACAAGTAGAACTGAAGGGATGATGAGGCCATGTAACAATTGAAACCTAAATGAGCTCAAGTACTATATGTGGTAAGCTAACAACGCAAGGGTTTGCACATCAGAGCATGTCTTTTATCTAATGTGCAGACCCCACAAACCTTTACACCTTATACTTCAGTAACGTCTGTTGCAGATGGCTGAAATCAGGTTAGAAAGCAATAAACAGATCACTTCAACACCATATAATCACGAAAATCATGGAGATCATACAGGTTTAAAATAAATGAAGTAATACGAAGTAAATTACCTTCTGATAGTGTCAGTGTCTCCATAAGTACCAATTGCAAAGACACAATAATGCAACCACATGTCAACAGAGTAGGTAACTCCTTGAACTGCTCGCTCATAAACCTCCACAACTTTGTCCGTTGAGCTTAGTCGTGCCTCATGATCAGCATACTTCTTCCAGTAACCATAGCATAGAGGAAATTCAGCTAAAAATGTATCATATACTTTTCGAACTTTCAAAATGTTGCCCTATAAATTGAGAAAGAGAATTGAGCACCTTAGCTGGAATAAAATAACAAGTAGATTTCTAAGCAAGAAGTCACAAAAAATACAATAGTATGTAAGACAGTCCCTTCTAATTAAGATAAGCAAGAAATGTAACAAGATCCAAGCAGGATCAGGGGAAGAGAAATTTGAATTCATGAGGCATACATCTGACATTCTCTCTGTTTCTTCAATCAAGGCAGTCCAGGCATTGAAGTCCAACAAATTAGCAGTGACTATGCTCCATAGTCTTTCTTCTTCTGCACTAAGACCTGCCATAAAATATCCAAATGAAAAGGTGACCATTGATTTCCAATGACAGTTAACGTGTGACAAATGTTTGGCGCAACTCAAACTTGTAAATTAACTAATAGGTATAGTAAAACAACGTACAAAGACCTTTTCGAAAGTGTCAAAACGTAAGGGAGGCCATGTCCTGCCTCCTTATAAAGTAATAATATAAATTCAACAGTCTATTCCACATATAAGTCAGACAATTGAAATAGAATATCCACCCTTAACCAAGATAAGTGTCTAAAGCACCACAAAAAAAAATTACCAGCACCATCCAGAGGTTGATGCAAAGCAGCGCCATTTTCCATAACACTGACAGTTTCTCCTTTCCCTGCTTCATTAACACCATTCGTGTTCAGTGAAGAATCATAAACAGCAACTTCACTTGAATCCTTAGAAGAGTTTGCCAGACCAGGAAACTTTTCATTAGCATCACATGCCATTGAAGTAGGGGTTTCTTGCTGTGTCGAATTGACTGCTGTGGCATGCACATTTCCAGCATCTGCATTGGACACAGTTGCAGGACTAGTCGTGTCCTCAATAATTTGAGAGACGGAACCACCAGCATCAGCAGCAGCAGTCATACCTGCATCATTCTAAACTACATGAGATGTTCCTGCAATCATGGTTTTGCTATCTCCCATAGTACCAAAGGTTTGGCTACCGCATACTACAAAAAGTACAACAAACCTAATAAAGACACAATTATAGTCCTGGTAGTTATGCATTTCGCTAACAAGCGCCTGATTACCCAAAACACCTAAAAATATATGCAAAAATAATCCAATTACGTTCTGATCTTAATTCGAATCATTTGTGAAACACTTCAGTAGAATGGAGCGAGATGAGAAACTAATTAACAGGCTATACTAGGGTTTTCTAGTCACATAACTCTAGACCAAAAAACTGTCACATCAGTATCACACATGACCGGAAACAAGGCTAAATTAACAAATAACCACGCTAAACCCTAGAAAACAAACACTAAATTCAGGCACTACTAAACAGCCGCACAATTGAAATCAATAAGAAACATAACCGAATGAATTGTTGATAATTGAAGATAAGAGTGGAAGATCACATCGTACATACCTGTAAATAAGACTAGAAAACTTGGATTACCGAGAGACAAACTGTGGTTTCCCTCTCTATATCTCTCCTCTTTGTTCTTGCCTTGCGAAGAAGTTTACGTTACTCTGAGAAAAAAGGGGAGAAAATTTGGAATTAGGGCTTTATATCTAATCAGAAGAGGCTTTGAGAAGCGCGTATGACTTTGCCAGGCCTAAAATCTGTCCGGCCCGTTTAAATAGCCCATCAATCCACAAGGCCTTTACAAGTTGTTTTAATGCCGCTCAATCCACAGGCCCAATTAGCCCAATAAAATTTACATCATCTCATAAATTAATCAATCAAAATTATTTATTATAGTAATTAATTTTTTTCATACTTTATAATTTATAATTTATATTTATATTTTTTATTTCACATTACCAATATATACATAATTAAAATAATCATTCCTTGATTTGACATATTTTATAAATTGTAAATAATTTTAAAAAATATAGATAAATATACATAATTCATAAAGAAACTTTTATATTACGCATTTTTTTAAATTTTTTTAAAATAAAAAACATAAACAAACATGGGCTCTATGCCATATCATTATTTATATTCTTCTCTTCTCTAGAACCCTAAAAATTCATTCTTTTTCCCTCTCAAATCTCCCCAGCGCTCCATCAAAAATGGCTGCCAGAAGAATCGGAGCACCGCCTTCGGAGGCTGGAATCATCTCCCGTTTTACATCCACAGTTTCTCAGTCTCCGATCGTGTACCGCGGCGCCTTCGTCACTAAGAAACTTCTGAAGAGCACCGGAAAAGCCGCCTGGATCGTCGGAACAACCTTCCTCGTGCTCGTTGTGCCGCTGATTATCGAGATGGATCGAGAGCAACAGCTCAACGAGCTCGAGCTGCAGCAGGCTAGCTTGCTTGGCGGCGCCCCCAAGTAATTTTATATTTATTTAGCCTTGAATGTTCAGATCAGATGGAGTGCAGTAATCAATTTTCGTTTTATCGTGTTTGCGATTTCTAGTCCTTCCGTGTCTGTACTGTGAACAATAATGATTTTGTTTAGGGAATTCCGATTATCGTGGTTTTTTGAATATGATATATATGATTAATGTGGATTTGGAATCTGATATATGCGAGATTGGTCTTTCTTAATTTCCTAATGACTTATGTGAAATTCAAGTATCGTCATTTTTTCGTGGCTAGGTTTTTAGTTTCTCCGTGCTGTCACGCTGATTAGTTTGCTCAGGTAAAATGTGTTTCTTATGGATTATGGAATGTGCTTAGATTTGTGTCTGGCGGTTAGTTTGATTGAGTTGGATTTTGGAGCAGAAGGTAAAAACCTTTATCAGCTTCAAAGCTTTTCCTTCTCGTGTTACAGTGAGAAAGTTAAACATCCTAATTGTTCAATGGTTTTCAAGCATTTCTGCAACTTGTAAGTGTATTTAATCTTTTTTGACTGTCGAAGTGATTTTTGGTGCTTGGGTTTTGTTGGTAATAGTCTTTCTCGTGCATTATAAGTAACCGAATGCAGAAATCTTCAAAAAAACACGAAATATAGCAATCTTACAGAAACACTTGCGAACACTAGTACATGTGATTCAATTAAGGTCTGAATATTCAGGAATCTGGCCATCTTTTTCTTTAATACTAACTCATTTGTTGTTGATCTTGTGACAATCAATATACTGAAAACCATGGCCATGGGGCTGGGTTGTAGGGATGAGTTAATATGTCCAGTTTAAGTCTCCATAGGGTAAAAGGATCTCAATTGACAATTTAGTGCATGTTTAGCTTCCATTTAAGGATTTTTGTCTTGCCACAGAGGACACAATACAGGATTCTCAATAGCAATGATAATGAACTTTTGAGAGCAGTAGATTAGAACTATAGAGGTATCTTCATGCCTTGCTTCATCGCCATCACTCTGAAAGGGAAAAATGAATTGGATATTTTCATGAGAATATAAGATGTTAATCTCTTTATTAATATGTTCAGCAGCATTCTTCCTCATATTCCTCGAACTTAGGATACTTTTTTTTGTCTCACTGAAGCCAACTCTCTCGCCATTCTTGATCACCTTGATTAAATCATACCGCACTAGATTTCTTAGTTTATCTAGATGATTGATTCCTTTTCCTTCAAGCAGCTTTGCCAGTGCTGTTAGTGTACACATAACTTCACATATAAAAATGAACTTGCAGTAATGTTTCTTTACATCTTTCGAATGATGGTGTTATTTAACATGGTATTTCTTCTTCTCAAGAAGATAGAATAGCAGTACATTTTGTTGGCTTATAATGCTTAAAATTGGGTAGAGCTATATATACACCTTCATAAAATTGACCTGTGTAATAATTTAATAGCAGCCTTTGTTAAACATTGTTGGAGGTGTTGATATGCTGAAAACCCAATGGCAATAGAATGCAGGTTATTAGTTGAGTTGTATTTTGTGCATCTTCATGCAAGATGTTTACAACCATTTTGTTTCAAAATATTCTGATTGATTATTTTAACCTCATTTCTTTTTAATTTTGTGGCTCATATACTCTTAATATCTGCACTACGATATTTCGATAGAGAAGCTTAGCAATCTGGCCGGCTTGGTGTTAGGGAAAAATGCCCAATTTGTTTCTTTGTTGAATTATTATATAACTTGTTCGGTATTAGATACTGATATGTGCTTGCTAGTCGTTTAGTTGTATGTCGTTACTTCATATTTTTTTTCACCTCCAATTAGAGTTGAGGATGATACTGTAATTTGCACGATAATAGGAATTATACTTGGGCCTTCAAGAGTTGGTTTCTCTAGATGATCTCCAAATGACATGTATATGGGATGGTGAACCCCATATATATATATATATATTCATACATGGGCTTTTTGTATATAACCCTAGAGGTGTTTAGCATTAGCAAATAAACCCCTAGGTATGAAATCTTGGCAAGTAACTCTTTATATTACTCTATCTAATAATTTGAAGGTAAAATTAAATAAATTTAGATAAATAATTTGAAGGTAATATAATATTTGAAGGTTGAATAATATAATATTATAATATATAATATTTGAAGGTAATTTAGATAGAGTAATACAATATATATCTAAATTTTTAGATAAATAAATAAATATTTGGAATTGAGAAAAATTATTGTTGTATAAAGTGAATTAAATTTTATTTATTTATTTTTGTTGTTCTTTCTTTTTATATGTAAAATTACAATTTTGTCCATTAACTTAACCGTTGACTAACGGTCAACTTAATAGAAAGGGTTATTTGTCATAGCTCGGGGGTTGTTTGCTAATGCTAAATACCTCGGGGTTATATACAAAAAAGTCCATTCATACATGTGTGTGAACATGACTTTAGAACCCAACTATTTTACCATCCGAAAATAGAATGTAATTGGTATCACTCAAATACAGGGCTAGTATGATTGCTTTTCTTATTTTAACCTACAAAAAGCAAAATATTTATTGCTATCTTTTTTTCTTCTTATGATAGCTACATGCATATTTTAAATATCATAAATGTGATGGGACAAAAATTAATAGCTTTACTGGTTTAAAGTGAACTAAGGTGTACTTTGGTATAAATCGGCTCCCATCACTAGTATAAAGGAGCAAATATATCACTAGTAATAATGTATACTTTCTTTCTTCTAAAATAGACAGCTCTTAATTAATGTTCAACCCCAAATGTGAAAAAAAGAAAAAAGGGACCTAAAATAACAAAACAAAACTTGGAGATGAAGAAATTCTACGTATAGGACAGTAAAAAGCAAATCTTTTCCTTTACAAGCCCCCTAATAAATTGTTTAGTTTTAATCTAAAAGCTAAAGTTACTGCAAAATCTGGGCAAGTATGTCCTTGAAGCAAAGCATGGCCATATTCCCTGCCAAAAAACAATAAAACAGTAAATCATATTCATAAAGCCATGGTAATTGGTAATTTAAATTAGAAATTCCTTTTGGGTGTGATATTTCTATCAGATCCCGAATACGAAATCGGCTATAATTAACTAGGTGTTATATAATCTAAATCCAATTTTCATCCGAATTACCAAATTAAACCAGTCCAAAAACAATTGGGTCATGTCAAAACCCGAATAACTTTATTCAGGCCAACCCCTAATCATGAGTATGATAAGCCATAATGGTCAATTCATGGGCGTTTGAGATTTTACTGAAATTCAAGTCTCGAGAGCATCTAAGAGATGCAATTAGACTGACTAGATTTGTTCAACATTTTGGCCTAATTGATAATTGGACAACATTCTTGAACAAGATGATTATAGGAAGGTTTAAGAGTCAAAAAAGGAATAGTTTTATGTTGCTAAGATGATGATACTAAGTACTAACCTCTATCCACCATACTTGTAAGTATGAGTCTTTTTCTTGAAAGCTGATTTTGTGAACAACAAACAAGCCATTACCAGCCCTACCCCAACAAGTCCTCCCAGCACAATAGCAACTGTCTTTTGTGTATTCCTCCCTGTCCCTACACCCACTCAAAGTCCAAAATAAGTATCTTACTATATAATAAAGTTATATATCAAACATATATATTAAGAAATTTAATAAAGTTATTTTGAGGTGGACTTAGGTTTGTTCCTCCCAATCAAATAATGTCTATTGGTCAAATTCATCAAGGTTCGTGAATACTATTACATTCATTCTCATAACTTTTTAAATAATATTCATCATAAATAACGAGTTTTCTAAAACTTAAACTCTTCAAATAATCTCATCATGGGACCCAAAATTGATGGTAACACGGGCTTTGGTTGGGTTTCTCATAGAATTTTTCGCTTTCGATATTGAAAATCATTATTAAAGTATAATGGGACCCTCATGAAACCTATGTAAATAACTAGGGATTATTGCATTTTTGGTACACGAATGTGGCGTGCACGTTTATTTGATACACTAATATGGGGGGTGGCAATTTGAGTACAATAATGTGGGGTATGTGTGGCAATTTAAGTACAAATTTCGCCGGAAAATTCGATTTCAGCCGGAATATTCGATTTTTGCCGGAAATTTAATTAATTTTGACTAAAATTGGGAATTTTGACCGAATTTGGGTATTTTGACTGATTTTGACTTCTTTTTCTATTTTATTTTCTATTTATTGGGATTTTTGATTTATTTTTTTATTCAATTTTTTTAAAACTCATCTTCTTCACCTCTCTCCACCATTGCCACCCTCAACAACCTCTTCCCACCACCCCCCAACCACAACACCGCCATTGCCAACCTGAACCAGCGCACCACTATCGCCACTCCGAACCACCCACCATCGCCACCCCCAACCACCGCACCGCCATCGCCAACCCGAACCATCGCACCCGAACCATCGCCAAACCGAACCACCCACCACCGCCACCCGAACCATCGCACTGCCATCGCCACCCCGAACCACCCACCACCGCCACTCCCAACACCCAACAATCAAGAATATGAAGAAAATATTATAACCCACATCATTTTACATGAAAGAAATGTGATTTTGCTTACATTCAAATTGTGTTGTTTGAATTCGAGCATGAAATATCATATTTTAATGTCTATTTTTTATATTTTGGTGGTGGTGGTGGTGGTTGGTGTTTGATGGTGGTGGTGGTGATGGTGGTTGGTGATGATGAATAGTGAAGAAGATGAATTAAAATAGGGTTTGGGGGCAAATTGGTAAAATAGAATTCCATTCCCTTTATAATATGTCAAAATTGGTCAATCTTCCCCTAAAATCAATTAATTAGCTCAATTTTAGTCAAAATCGTCAAAAATCCCCAATTTTGGTCAAAATCCCCAAATTGACAGTCAAAATCGAATATTCCGGCTGAAATAGAATTTTCCGGCGAAATTTGTACTTAAATTGCCACACATACCCCACATTATTGTACTCAAATTGCCACCCCCATATTAGTGTATCAAATAAACGTGCACGCCACATTCGTGTACCAAAAATGCAATAATCCCTAAATAACTATAACAAAAGTTATCAATATATGGCTTGTTCCAAGCCGTCCGATCCAACAGCAGATTAAAACAATTAATCTATGATAGTTAATATCACTAGATTAATCATTTAAATGTCAACATATAAACAGTGAATTAAACTCAATAATTATAGCCCTTAAATTGCTGATGAATATTTCATACCTGATGAAGAAGAATATGAAGATTGCTGGCCAGTCCTGGGAACACCACTGGGATAATAAGTGTAGCTAATATAACATTTCTGTAGATATATCTGCGCAGAAATGGAGCTCCCACACTCACTCTTAGCCTTATCCACCGCACTTTTCACACAGTTCACACAGTCGCCGCCGCTCAAATCACCTTCACACTGACCCAACACGTAAACCGACTCATACCCAGCCGCATAAAACCCATTACTATTCCCACTCCCCACGCCCTTCACTATCTCCCCCATAGCCATATCCAGCCTGTCCCCAAACCCAGCCCCACTCGCCCGGGTCGACCCGCAAACCTTGTACAGCAACTCGGTCCCACTCACCTCCCTAAACCCAGACACCTCGTACCTCAAATAACACCCGTTTAGCTGTACTCTCGCGGCTACGGCTTGGCCACAGAGCTTTTGAGCTAGTTCCGGTGTTCTTCTCACACACCTGCTGCAATCTCCGTTTGATAAATCGCCTCTGCATTGGAATAGGCCGGTGATGGAGGGTGATCCGGTGGATGTGTTGTAGAATTTCGTTGACGATGACTGTGAGGTTAATGCGTCGAGGAGGGTAGTTAGTGTTTGCTTGTAGACGTTGTTGAAATCTTGGAAATTCTGATCTGCGCAGCCTTTGAAGACCAGGTTGTTGTAGTCTGAGGAAGAGATGGGAATGGGGACGATGAGAATTAAAACGATAAAGAAGAGAGGCGATAGAGATGGACCCATTTGTTTGAATAACTTTTTCGTTATCGATGTGAAATTTGAAGGTATTAATGGGGTTTCTTGTAGGGGTCTGTTTTTGTGGGGGTTTCAGACTTTCAGTGTTGGTACCTTTTGAAGTTTGCTCTGCCAACAGCTTCACAGTTGGCAATTTGTTTACAGATTGTACTGGTGGTATTGTATGTATGTATATCAAGGGTTAGGCAGTGTTTGGCCAGTTTTTTTAAGATGAATTTTCATTTTTTTTATTTAAATATGAAAATTCACAATTAATTTCTTTAAATAATATTCCTTATGTTTACATTACATGTTTATATATATATAAATAAAATCATACGACTTTCATTATTAATTTATTTATTTTTTTAATATTAAAAGTATTTATAATTGACTAAAACGCAATCATTACATACGTTGATTTTAAAATGTTATTTTTATATCATATCAACACTGCTTTCAATCATTTTTTTAAATATACGATCAATTATGTTCCAAAATTCAATATTAATGCACGAATATCCGTAAGATTGTAACCTTAGTCTTCAATATAAATTTTTTAAAACAAGCTTGAATATATGATCAAACATACATTTAAGAATTACAAAAATGTTTTTATAACACTATTCAATTATCCACCTCTATTAAATTCGAATATGGTCGTATTAAATTTATCGAGAACAACGAATTAAAATGATTAAAAAAATAGAACCTATGAATAACATAATATATAAATAGTGGTATATCACGTCATTAATTTTTTAAGCTTATTTAGATTATTGATTATATCTAAATTTTTTTCCTTAATTTTTTCTATGATTAATTGAGTTGAGCTCAAATAATTTTTGATCGAGTTAAATGTGTGCCGAACTTGTAGACACCTTTAATTATTTTTATATTAATCAAAGTCAACTCAAATCGAGCTTCAAAAATTATATATAAACATAGAAAAGTGGTCAAAAGTGATGTATTATACTAAAGAACCGAATTTTATTCAGTATATTTGTCAATTAATGTCGAATAAAGTAGTTTGCTTAGGCCTTGTTTGTTTATATTTTCAAACTCCATTTTTAAATTTTGAAATCACAAAATTCTAAATAAACATAACACACTAAATTTTCATCCAAATTCTTTTTTTTTTTCAACTCTAATTTTTCAATCTTCTATATAACTACCTATCAATCATATATACATCATTTCACGCACTTACTAATCAAATCATTTATTATAATCACTTTTTTCACTTTTTCTTTCATACTTTACAATTTTTAATTTATATTTTTTTAATTTTTTTAATATACATAATTATTATATACATCACTAACACAATTATTGTACACATCATGCATCAGTCTATCGCTATTGATTTGACATGTTTTACAACTTTTAACATATTTTAAAACATAAACAAATACCTACCATTTTCACACGAATTTCCATATTGCGCTATCCTCGAAAAAATTTCAAAATTTTATCTAAAAACATAAACAAACATAGTTTTTAAACCTAATTAATAACTTTGTTTAAGGTTTTTATTTCATTTTTTTAGAATGATTGGACAATTTATTGAATTAGTTAATTATTGAAGATGATTGTGAATGTCAATAATTTTATCTTAGTATTATAGTTAAAGACAGAAGTGGGTGATTATTAAGATTTAAAATATGATTATTGATGGGAACACATGTTTGAACATGAGATGTATCCTACGTGGCTTAGAAGTTAGATCTTCTAAATTGTGGGCCTTTATTTACGCGTTAATTAAGTTCATTATTTTTCTTTTGTCTCTCCTAATATTGGTAAT
This sequence comes from Verbascum thapsus, assembly GCA_963669365.1. Classification (NCBI taxonomy): domain Eukaryota; kingdom Viridiplantae; phylum Streptophyta; class Magnoliopsida; order Lamiales; family Scrophulariaceae; genus Verbascum; species Verbascum thapsus. The sequence continues at coordinate 12,955,732 of OY770118.1, forward strand.
AATTTTGATTGCAATGATGGTAAAAAAAAAGGTATAATATGTCCAATAGATATTAAAATGATTAAATTTAATTTAAAATATATAATAAGCTCATCAATTGACATATAAATACCATGTTAAATTAAATCTTCCAAAAAATGCTTATTGATTTGAGAATTGAATGAGTTGCATTAATAAACCAATTAGCATGCCCTTAATTTTATTTTTATGTATTTATCACCATAATTAATATAATTTAAATTCTGGAAATAATTACACCAAACATTTATTTAATTATCTTATTTTTAATGTATAATAATTAGTTGTAAAAATAGAGAATAAATAGTATGTCGGTACGGTCAGTCGGTGGGTGGTGACGTGGCCATCAGGAAATGGTTGTAATTTGAACAAAATAAAAATGTCATATATTTGAAACTAAAACACTAAATAAAGTTAATTATATAAATTGAATTGGAGTAAAATTTACAATTTTTCCACTTTAAAAAAATTATTTTTACCTTTTATTTTCTTAATTTTCATACTTTTCAAATTACTACATGATTATGAATGTATTGAAATTTGCTTAACTGCATACCAAATTCAGTTTCATAAACTATATATAATATTTATTGATTCTCCTAGTTTAAGTGTAACAATGTTTTATGACTACATAACTCATATATACTTACAAATTAGACTCTTTGGTAATTTTTATGGTTATTATACATATGGCTCAAGAAATAATTTTTTAATTCGTGTTTTTAATAAAAAAAAAATCACCTAAAATATTTTATTTTTTCATCCATCTTGACCAACTCATCACACCATCAAATGCATGAAAATCATTTTCTTTTAACCTTTAGAAAATTATATCCTTTTTCATGGTTGTTGTTGAATAATTAATAAATATATTGGCATAAAATATAACTTGAACACGACCAAAATAATTTGAGTGCTGAAAAAAGTGACTTTTAGCTTAATTATGATAAAACCATAATTAATTAATAATATTTTTATTATTTCAAACCCATGATGGATGAAACTCATTTTGGGCCGTATATTGTACTGGATCTAAAAATATGTTTTGGGGCTTAAATGGGCTGTTGGATTAGTAAGGGTTTTGTTGGATTGTAGAGTTAGAAAGTGGGTTTATTTTTGGGTCCAGCCCCATAGCTAAAAATAAGCAAAAACATGCTAAATAATAAAATTCTTTATTTCTAAGTATTTTGGGCTGTTTGGATGACTGTTTTTAAAGTGCGTTTTTGTTTTTGCAAAACAAAAATATAAAAAAGGCGTTTGGTTGGCTTGTTCTCACTTTCTGTTTTTGAAAAACAAAACTCCAAAATCTGCTATTTTGCAAAACAAGTTTTACCTATTTTTAAGTTTTACAGAACACTTTTACACTCCAAACTAAAAAAACATACATCACTTAAACCCTAATTGAAAAAATATATTCTTTTTCTCTCCTCATTTCACTCATTCTCGCATCAAAACACTCCCCTTTACAAAGTTTCCCAATTTTTATTTTTTTCAGAATAGTCAACCAAACAGGATTTCAACATTATTTATACTGCAAAATTGTTTTGATAAAACTGTTTTTCAAAACTATTTTGCAAAACTTCAAAAACAAAAACAATTTGAGACTGAAATTTATATAACTACAATATGAGTATTAATTGACTATCACCAAAAAAAGGTACAAAATAAATTTATCAAACAAATAACTTCAAATGAATCACATACAAATTAGACCATATATGGAGTATTCTTTTCATAAACAATATGTGTTATCCATTTTGCATATTTTGAGCCAATTTTTTAATTAGAATTTCTAACAAAATATTAAAATATAATCCTAAATCTTAACTATTAAATCTCTGAAATATGAAGACCTTTTAAGTTTTAACTAATTAACTAATAAATCGAATTATGGCATAACTATTTAATATTTATAGAATATACTGCCGTTTCCCCTTACAACGACCACACGCATCTTCCTGCGCGTAGAATACACCACCATTTTCTCATATATTCAAGTTCAATACACAATTACTCTTACAAAGGTTCCTTTTTACCACTCACTGTAGCTGCACTCCCTATTCCCCTCCCCCACAGGAAAAGGCGCTCGTGAATGCTGGTATTTGGTAAGAATTCTTGTTAGTTTTGTTTTCACTAGCGTTACAAATTATTGCATTTTTTTGTCTGATTCTGTTTTTAGTTCACTCTGTAATGCCTTATTGTTTCATTAATTTGAAATTTGTAATTTGAATTTTTTTTCAAGTTTTCCCTTCGCTTCTGGATATATGCACAAATTTGAGTTTTTAATCGTATGTTTATAGGTTGCATTATTTTCCCTTATAGTTTGGGGTTAGGGTTTGTTGTTTCCTGAAGAAAATTCACTTTATTTCACGCGCGCTTTTGTTTGAGTAGTAAAGTCTGAGTAGTTTTTTAAGAATGCTTTTCTTTTTGTCGTTTGTTTGTGTTTTTAGTGGACGTTAAGACTGAGTTTGAGTGACCTTTTGTTGCATGCATGGTGTCACTCGTTTAATTCACTGTTTGGACTAATGCAATTTTTCTTAACAAACCTCTTTCTCTCTTAATGGTTGATTAAGGTTTTGAACACTATTAGCTGCGTGATCGTAGTTGTACTGATGAATTGGAACTGGGATTGGGAAATGATTTACAATCCAATGTGGGTTCTATAGTACCTTGTACAATGTGTAGTTGGATTGTGGTTATGTGGAAAGTAACATTATATTTGGTTGTATTTTCAAGTATTTTTCTAGGATTTGTATTGGGAATGTGCATAATCATGTTCGCGTGAGAATGTTGAATTTTGTGGTATGTTTGGTTGTACTTTGAAAATAGAATTTTAAACACTATTTAAGTTGAAATGTTGTGCAATTGTATGTTTTATGGGTTTTTTTACCCTTGAAGTTTGGCGTGACTAAAGAAACATCCCCTAGAAGTAATTTGGTCATCCAACTCTGAGGTTATTTTGGCATGCTTTCCTTCGCAAACAGCGGAACATAATACGTAGTGAAAAAATAGGGGGTCTTCTGAAATTACGCCAAATCCCACCCCTTTAAATAAATGTCCTTTTCAGAAACAGTATCCTGATGCTAAAATCTCATCTTTTATGACACAATTTATTGATACTTCATTTTTTGCATTCTTTATAACGTTTTTGCTCGATTAAGGCTGACGGTGACACTGAATGGATAAGTAGTGCATCTGTTTTTATTCAAATCATATCTGGCATTCACATTTTCTTACATCTCCCATACGCATGATCTGTGCTTCATTATTTGAATGGCAATACGTGTTAATTGGTCCTGATATATCGCACCTGCTGTTTTGTCTTCTTGCGCTTTAAAAGTATTGATGGTTCTGTAGAAAAGCAAAATGCATCACTTCATGCTTTTATTGAACTCTAAGGACTAAAGTTATCTCTGTGTTTTCCATTCGTGTTGTGCTATATTTTCTTCCGGTACAGGTGACTATCAGCTTTTGTGATCTTGTAGATTTAGTTTTCTTTCCCTGGAACTGAACATAGTTGTAGAGTCAGAAAAATTCTTGGGGATTCTCAGATCAATACAAAATCAACTAATCCTGCTGAACCAGGTATGATTTCATCCTCTTGATATTTATTTAGAAGTTTTGTGCATGTCTAGATGCTGTTTGCTCAAGTGATATGTGCAGAATGTGCCCATGTTGCATTTTCATGTCTATTCAAGCTTGCTGAGCAGTGCATGTCTAGATCTAAGAATGTGATTCGTTCATTTAGTATGTTTCCAGTGAGGTGGTTAAGTAGGTTATGCGGCTAATTTTGATCACCTTAAATTTTTATCAAGCGTTTGTTACTATCTTGAAGTGGTGATTGATGTATGGCAAGATTAAACTTTAGCATCCTGCTTGAAAGAGTGATGCTTATTTGACCTGTTGCACTTCTCTCGCATTGATTCCTCTGTACATGGTGTATGATTATGATTTTGATTATAATTACGATTATGATGATGATGATGATTATTATTAGTAAAAACTTACCAGCTAAGTTTTACTTTTTTCCATTGCTACCACTGGTTCTGCTTGCTGGAAAAACTAAGAATGTTATGTTCATTGGAAGGTTCAGAGCCTGCAACATAAAAATCTGTGAAATGAGCAACAAGGAAACAAAAGCGAGAGTTGCAAATGCCTTTCGAGCTATGAAGGCTATTGGAATCTCTGAAGATAAAGTGAAGCCAGTATTGAAGACTTTGCTGAAATTGTATGATAAAAACTGGGAGCTTATTGAAGAGGAGAATTATAGAGCACTTGCTGATGCTATATTTGAGAGAGATGAATCAGAAGTAAGAATTGCGCGCTGAACGCACAGCTCCCCTCTATTTACTTCCAAATCTTTCTACCCCCATCCCCTTCATTTTGTGTTTTCATACTTGAATTATTCTTCTTTACTTGGTACCTCTGCTACTATCAGTATTAATCGAACTAGATCAAAGTTCTGACTTTAATTCTTACTGTCTTTCAGGCAGTAGAGCATTCCAAGAAGACCGCAAATGATGAAGTATGGCATCTATTCCATGATTCTGTTCAGCAAATTTATTCTCTACTGCTATTGTTACTTTTGTAATTGATAATCCTTTTTCTACACTTATCCAATTTCATTGTAAAAGTTTGTAAGTGGTTATATTTGATTAGTTTAATGTTTTCAGGCAGCAGAGCCGTCAAACCAGATCGTGAACACTCAAGAGGTGATTTTTTTAACTTAATCATACTTTATTGGTCAATTTCTTGATACATATGTAATTTTCCATCTAATATCTATGTTCACTCTTTACTATTTCCTCAAATTTTAACACAATAAAATTGCTTAATACACCTAAATAGACAGAAAGCCATGTGGGTGAAGAAGCTCAGGTAACTGAAGACCCTGAACGACCTTTAAAAAGGTTACGACGTAGATACCAAGACGGTCAAACTTCCTCCTTAAATACGTCTAGTAGTGGCGTTGCAGAAACCTCACTTGTGAGGCCTAAAGAAGAACCAAATGAACTACCTGAAACCCATTCCTCTAAGATAAATGGGTCTCAACGCATATTGGAGTCACCTCAGCTCAATGCTGAAGGAATTAGGACTAGGTCACAGGCTCTCGCAAGCCAATCACTTGATAAAAATAAAGGAAAGCAACCTATCTCTCCTAAGTCCACCGAAACCAGCAGAAATCAGCAAAATACCCAATTGAGAACTGAATCAAGATCACAACCTCATCCAATGAGGCTTAAATTTAGAGCTGCAGTAGCGCTTTCTTCTCAAGTTCCATCCCAGGAGAAGACACCTGTTCCAGAGAGTTCATCCCATGCTTTAAGTCTTAAAGAGCCAAAGGTTGAACCTGGCCTTCTCTTGTCACCCATGCGGAAGAGCACCGCTGGTCATCCTTTAATCGTGCCTAAAGATGAGCCAGTTACTGGTGATACGTTGCCTTTGGATGCCCCTATAATGACTGTTCAACCAGGTATTTCTTTCCTGTTCTTGTTGAAATTGTTAGGATGTTCTTGTATTCCGTTCCTTTGTTAGTTTGATTTTTCATTCAGATGTCAATTTTTATCTTGATTGAATCTGCTAATTGTAGTATGTATTCAAAGTTTTTGTCCATGTAGTTCATCCGCAGTAGAAAATACTTGGATTACCAGATTAAGTATAGCGCTTAGTCTATGTTTGTTTCTGAATATCATTTCATACAACTGAGGTCCTAGAATGAGTTTTACTTAAGAAGGCCTCATTTCATCAAGCATAATGATGTCAAATCAATTTCCGCTTGATATTTCTACTAAATCACTCTGCTTTGCTGTTGTAGAATTTTGTATAGTGACATTCCTTCTGAGGATCATGGTTCCAAATTTACAGGTAATTCAAATGGCGACTCGGCGAGTAGGAATGGTATGATTTGTGGAAATGGTTTTCCTGAACCCTCGACATTGCAATCAAGTGAAAGAGAAAAAAGTGATGGCACTGTTGCTCTCAATGAACCGGGAAATGGTAGTGAGCTTGCATTGGTCTCAGGTGACTGTTCGACAACCCTACAGATTGCTTCCTCACCTTCTGGAGAGGTGAAAATTTCTCTAAACTGCAACTTGGCTCGTCGAAGGCCCGACTTCCATATGCCTAGTCTTGAAGCAGTTGTAAAAGCGGTGGATGATAAATGTCTAAGATCACCCCAAACTTTGGACTTAAATTTGTCAGTGATGAATATTATGAAAGAAATGTGTCATTGTTTTCTGAAATTAGGAACTGATTCGAGTAATGAGTCTCCAGAAACCTTAGACGTGAATTCAGCAGTTGGATCAGTCAATAGATCTGCTTTAAATGGATCAGTTGGTTCTCCATCTGATGCCAATTTAGCCATGCCTGAAACGCCATTGCTTCTTCCACCTTGCAATGGCGTAAATGATGAGTCACAGCATAACAAGATGTATGATGGAGATGAGATTGTGACAAATAAAGAAAACAAGAAGAATTGTAATGAAGAAACAAATGATATAAACTTGGGGTTTGTTAAGCAGCCCCCAGTGACTCCTGAAATTATCAGGTCACGGCATGATGTTGCTGACATTGCCAAGGGACAAGAAAAAGTTGCCATCACAGTGTCGAATGACGTCAATGATGAGTTTCCTCCATCTTTCTATTACATTCCCCAAAGTGCACCTTACCAAAATGCTTATGTGAATTTCTCTCTGGCGCGTATTGGAGATAACAATTCCTGCTCTACTTGCTCTGGTGATTGTCTGTCATTATCAGTACCTTGTGCTTGTGCTAATGAAACTGGGGGACAATTTGCATACACCCCCGATGGACTTGTTAAGGAGGAACTCCTTAAGGAGTGTATTTCAATGAATCGCAACCCGACAAAACATTGCCAATTTTTTTGTAAGGAATGCCCTTTGGAAAGATCAAAATGTGAGGATATTGTTGAACCCTGTAAAGGGCATCTAGTGAGGAAGTTCATAAAAGAATGTTGGTGGAAATGTGGCTGTAATAAACAATGCGGCAATCGAGTGGTACAGAGAGGAATTACTCGCAATTTACAGGTATTACCCTCATAATTTCAAATTCTCTATAACATATTGTGCATTACACTAACATATGTGCGACATGTGTATACACAAGCGCTTGAGATGTTTCAGGAAAATTTTCTTTATCTCCATATCCCAACGACCTATAAGTTGCACACTACTAAAAAAATGTTACACGGTTGTTATAGATGATTTTGGTGGTATATTCTGTCCTATTGCACCTAATTCCGTGGAGTTAATAGTCTTTTTTTTTTCTTTATCGTGTGTTATTAGGTGTTTATGACCCCTGGAGGAAAAGGGTGGGGTCTACGAACTCTGGAAGACCTTCCAAAAGGTGCGTTTGTTTGTGAGTATGTTGGAGAAATTTTGACCAATTCAGAGCTCTTTGATCGTGTTTCACGGAGTCCTGAAGGAGAGAAACATTCATACCCAGTGCTTCTCGATGCTGATTGGCGTGCAGAAGGAGTGCTGAAAGATGAAGAAGCCCTTTGTTTAGATGCTACATATTATGGAAATGTTTCAAGGTTTATAAATCACAGGTACATATTATGGAAATGTTTAAATTGAAAAGTATGTATTTAAGTGCATTACTTTGTGTCTGTTGAAATTCATAATTGAGTCATCTCCCTCTTTATATGTGATGAGATAGAAAGTAGTAAGATTCTGGTCGTGTGCTCGTTCATTTGTACTTTTGTAGTAGCATTGTATTTGCTGAACTATTTATCTACCACCTAATGATGATATATCCATCTGTCTACCACTTTTCCCCCTACCTAATCCCATTCAATCCAGAAGGGATGAACTAGAATTCGTAGTGTTGGGGGCGAGACATATATTTTGTTTACTTGGGAAGGCAATTTAGGAATCTGGAGCGGGTAAATTTTTAAAGTCTCTTTAATTTAAATCTAAAAGTTGAGATTATAGACAAAAGCTACCGACTTGTCCAACCCCTTACTTGCCCCTTCTCTGGTACCTATGAAACTTCTCATTTCAAAGATTCAGATTAGTGTTCCAACTTTAAGTGCTGATTTTTGTATCCATTTTTCTTCAGTAATGCTAATTTTGTTCATTGATGCTAGGTGTTATGACTCAACCTTGGTAGAGATACCAGTTGAAGTGGAAACTCCTGACCACCACTATTATCACGTACGAAATCACATGCACTTTTACGCAATTTCACCTTTTCATTCTAAGTTGGTTTGAGTTCGGTTTCCCCTTAATTGGATCTTTTCTCCCAACACAGCTTGCATTCTTCACTACGAGAAAAGTGAAAGCCATGGAAGAACTCACTTGGGTAAACCTGATTACAATATATTCCTTATGCTTCATTTACAAATTAGCATGTCACTGTTCTAGAAGGTGGGGTCGTAATTCTATGCTAAACCCGACCCACCTCGACAAAAGTGTGGTGTTAAGGATACAATGACCAATGAGTTTGCTGAGAAGATTTATCAACTTGCAGGATTATGGTATTGATTTTGACGACCAGGAACACCCTATTAAAGCGTTTCGTTGCCAATGTGGCAGCAAGTTCTGTCGCAACATAAAGCGTTCCAGTAAGTTATGGACAATTACATTTGTACCCGTTCATTTTATTTGGTAATAATATCCACGAGCCTCTCAAGGTTTTACAAATTACCAAAAAACCACTTATCTGATCTTGCCAACTCGAAAAACATTTGGGTGAAATTATAATGATGTTTTTTTATCGATACTGGGTAAATTTGTAATATAATTCTCATGAAGGGGGCGTATACGTATTTTACTCGTATTTATTACATCAATCCATCATGGTTCTGTGTTGTAGGAACTAGATCAAGAAGATGAGCATTTACAGTTTGTTGATGACTTTGAACGACAAGCTATAATTTTTTCAGTTGACTCGACTAAAGTTGTTATTTTCTCGGCTTTGTAAGTCAGTAATTTATCAGCCATAGACGGCAGAATATGTCCGAAAGCACTGTGATATCTGATCCGGCGTTTGTAGTAAGACCTTTGTGTATTTGATTTCTTGTAGCATTTGTTAAGAAACCTTGGTGTAATTTATGTAAGGAACTAGCAGTCTTTTAGTATTAGTTATAAAACCTTCGTGAGTTCATAGTTGTGCGTCTATTTTCTATATTGCGCATGTATTTTCATGATTTGAAATTTGGGTATAATCATAATAGATACACCCACATATACAACACTTCAAAGCTCCAAAAAAATGACACAACTATGTTTCAACCTCCAATTTTGGGTTGAGTCTAGTGGAGATCAAGTATCAAATTCAAGTATTACTAATGTATTATTAAATATTACTATTTATATATATTTTTTAATTTCATATTTTATTCAGCATATCATAATGTATTATATATATAATGTGTGCGTGTTAATGTAAATAAATATTTTTTATTTATTTATAGATTTTTGAAAATTTGAACATATATAATCGATTTTAAGTTCGAATTGAGCTCTAACTGAATCGTTTCAACTAGATATCCACTAATTATGATCATGCTAAATCAACACAATTATAAGTTATTGGTAATTTAAGATATTAGTTAGATAAGAATTGACGTAATTAGCTCCAAGTTATTTTCTTGATTGAATAATTAGTGACTAGTTGGAAACTAATTATAGAATTCTCCACTTTTGAAATACAATATAATATACACAAATTAATTTCACTTATTGGGCCGGGCTCCATTTTTCTCAATCAAATTGGGCTTCTTGAACTAATTCTCCAGTCAATGGCCCAACACTAGCAAACGAAAACCCTAGCCCGTATCACATCCTCGTTAGCGATCAAATAAAACCCTAGCCTCTCCTCACTTCTCACTTTCATCGAGAGAGAGAGAGAGAGAGAGAGAGAGAGTTGAGCAAAAATGTCGAAGCGAGGTACCAATTCCATGATGCAATCCTTCAATTTCTATTCAATCATGTCATGTTTGATGTGGGATCGTTCTTCGTTATATTCAGTATACTAACATTTTGTTGATGATCTTGTAGGACGCGGAGGTTCCGCGGGGAACAAGTTCAGGATGTCGCTCGGTCTGCCGGTGGCGGCGACGGTGAACTGCGCCGACAACACGGGTGCGAAGAACCTGTACATCATCTCAGTTAAGGGGATCAAAGGTCGCCTCAACAGGCTTCCTTCCGCCTGTGTTGGTGACATGGTCATGGCTACCGTCAAGAAAGGTAAGCCCGATCTCCGTAAGAAGGTCATGCCTGCTGTCATCGTTCGCCAGCGCAAGCCGTGGCGCCGAAAGGATGGTGTCTACATGTACTTCGAAGGTATGCATTATTGAGACATTGGTTATTACGTACGTTGATGATCATTTTTAGTCTGTGTATATATCTGCTGAATGTTATGTTTAATTATAGTTGGATGATTTTATTTCAGTTTACGGTTGTGGTTGTATTTGTGCATTTCAGTGTTAAGCAATTAACTACTTGTATCTTATCTGTGGTAACTGCTCAATTTTGTTAGCAAATAATGTTTTCGTTGAAATTTCCTGCTTAAATTTTAGAAAATTCTGGATTGGAGAGATACATTTCTTTTCTTTCTTGAGTGTGCTACCAATTTGTATAAAAAGGATACCAGTTTGCATGTTATAACACATTTGTTCAATGAAGCAAGAAGTTGAGGCGTTTGTTGGTTGATTTAGAAAATTTAACAATCCATGGGAATTTGGTATATATTGTTTTTTGGTATAATGGGATATATGTTTGCAAAACTTATTGGTAGAGCTCGTATAACTCTTCTTCAACTTTTGCGCCTCTTTGGTTATTATTGTGTTTGAGTTTGATTCTTTACAATTTACTTAATAATTGGGTTTGCCATACCCGTGATGCTTCAAGTAGTACATGCTTTTGATTCAACTGTGGAACTCTTTGCTATTGCCCTGTCTATGGATGATCCAGTGTATTTGTAACTCGCATAAATAGTTCCTTTTTGAGTGTTCAATGTTTTGCTTAAATGGACATTTCAGTTAATCATTAGAACTTCTGCTCATTCATGTTTTGTTAATCTGCAGATAATGCTGGGGTTATTGTCAACCCAAAGGGTGAAATGAAAGGTATTTTAACCATTCATGTTACTCTCGTTACACATTATATGTAGCTGTCGTTTTCGTTTTATCATCTTTACAACCGTCTAATTCTAAGATGGCTTTGGTTTTTTAAGGTTCTGCAATCACGGGTCCAATTGGAAAAGAGTGCGCTGATCTGTGGCCTAGGATTGCCAGTGCAGCTAATGCTATTGTCTAGATAAAAGTTTGTAATTCTCTGTTTTGTGCTGTTTTCGATTATCCGAATTTTGAAACTGTTCTTTTTAAGAGAGAAGAAAGCTGACATTTTCTATATTATATTTTGTAAGAGCTATGCATTTTTCATATTCAGATTCTCCCTTGATTTTGGTGAATTTTCATTTCATGTTTTGGATGAGTTGCTATCTGATTGCAGGTGATTGTGGATTATATAAATTCAGTGTATCTGTAATATGGTATTTGTGCATCAAATGATCAATAATATTTTATCAGTCCCTCACTTCAGATGAACATTATTGCTAAATACATAAATTGATATCGATACTGTAATAGTTCTCAATTTTGAGATTTCCAAAGAAAATGCCTGTCCGATTGGTTGAACTCATGGGATTTGAAAAAACAATGATATAAAGATTTTTTAACTTGACGTTCATAATAATACTAATTCACTATGAATAGAAAAATAAATATATTTTTCCATATTCTTATTATATTTATACCAAAAATTAATAATTTCCTAAATTTTCTTCCAGTTCTAGCAAAATGATTTTCATTGTCCCACATAAACATTTGTGTCAAAGAATGTGTTTTCCCAAGATTATTTTCTTTTGAAACGCATGCATATGTATAGAAAATGAAATATTGCCATTTAATTGGGCCATATGAGATATTTATTATTACATAAAATAAAAAGCCCACTAGATTTATTAACAAAATATAATTGGACCGTAAGGTTCAAGTCCATAATATTGGGCCATAACTTCAGCATAAAATAAACTAATTGGATTATGGGCTTAATGCCACCTATAAAAACACGCGCGCAATTTCGAGCGCGGGAAATCACATTCACTCACTCTGTTCGAGCGATTCAACATTTGGATCGAAAAGGGGTAATCATTGAGATTAGGGTTTGAGCTTGTTTTTTCCAGAATCAGAAGATGGCTTGGTCGTATCCTGAAATATCTCTAGAAGATTTGATGAAAATGATACACAATTTCATTGATATGTTAATTTTGGCATCTGGTTACCAATCAACCGGCCGACTGGCATACTGGGACTCTCATAACATCAAGAAATCATTCCAATGGGCGCTCTATATCGAGAACGTAAGCTGTTCTTATTCGATTTATTGTTTCGTTGTTTTTACTCATCATGAATTAACCTGAAATTCGAGTTTCCAATGCGATGAGCTAAAAGGATGTTTGATTATATTCTGTATGTTTTATCTAGTTCTTGAGTTTGGAATGGTTCACTACAATAATCATGTCTTCAGTTATATAACTATATGTTCATAATGACGTAACTAGGTTGATAAGAATCCTTTTAGTTGTAAATATTGCATTTGATTGTTGTAACTCAAGTTTATATACAATCTGTCTGTCATTGTAATAATTCTATATGCAACAATTGATTACCTTATGTTGGAACGAACACGAAAATAATAGCAGAAATATTAAAAGACGCAGTGCTTCCTGTTTTAATCTCGGGAATTCTGCTTAATTTCGAGCAGAGGTGTTTTAGACATATCAGAACACCTTAAGAATCTATTTAGTGAATATTGCACGTGATTGATGTAACTCAAGTCTGTATACAGTCTTCGTAATAATAAATCTATATGCAACAATTCTATAAACCATGATTACCTTCGTCAACCTATACTATTTTTCTAACAAGGGAAATAAAATTTTTCACATTTGAGAGGATCCATTTAGATTGCCAATTTATGGTTACAGGAATAACTTAACTATTGCCAATATTCTCTTGACTGACTTTTAGGTGTCGAAGGGCTTGACAAGTTTGGGGGATTATCAAGACTCTGTTAAAGAGCTTGATGCTGCTTTATCTGAATTGACATCCAATCCTCATTTCCCTCAGGTTAAGAAATTTTGTTCCTACATGTGTTTGGTATGTCTTGATTTGTCTGTTATGTACTCATTTAGGATTTTCTCGATACCTTTTTAAAGCAGGGTCTAGCTCATTTGTCATGCAATACCCTTGGTAGAGCGAGTGATCTTCTATTAGAGCATCTAATTCACACGTTACCACTGAGGGACTCGAATTTAAAAGCAATAATAACAGCATCCATTGAGATGGACTTTAGCAAACGTGAGAAGATAGACACTGACAGTCTTCATGTCTATGTTGAAAAGTTAATGCAAATTCTGTCAAAAGATCTGAATTTAAGTGAGAGCAGAAATTTCTTGAAGGGATCCAATATTTTATCTTCAGATGCTGATCCAAGTGGGAAACATGAGAATTGGATTGACTGTGATTTTAGTTTGTCCACTATTCAGCAACTCGTAAGAAGGCAACTGGCAGTAGCATGCTCATCTTCAGTGGAAAACACCTTGGAAATTCTCGGGAAAACCTTAGAAAAAGGCATGCATGAAGATGTAGGGAAGGTCTCAAGCTCAGAACAGATTAAGCATTTGACACGTCTAAGGTAATTGATTTACTTCTCCGAGCGTCTAAAATTATATCCTTGATGATTTGATTTTTTGTTGGGCTATTGCCTTAAAGAACAGAAGATGTGCCAGTGGAATCAATTGTCTGGAATCTCTGGAAATCAAGAAGCCTATCATACATGTTTGACAAGCGAACAATAAGGCTGGTAGCTGGTGCCAGTTTAATTTGTTCTGTGCCTGAAGGCCAATGGACTCAAATGTTTGAACGACTAAATATCTCAGCTGAGAGGAATGATGATATGTCTGAAACAATCGTAAGTCAATTAAATCTTTTACTTCAAAAATTGAAAGTTTTCTGTCACATATGCTGCTGATGTGAATACTTGGATATATACATATACGTAAGGACTCTGAATCATGCCAATAGAAGTTGTTCAAGGACGAGCAAACCCATTTTGCCTTTCTAAGCTAGTGACTGCTCTGTGTGACAATCCTTTCTGAATTTCTTTCTTTTAACATCTTCAATTATATATGCATGAGTAAATAATTTTCGCTTTTCTGTCGAGTTTTTAGCCTAGCTCCACTTGCCAGCTCTGAATCATAACTAGAATTTCTTTATTGCTGTATAGACATATTAATTGATTGAGCAAATGTCAGTCTTGTTCTTCTTTTGCTGCAGTAAATCGGAGTCAAATTCATTTAGCTAATTGATCCTTTACATCGGCATACATATTACACCAAGAAACGAAGTTAAAAACTGTACACAGCTTTTTTGTGATGGTGATTTTTTAAAATCTTGACGTTCCTATTAAGATTGGTCAACTCTCTCCTTTTAGTTTGCGATACAGTGACTGGATTCCCATAAGAAGAGTATCGAGAAAGTTCCATTTTTCATCCTAATGTATAGTTATATCTCTTTCTTGTCGCAGGAGCTTTTGTTATTAGGATGTATTGCAGACAGATGGAACAGTCTGATTGAACACTTAATGTCAGTTTCATATGAGTCCCTTACCATCTCAATTCTCTATCACGAAGTGTTCAACATACCACTGGCAAAGTCATTTAACCTTTGTCTAAAAGAGGGATTCATGAATTCTAAGGTATATGTCATCATTGTAAGCCTTTCATCCAGATATATATTATTGAAAAGGTCTATGGGTAGGATTTACTCGGACTTAGAGCAACCTCATTGACTCTTTGTGAACACTATATCCGGAGTGCACAAATCCCAATGAGACTCCGGATATAAACTCGGTACACTTTACCTACTTGACCTTATTGTTTTTTACTTTCTTGTTCTAATTTTTATTTTTGTGGGAAATGCACATGTTTATTATATGTACTCATGAAAATAATACTTAACTGATTGTTTCTGTTTTAACCAGGAAAAAAATGTGATAGGCTATTTGGAAGTGTTAATCAGCAAGCAACTCAACCAGCTTTGGAATATTCCCCCAGTACTTGCAGCAGTTGCAATTCCTTCATGGTACACTTTAACTCACAAATATTTTGCTATGGCTTAAGGTCTCGTTTGGCAAATCCATATAGTCTTCAAAAAGTAATTTCCTGCTATGCGTGTTTGAATATAGGTCACGGTTGTTCAAATTCTATCTACATGAGCTCGAGAGTCAATTCAAAGGTTACTCTTCGGCAAACAGGTCAGTGTTATAATCTACTCTATAGGTTTATATAACTGTTAACATTTTCATTCTTGTGCAGATGCTGCAGTTGTATAGCTGATGGATTGGAGCACAGGGAGTGTGGGTCCCTTAACTCTCTCCTTTAATTTTCATATTTCATTTAATCTTCAATTCTAAATCAAAGATTGAATTTTCCTACTTGTAGGAGCTCTTTATTCTTGATCTGCTTTAACTTAACATTTTAGTACTCTTTCTAACTCTCCTGTTGATGCTATGACCAATCAATCTGAGTTTTCAAATGCGACTCTGAACAATATAGTTAATCAATCAAAGTAACTATTACGAAGATCTGAAATTTCCAAAATATCAAAGAATCGCCATCTTAAGTTCATAGAAAGATTTGATAGCTTGACTTTGTATTAATATTAAATTTACCAAATTCAGTTCCTGAGGGGGCAATTGACCACAAATTTTGCTGAAATTATCTAGACCCTTAACATATGCTTCAGGTGAAAATGGCTTCTTCTGGTGAAAGCTTTATGTGCATTGCAAGTATTTTATGTCAATTCTGAGTTGTTTTTTAGTCGAAAAGCAACTTATTAAAGAATAGCTCTTTTAAGTCTGAATAGCATGTAACATTGTTCGTGTATAGCTCTTTTAGCATCTGGGAAGGTTAAAGATATGATTATATTTTCTAAAATACCTTTATTTGACAAGCTTCAAAGCTCTTTTAAGTCTGAATAGCATGTAACATTGTTCGTGTATAGCTCTTTTAGCATCTGGGAAGGTTAAAGATATGATTATATTTTCTAAAATACCTTTATTTGACAAGCTTCAAACAAAGCCTGATGAGCATTCTCGACCACGCTTCCAGGTGAGATGGCAGAGAGAATATGGTGTCTCTACATATTCCATGCCTGTAGATCCCGTTTCACATCGAGATATGAATAAGGCTGGCACTTGCTATAACTGGTGAAGTTTCATTTCATTCTAGTTATCGTCCATGATTACTGTATTATCTGTCCATATCACTGAGGCATTTTTCCCAATATGAAGCAGGTACATGCATGTATTTTTCATTCACAGTTTCCACATGGCGGATTTTCCTGATTACCGTGTTTTTAATTTTCATCATTGGCGGAACAGGAGGTAGAGGATAAAGTGCATATTATCAAAGAGGTTTGATCCTCTCATCTTTGCAAGGGTAGTCTATACTCTATACCTATACCTATCATTTCTTCTAATACACATACAATTCTCGACTATTAGGTCAAGCCCACCATTATCGTCTGCTAGCCAAACTCCTCGTGCTGAAAGGGCAGCGCCAAAAATGTACTCTAAAGGTATATATGCTAACATTTATACAGTGATCCCTTTTTTTGTATTGAATGAAAGTTCAAATTACTATTGTCTTTGATCTTTGGGTTATATACATAGGCTGCCTTGGTGGATAACATATTTGCCATGCCTTGGTGGATAACATATTTGCCTAGATGAAAATATTCTTCAATTTGTACAAATTTAAATAATATTTTATTCTTATTCGATTTGATTTGATTTGATTTCTATAGATATAGATTCACTTAACCATAAGAAAAAGGAAATGCAGCTGGCATTTTTGCCATGGCCTTCTTAGAAGTCTGGATCTGTACGGATGTACTTGTTACATCAAATTCTCTATTTTTGGAATAACATTCCTTTTATTATTTGTTATTATGATATATATATATAAAATAAATAGGCATCAACTAGCACTATCACTTTCCTTTCTTGTTTTATAATTTTCAACTTGAATATTATTTTTTAAAAATGGAATATTTCCCACTTGGTCTTTGTAATATTTATGAGTAGATTGATAGTGACTGAATATAAATTATCAAGTGTGTTTTAACACTTAATATATTAAATTTTATGTTCCAATAAACTTTGAAGAAATAAATACTTTGCAATAGTTAGGTTATTCCTTTTTTGATAACATAAAAAAACATTGATAATAATTTTTTTAAAAATAGTTTTTGAATGTTTCAAATTTTGAACTCCAATACGTGCATGGCACGTGCTAGCCGAAATTTGCTGTTCTGTGTTGTATGTAAGTTACACTGACCAAACGAAAAAGGTCCATCGCCCAATGGCTATGGCGTCACAATTGCCCTTTAAGCTGGCTGAAAGAGCGTACAATAATTTATTATTTTTTGTAATAATTATTTATTCTTCTTTAGTATTATATTATAAATTATGAATATGAATCATAGACAAATTGCAAGTTGATTTAGTTTTCCCACGTGCACTCAAAGGAGGTAACTCTCACCCTCTTATTAGAATCCTCTCATTTGAGTGGGACCAAAAAATATTATCAATTAAATTTATAGAGCTTATATAATATATTCAGAGGAAGTTATATATTTAACTTAGGGGTGGCAAATGAGTTGTTCGAGTTGGGTTTGGGTTGGTTTCAATTGGTTGATTTTTAAATGACTTATTAGGTTTTTAAATAGTTTTAAAGTGGAATCAAAGTCAACCCGAAAGAGAACCAAGTCCAATCAAACTCAATACCTTGCATTTTGTTCTTTATAATTTGCAAAAGATTTGAGTCTAACTTGAAATTAGTTTGACTCATCTAGGAACAAAGATGGAATCAATTAAGAACCAAACAAATTTTTTTAGGAACCGACCAACCCAAACTAGTTTAATTGGATTAGAATCATGGTTGCGAACCCATTTTGCCACCCGTAATTTAACTAAACATTCTCTAAGTATAACTTAAAAGCTTTGTTGGGATAATTCAATAGAGTTGATAAGTAGTTGAAAATTATGTCATTTTATGATAACTTTCCATTTTCCCTCTATTTTTGTGCCTTTAGTAGGCCTAGTATTTCCGGCACTTGCAATGGCTTCTTTATTTCTTCATGTTCAAAAAAACAAGATTGTTTAGATCTGAGGGGACCCAATCCAATCTCATCCGTTTTTTTTTTTTGAAAGTTAGACTTGTAGCATAACACAGATATTTATTTTGGGAAATATGGTATAACATGGGATTTCCGCCGAACATAAAGGAAAAAGCTCTTATGCCTGTTCAGATGACTATTTGCCTTATTTACTTGAGCCTTATGTCAATTGTTTAATTTTTTTATATAATCTGCAGATTGTTTATTACACAAGAGCAATATTTATCAATGCGCACTATACGATTGACGACTTGGGTTTCCTTCTTAAAAAAAATTAAAAGCCCCGTGGTCTAACTAATAGGTTTGAAATTAAATATTTGAATGCTCGCCCGTCCCCAACATTATTGTTTAAAAAACAAAAACTTAACTCAACAAAATATCGATTACATTTATTGTGATGGATAATTCGATTTTAGAATTACATTTAAATTTGATTAACCAAAATCTTCACTCAAAATTTTCTAATAATGAAAGTAGAAAGGTGGCAATTAATTTTAGGGGAGACAAAAAGTTCACAAATTTTGAGAGAACATACACGCTCCTTAGAAGGCGCGTGGACTGGATATGGTACCCCTGACTATAAAAGAATAGAAGCAGCCAAACCTCGACCCAAAACACAAAACACAGATCAGAGCAAAAGCAAGGCGCACTAATCACCGTACAATTCCCCCACTCTCCGGTGACGGAAACAACCCCCACGTGCCAACTCTCGACGTCTACACCAACTGGTTATATACGTATATGTACGTATAGTATACGTTATTCTCAGCCGTCACGGCTTATTTATTTTATTTGCTCAATAATTGGAGATGAAGATTTTCCATTCCTTTTTGCCGAGTCTTTTGTGAGTTTTTTAGGTAAGAATTCAATCCTTTTTGTTCTTAATTATTGCGTTGATTGCTGATTGGTTTTTATTTAATAGTAATTGTCATTATCTTTCCGAATTTGAATTACTTTTGAAGGTTGTTCGTTTTCACGCTTCGTGGTTCTTTAAATTTCTGGGTTTCGTGATGCAAGATAGGATTTTTTTAAGAACATGTCTTCTGATTGACTGCCTATAATTTTGGTTTTGTATGGATTGTAATGATATTGATTTGAATATCGAATTATTTGATGTCATTTTTTTCGTTACACTAGATCAAATATTTTAGGATCATATATGATTTATGATTCTAAAATTGTTACATAAAACTGACTGTTAGTTTTATGCACTGGCACATAAAACTGTCTATTGTAGCATACAAGTAACTCAATGACATGCTATATGAACTTCGTCTTTATGTTGATTGAAATGGCCTCCACCTCCAGCCAAAACTGATATAACTCTGAGCTTTTAGTCCTAGAGATAATATTAGATCAATGTCATTATCTTTGGTGTGTGGTTCTTTATTGGGAAATCATATTTTATATCACTGAAACATTTGGTTTTGTGCTGTGGCATGTGAAGAATTTTCCTCAACATCATGAACCATGAAGACTCCAAGATCGATATTACAATTTTGTATTATCTCTCTGCTCTGCATGATATAACCATTTATTGAAAATTTAAGAATCTTTCTTTTTGCTCCTTTTTCTGTGCATCTTCTTTTAGTAGAACGCTATATACTGTTTCTTTAATCTCTTTAAGAAGTTTGATTGTATGTTCTTGTGGCAAAGTTTTGTTTGTTCTTACTGTTTTTTAACCTTCTTTTATTAGAATGATACTTCCTGTTCTTTTACCTCTTGAAGAAGTTTGATGGTTGGTCTTGACTCTTATGGGTTAAAGTAAATAGGTGATTGGAGAAATTTAGCTGGTTTTTAAGTAATACATTGAAATTTGATATTATTTCCACAGAAGCCAACAATGGAAGCAAGACCAGCTTCATCTATTCAAAGATCAGGTGCAAGACAATTTAGCAACTTTGGGGCCTCTGGGCCTCTATCGTCTCCATTTCCTGTTCTGGAAGAGACATACCCAAATTTTTCTGAGTCTCAAAACTTCTCTTCAGAGAGGGAAGTCATGCACCGTCCTCCAGCTGTTGTTTCACAATTGTCTTCCAACAGTGGGGTCGTTGGACATATATTTTCTTCATCTTCAGGATTTTCTTCTGATCTTCATTTTTCATCCGTCCAACAACAAGAAAAGCATCCAAGACACCCCGCTTACATTTCTCAATCAACAAGTAGTGGGAAATCAGCCATACGGCTGCACGCTGTTGATTCAAAAGTTCTACAATCCACTGCATCAAGTAATTTTAACAAAGAAAGCAATGTCTCCTGGTGCGGAGATATGCCTGATTTTATTGATTTTCCAATGAGTACCACAATTCAGAATGGTCAATTAGAGGGTAATAACAGTGGCAACATAGTCATTCCATCGGAGGATCTCAGTAAACCAAACGATTGGCAGGATTGGGCTGACCAGCTTATCACCGAAGATGATGCTTTGACTACTGATTGGAATGGTCTTCTTGCTGATACAAGTGTTGTAGATCCTGTAGCAAAGGTGGGAGCTATTTTTCTATGCATGAGTTTTGTAACCTGTTTTTGTCCTTTTTTCCGTGCTCAATAAAGAGACAATGAGAAACCTGTAATATTTGTCTTTCTTGTGTTACTGTAGGCATCATATCAGATGTCCCAACCGTCAACAAGTTTCTCAACGCAGCAAGCCAGTATATCCCAGCAGCTCCCAGGTACACCCGGCGAAATTTGCAATGGCGGTGGTCAAACATCCTCTGGAAATGCTGCTCCAGCAAAGCAGCGCATGCGTTGGACACCGGAACTTCATGAGGCCTTTGTGGAAGCAGTCAACAAGCTTGGTGGAAGTGAAAGTAGGTTCATTCTTCTTGCTTTACTGATTAAAGCGATCTGGTGTAAAATCATTGCAGGACATCAATCGTTCTATCTTTTATACAGGAGCTACTCCAAAGGGTGTCCTGAAACTAATGAAAGTTGAAAGTTTGACTATTTATCATGTGAAAAGCCACCTGCAGGTGTGTAATATTCCCTAGAAATGGTTTTTTTCCCTAAAACTGCTTTGATTGAATTTCTCTTCTTAAATATCTGTTTCCTGAACTGCAGAAGTACCGAACGGCTAGATATAAACCTGAGACTACAGAAGGTGTGCAACAAGTTCTGCCTTTTTGCTATGATTTTATTTTGTCATTTTTGTTTATCATATTGCTTGATTGTTCCCTTCTGAAATCAATGATTTTTCTGCAAGAACGAAATATATGAGATTGTGATTAATAGCCTTCATGAGTTTTGTGCATTGTGGGATTGAAGTCTAGTTCTGCAATTAAAATTTATATAATCTTAGATGAGGTTGCATGTTCTGCTTTCTTCTGGGAATAGTTGAAAAAGGTACACATCACATATATGTGTCATTGTTCTTCTCTGTTCCACATAGTGATGCCACTGAGAAACTGAGACCTATGTTCTATCCTCTTTTCAACCGTATGCATACTAGGTTGATGCTGTGTAAATATGCCATAAAATTATTATTCACAGAAGAGACATATGTTTGACATTGCCTAAGACAAACCTGTTTTTCTTTTGCAGAATCTTCAGAGAAAAGACAGGCCACCATTGATGATTTGTCGTCCCTGGATTTAAAGACGTGAGTTAATTTGCTTTATTTGAATCTCTATCATTGCAATATGTTTGTTTTGTTAATACTTGAATATATGTACTTTTTGGAGTTGAAAATCTCTGGATTTTGTTATTGTAATCCAATACCAGTTGACTAGATTCAACTGGGGGCTGGCGTCGAGTTGAGCTGGCTTCGCAAAGTAGAGCGCAGCTTGAACACAGGCTCGACTTTTTTCGAGCTCGAGTCGAGCCTAATGAATCAAGCTTTCGAGCCAGCTCAAGCCTAATTATCTACTCTGGGCTGGCTAGCAATATAAAATTAATAATATTATATGTAATGATGCATTTAGTATTATAATATATTATATATTATTTTACTTTTTCAAATTTTCGAGCTCGCTGGATTCGATTTAGCAAAAAGCTCGAGCTCGAAAATTTTGAATCAAGTTGTTGGTTGAGCATAGTATTTTGGTCAAGCTCAGGTCTAGCGGCTCATTTGCACCCCTAGCATATTACTTTCCTGTGGAATTTAATAGAGAGGTTAACATATTAGTCATCCATAATACTCCAGTATCCAGGGTAATATGTTAAACTCTCTATTAAATTATTAAAGGGAAAGTATGGTTGTTTAGCAAACCTGTGAAATTGAGGCCCTTATTACTATTATGATTACGAAATTGAAGTTGTGTGAAGAGAAAATTGTGTATTAAGGAATAGGAACAACAATGCTTATCTTGTGAGGGAGTGAAGTTGTAATGAGGGAGTGAAGTGGTAATGATGATTTATTACACAGTTAAGTTCGAGATACGAAAACTATCTTTCTCATGCTTAATTTACTGAAACCTTCATGAACATGCTAGCGATCTGGATTTTTATACTGCAAGACATGTGGGAAATCTCAAACTTAACCTTCTGAAATGTCTAAAATCTTGAAGAAAATACCTGCTTTGATATATTTATTCTTCTGTTTAGCTTCTTGCCATAAGATTTTGTGCTTATTGTTGTGCTTCTCTGGTCTTAACATAGGGGTATCGAGATCACTGAAGCACTCCGATTGCAGATGGAAGTCCAAAAGCGGCTTCATGAACAACTCGAGGTATGGATTTGTGCTTAATGAAAAGGGTTTATTACACTTGTCCTACTACTCTGGGTAACTACATCCTCTTGGTATGGAAATCACTGCTACCTAAGCTACCTTATAACTTACACGGATTACAAACACATGACTCGTGAGGTAGATAATTATAATTTCCATATTAAGAGGGTAGGACTTTGTAATTACCCATAGTAGTAGGGTTGTAACTGTAATTAACCTTATGAAAATTTTCTCTAAATTGGTCTTTAGCCTGTAAATGGCATGTTGTAGAGAGTCCCAACAAATATAGTAACTCTCTAATTCCAATGGAGCCAATGGCTAATAGGTCTAGTGTTATATATTTGAGCATGCTGAAAAGAGCCATATTCACGCCTCTAGCATTGAGCTTAATCCCGCAATTGCACAAATAGTCGAGATTGGAAAACGTGTGAATACTTGACATGGCTTACTATTTCTGATTTATATTCTCGGGAATCTTCGCCTTCCCTGTGTAATTTCCAATTAACACCATAGCATGAATGATTTATCAACACAAGATGCATTGCCAGTCTCTTGCATACTAGCTTCCTGATTCTGAATTCTGATGCGCTCAAAAGTACAGCATCTCCATCATAATCGTATGACAGTTTTGAATTCTAATTAGGAAATGTTCTGAAATGGCTTTACCCTTCCTGTAAGATGAGTTAATCCACTATTTTCTTTTCATAAGCTGATGCATAGTTATTCTTTCTGCAGATACAAAGAAATCTACAGCTTCGAATAGAAGAACAGGGGAAATATCTGCAAATGATGTTTGAAAAGCAGTGCAAATCGGGCATCGACTTGCTCAAGGGGGGGCCATCCACCAGCGAAAACCCTTCTAAAGAATTAACAGAAGCAGCACAAAGTTCTTCTGCCAAAGAGAATTTAGGATTAGAACCTAATTACAACGAAACAGAAGGCGAACCTTCTGTTATAGCCAAAACAGCAGGCGAAATTTCTCAGCTTGAAATTCCCGAGGCAAGTATAGGTGAAAAACCCGAGTGTCCATCAGCTAAGCGTGTGAAAATTAATGAGTAAGTGGGGGTCGTCTTTCGGATCCATCAAGGACGGAATTGATAAATGGATATTCCCTCTGTAAGAGAGTGTAGCTCATCAAAAAGCTGCAAAATTCTGGCCCCTAGATAAAATTCTCAGGGGGCTTTGGCTTTTGTTTTACTCAGATTTTAGTTCATAAGCAACCTTTGACTTTTGAGTGTTATAAACTCGAATTCTTTCATCGTGTAGTGTGTTCCAGACTCGGGAAATGAAGCCATCTTTTTGCCCCCACAGAATGTCTCTTGGTTCTTGAGAGTGAATAAGGTTTGTACCTATGGTGAAGTCTATGAGTTAATAATTTGGGTGAATGAGTGTATCTAACTATATAAGTTTGATGTGAGTTTGTTAACGGGAAATTCTAGCAAATAGAGATTGGTCGAACTCAAGCTAATTGTGTATTTCGATTGACCAAAATCAAGTTAACTCTTACTGTTATATGTAATAACTTGAGCTTAACCAAATTGTAATAGTGAGAATTTGAAGACATGATGCTGCACCAAGGGTGAGTTTGGCCCATCTTTGTGAATTTTTTTTTTGTTTTTTTGAAAACTGATTATGATAAAAGATTGAATTGACATGATTTTGAACACCAAAAAGATCTCCAAAAAGGATAAATATTATGAATTGATGAAGAAAATAAAGAGTGAAAAAGACCAAAACATAAGTTCAATATTGGTATAGTTTAATAAGGTGTTTGGTGTAAACTTTGAGTATAAGCTACAATGACATTTTAACATGGAGACATGTAAAAAAAAAAATGTGTCCCTTTTCTCACCAATCTAACTTCTCTTCAAATCAAACTCTCAATATGACAACTTACCTATAAGCTGGTATACCCTCTATTATAAGTACATTTCTCCACATCTCAACTCCTATTATTCCTTCTTTCTTTCTCTCCGATCGTCTCGCCATGGCCGGTCTATTTACCGGGTCCCACAGCCGAAACGAGCTTCATGTTCTCCATGATTCCGATGAGGTAAATTTATTTCATTTTTCTCGTAAAATTTCACAATACATGCATTTGTACATTATTATTACGCGATATATGATTAACTGTATTTTATGTACTCGCATCAATATCAATAGTATCAACCTCCACTGCGTGAGGCCATTACCAAAATATGTCGAATTTGTGGAGACGAGATTGGATTTAAGGAAAACGGAGAGATGTTTGTGGCTTGCCACGAGTGCGGTTTTCCAGTTTGTCGACCTTGTTATGAATACGAGAGGAGTGAAGGACACCAAAGTTGCCCTCAATGTCACACTCGCTATAAGCGTCATAAAGGTATATAATACCCCTTTATTTTATTTTTGTTTTATTTACAAATATAGGATTATCGAGTTGAAACTTAGATACTAAATACTTTAGTGAGTGAGTTATTAGACGCTGATATCAAATTATGTCACCACATGATTAATTGAAATTTTTTTCTTTTTTTTGAAAATTTACATGGATAGAATTAATAAATC
Organism: Verbascum thapsus; assembly: GCA_963669365.1. Classification (NCBI taxonomy): domain Eukaryota; kingdom Viridiplantae; phylum Streptophyta; class Magnoliopsida; order Lamiales; family Scrophulariaceae; genus Verbascum; species Verbascum thapsus. Next base: position 12,981,237 of record OY770118.1, read on the forward strand.
AATATGATTTGATAAAGTAAAACATAGTAAGTGATAAAAAAAATATATTTAATGATAAAGTATTTCATAACACTTTGTTTAGGTTGTCCAAGGGTTGAAGGGGATGAAGAAGAAAATATGGATGATGATTTTGAAGATGAATTTCAGCTAAAGAGTAGTCATCATCATCATGCTCCTCCTCATTCGGTAATCTTTTTTTTTATCATTCTAATTTCTAAATAACATTATTTTAAACTATCAGTTTTCGTGAAATAATATAAATGTTAATTTTGTTTTTAATATCTTGTTTCTAATATAAGATAAATATTAATTTATTGCTTCCATAATCTTTTTTATTGTTATTTTAGTGGGCCTTGGAGACTATAGTTATTTCTATGATCAATTTTAGTCTTTTTTTTTTCCCTTCAATTTTCTTGAAAATACCTAAAACTCCATTAATTAGTCTACCAGCATTAATCCCATTAAAAAAAAAAGTGAACTGGCTCGAAAATAGTAAATCAAATAAAAGATAGATGTAAATATAGGGAAAATTAGTAAATCGCCGGAATTGAAACTATTATAAGAATATTATTCAAATTAGTACGAAAAAATCACGATAGGAGCCATGGGCCAACTTTGTTTGATCAAAGTCCACTTAAATGATGGGCCGTAGTAATGTTATTGGGCTTCTTGTCTTGGGAAATTCGTAATATTCGGCCACATTTGATGGCACCTATTTCCTATTTTTAGATTTTCATAAACTATTTCATCAAAATTGCAAAACATTTGTCTATCTTTTAGAAAATTCAGAAAATATATATTAATAATTTTAAAAGAATTATCAAATCTTCTTGAAAAATAGATTTAATTTCATTAATTTCTATTTTTCTCCACATAATCAAAATTTTAGTATCAATTCACATGACATAATAACTACGCCTTTTATTTACAAATATCTTAGTATATACAATTATATAATTATTATATATCTTGATTAAAAATGAGTTAAAGTCTTAAAGAAGATCCACTTAACATATTTTTAGATGTATAATCAATAATTTTACTTAAATTTATTTATAATTTAAAAAATAATAATTAAAAACTCTACAAATATAACAACACATTTCATTTCATTTCATTTCAGGAGCAAGGGGACAACATTCAGCATCAAATTCATATCAATGGAGCTGCCATACCTTCAGTTGCTGGAAGCGGTAATCAATTTTTTTCTCACGGAAAATGTTGAACCCTAATTGCATGAATTATCCTTTACGAATAAATTTTTGTATATGCAATATGTACAGTTGCAGGTAAGGATTTTGAAGGTGAAAAGGAGACTTACACCACTGAGGAATGGAAGGAAAGAGTGGAGAAATGGAAAACCAGACAAGAAAAGAGAGGTCTTGTTACTAAAGCAGATGATCAAAGAAATGATGATTATGATGATGAGTTTCTGTAAGTTTATAGTTTGTTTTATATTCTATTTCTGTTTCCTGTTTTCTTCTTAGAAATTGGAATTAGGATGTGTTTGGGTTGAATCAATTGAAAGTCATGGATTTTAAATGCATCAACAAATCCATTGGATTATTTTTGGATGATTTTTAGTTTAACTGAACTTGAAATCTCTTGGAACTCAGTTTAGCCTATTTTTTCTATGATTACTGTGGATTTTAAATGATTTGGAGTCCTTTGAAATCTTTCATCCAAATCAAAGTTCCAAACACAATATTACTTTGCTATGTTATGTTTCATATCTGTAGTTAGGATTAAAAGTACAGTTTTCCCATTACTGTTATTGTGTGTTTTTGTTCAGTATGGCTGAAGCTCGACAACCGCTCTGGCGAAAAATCCCGATCGCTTCACGCTTAATCAATCCATATCGCATAGTTATTGTCGTTCGTTTTGTCGTCCTGTGTTTCTTCTTCCATTTTAGAATCTCGACCCCGGCAACTGATGCTTATCCCTTATGGCTTATCTCTGTGATATGCGAGATATGGTTTGGGTTATCCTGGATTCTTGATCAGTTCCCAAAATGGTTTCCCATTAACCGTGAAACCTATCTTGACCGCCTTTCGTTAAGATTTGAGCGTGAAGGTCAACCCAACAAGCTCGCCCCGGTTGATGTCTATGTCAGTTCAGTTGACCCTCTTAAGGAACCTCCAATTATTACAGCAAACACTGTCCTATCAATCTTGTCCGTTGATTATCCGGTGGATAAGGTTAGTTGCTATGTGTCGGATGATGGCGCCTCCATGCTTCTGTTCGATACATTGGCTGAAACAGCTGAGTTTGCGAGGAGGTGGGTCCCGTTCTGCAAGAAGTATAGTGTTGAGCCTAGAGCGCCCGAGTTTTACTTCTCTGAGAAAATTGACTACCTGAAAGATAAAGTTCAGCCAACTTTTGTAAAGGATCGCAGGGCCATGAAGGTAACTAATACATATCATTTTCCTCGCACTTGTATGGATAACTTTAGAATACTATCAATTTCAAATTCTTTAGCAACCATTTTGAGTTATTTTCTTAGAGGAAGTCATTAAGTTATTCCTCAAATACAATCCCAACGTTTTAATTTAACATTAGTGATGGTTGATCAAACTAGATCATTTTTTGAGAGTGTCTATCTATTACAGAGAGAATACGAAGAGTTCAAAGTGAGAATTAATGCATTAGTGGCTAAGGCTCAGAAGAAACCAGAAGAGGGATGGGTTATGCAAGATGGTACTCCATGGCCTGGGAACAACACTCGAGATCATCCTGGCATGATTCAGGTTATCACTTACAAAAGACGATCTATATTCTAATAATTTCCAGTCCTTCATCAAGTGGATGATTGTGAATTGCTATACAAACAATCGAAGTGTAGTGTAAATGAAGTTTATTGTGATGTAGGTATACTTGGGAAGTGAAGGTGCACTTGATATTGAAGGTAAAGAACTACCAAGACTAGTATATGTCTCACGTGAGAAACGACCGGGCTATCAGCACCACAAGAAAGCTGGAGCAATGAATGCACTTGTAAGTAGATGCTCAGTTAAAAATTAGTTGTTTTTTCATTTACTGAAATGAAAGTTTGATTTAGTTTTGCTTGCATATTGGACCTACTATATTTCAATCAACAGGTTCGAGTTTCGGCTGTGCTTACCAATGCACCATTCATGTTGAACCTGGATTGTGATCATTACCTCAACAATAGCAAGGCTATAAGGGAAGCTATGTGCTTTTTGATGGATCCCCAAATAGGAAAAAAGCTCTGCTACGTCCAATTTCCGCAGAGATTTGATGGTATTGATCGCCACGACAGATATGCTAATCGTAATGTCGTTTTCTTTGATGTAAGTTGATTATTTAAGTTTTATTCATTTTGCCCAATTACATATAATTAGGAAATTGCAAATTTGGTCCTATTGGTAGGGCCGCCTATTGCAATTTTGGTCCCGTTGTTTTTCAAGTTGCAAAATAGTCTCATGATTTTCTTATATTTTTGCTTCTCATCTGTTAAAAAAATGGATGGAAACCCTGAATTGAAGTACTTGCATGGCACGTGACGAAACTAACTTTAACTGTCTGAATAAAAAGTTCAACTAGATATTCTACGTGACAAATTTTGCAAGTTTGTAAATTATGGGACTAAATTGCAAGGGAACTCATCATATGGGACTTAATGCTGCAATTTTCCCATAAAGTAATATGCATTCACAACATTTTCAATCCAAGAAATTAGTTTACATGATCGTTTTTATTTAACAGATCAACATGAAAGGCCTTGATGGCATCCAAGGGCCTGTATATGTCGGCACTGGGTGTGTCTTTAACCGGCAGGCATTGTACGGCTATGATCCACCCGCATCTGAGAAACGGGCCAAGATGACTTGTGACTGCTGGCCAAGGTGGTGCTGCTGCTGTTGTGGTGGATCAAGAAAGCCAAAGGGTAAGAAAAAGGGACTTAAGGCTTTACTTGGGCTTAAAGGATTGTATAGCAAGAAAAAGAAAATGATGGGCAAGCAGTACACACGAAAATCAGCTGCACCAGCTTTTGACCTTGAGGAAATTGAAGAAGGGCTCGAAGGATATGATGAGTTGGAAAAATCATCGCTCATGTCTCAGAAGAATTTTGAGAAACGGTTTGGAATGTCGCCAGTTTTTATTACTTCCACTCTCATGGAAGATGGTGGTCTTCCTGAGGGGACTAACCCGACCTCATTAATCAAAGAAGCCATTCATGTTATTAGCTGTGGCTACGAAGAAAAAACAGAATGGGGCAAGGAGGTTAGTTGTGATCATGGGATCAGTAAATACTTTTTATTTGCTAGTCCCGGTGAAGCTATAATAGCACAGAACCTTACTGTTTAAATTTGTTTTATCAACAGATTGGATGGATTTATGGTTCAATTACAGAAGACATTTTGACAGGCTTCAAGATGCACTGTAGAGGATGGAAGTCTGTTTATTGTTGTCCCAAAAGAGCTGCCTTCAAGGGATCAGCCCCAATCAATCTATCTGACAGGTTGCACCAAGTTCTGAGATGGGCTCTTGGTTCAGTTGAAATCTTCCTCAGTCGTCATTGTCCACTTTGGTATGCTTATGGAGGAAAACTTAAATGGCTTGAGAGACTTGCTTATATTAACACCATCGTGTACCCATTCACTTCCATTGCTCTGATAGCCTATTGCACACTTCCAGCCGTGTGTCTTCTAACTGGAAAATTCATCGTTCCAACTGTAAGTATCGCCAACCCTGAATATTACACGATAAATTCAAGAAAAATAAAAAAACCAGTGCACTTAGTTCGTTGCACCATAAGGTTGTTGGCAAAGGTTTATTCTATGCTCACAAAACTCGGTGACTCAGTTTATTACACGTGTTCCATGGTACTGTTCCGAGTTTTGATTTTTTTCTCACAATGTAGGTGATCAGGTCATAAAATAAGGGTGAATGACTGCATGAGACTTTAATAAACAATAATGGCAAAGCGCCTTAATTTCATCCCATATTAAGAAAAAAACAAATCACCCCAATTTCTCTGAGTTGTCATGATGTGACATATGTTGATAATTTGGAAAACCTAATAAGAGTCATGGTGATTAGGTGAAGGGGAGTAAAAGAATCGAGTCATGTCATACATACACTGAGCCACATGGTGTTAACCACTGAATGGAGCATCGGTTATCCTTGGCTAAAAAGTTAGCTAAATCTCATTTCTTATAACCTATCATGAGTTTTTGACTTATATATCACTCTTATGCAGCTAAACAACCTAGCAAGCATATGGTTTTTGGCACTTTTCCTCTCCATCATAGTAACAGGCATACTGGAGCTCCGTTGGAGTGGAGTCAGCATTGAGGATTGGTGGAGAAACGAGCAATTCTGGGTAATTGGTGGTGTTTCAGCACATCTTTTTGCAGTTTTTCAAGGCCTTCTTAAGGTTCTTGGTGGGGTCGATACAAATTTCACTGTAACTTCAAAAGCAGCTGATGATGGTGAGTTTGGAGATCTCTATCTCTTCAAATGGACAACTCTTCTAATTCCACCAACAACTTTGATAATCATTAATATGGTTGGTGTTGTGGCTGGTATTTCTGGTGCAATTAACAATGGATATGGCTCATGGGGTCCTCTGTTTGGGAAACTATTCTTTGCATTTTGGGTTATTGTTCATCTCTATCCATTCCTTAAAGGGTTGATGGGAAAGGAAAACAGGACTCCTACAATTGTGGTTCTTTGGTCGATTCTTCTGGCTTCGATTTTCTCACTTGTTTGGGTTCGAATCGATCCTTTCCTGCCTAAACAAACAGGGCCTATACTCAAACAATGTGGTGTGGAGTGCTGAGATGAGGTACTTTTTATGCGTTTTCGCTATGTAATATGTACTGTTTGTGGTCATATCAAAATTTTTGTTGAATTTTAAAACAACGAATAGTGAAACTGAAGTGTTGTGGGGCATCATGTAAATTTCCAAACATAAATAATTCTTTGAGGGTTATCATTTTGGCCCATCTTTTGTTTACTTCCTGGGATGCAAATCAAAATGTTAGCTTGATTTTTAGTTCAGAGCTTAACAAAAATACCATTGCTTTAAACAAATCAATCCAATCAATCCACTTCATTTCATATGGCAATGTATTACAACAAAAGAATACAACAAATAAATATAATATGCATGTAAATCACACACTATGCAAATCAGTAACAAAATGGGAAATAATAGAAACAAAGAAATAACCAAAATTATCACACAAATGCACACCGATATCTGCTCTAAGAGAATTAAGCTTCAGCAGTATCTCGTTTCAGAGCTCTATCCAACCTTGTCTCGAAAGGAGTCGAATGCCAATTAACTCTCTTGTCCTGCATTTATCATCAATCTTTTGGTAAAAAATGTCATGAAATGCAAATCATGTACAACTATCTCATTTCAAGAATACCTCTCTATACTTGCTGGTTGTGTTTGGTATGCCCTTATAAGAAGAGGCTGAATCTGAACGCTTTGTCGAACCCGAATGATTCCAATAAGTCCCAACAGTGCCTATAATGGGCATATCATCAGGGCTTTTACTAGGAGACTTTCTTGGGGAATTTGATGCAGACATTTGTCTTAGCTCCTCAACTGTCAGAGCACCTAAAATTGGTCTATCTTCAAAGTTTCTAACTGGAGTACATCCTACTGAGCCACAAAAACTAGTTTGCTTTGAAGCTGTGGTGTCTGAAGAACCTAGCCAATTCGATAGGCTTGCATCGACTGCTATTTCTCGATTTTCGTTAGATTTTGACTTGAAACCAAGTGGGCCCGGGGTGAATGTTGGTTCTGAGCTAAGAGATACACGAGGTGGCTCAAAGTCGGCTGTTATGTTTTCTTTTTGTAGCTTCAAAGGTTGTCCCCCTTTTGACTTTGCAGCTTTCCACTGAGTAATATTCTCGACAGGGTTGAGCACCGAATTAACATAATCACTTCGGTCTCTAGCGTAAAATTTTGATACAAATGCCTTGTCTTTCTCATCAGACGGCTGAGATTTCACCATAGAACTCTCTACTTCCTCATCAATGGCTTGTGATGAAGGATTTCCAGTCCTCGACTCCATTGATGCAGTTGGAACTGACTCGGACCATACTTCTTGGCCTGCAATTCTAACATCGATATCATCTTCATCATAGTCATCATAATCATCTTCTTCATCATCCAAGTCATCATCCAGGTCATCATCACCATACTCTTCAGCTTCGTCGTCACTGTCTCTGGCATTATGGTACCTATGATTGGGAGGATACGATCCAACGCTCGATATGACTGAATTTTCATCTTCTGATATTGAACGGGATTGGCTTGATGTTTTTGAAGTTTCCTGTTCTTCGTTCTCGATGTACGTAGTATGTTCTGGTAGAGAATCGATACTCTCATGGACTGGAACATGTTCATACGTCGTGATATTTGAATTGAATGTAACTCTTTTTCTGGGGCTTGGACTCAGTTTCTCCTCTCCCTCGGGTTTGTTTCTGCACAAAGAGTTAAGTTAGATTTTATCTTATAGAAATAAGAAAGTAGATAGATTAGGAATGGAGATGGTGTGATCAACTCATTAAAGGAAAGGGTTCAAAAAGGTTAAAGTTTAATGCAAAATAAACTGCAAACCAAATTCATCTGTAGTATCCAACTTGTATAATCCAACAAATACTTGACAACATAAAATTTCAACATTCTTAAAGTAGAATATTAAAGTTTCAGTTCAATCAAAGGAGTTTAAGAAAGAATCAAGGGCTCACCCCAATTCCGAAACCAAGTTGGTAGGAGGTGTTTCTGTGATGCTCTTTTCTGCAGTGATCAGACTTTCCTGCTGAACATTCTGAACTCTGTTCCTCTGTATCAAGAATTTAATCATTTATTACAAACAGAATATGTATATATGTATAAATCAAATCATCAGCTTTTACAACCAGAAAAAGAATAATCCAGGTAATTTATCCCTTGATTATTATCAAATAACAACAGTAAAAAAAAATCGTATTTATTAAAAAGTATTCAAGACTTGTTTTCTCTGCGTCCAAAATCTTTGCTCAAAAGTGCAAGAAAAACAAAAGGAAAACGGAACAAAAAAACTAATTAATTGGAAAAATAACTAATCAATCCGTGTATCAAACCTACTCTTAAAAATCCATAAAACAAAAAAAAAAAAAAAAAAAAAACACAAAAGCAATCACGAATTTCATCGCCCTTCTCGAAACTTTCCTGCAGAATCAAACATAAAAAAAGAAACTGCAAATCAAAATCAAGCTAGGAAAAGTTATCTTTACTTGATGTTGAGGACTGCATCGATTAGCCCTGTGTTTTCGGCGCCTGGAATCCTTCACACCACCAAAACATCCAAGAAAACAACCCATTTAGAAAGGAAAAATTCAAGAAAAAAACTGAGGAATTTCTCTTCTTTTTCTAAATTTCAGAGGTTTATTGGTTGGAGTGATTAGAGAAGAATGTGAGATTGAACGATCGCCATCTCTCTTCGCAGAGGGTACTAGAGAAAGGAGAAGAGAGCGTGGAGGGGAAGAAAAAGAGAGTATCAAACGGTCGAATTGTGGTGGGGTTAGGGTTTTATGTTTGTTTACTGAAAAGGAAAGTTACCGTTAGAGTTTGACAATGGTCATGGACAGTACACACACAGCCTGTATTATTAATTATTTATTTATTTTGTAACCTTAATTATCTTCTTTTAATTTAGTAGATGCCATATTTATCATTAATTAATAATTCATGAAAAGTGCTACACTTGTTAACCCTTTTCTCTTTCAATTTTAAATGGAATCGAAAATAATTAATATTTGATTTCGAGTTTGATCGTTAAAAGTTTGTCTCATCTTGATTTATCAATTTATCAAATTAAATTTGAATAATTTATTTTATATGCGATAAGTTTTTGAAGATCGACTCAAGCTCAATTGATAAAAAATAAAATGTGTTCCGTTCGATTAACAATTAAATCGAAATCAAACACAATCTTTAAAGATCAATTGTAATTCGAACAGGTGTGATTAATATTTGTCAAGGTTTTAAAATGTGTAATATGTTCTAATCAAGTCAAATTCGAATGAATTTTAATTATTCGAATAATCTGATTTTTCTAAGATATTTATAATTTTTTATTATTCAAATCGAAATTAATTTGACTAAACAAATGTGTTTAAATTTAACCCATTTATTTTTCAGCCCCATTTCACCTACTTTTTGAAAGTATTAATTAATACTTTATTTAATTATCTGAATTAATCAGTTGCTGAATGCAGGCTGCATCCAATAGGCCCAATAAAAATAGGTTCTTAACAGGCTGGATTAAGATCCAGTTATCTCTTAGTGGGCTATAATTTATAGCCCACTAAAAGATCTGCTTAATAAAAGAAAGACTACATGATCAACGGCTGAAAATAAATCATTTAAGAAGTGAGTGAATCGGGTGGTTCAGATCTAAAACCAATAATTTCAGATCTATATATTAAATTAGAGAAGCAATCACCTAATCACGTCTTTTTCCCCAACAATTAATTATTAAAATTAAATAGACACATTTCATGTGATTCAATATAAAAAGCCACAAATCCTTTTTATAATGAAAAATGATTTTGATATAAGATTTCCTTATCCTCACTATTTAATATAAATATCCGACAAATCTTATAATATTGATAATTATTGAATATAGAATTATCATATTATTTTAAATTTTGGAACTACATATATTCTCGATGACCAAAGGAAAAGATGGTTCTAAAGTTTTTTCTAAATAATAATATATCTATTAAATATATACCGATATTTGTATAGTATAATCCGAGTCTATTTTTTTTATAAATATTTATACATAATAACGTATTTTCTAACGACGAATAATATATAACAGATCAACTAAATCTACGAAATGATGTTTCTCGTATTTTATTGAAAAAATTAATGATCATATTTAAATACATCTAAGTATCTAACAATGATAAAGAGCCAAACCGTTGCTCGATGTCAATAGGAAATTAAATGCGAATAAGGTCTTCTTCCAATTTGGTGTCTAGTTTTTGGTCTACATTAAATAAAATAAGCACGTGTATAAAATGTCTTTAAACGTAGTTCTTTAAATTTAGGATTTATTGCAAAATATTTCTAATATTAATTCGAAATTATTAAATAACCCCTTCATTAAAAAGTAATAAAAATAAATTCTGTAATTTAGTCTACATAGAATAAAATAGGAGCATATATAAAATTTATTTAAAAGAAGTCCTTGAATTTTAGGGTTTATTACAAAATATGCTCAATGTTAGTCGAAATTTTTAAATAATACATTTATTAAAAACTATTAAAATAAATTTTTTATTTTATTAAACTCTACTCAAAACCTTTTGTTATTTCATTAAATAATGAGCGGAATCCAGTATTTTATTAAATAAACTCAATGAGTTATTAACTGACCAAAAGTTTCACGCATAATTTAGTGAAATAATAATTTTTTTGGATGACGAGGGAAACCCGCAGCTGTTACCGTGAGGTGCGCACTGGGTAAACCCCGTTATTGTGTATTAGCCTGCAAACCACACAAGAGAGGTAATCAGCCTAGGTTGCCCATAGAAATAATAATTTTGAAGTAATATAAACGAGTGTTTTGTAGTAAACTCTTAATTTTAACGAAAATTTGCTAAAACTCCTAAATAAATAAAATTCAAAAAGTGAAATTAAATTGGTAGCCCAAAATCTATTAATTTATATATTGAAAAAGATTTCATAGATTTTGGAATAGTACGGTGCATATAAAGCTAAACAAATAAAAACACGTGACTTTGCAATTGGGCACCTAACCTTTTAATTCTTCAAGTTGACGTCATCATGATTGGACCTTCACCAATTTTCATAGTCCTCCATTCTCCACCGTCAGATCAAACACCCAACCCTCTCAACCGTCGATTACCTCTTATCCTCTTTATTTCACCTACTATAAGCTAAAATTCCAGCTTATATATTCGTAAGATTTCTATATACTTGAACAAAATCTCCTCTCACTTTATACTGCTAACTCAGAGCCGATTTTTCTCTTTCTTGCTACCTGCATGTATCGTCAGCATCGATTGGTGGGTTCTTTTTCTTTATTTTCGCTTGATTATTATTTGTTTATTCATGCTTTTTGTTGGGTTGTTTTTGAATCATGCTAGAAAACCTAATTGAGATTTTCTTTTTGTTAAGATCCATTTTTTGTGCTCCTTTAGTTTAATTGATTAACCCTGACTGAAATTTTGATCCTTAATTGTTTCCTTGTACTTTTGTTGAGGATAATGTATGGGTTTAAAGTGCTTGTGCTTTTGGTAAACGTTCTGTCTTTTTTTGGTGGTGGGGATGGGGTGGGGTGGTGGTGAACGGGCTGAAGGATATTTTTCAGTTCTTATTTGATATTGCTAGCTCTTGCACATATGCTCCTTATCTGTGTATATGATGGAACAATAAATGGAATGGGCTTTCAGGTTTTATGTTAGAAGGACTGAACCAGTTATAAATATGTTACTTTATTTGGGTTGGGAACCATGATGTGGTAGGGAAAAGTTGTGAAAGGTGTTTGGGATGCACAATTGCTAGGATTGATTTGTGGTTTTTTTCCATTGGTTTATCATTTTTGGCGTTTGATCTGTAACTTCCTTCTTATGATTCTCTTGTTTTCAGTGAATTAAAGGTGTTGAAGATTAGGCTTTTGTGATGGAAACTGATGTTGGTATTGCTGATTATGCTAAAGTGGAGGAGAGGCAGGGTGTCGGTGGTGAGGTATTTGATCTACATATAAATGGAAACCAGGGTTTCAGTGTGGATGGCTCAAAGGACTCTGATGGCAATGAAGTGTCCGAAGAGACGGTTGAAGCAGAAACCCCTATGGTTATTTCAGTCAATACTTTGATAAAAGAAGGCGGCAATGTCGGCGTAATCGACACCTTTGAGAATGGTAAGGATTCACATGTAGTCAACGAAGAGGTTGAAGAAATATTTGAAACACCTAATACAGCTCAGATTTCAAAAGACTCTGGTGCCAGTGTTGAAATTCTCACGAGTGAGGCTTATCCTGATGAGAAGGAAATCTCTAAAGAAGAAGTTATGAGTGGTGAAATTAATCGACTATTGGATGATGATACTCTCGTGGTTGGGAAAGCTGAATCTGAAGAAATTGTTGATATAGCTACTGCTGGTAAAACTGATAGTTTGTATGGAGATGAGGTGACTGATAAGTTGGTTCAATCCGATGCTAGTGTATTAGATAATGAGACCTTTCTTGAAACTTTGACTTCTGAACATGCCAAGGTTGTGGATTCAGACACAAAGATGGATCAGATTTCCGATGCGTCAGAAACTTCAAATCCCACAGAGTTAAAAGGAGCTGAGTCTGACATGGAAGCATGTATTCATGAACCGTCAGAAAATCAAGACTTTGATGACGTAAAAGGAGATGATACTGGTTTTGAGAAGCCTGGAAATGGAGTATTAAATCATGTAAATTTTGCTGACACTGGAGCCAAAAAACCCACATATGCTGACGCACTAAAAGGACTACCTCACAAGACATCATTGGAAACTGAAGTTGCCAATGGGACGAAGGAAAGTGGATCTGACCATGGGCCAGAGTCCGAGTCGAACAGGGAAGTTATGGAAAACAATGAACAGAATGTTATGCCAAATGAACCAACTCTAGGTTTTGCAAGTGAGCAGGACAATAGCGAAAATATGTTGACTAATCCGCAGCTTGAACTCACCACTGGAGAGCAGGAAAAGTCCATTATTTCTGGTTCTAATCTCAAAGATGGCGAGACGAACAGGTTGGAGGAAATAGATTCAGAGAATGTGAAACTTCAAAAAGTCTTCGATCAGGATGTTGATATGCAAGAAGATAAAGTTATTGCTACTGCAGATACTCGTGTCACTGATCATGTTAAAGAAATTTCTGAACTTGACACCAACGAACCACCTGTAATGGATGCCAGCTCAGCCACAAAAGTAGACAAGCTGCATGTCAGCTCGTCCAAGTTGTTAGAGGAAACTTCTAGATCATCTGAGCCACAGCTTGTGGATGCAAATGCTGACATCACCACAATTGTTGAAGAGCCAAAAAAGGAAGTAGTGAAAGACGAGATAAAGGAAAAATATCTCTCAGAGAATAGAGAACAGGAAGTTGGACCTATTACTGATATCCCATCATCTCCTAGTAAATCTTACACCTCTAGCCCTGTTTCTCAAGATACGTCACTCAATGGAGAAAGGGAAACAAAACGTACAGCAGACGTTCCATCTTTACCTTCTCGTCCAGCTGGCCTAGGCCATACTGCTCCGCTTCTAGAACCTTCTCCTCAAAAGAACACTGGAAATAAAGAAAGCGTATCCAGGTCAACTGCCAGTAATACCTCTATGAGTTCTGCTCGTCCAGCTGGCCTGGGTGGTGCTGCACCACTTCTAGAACCTTCCTCTCGTGTTGTCCAGCAACCTCGAGTAAATGGAGCTATTTCCCAATCACAGAATCAGCACACTGACGACCTCGTGAATGGGGAGGCTGAGGAGTATGACGAGACCCGTGAAAAGCTCCAGATGATTCGGGTCAAATTTCTACGCCTTGCTCATAGGCTTGGTCAGACCCCACATAATGTTGTGGTGGCCCAAGTCTTGTACAGGTTGGGGTTGGCTGAACAGCTTCGAGGGAGAAGTGGGGGCCGCGTAGGTGCATTTAGTTTCGATCGTGCAAGTGCAATGGCTGAGCAGCTTGAGGCAACTGCACAAGAACCGTTGGATTTCACCTGCACGATTATGGTTCTTGGGAAATCAGGGGTTGGTAAAAGTGCAACCATAAATTCCATATTTGATGAAGTTATGTTTGGTACCGATGCTTTTCAGTTGGGCACAAGGAAGGTTCAAGATATTATCGGGACTGTGCAGGGAATAAGAGTACGCGTAATCGACACGCCGGGTCTTTTACCCTCTTGGTCAGACCAACGCCATAACGAGAAAATCCTTCATTCTGTCAAAAATTTCATTAAAAAAACGCCTCCCGATATTGTTTTGTATCTCGATAGATTGGACATGCAGAGCAGAGACAATTGCGACATGCCATTGTTGAGAACCATAACGGATATCTTTGGGCCGTCTATTTGGTTCAATGCCATTGTTGTTCTGACTCATGCTGCATCTGCCCCACCTGAAGGCCCAAATGGTACGACAACTAGTTATGATATGTTTGTGACTCAAAGGTCACATGTTGTGCAGCAAGCTATACGTCAAGCTGCTGGAGATATGCGGTTGATGAATCCAGTTTCGTTAGTAGAAAATCACACAGCTTGTAGAACAAATAGAGCTGGGCAGAGAGTTTTGCCAAATGGTCAAGTTTGGAAGCCTCATTTGTTGCTTTTGTCATTCGCTTCTAAAATTTTGGCTGAAGCTAACACTTTGCTGAAATTGCAAGATAGTACTCCTCCTGGAAGACCTTTTGCCCCTCGAACAAGATCACCTCCTTTACCGTTCCTCCTTTCATCTATTCTCCAATCAAGACCTGAAGTTAAACTTCCATCTGAGCAATTTGGTGATGATGATGCTATAGATGATGATCTGGATGATAGCTCAGACTCGGAAGATGAATCAGAATTCGACGCGTTACCACCCTTCAAACCGTTGACTAAAGCCCAGCTAGAAAAGCTTACCAAAATGCAAAGGAAGGCGTACTATGACGAACTGGAATATAGAGAAAAGCTTTTCATGAAAAAGCAGCTAAAGGAAGAGAAAAAGCGACGAAAAATGTTGAAGAAAATGCGGGAAGCAATGAAGGATTTGCCTGTTGACTATGGTGAAAACGCTGATGAAGAGTCAACTGGTACTGCATCTGTACCGGTTCCGATGCCGGATTTAGCCCTACCCGCTTCTTTTGATTCAGATAATCCAACTCATCGATATCGTTCTCTTGATTCGTCCAATCCCTGGCTTGTGAGGGCTGTTTTAGAACCTAATGGTTGGGACCATGATATTGGATACGAGGGGGTAAACGTCGAGAGATTATTTGTGGTTAAGGATAAAATACCCATATCTTTCTCTGGCCACATATCAAAGGACAAAAAGGACGCCAATCTTCAAATGGAAATCGCAAGCTCTATGAAGCATGGGAACGGGAAATCAACCTCTTTAGGCTTTGATATGCAATCAGTTGGAAAGGACATGGCTTATACACTAAGAAGTGAGACTAGATTTAGCAATCGCAGGATAAATAAAGCATCTGCCGGTCTTTCAGCCACACTTCTCGGTGATATTTTAACTGGCGGGATAAAATTGGAGGATAAATTGATCGTTGGAAAACGGGGCCAATTGGTGGTCTCTGGTGGTGCCATTTATGGCCGCGGGGATGTTGCATATGGTGGTAATTTGGAAGCTACATTGAAAGATAAAGATCATCCAATGGGACGTTTTTTATCGACTTTGGGGCTCTCTGTTATGGATTGGCATGGAGATCTTGCTATCGGGTGCAATTCCCAGACACAGATACCTATTGGGCGACATACAAATTTGATTGGCCGATTGAATATTAATAACAGGGGATCTGGACAAGTTAGTTTACGGCTCAACAGCTCTGAGCAGCTTCAAATAATATTGATTGGCTTAATTCCTCTAGTGAAAAAAATAATGGGTTATTCTCAGCAAGTGCAGTATGGATAATCGATAAAAGTGAGAATGCACGATATGGTAGACTTTTGGATATTCCAACTTTGCTTCTATGATGAACATCCTTTATATGATCAACAACCAACATAGGTATCACCTTGTTTCTTTCTGCATTGCCTTTGCAAGATATTCGATAATTGTAGTTTTCGTATATGTATTTTATTGAGCGATTTAGAAAATTGGTTTACATCTCAACAGTGTCGACTTTTCGTTCTGGAAATTTGTCTTCGTTCTTTTGTGAGTATGATATTGATATCTGTATTTTGACTCTTTCTTTTTGTGGGCTTTGCAAATGGCTAGATTCTTTACATTGTTGATGACTATTGTAAAGAATCAAAGTGCGCTTGTAACTGAAAGTTTGAGGTTGATAACTATCGGCAGATTGGCCTATTCGATTATGCCAATATTTTACCAATTAATTTACATTTGACATATAGGTTACATTTGTCAGATCAATATCTTGAGTGAATTTTTTATGTTTTTCGATTGTATATTTCCGTTTTTCACTAGTATACCAATATTTTTAGCTGTTTTAACTTCATTATCGTCGTTCTTTTCGTGCAGATATGCCTCATTCTTGTGCACTAGGTAGGTAGAAGAAAAGGAGTTTTTGGAGGAGACTTGTCATTTGGTCATGTATTGGATGTTCAGATCAGAAGACTGTCTCATTCTTCAGTTGCTTGCTAAAAACTTGATGTTCTTTAATTTACTTTTTTTTTTTATCACTTGAATTTGAGCATGTAATATATTCTTGAGATTTTCCTCTTGGGCAGAATTTTTGCAGAATGGGTAAAGTCATGTGTTTGACTATCTTGTAGTGAAATTTTAACTTGTCCACCATTGTAATTCATTTAAGAAAAGCCCATGAATAATTTGATTAATGTTTGAAAATTAATTAAATTGTATTAACTTATTAATTATAATTCATCTCTTATAATGCCAATATTATCCTTATATAAATGTAGGATATAGATATATATTCCAAAGTTATCCAATCTCTCCAAAAGTAATTATCAAAAAGGAAAATATCGCCAAAAGTCGCGTCTGCTATATGCGCTTTACTTGAAAATCGGATTACGCTCCAGTTCACTGGACGCACTTGATAGAAAACAAACAGCACCCAATCGCATTTCAATCAGCTTATCTAAACTAAACCCCTGCAAACCTCACTCCCAAAACCCTCACTCACAAAAATGGCCGCCACAATCGCCCGATCAATCCTAACCGTGCGGTTAACCGGAGCCACCGCCGTCCTCCTCCCCAAGCGTCTCTTCTCCTCCACCATCTCCACACCGCCGCATCTCCCTGGCTTCGCACGACACCGTATCGCCACAACTCGCTATGCTACACCAGCATTATCGCATTCACTTCGCGTCACTTCTCCTAACATGTCGCGAGTTAACTCAGTGCGGTGCCGAGTCAACAGATCTGGATCGGCGTACTCGCCGCTCAATTCAGGCTCGAACTTCAGCGACCGTCCACCTACCGAGATGGCGCCGCTCTTTCCTGGCTGCGACTATGAGCACTGGCTTATTGTGATGGATAAGCCTGGAGGCGAAGGCGCCACGAAGCAGCAGATGATCGACTGTTATGTTCAAACCCTAGCTAAAGTCCTCGGAAGGTTGATTTTATAATATTCCCTTATTAATTTGAAAATAATATATTATTGTTTTCGACACGCTTATGGTATGATTGTGTTGAGTCGATAATTTATCCTTTTTGGAGAAAAATTATACTAGTTTTTCCTCTACGAAGAAAATAGTAGTACAGCCTACAGCCTTGAGATATTTCTAGATGTATAAAGAAATAATTTATGGCACGAGATATAACCATGTTACTGAGAAGTTCTTTCGTTGGATGATATGATTTGTTGTTCTCTTTTTGTATTGTGTACTTGGTGTAGTTTGAATATGTGAATATCTGTTTGTATTTTGACAGCGAGGAAGAGGCAAAGAAGAAGATATATAATGTGTCATGTGAGAGGTACTTTGGGTTTGGCTGTGAGATTGATGAGGAGACGTCTAACAAACTCGAAGGTTAATATTTTTATGATAATAGATTAGTTCTGAGTGTGGGTTGTGATTCTATTTGCCATATTGATCTTTTGGTCCATGCAGGTTTGCCTGGTGTTCTGTTTGTTCTTCCAGATTCTTATGTTGATGCTGAAAATAAGGATTATGGAGGTACATCTTCTTACATCTTGCTTGAAATTTGAATCTAGTTGTTTGACATCGCTTTCTATGGTTGGCTTGGTCTGCTCCTGTTATTTTAATACACATTTTCCCTCATCTTAATATTTAAGTCGAAATTCCACAACCTCAAATAATATATCAACTGAGGACATAAAGGAAAAAATAAATAAACCATTCCCTATTTTTGAACAAGAGAAATTGCAAAATCATTTGGTTTTTTCTTCACTTTATTGCTTACTCATTCGTATCAAACTTGATGGTATTTCAGATGTAAATTACAATGATATAGAAGTTCAGAACATTTTATATAACCTTTTTCTTTTCATCTGAATATCAAGAATGGTGATATATATATTCCTGATCATGTCTTCGATATTTTCATGGTTTAACAGCTGAGTTGTTTGTTAACGGAGAGATAGTTCAACGATCTCCAGAGAGACAAAGGAGAGTGGAGCCAGTGCCTCAGAGAGCACAAGATAGGCCAAGATACAATGACCGAACCCGTTACGTTAGGCGCCGTGACAATAACATGCGGTAAAAAAGTTACCTGTCGGATTGTATGATATTTGGATGATGGCGTGTTATATCAATATGGCTTGTGCAGATTTTGTGATTGTCTCCTGATAGTCATGGGTCAATAAACTATGACATTTGATGGGTCAGTTTGATACAGTTTACTCTTTGAATCAATGTACTTTCAGGTTAGATTGTTCTTAATGGTGTAACGAAGTGATGTAACCTGGGTCTGCCTTTTTCATTATCATATTTATCTGGTCTATTAAAGAAAATTCAGTTATGATGTCTGAATTGCATCTATTTGATTCATGATTATAGGGATTTTTATGGGAAATTTTATCCTAATGGTCCTGGTCCAGTTTTAATCATGGGGTTGGGTGGTTTACACATGGGGTGGTGGAAAAAACCACCCACCCCTGCATAATGGGTGGTCTATCTTGTCCGGGACCAAAAGTCTCGGGCCAAAATACATTTTTCTGGAATTTTTACCTTAGTTGGATCCTGCTTTTAAAGTGACTAATGGTTTATGATGTGATTTGCGATATCATGAGAAATTGAAGGAGTTGGGTTTATTAACCATAGTGTGTGGGATGTGAAAGTACAATCAGGCCCATAGCTGACAGATTTATAATAATACCAACTAAGTTGTTAAACTCTTTTGTGAGATCTGTGGAGAATTAAGCATTCCACAATAATTGAGTCAAGCTCACCATTTATCAAGCGCAAAGTCAAATTATATAATAATTAAAATATAATTTTACTAATGTAATTAAGTACACAAATAATTTGAACTTTTAATATCAAGATTTTTCAAAAGAAAAAAAATGGATAAAAAAAATAATGGATGTTTTTGGAGATTGACAAAATTGCAGGGATGTAAATGCGAACATTAATATCTACCTTTGACCAATTTCCTCAGGGTCTGGAGCCTGACCCCACAGATGCCCTCAGATCAATACACGTGTCATACCAATTAAGACTACTTCAATTAACTCTAACCACAAACCACCAGGGCTAGTTAGGTAATTTCAACAAATTTAGGCCTCAAAAAGTCCCAACTGAAAAGTTAATAGTCAGGCCGCCACAAGTTCTCATGCTCAGATTCATTCAGCCAATGAGAGGATGCCACGTCACACTCCTAGCCGCGTCGTTTCTCCTCCTCCTCCTTATGCCGCCATCGCACGGCGAAGGAGAAGGAGGTGGCGAGTTCACCGGTGGTCACTCGAAACTTTCGGGAATAATATTCCCTGGCTTCGCTTCAACTCAGCTTAGAGCTTGGTCGATTCTAGACTGTCCGTACTCTCCTCTCGATTTTAACCCCCTCGATTTAGTCTGGCTCGACAGCACCAAAGTATGTAATTTTTGCGTAGTTTTCTCCTGAGCACTAGATTGCGTGAATCTGTATATGTATTTGCATTATAAGTTTTTGGTTCATGCCGTTTTGTTTTGCTCGAAATGAACCTCAAAACCTAAGCAGGATTATGATCCAAAGAGAATTTTACTATTACATTGCTTCGCCTTAGAATTTGCGTCGCATTAGCCAACAATTTAGTGGATTAGGATTTGGAATAATTACGAGTTGAAAATTCTGTAGTTAATTTATAATTTTGTGAGAACATGTTTAATAAAAATTGACAGTTTGAGTGGGGATTGTAGCAGTAGCGACATTCAAAATAGACTGGAGGAGTTTCGATGAAGTGGTTTGTTGGAGTGCTTATTTCAACATGAAAATTGATAACTTTTATGGATCAAAATGACAGATTTTATATTCATTTATGACCACATGATGTTTATTTAGTGAATGCCTTGATGCAAAGTATCACCAGCAACGTGCTCTAGTTGTTAGGTCTTAATTCTCTCACTTGAATATTGCGAGTTCGTACTCTCTGTACATAAAGCTTGCCACTTTATATCACATAGTTGATGGTGGCAGGCTGGTTTACTGGTAAGGCTGCGACGACCACGTTGAGTCATATTTTCTGATGAATTTTGACGAAAGGAAGATTCTTTTGCAGTCAACTTCCCTTTGTTGTGGGTAGTCACGGCTGGTTTCATTCGACCTAGCACTTTAATGATATAAAATGAAAAAAGAAAAGCATGGTGCAATGCGTGGTATGGTACTTGTTTGATTTGCATCAAATACTTTTCTTCTTGTACTGTCTAATGGACTGGACATGTATTTTTCAGCTTCTATCTGCTGTAAATTGCTGGCTGAAGTGTATGTTGCTAGATCCGTACAACCAAACAGATGATCCTCTATGCAAGTCACGCCCTGATAGTGGTCTTTCTGCTATTACAGAGCTTGATCCTGGCTACATTACGGGTATGTTTTTGGAGAATTCTTGTATGCAGAAATGTGAATGCTACTCTGTAGCATGGTTAAGAAGTGATTCAATTGCAAATGTTTCTGCATAAGCAATAACTGCGCCATTACCAATATGCTTGTTCTCTTTCGTGCCAGTAAAGTCATTGTTTTACATTGCAATTATTCACATGTAAAGTTTCTAGCTTTTCGCCTTTCATTCTAACTAGTCTTACAAGGGCATTTTGGTGGAATTTCAGTATTAGAAGTTTGATTAATGCAAATTCATTTCTTGAATGTTATTCTATTTGGAAATTATTTTACTAATTGTAGCTTAGTTATAGTTTGTATCTAGAGGTCATTACATGATTGATGTATTCCCTTCAGTTGATAGTATCAGAAAATTTTGCATCCTGCAGGTCCTCTTTCTTCAGTGTGGAAAGACTGGGTTAAGTGGTGCATTGAGTTTGGTATTGAGGCTAATGCTATAGTTGCTGTTCCATATGACTGGAGACTGCCGCCGTCCAAACTTGAAGAGCGAGACCTTTATTTTCATAAATTGAAGTATCCATCTTCACCATCTCCCCCCCCTCTCTCTCTTATATTTTTAAGTTTACGTATTTAGCACATTATCTTATTGTTACAGTGTTCTGGTTAAAATTCCACCACCAGAAACTTGCCACCAGTCATACACAAGCCAGCCTGCAAGAAAAGAAATTTAAAATGATAAGCAAAGAATTATACTTTTAGATCTTAAACAAGCCAGCCAGTCTACATGCTTTCTCTGCTTCCTCCATCTCATGTCAGTCTGTTTTTTCCAGTTAGAAGGGCAATGCCAATGGCTATTATCCATATCAGGATATACTGACAAATGCCTTGTCTTCATGTAGATAATTTGACAGATTCAACATACTTGGTTTTGCAGGCTTACTTTTGAAACTGCTCTTAAGCTTCGTGGTGGGCCGTCAATAGTCTTTGCTCACTCAATGGGCAACAATGTCTTCAGATACTTCCTGGAGTGGTTAAAACTAGAAATCGCCCCTAAAAAATATATCAAATGGCTGGATGAACACATCCATGCTTACTTTGCTGTTGGTATGCTTTACTTTGTTTGAATAATAGATCAACAGTTCAGATCTATTTGGCCTGTTCCTATACAAATTTTTCTTTGCCTGGCTTCAGGATCTCCAAATCTTGGTGCACCTGAGACTCTTAAAGGAACACTATCAGGAAATACGTTTGGCCTCCCTGTTTCCGAGGTATTATATTATCTCCTGAATCCAAATTGTTTTTATGCATATACGTCTGTTTAATGCAAACATATTTGAGGTTTTATATCAGCTGCTAGTTTTATCAATTCAAAGCTAAGATCTTTTGTTCCCGATGCATCTGCATATTATCATTGCCGTATGTTCCTTGCTAACATCCTGTTTGGTTTGAACTTAAACAATATAAAAAAATCAGATGTTTAACAATGTCGAAAGGCTTGTGCTGTAGCTTCTTGATCTTAACAGTGTTGATGCAGTTGTCCTATGAATACATTTTTTTCCACCGGATCACTAAAATGGAATTTCGTGATATTGTCCCTTTTTACTCTGCATACCTATACTAACCTATGTTTGTTTTTTTAAAAAAACTTGGCAAGTCACCAGGGAACAGCTCGGTTGATGTTCAATTCATTTGGCTCTTCAATATGGATGATGCCATTTTCAGGACATTGTAGAACAGAAACCGCATACTCTAAGCATTTCTCTGCTGGTAGCAAAAATGGACATCGTTACCGTTGTGACGAACATGAGTTTCAAGCAAACTACTCTGGGTGGCCGACGAACATAATTAATATTGAAATTCCTTCAGTTCGAGGTATAAAATGTAGTCTTGCATATGGCATCCAGTTTCAATGATTTAATATGTGTTTCTTTAAATATGTATGCTGCTGGAGTATGACAACAGTCCATTTACTGTCTATGCAGAAAATGAAGCTTATCCTTCCTTTATGGGAGCAGCAAACGCCAACATGTCTGACATGGAATGCGGATTTCCAACTCAGTTATCCTTTTCGGCCCGTGAAGTCGCAGACGGAACATTTTTCAAATCTATAGCTGATTATGACCCCGATACTCACAGACTCTTGTACCAATTGGAAAAGTACATTTTCTTTTGCTATTATTTTTATGCGCATCAATGCTTTTGCTTCAGCATCTTTCTTGAATAAACAAGAGTTTCTTCAGCATCTTACTTTGTCTAGATTCTTAGAAGAGACAATAACTTTAATACTTGTAAGATCAAATGATGTTTAAGCAAGTGCGATGAGATGATCTCCTGAACTCAAAATAACAAAGAAGTCTTTCATCTCATTTCATAATTAACTATGAAAGACTACGATCCAAATCCCATCAATGAATTTAAAGCAACGAGGTCATATTGCCTAAAACAACTGTAGCTAATCATTCCTCTATTTCAGGTCATATCATGACGATCCAGTTCTAAATCCTTTAACACCTTGGGATAGACCACCTCTGAAGAACATATTTTGCATTTATGGAACAGATTCAAAAACAGAGGTATTCTCGTGTCTAGCTGGTAACTCTTTGCAGTTTATATATTGAATAGTTCATTTGATATTGACTATATCTTTGTTTTCTTGATATATGGCAAAACAGGTTGGTTACTATTTTGCACCAAGTGGAAAGCCTTATCCTGATAACTGGATAATAACTGATGTAATATATGAAATGGAAGGATCTTTGTATTCAAGGTGACTATTATGCACAACTGAACAACATGCTGTGAATAATCACACTGCATCAAGCTTTCATTTCAGTTGAAATTTTGGATCAACTTTTTTTAAATAAAAATGTTAATATGACTGATTTTCTTGTCATCCTTAAGTTCATTGATCTTTTGAGAAATGAGAGGATGAAATAGTTGGGGCAAAAGTATGGCATTGGAGAAAGCATTTTCATGATACTATAACTATGCAAAACAATATTTAAGGTTTAAACCTTTGTTTTTCTCTATCTTATAGGAACAAAAGAAATGAAATGATATTAGAATGACCATACTAGGGATGACTTTGGTTAAGAATTGGCCATGGTTCCTAATAAGTGTCAATGTGATGGTCTTTTTTTTCTTCTAGCAACTTCATATAATACATTTGAAGATGATAATGACATAGTGTTGATATGACATGTAACTATCAATCAGAAACACAAAGTTGGATAACACAACTTCAATTTATTCTTCAATGCTTGAATATAATTGTTTCTTTCACTCTTTTTGACTTGCACTGTAACAGATACATACATCTTGGTTTTTAATTTTCTTATATATCCTTGATCTAGGTCGGGGAATCTGGTTGAAGGAAACCCTGGTGCTGCAAGTGGGGATGAGACGGTATGATGAGCATATAGTAGAGAGAATGTTTCATATATTCGTCCTGAAGTTGTAGAATGTTTTAATGTTTAATATTTGGTGCATCTGTAATACATACTGATGAAGATCTGGTTTACAGGTACCGTACAATTCCCTCTCTTGGTGCAAAAACTGGCTAGGATCAAAAGTCAACATAACAAGGGCTCCTCAGGTGAAAATAAATGAAACAGTAATTTTCTATATTATAATACACAATTCATTGTATTCGTTGAGCTTTTCCAACTTCTATATTAAAGCTTCTTCTGTTACTTGGCTTAATTTATTTGCTGCTTTTAATCCAAAAGATGTTCCTGCATTGGTGCATCTTTAAATTAATAGCTTGTCACTGCCAGTAGGACATTGGATATTCACAGAACTTTAGTACCTCAACTTTAATTATTTTCAAATAAATGTTACACAATTTATGCAGATGACTTTGTTACTCTATCTTCAATGTCAGTTGCTTTGACGTCAAACTTTATCCAATTAATCTATATCTGTTTTCTTGCCATACACCGTCTCCCAAAAAGGGGGAAATCATAAAGGTCACATCCTTGAGAGAAAAAAATGATATATTTTTGGTTTCTAACAGAAGGGTAATGTAGATGTATTGATATAATGCAGTCAGAACATGATGGCTCAGATGTCCAAGTGCATTTAAATGTTGAACATGAGCCTGAAATGGATATAATTCCCAACATGACGAGATCTCCCAGAGTGAAGTACATAACATATTATGAAGACTCTGAAAGTCTTCCAGGAAAGAGAACAGCAGTGTGGGAGATTGATAAAGGTAATACAATCATGTACTTGTCTTACTTTCAAGAAACAAAGGTAATATTCTGTGATTTTTTGACACGCGAGCCATCTGAACATGAGATGGCATGATAATTCTAGATGTCAAAAGTTCTTGAATTTTTTTTGTTGGCTCTGGTATTTGTTGTTCATAGTGGAAGCAAATTGCATGAATATCAGCATTTATTAAATCAAATATTTTCATTTGGTTCTGAAGCGGTGAATGTGAATGTTGAATTTTTGTTTAATGGTACATCTTGAGGACATAATTCATAAGTAGTTTGGTGTGGCAAAACTAAAAATAATTAGGAACTGAACAATTGTCAATCAAACATCTTAGTGTCTCGTATATTTGAATACAGTCAAATGCCATAGTTTTGCAATCAAGCCTATCATTGCTATTTGGAAGTTTGACAAGAACAGCCTACTTGTAACTTATAAGAGAGAGAATGGTTTATAAGAGAGAGAATGGTTCATCGGAACTGTAAGATTTGCACCATTCTCCACTGAACCTAATGGGTATTTGATAAGACCAACCTAGGTGTAAGAGCTTTTGTTAAAAATTTCTCCGCATTTTGAAGTTCAGTAAAGAATATACCTTTCAGTCTCAATAATTTCGTACTATTTCTTTAGGTTGATCAAATTATCTCATTTGCAGCAAATCACAGGAACATAGTTAGATCTTCAGCATTAATGCGGGAGCTGTGGCTTGAGATGTGGCATGATATTCATCCTGACAAAAAATCCAAATTTGTCACAAAAGGTTTATATATATTTTAATCATATAATCTTTTGTTTTCGATATCATAACTTT
The DNA here is from genome assembly GCA_963669365.1 of Verbascum thapsus. Lineage (NCBI taxonomy): Eukaryota > Viridiplantae > Streptophyta > Magnoliopsida > Lamiales > Scrophulariaceae > Verbascum > Verbascum thapsus. The sequence goes on from OY770118.1 coordinate 13,006,937, forward strand.
TTCTTATTCTTTTTCCCTTTGTTTCTTTCACAAAAAGCTACTCGAGGACCTCTGAGGGATGACGACTGCTACTGGGACTATGGAAAAGCTCGGTGTGCATGGCCCGAGCATTGTGAATACAGGTCAAGTTCTTTTGCTCCAGAAACCATCTCTTTCCTGAAACATACCGAGTAAAAAGATGTAAAAATTTCCTTCAGAATGTATATCCTTGTGCTTCAACTGATAATTGCATTTGGAAAATGATAACACAGATATGTTTTTGGAGATGTCCATCTAGGGCAGAGCTGCAGGATAAAGAATTCTTCGGCTGACCTGTTGTTGCATTATGTATAATAAACTACGAGCTCGTGTTTCTCAAGGTGAGTTTAAGGTTATGAAATGAAACTAATGCATGTTTAACTTTGAGGAAAGTGAGCATTCTTGGAAATTTATTGACCTATGTTTTGAAGACAACTAAGGTAATAGTTGAATGAAAATTATCAGAAATCTCCTTTAGCTCGATTGAATCCTTCATTCACTATTTTCTGTATTGCAGACAATAATGCCACGTTCAGGTTTCTCTCTCGCACTGTGAGTAAGCACACACTTTTCTGATCCTTCGCCTGTATTTATATTAAAAGGAGGCGCGCGTATGCATTTTTGTCAATGTCGAAAAACCAGAAAGTTTTTATGTGATTTATTCATATATATATTTTTTTTTGGTAGAATGTAAATTCATATTCACTATCAGACTGTATGATTTATTCATATTTACAAACTCTCATTTTGCATTGCAGAACTTGAAAATTGAACTATGAGGAGTACCGAGGATAAGCAAGCAGGTATTTTGCTGCATGTTCGAGAGTAAACAAGATTTAAGATGGTAATTCTATTGTATAAAATTATGGAACTGCAGGTCACAAGAAAACAATTTTTGCACATGATATTTATGATTACGATTTACCCGAGTATATTGTATTGTTCGTAATCTAAAATATCATTGTACCAGCGATTATATTAAGATTTAAACTCCGTCATCATGTGACTAAATTGCCACGAATTGGTCTAAAGATTATATAATTTTTATCATAAATCCATTTACGCAGTGTATATCCACGTGACAAATGGGCGGGTTGGGTTTTGGTTTTTAAATGTGTTGAATGGTTTTAAGGCGGAATCAACTCAACTCAAAATGGAACCAAAGTCAACCCGAAAGGAAATCAAGCCCAACTCGGTTAAAACCTTACATTTAGTTCTTTATAATTTATATTATTGGCAAATGATTTGAGGCTAAGTTGAATTAGTTGGACCCAATTTGAAATCAATTAGGAACCAAATAAAATTTCTTAGAAATCAGTCAAATTCAAACTAATTTAATTGAGTTGTAACCGTGGTTTAAGATCCATTTTGCTACTCCTGTTCACAAGGTATAACATCTACTAACTCATTAAAGATGTCAATTCCAATGGACCAATCCTGTTCGTTTAAGGTCTTATTTAAGTTCTAAATATGTTGCATATAATAGTTGTTTAAACTCAATTACTTCAACTGTTCCTCAAAATTCACAAGTATCTCGCACTTGTTAGTATACAGAAAAAAATCAAAACTAAACTTACAATAGTATTGAATTATCCATAAGCAAAGGAAGACTTGGAATGTAAATTTATATAACGCTTAAAACGCAAAACAAAGGTTGGGTTATGCATTTACAGCTCAGGGAAACTTACGAAAAGACCCCTTCACTTATTATGTATTTACCCCCTCAGCCCTCACTTATCTATACTATACCAACACCTCTTCAATGAGTCTGTAAAATTAGTTACCAACATCTGATTGACGTGATGCGAAACTTGCATGTGAATCGCACAAATTAAACGTCACGTGCGTGACACATGCACAATCCGTTAGGGTTGAACGAAAAAATTGACGGTAGAGACTAAATGTATCAACATTTTGTAACTTGAGGGACTCAATGTGCGGGTGCATAACATGATGGACCAATTTTGCGATTGAAAAATAATATATTGTATATCACTAATCCAATACTGTAAGGTGAATATTAGAGCATCATATTTACTAAAACTAACTGTGTAAACTTATATTAAACACTTCAATTATATGTGGTCATAAATAAGCTAGATTAGTTAGATTAGTTTGTCAATAAAATTTTATGAAAAAAAAAATCAGCATAATTATCCCAAGTAAAAGTGACCATTGTAACCCTAATAGACTTATTTATAAAATTTTATATGATAATTCTTTTTCAAAAGTCAATTTTTAATGTGAAAATCATCTTTGTGAAATTCAGTTTCTAAATGTTTGACCAGCCTTTATCTATCATTACATATTTGTATTATAATACAATCTATGATTCAAATATTATTGATAAAGGCGTTATAGTATCTTAAAATCTAAATGTATTAATTCACAATTAGATTACACAAAACTTGAAAAAATTCCTTACATATTGTATTGGAAGACAACTGTAATCGTGTGAAAAATATAATTAACACTTACTTTATATTAGTCGCAATTCGTCGGAGAATTCACATTTATATGGAAAGTAAATCTAAAAGAAAGAAAAGTCTAATTGTTACAGGATCAAATTTATGTGTAAGGCCAGCACACCTATTAAAATAAAGTGTAATTTCTTAATAAATACATAAATACGTACAAGCTTATGTATACGTATATTTATTAGTATCTATATATTGGATCCACACCTATACTTATTCATCGTGTCAAAGAGGCTCATTCCTAAAAGAAAAAAAACCACTTCCTTTCAACATGAGCTTGCACAATCTCGCCGATGTTTCTGCTCAACTCAGTGCGATGTCTCCTGGTGCCTCTCTCGAGCATCATACATGTCAGCTAAATCAAAGCCGGTGGGACGTTATGAGCTCGCCACCATCAACTCCTGAGCCGCCACCGTCTCCGCCGTTACCACCGCAGGTTCAATTAAATTTATGTTTATTAAACTCCATTTTTCTTAAATCCATAGATCTGTTACCGCTTCTTTTTATTTCTCTCTAAATTTTCTGCCAATTATTCTAGTTTTTTTTTTTTTGGATTTTTTTCAGCCCCCTCGCTAGGGGTTTTACAGAAACCAGAAAGCCTTAGCCTTAATCCCAGGATTTATTTTTCTTATCCAGCATTGGAGATTCAAAATTTTCTTCTTTCTTTATTCTTTCTACTACTACAAGAAGTTTCATTTCTTTAAATCATATATAATTCTGTTGTAGGTTGATGAAGTTCGTGTTCCCGCTGAAAATAGACGCTTCGTTCATTTGATTGCAGCGGTTGAGAGGTAATCTTCTATTTGTTTATTGAATTCGGATGTTCTGGAGCTTTTAATTATAACCATTTATTAACATGAAAGAGTTTTGCTTGGGGATTTTGCCCCTGGACAATCATGTTAATTTTTTCAAATAAATAATAATATTATTAGAAATTTACATTAAAATATATATACTTAAATTTATTAGGTGTGTATAAGTACATTAATTTCTTATTTGATACAATTACTTAAATTGCTTCGATTATATATAGGGAATTGGAAATTATGCAGGAAATAGAAGATTCTGACAAAGCTGTGGCCGTCGATAAAGCGGATCTCAACCCGGTCAAAAATTTAGCTCATATATCAACAACCACAAAACCCGTGGTGCCAGAACCCCGCTCCCGACCCAAAAGGGCAACCACATCCTCTTCAAAATCGTATGACCTCGTTTATTATGAAGGCTTCTGTCCTTCCTGGGGCGAAAATCTAGAACATGAATCTAAATTGGATCCACTACTGCTCTCTAGTATGGTGGATGAAGATCTTGGTTGTGAGGACCAAAAAAAGAAGAAAAACATGAAGAAAAGGGCTAGGAAGCGGATAAAGGCTAGGTCCTCGAATCATTGATGTAACGAAGGCTATGAAGTGTATGGTTTTGTATTCTTGTAATTTAAAAATGGTCTTGATATAATGCACTATCATTTAAGATTGAAATATATTTTGTTTTATAAGTTGTGGTGTGTGTTTTTTGGTTGAAGTTGCTAATGCATAATCTACTCTATGAGGCAATTGGACGCCTATAAATAATTATAGAATCAAGTCTTTCGTACTAATTGTTATTTATTTGAATATTCATCTGGTCAAATTATATTAATTTTAGTTCACTACGTCTTAGAAGACTAAGACCTTTTGGGTTTGATCTCAGTAGTTGTTTCTCTACTTATATAGTAGTTATTGATAATAATTATTGATAACAATATATAGTAGTCGTTTCTTTATATTAACAAGTTGTTGATAATAATTATTGGTTTCATGCAACTATTTCATTAAAAAAATATATTAACTCTCATAATAATTTTAAATTGTATATTTATATCTAAGTTCATACCTAGAGATTATGAGAGCAACACATTCAATCCAAGCAATGAAAAATTATTATTTGTTTAATATTGTCAAATGTAAATATGTAAACAAGTATAAAAAAAATTATGCACGGAGTATGAGATAATGCTAAAAAATCAAGATTAGACCATATGAACACATAATATATGTGATTTAATATTGTCAAATGTAAATATGTAAACATTATAGAAACTATCCAAACGCAAATTTTAAATTTTCAAAAGTTGGGCCAAAATGCTAAATACAAATACCCCTTTGAACTATCACATATATCCATTAATATTTCAAAGGTACCAAAATGGTCCCTCGTGAAAAGAATGATTTATGCCAAATTCTCGAATCAAAACACAATCTTACAAAGTTGAAGTTCTACATTGCTTACCCAATGATTCATTTTCTTATTTTAAAATGAGTTCATTTATCAATTTAAGCCTTCAAAATTAACAAATTATTTTAAATCTTATAATTTTTAGTAATTAACAAATAATGGAGAATCATTATAATTATTGAAATCTTCTTTATTTAAACCTTATCAAGTAACAAGTAATTTAAATCTTTTCACAAATTTTAAATTTTAATTTATAAGATTGTTATTTTCCACTTGTATCATATTCTATAACTTGTAACTATTAACAAAGCCTTTCTAAATCTATAATGAAATTTATAACATTTGCATTTTCTTTAAATCTTATAAGTATGCTCATTAAAAAAAAACCATGTTAAGTTCATTCGGTGCTTTAATATTGTAAGATAATATCTGAATTGGATTATTAAACTCGTGAATTTTCATGAGAGACTAGTTTGATATTATAAGTTTAGTGATATACTGATATATATATATATATATATATATATTCTATCATAAAAATAATTTCGGGGACTTTTTGTATTTATCCCTAATAAAAGTTATACACATATCTCCTCATTTATTGTGTCATTATCAAAAACTCCTCGCGTGTTTTTTTTTTTTTTGGTTTAACCACTGGTATCCGCGCAACATGCGACTAATCCAGTCGAGCCGGGTAGGACCACAAAGGGCGGCAAAGCTCTCCCTCCCAAATATTCAACACATCTGCATTCCCAAGACTCGAACCCGAGACCTTGGTTAAGCTAGAACAACCCCGAGCCAGTTGATCTACGTGTTTGGGGGTACTCCTCGCGTTTTAGGTATACAATAAAGTCTCATCTAAAAATATTTTTTTTCACAATTATACTCAATATATTTTATTTTCTTTTATAATTGTATCCTTTAAATCTTAAAATAGCCGTTTTAAAGGGGTGTTTTAATAATTTTAAAAATAAGATAATTTGGTAGTTAATGTTATACAATAATAATAAATAATAATAGACGTGAAAAATTAGAGAGGTCAAAGTTCTAAAAAGAAAAAAAAAGTGTATTAGGGTACTGTCCGCTATTTCTCTCCGGCGAAGGTCAGTCGCCTCGCCGCCGCTTTTCACAATCCGATTAGGGTTTCAACTTTCAATTGCTTTATTAGCTGATTTATATCTCTTTGTATTCCAGTTCGAACTTGCGTAACAGGATCTCAGAGGAAGAAAAAAGAGTATACGACAAAGCAATGGTGAGAGGATTGATCGGGAAACTCGCGAGTCGCTCTCTCTCCGTCGCCGGGAAATGGCAGCAGCAACAGCTCCGCCGCCTCAACATTCACGAGTATCAGGTATCAATCCATTTCACGGACGCTCTAATTTTTATCTACAGAAATATGCTAATTCATCTGCAATTTATTCGAAGTTTATAGCGTGATCCACTTTAATAGTTTGTCTTGAAGATTTACGTTATTGCACTTCGAAACTTTTAGGTTGGATTTGGAATTGCTATAATCCAATACTTTGAGGTCTTAGGGATGTATGTTTCTGGGAATAAAATGATGCATGATGAGTAACTAACGATTGAAGAAATGGGCCACACATTCGACCTATTAGAGGTCAACCTCGAGATCGGTCCAAATTATTATTGTGGTCTAAACTTCTTAGCTGATTTTAGGGAGCTGAGTTGATGGGCAAACATGGAATCAATGTTCCAAAAGGTGTGGCAGTAGGGTCTATTGATGAAGTCAGGAAGGCGCTACGCGATGTATTTCCCAACCAGAGTGAGGTAATGCAGGCACAGTTTCTTTTCATTCTTTTCTAATCTGTTATATAATGCTTAGAAAGTTTTAACTGGAGTCGAGCATGGAAAGTTCTCACACTTTTAGTCTCTTCCATATGGCCTGTATTATCTTAAGGTAATAATTTTGTGGAAATTTGTGCTGTAGGTGGTAGTGAAGTCTCAAATTCTGGCCGGTGGCCGAGGGCTGGGGACATTTAAGAGTGGTCTCCAGGGTGGTGTCCATATTGTGAAGGCTGACCAGGTTGAGGATATAGCTGGTATGATGGACAAATTTTGCAGTTTTCAAGGAAATTATAGAAGCAATGTAAAATGTTAATTTATTTGCATCTCGACAGGATTGGGCTTTTCAATTTCCTGAAATGTTTTGTATGTTTGTGGATCACTTACTTTGAGAGGATAAAAGGATAACTTAAAAAAGCTAAATATCATTGTCTGCAGTAGTAGTATCTGCTGGATCATAGAACTTTCCAGTTTCACTATTCATGGCCGTTTCCCCCACATTGTTTCTGCTCATCTCTTCTGCATGCCAGTTTGACTATATCTCTCCATATTTGTAAACCTAATTTAAGTCGCCGACCACCATTCTAAAAAGAAAGTGTGAGATAATCTATTTATTAAGAGTTTGGGAGAATATTTTATTTTTCTTACCCAAGTTATATCCAGTATAGCATAGGGCTATTGTATTCTAAATTTATGTTTATGCTGTTTCAGGGAAGATGCTTGGACAGATACTTGTTACTAAGCAAACTGGACCTCAAGGGAAAATTGTCAGCAAGGTTTGGCATTAATTATGCACTTTTCACACGAATATTGCAGATAGATGTAGGTGACAATCTTGGCTGAGATCCGTAGCGATTTTGTCCGGTCACTTATATTGTTCCATGTGGTCCTATTTCATATTATCAATAGTTGTCAATATTGAGTCAGATAAGAATCTTATGATGGATTACTGATCGTTATTAGAATGAACCTCTTAACTATTGGAAGGAATTCATTCATGTAAATTTGTTGGTTTGATCTCCGTATTAAGTACACAAAGACAAATTGTCATGTGACATCTAGTAGTAGGTTCCAGTCCTTTGTTATGTGTTGATAAGATGATCATATGAAGAGTCACTGAATGATATTCTTTTTGCAGGTGTATTTGGCTGAGAAGTTGTCACTTGTCAATGAGATGTACTTCGCCATTACTCTTGATCGTAAATCTGCTGGTCCTGTAAGTTCCTAAATATTGTGGGCTTGACAAATATTTTTTTATGAATTACTTCAGTTGATCAAAGTCTTCATTCTCATTTTAAACATTTCTATGTTTCAGTTTCTTTCTTGCTTTAGTTTTTCTGGTTTTTGCATATCAATCTTCTCAAAATTGTTACAAAATGAATTATAGAAGTATGCTGAATGTATTTATTCCCTTGCTTGGTTAATATGTTTCGTTCTTAGTATAAGTATCTATATGCTGAGCAGTGAGCTCACTATCTTGCAGCTTATTATTTCGTGTAAAAAGGGAGGAACCAGTATCGAAGATCTTGCAGAGAAACATCCAGAACTGATTGTAAAGGTCAGTCTCTCCTTTACTCTGAGATTTGGCTTTGTTGCAGTAAATTAATTGAATACAATCCTTTTTACTAGCTGAATTTTCATTGTTTCTGCAACAGGTTCCCATTGATGTGTTCACAGGAATTACTGATGAGGATGCTGGCAAGGTAGTTGATGGTTTGTCACCCAAGGTAGCTGATAGAAACGCTTCAATTGAACAAGTAAAGAAGTTGTATGAACTTTTCTGCAAATGTGACTGCACATTGTTGGAGGTGACAAATCTTATTTGCTTTACCTCGAACTGGTTTCTTTACTGTTTATGAAACGTTTGTACATATCTAGGTTTATAATGCGCATATTCTTGCATAAACAACTTATTATGTCAGTCGGACTTTGAACCACAATTTTGTTAATAGATCAATCCCATTGCCGAGACTTCTGATAACCAGCTGGTAGCTGCTGATGCAAAACTCAACTTCGATGATAATGCTGCTTTCCGTCAAAAAGAGATATTTGCTCTTCGGGATCCAACACAGGAGGATCCTCGTGAGGTATTGTGCCTACCTCATTGTTGTGTAAATGGACCTTCATGAACATGGCTTTCAAAGAAGATACTAATTTTTCACTGAATGAACATTTATTCTTTTACACTGAATTCGTCGGTAATTTCAGGTTGCTGCTGCAAAAGCTGACTTGAATTACATTGGTTTAGATGGAGAAATTGGTTGTATGGTGAATGGTGCTGGATTGGCCATGGCCACCATGGATATTATTAAGTTACATGGAGGAACTCCTGCCAATTTTCTTGATGTTGGAGGAAATGCTTCTGAAGGCCAGGTAATTTTTTCCTATTTTCCGTTTCAAGTTTTGTTGGTTTTATTTGCATTGAAATCACTTTTAGGCATATATGTGAAATATTGGATTCTGAAAAGTATATGGGTAATTGGGTTTGCTATTTTTGAGACTGGGTTTCAAATTTCAACAATGCAAAATTTGATGTATATTTTCTTCTATGGTGTTTCTTTGGTTTTTGGCTATTTTTTTACTGTTTAGTTGAATATATTGAACAGGTTGTGGAGGCTTTCAAAATTTTGACTTCAGATGAGAAAGTGAAGGCTATTCTTGTGAACATTTTTGGAGGAATAATGAAGTGTGATGTAATAGCCAGTGGAATTGTGAATGCTGCAAAACATGTAAGTCTGTCATTCGCAGTCTGAGTTCAGCTTTCAATAGGTCAGTAAAATATGTAGCATTCTGTCATTCCATTTCTCCCCTTGTGCTCTTTCAATAATGTATCATCTTCTTGTGAATAGTTAAACCTGAAATCTATATTGGAAATTAGACATAGATAATTCTCACCTCTAAAAGACACAACTTTGTGGTTCATTTATATTCTTTTTTTTACTAAATCTTAGAGTATAGTTCAAAACATAACGTAATGGAGAAGCATAACAAAGTTAGATAACTAATCGCTTGTGGTATAGTTATAAAAGGATAATGCTAAGGTTTTTATCCAATGACAATATCATGCATTTATCAAGAGATTTAAGTTTCCTTGGAATCTACTTTAGGTTCAACTAAAAGTACCTGTGATTGTCCGTCTCGAAGGCACCAATGTTGACCAAGGGAAGAGAATTCTGAAGGTGAATTTTTAATCACATATCTCAGTTAAGTGATTTTGGTGTGTGTATCTGATACAAGGCTTAGTTAACCTTTGTTTTGTATGAATATTTTCATCTTAACAGGAAAGTGGAATGACTTTGATTACTGCTGAAGATTTGGATGATGCAGCTGAGAAAGCAGTAAAAGCTTTGGCAAGCTGAGAACATCTCTATCTCAGTCTAAATTGCTAGATTCACTCTTTTTTCCGCTTCCCTTTTTTGAGGTAAAAGCTTATGTATATTGAGTTTTTTATCTTGTCAGGCGTACAAATCCGTTTTCTGCCAAAAAGTGTTAATTTTCATTTTCATTGTTGATTCGTATAAAGAACGTATTCATCAGTCATCACCGTATTTTCATAAAGTTATAGACGAAATTTTTTATGGCTTATTGCTTGACGGTCTTGAATTTGTACGGTTGATGAGAATAATGGAATACGACACTCCTTGAATACAGATGTATTAGTCCTTTATTCCTGTTATGTATACATGACTGCAATTTCGACTCTCGTGCATGGATTTTTTTTCTTTAAAGTGCTAATAAGATGTGTTATAATTTGTTAACGACCCTAATTATGAGAACCATTGTTTGAGAAATTACCTGCAATTTTTATTGACAATGGAAACATTTTTACAATTTTGCCCTCAAATCAGTTACTTTTTAACCCTTTGTTTCCTGGAGTTGTTAGGGTCTAATAAGGTGGTTCGCTGAATTGCAAAACCTAATTACCCTTTATAATTTAGAAGACCTTAAATCCAAAAGGAAAGGAAAATCTGTAAGAGCTATAAGAGCTTTCCTTTCTCGAGGTACTGAGCTAGTCTCGTGTATCCGAGATACAGCAAGGATAATAAATATTTATTATCAAATAAAGATACAAGTGAAACCCAATTCATTAATAAAAACTTAGAAAATTATTCTTTATTAAATATAATATATACTATTGTACGTAAAAATATCATGCATTCGAACAATTCCAAACAAATATTTGTGACTTCCAAACCTATTAGTTTGAAACATAACTATACAAATATTGATGCAGACACGACACTTACATCATCACTAAAGAATCATTTACATAATTCAACTTAAATCACTCTGTAGATCAATTTTAACTCCAAAAAATGGCACTAAATCTGAAAACCGGAATATCTTAAGCACATATTATACGAGTTGTATAATTGCACCTCTGTGGCATGATCATAGAATGGTTTCATGCTACTCACTGAGAAAGCGCATTCGAAAATGGCATGCTGATTGAAGCAGCAGTGATAACAGAATTCATTCTTTGGAGAAACATTGCTTCATCTCGTAGAGAATTCATGCGTACATGATCTGAAACCTTTAACATAAAAAGGACAAATCAGATTTGGGTGCTTGTTATACCAAAAGAAATTATATAAACTTTCTTACATTAAAAGAAGTAAAATATATATCAAGAAGGAAATGATTAAGTTAGTGAAGCACCTAGATTATCTTCTAACTTATTATTCATGCATCTCTTGAGAGTAAGCATCTGACCTCGCAAATGTAAAATCTGCCACACCAACAAAAAGAAAATAGAAATCAATTTCAATAAAAAGTGGCAAAATTGGTTGTGAGAACAAATGTGTATTACCTCTTCTTGAAGTAACTGGGGAAGTCTCTCTAAAGAAACTAAGCCATATATACCCTGCAAAACCTCTTTGTCTTTGATACTCGACCATGTTTGCAGGGGCAATGCAAGTAAAAGTGCAGTCAAGATGTCATTGCTTTCATGATGCCCACTAGAGTAACCACATGAGCCAAGATTGCAGAAACTAAGTTCTCCTTGAGTGACTAACATATCATTGCCATTGAGTAGTGTTGCAGTCTTGTCACAATTGGTAGCCTTGTAAGATTTCATGCATGTCTTCGGGGCGCAAGCTCTGTTTAATGAGCTGGATTTTCCTAGCAAAATCCAGGCCACTTGGCAGAACACACTAGAAGCAATACTGAACAAACAATCTCGGTCGCCAGAAGTTTGTTTGATCTGGCAAGCAATTTTTTCTGAAGACATAATATCACTCACATGCTTGTAAAGTCTTGTCTCTTGCACTTGTTTCAACACCTCCTTCTGAAAATTGGATACTTTAACGAATTTAGGATAAACTTTAGAATATGTTTGGTTCGTAGATTCTGGTGAGGGAAGGGAAAAGAATTTTTGCTCCACATCAAATGATAGTACATTTTGCTCTACTTTTTCAATCATATCCATTTTCCTTTTCCCTTTCCAAACCAAAATGCACGAACGGACATAGCCTTTATAATCGACAATTATATAGATGAGATAGAAATGGTAAGGGTTTGTATGAAAAATCTGGTTTTAATGCCACAGTCTACATGGTTTATTCATTTTTTTTTACCTTGACGGTGAGCCTTCCTTTCTCCTCTTCACTTAAATCTTGATCAATGTCCTCGTCAGGACGAAGCTCTGCCACCCACTTAATGATCTCTGCGAAATCTGACGGCAGAGACGTGAAGATTGTGACAAGGACATTCTTAATGTCCTTAATATTGTCTGAACTTAACAGCAGTGGAACATCATCTAGCAAATATTCTACAGTAGTGACCCAACTCTCATATTTGTAGCTCTGCTAAAAAGTATTAGAGTTTAAGCTTGATATAGCTGCCGAGTGAAAATGGTTATTAGTGACCAATGAATTTATGCCACGTAATTTACAAGCAAGAAGAATTAACCCATCAGAGAAATAAACTGCTACAAGCAATCGATTTTATATTGTAACATCCTCCATAGAACAGTAGTAGTTGTGGTGAAGACACGACCGTTTCAGAATGTTCGCATGGAAAGGGCATGATTAATTCTGATAAATATAATCTGATATGATCAATTGATATTACTGGAAAGTGAGTAAACTCAGAACAAAGATTACTGTCTTTGTCCATACTACATGGTTATAAGCATACTATTCTTGCTAAGAGAAAAGGACAACGGCAATCCACTCCCACTTCCGAACAAGAATAAACCTATGAAGCATCATAACTTCAGTTGGTTCTTGAAAAGGTCCATGATATGGATTTAGCCTACCAATCGAACTCAAGTGTTACTCACGGTATGAATTAATTGTATAACTTTATTCCTGTATAATTTGTTCCATAAGCTAACAGTTCTTATTTGAGTGTTGGAAACCCATTAGCAAAGTTCATAACTTCTAATATCAATGTATCTTAGAACTTTGCAGGGGATAGGACTTTGATTGATCCTTAGTGATTTATCTCTCCTACATGATTTATTCACTTTATCAACATTGTTTTCTATTACACAAATCTTTCCTAGAAGGAAAACATAAACATGTCTAGACTACAGTTTGCTGGTTCTTACCAAGGTATAAAGCAGAGCTGGTGGTCTCTGACGCTTAGACACGAGCATGAACCTGGAAATCAAGAAGATTAAAGTACAGAGAAAATACAGAGAGGCAAAATATATGCTTCAACAACGTAACAGAAGTGCTTGTTTTTTCTCCTATACAATGCCGACAAGTACCTTAAGAACATAAAATTAAGGATAACAGTTATGGGGGAAAAAAGAAAAAAAAAGTATATGGCAAAAAATTTATTGGATGCAAAAATTAAATGAAAATGTGCAGCAAGAAAAAAAACACAGGTGCATTCAAACTCTTTTAGTTGCACTATTTTCCTATTTCTGATTCAGCAAAAGTGGGGGCAAGGAGGTGAAGGTAAAACTGCAACTTGTATTGAAAGGAGCTTCCAATGAGGATTAAGGTTTAATCTGCAAATTAAGTTACAGTGAAACAATATACTGCCAACATACAAGAGAAATGTAAAGTCAAAATACATCATCATTATTGTTCTTATGTGCATCAGGGCATGTTTCTGTTACCAGATTTAACCTATAGGCACCAATCAGCGCTGAAGGTCAAGAAATCAATAAATGAGTAACAGAATTTAGGTACAAAGTTAAGGACTGAGGTAATCATATACTCCTACCACTCAACATGAATGTCCTTTTCTTTAATTTTGCATGGAGTTTAAGATGAGTTGAAAAGTGAAAATTGTGTTTTTGAGTTGACGCGGAGTTATGGATGACCTAAAATTGACGATTTTGGACATACAGAGGATTTGACTGAAAGGGCTATATAGAGAGCATAGGGGAATGCTGGTATACATACCCTCTACGTAGTCCAGTTTCTTCATCAACAGTATCCATGGCGTCCCAAAGCAGGGCAAGTGAAACCCAGTGAGGAGGATATTTAAACCTTGCAACATCTAGAATCAGTACCATATCTCGTTCCGCATGATATCCACCAATGGGTGAAAAATGACCTGTACCAGTCTGCAATGAATATGATCTAATTTATGGAAAATAGTGAAAGTTGATGCATGGATCAGCAGGAAAATATTGCACGGTAGAAAATACTTGAACTACAAAGTGATTCACCAAAAACACCAGAAACCAAAACACTCAATGGCAAATTACCCAGCTAGAGTCCAATATGATCATTCAAGCAAGGAAGACAAAGTCGCATCTAAAAGGCCAAGGTTCTAGACCACATTTTAACCAACAAATATAATGAACGGATCAAACATTATTGACATTATATATCAGACTGTTAGACAGGTAAATGCCAGAGCAATAATAAACACTTCAAACTTCAGCTATTAAGAAAGCAAGAACGTAGAATCGTGTTCCCTTAATACAAAACTAATTCACCATTTAAAGTTACAAAAAAGTGAAGCAATCGCCTAAGCGAGATATCTATCATCAAGGTATATGAGTTTTACTATATCCAATAAATTAGTCTAAAATTATTTTTTCACAGTCTGGAAGCTCAAGAAAATCATAAACTTGATCAATGATATATTTTCTCTAATAAGTACAGCAAAAAATAGCTCTATAATACTTGAGGATAGACATTTCGATAAGTTTGGCAAACATGCATGATGTCGATAAGTTTGGCAAACATGCATGATGTCAGTGCTTTCTAAATAATTAATCAACACCTAGTAAACTAATTTCCATCCCGCAACTTAGAAGGTAACCTGAAGTGTGTACTAAGTACTAACCAATAGAATACTTTCTTGTAAAATAATTATCCTCTAAATCTCACTATTGCTTATCTAATGATTAACAACATAGGGAAAAAGTATCATGTTTAGTTTCTAAAAGAAAGACTACAAAACAGTCAATGGAGTTTAGTGATAGGCATGAAAAGCTCGCATAACTGCTCTAGATCCTTATCCAAGAGACCACATGCAGAAAGCAATAATTTACAGTTCGAACAATAGAAATCATCAGAAAAATTGAAAAGCACATAGTGCGAGCAAAAGAGAAACTATACCTGATTTAGGGCTCCTCTATGATATGATGAGATCACATGACAATCATCTGAACGAGAACACGCCATGACATACTTCCGAAATTCATCTATAGTGCTTTGGTTTGTGCGAAAAGCTTCGACATAGGCTCCAGCACAATGAGCCAAGCATACAACTTTTCCAAATGATATACCCTCGTCCTTAACCTTTTCCAGAGGTTCACAACAGCCCAACATAGATTCATCAAACCATCTCCAAGGCCCTGCGGTCAAAATTCAAGGCGTTCATTAACAAAACCTTAATTTATGAAACCTTTTCTCAGAGGTATTACTCAATTACTAGCTAAAACAGCATAGTCGAGTATGACTACATAGCATGTGTTACCTTTCCATTTTCTACCAGGATCAATAGCAAGGGCATTCAGGACCATTGAAAGGCTAGCTAAGCCACAATATGCAGGTTCAGATTGTGTCTGGAAATAAGAAATCAACTTGAAAAAACCTTCCATAGTTCCACTGTGATTGGCCTCTGTGAAGAGTTTCTGCAGTTGTAGACCACACATGAAGATCAATCAGTTAGAAACATAGAATGACAGGGCAGGTGAGGGTTTTTGACACATTCACATGCTGGTAGCTCAAAAAGGAGAATGGAAAAATCATGTGCTTTAAGGTGTTTGAAAGTGGAGATGTGAGGGAAGAAGCAGTAGTAAAACTATTTGTGGAACTTCCATGCTACCTCTCTAAATTAAAGCTACTTCCTTCAGGGAAAAAAGATATGAGACAACAAAAATATGCACACCTTGTAAAGACATATAAAAATGAATCAAAGAATAGAATTGCCCATGAATTAACCAATTAAGGTTGTACCAATTAATAGAAAAACCATTTAAGCTTAGCATCACTCTTCCAAATAAACGCAGACAGTCCTGAACAGAAAACGGATTTAGAGAATCCGCCTGGCCGAAAAGCCTATAAAATGAAAGTTATACCTTCATTTCGTCTTTTGCCTTAAAGGTCTTTCCATATCCAGACCTTAATCTGAGGTCAACGGTCAACATGGCAAACTATACCAGATTTTATCAAGCAAATGTATAATGTCAAACATTCTTAAATACACCAATCCAGCAGAAAATCTATTTCAGCTGCCAATCATCACTCATTATCTTGAATATATTTTTGTGGACTGTTATTATTCATATGGATGAAAGTCCCTATACAAGTAGACTTATTATTTATTATAGATGAAGTTGGCATAAATACATTCAAAAGAGTCCAACCATGACTAACCCTATAATATGTGTTCTGGTAATTATACATAGCTTGAAGTTTCTGCAGACCAAATTCATCTTCAACTTGCACAATCATTAACAGCTCAGTACGTGATATCCAGAGAAGAAAGAACAGATTTCATCGTGTAAACAGAAACTCACAACAAATGAAAACCAAAGTCAATCATAAATAAACATCAAACAACCATTGAAACTTAGGGTTGAAAGACGAACCAAGCTACTCCATACTAGAATCGAGATTGATCACCAAAAGTCAATATATCAAACCTAGCTTGAATAACTTTACGTTCAATAAATTTGAAGCTCAGCTCAACTAATAAAAAACGATAAAACTATTAAAAATATCAAGCCAAGAGCTCAACTCGTATTAGGCTAACAAATTAACAATCAAACAAACAAAGCTCAAACACAAATTCATAAATTCCAAAATTTCGATTATATGACTCATTTTACCGGTCCTAATTGAAATACCTTGCCTTCGGAAGACGCAAAATCAATGGCAGGAGGAGTGGGGAGGATACGCCTATACAAGCCTGCCATATCCATGATCTTCACAAAATAACACACTTTACTGTGTGTGGCTTAAAAATGAAGAAAACATTTATGAGTACAGTTATTTATACCCCGCGAAAAAGTAAACCGTTTAAAAAAATATATCTGGTATATATATATAATATATATATATATAAGCTATTAAAACGTGCAATCTGCAACTTGACTGATTCGGTTATCGTTGTGATTAGAGGGACCGTCAAGGGCAAATGTGTAATTACACTGGGTTCAGGTAGATTGGCGTTGAAGGAACGTGGGTGGTCAATTTCCCTTCTAATTTCTTTTTTTTTTTTTTAGTTGATTTTAATTTTTCTATTAATTATTCTGTGAAAATGGAAATAACTTTGCATGGTTTTATGTGAATTTTGTGAACTTATATACATTGGAGTAACGATGATAATTGTTGTAAGATTTTCACATGCATGTAGAAACTATGAAAAATTTCCAAAATAAAATAAAAAATGGATTTCAAAACTAAAATAAATTCTAGCAACTCTAGTTTTTAAACGTTCCTTAACATTGTGACAAATTATGAAATTATTTAATCCAACTAGGCCAAATAGAGAAGTAATTATAAGTCACTACTATGGATCATCATCATCAATCAATCTGAGAAAAAAAATTCCTTCATTTTGAGCTCTGTATCTATAGCTAACTAGGCCAAAAACATATAAGCACTTGAAAAAAACAAAGCCAAAAAAAGGAACATTCTTTGAAGTTACTCTCTACTTCTCTTCTATATCATCGATTACATTCGATTTAGGCCCCGGGATTTGTTCTATAGAGTCGTTAGCGATCTCAGGGTCGGAGTTTTTCGGGGCCCGTCTCGATTTTCCTCGTGAGGATCCACCGCCATTTTCACCGTTAGATTCCTTCGACTTCTTTCTACGTGTCTTTTTGGGGATATCTGGGATACTGCCAGGCGGGCCCGATTCTGGAATCTTATTACGGTTCGATTTAACGCTGTTTTCGGATGAATCTTTGTCCTTGGAATGGGGTCTCCTTGAGTGCCTTGATTTGGAATCTTTCTTCCTAGGGGAATCGTTTGAGTTGCTATCTCCTGAGCTTTGGCGCCTGGAGGATCTTGGCACGTCCGAGGAATCTATTCCCGGAGATTCTGTTGCTCGTTGGCCTCTCTTTGAATCTGCAGATTCCATTTCATTACAACATCAAGATTCAAAATTTTTTGTATGTTATTACATACCGATAAACTGTAAATAAGAATAGGAATTGTACCTTCAGAAACCCATTTAACTTCAGGCTCCTCTCTGGGTTCTCCAGTGGGAGGACCTAAAGGTGCTGATTTTAATGCTGATTGTGAATTAAACTCTTTCATCTGCAAAAACATTAGTAACATGTAATGTAATGAAATCTATGGTATAGAATATAAGAAGAGATATACTTAATGAGAAGAGAAAATTTGTGATCATAACCATTTCATGCTCGATTTAACGTTTATTTCGTATTTCACCATATCATTTTCATACAATTGTTTTATCCGTTCAAAAATATACATTTAATGTATATATATTATAAGCATGAAATACAAAATGAAACACCAAATTGAATTTGAGAAAAATGGTGATGAAATCTATACCCAGCTTGGGGATTCATGAACAGTTGGTCCATCCCATCCAATATGAGCCACATGCTTTACATCTGTGGGAAGACCAATCTGTATTTCGTCTTCTTTTTCTTCCTCTGCATCAAAACATATATAGTCACAATTATTTAAAAAATAACGATTTTTTTTTACATGGTAGAAATCTTAATATATCATGAAACAACACTATACATAACTAGGACATTAATGTTCATGTTCGGATTATACTATAATCCGATCATTCATGTCCAAATGAACTTCAAATGGACAATAGAATTTCTGAATAGGTTGTAAGAACGACCCTTACAAAAAAACCATGTAAATAAACAAGAAAGAGTATGAAAAACGATTAAAAGTATACTTACCGAATATGTGGGAAATGTATCTTAAGCCTTTGAAAAGGCCTTTCATCTTCGTCGTCATTTTTTATAACCTTTTAAAATACAATATATTCAAGAAAGAAATATGCATGGATCTTAATTGAATTGGAGCAAAACCAACCCTTTTGCAAGAAAAGTCAGTTTCATTCCATGAACCTTAATAATTGATCCATGCAATAAGAAAAAAGACTAAAATCTCTGCTCCAATGCTAGAGAAAGTATGGTTTATTCTTGTAATTGGATTATTGAAGATCAAGAAAGAGGCTCAAATGAATGTAGAAAAATAAAAAAAAATATTTGAGTCTCTGTATTGGGTTATGTGAATTATGGACAAATAATAAAATGAATTGAAAAAGAAAAGGATTCTTACAATCTGAACACAAATGGTGTTAAAGCAAAACCTTACGTTTTCAGTGGCAATGGAATTGTTGGTTCCTAATTACACGTTGAGACCAAAGACAGAATTAATGTAGGAAATAGACATAAATTTCTGAAAATAGAATGGGAATTATTTGGACTAGGAAGTCGGTTAAATTGCCACGTGGCATTGTTTTGTTGGACTAACATCTTATTTTTCATTCATCTTCTCTAAAATCAAAAGTTTTTTTTTTTAAAAAAAAATTAATGATATAAAAGATGTGGGTGTAATTTTGATGGTGATGTTAGTTTTAAAAAATAAAATCATTGTTTTACTAATTTCGGGCTTAGGGAATAGGAGTAAAAATCAGACTTTAGTAGTCATAAATTAATAATCAATCATTAATGAATAATAACAACAATAATATTAGTATGTAGCATATACTACCGTTTCAAAAATTTGGGATTTGGGAAGGTTCAAATGAACAGAGTGAACGGACAGGATACAATGATCATACTTATGAATTACTAGGTTAAGCATGACCGCGCAATGCGCGGTGACATAGCCCGTTGACTTTTCTTTTAATTTAAGAATTCTTGACTATTAATTACTAAGTATAAAAATATTATTGGTGTAAATTGAACTCATATCGTATACTTTAAGGAAAAGCAAGATAGTTATTAAGTTAATCAATGGAAGAGAACAAAAATGTTATCAAGGTTTCTTTTTCTAACCAAAATATTTCTGCCATCTTGGCGTCTTCTATAGTTAGGATATGATTTTTGCACTGACATTGTTCTTGTTGGTGACACTTCTTTACTTAAGTTTTGACCTATCTCCTTCAACAACACCAGTTGTGCTTTATCGACTCTCTATCAGCCTCAAGAGCATCAAGTCTTGCATACAGCTTTTGTATCTCTAACATCAGAATGGTGAATCACTAAATTCACAGAAAAGCACTCTAAAGTGTCTGAACTTCATTAGATGGCCGAAGCTCATATTTCAGAAGCAGAAATGCAATTGGAAGAAGCTATAGAGAAATCTATCAGAAGCCAAAATTTTGCTTGAGAAGCTAAAAGCTTATGAAGCACAAGCGAAAACTGCAGCCTGCTTAACACATTTTGGGGGAGATCAAAAAAGAAAACTAAAAAAAAATTCACACCCTTCCAATTTAATAAAAAAAGCCTCACAATGAAAACTCCATTTATACCCAGGGTGCCCAAATCAAGCAACTTGCAATGAATCAATTCTGAAACATACTGTATTCACTTCTCCAAGTGAAAAACATTCACAAATACTCTGTTATAAACCATATTTTTATACAAGTCAAATTAATCATCCAATTTTCCCAAGATTATGGATTAAGCATTCTGAAAAGGCAAATTCAATCATTGTTTCAACTAAGAAACGTAAACCCAATTCAATCAGAATCAACACAAAACCAAAATCCAAAATCAGAAGCACAATAATATAGATTATATAGATGATGCAAAAGAATGCAAGAACAAGAAGTTAATAACAAAAAAACACATTTCTGTTTTTTAAAAAATCAAACAGAAAATCAAGAAATAAACAAATTTTACATGACAATTATTTGACAAAAGAATTGACAGCAGCGCTCATACTCCAAAAACCCATCTATTCGACGGCAGTTCTCATACACCGAAAAAACTTATCAAGAAATAAACAAAATTTACAGAAAATACCAGTTGTAATGACTCCGGGTAGCTGTAGTACATTAGAACCCGAAATCAAATCCTTGCTGATCTGAGCCTTCAAAAAAGTGTGGCTGTGGCAGGTCGAAGGAAGCCCACATCGTCTCTTCGAGCCGATACGACAGCACCTGGCCCTATAAGACGGCAATGACGCCCTATGATACTAATTCAAAACAAAAAATCCAACTTTTTAATCGAAATACCAGGCTTGAATTTCCATAAATATCTTCATATATTATTTTCCCAAAAAATCAAAAAGTACACAAAATCCAAAAGCAATCAAGTATCCCAATCCCAATCTAATTATCAAATCAAATAAAATAACTCTTCAAAAATAATTGAGATCAAAAAAATCAAACAATGAACAACAATTAACAAACAAATTCACATACTAAACATTATTTCAACCGAAAAAAAAGGAAAGGATAGTACCTTGGTTTTGCCGCCTCATATTTTAAGCTAATTTAACCAGCAAATCCGAAACCCTTATTTTTCCATATGAAACCATCCTAATTCGAATATCTTGAAACCATTTTTACAAGCCTACCTGAGTAATTAATGCGTGGAAATGAAACTAATGTCGCGGTGACCAGAAACGTGAGGTACACTCTGATTGCTGAAATTGCTCAAATATAATTCTCTCAATTGTTGCTACATAACAAACTGCAGAAAGAATAATTAATTTAGCACTTGTAGACAAACCCAAAAAAAGAACGTCAAATACGTACCAGTTTGATAACTCTGATTTGCTCCTATGCAGCTGTCAGGGAAAAAAATTTCCTCGCATACTTGAGACTATTTTGCCGAAACCCAATTTCTTTTTCACCTAATCAATTCTTCTTCAAATGAGGTGGGTGGATGTAGATGAAGAGGACGGGTGTAATCTATCTTGGAGGCGTGGAAGGGTGAGGTAAAAGCCACGTCTTCGTTGCTGCAGGGGACCTATAGGACGCCGGTGTCGCGGGTCCTTTAGCAGTGAGGGTGGTTGCTCCAAGGTAAACGACGTCATTTAGCAAGCGAACAAAAGAAATGGGTTGGAATCTGGTGCATCGCGCAACCGGGCGACCAAGTTCGCTCTTATATATATATATAACAAGAAATCATGGAGCTCTAAGAAGGTAAACTGTCTATTTTGGATGTTATAGTCCCGGATTATGTGATTACATAATACAGAATTTGGAGGCCTCTCTAATGTGTGAAATCGTGTTGTGGATTTACCTGAATGTATACAATTGTTTTTTAAACAGAAAAACGAAGAAGATAAAATTGGAACACAAAAAAACTGTTGGAATTCTCCGATTTCATGAAAAAACAACTTGCCCAGAACTGAGAAAACCATATAAAATCACAACCGAATTCTAGCGTGAAGCGCCAAAAATAAAGAAAAGCATACCTCCTCGGATCGAAGCCCTAAATTTTTGTATGGATGCAATACTATTCGAAACGTCGTCAAAGAGACTATACATATGAGGGAAACACCTGGAAGTAGCACCCATAGGCTGGCAGACGGCAAAACTGACACGATTTGGGTGCATGTGGCCGGATCGACAGATGGGAGAAAAGTATGAGGGAAGAACTCACGCACCAGACGGCGTCGCTTTGTTGATAAGCGAAATCAAGGAACGACGTCGTTTTATGCGAGAGGAAGGAAAAAAAAAAAAAAAGGGGGGTCAATCCAGTGCATCGCGCAACCGGGCGAAGAGCTGCCTACTCTCGCTCTTATATATATGTAGTAATTAATGAATAATAACAATAATATTACTGGATGAACACAAAAAGATCATATTTCTATAGTAAAAAAATACATAGATATAGAAAAAAAGTCCATTTGTTAACCTATAAATAAAATCCAAACTTTCACATTTCCTCATGCAAAACAGAACCAAGAAGAAAGAATACTGAAAAGAACCATAAGAGCAGATTTAACATTACAAGTGATCTTGCCATTGAAAAACTTGGTTCTTATGGTTATAATTTATAAACTAGGCTTCTTCTGTAACAGAAGCTGTTTACAAAAATACTGAGTCTAAGTACAAAAGCACACAAAATATTGTTTTTATTTTAAGGGCATTTCATGTAGATAAATAAGATATAAATTTAAACCAGGGAGAATTGTTCTGAGGATGTTTATCGTTGTCCTTGAGCATTGCCTAAGATGCCTTGAGGCCATCCATCCCAACACTAGCCTGCCAGGTGAAAAACAACAGTATATATACACCAATTAACTTATGTAAGTGTTGGATTTAAGCCTTGATAACCATATCCATTATTCAACATTGATATCTAAAAGGAGAAAAAACTATTCAAACCCTTAAAAACCGAAAAGATAGATAGATGATCCATATTTTGCATTAGTATTACTTACGACCAGATATCTTACCAGGAACTTATGGTTTTCTTCGAGAAATGGTGAGAAATTGGTGCAAAACTTTTCTATATCACTACTCACATCACCAGTGCCTCCTATGACTTCCAAGAACTTTTTCCTATCAGGAGCTAGCTTCATAGCGACCTGTAATTGGAATTCAGATAATTATATTAGCAGTCCTATCTGATGGAATGTTGTTGTGATAACCATGTTTTTTTTCCTCATAAAACATAAAGCAAGGACTGTGCAGTTAATACTAAGATAGCTTAAAACTTCTGTTATGAATCAAGATATTGATTAATGGTTTGGTATGTGATTTGATGTTAGTATTTTACCCATTTAATGGTTCAGTCAAAGGATAGTGAACAGATCTGCTAAATGAGAGGACTCCATGTCAGTTTCTTACCCATTTTTGTTGATATCATATACCATATCATGAAGAGAAACCATGGCGAATATTCTAAGTGGAGAGAGATATGATTATCAAGAGTATACCGTAAAGCTTGAACTGGCTAGCCAACCATGCCACTGTTTCAGAGTCTTGCTGTAAGAATCGGTACAAGCCTGAGACATGGCCCAGTCTTGATGCTCAAGTAAATTCCGGAACAATGCCACCTTGAAATCCATGGCCCTATAAGTTATGAAAATAATTTTAGGTCTACTCTCGAGCAACACAACTATTAATTTTTTATGCATTTACGTCACCATGTGTACTATAACATGTCTTCGCAACTGAAATTATACAACGAGCACCATTAAACCATTCAAGTACTTATACAAAGATATAGGGTTTTGAATCTCATTTACCTTGTCAACCACAGAAGACCATTGGTGCAACTGGATGATTCTTTAGCAGACTTAGCATCAACTTCTTCTTGTACCATGCTGTATAAATGGTTATATTTTGTCGGGTTGGTCAAGTATTTATTCTCTAGCCTCTGCGGTGAAAAACAATTGAGGATATACTAGATTACTTCTAAGAAAAGATTTCCGAACATCAATTTGGTCCTAGAAAACGGTAAGACCCACATAGATGAAGGATATCTTACAGTTACATTGCCTCCAATATCAGATTTAACAAGTGCCATTGCAGCTCCAAACTTCTCTGCACACAGGAAAAGTAGAATTAATCTTAGTCACCAAATCCTTCAAACCATACTTACAATAACTAACTAAAAGTCAAATAGAAGCAACAGAAATATCCAAACTGAGACTACATTCTTGAATTGTGGAAAAGGTTCATTTACATAATATGTATAACTAGCATAACCACAGCGTATATATAATACAGCTACAGATGATAATTTGCACAAGAATGAACACATCACAATCCGTTTCTGCCATTAAGTAATGCAAATTCAAAATTTAAGTGTATTATCCCCCTTGCAAATTCAACAGACATTACCTATAACAGGTAAAAGAAGCTTGCATACATCCAAGAATGGCCTAGTGAGGATGACTCCATCTTCTGACTTAACATGCTTCATTCCTTCCAACGCAGGGGTGAACACCGTCCCTTCCATTTCTTGTGCTTAACTGCAGTCAGTTAATAGCGTTACCTAATAAAGGGAAGGGGGGGGAAATTGGGGCTAATGTTGCTCAATTTTCAGTTTTTTCACGCCAATCAAAGCAAATGTGTATATTCATAACGATCAACTCCCTAAGATAGGTAGGTTTTTTCATTAACCATATATCTATCCTTCGATCCAGACTAAACAAACTTTTTGGGAGAAACACTGGGATCTAAAATTTGATCAATCAAAAAAAGACGATAGTGGAATTGCTGGTTGCATAATTGAACCACCATCTCAAAAACGATCTAAATTCCAAATGACAAATACAGAAACAGCTTGATATCACAAATAGTTCCAAGAAAAAACCTGAATCAAAATTCAAGACTCGCAGTTCAGTATAGCTGATCTACTCCATTGTCATCACAATCTTACCGATTTACAAAAACAAATCGTACTAGAAAATGAGTGTTAGAAAGAATCACGATCATTCAGACAAGAATTACGAGAAAATCAGTAGATGATCACATTACGATTCAGACGTACCTGAGCTGAGACTGTAAAGAATCGATTTGGGGAGAGAGTGAAATAATTTGGTGGCTTTTCTATTTTAGTGCATGCATGAAAATTAATATTTAAATTAATACCAAAAGTTCATTATAAAATTAAATCAGCATATTGTTTTTTTAATAAAATAATTACATAATTATATAATTTTAGTATTATATAATACTAAAATATATAATATTATATGGAAAATAGAGACGAAAGAAGAAATGGAGTAAAGGCCCATGAACTAAAAGTGAAAAACAAATATGCCAAAGGCCCATAGATTCAAGCCCAATAAAAGAAACCCTATATCTCATCAAACCCTAATTGCTAAACCTAACAAGCTCCATAACCGAAAATGGTGAGAGTCTCCTTCTCGTGCATAATGACACTCTTGATCTCTTCTGCTTCATTGTTTTTTCTGTTATTATTTACATCGATTTGTGTTTTGTGTAGCCGTTCAAGAGGTACGTGGAGATCGGAAGGGTTGCTCTCGTCAATTACGGAAAGGATTATGGCAAGCTCGTCGTTATCGTTGATGTCATTGACCAGAACCGGGTATAAGTTTCCTCTGTTTTCTTTGATTTCCTGTTATTTATCGTCTTTTTCAAGGATTTTCAAATTCAGTGTATCATTATGATTGTGGTAATGTGTTGTGTATCACTTAGTACATAAGTGAGGTGTTTTTTATGCTTTTGAGCATAGATCAAGGGTTCTGCTTCCGCTTTGGTTAGAATTATGCGTGATATTAGTGGACACTGGACAAGATATTGAAATTAAGCGGATTAGAATATTGGGTTGAAAATGCCAATTTTGTTGCATATGCTTGCCTTAGTAGATAGTAATCTTACTAATGATTAGCATTTCGGCTTGGTTGTACAATCTCTCCTTACCAGTTAAAGGTCCAAGTTTAAAGTTTCTTTCTTTCCCTGGATTGGATGTCATCAAAGTAAATGGAATATTGGGCTTTAGTTGATAATAGCTAATACGAGCAGTATGAGTGATGTAACATAAGTTTAAATGTGTGCTATTCTTAAACTTGAAGTCAATTGTTTTGTTCAATTCATTGTTTGATAATAAATTTCGTTCCTTGTTCCATCTGCTCCATGACAGGCTCTTGTGGATTCCCCTGACATGGTACGTAGTCAGATGAACTTCAAGAGACTTTCTCTTACCGACATCAAGATCGACATTAAAAGGGTTCCAAAGAAGAAGACTCTTATTGCTGCTATGGAGGCTGCTGGTTTGTATTTAAGCTTTAGAAAACCTCACGACACTGTGATTGCATTGATTGTGAAAATTGAAAGTTTTATGACGTTTTTGGCAGATGTCAAGGGTAAATGGGAAAACAGCTCCTGGGGAAGGAAGCTGATTGTTCAGAAGAGAAGGGCTGCCCTCAATGATTTTGACCGGTTTAAGCTGATGTTGGCAAAAATTAAGGTCTGTATTACGCTCTAGGCATGTTCAATCAGTTTTCATTTATACTACTATAATGTGCTTATCTGAATGCTGCAAGAGAAATAAGGAAATTTAGTGTGAGAACAAAGAATGCTAAAATAAATATTCTTTGCATACGTTACCTTAGAATGCCATCTTACATGATAGAGAGACTTGACATCGTTGTAGAAGATGTTGCCAACATTTAAGAAACTACTCCTAAGCTTTTTACAATATTTTCTTCATATTTTCTGTTCTATTTTCTTTGAACCTGTTGTACTTAATTTTCTTTGACATTTTACCATAGAAAGGTCTCTAATTGTTATTTCAACTTTGCAGAGGGCTGGCGTTGTTCGACAGGAGCTTGCAAAACTTAAGAAAGAGACCGTCGCCTGAGAAATTATAATTTCTGGTTATTAAGAATTTGGATTAGGATTTTGAAAGTTGTTGCATGTTATTGTGCGCCAAGTTACTTGCTTTTGAATTCATTAGAAAAGGGAGATACTCCAATTTTGGATATTTATCATTTGTTCTTGTTTGAAAATCAGTATTTTTAACTTTTAGCAGTTGATTTGCCTTCTCTTCTCAATGCAATGTGGTTAACTTTCTGGTTATCCCTGCTGAAATTGGGACAAAGAAAGAATTATATAGGTTTTATTTAATGATCTTCAATAATTTAAGGTACAGAAACTGAATTTTTTTTGCCAATTGTTTCAGATAAATATTGAATAACCTCAAATTTAAACTTAGGCAATTGAAATTGAACTTCTCCGATACAAATATCGCCAAAATTAATCACAGTTGAAAGCAATTTTAAAAACACTAGATTTAAAAGCTTTTACAGTTTACCACATCAAGATAGCTATATATTATAGTACAGCTAGTAAATAAATAAAATTGGGGAAAGTCGTAAAATCACAAGGATGGTGTATAATAAAATCAATTTATTGATTAGTGATAAATCAGAAAAAAAACAAATTTAAATCTGCTTATATAACAATTTTTTGTAATTGCAATGAACATAAATATCCCTTCATGATTCAACCACTTCACCTGAAGAGAGCATTTCAGAATTTACAAGACATAAGAAAACAAACACACCAAGATGCCATAATACATGTAAAATACTTATTATAGCTACAATTTGTTCAGTGAAAAATATAAAACCGCCGCACATAGAAGTAAAACTCATCATCATCAATTCCTTAGATGAACAAACACTGCGTTACAACAGAAACAACTCTTAACAACAAAACCGGGACCTTAAGGACACTTTTCACATTTACAAGGATATTATAAGGTAAACATGAAGGGTTTTCCTTAAATAGACGGGGTTTGTCCACTTCAGATTACAACGGTCATAATATCCCTGTTACTTACTTTCTGATCGAGAGAAATTCGAAGCTTCGAAGAGGGTCCTCACGGGTACCTTTAGAAACAGTGGCTCGAGAAAAAGATGATGGCTTGGAGTCACTTCCAGTTTGATTTCTTTGGGTGGTAGATACACGTCCACCACTGCTCGAGACTAATCTGTTAGTTGGATCGGATGAGCTTGGTCGGTTGCTTGAGACAGCTGCTCTTTTTGAAGAGCTTCCGGTTCGAGATGTACGGCCCCTTTCTGAATCAGGTTGCTGCGTAACAAAGAACCATGAAAAAACTCAGTACAAAAGTCAGCATTGAAGTCGGGTTAAGACTCTAATTATGAAAACACCCCGATGTTTCCATAACTTCCCATTTCAGTAAAATCATATTACAATTTGACCCTATTTCGGTAGAAGCATAATTTTACAACTTGACTTTCTTTTTTGAGTTGTCAACTGCAATTTGCAAAATTGAGATGTGGTAATTACCCAATAAGTGAAGAGGCTATGCTTGAAATTATCCCTTTCGAATATTGAAGGGAACAAAATGAAATTTATCCACAAAGAAAACAACGAATGTTTTCTCAGAAAGCACAAGTAATAGGTTAGATATAGCTGGAGTACCTGTTTTATACTAAAAAAATAGAAAAAAGCATTTCCTAATCCAACTCCCGGGAAAGAAAACACACCTCACAGGAACTGAAATAGCGAGAAATAACAGAACAGTATAAATGAACCTAATTTTTCCTGGCATTATGAAAGAACAAATTACCACATCCTTGGAAGAAGGTACATCTTCTGATCTCTGTCTTGAATGTCCTCCATGCCTACCAGTACTTGAAGTATTTCTTCTAGAGAAAGCTTCAACAGCACCTGAGAATCTATCGCGAATGTCTTGCCCCACTGGAATAACGACCAGATCAGAAACAAGCATATAAGATTTCAATCAGCAGACGCACATTTCCAAAAAAATCCATGAGAAATTGAAATATTATATATTCATCTCTTAATAGTGTTACATCTAAATCCCACTGCATAAATATGTTTCCAAGTTTCAGAAAGCTTCGTAAGAGAGTCGATAAATGTTCTTTACGCTTAAAAAAGGGCTAGAAGCTAAAAACAAGGCCTTTTTGCAATGCCACCGTTTTTGTCAGCTACCTTATGCAAGAAAATTTTTTCCAGAGTATGACGATGGCAGGAATAATTAGAAGTTTGTCTTGCAACAAGGGATCAAACTATATCTCGTATTCTACATAAAGCTTGAACAGATGAAGAATTAGTTCAACTTTAAGAATTTATTACAATTTTAGTCAAAACTGCGGAGACACACATAGTTTCTACTTTCTAATTTATACTTTTCTGTTAACATCAGACAATTTAATGATTTAGGTATTCACTTTTCTTTTTCCATTTTATATATTATGTTACACTTTCATAAAAATACATTATACATCCTGTATTTGCAGTTTTGCACTACTTGATTGGCAGCTACAGTACAGTGTGCATTAGGGCGGGTTGGGGTGTGTTGATGAGGGCAGTTTTATGGTGGCAGATATATACCAGATGTTCTTCCTGGTCTTTCACCAGAGGTTCCAGCAGCGGCATTGCCAGTAGGATTCTGAAATCAAGTGTTCAAATATTACATTTATACTAATCAGAGAACATAATGCAAACATAAAGAGTGCAAATATTTACCCTTGATCTGGAACTCGAACCAATCTGAGGATACTTCAATATGGTCCAATCAAACACATAGTCGAATTGGTAACCTGTGTGAACATTTCAAAAAGTGCAAGCTAAAGCACAAGATACTTGAAAGGAACTTAAAGAGTGAAGAGAATGAAAAAAAATTAAAAAGAGCATCTAAAGCATAGCATAATCAAATTATTCACTACCTTCACGAATAAATAAATCCCGGAAAAGCCTCTTTAAATAAGAATAATCTGGTTTGTCCTCAAATCTTAACGATCGGCAATAGTGAAAGTACGAAATGAATTCCGATGGATATGATTTGCACAATACCTGTATTGATTGCAAAACACATGAACTTTCTGTGGCTGGTCAGAATATAATATACAAATTAAGCCATCGCATACAGGCGAGGATATGTTAGCTGATTGAGCATTTATGACAACTGAACATAATACTTGAGTGAAGTAGAATTTAATCCTTTAGGGTCATTAAAACACAAAAAATGGAAGTGAATTGTGGACATCACCCCTTTTTCGATGCATATTATGCATGAATGTGCATAGAATGCAGTTAAATTATTGAAGTACCATCCATCAATGAAAATTTGTTGAGACAAGCAAATCGAGTACCAAAATTAGCTTTTCAAATCAAGTTGATGTAGTACCATACCAAATGAACAGGGTGTCATTACTGGTTTTAATTTAGCACTTAAGTGTTTTGAGCATATTATGGTTAACATACAGTAAATGGACAATCAAAATCAAATTTGCAAACATGGTGCACAATATAAACCTCAATTGGAGTTAACAGTTTCTTCTCACTAATCTTGTCATATTTCTGCTTTTTTGTGCCAGCTTTAAGTCCTTGCCAGGGAAGGCTGAAAAAGAAAATAAAAAAAATTTAAGGAACTACAAAAACCTGGAAAGGATAGATGAATACAGATTCAAAACAAGGTAGGGAAAACACCAACTCATATAGAGGGCTGGGATCCCAAATATATGACCAACCTTCCTCTCAGAAAATACATTAGGACAAAACCAAGAGATTCCAAATCATCTCTGCGACTTTGCTCTGCCAGTATGAGTAAATGAAAATACCAGATTAGATCAATATATATTGAGTTTCAGATAACAAACAACTTATGATTATATGGTACAGCACTCACCGACTCCAAGATGTGTATTCACACTGGCATAGCGTGCAGTACCAGTGAGATTCTTGTTTTCCCTGAGTTGAGATATTCGATAAATATATTGAAGGCAAAAATTGAACTGCATAATTTTAAAGATGCATGGCACGGTGGAAAATTGAGATAAAACAACTGTACATACTTAGACATCATTACAATGCCAGCCGAGGGTTCAGAAGGCATAGAACCCACACTAATGGAAGTTTAATAGCATACTTGCATTATAAAAATCTTGGGAAGCTGATTTTGCATCTCATCTAACATGGGGCAATACTGAGTAAATTTGAGCCTTTGACTAACAAAATATAAAGAAAGTACCTGTAGGGTATGTGCTTATGAGTCTGGAGATCCCTGTACTTCTTGGCAAGACCAAAGTCGATTACATAAACCTGCAGTAAATACCATAAGTGTCAGCAATACATATACATACTACCATCATGCACAGAAGAATCAGTAGAGCCCCTACATTAACTAACCAATTAAAACATTTACAGTCCTAAAACCTACAAGTCCAGGTGGCTCTACCTGTTTAATATTAGGAAAAATTTACTTCCAATCACTGAAAAATTGTAACAAATCATGAATACTTTCAACTAGTACTCAAACCAAAATTGGCCATTTCCTAAACCCATCCATCATCCCATGAAATGATGCCGAACAAGTTTGTAACCAATTTCCAGTGAAGTCTGAAATCACAATATCTAAGCTTCATGACTAGATATCTCTATCTTGCTATCATGCCAACCCCACAGAACAACTCCCACACATGCTAAACCTCGTAACAATAATAGTGCAGTAACAATGAAACCTAAAAAATGGTCATATCATACAATACATCAAAGTATGAAGATTAAGAATGACAAAAGACGTGCCTGGTTAGCTTTGCGCCCCAAGCCCATCAAAAAATTGTCGGGCTTTAGATCACGGTGAAGAAATCCTCTTGAATGCATGTATTCAACTCTATTAATCTGAAAGTAATTTATAACATTAGTTATTATAACTAAAATTAGTGGCTAAATAACAACATAGTATAAAGCTTAAAAAATTCCAACTACTTACTAGTTGATCTGCCAGCATTAATACTGTTTTCAAGGAGAACTTCCTATTACAATAGTTAAAGAGATCTTCCAGGCTTGGTCCCAGAAGGTCAATCACCATGACATTATATTCTCCCTCAACTCCGAACCATTTTAAGTTGGGAATGCCGGCTAGATGATAAGATAAAAACGGGGAACAATAAAATTAATTTCATCCCCACTCATGTATAAAAATAACTAATTATGTTGAGGAATGTAGGTGGAATCATATTCATATGTGTAACTCTCATCATAAAATCAAAGACGATGGTCAATCTGGATGCACAATATACAAATATACAATGTCAAATTAAATTCTATCTCAATGTTTAAGTTGTCCTAGCACACTTGTACAGGTTTGGCGTTTGTGATAGTATACATATATATATATAGGGAGGGAGGGATAGAGAGACTTACTTCCACCTTGGAGAAGCATATAGATTTTTGACTCATAGTGAAGCTGAGGGTGCCTGGTCTTCACTGGTTCCTGATGGGTAATAGCAATAACAAAAATAAGGTGACAGAATCATTATTTATGTTGATAATATCAAACACATCTTATCGATCTTTCTCATATGGACAACTTCAATCATTAGTTACAAGAGTTACATTACTACCGTCATAAAAGGTATTAGCCACTACGTAAGCCTCCAGTGTGGTTTCACAAGAAAAAATAATCTATAATCCCAAACAAGAGAAACCTGGTTATTTTAGTTCCTAGACTTTCATTTTATTTTTCTTTGAAACAAAACTGAAGTAAATCATTCATGCAGTCTACGAGCCTGCAACATAACTGTCAGTTTTGACATCTACAGTATAAACTGAAAAAATGATTATGAAACTGACTAAGATGAACAAAGATCCAAGCGTCCAAAACAAAATCACAGCAGATGTATTTGAATAGTGAATAATATAACAAGCCAAGTAAAATTTTGCACTAAGATATAAATCAATTCAAACAAATTGCGGTGCTCCAAACTTCATACAGAACAAACACAAGGGTGGTCCAGAAAAATGAAAGAGGAGATGAAATGAACAAGCATACCAGCTTAACTCCTACTTCTTCGCCATTCTGTATGTTCACACCTACATTAAGAAAATATACCAACCGCTCAACAATGCCAGAATAGAGAAAATAAAAAAAGATATATAGTCAAGAAAAGTAATTTAATTAAAAGTACCTAAAAAGAGTTCACCGAATGAACCACTTCCAATTTTCCTCCCAAGCTTAAATTTTCCACCAACAACATGATCCATGGCAATCAATCAATTCAACTAATAATACCCCAAGTTCAAGAAGTTAACCCCAAACTCCAAGAATTCTCTTCGATTTTCGACCTCGATTAACCGAACCCTAACTCCAGCCAATAAACACGTGGATCCAAGAAAATCAGCAATTGATAATCAATTTTGAATCTTTGCTCGAACCACCCTTGAAATTGACACAAACCCTAAACCGAAACCCTAATTCACGACGACCCTCATCGATCAAATTGCTACGAAGCCAAAATCAAATAAATACATTATTAATACCTGAGCAGTAAAATCTTGGTCTTTCCCCTTCTTATTCTTCTTCTTTCTGTGCAATAATTCGGAGAAAACGAATGAATCGGAAAATATAATGATGAAGAATAATATGAGCGAAAATTGAGGAATTAGAGAGATAATAAATAGAATTTATGGGATAGAAAAAAAAATGGATTTTGTGTTTGTGTCTTTGTGTGAGTGAGTGGTGAGGATTGGAAAAAGAGAAAAGCCTAAGGAGCCTATTTTGCGATTATTGTTATTATTTTGTGATTTTCTTTTTTTACATTTATTATTATTATATTAAATGTTATCATAAAATCATATATTATCAAGAAATTTGTAAATCTTTTGCTACTATTGTAATTTTGTACTATTTTTTATGATAAATTTTGTACTATTTTTTAAAATTTTGGGTTTTTAAAATTTGATAAAGTAAATATAATTAGATACCATCATCATATATATGGATTAACATAAATAAAAAAATCATTACATGATTCATTTTCTTCCATCCAATGTGCGTTGATTATTTTAATAGATTAATTAATGATATCATATCATGCAATTGTGTCTTTGAATGCTTTAATTATTATTATCTAGTTCAAAGTACTTTTGTTAGAGTTGCTAGGGTAGGGGCAGTGAAAATTGTTACTTTTATGCATTCTTGTTTTTCTTTTTTCAATCTATTTACTAACTATTATTATACTTTTGAATAAAATATTTCTAAAAATGTATGAAAAATTACAATATATATCATTTAAGTTTATAGAATTAACTAAAACATATAATACATTAATTACAAGTGTATTTTGAAATAGACCCTAAAAGGCCACATTTTCAATGACTAATTTTGTACTTTACATAAATGGCTCTCACACATATCCAAGTATTCCTAACTTTCATGCCATTTATAATATTTGTAATTTTAATTAGTACATTGCACCCTCCAATAGAAAAAGTAACTATAAGGTAGGGGAAAAAAAGAAGGGTTAAATTTGATAGTTGTCTTTGTAACAAATAGATTTCAACTTCTATACGAAATTAAATCAAAATTAAGATTCGAACACACTCAAAACTCTTAAATGACAGAATGAATCTTCTATCCCACATGGTGGAAAATTCTATAATGGACCGAGACCTTTGGTCCCGGTCCATTCCCCACCACATGTTTATGGGGTGGTGGGTGGATCATACATGGGTGGGTGTATGTGAAAAACCACCCACCACCCCATAAACGTGTGGTGTATATGGGCCAGGACCCTTGGTCCCGGTCCAGGTCATGATAGACAGACCCCCACATGGTGTATCAAAATCCTGATTTTCACATTTAATTATTATGATTTTCATTATAATTATATAGAATAAGGGCATATATATAATATAAATCAATAAGAATTTCCAATATATTCGTGTAGAACACTAATCGTGACACTATATAATTTTTTTCTTGATTGCGAAACTTGTGATTATTTGTGGGCTTAATCAAGAGACACCAAAGATATGCATTAGAGATAGATAATTAAGATTATATTTACATACATTCATCTATGAATTTCTCTAATTACAACAAAAACTAACCCAAAAAAAGTTAATCAAATCAAATTAATCAAGCTTAATCATTCTATTTATCTCAAAGCATTTACTGAAGTCCAAGCTGAGGCAGTATACAAACCAGTATCCTTCCATCCAAGCCTCAACATCCCATCTCCATGAACAAGACTATACCCATTACCATTACCAAACATATTCATTATCAACTCTGCTTGAGCCATTGCATTTGTACTCATTTGGATCTTCATGAACCCGTTTTTCGAAAGCTCGTTTTTCCAACGCATAAACTTCTCGTCCCCAGTCCTGCTCGGGCCCCCTATTGCCAGCACGTTATTAATCTCCATATACAAGAGATCGTGCTCTATTTGATGTCGCATTGAATCATCATTCGCCAAAAACGAACCTAGAGAGTCGAAAACTGTCGAATAGTAATGAAGGGATGTCACAAATCGGTCCAAAAATGAGCCCACAAGTTCAAATTCTTGCTCGACTAATGTGATCAGGCTCGGGCCGAGACCCTGGAGGAGCCTCATCGTGTTCCAGTCAGGCCCTGTCGAGTCGTATAGAGAGTGTTGAGCCCAATGCACCGCCAGGGTTTCGCCTGTCGTGACATGGAGAGTTGATATATGATCAATATCACCACATTTTTGATCCACAGGGTGGAATTCGAAGCTTATTCCAAGGCGCCTGGCGAAACAGGAGAGGCGTTTACCAGTTTCGGTCAGTATATCCATCGAGCTTCCAAGCCCGGTCAACCGAACCTGAGGCGGGCCCTCTGCCCGATTCGCGAGAATGTGAAACAGGGCAGGCCATTGCAAGCCCTGCATGATATCAAGATCGATAATATGCACCCTGTTTTGCCTGTGAAACGCCTCCAGGATCGCCTGGTTTGAGGTGAAATGTGCGAATTTTATAAACGGGGCGATGTTGTTGTAGGCCTGGAACGCCAGGTGGGTTCGCCTGACGTTGATCAGGGGTGCACTGAGCCCGAGCCAGGAGTTGACAACTCGACTCGACATGGCCCTGGCGAAATAGGCAACCACTCTTTCTGCACAAGATAGGGCATATGGGGATGAAATTTGAGTCAAATTGAGTAACATTGTATAGGCTTCGCTTAGATTGTCCATTGATATGGCAACTGCACATTCCAGGAGACGGGTCAGCAAATCCAGGCCCTGTTCATCTGACGAGCCACTGCTTGTTATTCTTTTCGGCCGTGACTCAGTTAACAGCGCCGCCATTGCACCACCATCGGCCTGGAAGTTTCCGGCGAAGTCGTTATCGTTTTCGTTTTCAGGTAAGTCTCCGATGAGTTGCTTAGTTACATGGTCTACCCATTGAGACAACTCATTTTTCTCCATATTGTTGGCCGAATTGGGGTAGTTGAACTGCTCTTGGTTTTGCATTGCATGAATAAGTTCAAACCCTTCTTACAGCATTACAAAATGGAAATTAATATATATAGTATATATATATATTATATATAGCAATGAATTAAACTGAGAAAATAATAATAGATGAAGGGGTTGAAATTGCAACGCAGGCCAGTATTTAAGGGGGTGAAAAATGAAAGAAGATTAAGGTTTTTATGATGAGTTTATTTAATTGAGGATAGGTTGGGACGGCATAGTGAGACAGAAAGATGAAGATAATGGCTAAGTGCCAAGAACACGTCAACTTGTTAGTGATTTTTATCTAATTACTAACTTTAGTTTGATTAATTATTTTATTTAAATAACTTATACTATACGTTTATTATGTTAATATTATGTGTTGTTTCAAGAAATATTTGATATTACTTGGACCTCTAGGTTCGGAGCAGAATAAAATACGTATATGCAACCATATCAATAATATTATGACCATAACAAAACTCAAAGTTGTAAGAACAAATTCAGACGTTTCGTCTGATTAATAATATTAACTATAGCTCATAAATGTAAGCCAAAAATTAGAAATAGCATGCCATCCAATTGGCCCTAACAAATCAGATAAAAATGAAAAATCCATTTGGTCCAATAGTAAATGCAACATCCATATAGTAATCAGAGATGTTCAGTTCACTGGTACGAAATTTAAACACTTGTAATTTTGTTCCATAAAAGGGCTGTGGTATATATGTATCAGTATCACACAATAGACTGTGGTTTGCACACGAGATAGAAAAAAATTACTTACAAATAACTATGTTAATGAACACCTCAGCTTTACAGTTAAAAAAGAAAAGGGAAGGCATTATAGTTCAAATCCAAGCAAATTAGGTGCAGTTCCATAGATTATAGAAAGCCGATTTTCCTGACCTCTTCTATACGAAACTTAATATTTTGTGTAAAAAGGACACAACTCCGGGAAATAAACGAGCGTTTAGGAACTGAAGAATACACACAATTCAGGCAATATGGGGAGATTAGCCGAAATTACTCAGCTTTTGTCATGTCATTTTTCACATAACTTCATGTTGAGAAGGCGAAGATATTTGTAAAGCTGCCCCGAGACTTATTGGCTGGCTGTCTCGGAAGATTCTGACTCATCCTCTGTTAGCGATAAACATGGAAAATGAGACGATAAAGAATACACCAAAAGGGGTAAAAGACAAAAGTAGTGAGAAAATATAAGCTTGCCCATCAATTTGTTCTGTTTTAGATTATGTTTATTCTGTTAAAGTAAAATTTATGAAACAAAGATAAGGAGTCCTCATATGCACCCAGCTTGCAAACGAAGCCATGCTCTCAAATTATTTGGTGGATATCATCTTTGGTTTTTCTTATGGTAAGAGAATTGCAAATTTGTCCACAGACATTGAAAGAGAGAAGAGTCACGTACCAAACAGCGATTTAATTGTTGGCCGCTTTAACTTGGTACTTTTCTTCTTTAGTTCAGCTGCGGAAAAAGATCATTAAACAGAAGAGATCCCATATCAGTCACCACGTAAGTTATACGCGCGAGCATATAATTGGAAATATTGCACATTTCAGCTATGGAATGGTTTTACATTGTCTAAGCACCATCATGGATAAGTATTGGTCAGAGGTCCATAAAAAATGGTATGCAAACAATTTGCACACACATACAGAGGGGATGGGTGGGGTGGGGTGTGTGGGGCAGTGTAGACATACCCATTCCAGGAACTTGGTAATCATTCACAATTTCAAAGTTCTTGTACGTGTACCCGACAAAGTTGATGTCTTTGGATGAAAGCATCTGCAAGTGGGAAAAGAAATAAGCAAGAGTTCAAGAGGCATAGAAAAGCAAGGACCAATAACACTTTCAACAATCTAATAAAGCCTCATCAGCACAAAGTGATCTTAGAAGCTCCTGGGACTACAATCTCAGATAATGACAATCATTGATGCATATGGACCCTTGTAGCTTCCACCACATGAAAGGTTAGGATTTTCCTAGGACTTAGAGTAGCTTTTAAGAATGAAACCATCAGCACTCTAAAAAAAGGCTCAATTGGAAAAAGAAAAGGTATTAAGGCAGCAAACTGAAAGTGTAGATGTGGATGTTCAACAGACAAGT
Organism: Verbascum thapsus; assembly: GCA_963669365.1. NCBI lineage: Eukaryota > Viridiplantae > Streptophyta > Magnoliopsida > Lamiales > Scrophulariaceae > Verbascum > Verbascum thapsus. Next base: position 13,045,636 of record OY770118.1, read on the forward strand.
GTTTGCAGGCTGCATATATACTTGGACAGTTGATCAGGCAAAAGATCTATGTTTGAAAAATCAGTCAATCGATCTATATATGGAATGCAAGCAAGAATTTTCAAAATTATATTCACAAAGTTGAAATAGCAAGAGTACCTTTCTCCATGGGCCAGATTTTGATGAAGTTTGAGCGTGGTGCTCAGACTGCACCATAAAAACATTTGAGGTTAGCCACAGATCTCTTTCATAAAATATTAATTATATTTTAAAAGAAATACAATGTCACCTTTGAAGTGACACCAATACCTCTTCAAACTTCTCAAAATTTTGGGTGTCCAACTCATCCTTGACTTCAGGAATAAATGCAGCATCAATATGGTATATGTTGTCCCAATCAATTCCGTTAAACCATGGATGAGACTAAACAAGCAGACAATTAGTATGAATTTCCATCAACTAAGTTATGAAAAAGTTTAAAATCAACACTCTGAACAGCACACCTTGATTTCATAGGCGCCTTTTGAACCAATCCTATGGTTGACACTACATAGTAGTCTGCTTATCAGGTCTTTTGCTTCCAGAGAAAGTTTAGCTTCCTCGGGAAATTTTAAATGTGTTCTCCAGTTCACTATCTGCACAAGCAACAAGAGTTCCAAACGTAAACGTCAAAATTCTAATTTCATAGTCACTATGTGGTGAATATAGGGAGTTGATAGTGGATCCAACTGCAAGGCAAGGAGGAAGAATGTTTTGAGCATGACATACAGTCAATTAATCTTGTGAAAGAGAACCAAAAGTGCATGGAGAATTACAATTAAAGTATAACATGTTATTGTCACTAGAACTATGCAGCAAAGGAAAGGAGCAAGGCTTACTAAATGTGATACTTCAGAGTTTCTAATTCTTACTACATTCCGGCCTCAAATAATTAAAAAAATACAGTTGATATGTCGAAAGAGGAGAAAAGTAATTTCCTTAATCTACCTTTGTCATTTATATAACTTGCATATAAGAAAATCATTTACCAAAAAATTTGTATGACTCACATATAAGAGAATGATTTACCAAAATACCTACCAATCAAATTCCAGGATAATAATATACTTCAAATTTAGAAACAATCCTTGTCTTACCTTCCTACATGTTGACATAGGATCATCAGAGTAGAAAGGCGGATACCCCACAAGCATTTCAAACATGATAGCACCAAGGGACCACCTGCAAAACAGGGACAAATCTCATTTTCAAATAATGGGCTAACGAAATCAACTTGCTCTAATCCCATTAACCCAAAGAGTAATGTAAGACTTCTTTGATAGGTAACAAATTGTTCCATGGGAAAGGAGCAAGCACAAAGGACTATATTAGAAAGCAATGCATCGTTTTGCCTTCACTTGTGCAGAAATATAGAACATTTCATTTTAAATAAAATTCGAGTTCCAAGCTCGACAAAGCAAAAAAGAAATCTGATTCAACATACCGTAGATTTAAAAAGGTCATTCATGTCTAGCAGAAGGAGGGAAGACCAAAAAACATGTGTGTGTGTACATATATAATAAGTGAAGCAAGAAAATATATGGGTAAATATATACTAACCAATCACATTCCATTCCATAACCCTTCTTTAGAAGAACTTCTGGAGCAATATAATCAGGTGTACCAACAGTGGAATAAGCCTGCAGTCGGTGAATATGAGAAAAGAAAAAGTAAAGAACTATTTCCCCAAGGACTCAACAATCTGGAGAAAGAAAATTAGATAGTTAAAAGTTCATTATTACTACAGTTCAGCAGGAAGAATGATTCAACGCACATCTAAACCAAGACAATATTTACTAGCTAGTAACATCTATTCACATTAGCAGAACAAAGAAAAAACACTTTTTACTTTTCCCAACTTACAAGCATCCTCCGATTTTTCTGCCAATGTTGTAATTGCTCTTGCTGTGTACGCTTTGGTGCTGAAGAGCGCTCATCACTTCTAGAAGTCGCATTCAAGTTATTTCCAACTGAGAAGTCTTCTTGTAGAATACTACAGTCTAAAGGCTTGCAAAGGCCAAAATCTGATAGTCGTAAATGACCATGTCTATCAAGTAGTAAGTTATCAGGCTTGATATCTCTGTAATGAATCAAATGTAAAGAAAATAGTTAGACAGGCTAAATTACTCAAAAGGAATGCAAGAATGATGTGGATTGAAATTATGCATTGAAACCAACTACCAACCTATGTATATAGTTGTGTTTATGGATCGATTCAATAGCCAAAACTGTCTCCGCCACATAAAATCTCGCCTCATTGTCAGTCAAAGTATCTTTTCGCATTAATAAGGTCATCATATCACCACCCGGTAGATATTCCATGATAAGATACAAATATTCGTCATCTTGGAAAGAGCAGTATAGTTTGACGATGCAATTGCTGTCCACCTCTGCAAGCAGATTCCTTTCAGCTTTCACATGGTCAACCTAATAGACACGCAATCTAAGGACCAGAGATACAGAAACATAGTTGTATCAGAATTATTTGAGGACCAATAATCAAGTACCTGGCCTCTACGAAGCATTTCGGATTTCTTAAGCTTTTTCATTGCATACACATGACCTGTTGTCTTTTCCCTACAGATTCTAACCTGTATAACAAATAGAGAATCATTAGAAATTTTCATTTCAACCCTAGGCCGCACACATTTCAATAAGCAGTGCCACATAGACTACAACACACCAACCGCCTAAAACCTCACTATAGCAATGTTAATGAGACACCACTTTTTACTGTCTCTCACAAGGCTCGGGAATGAAGGTGCAGATTGTCATGTTAGAGATTATGGGTGAAATTCGATTACGGAAAAAGAAAGAAGAAATGAGAGGGAATTCATTTAACATCATACATACATATATACAGTTGCACACATTCATACGTCGAATTAAAATTTCTTAATCAACTTTCATTTGCTTTATATCTATACGGTAAAGGACTATAACAAAATAAATAAACAAAGGAAATTATTTTTACAACCATTTCTAACCATTTTACAGTATTTGTCCTCTACATTACTTCTGTAGAACATTACCTGGGATCCTATATTTCATCACAAAAATTACACTGTGTAGGGGTAAAGATCATTTCCAATGTGTCACCAACATGAGAGACTGATGGAGGTCAGATAGCAGAGGAAAAGACACAGTTGCATCTTTATTTAGAATTTTACTTAGCATCAAATATATAGCTAATGCACTCTAAAGAGGCTCAAAGAGCCAGAGTTTAAAAGAATAAGTACTGGACACAAGATCTAATCATGATTGAAAGATTATGAAACTTATTGTAAAATGTCAACCAAAGAAAACTATGAGACCTGGGACAGAGATTCTGGATAGTAATATGTACCTCCCCAAAAGCACCCTTCCCAATCATCGTCAGTAGCTCAAAATCATCAGCACCCATCTTATGTCTCTGAAGGCGCATATATTCAGTCTCCTTCTTCTCTAAAAATTTAAAGAGGTTATTTTGATCTTCCTCTGATACATCAGCATCAGCTAGCTTCTTTTCAAGTAAATCTCGCCTGTTCACATACATAATGAGAAATGATAAAAGTCACTTGTACAACTTCCTACCACAAAATTTCCAAAATGATGCAATGGAGAAAGAGAAAAAGGATAATAGAAAATTACTAGAGATTCACTTGATAACACCAATAAAAGATTGATTCCGAAAATGTTTCGTCTTTTGTTTATTCTATTTGGTCACAGAGAAACAAAAAGGAAAGTGCCATCTAGAAAAATACTACAATATGGACCTTAAGATTAACTTTCTTATAGCAGTTTATTAAAACTATAAACTCTCTCATCATACTGGCTTAAGAGAGTAATAATGGTGGACATTATCTACCAGTTTAGCATCATTATTGCCATTGCTTGTTCCTAATAAATGGTTCAACTGCTATAGCCACTTTGCTCTTAGAACCGCAACCACATATGCACTTTGCATCTGCTACTATGCATTGGTGCTTCAAGAGAAATATTCGGAATTTTTTTTCCTAAACTCCTTCCAATAAGTTAAAAAACATTTTAGGCATTTAACACTCACTCGTTTGATTACTGTTACAGAAATAGGTAGCAGGATAAGATGTGCTTGAACTGAAAACATATGGATTTATTGTAGATCAATGAATAATCTACTCCAGCACAAATTCACAGCAATATTTCAAAATCAAAACATCTATGTGGTCGTTAATAGTTAATACAAGTACAAATCAGAACATACATGATAAGGCTAAGTGTTGATCGATCGCCTCTTGTTACACATCGTAATGAATAACAACCATAAGAATATATATATAATGACCAAATGAATACCAAAACTTTTCTCAAATATAATTAAGATAAAGCAAGTCAATTAGTAGCATACCGCTCTCTCCTTTCCTGAAGATTTTTCTTCTGTTCCTTGTAATGATTTTCAATATACTGCTTTGCAGCAGCGACCCTCTGCTTGGTGAGGTTTGAGGCTTCTTCTGCAGAAAGTGGTTTTGGTTCTTCTCTTGCACTGCCCATCGACTTGTCCTTTTTAGAAGATGCTCTCAAGCGTTCTCGTGGTTGGAACTTTTGGAACCAACTCCTAGCTGAATCCATTAATTTATTTCCCTCAGTTTAAGAGGCAATTTGCATACAGCTCCAGGAAGAAGTCTCTCATTATATAATCACAACTGTCATCTCATCCCCAAAAGCATAACCTACCAATAACCTAAAAACAACCTTAGCTGTGTTTGTTCTGAGTGGAATAATGTACATAAAAAATTAATAACATCAACCCCACCTTGTCATTAATGTCAAGACACAGTTTAGCACTGTGTATACATATAAAATACTGTGTCTACACTAGTTAGAAACTTATACCCTGACCTGCCAAACCTACCAATTTAAAGCAATCGTGAACTCTAAGAAATCATAATTTTTAATGACTTTGAACATGCTACACAAACACAAAAACACCGGAGCCAACATAAATGCAATTTGAACAATAACATTTGATCAAGATTGAAAACACAAATTTAATTTCACAACGACATGCATATTGATTCTGAGTTCTGACAGCTACCATGAAATTAGTACTCTATATTTTGCAGTAAAGCCTAAATACAAAAACAAAAGAAGACAGAAATACACACAACGATAACTTTACTGATCACAAAAGTACCTTGAATTTGAAAAACCTCAAGAATTCAATAAATCCTGTTTTAAAACCAAGAAAAGTCAACGGATTAACATTCACACGATTTCAAATTCATTAAACAACAATCGAGGACTAATGAATCCGAGTATCGAAATTCAATTCGTCGGAGAGAAAATCACAAAGTGACAAATTCAAAATTCAGAAAAAAAAAACATAGGCAAGAAAGATTGGATTACCGCCAAATCTTGGAAAAGGAACAGAGAAAACCGATCAGCGAAATACAACCGCGCACGTATACATATACATATAAATATAAAAATTAAAGATTGATTGATTGAAGAAGTATACATTGAATAATGATCTGCGTGAGTTAAAAAATGTCCGCCATTGTCGCAGTTTTTGGAATCTAAAGTGAGCTTCGAACTACGTTTTCTCCACTATTCACGACTTATTCTTGTTTCACTCTCTTTTAAATATTTGAGACTTCTGTTGAACAGACTCTATTAATAAATACGTTTCGTTATTAGTCCAATTTACTATATAGGTACATTATATCAACTTACAATTAGACATAGGATAAAAATGCTAAAAACTTCATATTTTGTGGGTGTAATATGTTATAAATACAATTTTATGGTGCAAAGCTCTAAAGATAACTTTTTGAAGGGGGCAAAGTGCAAATTAGTCCTAACTAGGAAACTTCATTGTGTTTTACATGGGATGTGTATTTCATGTGCTTCTCTAAGTTAATAAATAGGAAAATTTATTGTCTTATTAGTATTTTGTATGCTGTTGTCTCCTAATTAAATGACATATTCATTAATTCCCTATATTAATAACCCATAAGAGAGCAATATTTTAGTGCCGGAGTTGACTAATAAAAGGCTTGCACATGGAAATTCCAACATGCATTGAATTACGCCTGTTTAAATTATTCATTGAATAAATTAAATTTACCATATAATTAATGTTATACTTTAGATTAAAAAAAATGTTATAACATTTATATTGAAATAGCATATTAATTGAGACGGATTTATATGAAATTGATGATACAGGCCATAAAATAGGTGAGATTTAAAGTGGTTGTAATAATAGTGTAATTGGGTGGACATGTCTTACAAGAAGGAGAACTTAACACTATCCAAATGTGTTTGGCAAGAAATGGTGACTTTTAGTTGGTATTCTTGCAATCAATCCCACTCACCACCTACAATTTCATTTCTAATATATATTATATATACATCCAGTGACTTATGTTAGAAAAAAAAAATATGTACAAGAAATAAGTAATATCATCATTAATAAAAACATAATTAGAAAAAATGGAACATACTATTATTTGAAGAAATTCATGATAGATGTAAGAAAATTACAATATATTGTTATGATATAGCATTTATTTTGTATTTTATGTCATATATCACGTTAAGTGTATACAATTTATCTTAAGTTCAAATTTACAAAAATACTTTACAAACTCATAAGCCAGGGATATCTTCAAATTTGTAACACCAAGGTTATTTAGTTTGTTAACTAATAAGTTTGCACACAGTAATTTTTATTTTTAGAAAGAAACATTAAAGAGTAAAAACATTTCAATTATATACCAAAAATGAGTTTAGCAACGATAATTTACCGATGTTCAACATTCAAAACCCTTCTGTAAACTTATTTTCGTGCAATTCCCCAAAGCAAAATACAAGTCAAAGCAAAACCGAGCGTATATTTAATCCCCAAACTGACCTAAGCGGTAAAGTTTGCGTAGACTAACACAAAAAACTTCAAAGAGAAATGCACGTATTATCTATTTTTACATAAATAAAATGAAAAAAAAAGGTGATATATATTTATGTAGGATCATAGTCCCGGATGTCGAACAAAATATTTTGTTTTTAATTTTCTAGCATTTCCCATTTGATATTACTCATATTACTTGATACAACAGCAACAAATACACCAAAAGGTTATAATTTGAAAACCTTCAAAATGCTGCCCAGCCAGCTGCAGAGGTTTTAGTAGATTCTGATCCGGTAGAGGAAGGAAGGCTCTTCTGCCAATTCAAAGGAGAATACAACAGAAGGGAAAAGAGTGGTGAATTTATTGATCATGAAAATAGAAATCACTATTCATATCTCGAAACAAAAAATAGAGTTAAAAGAAACATTTCCACAAGAATATTCTGAAAACTGATTTGTTTCATGGGTTTGTGGGACAAATTTTTCCAATCAATGCAGCAACGATACGTGAAAATTAAGATTATTTGAATATATTTATGTACTTTTATTTACCACAAACATCGAGACATGTGTATATGTATATGGCAATCCTCCCTAAATACTCAATGAGATGATAATCTAACATCTTCCTTGTACACAAATAAGGGTCATAAGTAGCATGCTAATGATATATGCTCAATCACACACATGATCACATGTCATTCCCTATCTTTCGAAGCTCGCACAATCTTCACCCATCTAATAATTTTCGATTTGAGCTACGCGTACCTATTGGCGAACTGCACTATCTTCACCCATCTAATATACTTAATTATAGTTTCCTCTTGAATTTCATTTAAACTGTACGTTCTCATTTCCACACAACAAATCTTACATTAGATGACATTAATTGCACCAATGGGGGATAAAGAAAATGCATAATTCAAAGGAATACCATGTATCGCAATTCGCACATGATGTGTAAGTGCATATTTATAGACCTTGGTGTGCAGTTTAGACAACATTAAAGATACTGCAAAATTATAATAAGCCATCTATAGAATAAGTTGAGAATTGTACCTGTGAAATAGCAAAATCATTTCATATAGAAAAACAAAGACAAGTGTTTTGAATCTAATAACTCGCACAACAACACAAAAAAGACTAATTAAGGAAGGACATACCTCGAGTTGAGAGAGATTTGAAAAAGGGTCAGATGAGACCCTTGTATTTTCCTTGGCTACCTTTTGAGTATCATGACTTTTCTTAGCAGCTGCAGGATCATTTGGTGGAGGAGGAAGAGGAGACCTAATTTTGAGTGCTCCGGTAGGTGGGGGAGCAAGACTAAGAGTTTTAGGTTTTGCTGTTCCAGATAATCCCGAAGAGGAAAGCATGGCTGCTCCACTTGATGGTTTATTCTTTAGATTTATTCTAATTGTTTCCCCTTCCTAAAAGACGAAACAAGAAAGAATTAGAAACGTTTTGTATCAGGATGAATATTCAACAACTTGCAACAAATTGTGCTAGACTAAGAAGAGACGATGGGAAATTGCAACAAATTGTGCTAGAAAAAGGATGAATATTCAAGACAGTTGTCAGTCACCAGAATGTGTAATTTGATTTTAGAATGAAACAAATATAGAAGTTTAAAGCCTGTTTATCGCGATAAGAAATAGATAAAAGAGAAGCACTCAAGTAGACATTTAAATTTTGATACCATGTATATGACTTGGATAGCATAATTAACAACCTAGAAACTTAATATCCATCAAATCGAAAGTGTATAAGTAACTGTTTCTGGTTTTTCAGATTCACCACGAGCCCACATGGTTTAACCCCGGGACTGACCATAGAGAGGATTATTATACTAATTAGGTTCTTTTCACACTAATTCACTAATACTAAACAAGCTACATCACACAAACGCAACCTAATAGAATCTACTTGGAAATTCTCAAAATCATCGTAACAGTTTCGATCAGCTTTAGTTGTTTCCAAAGTATCCAAAAAAGGAATAAATAATTTGAGTTTCTATATAGTTGTAGTTTGGCTAAAAATTTTAACTAGTAGGTTTACGTTATTGTTTAGTTGACGACTAGTGAAATACTAATCACATATTATTACAAATTCAAAGAGACAATAAATGAAAAGGCTACTCCACGGGGTAGAAATCATTTCTAGAGCTCGTTTTTTCCTATTTCCTATAATGAATTCATTCTAATCCTTCCTAATTTCTAGAACACCTGAAACAATTGCAACGTTTTTTCTAACAATCGAAGGTTACCAACCTTTTAGGAACAAGTCAGATGTCAAACACTATCCAAAAATCCAGTTTGCTAACTATCGAAAAGCTCAAGCTAGAATTTGCTAACGCATATCGTTGTTACCGCTTTTCTACTCTCACTTCGCAAAACATATCTCACTATAAAGTTAATTCAAAAAATCAGCATATAATAGTCATCTATAAACATTCTTTTAATATATGCAACATCTAAAAGAATCCAGGATATAATACTGCGCATTTCCTGATCATCCAAGGAACTACATCTAAAAAAGTCCAAGGCATTAAACTGCATAATTAAAACTGTAAATCAACAAATAACACAATATAAATCAAAAGGAACTGATCAAATCAAATCACCTTCAATCTGTGATTTACAGCAGGATGAATATCAATACCCCCATCCTCACCCCCCTCACCACCAACACCACTTCCGACTTCCTTATCCCCCTCTCTCTTCAAGTACTTCTCGTGATCCGACAGCGCAACATTGAAATCAAACGCCTCATTCCTCTCATTAAACCCCAACCCTATAAACGCGTACTTCCCACGCCCATCCTCGATCCTCAACACGAAGTACCTCGACGAATCAAGCACCGATTCAACAGCAGCCTCTCTCTGACCTGGATTCACGAAACAAGCAGCAAAAAGCTCGCCGGAACTCGGATCTTCTAATCGGATCTCGCATCGCGTATCGCATGAAACGACCCGCAGGCGACCGGACCAGATCTTGTCGGACTGAAGCCACTCGCCGCACTTATAGCCGCCGCTGGTAGAGCGCGGAGGGATCTTGAATACAGAGACTTCGCGCACAACGAGTAAGGTATGCTCGAATGTCTCCTCATCCTCTTCAAACGCCATTGTTTTGTTTGATTTCTGAATTCAATTGTTGATTGCAATTCAATATGGGTTTCTAGTTGCAGGTATTTTTATGATTTTATGGGGGAGATGAGACGTGGGTTTTAAGCGTTTTTGCAGATAAACTACGTATATTATATTATGAATTTCATATTTTTTGTTTGTATTTAGTAAAAAGAGATTATTTACGAAAAATAGCACAATCCCCAGTACTAAATCTAAAGCCACCTGAAATTTACTTTTTATATTCGACTGTCAATGAATATAATGCAAAAAGAAATATAATGCAAACGGTTTGATGATATATATTATAAAAGCTTGGATTTGGGCTTTTGGGTCTAATTGGGTCTCACATTGGGTCTAGCTTATGCTTGGGTCTGGGTCTGGGTCTAGACCCAAATATAATTTTTGGGTCTGAGTCCAGATCCAGACACAATGTTTTGGGTCTGGGCCTGGACCAAACCCACCCAATGACACCCCTAATTTCTATGATTTGAAGAACCTATTATTTATCATGTATTATTTTTGATTAAATAATCAATTTACCGAACGATCATGAATATATATATAAAAGTATCATACTCCGACTTAATTGAAATACATGTTCAACCTACTAGCAATTGATTATATAAAATTGTTTGTTAATTAATTCAATCATACCATTATGTAAAACTGTTTGCTAATTCAATCATCGCGCTTAGCTATGAACACAAGAAAAGAGTTTGTCAGTTCACTCTCTAATTTGGTTCGAATAGATTTCATTCAATAATATTGTCGCCTCATTGCACTAACTTGCTATTTCTCGTTGTATTCAATTCAAATAGAATTTTGATTTAAACGACCACAATACTCCTTTGGCTAATAAACCGTTTGCACGAGGCTTACACAGTACACACTACTTATCAAACTAAGGGTATTCAATTCAAAAACTTGTATGTTACAATATTACGTGCTGAAAATTTAGAATTTTTAAATTCTAATACAAATAATCAAGTTTATAATAAACTAATATCTTATTATTATTTATTTTATTGATTCAGATGTATCTTCAAACCACAATCAACTCTCGTCCTGATTTTTTTTAGTTTAGTAACTGGTTTTATTTAACGTATATCTATTCGTATAACTATTTATCGAATATAGTGTCAGCGATACCACCTTTATAAGTCATTTGATTTAATGTATAAATCTCATATCTTTACCATGGTGGCACAGTCCGAGGATCCTATCCTGGTATAATTCATGCACTAGCCCAAAATCTAATACCACTTCTGTAATGCCCGAGCTTACTATCGGGTATCGGCCTCATACTCCATATTTATTTCGATTACACCCCAAAATATTTAAAGCATAGTCATTATGATTTTATTGATTCTACATTAAATTTATTTTTAAAGTCTTATTAAACACTTTAAATTATAATATAAGTTGCTTTACAAAACTTTTAAATATCACAAGAACACTCTCTAAATAGACCATGGACCACATATTATTTTTACGGCTTTATTTTATTGTTTTTCAATTTATTGAAATTTACTTAGACTTAGTAAAGAAAAGAAAAAAGTATTCGTTTTTGGTCCAAACTCATAACTCGTGTCATTATATTAATTTTTCTTCAAGATTATATGTGGTTGGGCTTGGACTGTTAAATATTGGTATTGGGCAGTCTTGATATTAGTATTGGACCGAACTAGATCATGGGCCGGCCCACAACAATTCAATAAAGGACTAATTATACAGAGGGTAAAATTGGAATTTCACATCACGTCACCCTTCGTCCTCATAGACCCCCTCGAAGTCTTTCACACTATAGATTTTCACTATTTTGTTCCGTTGTCTCGTCAGTCACTGAAACGAAGCCACGACATTCTTCTTCACAGTAAGTTTAACTCTCACGATTTTCTTGACGTATTTCGGGAATTCTAGGGTTTTTGAATGTTCATTCAATACGTAAATTCGACTATGTTTAAATTCTGCAATAAATCTACCCAGGTATGGCCAGAAAATTAGGATTTCTGGTGGTTGTAGCATTTCTAGTATTGGCGTCAATTTGTGAGTCGGCGATCTTCAATCCGGTATCCGAATCTCATCGATCTGCTGCTTTGGAGCTATTTTCTCCAGCTGGTGGATCTTTTGGAAGGTCAGTTCTAAACCCTCTCTAAACCCGCATATTCACGCGTAACTGTGTGATTGTTGCTATTTCAAACTCTAATGAGCATATTTGAGGTTGATTTTTTTGATTTAATTATCTTTTTCACGATCTGAAAAAAATGTTCGCTATGTTGATGGTGTGATTGCCAAAGGAAAGTGGGGAAGGTTCAAGCCTGTAATTAATTACAACGTTTTTACTTGTTTCTAGATTGAAGTATGTATATTTCTAGTATAAATACTAGATAATGTGGATAATGAAGTGCCATTTTAGATTAAGCGAATGCATAATTAAGAGGGTTGTTGTTCTGAGACGCTAAATGAGCATCATATTTTATCTTAATTAAGAAAATATCTGCCGTCAAACTTCTTTGGTAATGGGAAAACATTGCAATAGTAGGTATTGTGATCTCTGAGGTTGTATTGACTTCTCATATTTTATGTATGCATGAAAAGATTTAACTTTTGCTGCAGTGTGTTGGTTGTAGGTGCATATTTCTAGATCGCCTGCATGTTTCTACGTGTTTTTTCTAATTGTTGTAGAATAAGATTGAAGTGAATGCCATCATTTGAATTTTGCATAAATTTTGCTTTGCCTTTCTTTGTTTGGTGTGGAATTTATGGCTGAAGGTGGATTACCATCTCCTTTTGGCACTCCATGGCGTTAATTTTTTCTTTGAGTTGACTGGAAAGAGTAAATCTTAAAATTTGTGGTCTAAGATGGTTGGACATCTCACTCTGTTGTACCTTTATTCCAGTCTAGAGGAGACATATGAGGCATTGAGGACATTTGAGGTTCTTGGGATTGAAAAGAAGGCTGATGTAAAGACTTCTGCTTGTGCATCTGTCGTTGACACCTGCTCTACTTCTTCATCCTTAAAGGATTTATTCTACGCATTAAGAGTTAATGGCCTACTGAAATGTGAGCTCAATGATGAGGCTTTTGGGGTACTAAGAAGTTTCTTTCCCTTATCTTGTTCCTTTGTTGTTTAATACGTGTTGTCCCTTCACGTGAAAATGTGTTTTTCTCACAGTTTTAGTCTCTCTGCAGGGAGTGGAATCTAGACTTAAAGATTCTCTAACCGGTGCCACTTCACTTCTTGATTTTTACTATTCCATTGGAGGTTTAAAACTTATAAAGGTAAAGAAATTCAATTCATGAACTTTGGAAAGCGCTCTGTATTAGTATTTTTTTAACTGAAACTCTATGATTGCATATGCTACACACATGGTCAATGCATATTCGACAAGTTCGCAATTATTCTCTTAGCTCCAAGGAGAACCTTTTGTTATCTCCATTATTATGTGTATTTTTCTGTCCTATGATTTGACCATTTAATTACGTTTTCTTGGTTTACACAATTTTAAGCTGTATTGAGTTCTGGATCATCACTTTTTAATTTGATTTGCAGGATCAGACTTCTGGACTTGACATTCATCTTGGAGATGCTGATAAATTTTTTCGCTCTATAAAGGTGAACTCTGAACATATTGCATATTACAGATATAGAAATATACTTTCTCCGCTGTTATCTATGTATTCTTTTATGAGTTCCTAACTGGTACATCATTTTGGCAGGCTCTTAGTCAGAGTGATGGAAGGTGGCGCATCAGTTCCAATAACCCTGAGTCCAGTAATGCTGCTGCTGGTAATTAATGAATGCTGTGTATTTTAAGTTGCATATTTCTAATAAAACATAATTTCATCATCAGTGTATTTCGACCCTTTTGAATCACCAGACAAATGTTGTTTGTCTATTGTTTTATTAAAGTTCTCAGTATTATTTACTTACCGTGATTTACTTTACAGGGATAGCTCTTGAAGCGCTCGCTGGAGTTATTTCTTTAGCATCTTCTGAGATTGATCATACTCTGGTGAGCCTTAAGTTTGTTACATCTATTACTCACAAATATTTCTGTGTATGATAAAACTATTACTTCTCTGGACTTTCTTCCTAAAATGCTGAAATAGAAATGATGCGGACTCTCATTTAACTGGTGGACATGCACCAATTAAGGCTCTAAATTTTGTGAACCTTTTTTTGATCAATTTTTCACTGATTCTTTATATAATACTTTTTACCTATTTGCGCTTAGGTATTAAATTATTCAGCTCGCTATTTTTAAATTTTCCAGTTATTTGGTGTAGCTAATTCTAGTATTTGATCCATTCTACTTTTTCTGCCAGCTTGCTACTCTGAAAAGTGACGTAGGGAAGCTTTTTGATGGCATTGAAAGATATGGTACGTGCTTCTGTTTATATGTGTGTTTCTGTTACTCTGCTTGTCTTGGAGAGTTGCTCAAGTAAACAAGAATGACAATATGGAAATGACCTCAATCTTAGTTTACCTAACACCTTAGATAAAATGTTCTTATGGCTTTTCTGGCTAAGACATTAAGCTATTTCTCATCAAGCGTGCATGCTTATTTTTCAGTTTGAATGTAACCTTTATTACGTGACATGGATGTCTTAGCTGCATATTGAGTAATGAGAAATCTACAGCTTCAGCAGTTAATGCTTCTCAATCAATCAATGAAATAAGAGTTTGATCTTTAGAGATTAGTTAATGTTACTGAAAACATTGGCAGTGTTGAAGGTTTCTTTTTACCTTATGTTTCATCTTAGTCCATGCTGAATTACGCTCACCCTACGACCTCTATTTTCGATTCCAAATAGGTTCTTTTCTTTTTCCTTGAGTGGGAATATAATGTACGAAATGGGACTCTCTTAGGCTAATCTATGTTATTAGAGTCCAGGGCTGCTTAAAATTTAATTAATAGTCAATGAAATTTGTACTGGATGTCACCAAATTGATCTGAAATACTATTTAGGATAGTGGGTTTTGCATCTACTTAACCTTTTCGTCTATAATAACATAGCCAACTCATATCTTTTATTATGATTAAACTGATATATCATAGATTCAGTTATGCTATTACCTTTTCTTTCTTTTATACTGCTTTTAATTTTCAGAGGATGGGGCTTCTTACTTTGATGAGAAACTTGTTGATGCACACGGGCATCAAGGTCCTCTTTCAGCCTCTGCATCAGTAACCCGTGGAATCACAGCTTTTGCAGCAGCCACCTCGGAAAATTTATATGTAATAATTGCACATTAGCAACATTGTCTATGTCAATGTGTGTGTTTTCCTGCATTCCTGTATTCCATGAGACTGAAACTAGTTGCTTGACAATTTCAGCTTCCAGGAGAGAAAATTTTGGGTCTGGCAAAATTTTTCCTTGGAATTGGAATTCCTGGTAGTGCCAAAGACTTGTACTACCAAATCGATGCCTTGGCTTGCTTGGAAAATATTAGGCAAGTTATTACAGTATATTTCTTCTCTGTTTCTATTTTTCTCCATATTTAAGTTGTATCTTCATATGGTTCTATTATTTCTGTACATTTGATAGTTTCCAAACACACGTTCAATATAAAAAGTTTCAAGTTATAGTGCTGATCTATATTTGGCTTTATTTTGTTCCAGAATGATATCAAACATTATTTTGCTTTTTGCTCCAGGGGTTCCATTCCTCTTATTTTATCACTGCCAGCTACTGTACTTTCAGTTACCAAGAAAGATCAACTTAAGGTGTGTCATCCTTATAGTCTCATGTCCTGGGTCCATTTGATTTATGATAAAGTGCTGTCCGCTTACCAAAATGTGATGTTGTAGGTTCGTGTCAGCACTGTGTTGGGTTCATCTGCTCCTCCTTTATCTGTCAAACTCATGCAGATTTTTACCTTTGGTTCAAAAGATGCTTCCATCATTGACCAGGTGCTTCCATTTACTGAAGGCTGCATAAGAATTTACATAATCATTTATGATTATATTCATTATACTCATAACCTGTTCTTTTGTATCCATGACACAGAAGCTCAAGTTTGATCCTGACAATGCAGTGCATGTCTTAGAAACATTGCCAACAAATGTTGATGTTGGAAAATACATTTTTTCCTTTGAGGTACTTACCCTTTTTATTGTTCATCCCCCTTTTTATAGCATTTCAAACTGTTATATTCTGTAAAGTCTATCTTCTTCTCTACCATGTTCTGACATCCCTGGTTGACAATTGGCAGATTACACTTGATGATCTAGAACATAAGAAAAACTATGTGACTGGAGGGCGAACCAAAGTATCTATTCATGTAACTGGAGTCGTGAATATTGACAATGCCGAGATTGCAATTCTAGACAGTGATCTTGGGAGCGTAGAAACACAGAAAAAGTATATACTTACTCCCTTTATCTGTCGTATTACTTTCTTGCCCGTGCGAATTTGGTTAGGTTCTGTTCCAGGGACGTCCTATGTTCCTTATGAACTCTTCTTTGTTTTTGGACTTGACTTTTGTACTTCCCGACCTTTTAGTGTTTCTGTTGCTGTTTTCTACCAATAAGCAGTGGAATTCAACATGTTAATCATTTTCAACTTTTATGTAGGGCCATACCTGAATTTTTGTTTTGTTTTATTTTTCTTCAACAATTTGTTTGGGGTAGGTAAGATGTCAATGTTGGGGTTTGCCTGTAAAATTACATTTTTTTTGTCATCACCTTGCTGTGTCCTGCTCTTCTTTTGAATCTGCTGCGTACTGAATCCATTCTGCACGCTCCATTAAATTGTATATAAACTATTCTATTCATTTTACACATTTTACGAGGTTTTAGCGTGAATGGATTTTAACAGACAGTTGCTTCCATACTACTGTTTTGTATTTCAGGCTGGAGTTACCTGGGGTAAATGCTGTTGCCTTATCAGCTAATCATCTCCAGAAGTTGAGGATGTCCTTTAGCTTAACCACTCCTTCTGGACATGTTTTTAAGCCTCATCAGGTTGTTATTCTTGTTTTATAAAGTGTGTTAAACAATACTCTTTATTATTCATGTGTTCTGACTACTATGTTCTATGCAGGCATTCCTCAAGCTGAGACATGAGAGTGGAGTTGAACATATCTTCGTGGTGGACAACTCAGGGAAAAAGTTTGAGATAATATTAGTTAAGTGATCTATAACTTTCTCAACTACCTTAACTTTAAATTAGATTCTTCTGAATATTTATGGTAGTCAAATATTCTCCCAACCTGCTCAACTGTTGTCTAGTATGTTATTACAGTTACTTTCAGGCTTCAAGTTTTGGATTAATTAGGTTCTGCAACCTAAGAATCAGCTTTTCATAGTCTATGACATTATCACACTTCAAAACCTGCAATATTCTCCCAACCTAACTTTTGTATATCTTAATGGCATTTTCTGTTGTAGGATTTTCTGGGGCTGGTTGAGAAATTTTTCTATTTATCCGGCAAATATGACATTCAACTTACTGTTGGAGATTCCGTCATGGTAAATCTTCGTGTTACATTTGAACCTTTTTGCGCATCTATCCATTCACCTCTACTTAAAAGACCTTCTTATGCTATCACATGTTTGATATAATTTGCTTCCCTTTTGCTTTTTGTATATTTCAGGAGAACTCTTTCTTGCAACCTCTTGGGCATGTCGAATTAGATCTTCCAGATGCACCTGAAAAAGCAACTCGCCCTCCTCCACAATCTGTTGACCCATACTCCAGATATGGCCCTAAGGCAGAGATACATCACATTTTTAGGGCTCCTGAGAAACGACCCCCTAGAGAGCTCTCTCTTGCTTTCTCGGGCCTAGTACTCTTACCATTTTTTGGATTCTTGGCTGGGGTAACTTTTGATTAACTCTTGTACTCTTGTGACCTGCATAATGAATGGTTTCATTCTTTTTACCCTCTAACTTATTAACTCTTTTACATCGAGCTTTGTGAATTACCAAGGCTCCTGGTAAGAATTTTATAACTAGAAAAACAGGGTGTGAAGTTGTAAGCTGATTTACCGACAGGGGTGTTAGTAATTTGTTTCTATTGACTAAGGAATTTATAGTAAATTCACAGAGTTTGCGATTAAGGTTTCACTAGGGGTGTATATATAATTTGTCCTTCGTTTGGCAGTGTTCCATGTTCTCGCTGTAATCTACCCAGTACCCACTATTTTATGACAAAAAGCTGACATTGAACACTCAACACTTTTCTTTACATACAGCTCATTCACCTTCGCGCTAATATCAAGAATTTTCCTAAATCAACTGCTCCAGCTACATTTGCCCTTCTCTTCCATCTGGGCATTGCAGCTGTTCTTGTACTCTTTGCACTCTTCTGGTTCAAGGTGTGTGTCTCTAAATTTTTCTTTCCTTTTAGTTATGCGTTGTATTTCCTATAGTATTCACTTTAGTTGCTTTTCATTTTCCTCTCTATTCTAATGTGATACAATATCATAAAGTTGTTCAGCATTTTATTACTATTCACATCATTTTGCTTTAAAAGCCATCAGAAATTTAATTACACGGAATTAGTAGTAGTTTTCTGCACCAACCAAACTAGGCTCTATGGCTGCAAGTTTGTTATTTATATCATTCTAAAACACTTATTACTAGATGATGTGAGTTTTACTGAGCTTGGTGGCACTTAAGCTTGTGCATAATTATTCCACTTTACAATTTTTTTTACAAATATTGCATTCTTGTTTGCAGTTGGATCTATTTACAACATTGAAGGCACTTGGCTTACTGGGAATTTTCTTGATGTTTGTTGGACACAAAACGCTCTCCCATCTTGCATCCGCATCATCCAAGTTGAAATCTGCATGATAATCTCGAGACCTATTTTGAAAGTTTCAAGCAGAGACGGGATTCGATTTTGTTCCAGGATAGACTACTAAGTTATGTAATTGCATCGCATAAATTTTTAGATATTTTTACATGGATTAGTAGAGGCGGGACACAATCATCTGTTTAAAGAGTGTTACAGATAGACAGGCTTATTTTATGAGCATTCTTAGTCAGAACATGATGATAAAGGACTGTAGAACTAAATGCAATTTGTTTGCTTACTTGATCTTCTCATATAGCTGGTGATTGGTTAGTTTTATCTTGATTTGAAGTTCATTATACAAAGTTTAATTTTTAATTTGCTCTGAATAAGGAAATTCTAGCCTGGCTTGAGTTCAATTAGTGGTAAATTGGTTGATCGTATTCATTTTTTTTACTTTGTAAATTATGATTGTAAAGGAGAATTAAAAACAACCCTTTTATTTCATTTTGGTAACATAGCAAAAATTAGTTATCTAGGGGTGCTCGTGTGTTTTATGTAGTATGGATGTTAAGATACTTTGTAAATTGGATTAAAAAATATTTTATGATCTTTATTGTCATATTGATTATTTTTTAATTTTGATTTTATTGAAATTGGAAAAAGTAGAGATAAAGATTTAGATGTGTAATCATAAAGGAAACAACCTTTTTTCTCTCCTTAAAGTAACATATAAACTTTAATTATTTACTTAAACTTTTCTTTTTTGTTTTAGTGATGTAATGTAAAGTAGCAGTTAAAAGAGCTGGACCTTTTTTCTCCCCATTTTGTAAAAAATGGTGTAAAGTGTGACATGATTATCACCAGATTAAGCTTGCCTTGTATCACAAGTTTTAATTTGGAAGGTACACATTTTTAGCACTTTTCAAGGTTTTTTAAACCGTTCAATTATATAGTAGTGATGTCAATATTTCACTTTATTAAGTTAGTATGGTTGTATTTTGATTTTAATAACTCCCAATGTTACTATAATCAAGTACATAATATAACTTTTTTTTTTAATATAATTTTGATTATCTTCCGAAATGAAAAAAAGAAATATTGTGCAAGCAATATATTTGCTAAAAGCAAGCTTGCTTTTTTTCATATATATTATTACATATTATATATATATATATGTACTACTAAAGAATTAGATTAATCATGCTCCCCGATTCTCGTCCTTACATTATTGAACTTTGCCAATGTTATGATGTTACTATACCATTATTGATGATTTAATCCAAGTACCTATTATGGTTGTTTGGATAATTATTTGAGATGTTGAAAATTGTGTGGGAACATTAAGAGAATTTGACAACACTAATCGAGTTTACATAAGATTTCTAAAGATGAGAAAATGTCAAAATAAAATCAAATAAGAGTTAAGTGATTTTTTTAATACCTTTGGTTTTAAATTTAAGAATCTTTTATATTTGTAAAATATAATTATTGAGATGATTTTATTATGGAAATATTATTTAAGGTATTACTTAGAGATTGATAAAAGAAATGACAGAATGTCATATACAATATGAAAAATCTATAATAAATCAAATTTAATAGAATCGATTTATTATATCCAATTAAAATTCATAAAATTCATCAAATCTTAGTGTCACCAATTTAGGCCATGAATTATGGAAGTGAATAATCTGAATGGACTGTTTGAAAATGAGGAGAAACCAATAATTGGCTGAAATAAAAAAATAAGAATATTACGTCACTCATTCACCAACGTACACCACACGCACCTATCCTTTCTATACAATAAATTAATCATCAATTAAAATAATGTGTTATTCTTTCTTTAGTATATAATTAAACCCTAACCCTAAATTTGTATCTTTCTTCCTCAATTAGAATTTGGGATAGTCTAGTGGTTTTTAGGGAATAATCATTAATGCAAGGCCCCTGATGACGTGTACCAACATTTCACATCACATGAAAATTAAGGTTATATATATATATATATATTGTAGAATATATTTATACATAATTAAATTAAACATGTAAGCTGACGTAATTATTACGAGATGAAACACATTTTAAAAAATGCAAAATTTCACGTGATTAGCAACTGAGTTAATATATATATATATGTTCCAGATTTTTCCAAGCTTAAATTAAAGGAAAAGAATATATTAATTATTATATATGGTGGAAACATTAGTACATTATATGGATTAGATTTATATGTACTATGAAGTAAACTAAACGATAATAAAGCAAAAATAGTACATTTTCCCTATGGATAAAACATACAATTATTAAGCACAAAATAAACTTTATAAAGCAAAAATTGTACTGTGGATAAAACATACAATTATATGTGCTATGAATAATAACTATCAAAGTAAATTTCTTACACATACAAATCAGACCTCAAGATTATAGTAAATTACAGTGAACGATAATAAAGCAAAATATGTTGCTTAAAAAAGGAATGAATTTGAAAAATAGAAAGAAAATATATGACTTTTAGACATTTTTATTCTTATCAAGGTTAATTATTACAAGAATTCTTAGACAAATGTGAAATTATTTTGTAACATAACAAAAATTCTTATAGTCAATTTTCCCACGTAAATTCTAGCTCAGAATATTGATTTGTCTTAATATGAGTTCGAGTAATTAAGTCCTATAATTATGTTATATATGTTGTCTGATTAGAGAACATAATTATGCCGATCAATTTCAAGTTTAATTGACATGCAACAGACCTATCTGTCTAGCTAGCTAGTAATTAATCTAATTAATAATATAATATTATAGATCACAATATTTAAGTTTTATAAGTATTCTAATATACAAAATTTATCTTATAACTGATGTAGATGTGAGAATTCAATTCATCTTTTAGATTTTCACAAGCCATTTCGCTTGTT
This sequence comes from Verbascum thapsus, assembly GCA_963669365.1. NCBI lineage: Eukaryota > Viridiplantae > Streptophyta > Magnoliopsida > Lamiales > Scrophulariaceae > Verbascum > Verbascum thapsus. The sequence continues at coordinate 13,067,321 of OY770118.1, forward strand.
GAGTAGATAGGTTTGGAAGATAATTTTATATTGTTTATATAATACCAAATTTACTACTAAAATATGAATATGCCAAATAATTGGACCATTTTATAGTCGATGTTTATCTACAAAATTAAAATGGCAGTGCGGGCTTGTTCGTATCTTTTATTTTAAGTTGGTATTTTATTTTACATTCTACACGCTAAATTTATAAAATATTCTTAAAATATATAGTCAATAATATATTTCTCAAGTGCATTTATGATATGAAATGCAAGATGAAAACATTAGTTATCAATTGAAATAAGAGAGTAAAGTAAGAATAATTCTTGGAATATAATGTATCTTGTGGTTTTACATTTTAACATAGAATCACACAATAATTTTGTTTTAAACCATGGACATCTATTAAAGTTACATTTATCAGTTAGACATGTTTGCTTTAATATATAATCCTACTAATGAATTTAAATTTTAATCTTTATTTAAGGGTTTAGCCATATATGTATATATATATATATACCTTAAAATCTGTCTTAATTATTAAGTTTTTGATCCTTAATTTCCTCTCCAATAATGAGTAAAAATGGACACAAAAAGACCATATACATTGGATAAGCTATATCCAAGCAACAAATTATGTTCAATTTGTCTACTTTTGTTTGTATTTATTTACACCACCCTTGTCAAAAAGGTCATATTAGAGTTAAAAGTAGTATTTTGGAGGCTCTATCCGCTTGTAGAATTAGGATTAATTTTATCCCTTTATTGCATATATTTCTTGTGACTTTGGTTTTTCTTCCAAGTTCCCACATTATATATATAATATATGTATATAACCATAAGGTCCATAAGTACTAACAATTATGTTATATATTACATGCATATATATATGTTCATAACTTTCTCCTTTAATTAACCATACACTTTCCTTCATTAAAAAGAGAAAAAAAAAAAAAGAAAAGAAAGAGATTAATCAAAATCATTGTGTAGATTAATTAGTTTATCAAGATTTAATTTCGTAGAAAAATGGGATTGAGAGATATAGGAGAAACACTGCCACCAGGTTTTAGGTTTTATCCAAATGATGAAGAGTTGGTTTGTCATTATTTATACAAAAAGATTGCTAATGAAGATGAAGGTGATCATGATCTTAGAGGTACTTTAATGGAGATTGATCTTCATACTTGTGAGCCATGGCAGCTCCCTGGTATGTTCTACTCTTTCTTCATCGTACTGTAATAGTATATCAATATATGAATATATATATATATATATATGTATATGCATGTTTATTATGACATTTTTTTGTAATGAAATGATTGTTTCTCATTACCAACTTGTGATAATATTGTGGCAATAATGGCTATAAAGATAGCATTAAATTAGGTGCATGTATGTGTGTTTATGTGTACTGAGAGAATAGATGAAGAAAAATATTTAAATTCTACCCTAATTCATTAATTCTGTTCTTGAATATTTATTAAAAAAATATTATCTTTTTTTACCTTTTTTGGAGGTGGAATAATTTTATTTCAGATTTACTTGATTGTTTTATTATATATGCATGTGCCTTTTGATTTTGCAATCCATTTTCTTTTTCTTATAAATGGTCTTATGTATTTCAAGGACATAGGGTGACACATTTTCAGCTCGTTCACATAGGTTCAATGAATCTTACTGCATTTTCTAGTGTTATATACAGAAACTGGATAAGATTTAATAACTGCTAGCTAATTATTCGTGATGAAAAAGAGCCCTTTTTTATTATTTATTTAAATTTTTTTCTTCACTTTATTTAACTTCTAAATTAAATATCCCGGTTTGTATAAATGCATATTGGTAAAGAAAAAAAAAAGGGTTTCTTTTTCATATTTGATTACGAAAATTACTAGTACTAATTAAAGAATGACTATGTTGTTTCAAAAAAATGTGTGTGAGTTAATCAATATAAAATTAATTGAATTTGATAATTATCCATGAAGGTAGACAAGAAAGTATGGTATAGTATGATATAGACTTCCTACCACATAAGTAACTTCCCATTAATTTATATATGTAGAAAAAGGCTGAGACACATTTTTCCATTATTTCATATGAATTTCTAAAATACTTTGTGAATGCAGAAACATGACTTGAGAATCTTGGTGACTTATAACCAACTCTTTTGTCACTTTAAAACGCATTGTCATACAAGCAAACATAATAGAATGATGAAACACTAATAATCTATAGCTATACTATGTTTCTAAGTATATTACGATATAGTTTTGTCTTTGTCGATTCATTACATAAATTCCTCTTTGTGTGTACATCAAGTATGAGGTCATTTTATACTGCATACGAAAGTAAAATTTTCAGTCTAGTTTTCACTACAAATTTACAAAACGTGGGCTCTTAATGACATATTAAGAGCCTATATAATGAAATTTTGAAATCCATATATATACATGTTTCTAGATGTGGAGTAAGTTTAATTCAAAAATTAAAATCTATACTAACATTTGCTAATCAAATTTGTATATGATTTTTAGAGATGGCGAAATTGAATTCGAATGAATGGTACTTCTTTAGTTTTCGTGATCGTAAATATGCAACTGGATTTAGAACAAATCGAGCTACAGCCTCGGGATATTGGAAGGCAACGGGCAAAGATCGACCCATTTTCGACCCAAGTACTCGGGCCATAGTAGGAATGAGAAAGACTTTGGTTTTCTACAAAAATAGGGCTCCTAATGGGATCAAAACTGCATGGATCATGCATGAGTTTCGATTGGAAAACCCTAATTTGCCTCCAAAGGTTTGTTTATTCTTATTATATTGTGTCTTATTAGGGTTTGATTAATGTTTGAAAATTGGTGTGAAATATGGTCTCTAAAAAAGAAAATCAAATATATATATATATATTTTATATATATATATATATATAATATATATATATATATAGAGATCATGTGTTGAAAGATAGACAAAGCAAACAAGTATTCGTCATGCAGATGGTAATCATGTTGGATGAAACTTCAACGAAACTCCATTGAAACTAGAAAGATTCTGTCCATATCCCTTTTTACTGGTTCATGCAAAATTCTAATTCTTTGCTTTCACATTCTTGTGGGGATAATAATCTTTGTCAGAGATTGTAAAAGCAATTGACTTAGATATAATATTATATATATATATATTAAACTCACATATCATAGATTATTGTATTTAATTCATATATTTATTATCGATGTTGTGCTATAATTAGATTTATTATCGATGTTGTGCTATAATTAGTCTTGTTAATTGAGACCCTTTCAAAGATTATTTTAACGAGTTACATAGAGAAGGTTAACAAATAAATTTTATATCTTTATTTCTATATTTTTCCTATAGTTAAAAAAAACCCTCATGAAATTACCATATTCGAATAAATTTTGGACAAGGAAGATGATTGCAAAGGGCTATTTATTTATTCATCAGCACGAAAAAGTACACTTCATATGTAAAAACATACTATTACGCACTTAAAAAGAAACTATATATATGCGGTAATTGTACATATCTAATTAGTGTCTAATGATGATTAATTTGTGTGATGATTTACAGGAAGACTGGGTATTATGCAGAGTATTTCACAAATCCAGATCAGTTGAAAATAATTACAGTAATTTCTATGATTCCACATCTGTGGCCACTTCTGCTAATTTGGCTCATGATATGGACCATCCTTGCCAAAACCGTAGCAGTTCATCGGCTCAGCCCGACCCGACTGGCTACCTTCAGATGATTAATGAGCCCAATTTCTCAAGTAATCATGATGATGATTATGGGTTCTTGTTCGATTTCGATAATTCGATTGGAGGGGTGCCTGATATGAGATTTGTTGATGATGATTATGATGATAACAGCTCGAGTTTTCATCTGAAATTTGTGTGATTTATTCAGTGAATTTGGTTTATATATATATATATATATATATATATATATGTAGCATGCAGAATGGGGAACTTGTGAAAACTATGAGAATGTTGTAGTTATAAATATTACAAATGTGTGATAATGTGGTAGAAAAGATGTATATATGTGTGTTTGATTTAATGATTTGAAAATAATTTGTTTTAGGTTGTGTTGTAGGGTTATTATTTAGTTTGTAGTTTGTGAATGGTCAAGTTATGTGTATATATATATATTTATTAATTTCTCTTGTTATTTTACTTCATATATTTTACAAGTACATGAACATATCAATAATCAATTGCATAAAGAATTAGTTCATAAACAATATAATAACAATATGCATGGGTGATGGGTATTTAAAACGTGGTTATGAAACTTATAAGCATCATGGCTTTTATTGCAATATGTGTTTTATTTGATATTATATATATCGTATAGATGTATATTAATAAGTCTTCTTCATTCTTAGCATTTATATTCAAGAAATTACTTTATATACGTGATATTAAGTTTTATATATAATATTGATATATAACTTAAATATGAATTAAGTTACTTGATACTGGTTCGAGAGATTGATTATAAAAAACTCATCTAATTTCTTCATATAACCAAACTTGAACATCTTATTTGTTTGATAATTTTTTAAACTCGATTCGAGCTCGATTCAATTAATAAAATGATCAATTAAGCCCAAATTAAGTGTCTATTTTGGATCTGAAATAAGTACAATTTTGATTTTGATGTAGATCTTACCCAACTTGTTTATTGCAAATTTGCAATCCAATGAATTCTCTTCATTTATTGCATTCAAATCCAATAAGTTCACATGGTCCCTTAGATGGACTCTATTTCTATTTAATATTTTATTTTGAAAGGAGTAGAGATATAATAGTGAAATGTGTTTGAATAAATTTTTTAAAGAAAAAGTGTAATTATTCGATGTTAATGTGATATATTTTTTCAAGAATTTTTTTTCCTTTGAGAATGGGTATTTATGAATTTTTTATATTTAAAGAAAAATCCTACATATTAAACTAAAGACATATAACAATATGCAAAGTGAGTCTTATTTCGCATTGTACATAATGATTAAAAATATGCGATTATTTTGGTGCATGTGTTATGATATTGACAGGTAAAATTCTTTTTAGTTGTTGGAAAATATTTATTCATGAATAGTAAAAAAATTAATTTTTTATGAAAAAAATCCTAAAGAAATGTCAATTAAATCTATTTGTAAGGGAATTCAAGATCTGTTTAGGGAATATTGAGTGTAATATTTTTAAGACATGCCAAAAGATGATTGTTTTAAATCTAAAAAATTGAAAATTAGAAATGACGTAACATTAAAAAACAATTTACATTCTTAAAAGCATTATTGAGCTCCATTCAGTTAATAACATACTGAATGTGAAAATCTGAAATTTGAGTTGACTAGTTAAAAAATAATAAAATATATGTTAAAAGGTCAAATTACTCGAATTTAACTTGATTAAAATTTCTGTTTTTTTAGCTTGTTAACATAACAAATTAAATTTCAATACTTTCAAATTTTAAAATTTGACTTATGTAATAATTAGTGAAAAGGAATAAACTTGGTCGAATTTAGTTCAATTAGATATAGAAGTACGAGATAATACGCCACGTGGCATTATCTAATTTGCATTGGACTTGAGTTGGGCGACCGGACCGAAAGCAAAAGCGGGTAAACGGGTCGTGGTGCGCTGTACCCGACATAACTGACAGAGTTGCACGTGGAATTCGGACCCAAATAGGACCCACCCACACGTCAAATCGGGTTTACCGGAAAATGCGGGATTCTCGTACGATCCATCAATCTATCTTTTGAATTCCGTGACCCGTTGGCCTCTCTTGTTTTAGCCCAATTCAAGTGATAAGTGATTACGTGGCATTATCTAATTAGTGATCACATATTCATAATTCTGGATTTTTTTAAAAATTATTTTCCTCTTTTTTTTGTGTAATTTATTTTTGCAATGAATTTCAAAATTACTCTTATTTTAAGTTATTTGATTTTCTAGTTGCCAGTAAAAAATTTAGGGGTCAATTGGTTGGCCATTCAATCTCCCAAAAAATTATTTCATAGTAGAAAATCTCACAAAACACACTTGGTTGGTATCTCAGAAAAAATTTCTTTAAAAAAATCTCTCAAAATTCATGAAAATTCCAAAAGAAATTCTTTAAAAAAGGAGAGAAAAATTATGTTCACTGTTCATGATTTGACAGTTAACATTATCGATAAAAAGGGTTTTTTCGATTATATTTCAACTCCAAAAATTAAATTAATTACATATTAAAATGTAAAATAACACAACATTAAAAATAAGATCCATTATGACTATTTTTTAATGTCTAAATCATTGAATTTGACTATAAATATATATTAACTCAAACAAATTTCTCACAACAAAAAAATATCACATCAACCATAATCATTACATATTTTTCTCTAAAAATATTTCATCTAAACTTACTTCTCAAACCATATTTCTTATCCTTAAAATTAAATTTTCTCATTTTTATCACCAAAAAAAATTCTTTGAGACGGATATGCCATCCAATTGGGCTCTTACATATTCAGGAATAACTTTGTAATTTACATATTGTGTAACAAATGAAATTGCTTCATCAAATTATCATCAATAGATATAATTTTATAGTATATAGTGAAAATACATGTAGAGGTAACTTCTTATTTTAATTATCACTACACTATTAGTGATAAAAGTGTGAAATTATAACCAATAATACGCATATATTAAGTGGCAAATGGCAATGAGAGCTACATAATATGTCCTTTTTTCATATGTTTGAGTTGTATCGAATAAAAAAAATATTATTAAATTCGTATAATAATATATTATTAATTAATGAATTTTAACTGGTCAAAAGGAATATTTACTGTTGTTTTACCCCTGTCAATGTTCCCTAATTTTTACACTTTCTTACTGGTAGTCCTTTTTTCTTGCACCGTTGCACGTGGACCAAATAAATTTTTTTTTTCTTATAAAAATATGAGTTGTCATTTTCAATTTTCTACTTCAAAATTGTACTTTTATCTTATATTTCATAATACTCATTCACCGTAACTTAAGTGTATATAATTCATGTCATGAACTTTATATTTAAGAGTCAAGGTTAAATAAACTATTTTGCAACCACAGGATATGTGGTCAATATAAAAAGTTTTTATTTTTATTTTTTTGAGAAATGTATACATGCAACCATAAAAGGATTATCTATGTATATATAGTTTCAATATATATATAGAATTTAATATATATATATATATATATATATTTGTTAAATATTGGTCTTAATTTCCTCTATGTTTTCCTTTCTGCCTGAATGGCAAATGAAATAATTAGGCTAGAAAAGGTAAAACTTGCACAATTTTATGTAATGCAAACCCTCATATTTACAAAGTTCTCAAAAGAACTCCATGTCTGAAAATAATTGTTCTTCATCACTATATATATATGTGCCATTATATTAATTGATTTCCACATTAATTGAGAACATATAACTAGATATAAATATATATTAAGTTTTGTTTTCAATATTATATATATTTCTAAAGATAAATATGTTTGTGTCTGCCAAATTGGAAAAAAAATAACATTCCAGGAAATTATCTTTTGCAAGATTTCTACAGATGACATAAGCACAAATTACCAGTATTATGTGTATATATATATATATATCACAAAGAGAAAAATGTCAGGAATGTTGAAAAATGAATTTTGTTGTCTTTTACATATACTAGAATCTAACTTGATTTTCCTCCTTCAATCTAACCCTAGCTAAAGATATAAATACCATTTCAGGAATTTAGAAATGTGACTTCTTTTTTTTGTTTTTTTCCTTATAATAGAAATAGACAACATATGAAGCACATGTATTTGCAGTTTGCACTCCAAATTCTCTATTTCCAGGGGAAAAAAAATTGTTTATGAAATTCTTAAAAACTAATTAAATCGACTAAAATCTTTCAACAATGACAATTATTTATATTAAATATAAAACAAACCATATTATATATAATCTGAAAAATTATAATTATACTTATATAATTGATATATATTTATATATGCTCGAAAAGACATTCCCATAAAACCCCAGTTGGATTATATTCTAGTTAATTACAACCTAGCTACAAAATATTATGGATTTAGTCTGTCTGCCAATTTCATCAAACCCTTATCACTGAAATGACAGCACTATAAATAAATTAACCCTCAAAATTTAGCACTCAATTGAGATAGTAAATCTGAATAAAATCAACCTGTAGCACCCAAATTAAGAAACTTTAACATGAATTCTTATTGCCATTTCCATCAAATTTATCAAGAAAATTTAAATCTGCAACACAGACAGTAAAGCTGTAAGAACAGTAGAAAATGCATAAGAAAAACGACAAAGCAAACTGCTGTCATATGACATTTCGAAATTATGACAAATCAAACACAAACTGAAAATATTGAAAATGATGGTAAGAAAAACACAATCACATATACTTACTACTTATGGAAACAGTAACTATTAATGCTTTGTGAATTCTAATAGTGCTACAATTTTTTTCTATTTTAATTAATAATTAAGAGCTCAATAATTGCAACCCTCAACATCCACAGCACTTCTATAGAAAAGTAAGTAAATACTTACCTAACCCTAATAATTTCAAGCTTCTTGAAAAACACCCAAGACTTATCATTCCGGCGGTCTGCATGTTGATTAACCTTGATCACCTGGCGGTGGTAGCGGCGGCGCAGCCACTTCAGCCGACGGTTGTTGTTGTGGGCGTTTACGTTTCTTCTTCTCATAGCTAATACCCCTCGCCTTTGACTGCAAATCACGAACCTCACGCAGATAAAGCCGTACAGCTCGAGCTCCAAAAGGGTTAGTTTCCGGCTTGCCGCCGTTTTCTTCATAGGCGGCGCGTAGCCGTCCGATGAGGGCATCGAGGCTGCCCCAAGCCTGGCGGAGCGGACAGGGGCAGGGGGCAGGTGGGTTGGGGTGACCGTAGAACGGGCAGATTGGGCTGTGGACTTTGGTCTTTCCGAACTGATCGAGGTACCGGAGGAACTCGAGGACATGTGCGCCGCTACAGCGGCTGAGGGAGAGCGGTGGGCGGTGGTTCTTCAGGTACTGGCCGAAGGTGTTCCAGTCACGGCGTTTCTGGTTCTCATAGCGGCTGAGGGTTGTGCCGGAGGATGAGGCTCCGGCGGAGGATGAGGTGGCGGCGTTGATGCTGCTATTTTCAGAGCTGGAGTTTTCTACATCTGGGAATGAAAAAGAAGGATCCATAATTTTTAGGAAAAAACCCTAAAGATTAATGGGTTTTAGAGGGTTTTGGTGAAATTGTATTTTGTTGATCTAGGATTGGTGATCTTATGGAAAATTTTGGTTCATTTTGGTTTCTAGGGTTTGTATGATCGAATATATATGGGTGGTTTGATTTGATGGAACACTTTTGTTTTTGTTAGAGATAATAGTGGTGAAGTGAACTAAAAGGGAAATGAGAAAAGATAGATTAGTTGATTGAAATATGAGGAGATTACCATTTTAGTGAGAAAATTGATATATAGAGAGTAAAGTAGATTTTTTAGGGTGTTAGATAGAGTGTATGTGTGATATAATGAGACTATTGGGTGGATGGTTGAATAATGGCAGACAAGTGAAAAAAGAAATGAATATTGAAGATTAAATTTAATTTTGTGGAATCTTATTAAGTTTAATAACTAGGATCTATTTATTATTGTTGAATTATGAAAAATGGAGTGGTAAAAATCAAATAATCAATATTTATTGACTGTAGAATGACTCTAGAAATGAGATCATTTGTCCACTTTTTTATTTTTATTTTTATTTTGGTTAAATTGTAATGCATTTTTGGAATCTGTGTATTTGCTTTCCTTAAATAGGGGATCAACTGATTTCTTAATGAACTGCTAATCTAATTGGCTGTGTGTGAAACTATTTTAGGGTTTTGTGGAAATGGAAAGAGGCAGACAGGATAAAAGGTTGTAATATGGGGTAATATTAAAGTGAACAACATGATTTTGTTTGCTTAGATTTGAGTAATAATTTTGAAATTCAATTACTAAAATAATCTCTCATTAGAATCTAGGGTTTGATTTAATTTGAATTGAGTTTGGATTATTTGCTCTATCTCATCATATGGGAATTTATATTTAAAAAATATTTTATATGCAAAGAATATATGTAATTGAAAATTAGTATATTTAATGAATTAGCAAATTAGAATAAAGGATCCACACCTTGACTTATCTCAAGCATCAATTACATTATGCATGCAGGTAAATGTTTTCAGCTGTCAATATTCTACAACATATGTAATTATTTTTGTTATTATTATAATTGACTTATTGTTGTTGTTTATATGAATACATCGCTCATTGATACTACTTACTGGAATAGTGATTTAGACTTAATCTTTGGTCCTTAAATTATAATCAAATTTCTGTACAAAATATAGATAAATTAAGTGCTTATCTTCTTCTTTTCTAGCTATTCATTTATTAACATGAAAATTTAAGACATGATGCTCCAAAAATTATCAATGGAGTTTTCTACAAACCACATAAGAGAGCCCTATTGTATATAATTTATTAATTACTATTGAAAATTTGTTATAAATCTCGATAAATTTGTTCATATACTGTACGTAATTAAATCTATTGTCAAATCCAATGAGCTGTTTACTCTTTTGAAGAATTTATTGCTGCCTAATCTTTGATCCATGGTCAAGTGTGACTTATAAATGGTAATAATTAATAATGGAACATTATGCAAGATATATTATGGAAGACTTGAGAACAGAAAGAATTTCTAATAGGAGCACCATTTCATATCATTCTTGAAGCTTGTTCAAACATAATAGGAAGATGGTTGATGGTGACTGAAAAATACAAGAGGGTTATGAAATGTCCATTTCATGTAAAGACTCCAAAGTTGAATTTTGTACCTCTTGATTTCTTGATCATGTCGTAATTTAGTAGTGATCACAAGTCGAATTTTGAGAGTCGAAGATCATGCTTGATAGGAAAATTAGATAGTTAAATGTGTAACCCGTTACATCTATACGTGTATATATGGTATATGAAATACAAATAAAGATGTATATATGGTATATGTGGATACAGATCAGAGAGACACGTGGATTATTATGATCATGTCATATGGATAATGATCTATGTATTGTCATAAAGTAGGGTCTTCAATTATGGTCAATCGGGTCGACATGCAACATGATCAAGCATTAACGAATCAGAGAGAGGTAGGTATCTGGTTAAAATTCTCCAACGTTAAAGTCAGATCAAAACTTAGAGTAGATTGATTTTATGAAGAACAAAGAAGGAAAATTATACAGAATGTTTTTATCGTTGTAGCTTGAGAGGTAGACATTTATAAGTGATTTGTCGGGCGTATACATCTCCTAGGTCGTAAGACTTTTTGTCGCCTTATTACATTATATGTTGACGGAGCCCTAGTTAGGGCTCACGATTCTTAAGCTTTATCGAACATCCTTTCACATGTGAAATTCGATAAGACAATAAGTGTCATATACTTGATCTAAGTCAAGAAATGATAGTTGCTCTAGATGGTACATCAATAGTCAAGAGTGAATTATTTCCAATTTTCCACTTTTATGAATACAAAATTTCAAGTTTTTGCAAAGTTTCAATTTTTCATCTATACAAAATCCTACTCAACATTTATATAATATAAGAGAAAACCCTAGCTATATGATTATTAAAAAAAACATAAAATTCACAAAAATGAGAGGATTAAATTGATTTGTCTAAATTTTCTCAACAAACCAACGTGGATTGTTCTTATTTGTTTTTGTAGGAATATAAAAGTAAAGAAGCTGTGTATATGAATGTCTCTGTTTCGAGGTGCAAAACCATGATACCTTTTGTTTGCTCCTAAAAGAGAAGACAATGGCATATGGGATGTGTAATTTCTAAAGTACCAAATAATTAAACCCCTTTTTAAATAAATTAATTGTAGTATTTTTTTATAACTGAAATTAAGGAGCTATAAAAAATGAAGATCAATCGAATAACTGCATGAAAAATATTGAAAGTATATTGACGTACAAAATCTCGAGAATTTACTAAATATACATGTTAAAATTTGAAAATCACAATAACACGATACAAATGGCAATATTAATATGATACCTCAAAACTCGTTTTCGATAAATCGATTATATAATATTATTCATTACAATTTAAACCCTATCATACGAATATCAACCACCAATAATTAGTACCATTACTAAAAAATCAACTAATCAAAATTACTAGAAAAACAGAACAAAACTCACATATAATCATGATACCTCATTTAAAGTCCCCTGAATCATATGAACAATTGAGCCAGCTTCATCAATCTTGACATACCATTTTATATGCAGCAAAAAACATGAAGCCCAAAAGGATTGTCTAACCCAAGAACGTACAAGTCGAAGCCTATATGAACGTTCAGTAATACCGATATATATCATGATAATTCAATCTAAAACGACATTAACAAAAAAACGACATACAAGAGTTTAATCATATATACAAGCTACTATACAAACCGATGCTGTAAAGATCATAAGAAAACGCAGAAATCAAAAACTCACCAGCACCAACAGCCAATTCTGGAGCTACAAGAAAACTGTCTACTTGGACATGAATGTCATGCGGGCTCGTTGAAATAGACAATAATTTTCAAAAAAAAAAAAATCTACCGAAAAACTTACCTATAAAAGCTACAATAGGAAGCACAAAAAAGCATGGATGAAATTTTTTCGCCATTTTTTTTCCTTTCATGGTCTCCCCCTGGCCACAGAACCCTCTCGCTGGTTACGGAAGTGACTAAGGAGCTGTTGAGCCTGCTCGATAAAAAATGGAAACATTTAGAAAAGAAAGCATTTTTATTCACCTACTCTTGAAAAGCTTAAGCGGGCAATAATCGTTTTTTATATATACTTAGAATGTGAAACTCTTTATCCATAAACGAGCCGAGTTAAATTTGACTCATAACAAATGAAAGTTTTTGACTCACAACTAGAGCATGTTTGTGTTGAGTTATGGAGCATGAAGGACTGTAAACTGGGCGAAATATTTTTTAGGGGTATTTTAGTCATTACGTAATCCTTTTCTTATTAGGTTACCCTATTCTCATTGTAACAATCTTACGAAAAATATAGTGAATATCCTGGCTTGGCAGTGCCCCCAGACGTAGCAAATTCTTTGACGAACTGGGTCAACAATTCGCGTGTTCTTTATTGTTTTTCTTTCGAGTTATATTCCTAACAGTTTGAAAATAACACCAACGAACACGAGACGAATAGATTTTAAATACCTTTTCCTTAGCTCTAGGAGTGCCGGACTGAGACAATGCGACCAAAGGCGGGACCGCCCCTTCTTGCAAAACGCTTCGACAATATTTCGTACTGTTAATACAAAGCTGCAACAATATCGAGGCAGCATTTTCCTTACCTCTTACAGATCCCGTCTCAACAATCTCAACGAGCAACGGTATACCCCCTTCTCGAGCAATAGCCGAGCAACCTTCAGTAATAGTCGAGAGATTTGCTAGAAGGGCCACAGCTTTATCGACCATTTCAGTTTCAGGGTCCATTAACCCGACCAAGTACTTAACCGCCCCGGCTTGAACTATACGGGCCTTATTTTCATGAAATATCGAAAGGTTATATAAGGCTGTAGCTGCATCTTTCTTTCCTCTAACTGTACCTGACCCTAAAAGATGAACCAACGCTTTAACTGCACCAGATCGACCTATCTTTACTCTGTATTCATCTATAAGAGATATGCTAAAAAGGGTTGCTGCAGCATTCTCTTTGGCCCCAGGATTTCCAGTTCTTAGAACATGAATAAGCGGTTCTAAAGCACCTTGTTCTGCAATTCGGGCCTTGATTTTTTCGTTAATCGATAAGTTTAAAAGGGCCGTGACTGCATGTTCTTGTGTAAGCTTTACATCCGAGTGTAATAGGGAGATTAACGGGGGGATGGCCCCACATTGGCCAATAATGACACGATTTTCGTTATTATACTTTGCAAGATGCCTCAATTCTCCTGCAGCTACAGTTTGTTGTTCGGTTGATGGGCTTTTTAACTCAAGGATGAGTTTTTCCACATGGGAAATAGAAATCAAATCGGTAGACTCTGTTTCGGATGAAAACGAGAGTTCTCTAGATGGATTATGATTTCCATTCGTACCCTTTTCAGCCGTTGTTTTATATAAACTTTCCTGCTTACTCGATATTCTTAAAATTTCAGTTGCTTCTGATGGGAGATAGTCAACACTGGATATAGCGCTTGATGCTGATTCACTCCGGCTGTGTACATATGAATGTTCGGGTGATGACTCATCAAACTTGTCACTTTCCTGTCTGAAAGTGCAATAGCCTTCTTCATTGACTTTCTTTGTCTCATCAAACGAGGCTCTAGGCATAGAATTTCTCGTTTCTAAAGGGCATTTAAGATCATGTTCATCAACTTTGCCCGTATTTGCATTTTCAAGGTTACTGGACAGTTGTACTTTGTTTTCATCACACCAATTTGCTATGAGAGCTTTTACAGTATAATTGGGGATAAGATTTTGGTGGGAAAGTTTGAGACCGGTTTTGGGGCATGTTAACAAACCATGATCCAACCATTTTTGAATGGTGGCCCGTTCATACGTTTGGCCAGAAGCAACAATTACAGGATCCGACATAAGTTCCAAAGATAAGGGACATCTGAAATATGAAGGAATTTGAATACCGTTTATGGATTTAAGGTTCTCGATCTTAACCAAGTAATCGCGAATATGAGACATGATGGATTCAGCTTGAGCGATTTGATCTACATTATCTTCAGCTGTCTGTTTCTCCTTTTCGAGTGCAATACTCTCGTTCAAGAGCTCTGGACTTGATCCCAAGTTGAGGGACTCAATTATTGTCGCAAAATGATCGTTAGAATGAATTTCGTCATCTTTTTGGCATTTAAGAATCTCTTCTATGTGTTTCGATAACTTTCCTAATTTGGGATTTTGATACTCCTGCATATAGAACTGAACATAATTCGGAATAAGATATTATTAAAGCAAGTGGTTCAAGATTTGGAATACGTTCATTATTTACCTGGAGATTTGATAGACTGGAAATAGCCGGTGACGATTCAAATAGTCTACTTAGAATGTGACACAATTTCAGTGATGATATCTGGATTTTCAGGAAGAAGGGCTTACTTCGTAACACCTGAAAATAAAATATAAATGTCTATTTCACTAATTGATCAAGTATAATTGCATCTATATCTTAAATCTAATTTATGGTCAAATAAAACAATGACAATAAGGACATGTTCAATCAAAAGTTACTCACACAGAGAATTTTGCTCGTTCTTGGAGACCATTTCTCAAGGAATTCTCGAGCCTCGTTCACAGCTATATCCATCTCTTCACACTCTTTCAACAAAGCTTCATCATCATGAGGTGCTTTATGACCAGCTACATCATCAAGTACTGGTTTCAAATGCTTCAATAAAGAAACTAAATCCCTGTAATCGTTCTCAGCTGGCATTGTCTTTGATGTACGACATGTTACCAGATGAATGAATCGGGAAATACTGTTAATAAGGCATCTTAATGATGTTGAGTCCATTGACCTGTTTTAATGAAAATTGGAAACAATTAATCAAACTACAAGCTAAACGACTCGTTTTACAGATGGATTAATTGTTAAAAGCTCTATAGAAATTAAATTCAAGTCTGCTGGCAAACACTAAATATCTAAGTTATGGTAAACAAGAAATGTGTAAAACAAGATAAAAGATGCATACTTATAAGTACTATACTTCAACATATCTTTACCATTCCTTGAGGAAATACTTTCTGCAACCTAAGAAGCAATTATCTCAAACTGGCAAATAGAAATAGATAAAAACTATTAAGAACTATGTATTTATATATATATATAGCATTAAATGAATCAAATTCTGTTCAGTAATAGCATGCCACATGTGAAACAATTAGGTAAGAGCTAAGAATAAGCCTCAATGCTGCATTTAACAATTAAAAGAATAAAATATTTAAAAAGGAAAAATTTCCCTCAATCTCAATCAGACCAATCCGCAACAAGGTTGAAGGAAATCTTCATAAAGTTCCCAAAACTAGGAAGCATATTAAGTAAATATTCTGAAAAAATTAAATCATTCAACAAAAAATCTAAAAGAACCCAATAAAAATCCTTAAAATTAACATTAAGAAAATTCACCTCTGCAATTGTGAATTGGAGCAAGAAGATTGAAGATAGGGGACAAAAACGGATCTTGATGACATCCCAGAAATAATCAACCTTTAAAATCAATAACCCACATCTTTGATCTTCAAAAATTAGCCACAAATACCAAGAAAAAACGATTTGTTTGCTTCTTTTTGAAGAATTGTTGCCAACCCTCTTCACTTGGCTTCATTCTGGAGAGAGGAAAAGGTGGAAACCCCAAGAAATATTAAAATATCAAGAATCTGTGGGGGCCATTTAGAGCTGCAAATTTGTTGGTAAGTGGGGATGGATTAATTAATGTGGTGATTATATAAATTCGTTGAGATTAATAGATAATTAGAGGGGGAATAAGAGGAATCTTAATCATCATTAGATGGAACATTAGAAAAAGTTTAAGACCTTTTTTCATGAAGTGATGAAGAAGAATGATATCCCAAGAAGATTTTGCAGGGTAAAAATTACCTTGATTAATGTGTTCTCGTGTGAAATTACCGTTTTGTCCATCTGAGTAATTAAATATTTTTATTAAATCTACTTGTAAAATAAAATTAAATAAAAGAACATCATCATCAACTTCTAATTTATTTAACCGATTTTAAAAAAGAAAACTTATTTGAAGGAAGAAAAAAAATTATTTTCCTTTTCTTTCACAAACAATTTTACAAAAAATCAAGTTTAATAAAGTCAATTTATTTTACTCTAATAATGTGACAAATTGTTACATAATTATTCAATATATTTTATTAATTAGTAATAGTATAATATAATTTTTTTTACTTAATCACTTCACTAGAGAATAAATATTAAATGAATTTTTTTAATCATATCATCTATATCACCATCATGCGTCACCTAATGGAGTTGGTATATCTCCTTTCCCAATTATCAATAATTAGTTAACTATATATATATATATATTTGACAGCTAGTTAAATATATGTAGCTTTTATTTTATTTTTTCTCACTTAAATATTCAATAAGCTGGCTAGAAAGTGATGTTTGGTATTTTAGATTACAAACTATAGTTTTTGAATATTTATTGAAAAATCGTGCAAATGGGGTAGCTAAACCAATACTGAAAAATATATCCAATTAAGGATCATTTTTGGCATTTCATTATTATAGTAGTGGTCACTAAGTGACAAGCATAATTGAACCCTTTATTTGATAATTGGTTTGAATAATATAGTATTGTCTATAATCTTTATGGGAGGGAGATTTTAAATTATTAATATGCATAATTTAATTTGGTTTGTTGGGAGAATAATATATAAAAAAAAATTTGTTCAAAAGTTGTTGGATTTGCAATGTTAAGTGCAGAATCTATTAATATTTTCAATTAATAATATTATATCTTCGTAATATTTTTATTTAGTGTGGTAAGATTGAATGGCATAAAAAAATTTCTAATGGGCTTTTAAAAAAAAACTTTCTTGGCCTAATTGGGTTTCTTCATATTGTATTTGGGCCTTGCATTTAACCCAATGGGCTTATTGTATTCGAATCAACATGTATATATAAATAAAGATGGGAAGTGAATTAAAAAATGATGAATTTCTAGTTGCAAGATACCCAATCATTATCATTATCATCATTATATATATTATAGCAAAGCGGTCCATTGACTAATTTTGACTTTAGAACTCAAATTCTAATTTTCTAGAATTTTGAATTATTTTAATTCTAATAATTTATTTTTGGTTAATTTACATTTATATATATAATTTTGAATTATTTTAATTCTAATCATTTATTGTTGGTTAATTTACATTTATAATATTAATTTTTCGTAATTAATTGGATATATATATGGCAATCGTGTGTCAACTTTTAAAATTTGGTCAATCCATTACTTATACATTTCCTATTATTATGCTTATTTCCATGTATAATACATTCCATTTATTATGATTATTTTCATAGATAATTGTTAATAAGATTCCCACTATCAATTAGATTCATTGCTCAAGGAAAAAAACAAGATTTCCGGAACTAATTAAATTCATTATTAAAGGAAAATATATTTTCGGTCCCAATTAAATGAAAGTTTTCCATCTTTATCAAAATCATTATTTAAATAATAATCTTTATCAAAATCATAGTTTAAATTAGAATTTTTATCAAAATCATAGTTTAAATAATATGATTAGACGAATTAAACACCCACTTTGCCATTCACCTAATTCTGATTTTTGGAGGTATGTTCTTATTGTTATTTTCTAGATTTCTTCCATTTTCCTGTAACCATTATGGGAATCTATTTTATCTTTTAATTATTAATCATTTGTTACACTATTACTATTTCATCAATTTGACTATTTGTCTTCATATTATGTGGAGGCACATTAGTTTATATAAATTTTGATTATTATTCTCCATGTTTTAATTCGTTTCAGTATTGGACCTGTTAGAACATTCGTCTAAAATTAACAAGGTATGCACAATATTATTATAAATATGTTATCGGATATGTTTTTTTTTTGTCCGAATCATATTATAATTTGAGATAATACGAGCACTAATCAACTTCTCCATGTTTTCATTCGTTTCAGTATTGAAGAGCATTCGTCTAAAAATCATCTATCTGAAACAAGGTATGAATAATGTCAGAAAATGTCCAAAACATTCATAAAGCATTAAGAGAAATTACAAAAACTAAAAATTGAAATTGACTTATGATATGTTGATGAAGTATTTCAAGATGATTATGTATCTTTGTTGTGCTCAATTATGTTTTTCATTCTAATGAACTTTTTTTAATTCTTTTGTAATGTTCTGTTTATTAGAATTATTTCTATCTTATTTATTTTCTTAATTTTCTGAACTTTTTCCTTATTCGATATATTCTTTTTTTCTATCTTATTTATTTTCTTAATTTTCTGAACTTTTTCCTTATTCGATATATTCTTTTATTTTCCATTATTGTTTTTAATCTTATTCCATTAAAGTTCAAGTTTATTTTTGCAATATGGCATCATTCGTATATATTAGTTAAATATACCAAAAGAAACATAAAAGTTCAAATTCAAATTGCGGACTCTAAGCAAAATTACTTTTAAACCTAAGTAAATATCTAATATTGCAAAGAAAAAAAAATCATTTATTGTTGGTTAATTTACATTTATAATATTAATTTTCTGTAATTAATTGGATAGATATATGGCAATCGTGTGTCAACTTTTAAAATTTTGGTCAATCCATTAGCTTATTTCCATGTATAATACATGGGCTTTTTTGATATAACCCCCGAGGTATGTAGCTTTGGCAAACAACCCCCGAGGTTTGAAATTTTGGTAAACAACCATTTATGTTTAATTGACCATTAGTCAACAGTTAAGGTCATGGGCAAAATTGTAATCTAATAATTCCAAATAATTATATTAATTTTCAATGTATTTATTTGGAATTAAGAAAATTAATATATTTGTTTGGAATTATTAAATTACAATTTTGCAAATAAATAAAATTAATAAAATTAATATATTTGTTTGGAATTATTAAATTACAATTTTTCAAATAAATAAAATTAATAAAATTAATATGTATTTATTTTCAATGTAATATTAATATATTTGTTTGGAATTATTAAATTACAATTTTGCAAATAAATAAAATTAATAAAATTAATATATTTATTTAATATATTTGTTTAGAATTATTAAATTACAATTTTGCAAATAAATAAAATTAATATGTATTTATTTTCAATGTAATTCCAAATAAATACATTGAAAACTAATATATTTGTTTGGAATTATTAGATTACAATTTTGCCCATGACCTTAACTGTTGACTAACGGTCAATTAAACAGAAATGGTTGTTTACCAAAATTTCAAACCTCGGGGGGTTGTTTGCCAAAGTTACATACCTCGGGGGTTATATCAAAAAAGCCCTATAATACATTCCCTTTATTATGATTACTTAAAAGGAAAAGTTAATTTACTTTTAAGTAAATATCTAATATTGAAAAAAAAAATCCCTTTATACAGAAGTTGAGAACAAACATAAATTAATATCATAAAACAATAAGAGAGACCATAAAAAATAAAGTCAACAAAGTGTTCCAGAAAGCCAAATTTCATAATCTCATTTCAATATAATAAGAATACAATAATAAAAAGAGGCTTGCATATATGGATAAGAAAAGGGAGTTTAACCCAACTTAATACAATTAACAGTAAAAAAAATTAATTTGACCGAAAGGAATGATTTCTAATTCTAATGTGATTGTATAGCACAAAAATGTTAAATAAAATTATTACAAGAAATACTAAACTCTTATCAAAACATCATTAAACTATATATACACACAGTATATACACATACATATGTAATACGTAATGTCTATACCGTATATGCATCCGTATCTCTAGATGAGCACGGAAGTGAATTCATTTTGACAAAGTGCTGCCAATAGAGATTTACACATCATAAATATATACATATACATACATACACATACATATACATATCCAGATTGAATGTTAAGTGTAATTATGTATATGGAAATTTTTTTATTATTTTTTTTGTTGAAAAGTTAGTGAATTGTATTTTAGATGAGAGAGGTTAAGGGTAAATAGGTATATATATATATATGAAACTGTCTTTTTTTTTTTTTTTGACAAAACAGTGGTAATTTTCCCATATAATCCAAATAGGAAATAAAGATAGGGACAATGAATTAAATACATTAAACAAATATGCGTAATTCAATTTCTGATTGCATGTTTGTTAATACCACAAGAATCTTCTTTAATTTGTGTAGTGTTATGGTTAATTGTAATCTACCTGATTTTTGTTATCTCTTATACTAATTTGCAATAAGAGAGGTTATAGGTATACTCAAATAAAAAAAAATTGTACATCAAAGTATTTTAAATTTGAACGAAAAATATAATAGGTCGTGCATAGCACGAGTTACACGCTAGTGAATTTGTATGTGGAATTGAGCTCTAATTCAAATTGAAAAAAATATCAAATATATGGAATTATTTTTTCGTATATTATATGATTTTTCCGAAAAGGGGTTTATTTTGATAATGATTTATTTAATTACGTTTTTTTTTAAATATATATATATTTAACGACTAAAAATTCATATTAAATTGATGATGTATGGTCCCACTAGTATCCAAAGTTGATACTATTTGGTGTTCTATATAAGGGATGAATCCAATAGATTCAAAAAAACCACCTTTCAAGATATTTTTGCGACGTGGGACGAGTTTCTGTACGGTCCCATCACTCCACAGGATTCAGTTAAATTCCTTTCCCCTTTCGGATTCCCCACAAAACCCTAATTCCCACACAGATTTATCAACACGAGCATTGAATTTATCTGCGCATATTCCATGCATAGTAATGTACATATAATTTTTGTTCCGTAGTTTCTGCTTTTCGGATTTTCAGATTTTAGATCGTAGTGTTAATGGAGAAGCTTTTCGAGGTTCTGAGTAAACGAACTAGCGTGGCTGGGCGTATGGTGAAGTATTTGCAAGACGCCTGTTCGGAAATCGAATCACGGAAGCAGAATCTGGATTTGGCTAGAGATTCAGTTGTTGAACGGATGGTGGAGATTGAGTATCTTCGAGAATCTTTCCAGAAACGTTGGAGTTGCTTGGAGGAGAGAGAGAAGGAATTTGATTCGATTAGAGAGGGGAAAAAGAGGAAATTAGATCTGCAAGATGATGAATCGAAACAGGAGAGATTGGATGAGGAACTAGTGTTGGTGCGTGAGCATATTGAGTGGTTGGAGATGGCTCACAGTGAAGTTGAGGCCATAAGGCGACGAGTTTGTGAGAAGTTGAGAGAGATTGAGTCACAAGAACAGGATTTAAGAACAGCCCGTGAATTGTTGGCTGAGAGGCAGAGAAAAGTTGATTTCGTTATAGAATCGTTGGATGAACGAATACGAGGTGTTGAGGAGAGGGAGAATGAGTTTACTTTGTTGGTAGAGGGGAAACTGAGAGATGTGGTGTTGAAGGAGAAGGAGTTGAAGATGAAGGGGGAAGAGTTTGCTAAGCAGGTTAAATTGGCAGATGAGAAGTTTATGGTGAGAGAGGAGTTAATGCAGAGGTTGAAGTTAGCAGAAGATAAGCTCGAGGAGATGAGGGTGAATATAGAGAGGTTCAAGGAAATAGAGCTTCGAGAGAATGTGGCTAAAGAATCAATGGAGGATTTTGAGAAGATGAAAGGAGAATTCAGTTTATTCCAAGAGGGAAAAATGCGAGAACTCGTGTCGAAAGAAGAGCAACTAAGTTTGATGAGTGAGAAGTTCGTTCGTGATGCCAAGTTGAGGGACGAAAAATTGAGTTACGGAGTGAAGAAAGGACGTAAGCTTTTGAAGAAGTTAGAGTTGGCACGAGATGGTGTTGAGGAGATGAAGAAGATGGTACATGAGAAGGTTAAGGAGAATGGTTTGAAGGAAATTGAGCTTAATTCGTTAAGCGATTGGGTTGAGAGGAAAATGGATGAGGTAGACTGTAGAGCAAAAGGGCTCGAGGAACGAGAGAAGGGAATTAAACTTAAAGAAGATAATGTTGTTTGTAAGGAGAATGAACTTCAAGAAAAGAAAGAAGAGCTTGATTTGAAGGAAAAGAATTTGAGATATTTGCAAATGGAACTTGAAGTTAAACAGAAAGAAATTGATTCTGCGCAAGAAGTAAACGAAGAGCGTGTGGCAGAACTTGATTGGAGAGAAAAGAGTCTGAATTCTGTGAGAGAATTTACACGAAGTTGTTTTCATGAACATCTTTCTATAAAGAGACAACTGAATGTAGAACGAGATCTGGTTGAGAAGCGTGCTAGAGATCTCGAACATAAAGAGCAGCAACTCGAGCATAGGACGAGAGAATTAGAAATCAAGGAAAAACAAATCGAGGGTCATGTTAAAGAGCTTGAACTGGGGCAACAAGGATTGAGCAATGCTCTGAATGACCCTGTAAATATCGAACCAGAAGATTCTTCGGACATAAAATTTGTAGTGAAAATGGATGGAAAAACTCTGCAAATGTTCCTAAATGACCCTGAAAAAGACTTGGAATTGATGGGTGATGAAATCTTTAAAGTTCTTCACCTATCTTCAGATCCAGCAAAGTTAGTTCTAGATGCAATGGAAGGGTTTTACCCTCCCCATTTGAGGAAAGGAGATGTTGAGTTGAATGTGAGAAGAACTTGTATTCTTCTGTTAGAGCAGCTAATTAAAATGTCGAAAATAATAAAACCTTGCGTTAGAGAAGCAGCAATTAAGGTTGCAAACGAATGGCAGTCGAAAATGAGAACGAATGCTGAGAATTCATTGGAGGTGTTGGGTTTTTTGCATCTCTTGGCTGCTTATAACATAGCCTCATCTTTTGGCAAAGATGAGGTTTTAAGTTTTCTGAAAATCGTGGCCCAACATAGATTTACGCCTGAGTTGTGTCAACACCTTGGTTTCGTGGATGGAATTACAGGTATTGTTTTCTTGTCTTGTAATCTTTTTTCATTATTTGAAGTTAATTATCTTCATGGCTTTCCTAGAACAGGGCATGTTGTGACTTGTGATGATTTTATCTCTTTTGTGGGGAAATAATCCTTCCCCACAATAGATACAACATTGTATTTAACCAATAGATACATTCCCAAATTAGGGGATGATAATTTTCGGAACTCGTTGGATACAGTTCCCCTATTGGACCTATCTAAGATCCAAATTTGGTGAGAAAAAGAAAAACCAAGAACAACTTTCTTTTCCTTTTCCTCACCAATATCCAAGAACCAAACAGAGCCTAAGGATAACACCGAATAAATTGGTGAGTATGTTGATGATAAGTTATGACTTATGAGCTACAAAAAACTAGAGATGATTAAGATTGAATTTCTACGTGCTGCATGTAGCAGACGGGCTATTCACGAACCAACTCTACTAACCATTGGAGGTGTGTTTCATTTGCCTAGAGCTGACATTAAGAGCATTCAATGTCAAAGTGTTAGAAATTTGTGGAAATATGGACTGCTAAATCTGTGCTATTACAAATGAATAGCTTTCTATATAAGGGTGGGAATCTTGTTAACTTATATGGTATATAAATGTAATATTTGATTTTTAGGGAGCCTAATGACTCCATGTCTCGGCATAATTACAACATTCTATATGTTATATAGACTACTTATATACCAATTTCGGTGCAGATAAATCCAGTTACGAAGGGGATCAAGCTGTGATAATGCCATTTTCAACAGCTGAGGAAAACCAAACAAGATAAAGCTTCATGTTATGCCTACACTGCTCTGAACTGAACAGCACCGATAAATTCTCAGGTGACGTAAAATTGCAAAATGCTCATAGCATAGTCTAATATAAACAGTTTTTTAACTCCACTTGAATACTACACAAGTGAGTTGTATTATATCTCACGAGCCCTTGGCTAAATATAACGATAGGGCTTGAAGTAGAATGTATGCACATCATTATGCAACACTTATGAGTTATGATGTCAAGTGCATATTCCATAGTAGGTACTGAAACTTTTGGAACTGACCTTCAGTTATTTTCCCTTTTGACATCTTTCTTTCAAAATTTCAGATATTTTTGAACAATTTTTTTGAAAAAAAAAAAGAGAAAAATTCATTTTTTTTTTTTTACTATCCATGATCTGATAGTGTAGTCTAACACTATCGACGAAAATACTTTTTTCTTTTATCATAAAAAAGATAATTTAAAACGAATATACTATCTAATTAGGATCTTGTTTGCCAAAAATTCAATAGAAGGTAAGGTAGAGACATTCTCTAATTTTACCTTTATTCTTGGTGGGTTCAATTTTGTCTGAAATATCTTCATTATTTATTAAAGTAGAGGTAAAATACCACTTTGGTTAACCAAATGTGTGTTGAGAAGATTACCTTATAAAAATTGGAATGCCAATACAAACTCACAAGGACTAAAATGTAAATTGTGATCTCAAATCAAAACCATCAAGAGCCATATACATCCAATATATTTTCTTGTGTGATCAAACTATCTGCGATGCAGTAACATATTTATGTTCAAAGCATTAAAAAAATACTGATTTCATCATACCCCAAAAACGATACTTAAAACTCAAATCGTAAACTCAATACAACGATAATTCTATTGTATGCTATCCATGAACATTATTCACTAGACGAGATGAGGGGGTGGCAATTTGAGTCCACACATATATTTAGACCTAAATCAAATTAAGTTTTCAATTGTTTGAGCCCTAACATTTTAGTTTTAACTGGATTGACTTTTAATAACATTTGGGTCCAATTGGGTTTTAAATTGAGTCCAATTTGCGTTTAAATTGGATTCAATTTTTTTTCACTTTGAGTCAATAATATACATTTTACATTCTATAATAACACTTACACCATTTTGATTCATAATTTTGTTGGGTCCACTTTTGATCTTTATTGGGTCTACTTTGGATCCTTGTTGTGTTTAACTATAATGCATATTTTTTGACATTTGACCCAATTAAACCCAACTCACTTTAAATCCAACTGAAATGGATCCAATCCATATCCAACCAATTCAACCCAATTGACACCCCTACTTCAGATCATCTTAATGGGTCATACCTTTTTAGTTTTTGCAAGTTCAGTTGGATTGACCAATATATGCTTTAAAAGTCCAAATCCGGAAAGAAGGTTAGCCCGGCCCAACAATTGGTTTTTATCTACTGAAGCCTTAATAAAGTATTCGGCCCATTTACATATATCTCATAAGCACCATTAAAATAATACCACCAAATTGCGATTGGTCAAAAACATTATTAGGCCATTTTCAATTATCAGTCCGCCAAAATTCCGTTAATTTCTCAACACATAAATGGTGCCACCTTAACTAACGCTTCTCATTGATACACAAATATATACAATCTCCATTAATCTCCTCCATTACCGGCGGTGGTTCCCTCTTCCCGCCGGCAATCAGCCCACCGGAAATGATGGCGGAGATAGGTTGCTACTATGCGTCTACAGATAGCGACCAAGAAGAAGATGGAGGCGATGATCATTCATCCCTCGACATCGAAATGAATAAAGTGTCACGAGACAAAGCCCTAATTGATTTCCGATTCAAACTGGAAGAAGCAATTGCGGGCAACAGTCTCCTGGCGAAGAAAAAGCAGAACAAGATTTTCTCAATTGAAAACGTGGAGAACGAAAATTTGAAAGAAATCAAACTATGGGGGGTGCCTTTGTTGCCTAGTAAAAATCACGAGGGTACAGATATTGTTCTCATGAAATTCTTGAAAGCTAAGAATTACAAGGCCAATGAGGCTTTGAAATTGCTCAGAAAAACCCTGAAATGGCGGGCTAGTTATATGCCAGATGAGGGTGTTGAGAATGATTTAGGGTTCGAGATGGATAATGTGTGGTTTTCGGATGGGAGGGATAAAGAGGGGCGATTATTGTGTTACAGTGTGTTGGGAAAGAAATTTATAGGCTTGAAATCACAGGATTATTTGAGGTGGAGGGTTAATTGTGTGGAGAAAGAGATTGGGAATTTGGATTTTAGAGAAGGTGGGGTTGATTCGATTGTGCAGATAATTGATTTGAAGAATGTTCCTGGATCAGCCATGGAGGAGGTGAAGTTGGTTTCTAAGAAGTTGATTACTTTGCTTCATGATCATTATCCAGGGATTGTCTACAAGACTGTAAGCCTTTTTTGATTATTGATCAAAAATCAAAATTATTTGAACCTTTATTGTTCTTAATTGTGGATTAAACACTTTAGAACATCTTATAATCTCTTAAAGATCTTATTAGACATTGCAAAAGGCTCGTAAATTCAGCCAAAAACGACCTAATTGTTGGTAAAATTTCACGTTTGCAGTTGCTCGTAAATGTTCCATCATGGTTTATGGCAGTCCATGCTTTAAACTTGAGGCTCATCACACAAAGAAGCAAGAACAAGTTAGTTTTTGTGAAGCCATCAAGAGTCACAGAGACCTTACTCAAGTAAATATGTTTTTGAGAATATCAGATTGTCTTTTTTCTGCAATGTAATAAAATCTTCAATACATATTACTCTGTTCCAAACATGCAGGTATGCTACTATAGAAAACATACTAGTCCAATATGGTGGCCTGAAAAGAGAAAATGACACTGAATTCTCTATGGATCATGAAGTATTTGAAGTAAATATTAGAGCAAATACCACTGAGCAAATTCACATACCTATCAATGAGGTATGTCTATTGTGTTTTCGTTTAATATTTTTGTAGGATAAAATTGCAATTTCGGCCATGCAATTAAGAAGCGTTGATGTTTTTCTTTCTGTAAATATCAGCATGGATGATTTGATAATGTTCCTCATATGTGATCCTCACATGTCCTTAAATCGAAAACAACTTAATGTACTTAAAATTGTCTTTGATTGCTGTAAAAACATGAAAATCGACACCCCTTAGGCTATGTTTGGTCTTTTCTGGATTTTGGTGAGGAACACGTTAAGAACATCGACTAATAGTACATTGCTTATTTTGTGACATTCACTTCTTTTACCCTTTCTGTCACCAAAACCTGAGATCCACACATATCCTTATTTACAGAACCAAAATTACAAGAGCCCTAAATATAACTCATATATGATGATGTGTTTAACTATATAGTTGTTGTTGTTGAATATGTCTTGTTTACAGACTGAAGTTACAGTAACTTGGGATATAAGTGTAGTTGGACATGAAGTGATGTATAAAGAAGAATTTATACCAGATGATGATTGCTCATACAATATATTGCTTCAAGAGAAGAAAATGGGAGAAAGTATCAGAAATTCATTTCATATTAGGGAGCCTGGAAATATAGTCATAACTATAGTTAATTGGTCTTTCACTAAGAAAAAGGCCTTCTACAGGTATAAGATCAGGCCCAGTGTGCCTTTGTATATGTCCATTAAGTGATCTTTTATGGCCCAAAATATTATATTTTTTAATTGCAAAAGGTTGGGTTTTTTCTCTAGTTTCGAAAGAATAATGTAATTGTTTTCACAATTTGTTGATTATACTTATGTGTTATTGTTGTATTGGAGATAAGATTGTAAATAATTATTATTGTGTCTTTAGTTTTTTTTTTTTTTTTGATTTTTTTAAGTTGTCTCGTTATTCGATTGAATTATGTTATTTCAATATATCAAAATTATGTATTTCTTATGAAATTGATCATGTTTTTTTTTAATATATATCAACGTCATGATAAATATAAGTCACTCGTCATATTAATGTATTAAATAGGACACTTTCATTTGGACTAGAACTAAGGTCCCAAGACTTCAAAAGTCTTGAATCATAAGAATGTCATTCTTTAATAGTAGTTGGTTGAATATATATTTGTTTTATAATTATTAGAATGTTGTTGATTGATTAGAGCTAATAGGTAACTGATATATATTCGTATGATGTAATCAAGGCTTAAATAAAAAGGAGAAAATATTTAATCTCACAATTTAAAATTTATAAACATTTTAACAACTTCAGGATGATGATATTAAACATGTAAAAGTCTCATAGAAAAACTTACTATCACACAATATCAATGAGATGGAAAAATGTTATTCATCAAGTATCATTAATTAATCACACAATTCTCACAAGAATGATGCAATATATTATGTCTCAATTTATTTTTTTGCCATTTTTTTCAAATGATAAAAAATGAATGAAACAAATACATTTAAATAAATTTCTGAATTTCTTATTCACAATAACAAATTTATATCTCATTACTACAATAAGTCTATCTGTGAGCATAGAAACAAAAAGAACACCTAAAGCTTTGTACCCTTGTGAGAAGATGAAAGCCACCTGCACTCTTATGTGGAAGCCATTAGAGCTCTGTACACATGCACACTGCAAAATGTCAATCTCCATGCCCCACAAAACCCTCTATAAATTCCATTCATTTCCATCTCGCCACATATATCTCTCAACCATTTTTCCTTCTCTTCTCAACAATCATGGCTATTAAGCTTACTCTTTCAGCATTTACCTTTCTTCTTCTTTTCAGCTTCACTTTATCTGCTAGACAGGGCTCATGGCAACAGGGCCAGTGCCAAATCAGCAGAATCAACGCTCAAGAGCCCTCTCATCGCATCCAGGCTGAAGGCGGCGTCACTGAGTTCTGGGACCATAACAACGACGAGTTCCAGTGCGCCGGAGTGTCACTTCGCCGGCATATACTCCGGCCGAGAGCTCTGTACCTTCCTGTCTATCACAATGCACCTATTCTGGTCTACGTTGTTCAAGGTTCATCCATTGTCCATATCATGATTTTCGAACGATTTGAATATAAATTGGGCTTATATATATATATATATATATATATATATATATATGTATATTTGAGTTATATCGAACTGAAACTGAAACTTCTACTAAATACCAAATCCTGTGGACAAAAACGAAAATTTTCCAATATAAATGTATACTAATTCTTGAATGTTTTGGTACTTTTTCAGGAAGGGGAATTCATGGGGTTTTGATTTCGGGTTGCCCTGAAACTTACGAGTCTTCTCAACAGTTCCAAGAGTCTGAAGAAGAAGAAGGAAGACAGAGGTTCAGGGAGAGGCATCAGAAAGTTAGACGTTTTCAGCAGGGTGATATTGTTGCTTACCCAGCTGGGGCAGCTCACTGGGTTTACAACGACGGCGATCAGGAGCTTGTTCTTGTTGTTCTACACGATAACTCCAACAATGCTAACCAACTCGATTCAAATCCAAGGGTAAAAAGAAATTTGAATTGAATCTGAGTTTTATATATATATTGATTCAATGTTAGATTCGATGTTATATGTACCTGATTTTTGCAGTCATTCTTCCTCGCCGGAAACCCACAAAGGGGACAAGAGCAGTACGGCCAGCAGGGCAGCAGGCGAGGCCAAGAACAATTTGGCAACGTTTTCCGGGGATTTGATGTCCAAACATTGGCTCAGGTGTTCGGAGTTGACGAGGAGACAGCGAGAAATCTTAGGAGCGAAAATGACGAAAGAGGGCACTTGATTATCGTCGAAAGAGGCCTGCAGGTGATCAAGCCGCCGGTCAGGGGAGAAGAATACGGCCGCCGTGAAGAACAGTACGGCGAAGGAGAGGAGCACAGACGCGTGGCCAATGGGCTTGAAGAAACCATATGCAGTGCCAAGATCAGAGAAAACATCGACAAACCCTCACGCGCCGACATCTACAACCCACGCGCCGGTCGTTTCTCCACCGTTAATAGCTTGACTCTCCCTATTCTCGGCTTCCTCAAGCTCAGCGCCGCCAGGGGAGTCCTTTACAGGGTAAGAAATAACAATCTAGTCCTTCATAAACCCACAAATCACAACAAAATCCATAAAATCAACACACAAATCACAACAAAATTCATAAAATCATCTGAAAAACTGTAACAAACTAACCCACCTGTTTACGATGACAGAATGCGATAATGTCGCCGCACTGGTACGTGAACGCCCACAGCATAATCTACGTGACACGTG
Organism: Verbascum thapsus; assembly: GCA_963669365.1. Taxonomy (NCBI): domain Eukaryota; kingdom Viridiplantae; phylum Streptophyta; class Magnoliopsida; order Lamiales; family Scrophulariaceae; genus Verbascum; species Verbascum thapsus. The sequence continues at coordinate 13,098,061 of OY770118.1, forward strand.
GCGAATCGAGGATGCAGATAGTGAACCACAAGGGTCAGGCGGTGTTCGACGGTCAGGTCCGGGAAGGGCAGTTGGTGGTGGTGCCGCAGAACTTCGCGGTGGTGAAACAGGCCGGTGAGAAGGGCTGCGAGTGGGTGGCGTTCAACACAAATGAAAACGCCATGATCAACACCTTGAGCGGCCGCACCTCCGCCATTAGAGGGCTGCCGGTGGACGTAATCTCTAATGCTTATCAGATTTCACGGCAGCAGGCGGCGAGGCTCAAGTTTAACAGGGAGGAGACGCTATTCTTCAGGGCAAGAGGGAGATCTGAAAGAGAAACAGCTTAAATTAAACTGAAATTAGTATATAAGATTTTGAGTTTGTGTTGAGAATAATAAGAATGAGATGAATAAAGAGCTTATGAAGCTTTTTGTACCTCAGTTTTGGTTTATGAATATGAATAAATAAAGCTCCTTTTTAAGCATTTTTATGTTTGATGTGGTCAAGTCTATACAGATATATCTATTAACTTATATTGGTATATTTCTCTAATTCTTATTTTCATCTTAGAACTGGTATATAAAGGCTTTTTACTAGGCCTAATATGAATTTATGGGCTTTCAAATTTTCATTTATGGGCTTTTTAAATTTGTACAAGGCCCAATATCAATTTATCGTCTTTATACAGACTCTAATAGGCTTGGGCTCAAGTCGTACGGCCTTAATATATCTCTGGGCCCAAAGATAAATATTTAATTCCCATCAACTTGTGAAATTACTTCATACTTGATAAACCTCAATTTTACATATTTTTCTAACTTAATTTTTAAAAAATTTATATTATTATATTCCTTATTTGCTTCACATGCTTTCAAAGGTTATTAAGTGTTAGACGGAAAACACACAGAGCAAAAGAGTTTGTTAAGCTTTTCCAAATAAAATCATCATATTAACCTAACGCGTACCAAAAAAATTAGATACAGAAATTTTTAGAGGTGGCAATGGGGCGGGTTCGAATCGAGTAATACTGGACCTGAGACCCGTCTCGGTCAGAATTTTTAGGACTCGGACTCGCCCCGGACCCGTTAATACCCGGTTCTGCCCCGCACCCGTCGGGTAACCGGCGAGTCAGGGTCCTACCCGATGAACCCGATTAAAACATTTAATTTTGAACTTTTTTTCCAATTTTTTTTATCACAAATACACTTGAAACTAATATAAAATAATACAAAAACAATATAAATCTAAAATACATTAAAAAAATAATCAACCATACTTAATCATCTACAATAGACAAATCTAAATAGGTAAAGTAATTCAAGTTTACACAAATTTGAAAACAAATCGAATATCAAATAAACATCAATGAAATAAAAATCAAATATTTGTGGTGAAAATGGCGAAGGTTTTGTTGAATTTGGAACTTCCAAGTAGTTCACTACAAACTAAAAATCTAAAATTAACTATTAATTTTAATATTTATCATATTATATTAATTAAAAGATATATAAACTATATAAATAAGCAATCGAGACTAATCCGGGTACAGGTTCAGGTTTGGGACGGGTATATGCTGGACTCGCTACCCACTCCAAACCCGACAAAGTTTTGGTTTTTGATACCCGGACTCGGACCCGACCCTATGGTTTTTGATACTCGGATATGACTCTATTTTTTGGGACTCGGACCCTACCCTATGGTTTTTGATACTCGGATCCAACTCTATTTTTTGGGACTCAGACCCGACCCTATGGTTTTTGATACTGGATCCAACTCTATTTTTTGGGACTCAGACCTGGCCCCATTGGAACGGGTGACGGGGTGACGGGTCTAATACGGGTGTTTACATTACCCCAGCCCCATTGCCATGGCCAAAAATTTTAGTGGTAAGAGGTGACTTTAATGCAATTTTCAAAAACCAAGGGAGACTTAATAAATAAATAAAAAATAAAGGGGTATGTGCATAATTTTCCCTTATTTTCATTAATAGTATATTTCGCAATCAAATAAATCTACATTTTACCCAAAAAAAAAATTGCACAAGAATGGAAGAAAAACGAAAAAGTCGAGGCCGTTCTTATTAGTTAAAACACAACTGCATCACTCATACATATTATTTCTCGATCGACATCATGATCAAACCCCGAAAAACAAAAGTTTTTCTTACATAAAATTTACACAAACCCACAACACAAAACACACATACAGACAAATCTAGTGCTGCTTCCCATCTGGAGCAAGCAAGTAACTCTGGCCACCCCTATTCATCTTCAACCCCTGAGCCTGGTTCGGCGAAATCTGATACGCATTGGTCAGAACTTGCAGCGGCATGGCTCTAATGACCGACGTGTACCCCGCCACTGGACTGCGCATGGGCCACCCTGTGGTCTTAAACGACACCCACTCGAACCCATTGTTCCCGGCGGTGGCTGTGGAGGTGTAGTACTGTGGCACCACGAACATGTCTCCCTGGTTAACCCTATCGTTCATCATGGTTTGCCCAATGTGGTTCACGATTTGTATTTGTGCGTCGCCTTTTGTTACGTATATGATTGCATGGCCTTGCTGAGCCCAGTGAATGCTCAGCAATGCGTTCTGTGGACAAATATTGCAGATTTAAATTAAAGGGTTGAATTTGGAATGTGGAAATAATGGATTTAGAATATGTATGTATGAGTTTTAGTACCGGATGAAGATTGCCTTTCTCAGCACTCATATCCATGAACCTGAGAATGGGAAGTTTATGGCTATCAATGACGTTCACTTTTCCGGCCTGTCTGGAGTATATATCAGCTTCTCTCCGGTTTTCAACATTGCTGACAATTTTCATGGTGCAAAAGCTGTCTTCAAGTCCATTTTGATCAACTTCTCTCTGTTGTTCTTGTTCTCGTTCTTCGTCTGGTTTAATGAAGCTCATTTTCTCTCTGGCAATCACGCTAAGCCCTCTTTCTTCCTCTTCTGTTTGCATCTGCCTGATGATATCTTCAGGCACATTGTACGCCTCAGCTAGTAAGCTCGTGTCAAATGCCCGGAAAATGTTCTGGAATGTCTCCCTAGCCTGCTCTTGCTGCCGTTCGCCGCGTTGTGGTACTCCTCCGGCCAAGTAAAACGCCTAGATTCAATAAAATCATCATGTTTGTTATAAATAGGAAAAAATGTTTGATTTTGGTTTTGTGTTGCATGTTTAACAAACCCTGAATTTTTGGTCGAGCTGGTTGGATTGGTGGTTGAGGTCGTTAATGGAGACGGCGATCAAGTCTTCATTCCCGTCGTTGTAGCACCAATGGGCTGCACCCGCCGGAAGAGCAATGACGTCACCTCTACGAATCCGGTGAACTTTCTGATGCAAATCTCTTACACTTCCTTTCTGTTTTCTCTCCCATTCTTCTGTGGCTTCGCGTGTATACTGTCTCTTGTGCGCGTGATATGTCTCAGCACAGCCGGGGAACGTTATGCTTATAAAACCCGTCCCTGAAAACCCACTTCATTTTAGCCATTACAGCTAAAAACACACACAGTAACAAACAAATACACACAGTATATATATACCTTGTTCGATGAAGACGAGGCGAGGGGCAGGGTGGTAATTTGGCAGAGAGAGGCCATTAGGCCTGAGAGTGTTCTTCATGGCCACAACGCCGGCGCATTGGAACTGGTTTTGACGTTCGTCCCACAACTCGGTGGTGCCGCCTTCGGATTCGATTCTCTGAGAGGGCTGAGCCGCCGAGATGGACTGGAAGCGGCATTGCTGCTCGTCGCTCAGCTGGAGGGCGGGTCTTCGTTCAGCCATGGCGGATGAGAGTAAGAGTGAAAGAGAAAGAGCTACAAGAAAGCTATAAGAAGCCATTATTGATTCATGCAGATATATGATTTGAATTAGGAGTGATGAAAAATGGGGTTTGAGGGGTGAGGTTTTATAGAAGGTGTAAAGGGTGATGTGTATTTGCATGCATGAAAATTGCCATTAGAACTGAGACACCTGCAATGTGGATTTAGTGAAGAAGACAGAAGGGTAGATGGTGAAGTTTATACGTGGTGGAGTTGAAGGTGTATGTGGAAACACATTTACATGTTGAACAACACTTGGCCATGCATGGCTATATATGATGATACAAATAAATTTAGTATAATACAATTGGAAATTACTATAATGTTGCTCTAATTTTGTGGATTGAATTTATTTGAATTATTATTTATAATTTTTTATTCTCCAACAGTGTCACGTAGAATTGACAAGTATCAATTTATTTGAATTATTATTTATAATTTTTTTAATGGATAGTGATAAACCTCGATTATACGTATTTTCTAGCTTAAGATTAGTCATTTCTATATCATTTTATGTCATGATTTATACCTCGTATGCGTTTAATAGTTTTGTTACATGTTTGTATGGAAAAATCATTGGCTATGTTTGGATACGTTTTGGTGGCATTTTGGCCAAAATATCTGAAGAAATTGCGTTTGGCTGCTGCAATTTTGGTCCCAAAATTTTTGAAAATAATTGGCCAAAAAAAATGTTTGGCCAATTAACCCATTTTTGTCCCAATGTCACCTCATGCTGACAGCCTGACACACACACACTCTCTCTCTCTCCAAATATCAGCCACACATTTTTTCCCTCAATTTTTCTATATAAATTATACAGTTACTATATTTATATATACATATATAATATAATACATATATTCTGTGTATATATTATCCTATAATTTATTTTTATATTGATAAAAAATTACTAATCATATATATATATATATATTATCAACTTAATAAGTAAATAATCACATAGGAAATTGAAAATGTAGAGTTGGAAAAATGTGAATTCGAATAAGAATTTTTTATGTTAGATTTATTTAGAATTTTGTGACCCAAATATTTCACAATAAAATTTGAAAACGTAAACAATAATTTGGGGGAACGGTTATACCATGAGCAACGTGATAGTGAATTATCAAATACAAGTGAATCTATTAATGCTATATCACAGAAATGACCAATTGGTACTTGTTAGTGTCGCGTTCTTTTTTTTTTAAATTGTACAACCAGCAAGACATATGTTCATCATATATATTTGATGCCTAATTTATTTAAATTTATTTTTTAAATAATTTTGTCTTATTTAATAATATATTTTGATTTAAATTATTTATATTTAATAGTATATTTTAGCTTAAGTCATTTATTTAAATATTTAATAATTTATTTCTTATTTTAAATTGTAATATATATAAATAAATATTTATCTATAATATTATTATTACAAACTTAATATTATAATATAATTTTTAATCATTATTTAATCACTTACAGACAAAAACTGTCATGATTTGACTGTTACAGTAATTATGTTCCCTCTCAAAACAAAACCAAACACTATCTCCCCAAAAAAACACATTCAAAAATCAATTCTCAAATTAAACCAAACACTATCTCACCAAAAATGCACGTGTCCCCAAAAATTTCTCACCAACAATTCTCACCAAAATACCCAACCAAAACAAAACCAAACATACCCATTAATTTCGAGAAAGTAACGAAAAACGTATGAAAGGAGATACATGGGCGCTGCTTGGAAATATAACCGTATCTTGGGCTACAAACCTCCAATGTTAATGAGCCTTATATGTTTGGAAAGCTAAGACAATTACCTAAAAGTTTTGTGAAGATGACAAGATCCGGTTCAAACGTTTAAAGTCCCGAAAGTTATAAATACACCTTGTTCCGAACCAAATGGCGCAGTCCTGGTAAAATGATCATAACTCGAGTTCTACAACTTGGATTGGATCCAAATCAGTGGGGTTTTGAAGCTAAGACATAGATCTACAACTTTGTATAAGACACCAAAGCCAAATTCGGACCAAATACATGGCGTACGTACGCCGTGTTAAATCGCGTACAAACAACGAAGGCAGAGAATTAGGCCATCTCGCATACGTACGCCGATTTGTACGGAGTACGTACGCCGTGTTAAATCGAGTACGTACGCCGTGTTAAATCGAGTACGTACGCCGTGTTAAATCGAGTACGTACGCCGCTTTACCTGAAGCCCAAATACTTTCGGCCCACATTCGGAGTTTATGTTTAGATTAGGTATAAATACCCCTTCCCAACATTGTTTTAGGGTTCGACTTTTATTTTCTTGAATTGGGTTGTAAGATTGGAGATCGAGAGACGAGATTCAAGATTTTTGTAGACAATTTTATTCGACAACGGGTTTTATCGAAATTATTTTCTTTAATCTCTTTTAATTCTTGTCGTTTTATCATGTTTACATTATTAATTGTTTATCGTGCTTTCGTATCTATGGAATAATTCATATTATTTTGGAACCGGGACTAGCCCGATAATGTGTTATCGATATAGATTATAGAACCGTTGATATTACTTCGCGCATGCTTATGATTCGAATTCTTGATTATTAATGCTTGTGAATTTGCTGGCCACTTATTTGCATGTTCATAGATATTAGGTGAAAATTCTGAAAGGTGACATCTATATCGGAACCCTAGAATTCAAACCTAGGATCCTAAATCACGAAAGTAGTTTTAGGTCTTTTGAGGAATCGATACACTATCATAGAGATTAATGAATCTGAGTTTAGTCTAATCATCACGAAAGTAGTTGATTAATTATCTTGGGTAATTTGTTATACTTCGACAGAAGATAGTAAGTACAATTGGATAGTGTCCTTCATAAGTAGCGATAGTAGTTTCATTGGTAATATAATTGAGTCGATAATGTTTATCGTGGTGAACCCTGAGTCCGGAATTTCCAATCATATATAACTTAAATCAATTTTCTTGCTTTCTGTTTAGTTTTCTTTACAATCTACCTCGTGTTTTTGTTAGGCTTAGATTACTGATAATTGATAGGCTAGTGCTTGATTATTCGGTCTTCGTGGGGACGATATCTTTTGTACTGCACCGAATCCGTGCGCTTGCGGTTTAGGCACATCAGATAGTTGTCAATTCCACAATAATATGGCACTATTGTGTTATACCATTGTGAAATAGAAGATCGATTCTATTAATTTTGACGTGGGACATGGTTCAAATTACATTTGGTTCAAAACTACTTGGTTAATTACATGACAAAGTCATAGATTATACTTGTTAAGTGTTTTGACGTACTTATAGAGAATAATATGTTTATATTACAAAGTGTGATTTTATTATGTGATTAGTTTGGTTGGGTTTGTCACGGTAATGGGTTTGGTGCAATTCGTCCCATAAATTATTAATTAAATAATATTTTTTTTCATCATAATTATATTTGATAAATGTTAATACAATGATCTCTTTTATTTCAATAGAAGTTTTATCCAAAAGTTCAATACTAATACTAATCCCTCTAGATAAATGTAATTACAATGATCTCTTTTAAGGATATTTTCTACATAAACTCATATATAACAGCTTAACTTCTGATTCAATATTTCAATGAAGTTAAGTTTTTCCATATTTGAAAGATCAATACTAATCCCTCTAGATATATGTATGTAATTGCAATTATCTCTTTCAAGATTTTCTTTTCAAATGCAAGAGCTTAAATTCAACTATGATAACATATTCATTTAATCGATCGATCTTGTTAAAAACGATCATCTACCCGGAGTCCGGTTTTAGAAATTAAAACACTGCACAAGTTTAAAAGGTTATTCTTAAAACCTCGTTTGATTCAAATTTTTCAACAATCACATTAATTCATACTAAATCAACCGAAAAAAAAAATTATAAAATTTATCGAGAAATCTAACACACTAGAAAGCAAATCGACATCCAGTTCCATCAAGAAACCGATCTGTATGCCACCCTTTAGCCCGCAACTCTGATAAAAATGGCGAAAACACATCGTTCATCCTTTCATAAGCCTCCTGCAAGGCATTTTCATTACTAATACCAAACGATTTCTCAATATCAGCAGCATATGCAGCAACTAGCCATCCCCTCAAAGCATCCTCACCAGTAGCATTACGCTGCAAAATCATGTCCGTTGATTTAATCCCACGGTTCAAAATAAATTTTTCATCGGGAAAATATTCTTGAACTCGATATAGCTCTGAAGGTTTGATGACTTTGTGTAAAGCCCGTCCCACTTTAACGCTTCCAGCTTCCTCAATTAGTCGACCGGGAAATAGTAGATCTTCATGATATCTTAGATCAGCAGGGCTCGATATTTTACCACTCTGGTTTTATTAAAGTTGGCAAACTTTGGTCACTGTGAGATATCGATAAATGAAATATTTAAAATTTGTGTATTTTGTACCTTCAAAAACTCTGCAACGATCATGGCTGTTCTTTGTGGATTTAGTGTATTGACTGGAGTTGCTCTCATCTCTTCATGAACACAATAAATGTGTATAATAGATAGGAGCGGTCCAACCACCATCTGCAAGATGCTAAGATATCAAAACATGAGGTGCGTTTAATTTCAAAGACGTGCAATTTTCTCAATCCATAATGACCATGAGTAATTCATTTCGCTTATCGCCAATCCTATGACATGTGTAATTCACTTGCCTTGTGTATTATATTAGGATTCATTTGCCAGAAAAGCATGCATTTAATCACCCTATATTATTTCTAAAATGGGAAGTGAAAATTTTGACGAAATTCATGTGAATGTATATCAATTTTCGAGTTTGAAATTTGTACTCAAAATGCAGAGATATAGTGGTGATAACCAAGAATACCTTTCCCTGGATAGACGAGCAAACAGATGATGCTAACTGAATCCCAGCTCCAATTCCAAGCACATTGAACAGCGTAGAAATGGCTTCACCTTTTGCGAAAAGGTCACTGAGATTTCCCTCTTTTGCAAACGAAGAATATATGGGCAATCTTGTTGCTCTTGCAGCCACAACTGCCATTCCCTGACGAATAAAGACTCAAATTTTTACCCTTTTTTTAGAAAAGTAAATTAATCTAAAAGCAAATAATCGTCTCACCTTAGCAAAATTGCCGAGCCCAGCCATTTCAAGAAACAAATGTGGACATAAAGGGGAAAGAACTTCCAGGCCGGTGCCCAAATCATAAAGAACATCAGCTGCAAATAGAAAGATATTCATTCCTTTTAAATAAACTCAAAACCAATATCAAACCAAGCAAACAATTAGAGGTAAAACACGAGTGATTTAGTAGTCGAAGCAAAATTACAGACCCAAAATTCTCCAACTTTTAGGCTCTGAGTCCATTCTTGCACCCAAGTTGCTACATATAAGTTTCCCAACATGCTGCATGCCGTCTTTTAATATCTGCATGTACCTAGAGAAACATAATGAAGAGAACTTGGGAATTAATTTCAGAAACTTTTCCAATTGGTAAAAATCTCACCCAACTAACAGCAGTTGCCTGTGCTGGTGTAGGCCGCAAGCCTGCAGCAAATAGAAGTGACTGAAAGGGAGTAAGTACTTGGGGAATAAAATCCATTGCCATAGCTCTGTGTTTGAATCATTAAGAGCATTTGAATATTGTTTTACATGAGGAATAAATAATTATAAAGAAATTCATTATCCCAGAAGAAGACCTGAGTTGATAACACAGATAATGTTGCACTGGTGAAATGTTGTAAGGCACGAAACTGTGTGTATCTAAGATATCCCTCGTTTACACTGTATATGTAAGACGTAAAGAGTTCAGAACAAAGAAATTAAAACTAGTCTTCTGGAATTGTCAGTATTTGACAAGGATGTAATAATGGGCGTTACCTGTATGGATATCCTGATGGGAAGAACTTATTAAGAAAAGATTCAACAACTCTACGGGAGGCAGGTCGTGCGTCATTTACCAGCTTCACCTGTACTCAAATTCACAAGAACATTGAAATCAAACATCTAGATGAAATGGGCCGATCACAACAACAAATCACAACCCAGAACACTTACGAATAGCCAAGCAAAATTACCGACCCTTCAACGAAATAATCAAGAGGGCAACCGACTTTCAGCGTTAAAACTTAAACATGTATTGCACACCACTTGTTTGTAAAAATGCTTGACAAGAAATAATAAATTCAAAACAAAAGTGAAAAACGGGCTCACTGTAAATTGACCGTCGGGTTCGAACTGAAAGAGGTGAGACACAGAATCGGAAGTTTCAATCCAGTACACGGGCTTTGGCGGCGGCAACGGCAGTGGCGGGGGATCATTCGATTCTTTCTTTTGCTTTTTGAACATTTCCTACAGGTATGGAAAAGACCAAAAAGCGACCAAGATGAATGAGTAGAAGAAATATGAGGGAATTATATACTTCAAAAAATAATTTAGTGTAAGAAATAAATCGATTTGGAAAGAGACCAAAAGATTATTCATCTGGATAAACGGTCCGCCGGCAGTGTCGGGATTTTACAGTGGCAGCCGAAGCGCACGAGCCTAGCTTATAATATTTCTTTATTAAATGATATTCCACGCTTCTTGATGATTAAAAGGAAGCAAAATTTTGAAATTTAATTTAATACTACATTTAATCTAATTTTGAAATTTCAATCTCGATATAATTATGTTCACTAGTTTAATGGACTTGAAACAAATCTCAATTTACAAATTATGGCAATTTATTAAAAAATACAAGTCTCAAAACCTGCTAAAAATAACCATCTCATCCTAATATTTCGATTAATTTCTCAACCAAGGAACATGATAATGTTCCCTTTTACAAAACATTACACGATGTTTGCTTCAAGAAGATCAATTACACTTCTACATAAGGATCCCCAGATGGTTAAATATGATCTTCTACACTAGTTAATTATATCTACTTCACAACAGCCAAAAACTAGTAGTTAAAAAGCGGGAATTTCGACAGGCAAAAGGGCCGATAAGGGTCAATCATCACTACATCATATCGGGATCTTCTTCATAGTCCAAGTCAGCTTCGCTTGATTGCCTTCTCTTTGCCTCTCTTGGCACTCTACCTTTCTTCGGTTTTCCTCTGTAATATGTTAGCCATTCATGATTAGATAACCAAAATCCGATGTAATAAGCTTGATAAACCTTACAATATGGCAGCTAATATCAAGGATGACAGATTGAATACTTACGGTCCATGTGCTGTTACACCACCATCTCGTGCAACTTCTTCAGCCTGCAAATGAAATAGATAAATCAATGATATAGATTTCGAGGGCCCCCACTAACTGCTAGGATCGAGATTATATATACAACCAAAGAATTAGCATACAAAGACACTGAGGAGATGTTTGCAGAATTCAAGCTTTGCATTATCAATCCAATACAAATGAGAATCAGCTCTAGCTATTTGAAATTGACATTTCATGATATTGTTTCATTACAGAAACAATAATGTAAAACATATAAACTCATACAGCTGGTGAAGTGATTGAAGATAATGAAAAGAGCCTATCTTCAGGCTGAAATTTCCTGGACCGTTTCAATCTGCAAAGGAAAGACAACTGAATCATTCTTGGCTCACATTAGCTAAGAAGAAAGAAGAAAATAAACAAGTACATGAAAATGGATACAAGAGTTAAACTTAAAACATGAATTTAACAGCGAATAAAAACTTGAAATGATAGTATAATGAAGTGGATAAAAACAAGCCTTTCTGCATCATAATTTGTTGAGCCTAATTAACATCAAATTTCCACCTGAATCACTCTTAACTTCTTTAAATTTCCAAACAAATACATGAAACTAAAGAAAGGGGCACCAAGTCAAAGAAATCAAATTACAATGCAGTGCTCTTGGAGGAGGACAAAAAGCCTTCAAAACCTTTCAACACATTTCCACATTGGCTTGGATCTTGAAAATAACTTGTCTCCATATCATAAACCTAAACAAACAAAGCTCATTCAAACAAACATCACACTATGAGTACATTAATCACTTGTACAAATAAAAACCCACAAAAGAAACCTTATTTATTTCACCTGTTTTTCGATATTCCGAAGCTCTTCGTGTAGCTTGGCCCTTTTGCATAAGAGGGCAGCCAGCATTGCAGAAGGGTTTGAATTAATTCGTTGCCCTAAATTGAAATCGCAAAAACTAATTAATAAATTTGGGGGAAATGGGAGAATGTAGTCGTGGGGATTGATCTACCTTCGTTATCCATGTTGAGATTCGAGATTTTGAGGTTTACGGAGTGTGATCAGTGACTGTTTAGTACTCGTTTTTCGTTGCAATTTTCGATCAAGAACTGTGAAAGGGATCGGTCACAAAAACGGCGACGTTTTGGGAGGAAATTTACGAATTCTCGTTCGGTCCTGGTCTTGTCAGACAAATGGCAACTTTGTCCAGTTATGCTGACTTGGATGACTAGATAGATATATTATAATGTTCAATAATGTTTGTATTTAATTTATATCTAACTGTAATTATACCAATATATTTATTTCTCTAAATATATATTCATATTGTGTAATATTAAATACATAATTTATTCATCCTAATCCCACTTTTACCCCTCTGACATTGTTGCTTGACTAAAAGGTAATTTCATAATCTTCAGATTTTATTTTCCCTTTAATTTGTTATATTTCTTATTCTGTAGTTTCTATATAAAAATACATGGTTAAATTCAAAAATCAAAAAATCAAAAAATATCCATATCAAGAAGATAAACCATCTCTATATAAAACAAATACCCAAACCCTGTTAATTATGTGATTAACTATAGATCAAGAAAAGTATATCAATCTCCTTTCTCCCGTTCTTGGTATATACTCTGCTTTTCTTTCAAAAAAAATTCAAACTTCATATAGATTGAGCCTTATATTCTTACACAAAATTTGAACTTTCTTTCGATTAAGCACAACCCATGTCGTTTCGGATCAAAAGGGTACTAATTAATAATATATTATCTATTTTTTCTTCATTTTTTCTGCCATTTTCGATGTTCTTATTTTATGATCTTGATTTTTCCAGCTAAATGCTGCTTCTGGTATATGTATCTCGGAATATAGCAAAAATGCATTCATGGAACTCAAAACGAAGAAAGTGTATCGTTATGTGATTTTCAGGATTGATGAGAAGAAAAATGAAGTTCTTGTTGAGAAAACCGGTGGCCCTTCTGAGAGTTACGATGATTTTGCTGAATCTTTGCCGGAAAATGATTGCAGATTTGCAGTTTACGACTTTGATTTCGTCACTTCTGAGAATTGTCGAAAGAGCAAGATTTTCTTCATTGCTTGGTTAGTTCTTAAATTATTCAAAGATTGTTGATGAAATTTCATCCTTTAATCATACATTTATGAACCCTATATATATATATATATATAATTATATATATATATATGTGTGTGTGTGTTTGATAATGTAACAGGGCTCCTTCAATATCGGGGGTTCGTGAAAAGATGCTTTATGCTACGTCTAAAGAGAGGATTAAACGAGAATTGGATGGTGTTCATTTCGATATTCAGGCTACCGATCCTACAGAAATGGAGATTCGAGTCATCACAGCCCGAGCAAATTAGTTAAACGTTGAAATTATATAATCGAAGTTAATCACAAGTTGCCTACTTGGCAATCTCTTTTTTTTTTTTTTGGATGACGAGGGAAACCCGCAGCCGCTACCGTGAGGTGCGCACTGGGTAAACCCCGCTCTTGTGTAATAGCCTGCAAACCACACAAGAGAGGTAAACCAGCCTAGGTTGCCCATAGCTGACAGGCTCACAGTAGAGAAGGCCTTGGCAATCTGTTTAATACAATGTTAACATGTTTTACAAGACTAGTTATATTGTAATTTCAATGGAATTTGTTAGAACACAATCATATTATGGTTAATTTGATTCTGGGAATGACAATTCGAACAATATAATTCAAAATAGTTAAATCGAGAAAAGTATTGTTTCAATTGATAAAAGGATATGTAATTCTTGTGATGAAATCTCGATGCAACTTTTCACCAATTGTATCAAAAAAAGCTAAAAAATAAAAATGATAAAAGTTAATATTGTTCAAATGCAAAAGTGTAAAAGAAAAAATTATAAAAAAAAAAAGCACAAAAACTTAAAATTTTGGATATATTACTATTTTTGCCAACTTTCATCAAAACCAACTATATTTGATATCGCACCATTAAACACCGCAGAGCATATAGTTTGTATCACTTTTTTTTATTCGAAATTGCGGTTATATATATGGGATAATAATATTAGAACTTCTTAAAACAAGATAAGTTTTTTTTTTTTTATCATTTTTCACTAATTAAGTCAAATATATTACAGCCCGTCTAATTTGTTCGAGTGTCAAAATTTATCAGTGAAAGCTGATCAAAATTACAACACATCGAGTCTAACAAATTTGATATATTACTCACCCTATATTTTTTCTGTAAATGATACACACTCACACAAACCCAATATAAGATAGAATTTTTGAAGAAAACCATATTACTATATTTTATATATATATTTATTTGTTTGATGCTTATTTAAAAATAATACATAATTATGATATATAATTAACTTGTACTCAATAATATCTTTAAAGCCTTTTTTTGCCTCAATTGTGTTAACGTCTAGCCTAGTAGAAAGAGAAAACAAAGCGGCACTGTACTCGCCATTGCCATGCAGCAGCACCTGCAACTTTTCTCTGCCAATGTACGCCTCTCTCTCACTCTCATTATAAGTAATCTAAAACCTAAACCCTAAACCCCATCATATCATTCGTAATAGGCCTCCACTTTTCTCCTCTTTTTCATCTTTTCGTCAATAGATAGGTAAATTTTTTGCTCAATTTGTATTGTCTATGATTGAATGTTTGCATTTTCCTTTCTGGGTTTTGTTCTAGTACTCTTGATGTAAGTTTCTGAATGATGAACAAATTTTTTATGTTTATAAAGGCATCGAACATGCTCTACTTTTAGTTACTGATGATGGGTTTTTTCGTTTTTGTTGCTATATCTGTTTTCCTTATAACGTTGTAGATGTTTATTTTTTATTGAATCGTTTTTTTTTTTAATTCTGAATCACAGTTGTATGTGTGTATGGTCAATAAAAGAAATTTTTGAATAAATGGAAAGAAGGTAGATAGATAAAGCAAGTAGAAATGCATTCATATAAGTTTAATGGATTTTTACTCTCCTCTGTTTTTTTTTTCTTTCTTTTCAACTCCACCTTTTATACATTCTCAATCAAATAATTTTTTAATTATTTTTTACAGCATATCAGTATTTTATTCTTGCTGTTGTTCAGTTAAGTATGGAACTGATTCAATTGTAAAAAAACTTTGCCAACATTTGCAATTAAAGAAGCTTGTAACCGCTTGTAGTCGTTTTGAGAATTTCTTTCAACTATTGTAGTTGTTTTTCATTTTTTGGTCTCTGATTTTGATCTCTGTAGCTGGAAGATATCTGATTCGATGGAAGAGAATACAGGCATTGACGAGTCTGAGTTAGAAGAACATGCTGATTCAAGCTGCGAAAAACCGAAGCAAGTTGATAATGGAGACAATTCATCTGAAACCATTGTGGATACTTCTGAGCTTGTTTCCACAAGATGTAATACAAATGACCTTTACGTATGGCCATGGATTGGAATTGTGGCAAACATTCCCTCACAGTTGAAAGGTGGCCGCTATATAGGCGAAAGCGGTTCAAAGATGAGGGATGAGTTCACCAGGAAGGGGTTCAATCCACTGAGGGTTCATCCATTGTGGAACTATAAGGGCCACACTGGATTTGCCATAGTTGAATTCAGAAATGAATGGCTTGGATTTAGTGATGCAATGAGGTTTGAGAAGGCATACTCTGTAAATGGTCAAGGAAAGTTCGATTACTTTGGGGTTGAAGATAAGGGAGATAAGATATACTGTTGGATGGCTCGGGATGATGATTTTTACTCAAAAAGTGTGGTTGGTGATCGTTTACGCAAACATGGAGATCTCAAGACAATAGCACAGTATGAGGATGAAGAAAGAATGAAAAACAGTAAACTTGTCTCCGATTTGAGTAGTAGAGTTGAAGATAAAAACATGCGTATCAGAGAAATGGAGACGAAATACAAAGAAACTTCTATGTCTCTCATCACTTTGATGAGCCAGAAAGATGAAATGCTCAGAGATTTTAATGAAGGTATTTAACAGTTCCACCATTGATATACCCCTCTTGACAGTATACATTACTCTGTTTCAAATTGATATTTTTTGTGTAACAATGTTTATTAGAAAGGCAAAAGATGCAACAAGCAGCATATGGCCAACTCGAAAGGATTTCCAAGGAGCATGAAAGAATCACATCTGAACTGGAAGAACAGAGGAATGAGCTCATGCAGCGTGAGAAAGAACTGGAGAAACGTGAAGCTCACAACGAAGAAGAGACTTTAAAGCTTCATTTCGAGAAAAAACAGGTAACATGACCCTTTAACAGCCATTCTCTCACATTCATAGATCTAATGGTAAAGATGAAACAAGCCCAGAAATCCTGTAAATTCTAAGCACAATTGTATACATGACACATTCTATTTCATATATTATAGATTTGTTCTAACATATGCAATTGTTGTAAGAAGTGCTGTTAACTCATCTTCTTTTGCAGAATGAGAGGGCAATCTTAGAGCAAAAAAGGGCAGATGAAAAGATGTTAAGATTGGCAGAAGCCCATAAGGTACAATTTTTGTTTTGAGATCATTGATATTGATGTAAAATGAATTTCTCAATTTGTGGCAGAGGGAGAAAGAAACACTACAGAGAAAAGCATTTGAGTTAGAAAAGAAACTGGATGCAAAGCAAGCTCTAGAGCTTGAGATACGACGTCTAAAGGGGAATATGCAGGTTGTAAGGCACATAGGAGGCTGTGATGGAGATGAGGACATAACAAAGAAATTGTGTTCTATTGAACAAGAATTAGAAGAGAAAGAAGAAGAACTTGAAGATCTTGAAACACTCAATCAAGCTCTTATTATCAAAGAGAACAGATGCAATGATGAATTACAAGAAGCTAGGAAAGAATTAGTAAATGTAAGTTCTCACAATTCGTTCACATTCGATAGTTTTTTCATTCGATGTCCAATAACGTGATTTGTTCGTGTGCTTGGTTTTGTGCATGTGGAGTAGAATTTGTAATGTCTAAATAAGGGTAAGTTTCAATCTTATTGAACTTCATGAATTTTCGAACTAGAAATGGCTTTACACTAGAATGGGTCGAATTCACTTTTATAACTGCCCTTTTTTCGGTGCTTACTTAGAAACGAGATGAACTTTGTTAGACCCTCCTTCAGATTTGCCTCTCCAGTCACTATTTTATGCAATATCATCACATTTTGATATTCAAGTCTAAATTTTTGATGTTTTCCATTCTAAATACAAGATTTTTTGTGTTGAATTTCCCTTGTAGGGGTTGAAAGAACAGTCGGGTCGAGCGTTAATTGGAGTAAAAAGAATGGATGAGCTAGTAACAGTAGCCAAAAGGAAGTACCCTGAGAAAGAAGTAGAAACACAAGCTATTGAGCTATGGCATTACAAAGACCAAAGACAAGCAACACTCATTGAAGGGATTTCACATATACTGAAACAATGGAGTTTACTGAAAAGAAAGAGACGATAGGCTCGAATCTCTTCGTTAAACGATAACGCTTTTTAACTTCTCAGAATCTATACTATTTAACGAAACCTCGTGTTTTGTGAAGACGGGTTTTAGGATAAACGCATGATTATATGTCGATAGAAAGGTTAGTCTATCAAAGATGCACATTTTGTTGAAGTTTTATTATACTTTGGTTGGAAAATAGTTAGTCTTGGTTATTGCAAGTGCTTAAAACAGATTTATTTTGCATAAATTAATCACTTTCAATATATTTTTTTTTAACTTTACAAATAAAAAATCTGCATGGCTTCATACTAATTGTCAACATTATTTTATATAAAAAAAAAACCCTGTTAAAAAAAAAATCTGAATTTGGTGATTATATCAGGATTATTGAGAAAATCCACCTTTGGTATCACATCAATGTCAACTTTAAGAAACAGTAAATGGATAATGCAAAGTACTACACAACTTGGGCATCACTTTCATTCATAACGAATTGATGAAAATGACCAAAATCAAGAAAATGACATTTTTTATTACCTATTTAATCTAAGCCACAAGTTCAATTTATTTAACTGAATTTTCTAAAACAAAATTAATTACGTTACAACAACTAGCCAATTTAAAATAAGTCAATATATTATCAAGCAATATTATTGACCAGTCTTACAATTGTCAAGTCAAAATCTTGTTCAATAATTCTTATCAGAAAAAGTTCAAAATATCTGGATTATTTATATTTCAAACTTATATTAAACTTTACATATTGTGCAGTTAACACCGATATAACCCGAGTTGTGAAAAACAAAAATAAAAATAAAATTCACATAAAGTTGACCAATAAACTAAATAAGAAAAAAAAAATTGAGATATAATATATAAAAAATAAAAAAGGAAAAATAAAAATTCACCAACTTTGTAATGATGAACAAGAAGAAGAAGAAGAAAAACACAAAAGTGCTTCCAAATATTCCACACCCAAATCCTCCAATACCACCACATTTTCCATTTTGTCAAAATCTTTTTCGCTATCTCCACTCTTACTTTTCCTACTGCCAGATCTCTTCTTCCTCATGGAGTGCCTTTTCTTGAGTGCAATCACCGGCGAACACCCTTCTTCCACTCCACACCCCATTTCACGCAGCGACTTCTCCACTCTCTCCACCGGAAAATTGAGCACGGCGGCGCCGCCCCTCATGGAAAATGCAGCTTGATCGTAAGCCATGGCGGCGGCTTCAGGCGTATCGAACGTGCCAAGCCAAACCCGTACACCGTTTCTGGTGGAATCTCGAATCTCCGCCGCGAACTTACCCCACGGCCGCCGTCTGACGCCTCTGTAAGCTTTAACCTTCCGTTTATCTCCGTTTGAATTAACCTCTTCTTCACAAACGGAATTTGAATTAGTTTCTGAAATCGATTCATTAATAGCTTCATCCTGTGAAGCTAAAACGCCGTAAAGAAGCATTTCTTCTGAATCATGAACGTTGAAGGGGAGTGAAACGGCGTCGTAGTGGCTAGAAAGGGAATTAGATGATGATTCGGGGGTATATCGGTAAAAAGGATATTGATCTTGGGAATTGAATTGGAAGAAAGAATTAGTATCCATTATTTGATGAGTTTGTGTATATGTTATTTTTCTCAAGGTTTTTTTGACTTGAATTTGTTTGAACTTTAGGGGTCTTTATATACTTGAGGAAAAATGGGATTTTTTTAAAATAAAATATTGAGAAAATAATTAAAAAAAATTATGTGGGGTTATTAATTGGGGGAGTGAAAGGTGGGAAAAAAAATTTTAAGTGGAAAAGGGGGATGTTTTTTGGAGTAGGTAATATTAAATAATATATAGTATTAGATGTGATTATTTAAATGTCAATTTGGAATTTAGATCATAGTATATAATTATTATATGGGACAATAGTGGATATAATGTTTGGGCACGTGAGTCAAACGAGAAGAATGACGCACGGCGGCGGTGGGTCCCATTTAATATAGTGGTCATTATGACGTCATTTTTTAGTTTTTAGTATTATTTTTTAGGAGAATGAATTTTTGTTCAACTTTTATGGAGTTGGTATATATAAAGTTGTAGGTGTGATTCTCTGTCAAAGTAATTCATATAATTTATTAATTATTAGCTTTTTTGAGTTTTGATTGTGTATTGATATTACAAATAATTTAATTTATAAAGGGGATGAATTAAATCGAGTATCTTTTATTATCAACTTTTATTATCAAAATAGTTGTTAAGTCATGGATTGAGAAATTTGACAATTTAATGAGATATGAAGTATTAATTTATTCAGTCTCTAGTTATATTAATTGACGGTAATAAAATAAAAACACATTTTCAACATCAATTAAAACTTGGAACAAAGTCTAAATAATATTTTATATTTGATTTAAATTAATTTTAGTTTTTATATAATAAATCTCGTTATATGTCAAGCCAACTTGATCGTTAACGTGGAAGATTGTCTTGACTGCTGGTTTTGAGGTGCCACATATATTAGTGTTGGTTTAAGAATTCACAATTTGGTACACTTTCCCTTTGAATTGTCTTTGTAAATTTATAAACATTTAATATATACAAATAACTTTAATTCTATTCAACATTTTGGTCAAAATATCAATAGTTGAAATCCTGCAAAATAATGCAACAAAAAAAAAAAGGACTTACAAAGAGGTCACTACTTGAAAATTCATAATGACAAAGCACAATAAAAATCCAATTATATATTATATACGTTGAAGTGACTAAGATAATTTTTTAATAAGGCTCAAAAATTTATAATTTACATATTTAATTATCCACTTATATGTATGTGGGTATTTCTTCTATTTTAATATAATTCTATTTAATGATTTCTGAGTAATTTTTTAAAACTATAATATTGTATTTAATACCCAAGTTATAGAAAAGGTCTACTTGGCCTTCCATGGCATATATAACATAAAATACCAAATTTAAGGAATATTCCAGAAGAAATTTTAAGAAGAATTGAATTATTCAATAGTTTTCAATTTTAGCACGAGGCCAATGCTGCAAAATGTAAAGTATTTTTTTAATAATATAAAAAAGAAACATTAACTTAAATTTATTTAATTGGGACAAAAAAAAAAGGTCCAGATTCATGTCCTCGAAAGAAATATGAGTCAAATTGTCTTTGAGTGATCAATTTCTAGTACAAATTTTGCACTTCAGACAAATTATTTTTGGCACAAAAAATTGAATTTTGGTCATTTTTGGAGGTTGTAAAATGAAGTATTTATTGCCATCCCAAGTTGCAAAATAAATAAGCAATTCATCTTCAACTTTTTATTTTGTTTTATGTGGCTGCTACGTACATACATTATGTGATGTTGCCCTATTATGAAGAAATTTTATGATAGTCTAGTTCGAATAAAATCAGGCTACCAATAATTAATATGGGATATTTTATTAAAGTACGGTTGAGTTGAATCAAATAGTGAAAATTAAACTGATTTTACTGAATATTATATAATGAATATTTCTCGAGAATTTAACTTCTGAGACTCATCAATTATCACTCATTTTTCAAAATTAAGATTTGATAGATCTTGTGAATTATAATTGGCTAAAATTTGTTAGTATTAAAAAAAGAGAGATAATTATGAGCAACATATAGTCTAGGTGTGAGTAATACATCAAATCCACACTTGATTAAATTAATTTGGAGTCAAAATTAATCTAATAATATTTAACTTTTTCATTCAAAAGTTGAATATGGAATGCAACATGCTAACATACGCATGTGCTTCACTTAAATAATGGTGCATGAATCTAAGCATAAATTATTTCCTAGGATACTACTATTAACCATTAATTAAATCTCTAGTGGACCCTTATCTTTTAATAATTCACCAAACATTAAAGTTGTAGATAAGATAAAAATTAGAATTGACAAAAAATTAAATTACTAATTTCTTTGGATTAACCTCTTTATCTAATAGTTGGTAAATATATACATATAATTATGCATCAATTGTTTCATAGAAAATAAAAGAATAGAGCAATTTAATTGCAGAAGAATTGAAGATGTCACAAAAGTTGAAATCCGCAATGAGAACTAATTTACATTATTTGATATTAGATCAATTTTTAAATTTTTTTATTGAGAAAACTCGACTCAGTTAATTAAAATAAAATTTATATATATAGATATATTATTGATGTCAAACTATTGATTCGAGCTTCGAGTCATTTTGAAGTCGATTAAAGCTTATTCAAATTTGATTTGATTAATAATTAAATGAAATTTTAAATTAACACAATAATGAAGTTTGATAAAAACTCAAACAAGCTTAAAAGTATATATTGTTTGATTCTATTCTATTGTAGTTCCAAAATATTTCCTAAATTTGCAATTAAAGAGGACCCATAAGATCAAATCTGGTTTTCCTGTCTCCATCACTAATCAACAACAGTTAAACAGGCACACAATCTAAGCACAAAAAATCATACATAGAAGAAATAAAAGGAATAATTCTATTTAACTGTTTTTGGAAGTTTCCAAGAAAAAAATAGAGCAGGTGGATTTTCAATGATGTATTGGGTTTTATTTGAATAATTATAACTCCTTTTTAAGTTACTATTGGGTTTAATTTGAATAATTGTAATTCCTTTTTTAAGTTACTATTGGGTTTTATTTATTATTTTATTTTGTTTCACTTTTGCATTTTATGTATATATTCAATTATAGATAATGAGAATGGAATAACCATTTTATTAGAAAACAAAATTAAGGATTATGGGGTAAAATGGTAATATTATCGTTTCATATATTTCACAATCCGGGCCCACGAGTAAAACTCGAAAATGCCACTCTAATACTTATATAGTTTATGAAGTCGAAAGTAATGAACTAGTATTATTATCGATCTACAAATCAATGTTTATTTGTGATTTATGAATATTTATGCACGACAAACTATGGGCTGTTACCAAATAATAATACTTTTAAGCATTATTCATGATCATTAACTTTAATAATATCACTATATATATAGTGTTCTATAATGCAAGTAAGATTGATATTTATCGAATGACCAGCCCAAATAAACGAGGCCCATGGCTTTTATTTGGAATTATATCTTCTGAAATATTAGACCATTTATATAAGCTATGTTGAATAAATTTTCTACTTAAACAAATTATTAAATTGAGTCTGTTGAAGACGGTCTATTAAATGTGCTACATACAATATAAGTTTGCAATAATATATGAAATATATAATTTGACATATTCACGCAATTAGCTTAACTTCAACCAAGTCATAAATGTGCTATATGTTCACAATAATCAATTACTAATTAAAACCTCATCGTTGTTTGATGCGGTGTGAATCCGCATCGTCGATATTTAGATTTCGGGCTGTACTCGAGTAATTCGAGCTGCCTACGTACCTACTTCAGTAGAATCAAGCCTCTTCGTAGTTCGAAATCATTCAAAGAAATTAGGGTAATTCTCCACATGATCAGAACCTGATTAATGAATTAACTGAAGTCATATTTATAGCTGTCAGATTGCTCGACGGGCCGGACTTATGGGGTATGGGCCTTCCACGCCAAAACCCTAGCCCGTGAGGCTGGGTCCATTATGGGCCGTAGCCCATTAGACCTGGGATCCTGGGCCGGGCCCATCATATGCCCCCTAACTCTCGAGATCCTCCTCGAGGTGGGGAGATCGAGAGTTATCATCTTTAAACCCGTGAGTCCTCACTGTAAAAGTTCAAGCTTCTATGAGTCTCAACTTGAAGGCTTGCTCAAACATGGCCCATGAAAAGTCTTGTCTCAATAATAGCCCATGTCAAAGCCCACGAGCCCATGACAAGGAAAAGTCCTCTCCATGACGAGCTCGGGTAAGTTCTTCTTTCTTTTTCCTTTTTATTATTATTTTTTTATTTGGCGTATGGTGGCGCGCGTCCCACGGTCGCGCGCCCGATGGGGTGAGCATCTTACGGGCGCGTGCCCCGCGGGACGCTCGCCGGACGGGACGTGCGCCCCATGGGACGCTCGTCCCACGGGATGCGCACCCCGCAAGCGCGCCTCGGGGGGTGCGCACCTTAGGGTGAACGCCCGGGAGAGTCCTCCGGCGACCCGTTTGGGGCGATACGAGAATGCCTTGACTTCTTAATATCACAACTTTGTTCTATGTCTCCATGTCGAAGGCTTTAGCCATGCTTTAGGCCTGAACGTTGTTGTCGAGGTATGGTGGGTTCGACACTTAGGGCGATTTCAAAGTTTATATATAGTGGGCTTCCGACTTTGGGAACCTCCAACTTCACAAGTGCTCGAGGGTCCAACTTCACAAATGCTCGAGGGGGGTTATCCAGGAGTGACCTCAGCCTAGAGTCTAAGTTTAGTTGAGGGGAGCTCTCCGACTGGGGAGCCTCAAATCTCAAGCGGCAATGGCTTCCTCGGTTCGGAGGCCGGGAACTTCACAAATGCTCGAGGGGGGGTTACCCAGGGGTGACCTCAGCCTAGAGTCTAAGTTTAGTTGAGGGGAGCTCTTCGACTGGGGAGCCTCAAATCTCAAGCGGCAAGGGCTTCCTCGATTCTGAGGCCGGGAAGAAGGCCCTTAGAGATGCCATCGAGGGCTTCAGACGTGGGGCGGACTTTGCTGAGGAGGTCCGCTTGGAGGCAAAGGAGGAGGCTCAGGGGCACATGACGCCGACTATCCGCCGGAGCCAAAAGTTCCTTTGGACTAGCAAGCGCTACCTTGGAGATGACTTCACTTGGGTATATCCCAGCGTGCAGGACGATAATGGATCCGGGGCCCGTCCCAGTGGCCTTGGTGGCGACTCGGAGGAGAGTTAGATAGCGACGTAGGGTCTGTTTAGTTTTAGTCACTTTGTGTTGTCTTCGTAAGACTCGTTTGATTTGCCGTTGACCTTTGTTTAATTAGTTTAGTTCATCTCGACTTTATTTTTCTCGTGTTGACATTATGCTTAAGTAAGTCGAGTCCTTATGTGTTGAGTAAGCCGTGTCCCTTGCCCCTGTGCCCCCCTTGTCGAAGCTAGCAGGCTAAGACGACATAGAGCGAGCGTGATGGGTTTGACGCGTAGAAATAGCAATTCATAAAGGCCAGCGTTTAAGGCGAAGAAGGCTCGAGTGATCAAGTAGTGGTGGGGCGATGAGCCTCATCCGCTAGGGGGGCGATGAGCCTCAGCCTCTAGGGATTAAGTAGTGGTGGGGCGATGAGCCTCATCCGCTAGTGGGGGGCGATGAGCCTCAGCCTCTAGGGATTAAGTAGTGGTGGGGCGATGAGCCTCAGCCGTTAGGGGGGGCGATGAGCCTCAACCTCTAGGGATTAAGTAATGGTGGGGCGATGAGCCTCATCCGCTAGGGGGGGCGATGAGCCTCAGCCGCTAGGGGGGCGATAAGCCTCAGCCTCTCTTTGTCATCAAACTTATGCAAAAAGACGCAGTGATCCCTTTATTCTCTGTTTTTGATTTCACATGATTTTACACAGTTTGTGTACTTCCCATTATCCTCCATGGCCAAATTGCAAAATGATTAATGTGTGCTTAATAATCTTGTGCTCACACTTATCTTGGAAGGAAAATGAATATTGAAACTAAATTACATAGTATGTATTTACACATTTTAAATATAAGTTCAATAAATACCTAAACATGTGTTGCTGATTTAGAGCCACTAGAAGTGCATTTACAAGAGCAATACTGTGATTATGAAACTCATTACACAAGGTTATATGACCAATTCGGCACAAAACATATTAATCCCACTCGCTCCCAAATTCTATATAACTTTTTTTTGCTTTTGTACATTAAAATTTTCTAGACCATAGAGCTAGTTTGTCAACCCAGTAGAGGAATTACATAGGCCTAATGGGCCGAATCTTAGGGTTGCTCTCAACATACTGTCAAGTGGGCTCTAATCTTTGTATTTCAAATGAATACTACTTACCCAAAAGACAAGTACACAAAAGAATATTGAAAACTGGCGCATAGATATTTCATAAAATATGGATCATGGCATTAAAACAAACTTGAAAATTGTATCTTAATGTTTGGCTAAAATGCCTAAAATGTTTGATTAATTATCAAGATTTCGTATATCATGATCCATATATTCTAGTGAAGTATATCTAAAGAAACTTAAATATTATGGCTAAAATTCAAACTCTATTTTAGCGAAAACCCCTATAAAGCCAATCGTCTTCTAATATGCTAATTGCATTAGTCTTTTCACAGGAAAAAGAGACCAAACCCAGATGAACATCGTAAATGGGCCAGTGGGCCTAAGTAGAAATCCTTCTGCCATTATCCGAAGGATGATTAAGATGGGCCTATCAACCGTAGCAAGCCCGTGGGCATAAGTATATTTTGTTACAAGACAAGAAATGGAAAGGAGAGAATGTCTCATTTCGTCCCTCAACTTTTAATATGTTGATTAAGCCCTCAACTCGACATTTTGTTTCAATAACCTTGATTTCATTATCCGAGGAAGAAATTTCCTTTGACTATGTAATTGTTCATAGATCTCATGACAACAGTAGCATAGGAGCAACAAAATCATTGGACTGTGATATAAATCTATTTATATTATGAGCGACATAAAATAACATGTATCCAAATAACTATATTCGTAAGCCACAAAAAAAATTGAGATTAGGGGCATATACCTCCGTAATTGGTAGAAAACTCACGTCTCAGTCTCAATTTCCCACAGACGGCGCCAAAATGATGCGGTGTGAATCCGCATCGTCGATATTTAGATTTCGGGCTGCACTCGAGTAATTCGAGCTGCCTACGTACCTACTTCAGTAGGATCAAGCCTCTTCGTAGTTCGAAATCATTCAAAGAAATTAGGGTAATTCTCCACATGATCAGAACCTGATTAATGAATTAACTGAAGTCATATTTATAGCTGTCAGATTGCTCGACGGGCCGGACTTATGGGGTATGGGCCTTCCACGCCAAAACCCTAGCCCGTGAGGCTGGGTCCATTATGGGCCGTAGCCCATTAGACCTGGAATCCTGGGTCGGGCCCATCATTGTTCATTGTGATGCTACATAAAAGTAGGATTATGAGTTAGCATCATGGTGTTATAAATTGCAATAATCATATCATATGATATTATATTATATTATATTATATGATATAGTTATTCAAAACGTTAAATAGTTCATAGATGAATAAATTCTGAGCCGTAGTTTTTATATTTTCATCGATCATGAAAAGGGGTTAAATTGGTTCCAAATGATCCAATCTAATTTTTATCTAATTAAAAACAAAATAACCTAAAAATTCCCATCATCAAAACCCATTAAAAAAATTGTAAATCTAGGTCATATTTAAATATAAAATCCATTTTTGAGGTTCAAAATATACAAATATTGAAATGTTAGTTGACCCTATGACAATATTGAACACATTCAAACCGTCACATATGACCTAAATATACTTCATTTACCACCAACCTATACATACAAGTTTCAAAATTAACACATTCATAATTGAACAATAATTACTTCTTTCCCATAATTCAAACTCATATTAAAATACTAATGGAACCAAAACAATTAGCAGCAAACAAAAAGGAACTGAAATACCGGGGCATCCGCCGGCGCCCGCGGGGCAAATTCGCCGCTGAAATACGGGACCCGAGTAGAAACGGCGCCCGGCGGTGGCTGGGAACTTATGAGACGGCGGAGGCGGCGGCGAGAGCGTATGACAGGGCGGCGTATGCTTTGAGGGGTCATCAAGCAATTCTCAATTTCCCTAACGATGGGCATTACAGAAATGCAGACGCTAATTTTCAGGCACAAAGATCTGATTCTAATTCATCTTCTTCAAATCCTTATATTGTTTCAGAAGAGGTAGATGGGCCATTAAAAGGGCTCGAAAAAGAAATTATCGAGCTCGAATATTTTGATGATAAATTGCTTGAGGATCTTCTTGAGATGCATTTTCTGCAGGGAGATGAAAAGGAGAGATTAAAGTTTTGGTAATTTGATTTATTATTATTATTTTTTTAAATTGTATGTTTCTTTCTGGTTATTAGTTAGAATGTAAGATTAATTATTGTCTGCAGTGGAGTTCAAAGGTTTTATTGTTTTATTTTATGGTTGTCGATTTAAATTTCGTGTTTTAGCAAAACCCTTGTTTTTAATTACACATGTTTTATTGCAATAAACTTCAATAACCATATATTGTAAAATTATATTAAAAAAAAACTAAACTTTGATTAGATTGTTAATTAGTTTAAATTTAAATGAGTTATAATTAAATTGAACACGAATTCATATCGTAATCTTTGCTAGTGTTTTGTTACTTTATAGATTATTTGAGGTGAAATAAAATGGCGAAATAAAATAGAAATTATTGATATGGGAATTAATAACTGAAAAGTGAAAGCCATTCTTTGAGGAGACATTATTCATTAACGTTTTTGTTTAACCATTAATCATATAATGAGTAAATACATGACACAAATGGAAGCTGCTAATTAGAGAATTATTAAATACATAAACAAATCAAATCTATTTATGAGAAATAATTAATTTATACACAAAAGATTAGAAGAATCAAACATTATAAAGAGAATTTTATAGTTGGTACTTATCAATAATATATATTTTTAAACCTTATTATGAAGATAAATAATATTGGGTGAAGTGATGACATCATATTGATTACATCATGTTAATTAATCACATTCATGCATCATTGATTAGTCATATCTGCTGATCACTCTGACTAATTGAATTATCGAATCATTAGATACATTTGCTAAATATTAATTAAGATTAAAAAAATAAGGTTGTAATAACACGTGATTTAGAGACTAATGATATGCTTTATATTCTTCAGTGTAAAATCCATGATTAGGTAATCTACTTTATCCCTTGATAGGTTAATTAATTAATTAATTAACTTTCCTGAAGTTGATAGGAAAGTTAAAGAAATCACACTAAGAATATCTTAAATCGTTAATGTTGAAAAATAATTTAAATTTGTCATTTTATATTTTTTTAACTCATCTTGCTTATGCAAGTTAAGATGTCAGAATTATGATGTAACCATTTGCTAATGACATTTACGTCACAAGTTAGTAGTAATCATCTATTGTTAATTACTAATTAACTATATTAATAAAGTCGTGTTTGTGACAATGTGTGTGACGATATATTGAAGAGCATCATCAAATGATGTATTACTACAAAATATTAGGCTATTTAATTAAGTGATTTTATGATAATTAAAAAAGTTCACCAACATGTCAGGGGTAGTCAATGAATAATTTTACCAATTTTAAGATGATTAGGTGATTAATTAACAACTTTGATAACTTAAAAACGATTTCACCTTAATTTAATATAATAATCAACCTGTTTCATGCAAAATAATGTATTATTTTATATTTCATAATATCCCTTCACTTGAAAAAACTTAATTCGTCTTTATATTTTGAAAATATTTTATATAATTGACATCATACGTAAATAAATATACAAGATTAATAACATTTTAAAACAAAATATCCAATCTCAATTTTATTTTAATGATCATACGTTGACGAAGGTGACAAAGTTACAAAAGGCATAAAATGAGTACTATTCTAGATACTATAAATATATATAGGAAAGTCTTGGAAATTTTCATGTGACATATTAATATACATCAGCAAATTTTAATATTAATCTTTTATTTAATGTAAATGACGTATATCAGTTGTCACAGGTTTGTCGACTGCTGACATTAATCTACTCTTATTTAAATGTTTCTTGTTTATTTATGATTGCCATGTATTCATTGTATTTATTATTATAATGATGTGTTAATAATAATATACAACGGATCCGTTATAAAATTAGCACATAGATTAATTCATTTTCCATATTTTGACCACTTTGAGTAATATCAATTAGCACATAATTTTCCATATTTTGTATATGAGAAATTATGAAATAAGATTGTCTTGCAATAGAAATTTAAACCGTATTTACAAAATATTTTACTAGTATATAACTAAAAATATATTTCTTTATATATATAATTGATTAAATTGTACATATTTCACTTAAATACATATAATTTAAAATACATGACAACAAAGAACTAAAATATAGGAGGTTGACATTTGACAATCCATATGATTGGTTCTTTGACCAAATAAGTCAACTAAAAAGTGCATAATTACCCAAAAAAAAAAAGTGAAATGGAATTCAAAAGCTATCATAACAGTTTTAGTTAAAACTCGATTTAATTAAACACAAACATAATTTATAATAAGAGAAAATTACACTTATTTTATATGAATTACAATAAAGTCTAATTTTTCATGCAAAATTTCCTAATAAAAATGAAAAATAGAAAAAACGTGAAGAAGATAAAACACACACAAAATTTAAATAAAAAAAAAAACTAAAAATCGATTTACAAAAATGTATTTTTTTCTCCAAAATCAAGAAGCTCCTCAAGCAATTTATCATCCAAATACTCGAACTCAAAAACCTCTTTTCCCTGTTCTTCATTTTTCGATTCATTCAATCTCAAACACGACGAAGATGATGACGATCGAGAATCGGACGGTGGATATTCAGCCGGAAAATTAAGAACAGCCAAACAGCCCCTCATTGTATACGCAGCTCTATCATAAGCTCTTGCAGCTTCCTCCGCCGTAGCAAATGTACCCAGCCACATTCGAGCGCCGTGGTTATTAGAATCTCGAATCTCCGCCGCGTATTTGCCCCATGGCCGCCGCCGTACGCCCCTGTATTTCACTTCTCCGGCGCCGCCACTGTCTTTGTCTTCTTTACCACCCCTGTGTTTTGGATTATCGCCCATCTGTTTAGTACTCAAATCACTGTTAATAAAACCTGTTCAGAATGTCAATATATATACATATATATATATATATATATACAGAATTTTGGAAAAAAGGTCAAAATTCTTAGTGGTCCAGAGGAAAATGGAGGTTTGTTCATAATGTGAATATATACGAATAGAATCTAGTAGGAATGTGGGATCTATTAGTTTATTTAAACAAGCTATACAGAGTCTATTAACATGGCGGCTTTTAATACTATTAAATTATTTTATTGTTTCTTATTTTTATTATATTATTATTTATATAATATCCTACTTTTGACACCTGATTTGTTTAGATTATATAAAATTATGCAGTTTTTCTTTCTTGATTGTGGATAAAAGTTTAGTGTGTTAACATACTAAATCAAGTTAATTAGTTTGTTAATAATAATTTTAAAGCTACGCTAAATTTGTTAAAAATTATATAAAAATTTAAACTACTCGAGTTAAGTTCAATCCAATAAAGAATAAAATTACGAAGTTCAATTATAATTAAAATATATTTAAATAGTAGTTTATTCAACTCGATTCATTTACAACTTTGATTACAAATTTGCTTGAGCCATGTAGATAGTAAGCATAAAGGGGAACCTAAATTGGGAAAATGTACGGACAAAAATAGTATAGAATATTTGGTGTCATTTTCAGATGGTTGGTTCCTGTTTCAACGCACATATACATGTATATAGATTGTGACGTCATATTAATGACAGTTTTTAGTGCATCATTAAGTGACATCATATTTCAATTTAAGTATTTACAATATATATATATATATAATATTATGTAGATATTAGTTTATTGTATAGATTCTGATGGCTAATTAGTGGAGTACAATGTATTGATTATTGTGACTAGGGACGATGCTTTTTTACTATTACTACAATGTAAGTCAATTAAAGTTTCCTAAATACTTTATAATTGTTATTTTAACCATGTTTTTTTTTTTTTCATATTACCAATCTAAATAGAATAATCCCATTACTAAATACATTTGTGAAATGGCTTTAACGAGATCGAGAGTCGAAATTCTTTGCATATACAAGTGTTCGAATGTCGAAATTCTTGGGTCATGCAGTCTTAATGGGCCGATTTGGATAAATATACCTTTCATGGGCCAAGTAATGCCATGTGCATTGGTATCTGGATCCAACTCATTTACAGCTGGCCCAATTTCTTCATTGAGGTCCATTGGCCCAATATTTTGACATGTTAGGAACTTAATCTAATTAAGGAAACTAGGCCATTATTAATTATAGCACAAAAGAAATAATATGTTTGTTTATTTTACTTAAATACTAAATTCCTTAACTTGAGTATAAGTTATTATTAATTTTGGTTTACAATATTCAATGAAAGTATGAAACCCCCAACATTGAAATATGAATCAAACTTTAATTTCATAGCATAACAAATTGAACTTGAAGTATTGAAAAACTTATTTTAAATGATAAGTTTTGAATAGTGAAAAAGTATAAGTTATTCTTAACATTAATATAATTAACAATCGATTCAAGTTTTAAACACAAAATCTATATAAACAATCATTGAAAATTCAACACTTAAGTAATATTCTTGGAGGGTACACCATTTTGAATAGAATCAGTATAAGGGCCAAAAGCCTTGGAAGTAGCAACAAAATCCTGGAAAGACAGGGGTGGATAGAGTGGAGGATTGGATTGGCTGACCAAAGCTTCAGCAGGTTCAATTATGCAATCTGGAACAGGATTAATGAAACTGGCAATAGTTGTTCTTTCTTCATCTCTATTTGTCACAACTCTGTGTTCTGCACTTCTTAACTTCCCATTACTTATAATCTACAATCAAAAACAAAATGAACCCTTAATTTTAGACTATTGATAGACCAGTTTCAAGACGAGTATGATTTAAACGTCAACAAAACAACCGTAATTCGTAAACGATAAGTAAATAGTTTCAAAATGAGTATGATTTAAACGTTGCAAAATATAATCAACCCTAATTCTGAAAAGAGAAGTAAACATTTTCAAAACGAGTATGATATTAAACGTTGCAAAATATAATCAACCATAATTCTAAAAAGAGAAGTAAACAGTTTCAAAACGAGTATGATTTTAAACGTTACAAAATATATTCAACCCTAATTCTCAAAAGTTAAGTAAACAGTTTCAAAACAGTATGATTTAAACTTTGCAAAATCTAATCAACCCTAATTCTCAAAAGATAAGTAAACAGTTCCAAAACGAGTATGATTTTAGACGTTACAAAATAAAATCAACCCTTATTCTCAAAAGATAAGTAAACAGTTTCAAAACGAACATGATTTTAAACGTTACAAAATATAATCAACCCTAATTCTCAAAAGTTAAGTAAACAGTTTCAAAACAGTATGATTTAAACGTTGCAAAATCTAATCAACCCTAATTCTCAAAAGATAAGTAAACAGTTCCAAAACGAGTATGATTTTAGATGTTACAAAATAAAATCAACCCTTATTCTCAAAAGATAAGTAAACAGTTTCAAAACGAGTATGATTTTAAACGTTATAAAAATAAAATCAACCCTAATTCTCAAAAGAAAGATAAATAAACAGTTTCAAAACGAGTATGATTTTAAAGTGAAATTAACTCTAAAATTTTAGTGAATTTGATTGAAAATTTATTACCTCTAATTGTGTGCCAATGTTGACAAGAAATGCATTAGGTAGAACCTCAACTCCAATCCATTTGCCATCTTTCAAGACTTGAAGGCCATGAGCATTTCCTTGGAAGAGTATTGTTATAAGGCTATGATCCAAATGCTTGAGCAATCCAAGGGTCAGGGTCGGGTCGGGGCATGGTGGATAGTTACTTGCTGTCATGAATTGGACCCGGCTTATTCTTTCAAGATATCCATTTTCAAGCCCTAATCCTTCTGAAATTAGCTCCAGTATTGTTGAGCTAAGTCTTCTTATTTCTCTTATATATGCTGACATTACATCTCTGCAGTTAAAAACAATTTTATCTTTTAATTTTGGCTTTAATGAAATAAATATTTCACACCATTTATTAGTAATATAGTTGCATGGGCTGGGTCCCGATTCACATTTGGGTCGGGTTGTAAGATCGTAAATAGGTCACGTGGCGAGTTTCTAATTTTAATAGTGACGACATGAATGGAACTTGACACGTTTAAAATATATACATATGGAAAAATAAATGAGATTGATATATGTACTCCGACGTATAAAAATAAATATGGTTCTACCGTTCTATTTTAAATAAACAGTAAAAAAACATAATAGATATATTTTTGAAAAACTAAATACATGGATTTGCCAACTTTTATATTATAATTTTACATATTTATAAAATTACTATAAAATGTTATTTTAATACGTCTAGAGTGGGTGAGTGCTGAGTAAGAGCTGAAGCGTATAATAGTTTTACATTCTAATAAACTCGATCAAATCCGTAAACAACCCATTAAAACAAATTCAACACATAATTATACACATCAAAATTCAAACTCCCAATATTAATACTATATAAATGAATTTCATAATAAATATATTTACAATTGTACCTATAATGTATTGGCTTTTGTGGCCAATTTTGCAAGCATTCTTCCAAAGGGTAACAAGGATGCTTAATATTATCCCTCCACAAATGAGCACCTTTTATACCAAAACTTGTGCTCCCCATATACACCCAACCACCTTCATTAGCCTCCTTTGTGATCTCTTCAACTGGCATACTAAATAACTCCTTCAACACCTTCATTGCTTCACCTATTACGTTTTTCGGCACCCCGTGATTGGTCACCTTCGTTAGAATATCAAGATCGTGTTAGACGTTATTGGTGATCATCATTCGGCTTTCATACTAGCTTAGAATTTCAAATTAAGGGTTAAATAGGCTTGTCAATGGGTAGGAATTGCCCAGACCCGGACCTGCCCAATAGAAAACTTACCCGACCCGAACCCAATGACACTAGGTAGTTCGGATCCGGGTCCGGGTGTGGGTCCCATTTTTACCCGCGGGTATTTTACCCGAAACTTACTCTTGGAAAATACCTTAGGTTTATACCTTTGCACGACACAGACCCGACCCAAAATGTACCCGATTCGTCAGGTCTAACTTTTTTTTGGACCCATCGGGTACGTGATCGGGTCCAAATAAAATATTTTTTTGGTGGGTATTTCATGGTTCCGATTTGGATTTGGGTACAACCCTAAGCATAAGACTTTTAATCAAACTCATTTATAATGAGTTTATAGGCCACTCAAATCCATCCTCTCAATGAGAGATTATAATTATAAATACACATCAATTTAAAAAATTTATATTAGAAAATGAAGAAAAAAAATACCTGGAAAAATCCATATTCTTGACTAGCTTCAATGATCTTATGAATTGTGTCAAATCTTTCTATCCCCAAATCAATGATTGGAATTGACCTGCAAATAGGAATTAGTTCATCTCCTGGTCTTATTTCCTTTGCCAAAATATGACTTTGTGGCACAGATTCAACATTATACCACCTTTTAACATCATTCTCCATTCTTTTCTTTATTGCATAAATTTTCAACTAATGCATGTAAAAACACAATATTTTCACTAATATATAGAATTTTTTTTCTCATTAATTTATTTATAAGCCACTATTATTATATATATTGCTTGACCAACCAAGTCACACGACTAGGAATTTTAACATTATCTTACCTTGTAAAACTTAATTTTTACTAATAAAATGATGGCAACTTGTAATTTATTAAGATTTTATGCAATTTCTTAATAGGGTAATTAAGGCCCCAGATGGAAAAATTTCATTAATTTGCTCTTGGCCCCCATGTGATTACTTTTAATCCTAGAAATTGCAATTGTATTAGTGTAAACTACACGAAAAATCTCCCCAACTTTTTTTTTTGCAGATTTAGGTTAAACCCTTTTTACATTTTGTCAATTCTTTAAATTTTGTTACTTATTTTGTTAGAGATAGTATTTCAATTGCATGTATCACTCTATTTTTGAATAGAAAGAAAGTAAATAAAAGATTAGATTGTATATATACTAATTAGTAATTTAATTATGAGAAGATAAGATTAAGGCGTAGAGGGATCAAAATTATTATTTTTAATTATTTTAGGTGCAATTTCAAATTGATCAACCAAAAAAAAACAAGAATTATTTGCCGAACATGGGTGCTAAGTACGCCATCTCCATCCAATAATATTCTTAGTATGAAATAGATGATGTAAATTATGGTCAAATTAATGATAATTTAATCATCAATTATTTGTTTATTTAGGAATTTGTCTTTATCACTAATCGTTGACCTATTAAATGATAGCTCCGTATGAATGAAATTAAATCCAACACTGCTTGGGACGGCAGAAGAGAATCTACCCTTTTTTTGTTACTAATTAAACATAAATAAGATCGTTAATTAAATCATTAAATAAAATTAGACTTGCATAATTTTCTATATCTAATGTTAAATTAGCCCACTTAAGTGGTATAACCGTATAAGTATGTAAAATACACGTCACAAGATATAATATTTGTATATCTAAAGTCTAAACTGTTTTTAATATACGAATAATCGAATGAAATCTTCGAATTTCATTGTGATTTCAACTTTTTATAGGTTGCAATTCAGAAATTAGAGTAAATTGAAAAAGGGTTCAAGTGGGCTTAACAAAATATATAGAAAATAATGGCCTGCATTAAGGTATCATATTCTATGTGCATGCTATTAATGCATACAAAAAAGAATGATCTAATATATAAAATAAAATAATTTAATATTCAAGTCATCAACAGGGACAGAAAGTCAATCTACTGACTTAATTCGATCAAATAAAAAAGAAATGTCGTAGAATAATATGATAATTATTTTATTTTACAAACCTTAATTTCTTAATAGTCTATTTGAGGGTGTAACACTCCACTTATATGAATTGTTTAGGTTGTGTTCCAATAACAAAATGGAAGGCTGTAAATCAATATTTCTTAAGAAATAAATAGGGATTTTAAAATTATTTATATTTGAAAAAATGATTTTGATTTGACATAAGAAAAACTCTTATATGATCAAATATATTATGCACCACTTCTATATAACTATCATATTGACAATCACATAATCTCTAAAATTCGAAATTAAAAAAGTATTATTTTATCTTATATTGCTTCACCTTGTATCTTTAATTTTTTTTAAATTTTTTTTTTGCTTTTAACCATGTTTAGGGTTTATATATACAACAAATGTGTGTTACAGACTAATATAATTATTATAAATTTTATAAATAGACATGATTTTATTATTTCCTGAACAAGCCTAGATGTTGCTAAGCAAGTTTCTACTTCTTCAAAATTCACCCATTTTTATACAAGTTTGACTTTTGAGTTCCCAATATATCACATTTGAATCTCATCATAAGTCCTTATTAGTCAACATACATCATTTTTCAAACTCTTAATTTATGTTATTTTATGTTTTTGAATAAAAAATTTAAAATTTTATCTGGAATTGCATACTACTGAAATTCGTGTGAAAATAATAGATGTTTATTTATGTTTTTAGAAATAAGTTGAAAGTTGTAAATATATCAAATCAATATTGATATGTTGATTGATGATGTGTAGAGTGATTGTTATAGTTGTATATATAATGATTATGTAAATTAAAAATAATAAAATATAAATTAAAAAATTATAAAGTATGAAAGAGAAAGAAAAATAATTATTATAGTTATTAATTTGATTGTTGAATGTGTTAAATGACTTATATATGATTGATAGGTAATTATATAGGGGATTGAAAAGTTAGACTTGAGAAAACGTAAATTTGGATGAAAATTTGGTGTGTTAAGTTTATTTTGAATTTTTAGATTTAAAATCTTGAAAATAGGACTTGAAAACATAAACAAACAAAGCCTTACATCCTTAACTTCATCATCACCCTCAATGGCTACATCACAAAGATTCACTTACACACCTGCATCTCAGCCACTTCCTCCCATCATCCACACCGTCCATTCCTTACCACCACAATCCCCTCCATCGATCTCGACCGATGGATTCCCGATACTACTTCTTCCTTATTACTCACCTATTACATATTTGTTATCCAAATGTGTTGTCTGTTTGAATGAGTTTCAAGGACATGATATGTTTGTCTGTTTGAGCATTTTGAACAACAAAAATCCCATAGACTATAAACATTTGTTAATTTAGAACATGATGTAGTTGATCACTTTAGAAATCATATTTTCATGTAAACAAAAGCATATGCATGTTTTAAGCAGGAGTATTAAACCATATAGAACACAACGATTCGTTACCCTTGTTTCAGGCCCTTCATTTCAGTTTGATCAATAAGATTGAAAAATTGCAACACAAATTATTATTTAATCAAAAGAAACGATTTTTCAGCATTTGGTAAATAGCCCGCATACTGAAAACCAAATGTATAACACCTTGCCTCTTTAAGATATCTCGACTATGTTAAACACAAGCTAAACACATGAATTTCCAACAGTACACTAAAATGAACAAAACCGTAGTGTTTTTCTTCTATTTTTTTCTCATTATTCGAAAAAAAAAAACTATCTTTAGGGAACTGGATTACCTTCTGATAGCTGAAATACCAGATTGTGGACCCTTTGAAGAGAAAGATTCATCATCTTCTGGCGAAGGTAAAGCTTTCATAAGAGCTTCAGAGACTGTACGACTGGCTTTGTCCTTTAATTGCTCAAGTACTTCAATAGCTTCATTCAGTTCATCTTTTGCACTTGCTCCATGTCCTTCTAAAGCTTCCACTACTTTCTCTTGAAAGTTGAGTGCTAAAGGATAACTGATAACAAAACAAAAAGGTTAATCTATGTAGACCTTTCGAACCGGAAAAACAATAATGTTGACGCAACAAAAAGACGAATATACACTCAGAGTCGAGGTGGCAATCGGGTGGGTCGGGTTGGGTTTGGGTTGGTTCCAACGATTCAGCTCTTAAATGGGTCGGGTTCTTAAATGGTTTTAAGGTGGAATCAACTCAACCCAAAACGGAACCAAAGTCAACCCGAAAGGGAACCAAGCCCCACCCGACTCAGTACCTTACATTTTGTTCTTTATAATTTAGATTATTGGCAAACAGTTTCGGCATAACTTGAAACTGGTTGGACCCAACTTGGAACCAAATTGGAACCAATTAGGAACCAAAAATAATTTCTTAGGAACCAACCCAACCCAAACTAGTTTAATTGGGTTGGAACCATGGTTCTGGCCCCATTTTGCCACCCCTACTCAGAGAGGATAAATAGAAATGGACAGAAACCCTTTCTTACACTTACAACAATATTCAAAGTTCATCCATCTAGAGATTGTACATGAATATGTGAACAGTCTTATATCTAAAACAAATTAGTTCTATACGAAATTTCGATGCCAATTGAATGTTACATAGACATGAAACAAGAAGCATATGCAAAAACTGGATTAAGAATCAAAGCGATAATACTTATTATCGTTTACCTTCCCATAGCAGCATATGCTTTAGAAAGATTCTGGCAAGCTTCTATGGCATCAACATGATGAGGGCCAAGTGAAACATCCATAATATCTTTTGCATATGCAAAAACCTGAGCTGCTGATTGTGGCCTATCTAATTCCAAATAAGCTGCACCTAAATTGTTATAAACATAACCTACTCCATAATGCTTTGAACCAAAACTCTCTTTCAATCTCTCAGCTGCATCTTCTAAATATGGTATCGCCTGATTTACTTTCCCCGTTAACAAAAGCAACCAACCTACCCTTGCACAAACACTTCCCACAGAATGTTGCTCTTGAGGCAACTGATCTAGCATTCTTATAGCCCTCTTTAACAATGAAATTGCTGTTTCAAATTCATTCATGGCCTCATATTGCATCGATATTTCCATAAACGCCTCAGCAACAACTTGAGGTGAAGTTCTCTCTTTTTTGTCGAGAATAGTACATGCGATTTCCAAACACCTATTTGCGTCTGCAAATTTCTCTTGATTACATAAAGCTTTAGCCATGGAAGTAAAGACCATAGCTCGATCTTCGCTATCTTTATCGGTTTGTGGTACAACACCCTTTAAAGTGTTGATAGCTTCTTCATACCTACACAAGGCGATTTGCATATTAGCAGCATCGATTTCTGCACGAAGCAAATCAGAATCACGACCCCATTTCTTCAAGACCCTTTGTGACAATTGGTTCTGTTCCAACGCTTTCTCATGCTCGTCTAATCCAGTGTAAATAACCCCAAGAACTCTCCTATCAAAGGCAACCTCGACCGAATTATGGCCTAAATGTGACTTATGTATCTCCAAGGCTTTCAAACAAAAAGGCAAAGCTTCTTTGAAATTCAAAACTGCAACATATGCCTCAGCCACATCCCTATTGGCCTTCCCAAGCTCCCTACTATCTTCTTCCAATGTTTTCTCTTTAATTTCCAAAGCCTTCCTAAGATGAACAAGAGCCTCCTCTCTCCTTCCCATGGCTGTCTTAACATTAAACAATTCAAACTGGACTGCATGTAAAATAGGCAAAACTTGATCAGCAATATCAGAATTTTCCCCTTCAAACTTGTTTAACATCCTATTAGCCCTGTTCAAATAACCTAAACTGTCACTAAACCTTTTCAAATTAAAACAAGAGGCACCCAACAACTGTAAAGTCATTGCAATAGGCAAAGACAATCTACTACCAGAGTTGCTATTACTACTATCATTATCTTCCAAGTTTCTCAAAGCCCTTTGAGCAAAAGATAGAGTCTTCTCAGGGTCCTCTCCTTCTTGGTCAAGTTTGAGGCCAATTTTCAAGCAGGCTAAACCCAACTCCTCCTCATTAAAGCACGACTCCATGTCTTTAAACGCACTTAGCATTTCATCAATCGACTCTGCAGACTCAAAGGCTTCTTCAAGATCAGATCTCTCCTTTATTTTCCTCTGCCTTGATGATACGGATGCGTTTTGAGCAGTTGGGTCCACGAGGGTGTTGAAATTTTGAGATGGGCTGGCCTGAAGTAGACGGAAATTGGGGTTGGAGACGAGCAAAGATTGATTCTGGGAGCAAGATTTGAGATGGGTTTTTGATGGGTGGCTGAGAGATTGAACGTTAGTATTGGTGAAATCTCTGGAAAGGAGATAAAAAAGGTTCCTGGGGTGTGGTTTTTGGAGGTGACAAAGAAGCTTGGATGAAGCTCTTCTCATGGTGAAGGATTTTGAGGCGGAATTTGAGAATCCTTTGCGACGGTGAAATTTGGTTGATGTTTGTTGTGTCTCTGAAAAGTCTCACAGTTATTAAACCCTTTGAAAAACCCTTTGTGGGCTGCCAATTTTGAGTCCCTCTCTTGATCTTTTTGGTGCAATTTTGTAGAGGTTTCTGCTATTTCTTTTTAATTTCTTAAACATTCTATTAAAAAATATTTTCTAAATTTGCGATTCAAATCATATTTTATGTTTACTCGCACAAAAAAATGATAAATGTTTTATATTGGCACCAACGATGTACATTAAAAATCCCATCTTCATAGAATCACAGTTTCACTTCTAATGAACGAAAAAGCGTCTTTACCACCATTTACCTCCCAAATCAACCACAGACAGATTCAGAATTTAGTTATGTACAGAGATTTATATACAACAAAGAATATAGAGCTTCCATTTCTTTCCCAAATAAAGGATGGATAGCAATAGCATAGACATATTAGCTCTTACATATTCACTGGTCAAAAGCAAGAGAACAATAGTTACACGATATTCATGGGATCTGCATCATCCGATGGGCTTCTATATATATCATCAAATGGAAGATTGAAATCTCCACCGTCCAAATCATCCATGTAGAAAGTCCGGGATAATCCCCTCGAGTCTTGTTCAAGTTCATGTTCCTCTTCGATTCTATCTGGGAAATCATCATTAAAATTGTAACGAGCATCTTGATAGAAATTTGGAGGCTCGAGAAAACTCGTTTGTGGTAAAGTCCTAGACAGTCCCCTAGACTTTCTCAAATCCAACTGATGTTCTTGTTCTTGTTCCTCTTCGATTCTATCAGAAAAATTGCCATATAAATCGTGAGGATCTTGATAGAAATTTGGAGGCTCGAGAAAACTCGTTTGTGGTCCTGGACCTTGCGGTCCAGTCCTAGCCCACCAATGGGCCCTTGCTAGATTTCCAGTATCATCAGATTCGTGATGCTGTAAGACGCTTACATGGCTCTGTACACGGTTCTTGAATATGGTCTCGCCCCAGTTATCATCAAATTTTGCTTCGTTTTTTGACCAGAAATCCTTCGGGTTATTCTTGTCGATATCGTAATCTCTTGAGGAAATATCCCTTAAACTATCATTATCGTCTCTGTCGTGATTCTGAGAGGTGTAATACCAATCAAGAATATATGGAAAATTCTTTTGTTCACCATCAATCAGCCACATTGAACCCGACTCGTACAAATTTCCCATGTTATTATTGTTGAAATGCATTTCCCTTGAGCCTAAAATATTTGGATTTTGCATATTAGCATTTGGCATTCGATGACCTTGCAGCTTTTGATCTCTGAATATTTTTAGTGTCGCGAGGAATTGCTTTCCAGCAGCATCGGGTTCCCATGAAGGATACGTAATCTGAAAGCTGCATATAAATAACGGGATTTTAAAAATATTGCACGTTTTAAGGTTTTTATAACGGGTTTCACAAATAGTCCATACCCCAAGAACGACTTTTCCATTTTCCCCTGTGAACTCCTCCGATCACGAGGTGAATTAAATGGTGAAGCATATTTTCTGTTTCCATGGTTTCTAAAATCGAAGAGACTAAAACTGCAAGGATCAAATGATAACATTTTTTTATATTGCTCGAGTTGCAAAAAAGGACCAAAAAAGATAGTACTTTTCATTTATTACATACCTACAAACATGACCTACACCTTCAACATCCACAGTGAAGTCCACAATGAACTGCAAGATATCATCCACCTTCTGCAATATGAATGAACCAGTAATTAAGAAACTATTACTTATGGTGAAAAAGGTTTATGAGACATACTGTATAACAAACCTTTGGGACAACAAACAGAAGAAGGTATGGCGTGAGAAAGATCGAGGCCATTTCCTCCAATAGCATCATTCCGGTGTACTGCAAAATTCATTTACTTTGGTTTACAGTCATGAAGCTAATAAATGGCTCATGTATTTAGCATATAAGTTTTAGAAGGGTCTTTACAATGTACATACAACAGTAATACCTGAAACAGAGTTTCAAATTCCAGTCGTACAGTGTCAGTATTCTCTTTCCCACGCCACCTTTTTGGCATATAGTGAGTATGTTGAACGACTTGTGACATTGTTCCTTGGGGAT
Organism: Verbascum thapsus; assembly: GCA_963669365.1. Lineage (NCBI taxonomy): Eukaryota > Viridiplantae > Streptophyta > Magnoliopsida > Lamiales > Scrophulariaceae > Verbascum > Verbascum thapsus. The sequence continues at coordinate 13,140,736 of OY770118.1, forward strand.
CAAGTATAAGAACCTCGTCTACCATTGCAGCTCGGCTTATAGCTGTTATTGTTCCGACAATTGCTGCATACCAAAACAAGTTTCGACCAAATATCTGTAGAGTTAAAACAGAGTCCATAAGATAAAGCAAAGTTCTGTTTCATTATAATACATTTTCAAACACAAGTCATGTAAGAATCCAAAATAATTACATGGCCTTCAAGCAGAGATTCTTCTAAAAATGCAACGATTATAAGTACAGCAGCAAAGCCACCAGAAACGAACGAGATAAATTTCGCAATAATTGTCACGATGGGTGAAGGAAACTGTTTTAGATAATCAGAAGCATGCACTATACTGGTATTTATCCTGTGCTTGAACAAATGGTCAACCTGCAAAACAAATATGACATTTTACTTAAATGAAAAAGAAAGAAATGGAAAGAAAAGCTGATTTAGCATTCACTATCGATATATAGTCAAGGGAAGATACCTCATTGAATTCCCTGAAAATCCACTTGGACAGATTTGACCATCTCCGGGATGATGCAGTACTTGGATGATTATAGAATTGCTCAGCATGCCTCAAGAAGAGATATACGAGCATGAAAATAACAAGGAATGGAGAGAGAAGAAGCAGTACAAAGCCAACTACCATAAGCCTTTTCTTCAATGTTTTAGAATCATAGACAAAATCCCTTCGTATTCGAAAGTTTCTGCAGAACAGAGCAGAAAAATGTACCATTTAGAAAAATCCATGGCCAAAATAAGATGTGAGATAAAAGTGAAATATATGGAAATTATGTGAGTATGATGGTCTTTGGCTCACCTGTCGAACATGCTTTGTAGTATGCACCAATTCAAAGTCCATTCAAGGGTCTTTGGCAGTACCAAACGATGCAAAACGCCATTTGGGCCCACACTGGCAGTAATACTAGCACCTGGGACCCACCCCGATATCGGGAAAGCAAGTACTCCTTTATTGAGCATCCCGATTAAGTAATTTTCCTTCCGCATCAATCTCATCACCACGTCGTGAACAGAAAGATCCCTTACCACAGATAGTTGCTGCAAGAGTTGTACTTGAGTAACTTTTTCAAGAATCAATTCCCATGGCATAGTCTGTATTTCATTGTCCGTCACTTGGAGACTGCAAAAAGATATTAAACCCTCTTAATCAGTTAAAATCACAACTTTAACCACACTAACTTCCCCCATAGCACAAATTTAAGGATATCCATTATAGGGTTATTCTTGTCGAGATCCAGTTTGGCCGAACTCAATTTATCATGTGGGAAGTGTAATAACACTTGCCAGGTGATTGGTCATTCTCCTTGGGAGTTTATACCAATCATATGACAAGTGCAATTCACTCGCTTTTTGAACATCTTGAGTTTGGACAGAACAGCCCAACATTATAAAAGTCGAGACAGAATTGTATAAAAGACTTAATAAGGCTTTCAACCTCATTAGATACTGTCTCATGTCTAGTCATACCTGTTGTAGTAAAATTGACGGATCTTAAGAGTCTCCTTCAGTTGTGCAAAGAACCTCAAAAAACAGAAAATCCAGTAGATGGAAAATATTCCCAAATACCCTACAATAATAGCCTTGGAAAGAGATAATGGAGTCAATGGATGCTCATGTAAGGCTTCCTTAGACAGATCACAAGGCTTGATTCCAGATTCCACAGCATCCATCCCACATTTTGCATTGCGGAGGCCATTCCAATCAACATAGAGCAAAAAAAATCCAGAAAAACATATAGTAAAAGCCAGGCTCAGAAGTTCAAATATCCACTTGATGATAATGCACCAAAGGCCTTTCTCACAGTAATAAGTGTAAATCCTTTCCAAGAACAGATCCAGGTCATCAATTGGTTCGGCATTCAAAGTCTCATCATCAAGTAGCCCCGATGGGCTCTCACTGCCAGGGCTTGGTGCTTTATGATAATCTGACAATTCAATTTCATGTCGTTCGTCATCAAGCAATCCAGTTGTTAGAGATGATCTATTAAGCCATTTCCACTTAAATATATTGAGAGCATGATCGCCTTTTTGCCCACTGAACATCACTCATAGACACTGACAGCAGGAAAAGACAGCAAGTCCATTCCCCAGATGACTTGATCAGAGCATTGCCCTGCAAAAAAAGGGAAAAGAAAAGATGGTTTCTATTGATATTGAATAAGACATAGCACAAAGTTATGTTAAATACAGAAACCATAATAAGTTGTAGTGCATTGTTTTTATCGCATTAGCATATTGCAAGTATATAAACCACATGTGATATTATTAAGGCATTGACACATGCATTCAAATCTGGGTCACTAATAAGGTATATTTGAGAATTTAAGGAACGCAACAAAAGCTTGTAGCTTCTTCCCCTGAACTGAAATTTAATGATATCATCAATAAGTAGGATATACATATTCAAAGAATTGGAAACCATATGTACCGCATAATCCTGACTAAAGGAATTACATAATCAATAATCAGACAAAAGCAAAAGGTTTTGTTTCCCAATCATTGATGCGTTCCCTCAATATGTGATACACTTAACTAAATACGGCAGCCAGAACCTAGAAACTCTTCCTCGCAGGATTGTTTCATATCAATAAACCTATTAGCCCAAGAAAAAAGAATATTTCCGTAAATTATTAACTTTTCTAGCCATATTATATCAAGCATTTATCAATTAGGTATTTAACTCTGATCATCTAAAAAGTTAGAAAAGAAAATAATCAATTTAACGACCCGCAAGATCAATCCAAAACATATACAAATAATACAGAAACTTTTCTAATTGAAGCAATGACGACAAATTACAGACGCCAGGATATTGAAGGTAGTAATCGAACATAAGCTATAAAGCAGTTGGCAAACTTAATGTTGTCACTTTGTAGCAAAATCACGTAAAATCCGACAAAATCCCTACACGACAAAACCCCTACACCAACCACCAGTCTCCGAATCAGCAGACGGCCATTAATCCATCAAATAAAGGAAACCTCAAGGGTCACCATTCGCCTGCGAGAAACTTTTTCAGAACTTCTCTAAAGCAAGCCATGACTAAGATTAAGAAAGCACAAAACTCACTAAGATGTTCATTTATCAAAAATGGGAAAAAAAAACATATTTAGTTGGCAATACAGTACTATATAAAACACCCTCTGCTATTCGAATCTTCAAACGAAAAAATTCTTTTTTAATACGCAAATAAAGCTCAAAATACTGAAAATCCCTAGAAAACCCACAAAACCAAAATCAATCAAATTCAAGACAACTACACTAACCAGAAAATATAAACAAAAATACCCACGAAGGACAGACAGTACAATCATAATAACAAGTCCGATAACAACTATTTCTTCTCGAAAAACCCCTAGATAAATAAGTAAACAAAAACCATAAGAACAATCTTTACCTTCAAACCACCAAAATATCGGGCCGATGAAGCCAATGACCAGCGCCGCCTCAAGTATATCAATCTGTTATAGTAGTTCAATTTATTTCGCGAAAAAAATGCAAGAAAAATAGAAAGGAACCAGAATTTTCAATAAAAGAAGAAAATAATAATTTTTTCTTCCGTTAAATCTCCAGAAAGTCGATACGGATGAGAAATCGGTTGAAGATGAGAGGATTTTGATTGCGTGGAACACAGTATAAAATATTTTTGCTGGAAAATATTATTTTGTTTACTATTTTCTTGTTCTTGTAAAGTTTTTCTCCCAAGTATTTGTTTTGTTTTCTAATTTATTTTCCTATCTATAAGTCAACAATATTATTTATTTCGAAAAAATTAAGGGCTAAGCTGGTTGGCATGTCCATCTATGAAAAATTATTTTTATGATAAAAATAAAAAAATTTGTTTAAAAGATGAGATTTAAAAAAAAAAAAAGGTAATATTTGGGGTTGATGTGACATATTTTTTATTGTGAGAAATTTATTTAGATTTATATTTAAATATAATTTTTATTAAATGTGTTTAGTCAAATTCGTTTATTTAGACGTCAGAAAATAGTCACAATGGATCTTATTTTAAACGTTGCATTATTTTGCATTAGAATATGTAATTAATTTAATTTTCGCCTTTGAAAGATAGTCGTAAAAATCATTTTAATTGATTGTAGTAACTGTTAAATTATAAATAGTAAAATTAAATTGTTGAAAGAATTTTTTCAAATTATTGAAATTTTGAGAGATTTTTTTGTAAAATTTTTTCATGATATGTTAAACAAATGCATTATTTTGTAGTTTTTTACTATAGAAATTTATTTTGGGAGAACAAGTGGTCATGGTGGGACCCTAATAAACTCGTATATTTGAGTCATTTACAAATATGAAATACTCATATATTTATGCTATTTTTGCTCTATGAGTAATGGGCTCTTTTTTCGTCTTCCAGTCCATTAAATCAAAGTTAGCCCATCTTACAAAGTGGCCCAATGGGCTCTCATAAGTCAATCCAAAAGTAGTAGGAGAAACTACATAAACACCCTTCGCCTTGCCGCGAGGAAAATTGGCGCGAATGCTGACATGGCAACACGCATTCCGCGCCAAAAGAAACCCTCGTCACTCTAACTGCCTATATATACCTCGCCGGATCCGCCACTTCACCTCCACTGTGTGCTTGTGTGTGAGTTCAAAATCTGCTATGGATTCCAGTAAATCGTCGCCGTTAGCTTCATTCAAGTCGAAGAAACAGCTCCGTTCACCTGCACCGTCGGATCAGAAGACGGATCCATGGAGCGTTAATACCCCTGGAAAGCCAGTGGACCCCCCGCGGCGGGTTCGCCACCGTGGTGCGGCAATGTCAATTAAAGAAGTCAGACAGGCGGCGCTTAAGCTCCGGGAAGGTGGATCCGAGCGGCGTACACGAGTGGATCCGTTAATGGAACTGGAAAAGGAGGAGATTGGCAAAGCGAAGAAGAAACCCGTTAATGCTGAGATTTCGTTGCCTGAAAAGTAAGTAATTTTTTTGAATTTTGAGCTGAAATGTTTTAGTGTGAGTCAATTGAAGGATTTGTGAGTTTCCGCGTGTGGATGTGCTTTGAGAACTTTAGGCTTTTTTGTTCTGTGTTTTGAATGAATTTCTTGAAAATGAAATGTTCAATTGTTTTGCTGCTTTGAAATATTTAGTTCTGGTATTTGTTATACTAAGGTAAATCTAAGAAGAGGAAAAACGAGATTTACAATTCCAGACTTGAGTAATATTATATATAATTATTAGTATTAGTATTAGTATCGTCATTTAATTGATTTTGGCTAATTTATTATATATGTCATATACATTTGTCAGGTATGAATTGTTGGATAAGTTCTTCAACAGCTTGGATAGCTCAATCAGGCTGCTCCAGCTGAAGAGATCTGCAACAACATTTACTAATATTAGCTCCCAAATTGGAATTTTAACGGATAGGTATGCGGAATAGCAGCTCGGACTAATGGATGTTTCTCAACTTTGATTAATATATTCTTTATATTGCATTGAGTTCTCAAACTGTTTTTTGGATAAATCTCAGGAGGTTTACACATGGTCATTTAGCTCAACTGAAGTTCATCATGCCTGAGGCGATTGTGATAGAGAAGGTCCTTCAGCATGATGAGCGCACTAGCTGTATGAAGCCAGATCTTCGAATTTCATTAGATGTCGAAGCAATTGACAGCAAGAACAAGCCAAAATCTTCCAGTAGAAATTTGCAGCTGAGGAAAATCTTTCGTGGGCGGCTTTTGGATTTTGTCAAGTCTCACCCAGAGGTACTGTTTATTCTATAGAAGTTCTTGTAATCTTGCCAGCTTCCTATTGACATCTACAACCTTTTTAATACCCAATACTTATATGTGATTTTTTGGATAGCGAACTAAACTATGTGTCTGGTGTTTTACCCTTTTTATAGTGTTATTGCTCTATCATTGTATTCACAGATGAGGTATTCGTTTACTGTCATACTATCTAAGATCTAAAAATTAAAACTTTTTTTTTTAATATGCATTTAGGACACCTAGAATTATCCTTCAACATGTTGCTTGTTGTTTGAAACTTTGAGGATTTAAGTCATTGCTAGAACCTGAGGCATGTCATTAGTTAAGTTAGTCAAGGTAGTAGGATTTTATAATATTTGTAAACCTAGTGTTCTGGTATTGCTTTTCTGTTCAAATCTAAGTGACTCACAAGGTGGCATTTCCATTCAGGGTGATGAAATCCCTGAGGAAGCATTACCGGCACCATTTAGTCGATTGAAGGAAGATGCAAATGCAAATACAGTTCGACACTCGTCTTCACCTTCATCTTTGGTGAGTGAGACACCGGCTGTGGCAATTTCAGAACAGCCAGCCACAGCTTCACATCTGTCTCTATCATTCAAAAAACATTTTTCGCAGCGGGGTTCAAGCCAAGCTGGACTTCATTCAGAACCTAAATTTGCTGAAAGTCCTTCCGAAAAGGAAAAAATTGCAAATTCTTCTAAATCTCCAATGAAACCTTCAAATGAGGAAATTTTATCTTCAACCAAGGCTCCTTTTCCTGAAACCCCAGTTAAATTTCTAAATTCCATTAAGGATGAAGATCAATGTGCAACTCCCGTTGTACATGCATCCACTCCTGCAAAACTGATGAGTGCTACACCGATGCTTCAAACACCAAAGAGATGTTACATGAGCCCAGAAGATAATTCATCTAAAACCCCACCAAGTAAACTAATCAGGCGTCCACCTGCTAATAGGCCTTTGAAATTCGACACTCCAGTGAAGAATGCGAAGGTTGATGATGAAATTCTCGACATTCTTCCAGAAGCCCTTCTAGAATCGGTAAGGTTTAATGTCATCTTGTTATAATCTGTCTGCGAAATTGTATCTATCTGCAAGATCTCATTTATCCGTTTACATTTACAGATACGAGAAAAAGAGAGGAAAGCAGCAATGGAGCACGATCCAGCCATCTCACAAGCAAAATGGCGTAGAAAAATGATTGCTAGCTTACCTAAGCTATTCAACATGATTTATTTCATATTTCAATCGATCAATCGTTCTGTTATCACTAAAGAGGAGATGATACAAAAAATTATTTCTGGCAATTTAGACGTGGTTGACAGAAGTAAGCCTAGTCTTTTATAAACAGAAAATTAAAGAAAACATATCTTATTGCAAAAGTTCACTTTGTAATCTAATATTGTTTCACTTTGACAGGAGAGGTTGAAGAGCAACTTAGACTGTTGCAAGAACTAGCTCCTGAATGGATTTACGAAAAGTTAGCGTTAAGCGGAGATATCCTATTATGGTATGTTCTAGAAACTTCTTTCGGGATTGCTTCATTATTCTCTCATACTCATATAAATCTCTGAACATAAATTCCTCTTATATTGTTATTACAGCATAAACAAAATCCCGGGCCCTGAAGCAATTCGCACTAGACTGTCGGAGGCCAATTGAGAGGAGCAAGAGAGAACAAGTTTAAACAACAAAATCCCATTTTGTAGATATTTATGTTTGCTTCATTAACTGTGCTTAATTGTCATTTTTGGGAGTGGACAATAGGCCAATAGGTTCATGTTTGCACATTTTGTGAGCTAATGTAATTTCTAACAAGCAAAGTCGAGGAAAATATATTCGTTGTTCGTTTTCCTTGTGTATGTAATTAAATTAATGTTCTATCTATGCTGAAAATCACAGCTACATCTCTCTTCTTTTGGAGAGTTTGCTACAAAATTAATACAAAGGTTGGATTTGATCTCTTTAGTACTATATCTATATGTGTGTTTTTATCTTCATTTTACTCTACAAAGACATCCAGATTCCTACTATTGGGTATAGACCCCACCAAAATTAGTGAAACTAGGATTTATTTGTTGAACTGTGAAGTTGGAAATTAGGTTGAATTATAAAACTCAATGATTTTTCAGTTAGAAAAATACATATAGAGGAGATTAGATTATTGTTGTGATATGCTTTGAAATTTTAATTTATACTTCAAATTAAGTAGAAGTCCCAAGATTACAAGTCTTTTGTACACTACATATTCGAGGCCAGATTTTAATCATAATTTCATAAATTGATTTTTTGTAATTTCATACAAGTCTCTCTATTATTTTTGTGATTTTTCCAAGAATTTATTTTGTAGGGCCAAAATGGTCAAATCTTGGAATTTAAGTATATAAAAAGAGGAAAATTTATCCGAAACATTAACAACCGTAGGATCTTATTGGACGGTGTAGATATCATCTGAGTAATAGAGAGAAAGGAAATGAGAAAAGCCAGGTCCCAATCCCACATTCTGAATTTGCGTCTACGTATCTCACTCCACCTCCAGCATCCAGGTTAGCTTCTAACATTCCTACTCTCTTTGCTTGCATTTTTGCCTGTAAATCAGAATCATTTACTGTCAGTTCGAATACTTCCAATGTTTTATGATCGATTTTATACACAATTTATCTGAATTCAACCCTATTTTTTAATGTTATTACCTATTACCAATAAATTTAAGCAAGTATCATTAATTATAGAATGCCCGGATGATATAATCCCTTTCTTTACACTAATTTTGATTCACCCACTAAAGTTCCTACACAAGGAAGTATCGAAAAGAACAAATTAGGTTATGAAAAGGCTTGCAGTGATGATTTGATATCTGTGGATGGGTGCAAACGGGTGCTTTTCTACTGAATTTTATTTAAAATGGTTAGCCTTGTGAAGATAATGATTTTAACTAAAGGGTTGTCTTTCAGAAGGTGGCTCCATTGTTGGCAAATTCGAGCATTGAGAAGATCGATAAAATCTTCCACCGATCAAGTCAAACACTTTCAGCTAGTGTCTCCGTTTCTTCATCTTTGGGAAGACTTTGGCCCATTCGTAGTATTCATAAGGTAACTTTACAACATGCTTGGGCTCTCCTTTTATTATAGAAACTTGATCTTGATCTCAAGTCATCCTAAGTAAGAGCTGAGCTTAAGTGGAGTTTTATACATCTTGTAATATGTTACTTATGACATGTGTGTTGATAACATATTTGAAGAACATCAACGAATATGCAGGATTGGTATAGTGGCTTGTACATACATTTCGTTTTTATATGTTGTCATTTTACTCCTTACAAGTCATTTACGGTAGTTTTAGCGACAACATTGATATTAACTAACCATGAATCATCTCTAGTTTGTAACTGTATGTTACAAGGTCTAGTAGTGGGCTTTCGATGAAATAACTTGTCATTCACCACCATGATAACTTGGCACAGCTAGTTTAATTGCTTTATAGCAAGTAGATCACAGGGAGAGAATTCCTTTGAATTTGGTGGCATGTTCTTAGCAATTTTTTGGTTCACAAGTTTTGTAGCCCGACATTTGATTACTCTCATTTCTCTTGCAAATACAGACGGCTTTACTCTACTCAACGTAGCAGATAGAGAACTAACATGACAGCAACTGCCCAGATTCGGCCAGTCTTTCACATCTCTAGCAGGTCTTCCCTCACATCCATCTTCTCTTTATTTGCATATAGACTCACATATACAACATTTATGTGAATGTCAATTGATAAGCAGTGATCTTTTGTTTTTTTCTGTGTTTATCTGATACTCAATTTCTGACGAATCACAGAGGTAGTTCCATCATCGATTCACATAGCCCACCAAAACTTGCTTTCTTGCGCTTGGGACACCTTGGCAGAAAAGCTGATTTTGCTAACAAGATCTCACTTCCGATCCAAAGGAGCAAGTTTTTCGTTATCAACTCCGATGATGGTCATCCAACTATCTCGATATCTGAAGAAGAAAACGAGAATCCAACATCGATTAATGAACCATTGACCTTCCTGAGTAAATGGTCACCTCCAACATACTTATGGAGAGGATTATCCATCCTTATTTTGGCAGGTCAGGTCATCATCAGGTCTATAAAGGGCAAAATCCACTATAAAAACACTCTCCAACAGCTCCAAAGAGTCGGGCCCAAATCCGTCGGTGTTTGCCTCCTAACATCCGCTTTTGTTGGCATGGCCTTCACTATCCAATTTGTTCGGGAATTCACCCGATTAGGCCTCAATAGATCCATCGGTGGGGTTTTAGCCCTCGCCTTTTCACGAGAGTTAAGTCCAGTTGTCACATCAATTGTAGTTGCGGGCCGTATTGGAAGTGCTTTTGCTGCAGAATTAGGCACAATGCAAGTTTCTGAGCAAACCGACACTTTAAGAGTTCTTGGTTCAAATCCCGTTGATTATCTTGTGACCCCACGAGTGCTAGCTTCATGTATTGCTCTCCCGTTCTTAACTTTGATGTGTTTTACAGTAGGGATGGCATCAAGTGCACTACTAGCTGATAGTGTTTATGGGATTAGTATAAATATTATACTGGATTCTGCTCAAAGAGCTCTTAAACCATGGGATATAATCAGTGCAATGATAAAGTCAGGGGTTTTTGGTGCAATAATATCTGTTGTGAGCTGTGCTTGGGGTGTTACGACTTTGGGAGGTGCAAAAGGCGTTGGAGAGTCGACAACTTCAGCTGTGGTGGCTTCGCTTGTTGGGATTTTTATTGCAGATTTTGCATTGTCTTGTTGCTTTTTCCAGGGAGCTGGAGATTCTCTCAAGAATTGTATGTGATAATGCTAGACTTTTGATGGTCTTTATAGAGAGACAGATATTAAGATGTGACAATGAAAATTGGATTCAATTTTTTCATATCAATTTATAGTACTTTTTCCTTTTATCTATTTCAGTCTGGTGGTGTATTTTCTAATTCACTTTAATGGTTTTAGGATTCTCCAATGCTAATCGAAATTATTGTAGCTTATTATACCCTTTTTCTGAAGGGATTGTTAATTACATTCTACTAATTGGTGGTTTGATAAGAGATCTTGGAATTCAGGTTGCAAGTATTCTGAGTAAAGTCCCGAATAAAACTTCGATTCTTCCAAAGAATTGATTTGTCGACACAACCCCGAACGAAAGCATATGGCGAAATTATGGCCTTGCTAGGGTGCATGAATTATTATGAGTAAAATAATTATCCATGTAATTTGATATACCTTAAAAATCATTTTGAAGCTGAGAATATCCTTATAAGTTATAACAAGTCAAAAGACTCAAAACACAGTTTTCTGAATATCACTCCACATTACACAGGATAACAAATTAAAATCAATTTCATTGTAAAGCTAAAATACAAGAGAACTTGAGCCTGCCAAACATGTCTGTTGTTTTGCCTTACAGAGGAAAAACAAAAGGCAAGAGGGATAAGATAATACACCCCGATGAACGACTGAATTGTATGCATGAGTGGATAATCTACCTTTCCTATTATACAAGTGGATTTCCTTTCTGAATTGTCATTTGGATATTGCCAAAATAGAGATAACCGATGAAACCTCGTTGATATATATAATGTGTATATATAAATATATCCCCGCATGCAATCTGAGGCAGTTCTAACCAAAAGCTGAGAAAGTATAAGCTGCAAAAGCTAGTAAGCTTATACTTCCAGGCACTGTAATTAATCTACCCCATCCATAACTTCAAAACTTTATCCCTGCCACCAGATGCTACCTTTTCACCATCTGGACTCCAGTCAACTGCAAAAACCTGAAAAACCCGAAACAGAAAGAGACAGACATTATTCCCACTTCTCATACAACTTAAATAATCAAGCAAAACATGCCAAAGCCACAAAGTGCCACCATTCGGACTCAGACAAAAGGAAACAGAGAGAAGAGAGATTGGAGGGTATGGGCTTACTTCATCTGCATGTCCAGGAAGATCTTGTTTCAACTTTTGTGTACGAATATCCCAAACCTGTTTGAAAGCACTCACATTAACATCAATTGCACACCCAAACACTAAGTAGCATTGGACTCTCAATACGTATAATTCTATAAGCCAGCATACAGTGTATATCAAATAGATTAGCAACAGATACCAAAACAACTTCAATTATCAAAAGAACCCTTGCCTTTAAAGTTGAGTCTTTGCTCCCACTCAAAAGCAGCCTACTGTCAGCTGACCAGCTGTTGGAAGACAAATGCAGATTAGACATACAGTCTCTAAATGGATAAACATATAAAGGGAAGAACTCGAACCTTATTTGATAAACGGGACCAACATGACCACGGAAGGCAGCAACGAAATTTCCAGTGATTCCATTCCATAATTTGACTGACTTGTCAAAGGAACCACTAGCAATCCATAGCCCATCAGGAGAAAAGTAAACATGATTGACAAGCTACAGCAGGACAAGATCGGAATCAGGAATTGTGCATGACTATTTTTTTTCTTTTTCAAGTGAACAAGATCCAATCTCAAACCACTAAAAATTATATGCATAGATAGTGATCAAACTATGTCAGCAAGCTTATAGTTCATCTGACACGTGATTTACAGTTTAGTATTCTTAAGTTACTGGGAGGGAGGGAAAATTAGAGAAAATCCTTGACTTCCATAAATTTGTATGTTATATCTAACCTAAAGGTGTACTCAGTCCCCAATGCGACTCCGCAATGCTTTTTTCACTTGTAGTAAATAAATAAACAAAACCTGAGGTTTTTGAACAACTCTTATCCTCACACTTCTTGAAATTAAAAATCATGGCACCACCACCGACTTTGTTACTAGTAATTGACACTCAGCTCAAGGATGAATTGAGGTAAGAGTAAATATAAGAAAGTGAGGTAAGATCAACTTCAAGGGGTAGATGGATGCATATACCTCTTAAAACATTTAACTGGGAAATGGTTATATTAGGAGACAGACGGTTTATTAATACAAAATAATCCCTTTGAAGTAATTTAGTTCTATCCACGTAAAAAGAAGCACTAATTAAGCAAAGCAAAGCAATGCAATGATACAGTAAATGACATGGAAATATAAGTATAATAGTACCTGTTGATGACCGGTCATACGAGTTTTGGGGTGTTTGCTGACAGAAGGTTCCCATAGGAACATGGTAAAGTCATCTGAACCTGAAACTAACCGTTCAGGGCCACTGCCTTTCGTCTTATTGTATCTCTCTAAAGCTACCTGGTATTGTAAGAGAGGGGCTTAAAACAGTAGCAGCAAGTACAAATGCAGCAGAATATGAAGTATAAGACAGGTTGCCACTATTCAATGAAAAGGAGATGCACCACTAGCAAATTAGCACTTAATAGAAAAAGAGAGAATATTGCTGATATAAATCATTTGAGTTATTCTTTGTGCAGAATATTTTGAAGATCAAATCAATTACCTTCTTCATTTCCTCTGGAGATGCATAATGTTTACCAGTGTAATCAAACGCACCAGTTCGAAGGACATATTCAGTACTCAATGCCAAAGAATTGACCCAATGCCCGTGACCCTGCATTCATATTAACAATAAAATAGATTAGTTACAAAATGCAAAATACAAAATAAAAATCGGGTGCTTAGGGAAGAGAAACTTGAAGCAACAATGTCAAATGAACACCTTGCCCCACATTAAAAAGTAAAAGATATTTAATTAAGAGAGTAAAAAAGTAATTACATTCCCCACCATAAGAAACCATATAAATCTTAGCAGGAAAATTTTTTTACGCATGGCTTTCCTTAAATCTCTGTTTCCATAACACAACATAGAAGGCATGGAGAGAGGGGACACTCCTTCACAAATTAAATTAAGTACCTAATATACAGAGGCTACCAGTATCTCAAAATCTAAGCTATATGCATACCAAAAGTTTAGAGGAAACAGTGTGCACACAAAATACATACTCAGTGTAAATATGGGCTATGGTGAGTTTAAGAAGGCAGTTGCAACACTCAGAAAATACCTTCAATTCACGTATTAGCTTCCCTGTCGTAGATTCCCACATTTTAATAGTACAATCCTGCGATCTACAAAAGTGAAGCGGAAAATACATTTTATTACAAAGAACTACTTTGCATTGAATAGGACAATCTGTTACGAATTCATGCACTTCACAACATCACGAGCTAGATAAAATGGTTTATATACTCGCTACCGCGTGAGAATATATAAGATAGCCAGCTATGATATATCCCAATTGTTCAAGTAAATAATATTTTCAAGAACAGAAAATAAACTCAAATATTTTTCCGCTAACTAGAAGACAAATTGTTCATTCTACAAAATGTGCTCATGAATAACTGAAGAGTCATACCCTGTATATATCACGCCATCTCCACCCCATTTCACACAAGTTATGGCAAGTGTGTGTCCAGTGAGACTCATAACACATTTCTTCAAAGTAACATCCCATATCCTTGCATCACCATCTTTACTTGCACTGACGAAGCGACGGCATGGAGCGTTAAGATGCAGTGGCTCCCATGAAACTCCAGTTATCCATTTCTTGTGGCCCTGAGATGTAAATAATGCAATTGAACTCCGTGCAAGTCTCAAGGAAAAACTAATATGTTTAGTTCCCAAACTAATTGACAATCAAACGCTTCATCAGAAACTTGCTTAAGAAAGAAAAATCTACAGCAACTTAGAGCAATTATTGGTTGAGAAGAAGGAAATGTGTAAGCTAACCAACTTGTCTGTGAGCTTACAGTAAGTGGATTGCCTGAGGGCTTCCCAGTCTGTGGGTCCCAGCATATCAATTCTCCAGCCTTGCTTCCACTAACAAGATGTTTACAATCAGGGGACCATGCAATACAAAGAACCCAGTTCTTGTGTCCTAAAGAAACAGAAACAGTACTAACATAAGGCTCTAGAAACGTGAATAAGCGACTAGAACTCATACAAAAGAGAAGATTCTGACCTTTACATGTAAATAATGGTGTCTGTGTATTTAGATCCCATAAACGAACACTTGTGTCACCTGATCCACTAGCCAACTGACGTCCATCAGGACTAAAGGCAACCGAAAGAACAGCCTCAGTATGACCTGCAAGTACGTTACCGCACACGTGACAAAGATGAAGATACCAGAACTGGAGAGCATGTAAAGATGAAAACACCAGATTAGTATCTAAACAGAGCTTAATTATGTGGATGGTTTGCGTAAGTCCAATCTATATTATTGAATGGCATTAACACGTGAGTGGAAAACATAAAAAATTCATACCCGCAATAGTTGAAGAACAGCGAGTCACCGGGCGTATCCTAAATACTGCCTGGGGCTGGTAAACTATTGTCAGGACCTTCTCCACAGACACTGCAATCACAATTACTTGGAATTTTAGCAACAATACATTGATATATGAAGCTCAAATCATGGAATTGGTAAACAGATAAAATATAGCTTGAATTATCACCTTTATGCTTCTGCAGGTATAATCCAAGCTGCACGACAAGTTCGTGGTCTGACACGTAAAACGCATACGGCATTTTCTCCTCCTGGTATAAACCAAAGATCCATTCTCAAATTCAGGCCAGACAGGTACAAAAGATACATATATATATATAAAGATATTAATGTACTGCAATAGCACATGCTCAAAGTCACAGAAAACACAATGGTAATTCCTTTTCATTCAAATTGGCATTTACGCCCTAATAAGACTTTTACGCAGTTCCACTTTTTTCTCACCTGTTTGCTCAGAAAAACAAGTTTTTCCCACTGGACTTAGTTCCCCTTTAAACTTTCATTTCCACACAATTTTCCCCAGCAATCAATAAGTAAAAGACACTTTTCTCATTAATATCCTAGTACAAATAGCATGAAACTGAAAACCGAATTTTAAGTATGTCAGTTTTGTAAAATCCAAACAATATCTTCCGAGTGACCAAACAAAATAAGCCAAGAAATTCTGAAGTCTACAGAATTGTGTCGTAAAATTCAAAAGGAAATTGCACGATCATACATCTTCTACACGAGTCAACTCCAAATACAGAAAAAACAAACAAAATTCCAAAAAAAGTATATTCCAAGGAGTAAAAAAACACGATCGAACAAGCAAACTCGTTCAACATTCATCACAATCCAAAACAAAATCAGAAACTTTTGGCTATGTTTGGTTATATTTTCGAAATTTCATCATCTTACATCACAAAATTCTCAAAAACCACCCTACAATATTCTCGTTTTCTCAACTTCACTTTTTCAATCTCAATTACCCGCCATCATTTCACATAATCATTAACCAATAATCATTTACTCCACTAGAAATTATCTCTTCTCTTTCTCTTTCATATCTTACAATATTTTAATTTAACATCAACTAATCATCACTGATTCGAAACATTTACAACCAATTTTTAAAAACATCGTCTTACTCCCCATAAAGTTTCAATATTGTAACTAAAAAACATAAATAAACAAACATAGCCTTTGCGCTCCACCAGTTCCCAAACTAACAAATTACAAATATAAAAAATTTGAACAATACTCACGTTATTGAGGAGCTTATTGACGAGCTGTTGGAGCTCCTTAGGGCCAGCGCTTTCCGGCAGGAAAATCGGGGCTCCGAGGGGTGTTCCTTCTGAGTCCGTTAACTGACATATTACCCTTTTTGTAAGCTCTCTTTCTTCTTCCATAACATCCATTGCTACTGCTGATTCTACTTCCATTACTTCGTTCCTTTTTCTTGATTCTAGCAAATTGAATTTCAAGAATTTCCCTTTCGATATAGATGGGGGCAGGTGGCGCTTCACGTTGCGCTTGTTCGGCTCTGAAATTGGGAAGGGTTTATTATAGGGTTTATGATTCTAAATCTGATTAATGGGCCGGGTTCCTCCTGAAGACCCAATTAGCAAGTTTTTGGGCCTAATACAAAATAGTCTTTGATGATAGGCCCAAGTTCTTGTATTTCAATCTCTTGAAAAATTGAAGCCCATATTATCAATGAGTATCATCTTTGTGTATGTGATTGAAGCCCATATTCTCTTACTATGGCCCATTATGCTAAATTATTAGTGTTGTAGCCCAAATACATGAAATTATATATCAATTTAAATGTCGATTTAGCTCATTCTATTAATTTATTTTTGTACCCTCCTATTTCATTGTAGTGAGAATTTGAAATTATGTAACTTGTCTTTTATTGAGCATTGGACCCATTATTTATATTTATATTTTTATAGGATTTAGCGATTTGGGATTGGAGTTTAATATATTGATTTACTGAATATTGTGTTGCCCATCATCAATTTATGATGATCTATTATTATTGAAAAAGTTGCTTAGATTTATAATTAGGCTTAGTTTTAATGGAAGCATTAGCTGAAATCAGCATATTCTCTTACATTTAAATGTGATCTGCTACAAATATCTCCAAAATCTAGGAAGTATATTATGTCAAGATTAACTCCTAAGATTGTACAGATTTAAACAGTAAACTGATGAGATATCAGATTTTATTCAGTTTTATAAAATTTCAGTACTGCTAGCTGCTGCATTTATCAGAAGCTAATAATGTTAAGAATGAAAATCTGGAAGTCAATAATCACCTAGTGAAAAAGTTATGAGAAAATTAATTACAATTTAAATATTTTAGTTTAATTTGTGTTTAATCTCGTATATCACTTATATATCCCGTAAGAAAAAATTACACACGTAACAGGAGATGAAATATCATTTCAAACATTGGAAAGAAAAGTTTAATGAAAAAGAACAATATAGTAGAAGCAATTAGGTTTAGTGTATTAATTAGGTTTAACATCTAGGTCTTAATAGCTAGCTAGGGCCAATAATTAAAGAAATGCAAATTGTATAACAAGCTCAAACAAAATCAACTAAAGTATATTAAAAGTATACCACTATTAATCTACTACTAAAGTATATCCAAGATTAATTAACACATGGTTTAAGAAAACATTAATCATAGTGGATAAATAGCTAGGTTTTCTGACAGGCAGAAGATCATTTCTAGGGTTTGTAGCACACTCTTGGCTGCAGAAATTCTTGCAAATCTGCAAATAATTAAACTAATACAAAATTGACAAAATCACTTATTTTCAACCATAATATATATTCTAATCAAAACCCTAATAATCTTTTCCTTAAGAATGCTGAATATACCGAAAGGCCACTGAACTAAGATCATCTGAGTCATCTTGAAATGACCATTGAGCACTGTTATTTTTTGATTGCATTTCAATTGAATCCATGCTACCAAATGATGAATTCTCATATTTGACATATGGGTTTGAATTTGTGGCTCCATTTGCATAATTATAGGCCATGTTTTGTAGATTTGTTTCCAAGTTTTCGTCGAATCTGGGCTGATTTTGGTGGGATTGCCACCAAGTTTGAAGATCTTGAGGGAAAGGTGGTTGACTTTCTCCAGAAAATTTTCGATCATTAGGGTTTGCAGTGTTTGAGGTGTTGATGATAGACTGAGCTGCTTGTTCCCTCAGAGATGCCAATTGGGTTTGTAGATTCACTACCTGAACATCAAAAATCATAAAAAAAAAATTCAAAAACTAAATCGAATCTGAAGGGTTTTCATTGAATGTTCTTTCAATTTGAATTTGGGATAGTTTGTTTCATCAAGAGCAGGAAAAAAAAATCAAGTTACTCTATGTTAAACTCACGAGATTGATTTTAAAAACTCAATATCATAACAACAAATTTGACATAGATTTGTTGTTGGTAAGATTTAAAGTCAACTCAATAATTAGTTTTAAAACTATCTGTAAACCAACTCAACTGTATTAAAATTCGTCCAAGCTAACAATCAAATCAACTTCTAACACAATTTTTGAAATTTGATCAAACCACCAATATAACTTGTTCATTTCGCCTCAATTCACTTAAATTAACCCTAATCTCATCTTTCCAGACAAGGGTTTCTAAAGGGCCAATAACCAATGTTTTGTAGTGATTATATGAGAGAAAAAACTAGAAGAACAAGAGATATATAAACCTGCTGTTGGAGGGCAAAAATATGTGAAACACAGCCATAAATGGGATCTTGAAGCCTAGCTTGAGCTTCATAAGAAATCGTAACAGCAGCTTCAGATCGATCATTCACAGGCAGATGAGCAAGAAGTTTCGACACATTGCTAGCCCCAAAAACCTTATGAATGGCTGCAAAATGTGAAGCTCCTTGTTCATGGCAGAAATAAGGAGCAAAAACACAACCCTTCACACATTTTCTTCTCAAGAATTTGCAGGCACCACAAGGAGAACAAGAGCTTGCCATGTTCATTTCACAATTTCTTGAAATTTTTCAAACTTTTTGGATAATGATATGATCTGTTTGTTCTGCGCTGAGTGTTTGCAGCAAAAAACTATGGTTTATAAATAATTTAATAGGAGGAGGGTGGAGTATATTTTAATCTGTAATTTATTATATGTGGACCCTTAATGTTACATATTTAATTTCATCATTTTTTAGCTCTTCTGAAATGGCTATCTTTAACCCTTCTTACTAAATTTTTATAATCTGATTTAAGATTCCGTTTCAGTATCCTTAAAGGACAAAAGAATTCTTTCCAATATGTCAGAATTGTGTTATTGCAGTGATTGATTGGAAATTTTTTGGCTAAAATAGTATATAATCAATCATGTGGATTAAAATTGAGTTCGAACAAATTTAATTCGTCTTTCTATTTCTCGACTACTAGTCGATAAAACTATGGGAATTGAAGTAAAACTCAAAACATTTTTTTTTTCCTTTAAATTAACTCATTTTTCCTGCTTTTTTTCACATTTGAAACATGTTTATGGCTGTTTAACAGCAATATTTTCATGTTAATTAAGCAAATAGCTGAATAAGGGTTTAATTAGCTGGCTGCATTACTAGCTTATAAGAGATGACTGGTGGAGATAACTTACCATATTAATAATTTCAATTTGATGACTAAATTCATACATAAGTTATACATATGGCCAAATAATTAAATCACCAAATTATAGTAACGTTTGACTGGTATTTCAATCTGTAGTATAAGTAGTTATCATGTCTAACAGTGCATGTCGGTGTGAAGACGAATTAAACTTATTTAGCTATAATTGATTCCTATTAATTAGTTTTCTTAGAAACTTGGAATGTGATTTTCTTCATATTTCTCATACCTATAATGCTAACTCCAAAATTAATTGGTGATTCCAAAATTATTATAATTAACAAATAACAAGACATCTTTTCACCCTAGTACTTCGAAATTTGAACTCACGCATTTCTCGATCTTTGTTTTCAATTAAAACAATACATTATTAATATGTCGGATCATGAGCTGTTTTACCTAATTGTTTGATTTCTAGCTCCTTGCAGAAAAAATAGCAGCTTTTTAACTATTGATTGATTTATGTGCCACTAATTATTGCTATATAAAAAAAATTCTATTACTAGTTGTTCTTTATAATAACTTATATTAAATTTAGTATGACGATAATTTTTTTTCCAATTAATGTGTATATATTGGTTTCAAGGCTTGAATTCTCAAATATAATATATATGGTTCAAATGATAATTTAGATGGCTTCACATAACTAGGTATATATATATATACACTATAAATTAGAAGAAAACTAATAAGTGCAAGAAAATAATAACAAAAGAAGATAAGAACAAGCAAGTTAAATAGATGGATATTCCAAAATAGAATGAAACAAAAGATAGTGATACTGGATTAGAGAAAAGCACATAAAGATGTCATCAAAAAAAAAAAAAAAAAAAAAAGCACATAAAGTTTTTCTTTTAAAAAAATTATTCTCTTTGTTGTAATTATTATTTAATTTCTTATTCGTATTTTTCTTTTGTGTGTATGTATTGGAGGTCACAGCTTGTCGAGCAATACCATTAATACTGTAATTAATTAATCTTATATATTAGCATTAATCACTTTCATCACCTTCTTCTGTCACTATAGGCACCAACATGTAGACCTTGAATTAGGTCCCAGCCTCAAATGAAATTTTCCGCACTCACCTTATAAAAATATTATAATTTCTCTAAGTTATATAATAATAACAATTGGAATTAAATATATCCATCTTCCAGAAACTCTTTTATTAGAAATTAATGGTGTCACGAGAAAATGATTCAAGATTAAAGCATTAAAATATGAAATAGAGAGGATATTTCATTTGGTCAATAATCAATATACATAATTAATTCAAATTTATAGGAATAAGATTGCTAATTCGTTGCTTGAAAACACATTTTCAGGGGGATTATGTGATTTCGATTCTATAATAATTAATTTGTATAGAATGGATCTCAAGTTAATAAATATATTACATGAATATATAATCACAACTGCCATAAACTTTGAGTCTTGAATTAACATTCGAAAAACCATCCAAATTTAAAAAATGAGATTAATCTAAGAATGACCTAAAACATAAGTTTAATGTATGGATATGAATGGCCATTGGCTATAAGTTGAACCTACAATCATCAATATTGTCATTCGTGCATGGTGGGCTCTTGGCAGCCATTCTCTCTCTGATCTCTCTCTCTCTCTCTCTCTCTCTATATATATATATATATATATATCTTCTAGTTGATGATAATTGATAATTTATGGGCTTTGGGTCATGTGTATTTGTTTGCCACTTGAAGCAAGAAAAAAGTTTGCAGACAAGAAGGCGTGTAGTAAATTAACTAATATAATTGTTGATCCTTAAAATAATCAAGATTGGGACAATAATGTAGGAGTTAGGTTCAGATAATCTCTTAAAAGCTACACTGTATAGACTTAACTATTTCATCCTGTTCATACTTTCAAATACAACTTATATAATCCCACTCATATTCTTACCCCTCTTTTTAAGGCTGCTCTAAAGTAACTTTTTATTAGGGTTTTGTTCTTTTATTGGAATATATATGTTTTAACAGTCATTAGACAGTTCTCTGTCCTCTCTTATATACAGCCACGATTACATATTTCAAGTTTATGCCAACAACTTTAGCTTGAACTTCAATAAAATAAAGTACAATTTATTTGTCTGGTAATAAATCATATGATGATGACAAGTGTAATTAGTTTATGAATTATATTTTGAGTGGCTAAATCAAATGTGAATTAGGGTTTTCCCAAATGAGATATAGTGAAAATGTGTTTAAAAGTGGATAATATACCTGATTAATTCTTTTTGATCCGTTTAATTTGGAATTATCCACTAACATGTACATATATTGAAAGATTGCTTAAACATGTACATACATAAACATATATTGAACTCAAATTGCTATCCACTAACCTCTGTTTAGAGTTCATATATAATTATTTTTTATAATATTATCCATGTCAATAGTTCTGTATTTAAATTAAATCACTAATTTTTCCTAAAATATTAATATCACCCCCACCAAAACCACCTTAAACACCATTTAGTTCTTTCATGGATTAAGTGCTGGAAATGTTACAAAATCCGTACACTCTCCAACTCATATAAAAGATTGTATTATTAGTAATATATAATATTTTACTGAGAAAATTACAATAATCGCTGAATTAAATTAACGATTGATTCTTTTTTCCAGCAAAAAAAAATGTATTCCAGGTGAGTTGTGTTAATTTCCTGTTTAGGCTTTTTGAGACCACATAAACTTAATACTACTTTATAAGATATATTCTCCAGGTGTAAAGCTAATTAATTAGCTACTGATCAGCAATTTTAATTAATATAACTTAATGGTTTTAAAATAATTCACTTTAATTATTTTAAAATACTAGTTCGTTTTATCATGTTGGATTTACTCATGTGATGTAATCTTGCAGATGTCTTAAACTCAAATTATTACCACCTTAGTTACATCTTCAACTATATGTATATAAAGTGTGTAGGAATTAATTATAGGAATTAATCAATTAATTAATTATTCTGTATTTTCTTCTTAATAATGTAGTGATGGCTACTACCCATAATTGCCAACTGTTTCACAAACAGCCAAATGAATAAATATTGTCCAACTCCTATAGTCAAAAGATAATTTAATTCGTGCTTGTGAAATAAATAAATGAAATAATTAATAATTAATGGGATTTCTTTAATTTACTTAACAAAGATTAAAAGAAAGGCCATGTTTGGTTGAAATAAAATGGAGAAATATTGATGTTGGAGAGTGATGAAGACATATGGCCATACAGTGACTGGTCAAACAGACAGTGAGTTCACACGTGGGTCCATCACACGTGCGTAGATGATTGCCATATATCTAAGGAATTTCTTTTTCCAAATAACAACCTAATTAAATACTTATAAATTAAAATAATCCTATCACAATTCTAAGGACAAAAATGCTCTAAAGTCCAAATAATGTGTAATGTATTTGTGGTATAAAATTATTTAAAAAAAATCCAACTATTCAAGTTCTCAATAAGTTTATACGTTAGATCAATACCTTTCTCCTAAATGATAATTAATAATAATAATGATTACAATTATCTCAAAGTCTCAATATAAAATATTTCTAACAATTTGTTTAAGAAGAAATTTTTAAAGAAACCATAATGATATATCGTTACTTAATATTTTTAATAATTCAAACTCCAAAAATAAGAATAATCAATTTCTTATATAAGTCACAATGTGCAATATATATAAAATAATACATACTTAACAACTGAGGGACAAAATTAAGGAGCTTCATTTTCAATACTTCGAGAAAATATATCCAATTATTACATTATATTTTAAAAAAAAGAATTAAAACTTATCATTAATGTTTTAAATATATTACAATGTCCTTTGAACAGGAGGCATATATTCAAAGTCCAAACCATAATATAAGGATTGATGTATATATATATACATGAACTTAAATTAATTAATTGTACACTTTGGGACATCAAAGATGTCATTTTATGAGATTGTAATAAGGGAGTTTGAGAGGGATGTTTCTGTTTTTTGTTCATATAAAAAAAAGCTTTAAATAATTTAATAATATGATCATTTTTTGGAGTGTAACAATCAAATACGTCAAAGTTCATAATTATCAATTAATAATTCAATAGGTTTAATTATTCAATTAATAACTCACAAGTCAATAGTGTTTTCATTTCTTGACATGAAAAGGGTATTCTAGTCATTTAAGATAATTCACGAATCTTGGGCTTGTGGGAATGATAGTCCATAACTTAATGGGCTTAGCCCAATTAATATTAAATCAACTTTTTTAGTGTATGAATTTCTATAGAAACTACGATTGGATCAACCTCCACGGCCCACGGCCCACGCTATTCCAAACTTCAAATCACTACTTAAAATCAAACTTCTAAAAATAATTTAAAATAGAAAATCTTCAAATATTAATTTAAAGAGATAATGTTATTAAATCTTTCAAACTGTTGACTTTTACATATATTTTTTAGACCAATTATTTTTCCACTTAACCTCCTAATCTTGGCATGTATCATTTTTAAACTTAAATTTGTTATTTAAATTGGTAATTTATGTTAAACTACTCTTGTACCATCACATCAAATGACTAAAATGTCCTTAAAAATAGCACAAGGCATGACATTCAACAAGATTCCGACATAATATTTTGTCAAAAGTTACCTTTATTTTTTGTACATTACGATGTTCTGAGTCAAAGATATGCAGTCTTTTAATGTCTTAACACGATAAAGATAACTTGGGTGTGAATGTTTAATTATAAAAGGTAAGAAAATCTAATTTTATGAGTAAAGTTTGATAGTAATGCCAATTGTATTCATTTTGAAAGAGATTTGAATTTTTCAAGAGATAATTTGTGTAACATTTCTTTAAGCTTTCAAGAGATGTCAAATAAATATAATCTTTATTAAAAAAAGTTAAAGGAGAATTGTCAAATGAATACTTAATCAAATACTTAATATATAATGCACCACACAAATGACGACTTATTTGAATATTATCTTTAATCAATAATATAAGATTATAAGAATTACAAATTTAATCGCATCAAATATAAATCGTCCATCTACTAGCACGACCTTTTTTTTTATTTCCACCACAATTGCCACGCATCAAATATTAAACTTCCTCAATCAAATATTATATGTTCTCTCCTTATCAACAATGTTTGAATGTTTTCTTAAATGGAAATAAATGGTTGTAACGTGCGTAGACTCGGTCGATTTGGATTTGAAAATTTAGTATTTGGGACAAGATCGAGCAGTTAAATTTTGTGATATAAGTCATGATAGGAGTGTCAATGGGCGGAAAATACTTAGACCCAAACCGAACCCGTGAAACACCAACAAAAAACATTTAACCCGGACACGACCCATATCCGATCGCATACCCGCGGGTCAAGAAAAGCTAGACCCGATGGGCTGGGGGTACGTTTTGGATCGGGTCCGGATCGGGTAAATGTTCACGAGTAAACTTTGGGTATTATTTGAGTATAGACACGTGGGTATTTTCAATGGGCAAAATTTGGGTAAATTTTGTTAATTTTTGGGTATTTTTCGAGAAAAATACCCGTAGGTAAAAATTATACAGGACCCGACCCGGACCCGAACTACCTAGTGTCATCGGGTCTGGGTTGAGTCTGGGTCGGGTACGTTTTTTATTGAATGGATCCGGGTCTGATCAATTCTTGCCCATTGACAAGCCTAGATCACGAGTTCGATTTTTCTTGAAAGAATGACTATTTAGTTTACTATGTTGAGAGTTTTGACGGTTAGTGATTTAAATTAATTTATGTGATTTGAAAACTATTATATAATAATAAGATTTAGCAAATTAAAATTAAAATTATTAAAATAATCATGCATCATCTTCCTACCCCACGAGTTTCACAAGCTTTAAGATGAGGCTTATTAAATTGCGACAAGTGTTTTCATTGAAGCTACGTAATATCCTTTTCATGCCCCTGTAGTCAAATAAATTAGTACAATATTGATTAATGTTTTTGTTTGTTCAAAAAGTTAATAAAAATTAATGCTTTTCTAGAAGACCAGATATTCCAAAAGTTAATTTCATAATCATAGCCCACCACTAAGGAATTCCAGCTACCTTTTCACGAATTTGTGTTAAAATCAAACGACAATCACATTTTCTCTAGTTTTGATGTATATATGAAATATCACTATCAATACTATATATTAATATTTTAATATAAAAATGTGATAAATTCATTAAAAATCAATAAATTAAAATTGATTACTTAATAAAATTAAATAAACTGAAAAATTAATATTGTATATAATATATATTATATAAATTAGACTTTAAATCTAGAAGGGTGAGAAAATCAATAACCACCCCAGCAGTAACTTTGAATTCAGAATATGTGTTCTAAAAATTATTGATTTCACTACACTATATATAGTTTCATGATCCTTCACAAATTTCAATCACTCTACTTGTACTTATCTTCTGTAACACACAAATCTCAGCTCAAAAATGGTGTTTTCTTCAAGCGATGGCGATTACGATTGGGCTAAAGAAGTTCAAAAGTTCGACGAAACAAAAGCCGGCGTAAAGGGTCTCGTCGACGCCGGAGTTTCAAAGCTCCCTAAATTCTTCGTCCACCCAAAGGAGGCTCTCGAGAGCTACCCACTCCTCAACTCCGGCGCCGGCGCACCCCTCGAGCTCCCGACCGTGGACTTTCACGGCGTCCAGAGCGGCGGCGAGAGGCGGCGCGAGGTGGTGGAGGGAATTCGCAAGGCGGCGCAGGAATGGGGTTTTTTCAGAATCGTGAACCATACCGTCCCGTTGGAGACGATGGACGCCATGTTAGACGCCGTTAAAAGATTCCATGAACAGCCAACGGAGGATAAGAAGCATCTGTATTCAACTGACCCCAGAAAGAGTGTTAAACTTAACAGCAATATACCTGCCAGAGAACATGAATCTGCATCTTGGAGGGATATTTTGACTTGTGTTTTTAGAGATGATCATCTTGATCCTCATGAGATACCTCTTATATGCAGGTATACGATTAATTCGATCGAATTATTAAACATGATTTAATAATTAATACACTATTTCCATTCATATATTTTCAATGATTTGTTGCAAAATTTGCAGAAAGGAAGTGCAAGAATATGTGAAGTACATGATTGAGCTCAGAGAAACAATGGCTGAGTTGCTATCAGAGGCTCTTGGGCTCAACAGTGATTATCTCTCAAACATTGAGTGCATGAAAAGTGAGGCAATTGCATGTCTTTATTACCCGGTTTGCCCCGAACCCGACAAAACATTAGGCACACCGAAACATTCAGACACGACTTTTCTAACGTTGTTAATGCAAGATAACATCGGAGGTCTCCAAGTTCTACACGACGATCAATGGGTTAACATACCTCCGGTTCGTGGGGCCCTCATCGCCAATATCGGCGATCTCATGCAGGTTCAGAATTTTTTTTTTATCATTAAACATCCCTTAATAAGTGTATCTGTGGATTATATATATATGTCAAAAATCTAATTATTGTTGAATTCAATTATTTATAGATTATTAGCAACGATAAGTTTATAAGTGTGGAGCACAGAGTTTTGGCGCAGCCTGTGGGGCCGAGGATTTCAGTTGCGTGTTTTTTCACCCCGAGTCTTAGAGCTTCAACGACGCCGTTTGAGCCGATTAAAGAGCTTTTGTCTGCGGAAAATCCAGCAGTATATAAGGAGTTTTTGTTCTATAAATACTGTGAGTATTACAAGATGAAGGGACATATTGGCTCAGCTTTGCCTCATTTCAGGATTTGAAGATATGGTTATTAATTTTTCTTGTATTAATTATTCAGGATAATTATCTTGTTTAACTGTAATCCAGCTTTGTTCTCATTGGTGATCAGCATGTATTATCGTGTTGATTCTGTTATTTCCAATAATACAGTAATAAAGTTTCTTTTTAGTAATCTCTTTGGTTGATGATAATTGTTAGGAAAAATATTCAAATAGTTTACCAAAACCAACACAATTAGTTATTAACTTATTATCCATCATCACTTAGAAAAGTTACAACCATATAACGGTGTTAGAATGAAAACCCTTCGAGAACCCGAATATAAATCTTACTAATAGACCCGCGATATATTCATGAAAAGTGTTCTTAGACCCGGTCACATATCCGACAGGTATAAAAATATTGGACCCAACGGGTCAAAAAATAGTGGGACCCAGTCATGGGTGTTCCCTAGACACGGTCACATATGTATAAAAATCACTGAACCCGACGGGTCAAAAAAATAGTGGGATCCAGTCACGGGTCTGATGCATTCTGGGTCGGGTCGGGTAAAGGAAACTATTAACCAAAACGACACATTTTCGATCTTTACATCACTATACATCTCTAAAATGTAGTCATTCAACACCCAAAATTTCACCTCTTGTGATGGAACCTCACCTTCAATAGGAATTGCAGCTTAACCTACACCCAAATAAAACAAACTAAGTCCAAAAACAACTATCGATAAACGCTTCACTAGATCGAAATACTACTTACTTGAGATGTATCATAAACGATATATTCGTTATACATAAGCTCTGATGACTTGACTTTCGATGCCACCGGTTTTCCACAAGGTACAACTACGTCATCCCTCCACTTCACATGCTCCGATTCTAGAGGCACTTTTTTCCCGAGCCCTTTTGTCGAGTGTTTCCCTCTTGGAGGCTTATCCATATACTATTAATAGAATAAGAAAAAACGAACACATGAGATATAAAGATTTGTTTGGTTAACAAAAGATTAGCGAAAAACGGTGAGTTCAAGTTACCTCTGATTTTTTTAGCTCGTAAATTTCGCCTAATGCAACTTCACTTAGAAGCATAAAGCCCACCTGATTACTCCGGTTAGTATAACAGTATTGAGCACTTTTACTTACCAAGTCAGCAAAGTAAATTCCCTTACCGAACTACAAAACGATAAAAAACATATTTTTCTCATTAAAATTAACAACCAAACACAGCCTAAGTAAATGTAATAGAAAAAGTAGAAGGAAAACCATGTAGCCTGTTGCTGGGGCTTCAGGAGGAGCAATTCTTAAACCTTGGTTAAGGATACCAACAAAGTTGGTCAATCGTGACCCTGTAAAATTAACGGTTTTTTTTTTAATGTATTTGATCGTTCTTATTACATCGAAGAAAATGAAGATTTTATGTAATAATTTCAAAACTCACCGTGCCATAGAAGCATTTTGTTCTTGAGTTTTGCTCGATAAGGGGCATATTTGTCAATTTCTCCTTGCCGATCAAGAGAAAACACTTCCTCCAATTCAAGAGCCCATTCCTGAGCATAATAAAAAATACGGAAAATATACATACAAATTAGATAAAATAAACAAAGAGAATGAAAAGAAATCAGTATATAAGAAAAGGGATTTATTTACTTTATGTGTAGGAGCATGTGTAGTATGTATATATTTCTCTATGAGTCGAAAATCTTCACTTTCACGAGAAAGAGGAGAAATATGGCATTGTAATTTCTCGTATTTCTCATCTATCGACTCATTAGTGTCACCATCAAAATTAACTAGTCTTGAAGCTATTTCTATGTCCTGAAGAGCTTCCAGCATTTTCACCTAGAAAAAGAAAAAAAAAACGTCAAAAAATTATACATTAATTACATTTTATATATATACATATATGTATGCATATCAACATGTACCTTTGATTTGAAGTCGTTCTCATCCTTAATAACACGCGGGTTGACAGAAGGAATAATCGTGAAAAATCTATTACTAGCATCAATTATAAGGCTCTCTTTGACACCAGGGGCGTAAACGGTATTACTTAACAAGTTTTGTATCTGTGTCAAAGCCTCGAAACCTGAAATTTAGCGCATAATAATATAAGCAAATAATTCGACATTTCAGAATAACAAAAGGGTCGATAATCGCACCTTTTTCGATATTACTTTTGCTCAGTTTTCCTAGTGGCATTTCAGACAAATTGATCTCGAATTCCATCATTGCAGCCCTGTAAACATTAATCTCTCAGAATTATTGTAAAGACGAAAAACGTTAAAAATAAAGTCATTTTAACCTGTATGTTTCGACATTAAAGAGCATTTTCATCAATTCTACTAACTGAGGAGCAAGTTTGCTGCTTGTGAAATCAAGCTTTTTCGTCTTTGGTACATCTTTAACCCCATAATCCTAAGAAAAATAAAATATTACAATCAAACAGATAAAGGGATTTTAAAAAATGTATCAAATTTTCCAAATCAAGAAAAAAAAACATACAATGTCCAACGGATAGAATCTGCCAGCTTGTTTCTTAAAAAAATTATTCTGTTCCCATGTTTCCCATGAATTTCCCGTTTTCTCTAAAAATAAACGCTTAAATTCACGAATTGCGTTCGATTTAGACATCTCTTCCAGCTTGTCACCCCCTATTTTCTCGTTTCCAACTCGACCCCATTTACGGTATACATAAAAATCGGAGCTTTTGTCATCTTCAATGATTTGGAGTATATAGTAACTTCACACATACGATAAACGAAGAAAAAAGCATCGTAAAATAATATTATAAAGAATAAACTAGCAAATATAATCAGATTTTACCTATTAACACCAGTTGACAGATCAGACATATTCATAGTAGTGTTATAAATACTATTTTCATCTTCAAGAATGTGCCCACAACCTTGTAAGCCAGAATACATATGAACTGCACTTTGCCCTTTTACCTTAACAGTAACCATGCCGTATGTATTTTCACTCGATTCTAATTTGTACGAATCGAAAGGGAGTTTTTTCTGTTTTTTAATGCAATCAACTAAATAATCTTCCTTTAAAATCGGTATTTTCATCCTCCTGTCAAGAGAAAATCATCGAGTGAGAAAAAAAAAAAAAAAAAAAAAAGCAAAGAAAAATAAGGTCGAAATTGTTTGTAATTCACTAGCATTACTTTGCCCTTCTTGTATCAGCAGCATTCTCGGCCAATACATTGCTGACAACTAAGCAGCTCGTTTCTGTGACAATAACATATATCGTTTAATTACTGAAAAGATATATATATATATATATAAACTTTTTGATTATTAAATTAATCAAATGGAAAATGAACCTTTTGTGATCTTTTTATGAAATTGTCCACCTGCATCCTCGATTTTATTCTTCCATTCCTCCTGCAAAAGTATTTCCATCAACGAACCCTTCGTTAAAACTATAAAAAAAATGTTATTATTTGAGGAAAATAAGGTTGAAAGAACATATACCAATGATTCATTAGGTCCTACATTGATGGCAACTTTCAAATTTCCAATATTTTCAACCTTGGATGACTGATTTAGACTGCACGACGGTGAAAATATTCGTTCTGTTTTTTTCACTTTTTGTGACTTAAACCACTGCGAATATCAAATCAAACAGCAATACAAACTCTTTAATTATAAACGAAGCATAAACGAGAATTGAGAGTATATATTACTTGTTAAAATCATGTACCTTACGAAGATAATCGTTGCTCGTTTCATCAGGGATTTTCCACTTCCCTTTAACACGTTGAGGTTCGTTTGTTGAATATGAACATTTACTCCATTCTGATAAATACCCACAGCATTTATACATTCCTGAGGAGTAATGAAGCCATCCCGAACAGATAGGACATTTCGCGAGTGCCCCAAAAAGCATGCCATCAGCACTGTGAAAAATAATCGAAAAGCAAAAATCATTTATTTTATAAGTTTAGCATAAAAAGTAATTTTACTTCTATTTCTTATTCATTTATATAATTCTATCGAAATTGTCGTGAAAAACAGAACGATTACCAGTGTTCTCGCAAATCAAGTTCTGATCCTCTCGAGTCTTGATCATTTGCTTCAAGCATCTCTCTCAACTCAGATATGGTGACATGCTTTTTTAAATCATCCTTAATGGCCCATAAAGTTTTACTCTGAGTCTCCAATTGGCTTTCGAGAATAGACGCTTTTGAGCGTTCATTTTCCAAGTTTTCAAGATTATCGCCAAACGGGGTCTTGCTTGAAGAAGCATTTTCTTCAAATTTAGCAATTTTCGATTTTTGGTCGTTTTCAAGGCCTTTTTTCCTCTTGGCGCCACTTTTCGATCTTGGTTCATCATCAAACAGTTTTTTCTCCTCATTATGGCCTGAAAAGCGAAAATGGATCATCATCATCATAATCATCATCATCACATAATCGACAAAAATAATTAATTGGATTGAAAAAAGATTAAACCTTTTGACTTAATTAGAGAATGAACCGTTGCTTGATCAACGGCCGAAAGACTTTCCCACCCTGAAAATTTCTCGACTTCAGAATTTGGTGATGTTTCTAAGTAACACTTCACATGGTGCCAAGCCAAGACTCGACCACTTTGACCTTCGGGCTTAGATACACGAATCTACAAAAATAATAAAAATGGGTTTTAGAAAACAAATAATAAATACACTAACATAGAGAAACTTTTGCTAAAATGTTAATCTCGATCTTAACGATAGTTTAAAGTAGTAAATACAATACCTCCCCGTTTGTAATCTTTCGTTTGCAGTTACGACATGTGGCACGAGAAGTTTGCGAAACTTCAACACCACATTGGAGAATAACAGCATTTTCAGATGAATTCGACTGAACCGAACTATCAATGTACTTTTTGATCTTTTGTTGATCTTCCCATCGAAGCATTTCTAAGCCTTCAACATCATCAACCCTGAAACCACAACATTCTATATGAATTACCAAACTGTAAGTAAAGATATAACATATATATATATATATATATATATATGTGAAGAAAAAAATCAGAAAACATACAGTTTTATCTGTTTTGATTTCTTTAGGATGCAGGCAGCATGGTTCCACATCTGACTCCAGAAACAAACTTAAAGTCAACGACCATAAAGTTGTCAACTTCTTTACGTTTCTTTTTCCCAATCTCACAGAGCAACAATACAACCAACTTAAGAACCATGTATATTCTACCAATTGGCCTCAAATACACTACATTCGCATAAGTGAATCGAATAAAGAAAAACACATTGTCAAAAACAAAAAGAAACATGAACTTAGAGCTTTATCAAACAACATTTAGAAACGATAATTATCAACACGTTAATCAAAATGAGTTAAGAGTAAGAGAAAAGGGACATCATTACAGGCATGAAGCCATCAAATTGTGTGGCCTGGACCATCTTTCCAAGCCTGAGATTCTCCTTGTTAATGGCCTTCTTACAAGTCCTGCATGAAGATCTTGATGACTTTGCGTACTCTACTTTCCATGGCTTTGGAGGGTTCGCCATTTTGCCTTTTCTTTCGACACTTCTTGAGGAGTTATAACACTTGTTTTGTTGATCTTTTGTGTTTGTGTGCTTAAAAAGAAACAGTAAATGCACTATTTATATGGGGTTTGGAGAGAATAATTTGATTATTATAACGTTAAATCAGAGAGTTTGCAGAGGAAGGAACAATATAGAAATCGTGGAAAATCATGGGATTGAATGAATCTTGTGTTTTCTTTATTCAGTTAAAAAAAGAATCTTTTATTGTTCTGTCTGTACGCTGTAAGCTTTGTCCTTTGCTGTTCCGTTGGACGTTATAACTTATACGCGTTGACGGCCCAAATTTCCTTATTGACAATCAATTTGGGTAATAATGCAATCATTGTCTATTATATCTGTTCATGATTCAATTATGGAAAGTTATTTTTAAAAGTGAATTAATTTTTTATATTCAGTCTGAAATCAATTGTTAAAAATATATTTATTTTCAATTTGCAGACATAACATCTCAGATTTAAACCTCAGAATTATAAATTACAAATTTTAATTTTAATTAATAAAAAAGGTAGAAATATGTGTAAAACGAATATTCAAAAACAAAATTAGAAGTTCAACAACTGTGAATGTAATTTGTTCCCAACTCTAATTATGGACCAAAATATTGAATATTTACATGAAATATTTGATTGTATATCACAATTGGATCCATAAATTGAACTCCACATACACAATAAAAATAAAAATTGAAAATCGGGAAAAAATATGAAAGTATGCTCTTTTATATATTTAGTAACGATGAAAGTTTTAGAGGAAAAACATAGTTAAGTACAAATAAATTACTCTTCAGGTAAAATCAATAGTATGGTTAATGTCTTCAACAATCCTGAGCTTTCCCAATGTGAAACTCAATTAGCTCTTTTTAAATAAACACAAGTTTTTCAGGATGTTAATTCCAGAATTATCGAGGCGACATTGTCTGAAAGCAACAACCTGGTTTAATGTGCTTGAGGCGTCTGCATGAAAAAATACTGCAAAAGAAAACGTCTCAGGCACTATCGAAGATGAATTTACGAACATTATTTGTTTCTAAATTACCTCAAATGATTTTCCTGATCGCTCAAAGTCGATCATGCTAAGAGCAACTTCACAGCTCTGTGAGACGATAGGCTCGGGATCCTTAGCAAATTCCTCAAGCAGAGCAATGCATTGATTGTCTAAAATATGAAAATATCACATGGGTCAGTGTGAAAATCGAACATATATAACATATATACATATATATATATATATGTATAAAAGCAGGATGGATTAAAATCTGGACCTGCAATAGAACCAAGAGCCTCAGCTGCTTCATGTCTAACCATAGGATGTTCATCTACATCTCTAAGAACCTCCGACAATGCATCTGAAGCTTTCTTGTTCTGTAGTTGCCCCAAGACATAGGCAACCTGTGTTTAATCAAACACAAAGAAGTGTGAGAATATTGCAGAAAGTAAAAAAGTGAAGTAATATGGTTTTGTCATTAAGAGATGATGAACCTCTATCAAAGCCAACCAAGAAAACTAAAATGATCTTTTCAAGGATATATACAATCACCATCAAAGATAAGGACCAAAATACTCCTTAAGTGAGCCTGCTAAACATTTTTACTTACTAGCGGAATTTGACAAAATTCTTTTAATAGTTAATAAAGAAATTTTCTAAATTTAAAACATTTATTGGCATAAAGAATAGTCCACTGAGAAACAAGGACTTTAAATCCTCCCTACCGCAGATATAGCAATTCTAATATGCATAAAAATCGAATCCCCAGAGATGCCAACCAATTTAACTAGCTTATTCAAATACTCACAATACTTTAATAATCATAACTGTTTTTCCATTTTTTTTTTGATGAATCTAATCATCACAATTCAACACTTCAATTCATTTGAAAATGGGGCCTAGTATAAAATGGATAAACATTAAATTAGAACAAAAATTGTTCCAGCTGCAGGAAAATGATAACAAACCTCGTGTCGTAGAAGAGCACTGTTTGCACCAAGAGATTCAACAATAGCAGAAATAGCTTCCTCTTCTCCAATGTTTCTAAGGGCAAAAAGAGCAGCATAACGATCATACATGCTCTTATCTTCATTCAATAAAATCTCTCTGAAAAAAGAGTATAGGAGGATCAAGAAACTAACAAAAGCTGGTGAGGAGAGGAAATCATTACATACTATATGATAAAAACAACTAACCTAAGTTCTTGTACAGAAGAACAAGTAGCAGGTGCAGCAGGGTCAACAGACAAAAATGGAGATGATTCTGAGACTGATTTATTCTTCATCTCCTCAATTCGACTCAAGGCTAGTTCACAGGTTTCTCGAACTTCCTGAGCTGGATCTTTAGCCAAACTATTCTTAAGAAGTGGAAGATTACTCTCTAAACCAATTGCACCAAGAGCTTCAGCAGCCTGGAATACACAAGTTCACAAGATTGAAAGAAGAAATCACTTAAATAAAACATCAAACATCTAACACTCAAAAGTATGATACCTCATGGCGAACAATGGGATGCAATGAGAAATCATTTAGAACAGCTTCTAGAGCAGGGATAGCTTCAGCATCTTGCATTTGACCCAAAGCAAATGCCGCCTCATGTGCAAGCAGGTTTGATTCAT
The DNA here is from genome assembly GCA_963669365.1 of Verbascum thapsus. Lineage (NCBI taxonomy): Eukaryota > Viridiplantae > Streptophyta > Magnoliopsida > Lamiales > Scrophulariaceae > Verbascum > Verbascum thapsus. The sequence goes on from OY770118.1 coordinate 13,176,350, forward strand.
CCCTAGTTGCTAAAGTAGGATACATATAAACGCATCAGTTTAAATTTTTTTATCAGAACTACACATGTAATGGAAAGAATTCACAGACAACGCCTTCTCCAAAAAAATATTTTAGGTGAATTTTACTCAGATATTTGTACCAAAGCAATATTGTGTGGCTCAGTTTTATTTCTTGAACAATTATAAAAGGCAGTAAACCGTTTCAATGACAATAAAACATAATTTCATTCAGAACAAAGATGTAAAATAATGAATCACGATTCCTTCCAGCCTAGTCTTATGTTATGTTAATGCTTTGAAGGGTCATAAAGACATTTCATGCCTAAAAGGAAAGGAAATAGTTACTAAGAAGAAAGGAACAATCTTCAATCTGATAAAAATTTGTAAAATACCCCAAATCAAAACAACAAAATAAGTAAATTATTCCAGCACCCAATTCTCCACAGCCCAAGCGCAGATATTAACCCATAAAAACTCAATAACTAGCACAAATCAAGTCAATTAACTTTTAATTTCATTATATACACCCCCCCAAACACACACACACAATATTACAAACACAAAAAGCAAATAGCTTGATAAAGCACAAATCAACATAAAAGAACAAACTTTCCGTTCAGATTTAACAGAACATCTATACCTTGAATAAGGGCATTTCGAGGAGCAGCACCACGAAGGTTCCGGAGAGAAAAGAGAGCTCTAAACCTCTCCGAGACTGGCTGATTCTGATCTAATAATCGCTCGCACAGAAATCTCTCTGTTTCTTGAGATACTTTGAATGGAATTTCGATACCAGAAGACTCCATTGATGCTAGGAACCTGAATTGCAGCCAAAAGCTCTAGATTCCCTTCAACTTCTGGGAAGCTATCTAGCTAGGGTTTAATGTGTGAAAACTTTCAGCTTCATTTTGCCGCGGAAAGTTCACCGGTCCATTTTATGGTTGAACTCGGGTTGCAATTGGGTATTGGGCTTGGACCCAACTCGACCCACATTTTCTATAACTTGCAAAATGGGTATGGGCTGAGTCCACTATATCGGCCCAATTATGCTCCACTTATCTGGCCCAATTATGTCCCACTACATCGAAATTTATATATAAGTGCTTCTAAATAATTCAACATGGAGTATTTTAGGAGTATAAATATAATATCTTTATCCTTAAATATGTGTTCTATTTGTTGCTAGGAATGATTTAAAATAATCAACTCTATTTCTTGCCTTTACTTTTGTGTTAAGAATAAAATTGACAATAAAATTCGAGTACATAATATGGATCACAATGAATAAGTATAACTTACACGAGAAAAAAAAAAATCTATTATACAAAAATCTAATTATTCCAAATAAATTAGGGTCATATTCTAGAGGCAAATACGGCTATATATATTAAAAATACTCTTACCAGAAATGTGATGAATTTCTCCCATCTTCAATATTTTTCAAGTAAATTATTATTTTGCACAAAAAAAAATCTATACTACAATTTTCTCCTTTTAAACTAAGCTTAATTTTCCCACCTAATTACAATAATAATAATAATAATAATAATAATAATAATAATAATAATAATCTGTAGTATAAGACCTCTGCCTAGTTGATTGCTATCCTATTCACTTTCAAGACAAATTACTTATATATGGCTTAATAGCTAAAAAAAATTCCTCTGAGAATGCTTCATAAGATCAAAATTTATACTAATAAAAAGCTCGAGATTATAAATAAAAAAATTAAAAAAAAATTATGATCCGGCTTGTGGCAATAAGAAGCTGAAGCCTGAATTTTCACGAATAAGTGGTGGTGGTTCAATGTCGGAAACATCAAAACGTTCCAGTGATTTCGAAAGATCATCAACTGAAAACGGTATGCTGCAGATATATATAAGCAAAAACGAGATTAAATTACAAACAATTAACGTAAAAAATAACATTAAAATAACAATGAGATCAGATAACGAGCCAAATCCTGAAAGTGAATTGACAAATTTAACCTTGAATCGTCGTCCAGCAGGAAAGAACTACTAACGGCATTATTTGAATCTTCGGTCATCAAAACCCTCATATTGGATATAACCTATTAATAAAAATGAGGTGAATTATTTAAATATATCAAATTCAAATCTTAGAGCTGCATAAGAAAGATGGCCTCGGTTAGTAGAGTAAACCGATGTTTTTCCAAATAAAAGTGCATTTTTTTAGACATTATATTGGCTTATTTTTCAAATTTTCATTCTTAATGTTTCTAATTTCTATTAAATTTGTGGCCGTGCAAAATTCAATTTTTCCGTTTATTTCTATAAAGACTTACGTCTGGAGATAAGCTGTGTGTGCCGTATTTGTCATCCCAGTACATTGTGCTGATTCTATACAGCTGTTGAATACTTAGGACCTGCAATAGATACAAAAGCTCGTTAAAAACACGAAGATATATATATATATATATATGAATATTATGAATATTGTTCTTTCTTTCAGAAAAACACTTACAGGACATAGATCATGACTTATTTCATCCAGTGTTTTCTTTGGCTTCTGATGTATAACCTGTTAAAATAACCGAAAGAATGTTAAAAACAATTGACAGGCATTACAAACTTTCGACTTATAAACTGTTCGATTTTATAAGAGTTTTCTTGATCTGCAACAAGGCATTACAGCCCTTTTGTATGGTAAAACTTTATATGGATTTAGGAGTATAAACAAAGTCATTGAGTAAAATGGACAGCACATTTTCAAATATTCTCACCACATTAAAAAATAGAATTGAACTGCGTTTGGACCGGAGGATTTAACAGACAAAGATTTCAATCCAAAATAAAGAATCCAATTGTGCCAGTTAAACAATTTTATGTTAAAATGCATTTCAAATCCTTAAGCATCCAATTTCTGAACTATTTTTGAATCATTATCTGTGACATTAGAGACATTAGAAATCCTTCGCCAAAGTCCTTCCATCCAAACGCATCCTTAGAGCTTTATCTTATATATATATATATATATATCTATATATATATATATAAACATCCCCCTTTTTCTGAATTGAGATTAATTCTGATTCAATGGAAAGAGAAACAAGAACTATACCAGAAACCCAATAGCTTGTCTTATATGCTTAAGCTCGTCCCAAGCCGAACCTGCATACTGGATTTATGCTACAGGTTTAGCAAAATAAACAAAACCGAGCGATATAATTTGTTTTGGTAGAATTAATTACCTCATCGGTAGCCTTATAACACCAGTGCTCGAGTTCAGCTAAACCGGCCTTGACATACTCACCGTTACTAAATGAACAACATTCTCGTCTCAGTAAAAGGCTGCAACAAGGGAAAAACATTAGTCCATAGGTTCACCAATGAGCTTAAGAAAAAAATACGTAATTAAGTACACAAATTAATGTATCAGACCTGTTGAATAATTGCACGTTGATGAAAGAAAATAATTGAGTGAACACTTTCCGTACTAAAAATGGAGGTACCTGAAAAATGGATGTACAAAAAGTTTTGTCAACTTTGTATATATAACTGGATAATAATATTAAAAAAAAGAGATAAATATAATAACAATAATGATAAATGAAATACAATATATTCATAACACAATCACCAAAAGGAGGTAATTTGCTGATTTTCACAATAATGAAAAAACACCATGAAATTCACAGTAGAATTATAGGTCTAAATAAAAAGAGTGAAAAATATTTTGTCCTCACGTGATTCGTTTTTAGTATGTTCAAGAAATTCCCGAGGCTCTTTACAATGCCTTGCCAGTGTGCAATTAAAATCTCCTGTCCACCAGCATTTGCTGCGGTCCGAGCTGCTCCTTTAACTAAATTTGCTCGGGATATTCTTGGAGCCTGAAAATAAATATAAGAACTTATACACTTGATTGAAAAAAAAAACATGATTTTTTTTACTAATTCTTCTAAAATATGTTGAATTTTCTTACCTGGATGCATAACCCGAGAAGTGGAGAAATTTCTTTCTTCAAATTATCACGAATCATCCCATAAATTTTCTCAACATAAGCAGTCAACTGCTGTTTGAACAGTAATGCAGGGTACTTGGCATCTACTTGTCTTAACGTACTAGCCGAGTCATCATTTAACAAAGAAAGATTAACGCCATGTGGGGTCCCACGAAAACTCTGTAAAAAAAGTAAATTTTTTCACTTAGAAAATGCTTATGGATTTAGATCACACTTGTGAAATCTTTGCTCCAAATATTCTCCAAAAATTCAATTTTTTTAAAATATCGAACGAAATAATGTTTTACCTGTGTCATTCTGCCAAACAGAGTGGCAGATGGAGATCTTCGATGCTGTGGGACCGCTCCAGCAGCACCTCCAGCTTTCAATGTGCGTTGCAATAGCAACAATAAAGTCGAAGCATTTGATAGCCAATACGCCAAGATATCATTGTTGTCTTGCGTTTTCTAGTGCAAAATAACTCAAAGTTAAAACCGTCCAAAAAGATTATCATTTTTTGTTAGAAATATAATACCAATGATGATGAAAATAATCACACGAAAGAAAAAGACAAAAATAATAAAAGAACAAGAATTGTTCACCCAGTTCGTCAAAGAATTTGACTACATTTGGAGGTGCTGCCAAGCCAGAATATTCACTATATTTCGTAAGTTCAAAATGATAAGTTACAATGATATTTGGGCTATTATAATACAAGATACGTAACTTAATAGGAGAATGATTACGTAAAGACTAAAAGATAAATTAGTGAGCCACAACTTTGGCGAAAGCTGTGGCCCTGTTTACACAGTCTTTCTCCATAACTCAACAATTTTGACTAAAGATAAATTAGTGAGACTGATAGAAACGAATTTGATAGAAACGAAATAAAACGATAATTTATTAAAAAAACAATAAATATCAAGAACCCAGTTCTTGATCCCAAAGCCAATGGAGGCTACCAATTCTTGATCAACCATTTGATAAGAATCACAAAACCTAGCCACCCTATTTATAATAGAGCAAACCCTAATTACCAAAATAAAATAACCACTCACTTAGAAAAGGAAATAACAAAAAATCATTTCAAATAGGAATAAAATATGCAATCAGAATAATAAACCCTAAATAATCAAATCTTTCCGAATCTTCCAAATCTTCCTAAAATCCGCTCCATAACAGAGACTCTAATTACGAAAAAACTCAAGGTTTGAGAAATTATCGTAACTTTCCCTATCAGTAAAAAGTACTACAATTTCACCCCCTATTCTCAATTTGTCAAGATGGGGTGTCTTCATAATTTGCAATAAGTGAAGGGGTATGCATGTAATTATCCCAGAAAAAAAAAAAGACGGGCTTTTAAGTTGTACCTCGATAGCATTGCCAATGGTTTGTATTATCCTGTCAAAAATACTAGTCCTCTCGACTTCAAAAGAATGCCACTGCCTAAGACATTTGTAAATAATGCATGCAGCAACAGGTCTGCCTCTCGAGAACCCCAAATGCTGAGCAACACAACGGATGAGCAAATCTTGATACTCTTGTTGCTTCTCGTTAAGTGATTTTTGAGGCCTATCCTCAAACTCCGATTGGTCCCTTGAGTTCATTGAAGTACTATGGAAATCCTGTAAAAATATTATCGATTTATTAAACGTTTTAGTTTAGTTTATGTGAGAGATAAATTGGCGGTTTAGAAGTGATTTGACTTACCACAGTCGTCGTTTTTGTGCTTTCAACCCTCTGACAAATTTCAAAAAATAAAAATAAAAATTTGTTATTGCCGATTATTATATCTCTGGAAATATAGATAAAATTGTTTTCAAGATTTTTTTACCTGCATAATTGACCTTGAGCTTCTTGATAGCAACTTATTGTTCTGGGCCATGGCGAGAGCTTGCTGACGAAGAACTTTATTCTCTGATTCTAAGTTAGTGAGCTTCTCCTCAAGCCTATCAAAATGATGGACAGTAACGAGATGCGTTATATTGAAATATTTAACTACATAAGTTGATGATTCAGAATATAAATAGTAATCTGGTTTTCTGTTAAATTTAACGACTTTTCCCTATTTTGATGCTAAAAGCATATCTATATATAACAAGACAAGAACATCCGACTAAGAGCGCCACATGAGTGTGTATTTGGGTAGCTTCAATGAACTCCATTTTGCGAAATTATACATTTTTGAAACTAATAGAGTGAGTACAGCCTGATACATTTTCAAGTTTCCTTCTCATATATGAATTAGAGGCATAGACTACAAATTAAATGTTCCTGAGTCCCCAAAATATAACCCCCAATGAATGTGCTATTGTGGAAAATCTATTAGGAACAAAACCACAAAAGTATAAATTTATAATCTTACCGGAGGTCAAAGAGAGACGATGATATAAAAGAAATAGACGAGAATGCTTATGCAAGCCATCCACTGGTACTGATGTAGGAGGTGGACTTATTATTATAAGGATACTGATTGAGTAGGGGCCAATCAAAATAAGACAACTCAAGACAGGAGAGACAAACATTTGGATAAAATAAGAATTATGATGGAATCACTAGGACTAAGGAGGAAATATATGTCTTAATCTCCTCCTGTCTTTTTTCTCATTATTCCTGATTTGTAGAATTTACAGAGCTCATGTTGTCTTCCGGATTTAACCCCAATTGTTCATTTTTCATATGTAATGATGTACAGCAGGAAACAAACACAAAAAACATAAGCTCCTTATTTTGTCCTATGTTTTTCAACTAAAAAGCATAGAAATTCTGGTAATGCTCAAACTACTGACTCAAACACCAAGTACTGAAAGAGTTTATGGGTGGATGTATGGTTTGCTCTAAGTAAACTAGACTGACCTCAAGGCACCAGGACTCAAGGAAGAAAAGGCTAGGTGGTACTGAATCAGTGTATTAAAAGGTGAAATTTGAGTCAGTACATAAGGTATCAGATCATGTGGATAATCATCAAGATCATCTATGAATCCTGAAGATGAATTTGAGTTGGATGAGGAACTTAAAATCGTTTTGAGCTCAGAAAATGGAACTGAAATGCTGTATATCATCTAGTATTAGTTTAGTTCATGGGAAATTTTTCCGATCTTAATATTTTCCATTCATTTCACTCTCAACAAAATACTAATAGCATCAGCACGAATTTTTCATGTGCTCAAAAAATCTAATCATACTATAAAATGTTCACTCCACAAGTCTTTGGCTTGTTGTGAGAGAGAAAGAGGTTAATGAAAAACATGTTAATAGACGGTCTAACCTCTGCAGAAGTGCAAAAGGGATCGTCGAGAATGGAATCCTTGCCCTCTATAATGTGTGAGATCTTATCCTTCAACGATTTTTCAAGGGTTGGCAAGAAAGTTTACACAACAATAAAATAACTTTGATAAAAAGAATGTGCAGTTTAATGTCCTTGAAGCTTGTCAAATATTTACTTTATAAACATATGTGCATTACATTTGGCTGATAAATTGGAAAAACTATATATATATATATGTGTGTGTGTATAATTCCATGAAAGAATTTATACCTATCGGGTTCTAGATCTTCTAACTAATATGCAAAAAAGTCCTATAAAAAATCTGTATGCCTCCAAATGAGGATATTGCCACTCAGCAGTCTTGCCAAACTTGGAGAAACACAAATTGCTATAGTAATATTGCACCAGAAACCTAGAAAGCAGAGAGAATAACCTCAATCACAAAGGTATATTTTAAATACACATTCGACTCACATATGCATGAAAATTACTCATGTATTTCTTATCCTTTAAACCATGCTCATTTCCCAACACATGAAAAGGGATTTACCAAAAATCAGCTAAAACAAGTATTAAAAGCTGGAAAACTCAAACTTACAAAAAAAAAAATTGTACCTATTCAAAGATTCCTGAAGTTGATGTACTCTTTTATCGGTTTCATCTAACTTCTGACTCTTTCCCTGATTTGATTCCAAAGCCTCAGCACATTTCCTTTCAGCATCATCAGCTCGTTGTTTCTCAGCTTGCAACAAATCCTGTGAATAATATATATATATATATATATATATATTGAGATACTTAGCAAGTCCATTTTCGAGGGGTAAATGTGACATTTCACAAGCATTACCTTCAACTTTTCCACTTCTTCAGTTAAAGCCTCAATCTTTGCTGTATCCTCAACAGGAACTGGGGTTTCTTTGACAATTGAGTTTGCTTCTTCAATTGCTTTCTGAGAGGCCTCGCGTTCTTTAAGAACTAGTGCATTTGCCTCGTCAACTTTCAATTGCATAGCCTCCAAGGATTGCTGCATTTTTGCTTGCAATTTTGCTATCTCTTGGGCTTTTGCCTCTTCCAAGTCAGTCTAGGCACAATAATGTCGAGTTTAGTGAAAACCAAGTTACAAATATATATATATATATATATGTGTGTGTATATGTTTATGTATGTTGTATTGTACGAGAATATATTTACCCTTCGGCGTTTTTCGAGCTGTAAACGCAACGTAAGGTCTTCCAACTGCTTTTCAAGCTTATCCTTTGCTTCTTTAAGCGCACCTGTTTCTCTTGCAGCCTGTAGATATTTGACGTGTCCATCAGAAGTAATAATCAATACCCTTCAAACAGATAATCGATTTTGGAGCATATTTCCCTTCTGTTAATGTGACCACGCACGTTCAATTTTTGTATCAGAGTACATGTTATCCAAAGTTACTAATGAGAACAAAGTTTTTCAATAAATCTCATCATGAACATTTTTTGTCATTCTATGTGATATGTCACTAGGAATGCAAAAACGTTAGGGTATTATTCGTAGATTTTTAACAAATATATTTAACATAGAGGGACGAGTGGGGAGTTAGGAAACCACCTTAGATCTCATTTTGAAAAAATAAAACGAGGAAGAATATATATATATATGTATGTATGTATGTGTGTCAACAAGGCCAACCATTTTAAGCTTTCGAAGCTCTTTCCTAGCAACTCTTCCCCTCCATCTGCATTGGGTCCAAATTGAAGCCCATATAAGTTTCTTGTGATACGAATAAGCAGTATGACCACGCCAGCGAGCCTGAAAATATTACCTCCCATTAAAGCCCACAACACAAATCTGTCAAAAATATTTATTTTTTTTCAAGCAAAAAAAACTTAATCACCTGTATTTTAGTAGCTGCTTTGGTTTGTTTCCTAAATCTAAACTCCTTGTGGGCCGCCATGGCCCGCATCCCCGTTTGCAATACAACAACCGAGTCATTAAGCGTTGTAAAACTCTTCCTAGCTAAGTGTCCTCTCAAAATCCTCTGTATTTTAATAGAAGCTGCTTCCCGTTTCAAATTATCGAATAATTTGCAAGCAAGTCTTCCTATAAGTGGAAAAATAAATAAAGTGATTTCATATATAAACGATAAAATTCATCTCCTTATGGTTTATGAAAAAGGTATTTAATTTAACAAACCTCTACAGGCTGACTGCATGCAAACTGCGGCTTTCTGTAAAGCAAGAAAGTGTCTTCTAGCAATATATGTTCTAACTTTTCTTTGTATTGTCTTTGCTGCATTGCTAAGTTTTAGTGCTCTTCGGGCATCTAACTCTGCCATCTGACCGGCTCTTAGAAAGACCTTCGTTTTTCCTGTCTGCAATCACGAATGCACAAAGTTTATAGAAAATCTTAAACAAATGAGAAAGCAAATTATAGAACATTATGTTCTATAAGCAATAATCACATTATGTTAAAAACTTTGAATTACCTGAGCCCCGGTAAGGCTCATTTTCTCCAAAATCTTTCTGCATGCAGCTTTTTCATCATTACTGCTCATATTACAAGCAAAGATATGTGTCACTTCAGCAAATTATAAGCATAAAATGATACAAAGTGAAAAAAAATAAAAAATTTACTTACTTTCCTTCCAACACCTCTGGTGCCAGAAGTCCAAACCGATTTATGAATTCATAAAATGTCTTACGAGTAGGGTAACCAGCACAACTAATTCTAATTGCCTCTAAAACACCCTGCCAATAGTCAATAAGATTAGTTCATTTCAAAAAATTATTAAAAATCGGAGAATTTAAAAGCTAAATTTTGTTGGTACTCACGCCACAACGTAGTTGCTGCATAACATTGACATTCTCAAAAATAGCGGGCTTGAGTTGATTATTTGGCTTCACACATCTAATATAGTGCGGTTCTGTAGAATTTAGTGTCTCCATCAATTGTTGGAGTTGTACCTAAACCGATTAATCCAAATCTTCACCTTTTCTTTATTAAATAATTTCTCAAAGTGATAAGAAAATAATGACGAAAAAGAAAAAAATACCTTAAACCGAGACCCTATAGATGAAAACTTAGAAGACTTATTTGAAGATTTATTTGTCTCCTCAGGCATTGGAGGAAATAATCCTGCTACAAACGAGCATTTCGAAGAAGCCAACAAATCTTGATGTTCAGGGACAACATAATCTTTGTTTTTATCCAAGAATTGGTCAGATTGGTAAGGAACCTGCAAAAGAGACAAAATAGAATAACAAGATCAATTTAACTAAACCCGAAATACATACATATATATGTATATATTAAAATATAGTTCATGTTACCTCTCCGGCATAATGAGCAATTGTAAAATCTGTGCGGGATAATTTCGGTTTGATGAAACGTTTATGGACTTTGAAGGTCTGATAAAGCTTATTTGCAAATGTTTCGTGTGTCGACTTCGGAAACATACTGGAGACAGAAATTAGAGTAACAATAAGCTCATATATGATTGAAAGTATAAACTAGTTATCCTTTTGTTGAGCATCTAAAGAAAGACGATCAAAACTGTACCAAGCCTCATCAAGAAGAGCAATTATCCCTCCAGGTTTCTGCAAAAGCCAGTCAAAAACAGTTGCATAAAAATATTGCTTCAATATGCAGTATAACAAAATATAAATGCTCATTCAAGTGTCAAAATCAAAATAAAAATAATGTTATGTTTCGAAATAAATTTCTAAAGCTTGATAAAAGAAAATAAAGCTATTATTTGAAGTGATGAAAACATTTTTCTCGCCAAAATCCAAGGACAAAATGGGTGTAAGAATTCAAACTAAAACAGATATGGGGTTATCACATAAAAACAACCTTTTCAATCAGGTCCAGGACATCTTGGTTATCAACAAACTCAATGTAGCTCCAATCAATCTCTTCTCTTGTGTATTCCTCTTGCTCCATCTTGAAAACATGCTGAGAAAATACAATTTTATAGAATTTTTCAGTTTTCGTTTCGAAAATCAATTAATCTTCTGCTACAAAAATATTACTGCTTACCTGATTAAAATGTTGTTGTAGCTTTTCATTCGTAAAGTTAATACAAAACTGTTCAAAACTACAAAAAAAAAAAAAAAATTATGGTCAGTTCGAAAAACTAATAAAGTGTCCTTGCTAGTGTTTTATCAGCCAATACTTACCTATTGCTTTTAAAACTTTCAAAGCCGTATATATCAAGAACACCAATCAGACACTTTGAAGTTGCATCTTGCCCGATCGAAACATTTATTTTGTCCACCAACCTGTACATTTTTACCAAATTTTGCAAAGAAAAAGATACAAAAAATAAATAAGTTTTTTTAAAAAATCAATAACCAGATACCAAATGTTACTATTTTACCAGTCAAATAAGCGAGAATATATTGTCTTAGCTAAACCATCCCTACTGACTAATGCACCATCCGGGTCCAAACTTCTCTTAATAACTTCTTCTGGAGTTACCATAACACGCTTCAATAACGCATCTTGCAGTGCAGTATGATCACACCTAACATTAACATATTTTAATTATGGATATTTTAATGATAATAAATTTTATTCAATTATTTTTCTGATTAAGAAATATGCTGTTAAGGAATATAATTATTTCAAATTAGGACGCTAATCATACATGAGAAGCTCTGCTACAGTCTGAAGATGGAACTTTGATTTATCATCCTTGAGAACCGATGAATCAATTTCCTTCCCCTTAGCAAATTCGACATTGCCGAGATGGAGAATACAAGCCACTACTCTGAAAATCGCATCCTGAAGAGTAATAGAAAATTTTAAGCACCTGCAAAAAGAGCAGAGATGGTACCACAAAGATACTAAAGTTTCATTTGGATTGAAGAATTGAGGTTTGAATATTTTCAATAATTAAGGCTTTGTTTGTTAATGTTTTTGAGATAAAATTTTGAAATTTTCTCGGAAATTGTGTACTATAGAAATTCATGTGAAAATGGTAGGTGTTTGTTTATGTTTTTAGAAATAGCTTAAAAGTTGCATGACATGTCAAATCAATGGTGATAGGTTGATGGATGATGTGTATAATAATTGTGTTAGTGGTGTATATAATGATTATGAAAATAAAAAATAAAGAAATATAAATAAAAAAAGTGTAAAGTATGAAACAGAAAGTGAAATAATGATTGATTTGATTGGTAAATATGTGAAAAGTTATATATATGATTGATAGTTAGTTATATAGGAGATTGGAAAGATGAGATGAAAAAAGTAGAATTTGGATGAGAATTTAGTGTGTTAAGTTTATTTTGAATTTTGTGATTTAAAAAGTTGAAAATGGGTTTTGAAAACATAAACAAACAAGGCCTAAGGATTTCATTTTTTATAATACTTTTAAGTTATCTAATCAATTATTATGCTGGAGTCATTTGAAATCCTTCGCTCAAACTTTATTCTTACAATCCAAAACTCTTCAGTCCAAACGCAACATAAGTGTTTAGATAGTACCTGTTCTTTTTGACTTATGCCAACAATATCCATGGCTCTCCTTGTTGCCAAAAACTCATGGGCATCATTCACGCCAACGAGTTCAATACAATTAGATTGATTAAGATACCGAAATGTTTTTGGATGTCCCAACTTATACCTATCAAGGTCCTGATAAAATGTAAAAGTACAAGTAAAAATATAACGAGTGTACATTAATTTCAGACATAAGCTAGATTTTGTTAAAGCATGTTCAGTATATATTATTACCTCCTGTGGTGCTGAACAAAGAAGATAGAAAATGTGATAATTGCGTTCAGGGTCTGAAATTTGACAGACACGAGATCTCTCAAGAAGGTATGTCCTAATGGCTGCCCCTGATATTCTTCCGTGTTTATCAAACTGAATTTCGACAAATTTACCGAACCGACTGCACCATCATAAACTAGTTAGAAATTTGAGCATTTTTTAAAATGGTCAGAGGCATAAAATTTTCGTTTTTCACCTTGAATTGTTATTTCTAACAGTTTTTGCGTTTCCAAATGCTTCAAGTACTGGATTTGACTGCATTTAACCACTCAGAACAATTCAGATCACCAATAAAATAGATATACATATATAATAAACCCTTTTAAATATCATGTCAACTATACAAAAATCTACCAAAAAACTCATAAGTTCTGATTCAAGGTTTGATTGCTGATAAACAATATATTTTACCCTGTGGGCTGTTTTGTACATCAAAGAATTAGCAAGAAGATTTTCAACAAAAGAAAATAAGCCCACAATTTGATGCAGCTTTATATAGTGAACATTTATCAGCATCAAGTTTGCATATTAACATCAGTTTACAGTAATAGTCAAATAATTATTTTCCTATTTATTGTTTTCTTTAAGCCATAAATTCTGAATCAAATCCATAGTGAAAATACAGTATTAAAAATTCTAAATTAAATGAAAAATGTTTACCTCTAGAACTTGTTGTTCTACCGTGCGCCCTTCGGTTCCTTTACGTCCACCCAAATAGGCAAGATACCGCATAAGCATCTTAGTAGTTTCTGTTTTACCAGCACCACTTTCTCCACTAACCAGAATCGAGTTACTTTTTCCTTCATTTATCATTGCCCTGATTCATTTTAAAAGACTTAGAAATAACTTTAAATTATATATTTTTTTAAAAATCATCCATAAAAAGATAAAATCATCACCTGAAAGCAATATCTGCAATAGCAAATACATGAGGACTCAATTCTCCGAATGGCGCTCCCTTGTATTGCTCCATCATGTGGGTATTGTACAAATGCGGAAGTCTTTGAAATGGATTAATGGCAATGAGAATGCTTCCGGTATATGTCTGCATAATTATAGATTATGAAACAATATTTGAAAGATAATATTATTATGAGATGATATTTGAATTCAATTATAATAAATATCTTACATATATTTCGTTGAGTTGGTATCTCGATGCTAAGTTCTGCAAAACTCCAGGCTCATGCAGATAAGAAAGTTTGGTCATATCATCAACCCCACCAGAGGGTGCATCCTCATCTTTGGGGTAGATTTTTGATAAATTAGCAATGACCTTTATAAGTTAAGAGAAAACAATAAATTGTAAGTGAATAGTAAGCATGGTTATAAACCAGCAGAAAATACCAATATTTAGACACCGATTTTCCTTTTCTCCAAGACTCATGACATATATATATATATATATATATATATATATATAAAATTAAAACTCTCTTGATACATGAATGTTGGCCAAGATGTTTGTTTTTTAAAAGGCGAAATTTACCTTCTTCCCATTAGATGCTTGCACCTCAACATCCTTCCCGTTTATCTTTGTCACTTGCCCATCAATCCAAATAACCTCTGGGTCCTCAACCCAAACATGAGAACCTACAATGATATTCACTGGGGTACCCTGCATATGAAATTTTCATAGTTTTTCACAAAGTAAGTGTGGAAGAATATTTATATTAAACTGTGTGTCTATGGACAGTTCTTATGTTTCACATATGTCCAAAGAGAAAACTCAAAACTCAACTTCAAGATGATTTCTAATAATCAGCAAGAAAACAAACTGAGACATTCATCATAAGTTTATTGGTAAGAAGAAAAACTGAGAAACAATCTAATACGTTATGTTTATCGACTAGAACTTCATCAGGAAACAGTTACAACTTTGATAGCACTGTTTAATGGTTAATGAAAAATACTTTTAATCTTTTCCCAGATTTCAAGATTTTGAGTCTAATATGAACAGATACTGACTCAAGAAGAATCAAGCAGAAATTTTGTCATAAAGAAAGGGCTGATCAACTAAAAATTTCAGTTTTAGTTCAGATTTGATCTAACAAGAAAAACGAAAAATCAAATCAAGAATCCACACAATGTGATTGATGAACAAACACATCACTCACCATCTTATTAATCCAAGAAAGACAAAACACACACAATCAGAAGAAACCCTCCCATCTGCGATCACGAACCCAAATCTTAAAACGAGTGCCCATTAAATCAAGCACGAAAACACCGTAAAGGGTCTCAACCGGTGCCGCCGGAATCTTGAAAATACACGGCGTGATTTCAGAGTGTTGATGTCTTGAAAGAAAGGTACGGTGCAATGGTGAGAGAGGGGAGTGACCGTTGGATACGTGGAGTGAGAAATCGTTTTCTTGTGGAGTGGGGCGACATGACATACTTTCTGAGGATCCTACGTTCTCGGAGGAGACGTTGAATTCTTCTTCGGACATTTTTATTTGTGTGTCGTACGTTTTTGGCGGGGTAGAGAGAGAGAGAGACTGTATGTGCTGTCTGTAATAGTAGTAGTAATTTGGAATGCGTTTCATATATACAATAGATATAATGAGGGAAAATTGTTACAAATCCGGTCCAATTAAGATACGGCCCATTAAGCCATCTTGTTCAGCACAGCCCAATTACTACTCTTGTATGAAACACTTATACTATTCAACCCGGCCCAAATTTTGAATAAGTAAAGGAGCGAATTGACAATTTTGCTTGTTATAAGACCAGGACTCTTTTTTACTAAAAATATGGAAAAGTCAATATGATCTAATTATTACAAAAATTCCACATACATATTCAACATTAAAGCTTTGTACAACTTCAAACAAATTAATTTATTCAAAATTATTAATTTCAAAGTCAAAGTTATGGTTCAGCAACCAAGGATTAATCTCTTTAATATTGAAATGTAACAAAAATGACTATGTCAATTGGATAGTCAATTCTTTTATGTTGAAATATTATTCTTATTTGATAAGTAATTTTATATTTAATTCATATTCATATATAATTGGAGAAAAAAATTTAAGAGAAGACCCTGCGAGAATTTGATAAGTATTTTGTTGATTAATTGACTATGGCCATAATCGGGATAAATTTTTTTCATGTATATAGATTAAACCAAACAATTTTTTCTCTTAATGCATGAGGACCCATTCAATTGTTGTTCTTAAGTTGGCAAAATCATTCCATTCAACAGTCAAATCATGTTCAACAAATTGAATAACTATATGGAAAATATTGAAATTCTCTCCATGCACTATATATATATATACATACAAACACCCATACATATATGATATATCACATAATATTATTTGTATGTGCTCTTACTATAAGTTAAACAAAATGAGATTTTCAAAGATTATCTTGGCTATTTTTGCTCTAGTTTTTATTTTAAGCATAAAATCATACGAAGCTACTCGAATTCTCGACGAAGAACAATGGATGAAAATCGATCAACACGTTTTATTACAATCTTTCCAACGGGGCGGCCGCACTGGGACACCGTCGCCTGATGGATGCACATGGGTTCCCGGAGGAAATGGGCCGCCATGCAAAGCCTCGATCGGCCAGAAAAGCTTTGCCGGAGTAGCTTCTCATCCTCCACCTCCGGCGGCCATTGATAATGCATTTCCAAAGCAAATGGTTCAGTTTGGTGTGGCTACATAAAGCTAAAAACTTGGACCTCTTTTATTTATTGTTGATTTTTTTTTTAATTTTTTTTAGTTTGGTTAAAGAACCAAGCTTTTCATTGTTTCATTATTTTTCTGCATATTTTCTCTTTTGATTAATAGGAGATGACAAATAAATGATGCGGAAAGGGAAAAAAACGAGATTTTTCCAAGTTTTTTTTTTTTTTTTTTTGATAATGTAATTATGTACAACATTCTCTATGTACATTTAGTATTGATGTAATAGATGAATTTGTTGATCAAAATTCGACATGCAGAAATAAATAGTTATGATTTTTTACATTCACATATACTCAAATTATTTAGTATCCGCAGAGGAAAACATAGAAGTGACACCAAGTTAGTTAAATCATTACAGAGAAAAATGAAGAAAAGTAAAAGCCCCAATGAGGGTTACTGGGAAAATAATGAAAAGTTTATCACAAATTTCTGTGGTCAAAGATGATCTTTTTTGCACAGTATAACCAATCTGTAACTCAGTGGAAAATTCAAAAACAAATTTTTTTCCAGTCAAATAAAGAGACTAGAAAATAATTTCACAGTCTTTGATTCTTTGGAAACCCTCTTCATCAAGATCCAATATATGTAAAACTCAAATCATATTTGTTCATATTTCCAATTCCATGCAAATATATATACACACACAGAGATATCAAACTTACTTTCATTAATCTCAAAACCTTATCATATATGTTTCTCATTACAATTGCAAACTAGAATGTCATTACACAAATCTACAACCATAATTGTAATTTATCGAACCGTTTAACCCAAATCCAAGAGCTAAATTAGCTAGAACAAAGTAACTAATCAATGCTTCTTTTCTAAAGACAAATAGCACACACAAACACATATGAAAAATCCACACACATCTTAGAGCTAAATCATTTCAAGAGAGCATTAGTTAACTTATCTTTCAGATCCTCAGCACAACCAGCTTGAGTTTGAATCGAAAACGTATGAACAACTTCACCATTCTCAGATATAGAAACAGTGGATTCTTGTGGGGTCACCTGATTCTCTCTCAAAGCCTTCACAACTCGACACACAGGGTGCCCTTCCAAAGGACAACTTACACTTACAACCGAATCTTCATGCCTCTCATGAAACTCAAAATCTGGAATAACACTAAACCGACTTTCTTTGTCGTTAAAGATTCCCGATTCTGATTCCATGATTCTTATCTTTGTCTGAAGATCCGTGATATATCCAATCGCATCACCAAGTAAAGAGGCTTTATCCATTTTTGAGATATTTGGAACTACAGCTCTTAATGCGTAAAAACGCTGATTAAGCTTCTCACGTCTTTGCCTTTCAGCTTCCACGTGGTTTAATGGCTCGTCTCTACCATTAGCTGGCTTACGTCCCCTTTTTCTTGGCCTTTGATCGTCAGAAAGTAGATACGAGTCATCTTTGCTTTGATCCATGTCGATTCGGTGCCCATTGGATGCCCGTATTGTTTGTAAATCATATGATTCTGGTGAATACCCATAATCATCTTCCACTTTTGGAGAAAAGCTAATGATATTTGAACTCAGGCGGGGCCCTCCTAAATCGAGTTCTCGCCCGAAAATCTTTGGAGAAGGTCTTGCTTGAGAAGTTGAATTTAGTTTTACAACTATAGTCTTTGCTGAGTTAATGATACTTTGATCCTCGGGTATTGATTTTCTCGAACCTATCTCCATAACGCCTGATTTTGTTGGAATAAACACCACCGTTTCAAAACGAGCCAACTTGGCTAAATGTGATCTCGATTCGTAACGTTCTAAACAGCCTTGCACATCAGAAACCCAAATACATCTTCCGCAATTGAATGATTGGGAAGGAATTGATGGCTTATCAAAAGGGAATGCAAAGTACATGGATGTGAGAAAAAACATCTCTACATCAGAAACAGAATCCAACTTAGCAGCAACATTATCATCTTCTGATCCCCCGACAGAAATGAGAATCTTTTGAAGAACTCGTTTTTTCCTACTATTTTCTGCCATCAGCTTTTCATCCTTAGCAGTGTTATCATTCTTATTATCTTCACCTTCTTTTTGTTCTTGACAATAACCATCACCCCATATCAAGGCTGATTTACCAGATTTAGCTTTCGAAACATGCCAATAAATCGCATAAGTCCAATCTGATCCTTCAACAATCTTACACAATGCTTGCTGCACTCCTAGATCCCCACCAGAAGCACCGAATTCGGATAAAACGTTGTTTGAAGCCGACCAAGAAAAATACTCAGTTGCTTCACTGCCTAATACACTTTCCACAATATTCTTATCCTCTTCAATCAACAAAAACTTATTCCTCATTTCCAGAATGAATCAAAGGTGCAGTTTCGAATTTCGAAAGGGAAAAACCTATGACCAAAGTTTGACCCAAATCCCAAATCCCTAATTCTACAAACTATGTTAAATCCTATGAAACCAAAAAAAGTAGGGATTAATTCAAGCCCCTTTCCTAAAGTCTCGAATATTGAACTTATAAATCCTTGATTAAAATCACAAACAAGCTTTGAGAAAACCGCACTTCTTCAAGAATAAACAATTACCTAAAAATAACCAGAGAACCAATCAAAAACAAAAGAACTTGAAGAATTGAACTATTTCAATTTCAATTTCACGCCCCTCTGCCAACACAAGAAGGCCTAAACAATTGAGTTGTAAAAATTCCGTAATATATATGCAAATTAGCTAGTGGAAAAGGTAACAGCTACTCAAACAATGGTGTTCCTGGTGTGCTAGAACATGAGAAATGCATTGAACTACGGAAACGAAAGCATGATTTGAGTAAGATTAGAGCGCAAACCTTGATGAACATCGATCGCGATGAACACATGACTGAATCGCTTTGGATTTCAAAGTCGCTGTTGATTCACGTGAAATCGCTTTGGATCCCAACGCGCTTCGATTTTTCTATCGAATATTAAAATTGAAATCTATTTGTTTGTTTAATTTGAAATTACATATTCACGCTCACATTTTTAGTGGACTATGAATTTATTTTTTTATTGTTTTTCCTTTCTTCAATATTTAGAAAAAAGAATGATAAAATACAATTTATGCTTTTTTAATTTTTTTGTTACATTTCAATTCTTGAACTATTAAATGTAGCAAAATGATCTATTATTTAATAAAATAATGAACTATAGGAAGTCATAAAAGGTCAAGTCGAGTGACTATTTTATTACATTCAACG
This sequence comes from Verbascum thapsus, assembly GCA_963669365.1. Taxonomy (NCBI): domain Eukaryota; kingdom Viridiplantae; phylum Streptophyta; class Magnoliopsida; order Lamiales; family Scrophulariaceae; genus Verbascum; species Verbascum thapsus. The sequence goes on from OY770118.1 coordinate 13,196,231, forward strand.
GTTCAGTAATTTAAAGGCGATCAAAAAATTAGTTGCATAAAGTCAATTTTATCCAAAATAGGGTGTTCATTATTTAATCTTTTGATTATATAAATATATTCGCATTTATCTGGTTTAACAGTTTATATATAATCACTTAAACAATAGTTATAGTGTAACAAAATGTCCATGACGAAACATAATATCTCTACTAAGACGATCGCCAGATAGGTCAAATTCAATCATAAGCATCTTAAACTACTGATATAACTGAGTGTTCAAATTATAACAATATATTCAATTTCCATATCAAGATAAGATAACGTTATTTATTCATATTGATCAATGATAACTTTTATTACAATGTTGGAATATCAACAACAATATATTATTATATACTTATTCATAATGAAACTTTTTGCAAATTTAACCGACACGAGGAGCACGAATCACCACACCATAGTCATTGACCCAAACCCAGACACGATCGCACCTAAAGTCTCTAGTCGTCGGAGTTCCATCTTTTAGAACAATCGCATTCACATTACGATTCTCCCTCTCTACCACGGCTGCCGCCTCTTCGCCCTTTGCGCCCACCAACTCCGGCCATGAAAGCTTACCTATACCAAATTAATATACACTAAAAGGTCAATATACATGGCCTAAAACATATCCTAAAACAAACTACATCAATAAGCCACAAAAAGAGAATTTCACTATTATAAAATGGTACAATAAAAATATAAAAGTTCTGTAAAATCTAATGATATTAGTTTCAAAGCAAGTCTATACTATATAGCCCAAAATACAACGTAAAACTATACGTCCCTAGCTAATATTTTTTGGCAATCTTAATTGGAGTATATATATATATATATAAACATAACAAGGCTGATCAGGACTTTTTCCATTTCAGATATACCCTTGAAAAAAACCCATTATTTTGTATATATCTACCGACTTTAAAATATACCAAAATAATATATAATCGATCACATAATACTTCATACGCTCTTCTTAATCGAAACTAATTAACCTCGTCAAAACGAATATGTTAGAAAGAAAATAAAAAGGAAGGGTTCTTGCCTGGACAATCTGCCATGTCTATCTCTAGTTGTTATTTGATGGTAGAATGAGTATTTTGTAATCGTATTTATAGGAAATTATTGATCTCTACGTGTTAATGAGTGTACTCTAGGCCGGTTATCTTGAACGTAGACTAACATTGTCATATATAATACATATATATATAATGTGTAGTTTTCAAATTAGGTTTTGATTGAAATTTCAGCCATCATCATCTTTGAAATTTTATCTTCTTTTGGATATATATGGAACGATCCATTGTGTTTAGATGTCAACATTTTGCACGATTATCAAATTATGAATTTTGACTTTTCTTATCAAATTATTAAATTTGATCTTCTTTTGGATATGCATGATCTATCATTTGATGGATCTAAATCAAGTTAGAATAGAGATTGTGATAGATATTGCGTGTTAGTATTTTTTGTGTTTGTTTTATGTAATTTGTTTTATTATGATAAATATACTTGGAAAATATTGATATATGAGGATTCTCGATAATGTGAATATTCAGTTTAGCTACTCTTTAATTTCCTTTATGGTTTCTTTTGTTGTACAATGGGAATAAAATGATTTTTAATGAAAAAATAATGTAATCTGATTTTGAGCAATATATATATAATTCATTGGTCTGATAGGGCCATTTTTTAATTAATTTTCAGAAGTTAAATTATCACAACAAGAATATCATTTTTATGAGTGCTTTTTGAGGACTATAAGATATCTTTAGAGTACTATAAGTAAACAATATTCCATGAACAACAAGTTTCATTTCTAATCATCTTATGTATTTATTTATTACATATACACTAGCTCATCCAATCCCTGGGTAAAAACCCTAACAAGATAGGGAGTTTGGTAAACATTTAATTTCAATTGGGATATTTCTATAATTTTTTCAAATTTTGTAAGGATAACATGGGGATTGTGCTATTTCGAAAGGTGTAAATGTAATTATGAACCCAATAATAAATAGTGATAAATTTAGATTAATAGAGCAGTCAAGAAGATCTTTTCTTAAATAGTGGCTTCATCCTACCATTAATTGTGTTCACAACATCACATATTGAATTTTTTTTTTTGTCTTTCTTTAGTCAATTCAAAGATTTTGACTTGATTCTTTTGTTATTATGATTTATATTTTGTGTTATCGTATATAAATTTAGTGCTACGTACCTGAATTTATTGGTTAGTGAAGGCGGACTACTTTACATCAAAATAACATTGTAAATTTCATTTACCACATCAAGATATGATAATAATTATTTATTCATTATTTATTGCTCGAAGGCAACATAACTTTTATTACAATATACGTTTATAACATTCATACTTATTTCTGCATCAACCGATAACCGGAGTCTTAACCACCTTGCCACAGCCGTTAACAAAAACCCTAACACGGTCAGTCCTATAGTCTCCAGTCACAATACTACATTCCTTGAGAACAATGACATCTTTCACTCTCGGATTCTCGCATTTGATCACAGCAGGTGCCTTACACCCATCTGTACCGACCAACTCTGGCCATGAACTCTTACCTGCACCAAATATGTTATTAAAAGATCAGTATCATACAAAATATACCATCAATAAAACACAACTTGTATGTTATTACAATTTACAAGCAAATTGACGCTAGAAATTAAAATACAAATCAAGAACATAAATTAAAATTTTAGCACAAATTTTACATTGTTCACATAAATTTCACCGGACGGTTGGAAGACAATTTTATTATATTATAAGAAGGAAGGAAAAAAGTATAAAGATTTTGTAAAGTCTTATCATTTTAATTTCTTAAGAAGCCATACATGACATAATATACAACTGAAGCTACTTTCCTTGCATTATTTAACAAGCTTAATTTGATATAAAAACACAGTGATTTTGGTTGAGCCTTCTTCCATCAAAGTTATGCTTCAAAACAACAGTTAATTTTGAAACTAAAAGTTTTATATATACCACAACAATAGATAATCAATCATGTAATGCATTATATATACATATATATATATATATATATATATATATATATATATCATTTGAAGAGCACACAATATATTATATAGCTCCTCTAGTTAAATTTTGCATCAAAACAAATATTAAATAGAAAAAAAAATATGAGGAAGTTTCTTGCCTTGGCATTGACAAGACGACATTTCTTCTTTTGATTTCTTGTAAAAATAACACTATTAGTTAATATGTGATGGTATGAACTACGGTGACTATTTTGCATTCATATTTATAGCAAAAAAACAGTTACTTTCCATGTATAAAAGATTCTACTCCAGGCCAATAAATTTATATATGTTATCCATATTTTAAATATTCTATTCTAGGCCAATAATTACGAATATATGCTTTTTTTTGAGTATATGATGATATTATCATGTTATCTTGAATATATGCTGAAATTGATGTATATATATGTATATTTGTGTGTGTATATATATAATAGAATAATATTGTAAAGAAAATATTATATACAACTGTTTCTATATCTTTTCATATTAGTCTAATAGCATTTTTAGTTGTAGTGATAGAATAATAGTATACACTTTACTACCATTTCTTCTAAAGAAAACAAAAACAAAAACTTTTCCAAGTAACAAAATATTGAGGAAATTTTAATACGATTTGGGTACCCGTGCTAATAAGGGGGAGCACCGTGTTTTTGAATTAGAATTTTGATTTTTTTTAAATAAATGTGTTATATGAATATTTTATTTATTATGAATGACGTGGGTTGTGTTTATGTTTTTTATTATGTTTTGGGTTTTCACATATAGATTTAGTGCTAAGTCCTTGGACTTATGATTAGTAAAGACGATTCAACTTTTTCTCAAAAAATTAGATGTTCGATTCCTTTTGTTGATGTAGGGAGTCATTAGTGATTTGTAAATATTTTTGTAAGCGATTTTTGATCTCAAAAGTATACATTTATCCTAATAAGTGATCATAATAAATTTTACCTAAAAAATTTTTCTACCAAAAAAGCCGATCGACTTTAAAATCGCAGGCTCAAAATGTGTGTTAATTTTTCCATCTCATTCATAATGGAACTGCAAGTTATTCGATATTCTATCATGTGGATATACACGAAGCCTATGATCTAACTTTTTTTTTTTAACCGAAACGTCTAAAAAAATTATGTTTAATTCATGAAAAAGAAAAAAATGAAATAATTTATGGAAAATAAACAATGTAGTATTTCCATGAAAATATCAAATATTAATACAAAACTTGAGTTTATTGTTAACACTTTGCTTGGTAGTATAATTTGATTTATTATTGGTATACATGTAAATTTTGATATAAAATATTGATTTGTCCCAAGTAAAAAAATAGAGCAACTCTCATATACTTCCATTTCAATGTTTTTCTCTTGTTTCTAGCATTTTAAAGTTCTCTATAATACTTTTGATATATAATAACTCAAAATTTATATTGAAAATGAAATTTTATCCTTGACTAAGCCATGTGATTATCTTACTTTCAGTTGGTTCCTTTTTTAATTATTCCAAATGAGAGTGTTGGTTTATCTAATAAGAATTTTGATCGTTAGAACTATACTATAATCGATTAGGGTAAAAAGTACTCTGTATATTTAACCTATTCAACTTATCTTATTTTGGTACTTGAATTAAAAAATATATTAGATTCATAAACTATGAAATTATCAAAAGATCTCTGTTTGAAATGTCAAGGATGTGAAGATTTTTAGATAAATTTACTTTTTGTACACTTAAAATTAAAATGGAAATTGTGTTTAAATTATTAAATATCACCTATCTAAGAGAATCAGTTAATTTTAATGCTACTAATATTAAATATACATACAATTTTTAATTACAATTTATATGTTCCGCATTACATTATTCAATATCTTTTGTTAGTCATAAAATAAAATACATATTTTTATTTTCAAGATAAGTTAATTATAATAACTTTAGTCATAATGTTTTACCAACTGAATGGTACATATTATCTTAGTTATAATATGCTATAGACATACATAATAAATAATAACCTTAGTTTGTTATTAATGATCAAATTATACAAAAGAATTAAATAGAAGTTAAAATTTATTTGAGTTGAATTTTCAAATCAAAATAAAGTTTTCCTCCATTTGAAAAATCCCAAAATTGATGGTTAATTTTCCCACCAGTTTCAAGACAAATTTCCAGGAAAATAATGAGCCCAATTGGATGGTATATCCATCTCCGAGAATTTTTTTTCATGGTAAAAATGAGAAATGTGATTTGGAAGATGAGATTTTTAAGAGAAAAAATAAGTAATGATTGTGGTTGATGTGATATATTTTTTTATTGTGAAAATTTTGTTTGAGTTGGTATTTAAATATAATTTTTATTAAATGTGGTTAGTCAAACTCGTTGATTTAGATGTTCGAAAATAGTCACAATGGATTTTATTTTAAACGTTGCATTATTTTGTATTAGAATATATAATTAAATTAATTTTTTGCTTTGAAAGATAGTCGAAAAAACCATTTTAATTGATTGTATTAACTGTCAAATCATGAATAGTAAAATTAATTTGTTGAAAAAAAAAATCAAATTAATTGTAATTTTGAGAGATTTTTTTGGAAGAATTTTTTTAGGAAATGCAAAACAAATGTGGCCCCACTTGGATGGTATATCCATCTCAAAGAATTTTTTTGGTAATAAAAATGAGAAAATGTAATTTTAAGGATGAGAAATGTGGTTTGAGAAGTAAGTTTAAATGAATTTTTTAGAGAAAAATATGTAATGATTATGGTTGATGTGATATATTTTTTGTTGTGAGAAATTTATTTAAATTAATATATAAATACAAGTTTTATTACATATTTGTAGCCAAATACATCGATTTAGTAATTAAAAGATAGCCACAATGGATCTTATTTTAAATGTTGTGTTATTTTACAATGTAATATGTGATTAGTTTAATTTTTTGAGTTAAAATATAATCGAGAAAATCCTTTTTATCGATAATGTTAACAGTCAAATCATGAACAGTAAAAATAGTTTTTCTCTTTTTCTTAAAGAATTTTTGTGGGAATTTTCATGAATTTTGAGAGATTTTTTTCAAGAAATTTTTTGTGAGATACCAAACAAGTGAATTTTATGGAATTTTTTGCTCTGAAATAATTTTTTTGGAGGTTGATTGGCCAACCAATTGAGGCCACAATATTTTTTATAGTTTTTTTCTCCAAAATAATTTTTTTAAGGGATGAGGGGCCATCCAATTGGCCCCATTATATTTTTGGCCAAATTTGAATCTTTCAGTGAAATTTATATTTTAATTGTCAATTTTGCAATTTGAGTATATAGTACCAAAAAACATACATGCCAACTTGCAATACCAAAATAATAATTTTGCCTTTAAGAAAATAAAAAAGTGATTGTAAATTATTATGATAAGAAAATAATTATTTATTCATTATTTATTGGTCGAAAGCAACATAACTTTCATTACAATATAAAGACATAATTATCCCAATATTAACCGATAGTGGGAGTCTTAACCACCTTGCCACAACAGTTAACAAAAACTCTGACACGATCAGTCCTATAGTCCATAGTCACACCACTTCCTTCCTTGAGAACAATGACATCTTTCACTCTCGGATTCTCGCATTTGATCACAGCAGGTGCCTTGCACCCATCTGTACCAACCAACTCTGGCCATGAACTCTTACCTGTACCAAATATATTATTAAAAGATCAGTGCCATACACAATATACCGTCAATAAAGCACAACTTGTATGTTATTACAATTTACAAGCAAATTGATGCTAGAAATTAAAATACAGATCAAGAACATAAATTAAAATTTTAGCACAAATTTTACATTGTTCACATAAATTTCACCGGATGGTTGGAAGACAATTTTATTATATTATAAGAAGGTAGGAAAAAAGTAAGAAGATTTTGTAAAGTCTTATCATTTTAATTTCTTAACAAGCCATACCTGACATAACATACAACTGAAGCTACTTTTCTTGCATTATTTAACAAGCTTAATTTCATATACAAACACAATGATGTTGGTTGAGCCTTCTTCCATCAACATTACGCTTCGAAAAAACAGTTAATTCTGAAACTAAAAGTTTTATATATACCACAACAATATATAATGCATTATATATATATATATATATTTCATTTGAAGAGCACACAATATATTATATAGCTCCTCTAGTTAAATTTTGCATCAAAACAAATATTAAATAGAAAAAATAAATGAAAAGATGAGGAAGTTTCTTGCCTTGACATTGACAAGACGACATATCTTCTTTTGATTTCTTGTACAAATAACACTATTAGTTAATATGTGATGGTATGAACTATAGTGGTTATTTTTGCATTCATATTTATAGCAAAAAAATAGTTACTTTCCATGTATAAAAGATTCTACCCAAGGCCAATAAATTTATATATGTTATTCATATTTTAAATATTCTATTCTAGGCCAATAATTTCGAATGTATGCTTCTTTTTGAGTATATGTTGATATTATCATGTTATCTTGAATATATGCTGAAATTGATGTATATATGTATATTTGTGTGTGTAAATATATATAATAGAAAAATATTGTAAAGAAAATATTATATACAACTGTTTCTATATCTTTTCATATTAGTCTAATAGCATTTTTAGTTGTAGTGATAGAATAATAGTATACGCTTTATTACCATTTCTTCTAAAGAAAACAAAAATAAAAACTTTTCCAAGTAACAAAATATTGAGGAAATTTTAATACGATTTGAGTACCCATGCTAATAGGGGGGAGTACTGTGTTTTTGAGTTAGAACTGTGATTTTTTTTAAAAAAATAAATGTGTTATATGAATATTCATGTTGTGTTTATGTTTTTTATTATGTTTTGGGTTTTCACACATAGATTTAGTGCTAAGTCCTTGGACTTGTGATCAGTTAGTAAATGCGAAAGAACTTTTTGTCAAAAAATTAGATGTTCGATTCCTTTTGTTGATGTAGGGAGTCATTAGTGATTTGTAAATATTTTTGTAAGCGATTTTTTATCTTAAAAGTATACACTTATCCTAATAAGTGATCATAATAAATTTTACCTAAATTTTTTTTCTACCAAAAAAGCCGATCGACCTTAAAATCGGAGGCTCAAAATGTGTGTTATTTTTTCCATCTCGTTCATAATCACCATCGATTGTGGGAGTAATCACCACCTTGCCACAACCGTTAACAAAAACCCTAACACGGTCAGTCCTATAGTCCGTAGTCACACCACTTCCTTACTTGAGAACAATAACATCTTTCACTCTCGGATTCTCGCATTTTATCACAGCTGATGCCTCACATCCCTTTGTACCAACCAACTCATGCCATGAACTCTTACCTATTCCAGACATGTTACTAAATATCAATGACTTGTGCAATATATGTTTATTAAACACAAATTCTATGTTACTACAACTTACAAGCAAATTGATGTTAGAAAAACACAAATCAAGTACATAAACTAAAATTTGGCAGATATGATCGATGTTGTTCACCTAAATTTCACGAATGACTATAAGACAATTTTATTATATCATAAAATTAAGGTTGGCAAAAAGTATGAAAGATTATTTTAATTTTTTAACAAGCCATGTATGACACAACATACCGCCTGAGCTACTTGTACACAACAAATTTGTAATTCTGAAAATCAAGAAACACAAAAATTGTGACAAATGAAATTTATATTGATCAAAATAAAATATGGGGTACAAATCTCTATTTTAATCCTCTGATTCTTCCTTCAAAAATATGTTGACTTGAATATTGGAGTTGACTTTGCTTCTTTGATCCTCTCCAACGTTGACTTGAATGTTTATAACGTTAATTCGAGGGCTTGGCAGCTTAATCTCGGATCAAACGTTGAATTTGATATGGAATTTGAAATCTTCAAGGTTGACTTTGTGACTTTGATCTTCCTTGAATTTGATTTGAATTTCTATAACGTTAATTCGTAGGTTTAGCACCGTAATTACGAATCAAACGCTATAATTTGATGAATATCTTCAAGAACGCCTTGAGTCTCGCCTAGAACGCCTTGAATATTTGAAGAACCTTCGTAGAGAAAATTTGAAGAGCTTCCTTCGTCTTCTCTAGCTTTTTGATTGAGCTTCTGTCTGTGTAATTTATGAACTCCAAAGGACCCTATTTATAGGTGTAGGATGGAAGAGTTATGGATAATTTGGAATCCATTGATAATTATCCATTTAATTTAATAAATAATTATCATAATTTTGGAGCCATTTGATTGGCTGATAGAAGATCTAGATAGATCTTCTAGATATTATCCAAAAATCAACTTGATTTGATAATTATCCATAAATTAACTTAAATAGATAAATATCATTTGTCGTAGACGACTTTTGATTGGTCAATATTTCCACGTGGCATGATTTGATTGGTTGCAAAATTTCAATATCTACACTACTCTCCTTGCAGTACTTAACAAACTTAACTTGATATACAAACATAACGATGTTGATTGGGGTTATTCCATTAAAGATATGCTTCGAAAAAAAGTTAATTTTGAGACTAAAAGCTTTATATATTCCACAAAATATATATACTCAATCACATAATACATTTTTTTTCTTTTGAATAATATATAATATATAGCTTCTCTGGTTAAAGTTTGCCTCAAAACAAATATTTTTTAGGAAAAAAAAAAAGAAATGGAAAGAGAAGAAGTTTGTTGCCTTGACATTGACAAGATGCCATTTCTTCTTTTAGATCCTTGTATAAAAGATACTATGAGTTAATGTGATGGTATGGACTATGGTGGCTATTTCTTAATTCATATTTATAGCAGAAAATTGTTACTTTCCATGTATTTAAAATTCTTACTTTGGCCAATAATCTTGTATTTATGCACTCCACACTTTAAAGATTTTATTCTAGGCCAATAATTTCGAAATTGTGTCTTTTTTAGTATATGTTGTCATTTTCAGTTTATCTTGAATATATGCTGAAATTGACAACAATCTAATATTTTAAAATAATGTAGGAAATAAACTCTCACTTTATTCCGATTGTCTTATTTTGTTTGTGAATAAATGAAAGTAATAATTCTAATAATATAAAAAAAATATTTTTTTATATTATTGCAAAGTCATTTGGTTTTGCAATAAATGTTGAGTCAAATGTCAAATATAGTCCGTCGATGAATAATTAACTAAACAAAATACATATAAAATTGTCGGATATAATTAAAGGACCTCGTGTAAAAAAAAAATTAAATACCCGAAAATCTTAAGTCAAACATCTTACTTAAATCGATTATATTTACTTTTTACTCAAACCAACTTTCCCTTCATATTACAAGGTTTTATCTATAACCAACGTGCTCGTCATCATTAGTATTTGATTATCATATATATGTATATATATATACCTATATCAGTTATTGAATTAATTTTATTTGGTTATGTTTTATGTGGATACATAATTATATTTCTTGTGGTAATGAATTTCATAGTTCTCATAATATATGATGTATGAGAATTTAAAATATGAAACATTGGTAGATAATGGCAAACACCTTTACAAAGAACTAATAGGTAGGCTAAAAATCTCGTTAGACAATCCAGATTCAAACATTTGTAATGAAGATTATCATTATCAAGTATATGTTTTTTAAAAAAGAAAAAGATAACATATATTCGCTTTACCACATCATGATAAAATAATAATATTTTATTCATAATTTATTGCTCAAGGCATTATAACTTTCATTACAATCGAAATTTCCAATATTAAAGTACATACTTGTACTTATTCAACCGACAGTAGGAATAGTAACCACATTACCAGCCCTATCAAGCACAGCCGTAACACGGTCACACCTTTTCACGTCATTTCTTCCACTAATGTCCTTCACATTCTCATTGCCATTTCTTGGACTAATAAAAACAACTTCCTTCACATTCTCATTCTCGCATTTTATTATAACTTCCGCTTCCTTTCCATTTCTCCCCACCAATTCTGGCCATGATTGCTTACCTATATCAAATATATATGTTATAAAAGATCAATTTCTTGTAATCTTCCTCAAAAACACATATTTTGTATGTTATTACAAGCCAATTGATGTTAGAATAAAATACAAATCAAAAATACGAATTAAAGATTAGGCACAAATTTAAGGTTATTCACATGAAACGGGTCATATCCATGAATAACTTGAAGACAATTTCGATGTATCAGATAAAAGTATGGAGATTGCGTCGAAATAAGCCTATAGAGATCACAATATATAATCAATCGCATGATACTTTATACAGTTGCTCAATTTGAAATTTTGTCTTTATAAAGATAAATAGTATTTAAGAGAAAATAAGAAATGGAAAGAGGAGGAGGTTTCTTGCCTTGGCATTGGCAACTTGACATTTTTCCTTTTGATTTCTTGTAAAATTGACACTATTAATTGATATTTGATACTTGATAGTATAGTGATTATTTTGCCTTCATATTTATAGAAGAAGATAGTAGCTCCCCATGTATTAAAGATTCCTTTCTAGGCCGATAAACTTGAATATATGCTCATTGCTATCCACATTTTAAATATTCTACTTTAGTTCAATAATTTTGAAAATTATGCTCCTTTTCCAATACATGCTGAAATAGGCATAGAATCTTGAGTAAATTCTCTTTTTTGAATATATGCTTAAATTGACACATATATAAGTGGATGTTTTTTTTTTTTTTTTGATAAGGGAAATAAAAGTGGAATAAAGGATACCGTTGGCGAATGGCATATGCCTCATATCAAGTCTCCCAATAGAATCATTTATCTTTATCAAAAATCGAATCATTTATCTTTATTATTTTGGGTCAAGATTTTAATTTTTTTTTAAAATAAGTATTATGGATATTTATGCGAAAAAGTTATGATATGGGTTGTGTTTGTTTATCTTTTTAGAAAATAGTTGGAAGTTATAAAATGTGATTGGTTAAAATGATTATATAGTATGAAAGAGAAAAAATGAAAAAATTAATGGAGTAAATGATTATTGATTAATAATTGTATGAAATGGTGGGTATAAGAAGTAATAGTTTGTTATCGTGACAATTGAATAAGTAAATTTTAAAAAATGAAAATGAATTTAAAATAGTTTGTAATATAATTTTTTCAAACTTTAATTATGTTAAGATGACAAATGAATTAAAAAAAATTAACAAACGAAGATAGCATGAGTATTTTCTCTTAGCAGAAATATTAATTAACATGAGTCTAAAAATTGAAGGAACTTTTATACTGCCATAATACGTGAATCTTATAGTGTGATTTTAACTAAGATAAGTGTAAAAAATATGTGATATTTTGATTTTTGTGCTATATTAGTGTACTATATCATTATTTGCATGTTGTATACAGACATTAATATCATATAAATTAATTCACATGAAATAAATACAACTAAGGAAGTAAATTTTATTTTTCAGAGTACAAAATATAAAGTTGTGTTTATTAGCCTATTTGGGGCACAATATTTACTATTTCATATTTATCGAGCCAAACACGAACTCGATCACATCGAAAATCCATAATCACCACCATTCCTTCTTTTACAGTCAACACGTTGACTTTTCGATTCTCTCTTCTAATCACATCCACAGCGACCTCTCTGGGCACGCCCAAAAGCTCTGGCCACGAACTCTTTCCTGCGTCTATTTAATTTCATCAATATTCAAAAAAACGTTACATATATATATATATATGTATAAAAGATTCAAAAATAACTGAGAAAATATAAATGTAAAATAGGGTGAAATGTACTTACTATGACAAGTATTTTCCATGACTTCTAGTCTTGCAGTCTAAAGCTTTGTATTGTGAGTTTAATTAAATTATAGATGAGAATTTATAGAGGCTAGAACACCTAATTAAATTTTTCTTCTTTTTTCTTTTGTTTTTCTGATATTTAATATATAAAGGATTATTTTGAAAAATTCAAAGATAACAATGCCAGCCAATTTTGTTTGACATTGACTAATAATGAGAATGGATATATATAAAATATTGAAATAATACAAAACGTTTGAAATTTGAGTGCATGAATTCAGATTCGTATACAATTAATTACACATTACTCATAGGATATCAAAGTCTTCCAGTCTAAATGTGAATCAATTTGTCAGAGACTATCTGAAAAAATATTTATATATATATATATATTTTTTTTTTTTTATTATGACACTTAAATTGACAGATGGTTCATAGTTGTAATATTTATTTTATTTTATATAACTTTTAGGAAGATATGTTACTTAACGGAACAATCTAATATTTTAAATTAATCAAGGAAATAAACTATTTCTTTTTTCCAATTTTTCAACTATCTTATTTTGTCTGTGAATAAATGAAAGTAGTATGTCCGAATAATTCTAATTAAAAATTGAAGCTTTTATTTTTATCATTGAAAAATGGAAAGTCATTTGGTTTTGCAATAAACATTGAGTCAAAGGTCAAATATAGTCTGTCGATGAATAATTAACGAGTAGTATATAGGTATAAAACGGTCGGATACAATTAAAGGACCCTCATGCAATTTTTTATAAATACCTAAAAGTCAAACTTTCTTAGGTAAATGGATTATATTTTCTTATTCAAACAAACTCCACTTCATATTTCAAGGTTTTATCTATAACCATAGTGCTCATCATCATTGGTATTTGAATAACCTATATATATATATATATATATATCAGGTATTGAACTAATTTATATTTGAATTTGTTTTGCATGGATACATAATTGTATTTCTTGTGGTATATGAAAATTTATTAATCTCATGATATATGATCTATGAGAATTTAAAATATGAAACAATAGTAGATAATGGCAAACACCATTGCAAACAACTAATAGGTAGGCTAAAAATGTTGTAAGATAATCTAGATTTAAACATATACAATTAAGATTATTATCATCAAGTATATTTAAAAAAAAAATAACAACATAGATTCACTTTACCACATCATGATAAGATAATAGTAATTTATTCATATTTATTGCTCAGGCCAGCATACCTTTTATTACAGTAAAGTACATACTTATACTTATTCAACCGACAGTAGGAGTACTAACCACATTACCACATTTATTAACCCAAATCCAAACACGGTCACACCTAAAGTCTGTAATCACGCCATTTCCTTCCTCGACAACAATTGCGTCCTTCACGTTCTTATTCTCGCATTTTATTATGGCCGCCGCCTCCTCTCCATTTTTGCCCACCAATTCCGGCCATGATTGCTTACCTATATCAAATATATATGTTATAAAAGATCAATTTCTTGTATATTCCCTCGAAAACACATATTTTGCATGTTATTACAAGCAAATTGATATTTAAATAAAGTACAAATCAAGAATATGAATTAAAAATTAGGCACAAAAATTTATGTTATTCACATGAAACCGGTAATATTCATGAATAGCTTGAAGACAATTTCGATGTATCAGATAAAAGTATGGATATTAATTCGAAATAAGCCTATAGAGACCACAATATATATAATCAATCACATGATACTTGGGGGCAACCCCTGGTAGAGTTGGTAAGGGCATTTGAACTTGTGGCTTAGGTCACGGGTTCGAATCCCATTGTGGGAATGCTTAATTGCCTTCTCTACCATGAGCCTGTCAGCTATGGGCAACCTAGGCTGGTTTACCTCTCTTGTGTGGTTTGCAGGCTATTGCACAAGAGCGGGGTTTACCCAGTGCGCACCTAACGGTAGCGGCTGCGGGTTCCCTTGTCATAAAAAAAAAAAAAAAAAAATCACATGATACTTTGTAACATTTCTCGATTTAAAATTTTGTCTTTATAAAAATAAATAGTATTTAAGAGAAAAATAAGAAATGGAAAGAGGAGGAGGTTTCTTGCCTTGGCATTGGCAACTTGACATTTTTCCTTTTGATTTCTTGTAAAATTGAAACTATTAGTTGATGTTTGATGGTAGAGTGATTATTTTGCCTCGTATTTATAACAGAAGATAGTTGCTCCCCTTGTATTAAAGAGTCTTTTTTAGGGCAATAAACTTGCATATATGCTCTCCACACTTTAAATATTCTACTTTAGACCAATAATCTTGAAAAATATGCTCTTTTTTGAATACACACTGAAATGGGCATAGAATCTTGAGTAAATTCTCTTTTTTGAATATATGCTAGACATATATATATTATATGAATGTGTATATATGATAGACAATCGTACTTACAGATAATTGAATTTTGTAAAATAAAAATGCTTTATATGATCATTCACATACCACCTTTTCTTATAATAATAAATGCAAAGATAATACTTTGAAAGTGCGATTATGAAGGAGAGAATGAGAATCTGATATGAAAATGGATTGGGTTCGATATAAACTGGACTTGCAAATCAGCCCCTAAAGTATTGGTAGACCCCAAGAAATCGGGCTGGACAAACGGCCTAATAAAGTGACATGGGCCATGAATATGAAGAATTTTGAAGTTGGGCCAGACACACCAAACAGCCTGAAGGCTAAAGTTGGGCCTGGCACATCCAATCCAATCCACATCAGACCCGACCCATTTCGTTAGACCTCCATTCTTACTCTAGTCTCGGGATTTAATTAACTCTTGAAAATTGATCGAAGACTCAGAATCCATGAATCGTCTTGTGAGACACTTCACTGTAAGTGATGATTTTTCTTGCCCTGGTTATCATCAAAACCCTCAAACATTTTTTTTAATTTAATCGATAAATTATTGCTGTCTCATTCTCAAGCATGGAGGCTTCAGGGGTTTCGCTGTGCAGACCGGAAAAGGAGGCCATATACAAAATCTGAAGATTGAAGGGATTAAAGATATCATTGATGTTGCTTCTGGAAAAGGGGGAGTTGGCAAGTCCACTACTGCTGGTAATTTAATGACAATTATTGATGAGCAAAAAAAAAAAAAACTTGTGGATGATTGTTATATGTGAAATTTGTGCATCAAATGATTTTTTTAGTTTTGAATATATTTGGGAGTTTTTAAGATAGCTGTTGAAATGGGTTCTGATGTTACTGCAGTATGATGTTATGTATCTGTGGTGAAATTTGTAGTTAATCTGGCGGTTTCACTTGCAAGTAAGTGTGAGCTTAGAGTTGGGTTGCTTGATGCTGATGTTTATGGGCCATCGATTCCTTTAATGATGAAACTCCATGGGAAGCCTGAAGTGAATGCAGGTGGTGGCTTTGATTGCCTTGAAAATTCTATGCTTTTTGTCAGCTTTCAATTGTTTTTAACATGATAAGTGATGTCTCTTAGCAGATAAGAAAATGCTCCCAATTGAAAATTACGGGGTTAAATGCATATCAATGGGATCTCTTGTGGCAGAAGGGGAAGCACTTGTCTGGAGAGGTCCTATGGTCAGTGTTCATTTTGTTTCTGTTTGTGTTGCTTTAGTGGTTTCTTAGTTAACCTGCAGAATTTGTTCTTGATTTAGTTTTCATAAGAATGCACTTGTTCATGTTCAAAGTGATGCTTACAGCTTGTTTGGTTCATGGGATTAATTGAGGAAAATGGATGAAAAGTGAAGAGAAACTGTTTTCTCTTGTTTGAGGACTATTCAATGTAAAAAGGAAATGAAAAATACGAAAAATTTCTTATTTTCTCCTTTTAGGTGATGAAAGCACTTGAACAAATGACACGAGGAGTTGAATGGGGAAATTTAGATATTCTTGTAGTTGATATGCCACCTGGCACTGGCGATGCTCAAATATCCATCTCACAGAGATTGCAATTATCAGGTGATTATGACTTTGAGAGCACGTTTCGAGATTAAGACTAGAAAGAAACAAGCCAGCTATACAATGAACTAATGCTTATGCAAACTTGTAATCTGTTATATGATGAGGATAGAAATATACATATACTATCTTGAATCTTTTGTTCTACTAAATAATTTGTTTATAAGACATTTTAGACTTATGGCAGGTGCGGTAATTGTTTCAACTCCTCAAGATGTTGCATTGATGGATGCTCGAAGAGGTGTTAAAATGTTCTCCCAAGTCAATGTGCCGGTACAACTCTATCTTGAGCAATATATTTTTGTGTTTTCATAATTCTTTGTGAACTACACAATAACTTTTATGTTTCGTATTCTAATGAAGATGATAAAATTGGGAAAGGGATATTGTTTTTGATGAATTATGATCTACGATATTCTTTAAATCTTGTTTACTATATCATTGATTCTCTTTATGGTTGAGTAGTTGAGGAAAACTACCAATCATTACTTCACTTCTTTTTTTTTTTTTTCAAATTTGGATTTTTTTTTGAATTTATGTTTTAGACTAATGCTTATTTCTAACAGATATTAGGAATCCTGGAGAACATGAGCTACTTTAAATGTCCAAATTGTAACGAGCCTCATTATATTTTCGGTAAGGGTGGAGCTCAAAGGACTGCTGATGAAATGTGTATGAAGTTTCTCGGTGAGGTATTGCTATCTTCAACCCTATTCATTTTCCAAATAAAAATAATCATATTAATTAGAAAAAAATTAACCGAAATATATATCTAGAATTCCTCATCTTCCCGCATTTCTACTAGTTGTCGTTCGAGTCTAAACAATGTTTTGAATCTTGAAAACTTTCGGGTTTCGATTTTGTTTAAATTTATCCATAATGTATTGAATATTGATCTGAATTTATCATCATAGGTACCACTGGAGACCGGGATAAGATCCGGTTCTGATGAAGGCGTCCCTATCGTCATATCAAATCCCGATTGTTTTGTATCCCGGGTTTATGGTGACGTGGCCCGGAAAATAGTCAGCAGACTTGAAGAACTAACCAAAGAGCAATACTTCAGGCCAGAAATTAACTTATAAAATGTACTATGAATTCCAGTTTCATTTTTCTTTGTTTTTGGTTTCCTGGCAAAAGTTTTGTTGAGTTATCCCTCTTAGGATCTAAAGCATAGACACATGTATGTAATAACCCTGATTATAATCATCATAAATCAAATTGTTAAATGCTACAAGTTGAATTAGAATATAGGGTTTGGCCATTCCTATGAAGCTTAGTTGTGCCAAATTGTAAACTCAATGCTCGTATTTAATTTCTTCGGCTGTTTTATCGATAGAGTAGATATAAAAAACACGAGTGATAAATTAGATGATCACGTAACGCGATTGATCTAAATTTCTATTCCATTCTCTATAAATACCCACAAAAAATTTATTATTTTTTCTGCGTAAAAATGGACTTCCACTTGTCAACTTCACTCATCTTCTGCATATTTTTTCCTATTATAGTTTTGATCATCTTAGTAAAAGCTTCAAATTCTTCTACAAAGCTACCAAAATCATACCCAATTTTTGGCTCCTTTTTCACAGTTTTGAAGAACAGAGAAAGATATGTTCAATGGACATCAGATATTGTTACGTCCACTCCCAATCTGAGTTTTCTAATCCACGGCACTTTTGGCCGGAAAATTATCATCACCGCCAATGCCGCCGTCGTGCAACACATTCTCAAATCGAACTTCGGCAACTATGAGAAAGGCAAATCTTTCAGAGACAGTTTCAGAGACTTGATCGGTGATGGCATCTTTAATGTCGACGGCGAGAAATGGAAAATCCAGCGACAAATCTTCAGCCATGAATTCAACTCCAAATCTCTACGAAAATTCATGAAAAACGTCGTGGATTATGAACTCTCCGATCGTTTAATTCCGATACTTAAAAGCGCGGCAGTGGATAAAACAGTGGTTGATTTTCAAGACATTCTTCAGAGATTCGGTTTTGATAGCATGTGCATGATCGTGCTCGGTTATGATCTGGCGTCCTTGTCCCCGTCGCTACCGGTGGCAAATATTTCAGTCGCGCTAGAAAAAGCTTTGAAGCTCTCAACTGAAAGATCGTGGTCATTTATCCCTAATTTTTGGAAAATCAAAAAGGCTCTCAACATTGGATCGGAAAAGGAACTGAAGATGGCAGTCCATCAAGTACGAGAATTCGCGAAAGCAATCATCAGAGAGAAAAAGCAAGAAATTGATCGGAAATCAGCTGTTGATCTCCTGTCAAGATTCTTGAGCTCCGGCTATTCAGATGAAGATCTCGTAGCAGATATAATGCTCTGTTTCACATTAGCAGGTCAGGACTCGACAGCTGCTGCATTAACATGGTTTTTCTGGCTGATTTCTAATAATCCAGAAGTTGAAAATGAGATTATAAAGGAGATCAATGAAGCACCAGATTCCGATATGATCTACACTCACGCTTCACTGTGTGAAACCATGAGGCTTTATCCGCCACTTCCCATAGACACAAAAGAAGCCCTAAACGATGACGTTTTGCCCGATGGGACAGTGGTGAAGAAGGGCACGAGGGTGAGTTATCATCCCTACGCTATGGGGAGAGTCGAGAATGTGTGGGGTAAAGATTGGCCGGAGTTCTGGCCGGAACGGTGGCTGCATAGGGAAGAAGCGGGGGAGAAATGGAGCTTTGTGAAGAGAGATTCTTATACTTATCCAGTTTTTCAGGCGGGGCCGAGAATTTGTCTGGGGAAAGAGATGGCTTTCATGCAAATGAAGAGGGTGGTGGCTGCAGTTGTGCGGCGGTTTAAGGTGGTGCCGGTGGTGGTGGAAGGAGCGGAGCCAGTGTTCATATCGGCGACGATGGCGAAAATGAAGGGTGGTTTTCCGGTGAGGATTGAAGTGAGACATCCTACAGAGCTGACAACCACTTTGGATGAGGAAAAGAACTTACAGAAAGAAGCTCATTTCCATATGCATCAGAAAATATAATAAAAATGACCCATAATATATTCAGATGTGCATGCAAAATCATTGTCTTACAGCTTATATAAGTAATGTTATATATTTTATGGAGAATATTTACACTTAAATCACTAAATACATACAACATCAATAAGAGGTCCATACAAATTCCAATTTCACAAAGCATTTGGTGATAGGAAATAAACAGACAAAATATACAATCATAAGTTGTTCCTAAACGTAGGATTCTATAAGATCTGCAATTCAAGAGTGAACCATCATATACTTGGTTTCAGAGAATAAAATATTTATCGCATATGCAGGTTGAACATGTTCTTTAAAGACGTTCAAGAAAGTACTCAAAACCGGCTATCTTCGTAAACTATGAACTCAATACTCTAAAATTAATGAACAAAATGTAAGGTATTGAATGGGGTTGGGCTTGGTTCCCTTTCGAGTTGGTTTTGGTTCTCTTTTGGATTGAGTTGGTTCCTTCTTAAAAAACTATTAAGAATCCAACTCATTTTAGAACAAAATCCTTGGAACCGACCCAAACCCAACCCATTTGCCACCCTTATAATATATATATATATATGATAGACAATCATATATATATATATATATACCTATCATCAGTTATTGAATTAATTTGTATTTGATTCTGTTTTATGTGGATACACAATTGTATTTTTTGTGGTATATGAATTTAATAATTCTCATAATATATGATCTCTGATAGCTTACTTATTCTACATATATATAAAGGCGAGAGTAGGCAGCTCTTGGTCCCCCGGTTGCGCATCGCACTGGATCAGCCCACCTTTTTCCTTTTTTTTTTATCCCCCTTCATCAAAACGACACCGTTTTTCTTCCTCCCCCTTTCTCTGCATTGGTTCGGTGCTTCTCTATAGGACCACTTGCCGTCGCCTGCGCTTGCATGATGTGCGGTCTCTTCAGGCTGCCACGCCGCCCTCGACGTGCCATACGTTTTCCATCTTTATCCCGCCTACAAAAATCAAAACCGAGTGCTGTACAAAACGAGGGTTTGCTATTTTGTGCTTCTAATTTCCACTCCTAAATTTCGGGTTTTGGCAGAATTTTGGAACAATTAAATTTGAAGCCATGTTTGAAAGGTATATTCTAAATTAATATCTATTTATGGCTTAAAGCACGATGTTCTGTAATTTAGGTCTACAGGTTAAGAAAATCTATGTTGCTGGGCAGTAATTTGATCTTTTTTATTTTGTTGTTATAGTTTTACAGATAGTTACAGCTCTCAATCTTTAAGAAAAACAAGCTTAAACTGGTGATACTAAAGGATTCAGCCTCTTGTATTTAGCAGTAATCTGAACTGTTCAAATGCCAGGAAAATAATTTTGGCCTCCATGAGAGAACTACTCAATTTTGTGATCATCAAACTTCATAAATAATAAGTCTCACTTTCTTGACACATAAAAATTGGGCCTTGGGTTTTTCTGATTCCCTATTGGCATTTTCATTTAAATAATTAAAATTGTTGTTGTAAGTCATGCTTAATGATTTCATTTCATGATGAGTTACGTACATATACTTGTGTCTGCAAAATTTGTTGGAAATATCATAGGCTATTTGATATTCTTATTAACTCCCACCTTGTAAATGGTTTGATTTGTACTGAAACCTGGACTAATAACTTCAAAAAATGACCTTTTAAAGACCCCTGCTAGGCTAAGGTATATAGTGTTATATATAATATGTAACCTGATGTTGGTTTGGAAGGTAAAAGCTCCAGTTCTATTATATACAATCATAAATGAATCGTTTATGTTGTGAAATTGGTGCATTAGCAACTACGGTTTCCCGGTTATTTATTGGTGAGTGGGTGGTCAAAAGTCTCTTTAAAGAGCTTACTTCTGTCGAAGAGCTAACCGAAAAATCAGCCTATACAATTGCTCAAAATAATCACAACTACTAATTTAGACGAGATCTGAATGATTTAGATATATGCGATGTTTCTTATTAGCTGTGATAACGGCTGCCCAGAATGCATAAATGCTCGCGTGTTTTATTTCGTATTCTTTAGTATTATGTGATTTTATTTACTGGGTTGTACATTAGCCTTTACGTTAAAGAATTAATTCGTTAATTTGATCCCCGTTTTGCAGATTGTACACTTCAGCGCCTACTTCGCTTTAGCATTGCCAATAACTACCTCAGCTATATTTATTTTTGGTTGGTGACCTTTCGGAACGCTTCTTCCGTTTTTTAATCCCCCTAAATTATAAAATGCAGCTACAGTAATGGTGTATTTTGTAAATTTAGCGGCTTACGAATTACTGTACATTTCATCTCAGCCTTTATCATATTCTCAAATCCAAAGCAAATTCAGGTAACTTCATTTTGGTTTCTGCATATTTTGGACTCGTAATGTGCTTTTAAAGAATATTTTATTATCTCAGTACATACACGTTTGGCTTTTTGTTATACTATTTTGGTTACATTCTCCAAATTTTGTTTTTGTGTCTATTTTGCATTTCTCAGCCTGTGTTAGTAGCAGTTTTATCTAATTTACTTGCATACGTGTGATTTTGTGTATTAGCATTAATAGTTTTGCTTTGTATAAAGTCTTAAACTTATGGATGGTTTAACATATGTAGATGAATCTAATTATGCGCCATTAACTGATAAAGAACGTAAACGAATTAGGTATAATGAAAAAGAGCGAGAACTTTATAGTAAAATGCCTCAGGAAAATAAGGATGCTAGAAACGCACAACGTAGAATAGCTAACGCTCAGAGAACCTCACTAAAACAATCAGACTTATATGGTTTCTACCGCTTAGCTAAAATTGGAAGTCAGCCTTGGTATCTACCAGAGACACCCTCTTGCAAACACTGTAACGCAATTAGGTTTTACCGGGAACCCCCCGGCTTTTGTTGTTCAGGAGGACAAGTATCTCTTTCAGTAACGGATGTTCCTGAGGAACTTCGTAGTTTACTTTTTGGTTCTTCACAACTTTCAATACACTTTAGAGCTAATATTCGTACTTACAATAATGCTTTTGCTTTTACTTCCTTTGGGGTCACGTATGATAAAGAACTTTGTCGAAATGATAAAAACGTTTACACCTTTAAAGTACAGGGAATGGTATACCACTTTATCAACGACCTTATTCCGGTAGAAGGAAAAGGAAAAAATTTGCAGCTATATTTTTATGATACTGAAAATGAGGTGTGTAATCGATTGGCTATATCTGATAAACTAAATGAGGAAGTAATTTTGATGCTACTTAAACTTCTGAAGGTCAACCCATATTCAGCGTTTTTTCGTAACCTGCGCGAATATTCTAATTTAAATGAATACAAGATTATTCTACGAGCAAACCCTGAATTAAATCAAAATACATATAATCTTCCAACGGTAGATCAGATTGCAGCAATATGGAAAGATTCAGATGATCCTACTCAATCGCAACCTCGCGATATTCAGGTTTATACAAATTCTGGTCATAGTCAACGCGTTGAATATTATTATGGTTGTTATGATCCATTACAATACGTTATACTATTCCCTCGGGGTGAGCCTGGATGGCATGTGGGTATTAAACGAAAAAAACCTTCCGCGATAGCAAACACCTCAGAAATTACAGAGTACTGTGAGGGTGAACACTCTGCGCATCCTTCACATGCATGTTCAGGAGCTGAACTGTTACATGCCGAGGCAAAAGGTACATCTACTATACAATTTTATTTGTTATCATTTTGATAAATTCAATATTTTCTTGTAGCTTTTTAAATGTAACATTCGTCTATATTACATTTGTAGTTGTAGAGAAACCTTCAGAGAAAAGAGCTTCAGTATCTGCTCGAGAATATTATTGTTACAAACTTCAGATGCGTAGCAATGATAGATCTATATTATTACACACTGGTAGACTGCTGCAACAATACCTCAATGATATGTACATAAAAGTTGAAACGCAACGTCTTGACTATTTTCGTAATGAACAACGTCAAAAGAACGCTAGGATTGAATCTCTTCAGGGTATAGTTGACAGTCTAGGGATACATGGTGAAAATGACGCTAGCAAAATTGGACAGCGTATTCTACTGCCAACATCATTCATAGGGGGGCCTAGAGATATGCAAAAAAGATATATAGATGCAATGTGTCTGGTTCAAAAATATGGAAAGCCTGATCTTTTTCTAACAATGACATGCAATCCTAATTGGCTAGAAATTACTGAAAAAAAACTTGAACATGAATTACCACAGGATCGTCCTGATCTATTAGTTCGAGTTTTTAAAGCAAAACTTGAGGAATTAAAAGATGAACTCATAAATAAAAAAATATTCGGAGAGGTTGAGGCTTATACATATGTTATTGAATTCCAGAAAAGGGGTCTTCCTCACGTACATTGGCTGTTAATAATGAAAAATAGGTATAAGATTAGGTCTTCTGACGCGTACGACAGATATATAAGTGCAGAACTGCCTAATCAAAACGAATTTCCTTATCTCTATCAATTAGTTACTAAACATATGATGCATGGCCCTTGTGGTGAACTTAATGTCAATAATGTATGTATGAGAGATGGGAAATGCAAAAATCATTACCCTAAAGAATTCTGTGAAAGTACTTCTCATGGTAAAAACTCATATCCTAACTACAGAAGACGTCAGGATGGCAGAAATGTTTTGGTTAGGAAAAGAAACCTTGATAACCGCTGGGTTATACCGTACTCTCCATATTTAGTAGCGAAATTTGACTGTCATATTAATCTAGAAATTTGTTCAGACGTAAAATTAGTTAAATACTTGTATAAATATATTTATAAGGGACATGATCGAGTAGCATATAACATTACTGAAAACACTGAAACTACTTGTTTTGATGAAATTAGACAATTTCAAATTGCTAGATGGATAGCAGCTCCTGAATCAGCTTGGAGACTTTTTGGTTTTGCGTTAACCGAAATACATCCTGCAGTTATTACCCTACAGTTGCACATACCTAATTATCAGTATGTTTCATTCAAAAGTACACAAAGACTGGAAAACATTGTTACTAATCCAATGTCTTCAAAGACAATGTTGACAGAATTTTTTTCAATGAATGCACAAAATGAAAGAGCAAAACATCTAGATTTATTGTACAGGGATTTTCCTAAATATTTTGTGTGGAGTATAAAAGATAAAATGTGGACTTCAAGAAAACGAGGCACTGTAATTGGAAGAATTGTTAATGCTAATCCTATAGAAGGTGAAAGATACTATTTAAGAGTTCTTTTACAAAATGTAAAATGTCCAACATCCTTTGAATTTCTAAAAAATGTTGCTGGCGTATATCATAATACATTTAGAGATGCAGCTGCATGTTTAGGATTATTAGATTCTGATGATTCTTTAGTACAATGCCTTGAGGAAGCATCGCAATATCAAATGCCTTATACTCTAAGAAGACTCTTCTCTACTATATTAGTGTATTGTTCTCCATCAAATCCGACAAATTTGTGGCAGCAGTTTAAATTTTACATGTCTGATGATTATCGTAAAACCAATAAATTTTCAGAATACGAAATGGAATTACAAACACTTAAAGAAATTAATATCTTCTTGGAAAACTTGGGTAGATCATTAAAAGAGTTTCACTTTACCTGTTTACCTCAAAATTCATTTGAATCAGATAACTATACAAGAGAATATAATTATGAAAAAAATATTGAAATATCAGAACAAGATTTACTCTCAATAGAAAAATTAAATAAAGATCAGAAATATGCTTTTAGCAGAATAACAGAAAAAATATATTCAAATTTAAGTGGTGTTTTTTTTATAGATGGTCCTGGTGGTAGTGGCAAAACATTTTTATACCGAGCTCTGCTAGCTGATGTTAGATCAAAAGGATATATTGCACTAGCTGTAGCAAGTTCAGGCGTAGCAGCATCACTTCTTCCAGGTGGCAGAACGGCACATTCACGCTTTAAAATCCCTATAAACATTGATGGAAAAACAAAATGCAGAATTAGTAAACAGACAACATTAGCAAAGTTGTTATTAAATGCTAGGTTAATAATATGGGATGAAATTTCAATGGCTAGACGCCACATTATTGAAGCCTTAGATGATATTTTAAAGGATTTAACTGACTCTAATGTTTCTTTTGGTGGTAAAGTTGTTGTTTTGGGTGGTGATTACAGACAAATAGCACCTGTTGTTGTAGGAGGAAAAAAGGAAGACATTATTGATGCCAGTTTTGCAAGTTCGTCGCTGACGCGTTACATTGAGAAATTATATTTAAAAACAAACGTTCGTGCTAAAGAAGATCCAACATTTACAGATTTTTTACTCAGGGTTGGTAATGGCACTGAACCATGTATTTTGTAAGACAGAATTCAAATTCCGGAAGGTATGATTTTCCCTTTTGTTAATGCTGATGAATCATCAATAGATAAATTCATTCACACAATCTTTCCACATTTTGAACATTTTTTTACCAACCCTTTATTAGTTATAAATCGATCAATTATATCACCGAAAAATGAATACGTCGATGAGATTAACGAAAAAATAATAAATATGTTTCCAGGTAATGCTTTCTATTTTAAAAGTGTTGATAAAACGCGTGACCCATCGCTTCAAGGTCAATATGAAGATTTTTTAAACTCTATTAAAACAGGTGGGCTACCACCTAATACATTAACTCTCAAACTACAATGCCCCGTTATTCTGCTAAGAAATATCAATCCAATAGAAGGCCTTTGTAATGGAACTCGGTTAATTTGTCTTGGTTTAAGTCAAAAAGTTATTCGAGCTCAGATTGCAACAGGAAATTTTGCAGGAAAAGAAGTATTTATACCTAGAATACCTCTGGAATCTTCTGATATACAAAAATGTCCAATTCCATTTACACGAACTCAATTTCCAGTAAAACTATGTTTTGCAATGACTATTAACAAAGCTCAGGGACAAACTCTTGATTTTCTCGGCATATATTTACGAGAGCCCGTTTTTAGTCATGGTCAGTTATATGTTGCTCTTTCTCGAGCTAAAACCGCGGCTTCAATCAAAGTTCTTATACATCCTCCAACTGTAGAAGATAAAGCTACCACAATTACTAAAAATGTTGTTTACAAAGAAATCTTAAACCTGGCAAGGCAACAATGAAATTTATCCTCGCCCTTCCAGTTTTTATAAATCGGGCTGAATTTTAATATCGATTACGAATACTATAAAGGTATATTGTCTACTTCAATAAACGATGATAGTTTACTTATTATTTTTACACTTGCTCTAACATGTTTTTTTTCCCGTGTAATACTAGACTGTACTAAACATGCGAATCTTCCATCTCTGACGAATTCCAATACTTTTTTTGGTAAGTTTTATATAATATTTATAATGGGTTTTACATTTTTGGCGCATTTTTTACAACTCTTTGTCAACGAGTTACTAAAATTTTATTACAATTCTTTTCACACAACTAATTTTAGGCAATTAATTTCCTTTTTCAGGTTCTGACTGATGAAAGTATGCAGCTCTTTTTGATCCGACGACATCTATTTTTGACGGCAAGTTTTAGAAACTAATAGCAGCAACTGCCTACTCTATGACATACGACTTTAGGCCCATTACAGTTTGCGTAAGTTTTTTCTATGAATGCTACAGTTTTTGGCGATGCTTATACACTTTAACAGTTGTATGTATATAAAAACATTTCACAGTGTGCTTCAGTTTTCATTTATCAAATATTAGTTCATTTATTGTTTGAAATTTCGGAATACTATTGAATGTGTCCAAAAATTAGAGTTTCGTCATGCGGTTGAGAATGAGATATGATTTCTTGTAGTTTGGACTGGTCAAGCTAGATCATGTCTTAAGCTATGAGTTTATATGTATTTTTCAGTTTTGTGTAAGTAGTTTTGTTAAGATATATGGGAATTTAAATTGTTCTTTGCACTGGTTTCCATAATACTTTATTAGAAATGCATTGTTTAGGTTTTGGTTTGATTTACATGAGCACATGACCTATATGCAATTGAGCTCGTATATAAGGAAATTTTTGTGTGATAATGCAGATATCTAATATATTGGAAGACTAACAGAGTCGTTTTGGGAGGATGAAGTAAGTTTACCGAATATGAGGCTGGTGAATCTGCAAGTTTTTGCTTCTATGATTTACAATTGTTATATATAACCAGTAGCATATATAACAGTAGCATATATAACGAGTTATGCTTCTATGTTATATCAGAAAGGTACTTTACATTACTTTTTATAATGTACATATTATTGAGTGATACAGTTTTGGGCAATGTTTATTCAACGCTTGTGTGTATATAAAAAAGTTTCACAAATAGCTGTGATTTTCATTTATCGAATATTAGTTCATTTATTAAAACTTCATAAATTTGGTATGAGTTTATTTTACACCACCAACATCTTTATATAATTAATAATGAAAAAAACTAAATTAAAAATTATTAATTTACGGGCAACGATACCGCGCATTGCGCGGTACCGTTCAACCTAGTAATATGACAAACACCATTCAAACAACCAATGGGTAGGCTAAAAATATTGTTAGACAATCTAGATTCAAACATTTGTAATTAAGATTATCATCATCTAAGTATATTTAAAAAACTAATATAACATAGAATCATTTTATCACATCATGATAAGATAATATTAATTTATTCATAATTTATTGCTCAGGACAATATAACTTTTACTACAATAAAATACATACTTGTACTTATCAACCGACAGTAGGAGTACGAATCACATTTTTTTCAAAATTAACCACAACCATAACACGGTCACACCTAAAGTCTAAAGTCACGGCATCTAGTGGACCGAGTATTGGAGTTTCCTTCACATTCTCATTCTCGCGTTTTATTATAGCTGCCGCCACCACTCCATTTATGCCCACCAATTCCGGCCATGATTGCTTACCTATATCAAATATATATGTTAAAAGATTAATTTCTCGTAAGCTTCTCTCAAAAACACATATTTTGTATGTTATTACAAGCAAATTGATGTTAGAATACAGTAAGAATCAAAGAATATGAATTAAATATTATGCACAAATTTCACATTATTCACATGAAACGGGTCATGTCCATGAATAATTTGAAGACAATTTCTATGCATCAGATAAAAGTATAGAGATTGCATTGAAATACACCTATAGAGGACCATAATATATAATACTTTATACAGTTTCTCGATTTGAAATTTTATCTTTATAAAGATAAATAGTATTTAAGAGAAAATAAGAAATAAAAAGAGGAGGAGGTTTCTTGCCTTGGCATTGGCAACTTGACATTTTTCCTTTTGATTTCTTGTAAAATTGAAACTATTAGTTGATATTTGATGATATAATGATTATTTTGCCTTGTATGTATAGCAGAAGATAGTTGTTCTCTTGTATTAAAGATTCTTTTTAGGCCAATAAACTTGCATATATATGCTCTCCACACTTTAAATATTCTACTTTATGCTAATAATCTTGAAAAATATTATCCTTTTTGAATATATACTGAAAAGAATCTTGAGTAAATTCTCTTTTTTGAATATATGCTTCAATTGACACATATATATATTATATGAACGTGTGTATATATGATACACAATCATACTTACAGATAATTGAATTCTGTAAAATAAAATGTTATATAACATACGATCATTCACATACCACCTTTTATTAATAATAAGTGCAAAGTTGATACTTTGAAAATATGAGTACCAAGGAGAGAATGAAGAATCTGATATGAAAATGGATTTGGACCTATGATGCACAGACATGGGACACGGCATTTTAAAAATATTAGGACACAACACGACCTAGAAATTGCTAATAAAATGTGTATATATAAATTAATATACATATATATATATATTCATTCATTTACGTTAAATATATAAATTAGTCTTTTTATTCTAATTTAAATGACTGGTTAGAGAAATAACTATAAGAATGACTATTGTACGTTATAAATTTGTATTTTATTTGTAAAGTTATATATGTTTGAAAGAAAAACAAATACTTCAGTTTTCAAAATCACAAAAAACAAGTGAAATAATATCAAATGTCACGAATAATGCATACATAGTAGACATATCCTCTAACTGCATCCATTACGGTGTTCATATTTTATTGTTTTCATTTTATTTAAGCAAACAAATGTATTTATATAAATGGACACGGTGTCGGAGAGTGTCGGACGAATGTCGCGTCAGATCAGGTGTCCGACACGACATGTTGTGAATTTTTGAAGTGTCCGTGCATAACAGATTTGGACCAATATAAACTAAAATTGCGGATCAATCCCTGAAGTATTGGAGAAAAAAAAATCTGATATGAAAAAATGAAAATGAATAAAAATAGTTTGCAATATAATTTTTTCAAACTTTATATGTTAGGATGATGAATGAATCAAAAAAAAAAAAAAAATTAACTAATGAAGATAGCATGAGTATTTTCTCTTAGCAGAAATATTAATTAACATGAGTCAAAAAATTGAAGAACCTTTTATATTGCCATAATACGTGAATCTTGTAGTGTAATAACATATTCTCAACTTCCGGTGTGTAATAATAATGATGTTATGGGATTTTATAAATTTTAACTAAGATAAGTGTAAAAAAGATGTGATATTTTGATTTTTGTGTTATGTTAGTGTACTATATTATTATTTGCATGTTATATGCAGACATTAATATCAGATAAATTAATTCATATGAAATAAATAAAACTAAGGAAGTAAATTTTATTTTTCAGAGTACAAAACATAGAGTTGTGTTCATTAGCCTATTTGGGGCACAACATTTACTATTTGATATTTATCGAGCCAAACACGTATTCGATCACATCGAAAATCCATAGTCACAATCATTCCTTCTTTCACAGTCAGCATATTCATTTTTCGATTCTCTCTTCTCTTCTAATCACACCCACCGCGACCTCTCCGGGCATGCCCAAAAGCTCTAGCCACGAACTTTTTCCCATGTCTATTTAATTTCATCAATATTCAAAGAGCATTACATATAATTTAATTTCATCAATATTCAAAGAGCATTATATATATCATATATATATATATATATATATATATATGTAAGACTCAAAAACAACTGAGAAAAAATAAATGTAAAAATAGAGTAAAATGTGTACTTACTATGACAAGCACCTTCCATGACTTCTAATCTTGTCTGAAGATTTGTATTGTTGAGTTTAATTAAATAACATATGGGAATTTATAGAGGCTAGAATACGTAATTCTTCTTTCTTTTTCCTTTTGTAACGATTATTTTGAAAAATTCAAAGATCACAGTGCCGCCCAATTTTGTTTGACATTAACTTATAATGTAAATGGATATATATATATATATATATATATATATATATATATATATCATTGAAATAATACAAAACGTTGAAATTTGAGTGTATGAATTTAGATTCGTATACATTACTCATATACCAAAGTCTTCGGTTTAATTTGAATCAATTTTTCAGAGAATATCTGAAAAATTACTCGTATAAATTTGTATATATTTGTAATTTATTTTATAGACACTGAAATAGACAAATGGTTGTAAATTGTAATATTATTATTTCGTTTTATGTTTAACTTTTTGAAGAAATGTTACTTAAGGGAACAATCTAATATTTTAAAATAATGTAGGAAATAAACTATTACTTTATTCCAATTGTCTTATTTTGTCTGTGAATAAATGAAAGTAATAATTCTAATAATAAAATAAAATTTGATTTTTTTTTTATTATTGAACAGTCATTTGGTTTTGCAATAAATGTTGAGTATAATATATGTCGAATAATAATTAACTAATAACATATACGTATAAAACTGTCGGATATATATAGTTATACCCAAAAATCAAAAGTCATACATCTTCTGCTAAATCAAAAGTCATAATCGATTATATTTACTTACTCAAACCAACTTTCCCTTCAAATTACAAGGTTTTATCTATAACCAAAGTGCTCGTCATCATTGGTATTTGATTATCATACATATATATATATATATCAGTTATTGAATTAATTTGTATTTAATTTTGTTTTATGTGGATACACAATTGTATTTCTTGTGGTATATGAATTTAATAATTCTCATAATATATGATATCTGATAGCTTAAAATATGACAAACACCATTCAAACAACTAATGGGTAGGCTAAAAATATTGTTAGACAATCTACATACAAATATTTGTAATTAAGATTATCATCACCAAGTATATTTAAAAAGAAAATAAAACAACAAAGATTTACATTACGATATCATGATAAAAAATAATAG
Source organism: Verbascum thapsus (assembly GCA_963669365.1). Lineage (NCBI taxonomy): Eukaryota > Viridiplantae > Streptophyta > Magnoliopsida > Lamiales > Scrophulariaceae > Verbascum > Verbascum thapsus. The sequence goes on from OY770118.1 coordinate 13,228,399, forward strand.
TAATTTATTCATAATTTATTACTTAGGGCAACATAACTTTTATTACAATAAAGTACATACTTGTACTTATTCAACCGAGAGTAGGAGTACGAACAACATTACCACAATCATTAACACGAATCCGAACACGATCACACCTAAAGTCTGAAGTCACGATAGCTCCTTCCTTGATCACAGTAGCGATCTTCACATTCTCATTCTCGCATTTTATTATAGCCGCCGCCTCCTCTCCATTTTTGCCCACCATTTCCGGCCATGATCTCTTACCTATACCAAATATATATATTATAATAGATCAATTTCTCGTAATCTTCCCTTAAAAACACATATTTTGTATGTTATTACAAGCAAATTGATATTAGAATAAAGTACAAATAAAGAATTTGAATTAAGCACAAATTTTACGTTATTCACATGAAACTAGTCATATTCATGTATATCATGAAGACAATTTCTATGTATCATATAACAGTATGAAGATTGCATTGAAATACACCTATACATACCACAATATATATAATAATTCGCATGATACTTTTTACAGTTCCTCAATTTAAAATTTTGTCTTCTATAAAAATAAATAGTATTTAAGAGAAAATAAGAAATGGAAAGATGAGGAGGTTTCTTGCCTTGACAACTTGTCATATTTTCTTTTGATTTCTTGTAAAATTAAAACTATTAGTTGATATTTGATGGTAGAGTGATTATTTTGCCTCGTACTTATAGCGGAAGATAGTTGATCCTCTTGTATTAATATTCTTTTTTTAGGGTAATAAACTTGCATATATGCTTTAACTTTAGGTCAATAATCTTGAAAATTATGCTCTTTTCAATACATGCTATTATCTTTTTTGAATATATGCTTAAATTGACACATATATATGACATGAACGTGTGTGTATATATATATATATATATATTATATATATATATATATATGATAGACAATTATACTTGCACAAATAATTGAGTTCTGTAAAATGAAAATGTTATATAATTTCATTCATATACCACCTTTTATTCCTTACACCCTACTTTTAATCTTGTAGTGTAATAATAATATTCAGTTTAATTGCAGTTATTCTCAACTTCGGAGTGTAATAATAATGATGTTATAGGATTTTATTAATTTTAACTAAGATAAGTGTAAAAAATATGTGATATTTCGATTTTTGTGTTATATTAGTGTACTATATTATTATTTGCATGTTATATACATGCATTAATATCAGATAAATTAATTCATATGAAATAAATAAAACTAAGGAAGTAAATTTTATTTTTCAGAGTACAAACATAAAGTTTTGTTCATTAGCCTATATGGGGCACAATATTTACTATTTGATATTTATCGAGCCAAACACGAACTCGACTTTTCCCGCATCTATTTAATTTCATCAATATTTAAAGAGCATTACATATATTATATGAAAGTAATAATTCTAATAATAAAATAAATTTTTTGATTTTTTTTATTATTGAAAAGTCATTTGTTTTGCAATAAATGTCGAGTCAAATATCAAATATTGTCAGTGGATGAATAATTAACTAATAACATATACGTATAAAACTGCCGGATACAGTTATATCCAAAAATATTGTATAGTTTGCAGGCTATTACACAAAAGCGGGGTTTACCTAATGCGCATCTCACGATAGCGGCTGCAGGTTTCCCTCGTCATCCAAAAAAAAAGTCATAATCGATTATATTTACTTACTCAAATCAACTTTCCCTTCAGATTACAAGGTTTTATCTATAACCAAAGTGCTCGTCATCATTGGTATTTGATTATCACATATATATATATATATATATATATGATATATTTCAGTTATTGAATTAATTTGTATTTGGTTTTGTTTTATGTGGATACATAATTGTATTTCTTGTAGTATATGAAATTAATAATTCTCATAATATATGATCTCTGATAATTTAAAATATGAAAAACTGTAGATAAAATGGCAAACACCATTGCAAACTTGGTAGGCTAAAAAAGTTGTTAGATAATCTAGATTTAAACACTTATAATTAAGATTATCATAGTCTAGTATATTTTAAAAAAAAAAAACATAAATTTACATTTGATAAGATAATAGTAATTTATTCATAATTTATTGCTCAAGGCAGCATAACTTTTATTACAATCGAAATTTCCAACAATAAAGTATATACTTATACTTATTCAACCGATTGTAGGAGTACGAAGCACATTACCATATTTATTCACCCAAACCCTAACACGGTGACACCTAACGTCTGAAGTCACGAGAGTTCCTTCCTTGAGCACATTAGCGTTCTTCACATTCTCATTCTCGCATTTTATTATAGCTACCGCCTCCTCTCCATTTTTACCCACCAATTCCGGCCATGACCTCTTACCTACATCTATGAAAGATCAAGAAAATCTTCCCTCAATTAAACACATATTTTGTATGTTATTACAAGCAAAATGGTCTTAGAATAAAGTGAAAATCAAGAATATGAATTAAAGATCAGGCATTAATTTTATTTTATTCACATTAAACGGGTCATATTCATGAATAACTCGAAAACAATTTCGATGTATCAGATACAAGTATGGAAATTGCATTGATATAAGCCTATAGAGACCACAATATATAATCAGTCGAATGATATTTTATACAGTTTATTGATTTGACATTTTGTCTTTATAGATGTACATGTTAATTAAGAGGAAATAAGAAATGGAAATAGGAAGTTTCTTGCCTTTACAACTTGCCATTTTTCCTTTTGATTTCTTGTAAAATTGACACTATTAATTGATATTTGATGGTATAGTGATTATTTTACCTTCATATATGTAATTTATAGAAGAAGATAGTTGCTCCCATGTATTAAAGATTCCGTTATGCTGATAAACTTGCATATATGCTCATTGCTCTCCACATATTAAATATTCTACTTTAGGCCAATAATCTTGAAAAAAAATCTTGAGTAAATTCTCTTTTTTGAATATATGCTTAAATTGACACATATATATGACATGAACGTGTGTGTGTGTATATATATATATATATATATATGATAGACAATTATACTTGCACAAATAATTGAGTTCTGTAAAATGAAAATGCTATATATAATCATTCACATACCAGCCTTTATTCCTTACCCTACTTTTATTATAATAATAAATGCAAAGATAATACATTGAAATTTGTTCTAAATCATAAGAGAATGAAGAATCTGATATGAAAATGGATTTGGATCAATATAAACTGAAATTGCGGATCAGTCCCTGAAGTATTGGTCAACTACAAGTTGACCCCAAAACTAAAGAAGTCGGGCTGGACAAACGGCCCAATAAAGTAACATGGGCCATGGATGTGAAGAATTTTGAAATTGGGCCTGGCGTAAAGAATCCAAGCCCAACACTCACTTCTACATCTTGCACCCAACCCGGGTTTACAAATTAATATATTGGGCCATCGACCCGACCCATTTCGTCATACCTCCATTCTTCACTCTTGTCTTGTCTCGGGATTTAATTAATTCTTGAAAAATTGATCGAAGACTCAGAATCCATGAATCGTCTTGTGAGACACTTCACTGTAAGTGTTGATTTTTCTTGGCCTGGTTATCATAAAAAATTCCAACAATTTTTTGAATTTAATCGATAAATTATTGCTGTCTCATTCTCAAGCATGGAGGCTTCAGGGGTTTCGCTGTGCAGACCGGAAAAGGACCCCATATACAAAATCTGAAGATTAAAGGGATTAAAGATATCATTGCTGTTGCTTCTGGCAAAGGGGGAGTTGGCAAGTCCACCACTGCTGGTAAGTAATGACGATTTATTGATGAGCAAAAAAAGAAACTTGTGGATAATTGTTATATGTGAAACGTGTGCATCAAATGATTTTATATTTGGGGGGTTTTTAAGATAGCTGTTGAAATGGGTTTTGATGTTACTGCAGTATGATGTTATGTATATGTGCTGTAATTTGTAGTTAATTTGGCGGTTTCACTTGCAAGTAAGTGTCAGCTTAGAGTTGGGTTGCTTGATGCCGATGTATATGGGCCATCGATTCCATTAATGATGAAACTCCATGGGAAGCCTGAAGTGAGTGCAGGTGGTGGCTTTGATTGCCTTGAAAATTCTATATGCTTTTTGGTCACCTTTCAATTGTTTTTAACATGATAAGTGATGTCTCTTAGCAGATAAGAAAATGCTTCCAATTGAAAATTACGGGGTGAAATGCATATCAATGGGATCTCTTGTGGCTGAAGGGGACGCACTTGTCTGGAGAGGTCCTATGGTCAGTGTTCATTTTGATTCTGTTTGTGTTGCTTTTGTGGTTTCTTAGTTAACCTGCAGAATTTGTTCTTGATTTAGTTGTCATAAGAATGCACTTGTTCATGACCAAGTGATGCCTACAGCTTGTTTGGTTAATGGGATTAATTGAGGAAAATGGATGAAAAGTGATGAGAAACCGTTTTCTCTTGTTAGGTGATGAAAGCACTTGAACAGATGACACGAGGAGTTGATTGGGGAAATTTAGATATTCTTGTAGTGGACATGCCACCTGGCACTGGCGATGCTCAGATATCCATCTCACAGAGATTGCAATTATCAGGTGATTATGACTTTGAGAGCACGTATCGAGATTAAGACTAGAAAGAAATTATGCTTATGCAAACTTGTAATCTGTTATATGATGAGGATAGAAATACATAGCTATCTTGAATCTTTGATTCTACTAAATAATTTGTTTATAAGACATTTTAGACTTATGGCAGGTGCTGTAATTGTTTCAACTCCTCAAGATGTTGCATTGATGGATGCTCGAAGAGGTGTTAAAATGTTCTCCCAAGTCAATGTGCCGGTACAATTCCATCTTGAGCAATATATTCTTGTGTTTTCATAATTCTTTGTGTTTTTTTGAATTTATGTTTTAGAATAATGCTTATGTCTAACAGATATTAGGAATCCTGGAGAACATGAGCTACTTTAAATGTCCAAATTGTAACGAGCCTCATTACATTTTCGGTAAGGGCGGAGCTCAAAAGACTGCTGATGAAATGTGTATGAAGTTTCTTGGTGAGGTATTGATATCTTCAACCCTATTCAGTTTCCAAATAAAATTAATTGGAAAAAAATTAAACGAAATATATATCTACAATTCCTTATCTTTCCCGCATTTCTACAAGTTGCGTTCGAGTCTAAACAATATTTTGAATCTTGAAATTTTTTCGGGTTTCGATTTTGTTTAATATTTATACACAATGTATTGAATATTGATCTGAATTTATCATCATAGGTACCATTGGAAACGGGGATAAGATCCGGTTCTGATGAAGGCGTCCCTATCGTCATATCAAATCCCGATTGTTTTGTATCCCGGGCTTATGGTGACGTGGCCCGAAAAATAGTCAGCAGACTTGAAGAACTAACCAAAGAGCAATACTTCAGGCCAGAAATTAACTTATAAAATGTACTATGAATTCATGTTTTCCTTTTATTTTGTTTTCTGGCAACAGTTTTGATGAGTTATCCTATCCCTCTTAGGATCTAAAGCATAAACACATGTAATAACCCTGATTATAATCATATGATTGTTTAAATATTTTGGAATATTTGATTTGAGCCCTCATCATAGATCAAATTGTTAAATGCTACAAGTTGGATTCTTTTTATCCAATTCTATATTAGAATTAGAATATAGGGTTTGGCCATTCCTATCATCCTAGGTGAAGCTTAGTTGTGCCAAATTCTGGTTAAATTGTAAACTCAAATATGCTCATATTTAATTTCTTCGACTGTTTTATCAATAGAGTAGAATAAGGATTAGATATATAAAACGAGTGATAATCACGTAACAAATATAATTTGCGATTAGATCTAAATTTCTATTCCATTCTATAAATACCCACAAAAAAATTTATTATTTTTCTGCGTAGAAATGGACTTCCACTTGTCAACTTCAATCATCTTCTGCATATTTCTTCCTATTATAGTTTTCATCATCTTAGTAAAGCTTAAAACCAAGTCCAAAATCCTCATAGCTTCAAATTCTTCTACAAAGCTCCCAAAATCATACCCAATTTTTGGCTCCTTTTTCACAGTTTTGAAGAACAGAGAAAGATATGTTCAATGGACATCAGATATTGTTACGTCCACTCCCAATCTGAGTTTTCTAATCCACGGCACTTTTGCCCGGAAAATTATCATCACCGCCAACGCCACCGTCGTGCAACACATTCTCAAATCGAACTTCGGCAACTACGAGAAAGGCAAATCTTTCAGAGGCAATTTCAGAGACTTCATTGGTGATGGCATCTTTAATGTCGACGGCGAGAAATGGAAACTCCAGAGACAAATCTGCAGCCACGAATTCAACTCCAAATCTCTACGAAAATTAGTGGAAAACGTCGTGGATTATGAAATCTCCGATCGCTTGATTCCGATACTTAAAAGCGCGGCCGTCGATAAAACTGTGGTTGATTTTCAAGACATTCTTCAGAGATTCAGTTTTGATAGCATCTGCAGGATTGTGCTCGGTTACGATCCAGCGTCCTTGTCCCCGTCGCTACCGGTGGCAAAAATTGCAGTCGCGTTAGAGAAAGCTTTGAAGCTGTCAATTGAAAGATCGAGGTCGTTTATTCCTAATTTTTGGAAAATCAAAAAAGCTCTCAACATCGGATCGGAAAAGGAACTGAAGCTAGCAGTTCATCAAGTACGAGAATTCGCGAAAGAAATCATCAGAAAGAAAAGGCAAGAAATTGATCGGAAATCAGCCGTTGAATCGGTTGATCTCCTGTCAAGATTCGTGAGCTCCGGCTATTCAGATGAAGATTTTGTAGCAGATGTAATGCTCTGTTTCACATTAGCAGGTCAGGACACTACTTCAGCTGCATTAACATGGTTTTTCTGGCTTATTTCTACTAATCCAGAAGTTGAAAATGAGATTATAAAGGAGATTAGTGTAAAATCAAAAGCACCAGATTCCGATGAAGTGAAGGATATGATTTACACTCACGCTTCACTGTGTGAAACCATGAGGCTTTATCCGCCGGTTCCAATGGACGTAAAAGTAGCCCTAGATGACGACGTTTTACCCGATGGGACGGTGGTGAAGAAGGGCACGAGGGTGACTTATCATCCCTATGCTATGGGGAGAGTCGAGAAGGTTTGGGGTGAAGATTGGCCGGAGTTCTGCCCGGCACGGTGGCTACATAGGGAAGAAGCGGCGGAGAAATGGAGCTTTGTGAACAGAGATCCTTATACTTATCCAGTGTTTCAGGCGGGGCCGAGAATTTGTCTGGGGAAAGAGATGGCTTTCATGCAAATGAAGAGGGTGGTGGCTGCAGTTGTGCGGCGGTTTAAGGTGGTGCCGGTGGTGGTGGAAGGAGCGGAGCCAGTGTTTATATCGGTGGTGACGGCGAAAATGAAGGGTGGTTTTCCGGTGAGGATTGAAGTGAGGTCTGAGGAGGAATGTTGACGAAGGGTACTAATTATTGAACTTATAAGAATTTACTAATAACAGGTTTTCCGCTATTATAAAGAACCAAGCCCATTTAAAAACCAATACAAACCAAATCCAAACCACCCATTTGTCACCTGTGTCAAAAACAATTTGATGTATACTACTCTAGTTAACTGCAATATGTACGTTATAGTGAAATAGGAAAAAGTGAGAAATTGCGAGAAAAGTTGAATGCAATCAGATGAATATAAATGAGACAAACCAGACAACAGCTCTAATACAACACAACTACACGTCTACACCTGTTAAGTTAAAAACATACATCTCATGAACAACACCAGTCAAGTAATGCTTGTTCTCGAAAGCCATAACACCCAATCATAAACTAACAAAAAGAGCATTTTACTCTCTAGTAGCCATAATTAGTACCATACGCAGAACCATAGTCCCCAGTCGGGGCATGGCCACCTTGACCGGCAGGGTTAGATGGAGTAGAGCCATAAACTGGGCCGTGAGAGGCGTATGGATTATAACCTTGGCTTGGTGGAGGTGGTCCACCATGGTTCTGTGCACTGCTTACCGCATCAGCAAGAGAATTCTGCATTATGCAATCACATGATGTTTCATTAGTAGTCGTATAGTTGATATGCCACAAGAAACAACCACCAACTAGCACAAGAATCATTTTTAGGGATAATTAAATACACATCCCCTCGCTTATTGCATAATTTCCTCAGGCCCCAAATTTTGCAATTTAACTAAAACTGACTGCCAGATCCCGACAACTTGAAAAGGGAGAGATGTAAAATCTACTTTCACTAACATAATGGTGATGCTGATGCTAATGTCATTGCGTGAATTACAGAACAAGAAAAGAGGATTGGCTCAGCAAGGAAAGCAGTCAGTCTCAATTGGCTCGATCAACAAGCCGTTGTTGGATTCGAAGTGGTAGAAGAAATCAAAAAAGAGGGGATGAACCAGGATTTCAAAGTGTGATGATGCTATAGATTTTTAGATTTTGCTCACGATATCGGTCATCGATAAGATCTAAACATTTTGTCTCACAGAAGTATGGCTCCTTCTTAAGAAAGGTGGGGGGGTGAGAGAGAGAGAGAGGGGCTATTAGTACGCACTCTCTTTGGATTGCTCTCGATGATGATGATGATGATGATAACAATCACAGTCACAATAATAATAATGATAATGATATTAACAAAAATAATCACAACAATAATAATAATAATAATAAAGGGGGATCTAAGAAAAACCTGTATCAACTGCTGTGCTGCTTGGACTTGCGATGCCGAGCCATTTATTTCAACAGTCATCTCACCAGGAACACCCCTTGTTTCTTGAACTGCAATAGTTGCACCACTAGCACGACGAATGTAACTAATATTTGCACCACTAACACCAATGACAGCATCAGCATAAGAAAGTGGAATTTGCATATTCTGTGTAACCTGCGAAAATAAGATGGAAACCCTTAACAGAAGAACTGAGTGCATCGCATTTTAAAACAGCAGAAGACCAGAAACCCTTGACATATTCTATATACAAACACACGCCAACCGTTCACATCTGTGTGGTGCTCATAGTTTAACCAAAAGATTGCACATAAAGATCAACAGTTAAAAGTTGTCAACACGACCTTAAAACATATAGAAATTAATACAAAATATCAAAGGTTATATTAGAATATACACATAATGGAAACTTATGATGAATTTCAGTACATTTCGCAATAACTAGCAACTAAACCAATTATGAGAAAATCTCACATGTGCTCCATTGTTTACTAACAAAAGATAAATGTCGATTTCAGGGACTCAAATGAGGGGACAAGAGTCAAGAAAAATCTAAACCTTCACAATCACCGCTTGTTGCGGCTGCACATTAGGTGTGTGAGCACCCATTGGCCCGTCTCTGCCATAAGTAGGTTGGCGTGGTCGAGGATGCTTGTCTAGAGATGGCATGTCTGCTGGTGGATAATAGTTATCATATTGAGGTGGGTGAGGTGGCATAAACGGACTGTTTGACCCGTAACCATGTCCACCAGGATTCATAGGAAAAGCTGATGGAGGAGGTCCCCAAGATTCGGATGGGGGCACATTCTGGTTTGCTCGAGCATTTGGCATTTGCATCTGATCAAATAATCTCCAATTCTCCATTAATATAGAGTAGAAAGAATATTAAAACAAAATGCTTAAAATATACTCTAGAACTTGCCTGCATTTCAAACACTCCAATAACGCTTCGATCTACTAAAAACTTCCTAAGATGTGTCGCAATTAATTCAACCGCCTTTTGCAAAGCTGCAGGCTCCCCCTGTATCTCAACTAGACTATCATCTGGTAGAGCAAAAACAGGCAAGTTCTCTGCATAGATGATTTCATTCAAACAATAAATAAACAGTTAGCAAGAAGAAAGAGCAAACTATTCAGCACATAAGTTCCAAAATTAATGAAAAGTTTTTACACCCCATAACCTGCTGACAAGCTCATACTCACATTAAATGTCACTAAGCAAAAGCATAGTTAGTAGCATCGTTTTCATTGTGTAATATTTTGCAAGTATTTTAAGATATAAAGATAAATAATTGAAGTTCTTCATGAGACATCCTACAGAGCTGAAAACCACTTTGGATGAGGAAAACTATGATGGCTTCATACAAATAAGTAAGATGAACTTACAGAAAGAAATGCGCACCTAGGAAGCTCATTTCCATATGCATCAGAAATATAATAAAAATGACCCATAATATATTCATTTGTGCATCTAAACATGCAAAATCATTGTCTTACAGCTTATAGAAGTAATGTTATATACTTTATGGACAATGATTACACTTAATCACTAAATACATACAACATCAATAAGAGGTCCATACAAATTCCAATTTCACAAACCATTTGGTGATGGGAAATAAACAGACAAAGTATACAATCACAAGTTGTTCCTAAAAGAAACATAAATGTATCATCTATAAGATCTACAATTCAAGAGTGAACCATCATATACTTGGTTTCAGAGGATAAAATATTTATCTCATATGCAGGTTGAACATGTTATTTAAAGACGTTCAAGAAAGTACTCAAGACAGAATGAAAACCGGCTATCTTCGTAAACTATGAACCCAAAAAGAGTAGGAACATGGGTACATAAAACAAAGGCTTAGCACAAATTTATCAGACAACACAAGAACTTCACTATGCAAGAGATCAAACTTGACATGAATTGGAGATATGGGACTTCACAATTTAGAAGACAAATACTCCAAGAGGGAAAAAAAAAACCTTTCTTAGTCCAACTTCATCTAGTACAATGACCCTAAGAACTTTATTCAGGTCGAGGCTGAAATGGATAAAAGATTGGAATAATTCTCTTTTCCCATTCACAAACATAAATAGGAATCCCGCTCAAATTTTATGTGCAATTCCACAAAGCTTGTAACCAACATACAATCATATACATACAAGAACTACCTCCTCCAAGAACTCGAATGGTACAATGTGATTCATCTTGGATTGACTTTATAGTGGCACCCTGCTTCCCTATCAAGCTTCCAGCTTGTGTAGCTGCCACAAGGAGTCTTGTGCAAACTGTTCCACCTGATTGTGCATTAGCTGGATCGGATTCTGCATCAATAATGCGTTTATGAATCTTAAGAAGCCCATCCAAGGCAGGTGGAATCAAGAGATCTGGCTCTTCCTTCGCGGAAACCATTACCTGATAAAGATTGTCAAACATTTTATTTGTAAAGCAAGAACAATGCAGTAACTTTTCACTATTGAAATTTCAATGTAAGAAATAAAACAAGTATAAATTTGTCTGCACGCCAAAGTACTGAGATGTTTCCATACTTGGTATGCTTGGAGAGATTCAAGTCCATTGCAGGAAAGCATATCTATGAACCATAAGATGATCAATTTTCAAACTATCCTAGCAGACAAAGGGAGGAAGTTTGGAAGTTCCCTGCTGAAAGCATATGCAGCTTCAGGTCAGCAGTGAAAATGAAGACCAACGCCAATAGTAGCTGTACAACAGCATCAAAGGTTCTAGTCATGTTCAATCACACCACATGAGATGGTAATCTAATCTCAAGCTCTCCCAAACACTGGTTGTGAGTTCCGGTTTTCAGCAATCAAGCTATGCAAACTGAGCCATGTAGTGAAAGCCTATTGCATATTTACTACAAATCACTAAATAAATTAGCACTAACACTTGAATTCTAACAGTGGTCAAGTTCTGTTGTTCCGTTTTAAGGTCCCCCTTCCAACTCTAAAAGTTGTTATAGCACCTAAACCTCACCGCATAAAATTAATAAGTAACAAGAGAAATTGAGATTAACACGTCTATGGTGACCCTTCAGTGCAATGAACAAGTAAATATGTTAGAAGGACTTTCCCTGTTAATACTAAATAGAACACTGAATAGTTAAGTTACTAGTTAAGACATTATATAGGCCTAAAGCCCTATAACCAGGGAAAGGAAGATTGTCTTTTGATATATTTTAGGGCTTTTATAATGTATTGAGAAATGCTTGCTGCTAATAATTTCTTCTCACTTAATATTTTCTTTGAACTACTAGTTCTTAGATTATCCCTATTTTAATATATACTTTGTTAGGTAGATTATCTTATTGGTTTAATTGGTAAATACTACTTTCCTATACAAATTCAATCAACTTTTTCCAGACACCAACTGACCAAGTTCTGAAGTTACCAGATATAGTGCAATGCTTCTTGGTCCAGATGTCTGCACATAAATCAATCTGACCTATAGTCAGAATAACATATCAGCACTTGACATGCTCAATACCCATAGCTGCAATCTGGATCTTTAGGGCTTCTTGTTTGTGGCCACATGATAGATAGAAGTATTGCTTAATTTGCAAAACCTGCATGCATTCATTTTCGTCACCATAATAAACAGAATCTCTTGTTTAACATTGGTTGTAGTGATAGATATATTTTGTTCATTAAATTGTTGGGATATTTTGATATTCAACTTGTTCCAAGACTCCTTATAGTTAAATGTTTGATTTTAGTTCCGAATCTCGTTAGTCAAATACATTCAGGTAGAGACTTATATGAAATTTTCCCCCGTTACTGAAGATAAGGTGATGAACAATACAACACTTCAAGCCTACACTTCATGTGGTTCTTGGATATATCACATGCTTGACAGAATATAAGAAAAAATACCTTCAGAAATAGAGGATCTACAGCGCTCAAGTGCAGAACGACGCCATAAGTTGAGTAGAAAGAAAACACAGAGTAAATACATATCAACAAACTTAAAATAGAAGCATCAAGAATTTTAAAATTGAGTATGCAAGCTATTATAAAGTCAGCATCCCACACAAGTATGTAAACATAGTGATTACTTGATGATTTTCTCAAGAGTCGAGACATTACTCAGAAACAGAAATCAGCAAACTAACAGTTCTAAAGTAGATCAATTATCTTGATAGAATTATGTGAAGGACAATAATAACTTACAGCTCTTTCTGTCGTCCCAGGAGAACCATCAAGAATCTTGATGCGAGCCTTTGTTTCCTCGCATACTTTCTTAATATATTCTCCTTTACGTCCAATGATACCACCAACTCTTTGAACAGGAACTAACATCCTAAACACATTCTCTCCAGGCCATCCAGGCCACTTCTTTTCCTCGGGAACGGCTGAATTATGTTCATCTTCTTGTGCTTCTTGTATTTCTTCTTGTACTTCTTCTTGGAATTCTTCTTGTACTTCTTCTTGGAATTCTTCTTGTACTTCTTCTTGGAATTCTTCTTGGAATTCTTCTTCTACTTCTTCTTGTAATTCTTCTTGTAATTCTTCTTGCAACTCTTCTTGTACTTCTTCTTCAGAATGTGAATTCTCAGGCACGTTATCCATCTCCTGCATATTGCCCAAGTCTTGTTCCCCAAAATTTTCTTCGGCCATTTGCTGAAATGGTAAATTTTGAAAAACATGCAAACCGTAAACAATCCTCAACCAACTAGTATATCAAAGATCAAAGAAATCGCACGAAGGATATGAAGCTCAAAGGATAGTGAAGAACAGAAACGAGTGGAAAAGGAAAAGCTATTTATTTTCCACCATTTTCCTCACCAAATGTTCAGAAAAAGGAATTGTTCCAAATTAGTATTAGGTTTTCCCTCTTATTTTCTTTTCCTTTTAATTTTCTCTAGCAACCAAACAAGGAAAAATGATTTTTCTTATGCTTCTATTCCTTACCCTAACAATTTTCTTGAACCAAACAAAGCCTGAGTATCTTGCATGAAGGAAAATAGAAATTAAACAATTTACTCAAACTCTATAATTATGAGAAAATTACAGAAAATAAAGAAACCGAACTGTAACCACAGTCTAGCGTATGACTCTCCCAAGTGTATAAATGAGCATAAAGTGTAATGCAGTTTGATAAAACCCTATCTCAGGTACAGGAGCTTGAAGTGGGAAAACTACAGCTCTAATTCCTCTTTTCATCTAAACACCAAAATTAAAAGGTGACCAAAAGTTAATAGCTAAAGGCACAGATGAAAGCATTTAAATATAATTTGTCGTTCTGGTGTAAAACATTTTAATTTTTTCACTTAAATTAGAATCTATCCCGGTTCAGTGGTAACTAGTGACCTGTTTTTACATAGAGCAATATTGTATTAAAAGATCAAACTCATGGCTGTATAAACAGCTTAACCATCATAACATTCATACATGAGTCTATTTATCTTGTCTGCAAACATTATAATTCTGCACCATACCAATGAAATACATGCAACCAATAGATAAGTAGCACAAAAATGTCATCCCTAACACGATGAACATGACCAAGGCTTGACCAATTTGCAAATTGCACATCTACCAGAAAACATCTGAAACAAATAATAGCAAAAGTGTTTGTATTAAAAAACAAGTCAGAAAAAAAATCCAACCAAAACACGTACGAGTCTTTTACCACGATCTTTCACAAAATATTCCCTGCCTTCAAGGCTTCACTCATGCGCGTGTGAGCAACACGCTGTTCACCAAACCGAAGCTTTGGAAATCTCCAAAACCCTAAATCCCCAAAACAAACAGCATATCGACCTAAAATAGCCTTCAACTAACAAACAATTAACAAAAAATCTACAAGACACACTGCTGAAAATCCAAATCCAAAACCCTACATAAGACCTAAATCCAAGTTTGGGCCTAAAACCAATATTCAACAGGAAAATTCAGCACATATATAAAAAAATACAGGTAATAGATTTATCCAATTTAGAATTGAAAAACTTACAGAGCTTCGTAAATCTGGAATTGAAGGAATCAAAAAAATGAGTAGAGGCTGTGAGTGAGCGGGAGAGTGTAATTGTCAAAATATCGGGTAGGTTTTATAAGCGGCGATGAACGAAGTTTAGGTAATTGCTCTTTAATCCTTCTACTTATGAGTTATTCCAAACTGGTGTACTTTCTTTTGACAATTGTTATTAGAGCCACATGTTTAAAAAGAGTCGTCCCGATATTGAAGTGTCTCAATAATAATGAGGATAATTTGGTAATTCAACCCCTTTTTACTTACAAGTGGGCCTAATAGAGAATAATATAAAAGTAGGTTTAAATATCTGTTGGGCTGAAATTTAAATGGCTTGTCCATAATATTTATCAATTGGGCCGATAAATTAAAGCTTCAATCCATGGCCCATTAAAGGTTGCATCAATACTCCTAAGTCCTAATCAATTAATTAATTATTTAATGTCCACATAAAAACTCTAATTATTAAATTGAAAAATATTTGTTGTATTGTCTATGTGGGCAGGTAGCCAAATTAATTTTGACTTCCCTTTCATAATGAAAAACAAAGTCCTTGATGACAGTACTTATTTTTACTATTTGATAATATGATTTTTTTATATTATTTGTTTCGTAACATTAAGGCTTAATATATATATATATATGTAATTATAGAAAATAACATGAAAAATCAGATTAAAATAAAATATTCGAACTGTCTTGAATTGAGGTGAGCTTCCCGTTCCTGCAAATACCACCACCCATCCTTTTATCCTAGTGGAACCAAAAGATACATACTTTACTTGAGAATAAGCGTAACATCAATACTTTTAATTTCTATTGTCAACTTTTAGATGAATTAAATTATTACCTTTTTGAAAATATTTACTTTATCTTAAAGTTATTTAAATGGGTTCGACAAACATATTAGTCAAGTAGTTCCAAGCAAACAAACATTAATTATCAATATGACAAATAGGAGTGCAAAAAATGCGAAACTATTTCACATAAATACGAGACTTCAACTCTAAATCCCCTCATTTTAATCAATATAGCCTTACAAAGAAATAATATTGGTATAATAGTGTTGGAAAAATTATGTTTTGATTTGCGATTATGAATCTTATTCGAAAAGTATAAAATTTAATTATGAAACATATAGAGAAATAGAAATGTAAAATACTTGTAAAGTTACTTGAACTCCAAATTAAGAACTCATTCACACTTATTAATAGAAATAATTAATTGCATGTTGACCAAGAGAATAAAAATAAGAAAAGTAATAATGCTTTTACACTATTTCAACAAATATATTCAATAAAGCAAAAAAAGACCATAATAAAGAGAAATTTCCAATAAAGTGGATTCCTTGTAATGTGACCCAAAGACCAATATAAGAATCTTTTGTTACATATATAAAAGACCCCATGATAAATAATGCATAGCTAAATCATTAATTATAACCCCCTCAACCTTGAATACCCCAAAACTCAATCCTTGTACCTTTGATGCATATATATGAATTTGTTGAGGGGAATGTTGTCTGGTGCGAAATCTTTCATGACTATATATATATATATGATGTATATATGTTTCGGTCGTTAAGTATTATTTATTGAAAATGAATGGTTTCGGACCAGGCTTCATTCCCCACAGCGCTTGGAAAAGTAAAATTTCAAATCTAGCATATGCACAGAATTCACGACTTGAGCAAATATGGCTTTATGCAGGTTGGTATCCCAATTTCCGAGTTGATAATTGTTGGGCTTAAATAATAACATTTTGTTCGAGTTGAATTATTATTTCGAATGTCGTATATATTTATTATATTATCATTATTATGCCAATCTCATCCCAATCCCAATGTATCAAAACTTGGGTGTTATACTTTGGGTGTTTTGTGGGGAGGGTGTATGAAGGTAATTTTCTTGCAAACAATGTAGTCCATAATATGCAACTATATTATCATTGCACTAATTCTGTCACACCATCAAAATATCACCACACATACATATGCTACATCATATTCTCAGAAAATACTTTTCGAAAAAGGAAAAAAAGAACACTGACCTGTCATGCGCCATCTGAATGTACCGGCCCGGCCCGGCCCAGCCCAGCCCAGGCCCACATAAATCTTCCGAAACAGGCATCAAAGTACGCAGAACATCATCAAGGTATTGCTAATTCTAATCACAGCATATCTGCAAACATTAGTAGCTAAACAAATCTTAACAACATTCATTGCTATTGCTATTGCTATTGCTATTGCTGTGAGCTTATGGACATAGATTTGTTAGAAAAATCTGGAATCAACTCAAGGTACTTTGAGTAATTATCATGTTTTGACAGCAAGTCCACAATTATAGCAGCAGTATAAGAATCTGGCAAGAAATTCCTCTCAGCCATTTTCTGTAGAAGCTCAACCACTTTAGGCGCGTCATTGTTGTTACAATACCCTCGCATAAGCGTATTGAATGCTACTAAATTGGGGGCACAACCATTCTTTTCCATATCAATAAACAAACTAGTCGCCTTTTCAAACTGTCGAGCTTTGCAAAACCCATTGATCATGGTCGAATATGTGCAATGATCGAATATGCCCATTTTCAGGAATTTCTCGAAAAGCTCAGTGGCTAAATCGAGTTTTCCAGCTTTGCACAATCCATTCAGTAAACAGTTACAATTTTCGATGTCCAGGCTATTGCCAGACTTCTCGAGTTCTTGAAACAATTCTATTGCCTCATCAAGGCAATTATTCTTGCAAAAACCGGACAACAATATGCTATAAGTAGAAGAATTTGGAATCAAATCATAATACTTGATTTTATGATACATATCTCGTGCATCATCGACTTTACCTTGTTGAAACAAGCCGGTTAACAAAGTATTGAAAGTAATTATTGTTGGCTTGTATTCCTTGTTAAGCATCTCATTGAAAAGACTCAAGGCCTCTGTCAATTTACGACATTTGCAATACCCATTAATCAGAACGCTGTAGTTTACAACATCTCGTTCTTGACCCTTAGCTGGCATTGAAAGAAACAAATCTCTGGCATCATCAATTCGACCCTCAAGACAATATCCATTCATTAAAGTGGTAAATGTAAAAGAACTTGGCTTCTCGCCCCTTTGTATCATCAAATCCAAAAACCTACGTGCTTCGTTAGTTTTCCCCTGCTTGCAAAGTGCATCAATCAATATATTAAATGTCACAACATTGGGTCGAATGCCTCGATCCACCATTTCGATAAATAACTCCTTTCCCTTCTCCAACTCACCCACAATACAGAAACCATGAATTAATGAGGCATATGTAATCACATCCGGCGAAATACCCTTTCCCTCCATATCCAATAACATTTCTTTACCCTTTTCGACCAATCCCTCTTTACAAAGACCATCAATAAGGATACCATAGTAAACCAAATTGGGCTCAAATTTCATACCAAACCCAGCTTTTCCATTGCTTAGGTCTTCATGCAATCTTAGAGCAACCTCTGGATGTCCACTTCTAAATAACCCATTCATCAAAGTCCCCCAAGTTCTGAAATTAGGATGAAAACCCATTCTAATAATCTTATTCACCAACTCAACCGCATCACCTACTTTATTCACCAAGCACAAGCCTTTAATCAACGAAGTAAATGTAATAATACTAGGACTATAACCCCTCTTCAAAATCACAACCATAATAGCAAAACCAAGATCAACCCTTCTCAATTCACAGAAACAATCAAGCAAAATATTCAATCCAATGAAATCAGGCAACAAATTAGCTTTACATAATCGATTATAAATCAAAATCAATTTCTTACAATCCTTGGCTTTGGCAACAGTGAGAAAAACTTCGTTGAGTGATGAAACGTATTTGGGGTTTAGCATATGGCTCTCTGAGAGGGCATCATGGCTGTTGATTTCCAGATACCTGTTGAGGGTTTCTTCAATTGGTTTTTTGGGTAGGGTTTTTCCAAATGGTTTTTGGGGTTGGGTTTTGGACTTTGAATTTCGTGGTTTTCTGAAAATGTCTAAAAGCTCACCTGTTCGAGAGGGTCTCGAAATGAGAGTTGAAGCTGCTCGATGAGCCGAGGTTTTCGAAACCATAGCTGCTGCACTGTACAAATTACAAAGCTCTTCAAAGGCGGTATAGAATTTAGGCGTCCTCGGAAAATTTCTTTTTGTTGGGTTTCATCTGTAACTTAAATTTTAATTCTTAAACCTCAAAATTTATTATTTTCCAACCTTTTCAAAGGTGAATCTTTTAATTGTTTAATTTCCAGTAAACACGCTCATGTTACATATAGATAGGTATATTATGGGAGCAAAGTGAGGGTCAAGTGAGGGGCTCCTTGTGCGCAGTGGGCACTGGTCTAGCCCCTGTGATTGGCTGGGTTACCATAATTTATTCCTCCCATAGCTCTGTCGGGCCGGGGCATGGGGGGCCCTTGGGGTTGGGGATTCAACCTTTTGGACAAAGATAATATATTATGGGTTTTGGGTAGTTGAGATATTCCTAAATTTCTAATAAAAATTTACAAGCTCGACTCTCAATCAAATAAGAACGTAAATTAATAATTTATACATAGATACGTTATGGGGGCATAACAGACTAGTAATATTTGATGTATTTGGAGATTTGACTTATTTGTTAATATATCCATGAAATTGGGGTAATTAAGTATGATAATTGGGTGATAAAAATGGCCTAACTTTTTTATTTTGTGGTGTATAAATTATAATGCACATGTAGCAACGATTGATTTTCAGCAAATTGAAGGGAAGGGTGAATTTTTATTCTTACTCTAATTCCAATCAAATTCTTTAAATTTTTTCTCCCATTTCCCGTTCCAAATTTTCCTTTCCCTTTTATCAAGCATGCTCTAGATTTGGAATTGGCCACAAAAGTATAAACAGACACGTGTTCCTAATCCCAAACAACCATAACAACAAACAAAACCAAGCCAAAAATCACATGAAATTTATACTCTTTCTTCTCCTTCAATAGCCAAGACATGCAGAAAGGTAACTTCTTTACGTTCATGGGAATGTTCATATTATTTGAATATTCACCAATTAATCACACTATATGTATATTTTTCTTCACCAGATTACATTAATGCCAGTACCACACAAATCATTGTTGCCTCATCCATCGGATTGATCATAGCAGCAGCAATGCATTATCATTTCAAGAATATAAGATATCAAAGAATTGTACCTCGAATTAAAGTTTCTGACGCTGGCCAGGTTCTAAGAATTGAAAAGTTCTCTCACTATGTAGGTAAGTGTAGACCGTTGGATCCTTTACTGGTAAATCAGATCAGATTTAGTCCATTAGATCTTCAACAGTTCATCTCACATATCGTCTTTCGTGTGTGTGTGTGTGTGTGTGCAGCCAGACAAATGGGATTCACAGATAGAAGAGAATGCCCAAACCTCTGCAAGTTGGCCTCAGAGTATATTAGAAAAGCTGAAGAGTATGGAGAAGATATATACGCGTTTTTCGCAAGTGAGCCAGATGTTGATTCCCTATTCATAAAACTTGTGGAAGAGCTTGAGAGATGCACTCTCAGTTACTTTGCATTTCACTGGAAACACGCGTCATATATGATCAGCCAGGCATGCACTCAAGATCTAAATCTTTAATTGAATATAGACAGGACAAAATTGTCACTTTTAACATATATAATTTCAGGTGATGAGTGCTGAAACTGAGTCGAAAAAGAAGCTTAAGAACATCGTCATGGCAGCTACAAGGTAGATCTCTATTTAAATTGTCTTTCCAGGATTTCAGAAAGAAGTGGAGATAACATGAGAAATTCCTGTGATATGTTAAGTATTGACGCTAAAACTATCGTAAAGTATTGAGAAAGCTTAAAGCTTATGTATATTAACAAATTCCTAATATGGTGCAATTCTTGGACTCGCTAACTCCCTAGGAAGGTCACTCTTACGAGCTTTCAAGCTCGGGGTCCTGGGATAATAACAAAAATCCATGAATGAGACATATGTGGGCTTGATTCTGATTTTATCCGGATTTAGAGACATGAATTTCAAAGAACACTACCTTATTGGAATACAAGGGTGAAGGTTTTTTCACCACCTGAAGTAATACAGCCAAATGGACAGTTTTTCCAGTCACTGAGTACTAACTATCTCACAAAATGTAGTTTGTTTTCTTGTTTTCCATAATACAGAGAACAGAGGTTTGAAAGGGTGACAAAGAACCTGAAAGTTGCCAGAGTATTTAACACATTAGTAGAGGAGATGAAAGCTATTGGTCTCGTATCCCTTGATGATTCACAGTGCACAAATGTGATGGTTCCAATGGCACATAAAGATAGAAGTCCCGTCCTCCTCCTCATGGGCGGTGGCATGGGGGCTGGGAAGAGCACTGTGCTCAAAGACATTCTCAAAGAGTATGAAATCAATTTCATATTAGCAGTACTATTCCACTCCGAAAAAAAGGGTTAATTTTGGAAGATTTAAAAGTTAAAATTTTCCATGAATGTCAAATTTTGATTTCTTAACAACTTTTGATGGATCAGACCATTCTGGACAACAGCATCTGGAAATGCTGTTGTGATAGAGGCGGATGCTTTCAAGGAGTCGGATGTTATTTACAAAGCACTTAGCTCTAGAGGGCACCATGACATGCTTCAAACTGCAGAACTAGTAAGCATATTTACCACCCCTTAATCCTGACAAAGTCCTCGTTCGCATTTCTCTCATAATTATTCTCGTCATGATTATACTGACTGCAGTACATTCCAATGTGTTTTCCCATTATATGACAAACATGTAGGATAAGATCAATCTAAGCAAGCAGAAACTCATTTATCTTGCCTTTTCAGATGTGAAGCCACTGTTTTTCACCTTTCTGCATGTCATGAATTTCTAAAATGCTTTGATATATAATAATGCTAATAGTGTAATGAACTTACTCCATGACAACCTTCTCCAGCTATTACCTTCAAGGCTTCAACCCTCTGAGAATTGCCTGAAAAAATAATGAAAGGAAAAGAACACATTTAAATTTTAAAAAGACATAATCAACTATAAAGACTAACTCATGTACGGAATACATGCAATGTAAAGAAATTTAAAGCACCTTCAATCCTACTTAGAAATTTTATTTCAAAATTACTAAAGATATTACGAAAAATATTTCATCCTACTTGCAATCTTTTTCTAGGTTCACCAATCATCTACAGATGCAGCATCATCCCTCCTTGTAACTGCGCTGAATGAAGGGCGAGATGTGATAATGGATGGTACACTCTCATGGGTGCCATTTGTTGTTCAGACAATAACCATGGCTAGGAACGTTCATCGCCGTAGATACCGCATGGGTGCTGGTTACAGGGAAAATGAAGATGGGACAGTGACAGAAAATTACTGGGAACAAATTGATGAAGAACAAGAACGAGATGGGACTAAGAAGAGAAGACCTTACAGAATAGAGCTGGTTGGCGTCGTTTGTGATGCCTATTTAGCTGTTATTAGAGGCATAAGGTATGTGAAACACGTAATGCTGATGGAATAACTTTATGTATTTCAAATCTAAGAATCTGATAATTTGTCTGTGCTTCTTCTGCAGGAGAGCTATAATATGTAGAAGAGCAGTTAGGGTGCATTCACAGCTAAAATCACACAAGAGATTTGCAGATGCATTTACCACATACTGCCAGTTAGTAGATAACGCTAAGCTGTACAGCACAAATGCATTGGAAGGCCCTCCTAAGGTACAATGGAGCCTCCATTTGTTAAGTCTCCAAATTCCAATCGATTTTCCCATCTTATATCGTTGAGGTTGCTTTTGGATTGCAGGATTTGAGTTATAAATTTCAAATGGCTCTAATTGGATAGATTTGAAATCCACAATAATGATGGAAAAAACGGTTCTAACTTCTAAGTGCGTGCTAAAGATTTTAAATTTTTAGTATCTCAAAATTTTGAAAAGCATGCAATAACTGAAATCATGAGTAGAATACCCCGCCAATTTAGACGCAGCCTAACCAAATTGTAACAGATTAGTTTCTATATGTACTGATGTTTTTCCACGTATTTTAGATACTAACACACTATGGTTGTGAAGTTGATAGGATGGAAAGACAGAGACAAGAATTTGTTGGTTGACCCAGAAGAGATAAAATGTCTGAAATTATTGGGCAGATTGAATGAAGAAGCACCTTCCATATTAGAGCTCTATAAAAATCCGCATCCAGCTTTTCAACCAGGATCTATCTGGAATGACATAGTTTTGTCGCCTTCAAGGTTGAACATTCAAAAAGAGCTCAAGTATTCGATTCAGAAAGTTGAGAGTGCACAATTTAAATCTTCTCATTAGCCATGTATAATGCAAATACTCGAGACGAATAAGGAAAAGGTAAACCTAGGTATACCTGTGTTGCATATTTATCCAGGACAGTGAATCCATCTGGCTCAACTCTATTCACCTTCCCGAAACCTTGTGCAAATGATGGAGTCCCTAGTGAGGATGTAGATATTAGACATTCAACCCTTCTGATTTTTTTCATTCAACTTTGAAAATTATATGTCTTGAAACAAATTTATTTCATGAACAACACAGACATCCTAGGAGGATGCATGGATTTCAGAATTTCAATGACTTAACTGAAGAATCCGTGGAACATGTATTGAAGTAAACTTATGTGTTCTAGTAAATATACAAATTCTTTATAAAAGCTAAATTCAGTAAATCAAATCCCTGTAGATTTATCAGAGCATAGAATCTACAATTTTCAAACAAGTTAAAGAAGCACTGAAATATATGGAAAGGAAAGATCAATAACAATCTTTGGAAAAAGATTCGTCATCTTCATATGGATCTCACGTCTATTTACGGGTTCTACAAGCTTTAAACAACTTAAAGAAGCCTTAAGCAAGGGAAAGAATGGAAGGGTAATAAAGTACGTAGAAAGACAACTCTCAAGCAATCCACCTTCTGTTTGGGACCTATGGGTGAGATAAATTAGCATAAAATAAACTTAAAAGCAACTTAAACAGTTACTTCTCTTTGAATCTGAAACATCATAAGCATGAGTTCTGATAGACAACCTAAATTTCTTGTTTCAAAATTGTACTGAACATAGAGTGCTAGTGTCGTGTAAAATAGAAGTGTCTAAAGATTATAGTAAAATATCTTGTGCAATTAAACAGAAAACTCATAAATCTTACCAAATAAATTATTTGAAGTGCATGAAACCCAATGCCACTTTTAACTTCATTCTATCCAACTTCTGTGATTCTGAAATATTCAGGAAATCACAAGAAATGGCGTAAGTTGGTAGTTGAGATAAAAGTTCCAATAAAAACAGTGAGTTAGAAGAAAATGAAACACGTGGCTTTCTATCCTTGTGTCAATTGGCTAGTTAGAGAACATGCTAAATCGTTCAATAAAGTTGTTCATGAGACACGAGCAGTGAGGAGTATCTGCGCAAAATGGAATAGTGAATATCAGATTAACAGAAGAGTGCCAGATAAACCAGAAGCTTGCAACTAAATAACATTATAAAAGCTCTAGCAGATATATCAGAAGCCGACAAACAAGACATAAATACTTCAAGGACAGGTAGATGATATAGTATAACCTCGTATAAGTATTATACGAGTTTGAACCCACAAACCCTGAAGCCTCGTATGAGAACCGTACGACCTTGATACAAATATTATAGCATATTTATCTAAAGGTCCCTGACCTAATTATGCCTATTTGCATCACACTACCTAACCCGCCTGTTTATATCGGGTCAGACCCGGTGTCGCCCTAACCCGCACAATCCGGTACGTCCATTCTAGGGACACGTGTAAGACATCCCGTGTATCCCGCGATTGTCCGTACATTGGGCACTGTGCCTATAAATAGCCCCATTTAATATTAGAAAAAGGAGTTTTGACTTACTGAAATGTACCTCGAGAGTACATAGTACGATCTGACAGTACGTTCCCACTATTCTACAAACCGAGTTAAGAACCTCGTATATGACCTTAATTACCATCTTGAACTACGTTTAGACTTGATCCTAACAGAAAGGTACGTAGGTAGCTCAGTTCCTCTGAGTGCAATCTATATCCGTTATACAACCCTACTAGGTCTTATTCGAGCCTCGACTTGATTTGGCCCGTAAGCATTTTACGAGTTATATAAGTAGAAAAATTTATTCCCAGTCCCAACAAGGTCATACACATTTGCATGACACTAAAAGCAATTTGAACATCAGAAAGACAAACTAAATATTCTTGAATTATACACTCGTGGCATGAGGATACCAGCAATGCTGTAAATTACAAGTCAAAAGATCATATTCAGAACACAGCCTAATATGTTTCTCAAACTTTAGGATGAATCAATGTCTACTCTAGGCACCGAGTATTTCTCCATCACATACTAGGAATCTATACAATTGGATTTACTTGCATTAACAAGAGTCCACATCATCTTCTTCAATAGGGTAAGTGTGTTGGGCAAAAGATTTAGAAAGGAAAATAAGCAAGTAAAATTTGTCCGGTATCTACAATGTCGATATTTAATTATTCAGCCTCATGCAGATAGTCATCAAAGTAAACACCAACTACTAAATAAATAAACTTTCTAAAACGATAGACACAACATCAACGGTAGTTGTAATACAAAACAATCAGAAGTGATTGATTTCAGCGGTTGCAACATGCAAACTAGTATTGTTAGCTTGAGCTTTTTGTTCTTCTTTCATCAATTTGAACAGTAATGTTCAGGATTTAGAAAATGTGACTGAATTTATAAAAGGCATACGTAGTATGCCAAAGACTACAACAGCCCTTTTCTACCCTAATAAGAATACTCAACTATTCTTGATCTGGGAATTCTTTGGAGGTAACTATACCAAAGTGTTAAAGAAATGTGCTCCCAAGTCCCAACCAAGTCTCCACGTGTGCAGTGTGCTACCCCGTTAACTTAGGCTTTTAGCTGAAATGTCATTCATTCTAACGGTAATGTCGATAAGATTCGCTCTGTTCTCATTAATTCAACGGTTTATATAGCCGCCTGTGCATTTACGTAAGAGCCACATTCATAAACGCTGAAACACTCAACGTGGCACGTGATAAAATTATGAGATCCAAATTACCAAATCAATAGAACAAATAAATGCATAAGATACCAATATGGATTCCGAAACTCATCAGATACAAACTGATTCATACTACATTTATAAGCCAATGATTACCTCAACTATGTAGCTTAGAGTGCATCCAGTGTCTCCATATTACTGCACTTGCTATGGTGTTAGCCTCTTTAGAGCCAATGCAGTAATATCTTAATATAATTCAGCATATAACTAAGAAGCAGCATCTGTAGTGTGATTTGGTATTGCAGTACAGTGAGATAATTTATTGTTTTGGACAAAACAAGTGGAGAATTTATTACTCAGAAACTTACGCAGTGCTGTGCTGTATTTGACGTACATAGCTTGACATCCCTGAATTCATCCGCCTACACCACCAAACACCCATCTTTCAAGTAACCCAAACAGCCCACATACGTTACTAGCATAAACAGCATTACAAGCAATCAATTAACGAGACCAATTATGCGACAACAGACGGGAGGGAACAAGGTTTAAAAAAACTCCAATGATCCATTTCTGAAAAGATTTGAACATATGTATAGTTGGATACAGGATACTACAACTAGGAATTGTTTAAAATCCCTAAATACTGCAAATTAAGAAAAGGCCAAAAATAATAATAATTGTAAAAGAAAAGAATCCAATTTTGTCATATACCCTTGTGGGCATAAAATGCAACCACAGACTACACCCAATAAAAACGCCCATAACAATTTACAATATTGTCCCTACAAACATACAATCTGTCCCCAAACTACCCCTCTGTAATTTATTTCTTCCCCTTCCTTGCTGCAGCCTTCTTCGCCGGAGACTTCGTCACTTTCGTCTTTGCACTCTTCGCC
This sequence comes from Verbascum thapsus, assembly GCA_963669365.1. Lineage (NCBI taxonomy): Eukaryota > Viridiplantae > Streptophyta > Magnoliopsida > Lamiales > Scrophulariaceae > Verbascum > Verbascum thapsus. The sequence continues at coordinate 13,255,100 of OY770118.1, forward strand.
GGAGACTTTTTGGCCGCCGCCGCCGCCGCCTTTTTCGCCACCGGAACCGCCTTCTTAGTCGGCGTCGCCGCCGCCGCCCTCTTCCCCGGGGTCAACCTTGTCGATGTCCTCGACGCCTTCGCTGGTGGTTTCTTCTCCACCTTTGCCCTCTCCGGCGCTTTCCTCTTCGGCGCAGGTTTAGCCTTAACAGGAGAATCAGCTTTTGGCTTCGCAGCCGGCTTTGCCTTCGCTACTGGCTTAGCTTTGGCAGCCGCCTTAGGTTTCACATCAGTGGACGCCTTCGGCTGAGGCTCTGCAGCGGCTAAGGCAGCTACGACCTTCGGCAGAGGCTCTGCAGCGGCTAAGGCAGCTACGACCTTCGGCTGAGGCTTTGAAGCGGCTAAGGCAGCTACGACCTTCGGCTGAGGCTTTGCAGCGGCTAAGGCAGCTATGACCTTCTTTTCCTTGGCAGGTTTGTCCTTCGGCTTCGACTTTGGCTTAGAGGCGGGAGCCGACTTCTCCTTAGCCGGCAGAGAAGAAGCAGCCGGCTTCTCCGAACGAGCCGACGGAAGCTTATACGAACTCTTGACTTTGACAAGCTTACCATTGGCCACGAGCTTCTTCAATTGAACGAGCAAAAGCTTCCTGAAATTGGACGGCAGATTCTCCTGCTTATCTTCGATGAACTTCGTGATGGCGTACTGGCTCGATCCCGTCCTCTCCTTCAGCGTCACGATCGCATCCTGAATCATCTGCATGCACATTTAAATAATCAGATCTCATTCGAATAAAATCGAAACACAGAAAATCAACATTGATTGATTCAATCGATACCTCGAAGTAAGGAGGGTGAGTTGGAGGGTTACGCTTTCTCGGCGCGGGGACTTTCTTCACCTTCGGCTCTTTAGGAGCGGCGGACTTCTTCCTTTTGGTTGATTTCGCCTGAGAATCTACTTCCTTGACAGGCTCATCGGCGGCGGATAGCTCAGCCACAGACTCGGTTCGGAGGACTGATTCTTCGCTGCTGGCCATTTCCCAATTCTCTATCTAGGGTTAGGGTTTGGGAATTGAGGAAATTCTAGTGCAGATCTATTTTGCACTGAATTTTCTGCTGAGTGTAAGAAAAAAAATTGGGCTGAATATATAGCCAGTATTGAGGGCTCGTATATCCTGAAGATGGATTTGATTAGTGGAGAGGCTATTGACGCGGATCGAGGCGATGGAGAAATTTTAAATTTGGACCGTCCGATGGGATGTAATCTACGGTATGTATATTTGATGAGTAGGACATTAATGGAAATGCATACCAAATATTGGCTATATTGGGATTTAAGTGTGTTTTTGTGCTTGATTTATATGGAAATAAGTTTAGCAAAACTTTGTATATTGTGATGAGGTTTTTTTTTAGTTGTAGGAAATTTTGTAAGGTTTCTGGAGAATATTTATTTGGGTTTTAATGATTAGTGGTTTATGAGATATTGCAATTGGAAGGTGAAGTGGTCGAGAATGAATTTTCATGGACCGTGTCGTGGTTTTGGAGCATTATGTAAAAATTCTTTGATCCAAATGCCCGTTTTAACATCAGATGTTATAGCGGCTAAACATAGGATTCTAACTAATCAAAAATCGTATAAATCCGACAAGATTTGACTAGGAAAATGCTGATTTGAAATTAATCGAAGATGAACATGGTCATTGTATTTGTTTCGAAAAGTAATTGTGAATTCTTCTGATGTTACAATTTTGTGAATGTAGTAATGTTGTTTTTAGTTAATCAACGCGGTAATGTACCATTTTATTGCCATGTAATTTATAGAACAAACGAAAATGGTCATTTTCTATTCTACGTGATGTTTTAAATGCATGGCATGTTACAACGCAAAAGAAAATTCGATATCGATGAACTGACACGTGTTATCTTTTCTTAAGATTCAAAATTATTGAGTTAGTAACGGTTTATTGTCGCTGTGTTTAACGGTTATTCGTAGACATAGAAGGACAACTACTAATATTCATATGGAAAGTAATTGTTGAATAATATGAAACCCCGTGAATTATATTATTAATGAAAGAAGGGTATAAATAGTGTTACAATAGAATCTAATGAAATCGTAATCTACCTACAAATATGGAAATAAGATAAAACTAAATAACTACAAAATTATAAAAGATATACGATATAATCTAAACTAATCTAAATATTATCTAACACTTCCCCGCAGTTGAAACGTGGGATCTTGAACGTTGAAACTGGATCCAAATTCAAAAAGATAAAAGCCGGCGATAACCTTGAAAGGCGGCGGCAATGGCTCTAACTCCTTATTGCCAAAAGTGAGCGGTTTTAACATTAAAAAAAATAATGATTCTAAGTCCTCGTATGATGAGGACAGACTGCGATAAGGGCTCGAACTCCTTACTTTCAGGGCGAACGCTCGTAACATACAAAAAAAAAAAAAACTACAAACCGGCGGCACCTAGATGGTGCGACAACAATAACTCAAACTCCTTATTTGTCAAGGGTGAGCGATGATAACATAAAAAAATAAAACTAAACTAAAATAAGGTGCGTCGGACGGGGTCGGCGACTTAAAAATAGCTGAAGCAAAACACAAGATAATGTATATTAGAAAAAAAAAAAAGATAGGTGCGTCGGACGGGGTCGACAACTTGATGACGGCAACGGAAGCGAAAGATCAAGAGACCAAGGCTAGAAGCCATGGTTCTGATACCATGTTGAATAATATGAAACCCCGTGAATTATATTATTAATGAAAGAAGGGTATAAATAGTGTTACAATAGAATCTAATGAAATCGTAATCTACCTACAAATATGGAAATAAGATAAAACTAAATAACTACAAAATTATAAAAGATACGATAGGATACGATATAATCTAAACTAATCTAAATATTATCTAACAGTAATTTATACGTAATGCATCACACCCAAATAAAACTACATATCGAGTCAAATTACTAATAACAACATATTTCATATGTCATGTTCGATTATTACATAATTATGAATTCAATCAATTAATCTATATAAGTCAACATAATTGTGTTTTTACTTTTTAGTATATCTACCCAATTGATATACTTATGTCAATTGGTATATTATGAGTACGAATATGCAAGTTTTAAGTTTGTAAATTTATAATAACAATTACGATTATGATATATTCATTCACAAATTCATATTTGATAAATTAAAATATAGAAACCGACTAACTTAATTTGAATTATGGTTATATTGAAAGTTGAAACCATGTATTTTACTTGTTTGGCATGCGACACTATAAATTAAAACAAAGTTGGAGACTTATAATCTTTACAAGCGCAATCATTTTTCTACAAATTTTTTTATCAAACTTATGTTAATTGATCATTTAGTATTCGACTTAGGATAATATTTGTTCAAACAATACTAAGATGAACATGTCAAAAAATAATTATGAACAAGATGAAAGTGTATACACAATATTTGGGCAAGATGACCAAGTCACATAGTACATTTTGTTGACTACTTATTTTTGGTAATCAACTAACAAGGTACAAAACTATTGGTGTTACAAATTATAGAATAATTCGTATATATTACAACAATAAAACACTCTTAAGATTCGTTTGTTTGTCAAGTGAATGGAATTAAAATGGGGAATATGATTCCCAAAAATCAAATAACCTTGTTTGGTATTTTTTATTTAATATTATGGAATGTAATCTAATTCCCAAAATATGAAAATTATTACCTCAAATAAGGGAATCACAATACCTTATTTATTGAGGTAATGTGATTACCATATCAAAGGTAATCATAAATACAATACTTTAATGCCCTTACTACCACTATATCAAATATAATACAAAATCAACAAAAATAGTTATTTATTTATGCATTTCATTTAAGTTATTACTTATGAAGAAATAGTTTCGTATTTTTAATTTATTTGGAATATTTTTATTGTCAAAATAGATCGTTATTTACATTTTATTTTATATTTATTTATTGAATGGAATTGAAAAATTATTATGTTGTTTTTGTGATAGTACTTTTGAAATGGTTGTTGGTAACATATGATTAATATATTTTATTTATTAACAATAATATGTTTCCGACTTAAAATAATTATCAATGCATTGTTATATGAAAAATCAATATATGTATCACTTTTTTTTAAAGTCAAACAATATGTAAAGAAAAAATAAGCATGTTCAATTTAATTGTCATTTTTCTAAAAGAGGATAATGTGAATTGAACCAAATTGATATCTTGTTTATTTTTTTTATTATTTAACAAAATTAAATATATATGTGTATATGCATAATATCATATATTCTACTATGGTTCAAAATTTATAATTAGAGTATAAAATATGATTTAAAATAAGGGTATTTAAGTCAAAATCTTTAATTTTAGATTTCATTCTTTATTATATATTTTCGAACAAAACATAAAAAAGAAAAAAATATATATATCCTTACCCAATTTTTTGTAAATAAGCAAAAACTATTAATGGAATCAGATTTCTAGTAATCAAATTACCAGAAATCTTATTCCCATTTTAAATTCCATTCCCTATCAAACAAACGGAGCCTTAGTCAAATCTAAGTATTCCTCCCAAAATTTAGATCTAGTTCAATATCAGTCATATTTATTATATGTTTCTCGCATTTAGTCTCATATATTTCAAAATGTCTCACGTTCAGCCACGGTCGAATTTTTCATCTAAAATTTAATAGTTAATTTGGGTTGTCAACACATTGACTAGACCTTTTCGAATAATTAATGCCCAGAATATTCTCATTGACGTACTATATTCAACATCATGTGCCAATTGTGTACAAAATCTAGTTCGGTAAAATCGTTTACTAACGACATTGGTAGTTAAATTTTGACAAAAAATTGATTGAAAATAAATATAAAATATTAAAAGATATGAGTTTGAAAAAAAAAATGTCCCACTCTCTAACTTTTCGCCGTTGTTTTTTTAAATTTGTAATTAGTCAATATTATAGTTATGAGAAAATTACAAATACATGCCTATCTTTCTATTATTTTGTTGAAAATTTTATATATAGTCAATTGAAGTAAATTTGATATCAATTGCAAATCAACTATATTATATTATATTGAGTCTCATAATTAATAATAACTTATATACTTTGATATACATAGTATATAATAGAATTATAATTACTAGTAATCAAATAACATAATTAGACTAGTCAAAATACGAGAAATCTTATAAATAATCTTCTGTTTTGGTCAATGTATAAATAGTTGGATTAACAATCAAATGCAATAAGATTATGACTTTCTAAAATTTGTGTTTTTTTTTGCTGGGCCTTCTTACTAATCGGCCCATATACCCAAAATATTGATGTCTAGTGAAATCAAAAGAGACATGAAGCCCATATTATAGCCCATGACATCAAAACCCATTTTAGATCACTTCGATTGTTGACGTATCATCAAAATATACATAGACACATCAAACTTGGACCGATAATTTTTTAAACATGTGTAATAAAGACTTCACTTCAAATAATGATAAAATAGTTACAATTTGTATTTGCCTTCTCTACTGTGAGTCTGTCAGCTATGGGCAACCTAGGCTGGTTTACCTCTCTTGTGTGGTTTGCAGGCTATTGCACAAGAGCGAGGTTTACCCAGTGCGCACCCGAAAGGGTAGCGGCTGCGGGTTTCCCCCGTCATCCAAAAAAAAAAAAAATAGTTACAATTTGTGTCAGTTTGGAACTAAAGTGAAAACAGATATTAACGAACTAATAAGCTTCGACTATAATTAAAATATTTCTAAATGACGGTTTAATTGTGATAGAGTATTGTGACTTTTCATAAAAAGAAAAGAGATTTAAATACATGGTATAATATTTTCATAGATTTATTATAGTTATAATGTAAGCTTGTTTGATTGAAATGAACACGTAGGATAGGGGTCCAATTTCACCCCAATTCACATGTTTGGTTTTGATTATGTGGTCATGTAATCAACCGGGCCTTTGTGTTAGGTTTGATCTATAAAATCTTATGTTTGATCTATAAAATCACATAATTTGGCCTCATATGACTAAATTAATACAAATCACAATTAAAATTTAAAAGTCATTTTCTATAAACCCAACCTAAAAAAATAGACACAAAAAGTAGGCTACTACAATTTACAACTAGTAAATCAATATGGGCCATTAAAAAAATCAATTTATGTAGAAATATATTTTGACTAGTAAAGGTTTAATAATTTTTTGAAGTATAGCATTTTGGAAGAATTAAATTATTTATATCACATTCGATTAAAATTTACCCAATTCCAATAGGAATAAATTTAATGTGAGCTGTTTATTCCATTTCTGGAGACTAAGACAGGTTTAATAAGAACCTATTCCTCCCAGGCAAATAGACAAATTGCTTCAGAATGGTATAAGAATGTGAATCCACATCAATAATGAACAAATTCTCTACATTAATCATTCGTGCACGATAAATTTTACGTGGACCCCACATCGCGATTATTATGCAATTGTGATTGTCTCTAAACTTAGAAGTCTCCTAAAGCGAAAAATTCAAATATTTTCATCCAAAATCTCACCGAAAATGTAAAAAAATTCATACATTTAGCTTCTTCTATGCATGTTCTACTCAAAAATGTAAAAAAAAAAAAAAACTCAAAAAATACGATAAAAACAGAACAAACACGCTAAATTCTTTAAAACCAAGAGTCATTTACGATTAAAGGATTCTTTTCTCACAAGGTTTCGTCTTACCAAAAGAAAAAGCTTCAAAAAAAACTAATGATCTGAACTACAAACATTTTGCCCCCATATGTACCACCATATCTAGCTAAAACAAGCAATGTACACGAGCAATTCAAGCCAAAACCCGAAAAATATTCAAGAAATTAGTCACACGGGATTGACAAGGATTATTTAACGAAGATTCATGTGTTGGCTGATTGTGAAGGCAATCTCGGGTGATTATGCTCACCTTCATAAGTTACAATTAGCATCGATGGTTCTTCTAAACATCTCTCCACGTGTTTTCTTGCTGGACAGCCTCTCATGCTACTACATTTATAGTATCCCCTGCAAATATATATATATATATAACTCGATCAACAAAATAAGAAATTCGTTTACGTTTCTATAGCTTATTAAATACCATAAACGTCGAATTTCAGAACCATTGGTTAATATGTCAAGAAAGGAAGGAAAAGTAATGGCAAAAAGCATCATTTGCATGATTTATTGTGATTCTACAATTGCACGAGAAGTGTGTAAACGAATATGAATAAAGAGTTTCCCTTTAACAGAAAGGATGAAACAACTACTATGCATGGATGCTAAAACAGAACAAAGACAATAGATTTACATAGTTTGGTCCTAAAATGGAAATATTTGCTACAATCTCTTTCGATAACTCTATTTAAAACAACAATTGATTCAAGTATTACGAGCAAATAGCGAGAATCCAGACGATACCTAGGGTGAGGAGAACCTTTGATCGGTTTCTGTCCGTATTTCCTCCAAGAATACTCGTCTGGTGGTATATCGGCTAACTTGTTACTTATAGCAGGTACTTTGATAGACCTTTTCACTCTATGCTTCCTGTTACCAATACACAATAATATGAAACAATTAGTAATTCCCATATCATATTATAGAAAAAGATACATACATATATATATATGTGTGTGTATATATATATATATATATTTCAACCACCTCTTCTTAGAACAATGGCATCTACCATTGCCTCCACATTTTACACTTCCATCCTCTCCTCTACCAGAACACCTCCTCTTATGGTGATAAGAGCTTTGATCTGCAGACCGAGCCGGGCCAATCAAATGAAACGAACTTCCATCTAAATTAGCAACACTTCCATCCATGCTCAATGAAGACATAAATGACCTAGTTGATGACATTGTAGGTGTGCAATTTGAACTATCAAAGTTAAGGCTAATTCCACTATTACTACGCCTATACATCGATTCGGCCTGATGTTTCAACTGCTGCTGCTGAAGTTGAATCCTTTGCTGCTGGAGAAAATGGAAATTGAGTAATGGTGTTTGTTGAGAATGATGTAGAGGGTTTTTGCCCAATTCTAATGAAGGGTTTCCCAATGTGAGGTTACACTTTTCTGGATTATTTTCGACGGGATTGATTCGAAGTAGCTGAAGGGGCTTTGGGTTATGATCATCTGTTATTTCCAAGAAAATGTTTTGGGGAAAAGGGGTTTGATTTGTCTTGGATTTTCTAACTCTAGCATGGCCACAGCTAGAATTGAGAAGAGAAACAACTTTCTTGAAGCTGTTCACAGCTTCACCTGTTTGATGCACTAAATTTCTAAGCTGATTTTGATTTTGGGGCTGAGATAAGAGATTAATTACTCTGTGACTACTTTCAACTGCTGCACTATTTGCCTTTTCAACTTCCTCCATCTCAACCCAGAAAAAGAAATTAAAGTAAAAATCAAGGTAAATGAAACAAAACTCCAATTCCCAGATTGGTTAAAATTACTGATTCAATAGATCTTCAAATACCCACAAGAAGCAAAATTGGGGGGAAATTACACAAAACCCCCCATTTTTAGCTAAGCATAAAGTTAAATCATTCTATAGCAAGAACAGAAATCACAGCTAAACCAGAAGGGCATCTCGAAATAAAAATAGACAAATTTAAGAACCCATGTAGCTAACATCAAATGCCATACAAGAGCTCTATGAACCAAACAGTTTAGGCAGAAAAACAAAGAGGGGGGAGAGTTTTGAGGTGGTGAAAAAAGTCTGAAATAACGGACCTTTAACTGGACTTTATGAAGGAAAAATGGCTGCCAAACCCTAGATTCTTTCAATCGAGAAATGGGATTGAATTGAAAGGTGTGAAAGAGAAGACTTTACTTGCTTTTGGCCAGGGGAATTGATACAACCGAAAAACCAAAACAAAGTTTACAAATATGCAATCTTGAAAATATTTAATAAATTGATATTGCAAATAATTCATTATTAAATTAATTAAATTAAAAGACTAAATAGTAAATGCACTTCATTAAACATGTTATTTTTGCAATAGCTCTACAAGTATATATTACAGACCATACCCCTATAAATTTAAACTTTATTGCATTTTACCCTCATATTCGTTTTTATGACTAATCCATCCATTCAATATGTATGTCACGATACATTTGACATCTTAGACACCTAAATCGAATATCTTTTTTTATTGTTATTTCGCAACACTACACCAGTACTTTACTTACATGGATGTTAAACGATGAAATTAATAGGAAAAAACTGTGGATTGAACGAATAATTAAAAAATTACCTAGGAAAAATAAGTAAATGGTAAATATTTATTAGTTTTAAGGTAAAAAGATATTGGGTTTAATAGCAATAAAATTTAAGTTCCAAAGGGAGAAATATAAATTTCTTGAGGGGCTGAAATGCAATAAATAGGCAAATAATAATAAATTGTAGATTCTAGAGAGAGAAAGTAGGGGGGGGTGCATTAATTAAAATAAACCTGCGCACCAGGGGGGGAAGTCTCAGAGGCGAAACTGCCGTCTGTGTCGCAGATTTCAAAGTGGGGTCCACTTTGGACTTATTATTCCTCTTTTTATTTATTTATTTATTTATTTTTAATGCAATTATTTCTATTTCCCCGTCAGTTTTTGCTGCTTCCAAGACAAGACTTGGGTCTTGTGATCCTTTTGCTTTCATGAGCATCTAATTTTAATTTATTTTTTCAAAATTAATAATTACTTCATTTTATTTTATTTTATTATTAATTTCAATGGGAATCTGACTGACTAACTGTGACTTTGTGAGACCCCTTTTTCTTTATTTCTTGTGAGCATCATTAGTTAATTATCTTTTTTGGGTAATTATTACTTAATTACCTTTAGCATAGACAAAATAAATAATTCAATTGGGCCCATAAATTATTTTGCCTCTATAATATTATCGCACCAAGTTATATTGTATTTACTATTTTATTTGTTATATACTACTTATATATATAAGAACTCATTGGTTCCTACAAACTTATTCAAAGTTTCTTTATAACTTCTAACATATTTAATTTTTTGTTATAACACTCTTTCTACTCTCCTAGCTGAATTATTTTTATATAGATAAAATTCACCAGAATTAGAGGTAAAATATAATAATAATACACAAGTGGTAAGAATTTTTCATTATCATAACAATTTATTTACAAATTTAATATTGATAATGTAATATTAAATTTAATTAGAAAATGTCAATGTTGAAATTCAATTAGAAAAGAATATAATGACGACAAAATTGCTATAAATTGTCAAATAATAGTGGCAAAGTTAAACCAAACACCCTAATGACAATCTAGGAAAGCACAAAAACAATAAGACATGATTTTGAAATTAGTAAACTAATATGCATTGAACTTATCAGCAGTAAACTGTTCCTATATATATAATTAATTAATTATATATTAATAGTTAAAACATCTTTAGGTTGATTAGTTGAAGTCACGAAGAGGCAAATACATCACACTAATATATTTTATAAGATAAGTTTAATTAAGTCAAATTGATTAGTGGACAAATCCTTAAGTTAATCTTATCTAATCACAATATCACTTTGACTAACTCGTAACGTCATTTTCTCCAACCTAATACTCTTATAAGTGTTTTTTCTATATATATTTATTTCACAAAAAAATTTAAAAGGCACACTATAAACTTTCCAATATGAAAAAAAATTAACTATAAAATAATGTATTCGATATTGATATGTATAGAAATTTACTTTAAGTTGATTCATAAATTGGCCTAACTTTAAGAAGTGCCATTTTAACTGCCATTTAGAAATTTATTTTATAAAATAAGAAACTTTAGAATTTGGATGCGAAGTAACTTTTAATCTCAACGTATACAAATGGCAACGGCCAAATATCTTTTTTACTTTATTAATTTAAAACCAATGTAATGTTAGACTCAAGTATTGATAGCAGATAAAGGAAGAATTTGATATACTTTCAAGACAACACTTTACTTTTTTGTAAGAAAAAAAGAAAAGCATATAAAGGCAAATTTGGGCTTTGGGATCCGATAAAGACAACCATTTGAATATTAACCCATTATTAAACTTCATAATTATTAGCCATTTTTGCATTATTTTGAAATTCCAGCTTCAATCCAAATTTAATCATCCACATATAATTAAATTTCATATTTAGTAAAAATCTCATAAGCTTGTAAAATAGACATATTTTTCGACAATCTCAAACTTACAAAAAGCTATTTAAAATAGTTGGGGATAAATGCAAATAACCCCACGTGAAATATTTTATTAGCTGAAAACCCTTTGTGAAAAAAAATTAGCTAAAAACCCTTTGTGAAATTTTCAAATGGCATGAAACCTCCTGTGAAATTTTCAAATTGCATGAAACCCCCTGTGAAAAAAAATATAGCCTAAAAACTCCCTTTAAAATTTTTAAATTTACAAATTAATTAATAGTACTAATAATCAAATTTTAGGATATTAATTAAACTTTATCCAGCAATTAATTTTTAATGTAGTTATATTTCGTAATGGTAAAATTTTACAAGGGATTTTTAGGTTATATTTTTTTCACATAGGGTTTCATGCAATTTGAAAATTTCATAGGGGGTTTTATGTTATATTTTTTTCACAGGGGGTTTAATGCAGTTTAAAAATTTCATAGGGAGTTTTTAGACTATATTTTTTTCACAGGGGGGTTTTCAGCCAATAAAATATTTCACATGGGGTATTTGCATTTATCCCAAAATAGTTGCAAAGCTTTAACACACGGGCAATAGATTTCAAATGAAACTGGACGAAAGACCCTTTTTCACTTTAATTTATCCTTTGTATGTAGATCCAAAATTTGTCCTTGATGATAGGGATTTGACATATAAAAAAGACAGTAATTTCAGACAAGTTAATGGAGATTCATGCATGCAATTGTGACTTTAGGAAAAAAAAAAAAAAAGGTAGACCAAATTTCACACTTATTGGATGAAAAAGGGTAAAATAATAGGAAGATGTTTGTTTGATAAGTACACCTGGAGCAATAATGTGACAGAATCAATTATTATAAGACCAGAGCATAGACTAATCATTCGAATTTAGACATTATATTTGGGATTGATAATTATAGACAACAATAAAACTTCAAATAGGACAAATGGGTGTTCAAAAATCTCGATTACTCATAATGATATCGATATTTTACGCCTTATGATATCATCATGTACATGTCAATTGTATAAGTATATAATATCACCGAAAAACAAATTTGTATTTTTCTAAAAATAGAATTACGAAACATATCTGGAGGATGAAGGAAGACTATTGTTTCCTGCCCCTTCCTTTCTTGGCTGGCTGTGGCTCTGTTTGTTCTTTTCCACCAACTTCAGATATATCAGCTGCAAAAGGATTATATAAATCCTCAATGAAAAAGAGAAGTGTAACGTTCTATACAAAAACATAGAAAAGAAGGCTAAGCACAGGAAATAGCTATGTCCATATTTGATGTAACTAAGTTAAAGAACTGTAGGTTAATAAACATTATAGTATGAGAATATGGTGAAGATCAAAGAAAAGGATGTTCTTGAGTTGACCAATCATAAGAGTTCAGCCAGTTCAAGAATTAAGATATTCTTTTCATGTTGAATGTAATAATCAAAAGATGGGGAAAATGGGGGGGAAGAGTCTAATATTTTAAATTTGAAACACATGAAAGCAATTTTACTCAAAAAAACATCATTTTTCACCAATCTAAGGATTGCATTATACTAAAGAAGGAAACTCTATGCACCGATAGTCCGATACACTTAAAAAATGTATTGGTTTGAAACACCTAGGAACTACTACCCATAAACTGTTTCGGCCACGGCCAGCCTCTAGAATTCATCTATTCTGAATATAGTATTGTATTCCAGAGACTAGAGCTCGTATTTACTGTTTTTCTCCTTTTCATTCTTAGATGCATATGATACTGTTTATCTCGATGTTATGCTACCACTTACAAAAAGGTTTGACAGTAGGAACTTTCTCAAACAACAGTAAATTTTACAAGCAGAAAAAAGGGAATTGTCATTTATGCAGTGACTCCAAAAATCCCTGAACTTAGGATATGCCTAAACTCCACGAAAATTTGAGAGAGGATGCTGTTACCTGAAGGGAGGCAACCTTAGTTTATCTTATAGCTCTAAGTATACGTTTCACTGGTAGTGAAATGCATATGCAATATGTGTGTAAATCGAGCCAAGCCGAAACCAGCTCGTGAAGCTTCCCTTCGAGCTCGAGCCCAATTTCCTATGCTCGAAGCTCGCTAACTTTCGTATTTTAATATTTATATTTTATATAATTAATTATACTAATAATATTTTATATTTTTAATTATAATATTAAAAATATAAGTATAAATGAGCCCAGACTCACGAGCACGAACTGAGTTTTTAGCCAACGAGCTCGAGAGCTTGGAAAAATAACCAGGCTCCACTCGTTTACACCCCTTAAATTATGCAGTATGAAAATGATCACTGATAACAATACCTTCAGGTCCACGAGCCATCAGGGTAAAAAATATGTTATTGAATTTCTCCATCTTCTTAGCTTCCTGTGCTTGGTCTGTCTTAAATTTGATACACTGATAAGAAAGAGGAAACTAAAACGTTTCAAAGACCATTCCTGTCTTAAGGGTTTCATACTCTAATGATGAAAAAAGGTCTCATCTTAAGAATTCCGCAACATATGAAAGACAGTATGAGCACAAGACCAGTAACTATCAAAATGGTTCATATAGCTCAAGCTTATAAATGTGCATCCTAAGTGCCATAAAGTTAAATGTCCTAGAACAGGGATGAAGAGTACGGTAAATACTGATAAATTTATTGAAATGACAATGAATTGCAATTTGAAAAAAAAGGTGCAGTTTCACCTGATCGATGTTTATGTGTATGTACTGTATAACAGGGGGATAGCAAACGACACACCCAGGACCTATTATTTGGACAATAAATAAGTATTACCGAGAATAACAGTTAACCAACCAGGACTAGTATCCAGGTGATTTAGCTAAACATTGATGAAAAGGTGCATTTTCATGAGCATGAATCCTGTTGTTATAAAGGGGAATATCGGGAGCTTCAATCAAGATGCCCTATCCCAAAGCACAAACGCCATAAAGAAAGTAAGTTAAATTTTACTATTTACTAATAACCAAGCCTTGTTGATAATCCACAAACATTCCCTCTCTGACTAAGATGACAAAACCTGCTTTCCTAAATTTTAACTTATTTCTCAAGGAAATACAGCACTTCGTGAAAGGGGCTTCGACCAAATTTACCCTAGTTATATCACAATCTCCAAATTCTATCTAATTTATCAAAATATATGAAGGTAACATGTTACCATAAACATATTCTTCGGTCAATAAGTAGAGAGATCTCCTCCAAATGCTGGGAAATTTTCTCCCACAGATTTCCCTTGATTAAAGGGCAGCTCATAGTATAATTTCACACGCATCTATTTCTCCCATTACAAAGAAGTTATCTAACACCACATAAAACCTCTCGTAGTAGCTAAATTAATCAAACGCAAAAGAACACCAGTAAGCGTCCCTCAAATTCATAAAACTAAACAAACACGAAATAATGCATAGCACCAACAAGATTCTGCACAATTTGAATGAATATAAACGAATAGAAAAAACATTATAATTCAGCAGTCAGCACTCCTACCTCTTTATCATCGGTGACTTTTAGAACCAATTTACCATCACAATGCCTGTATTTCATTGAATAACGAGTCTGCGCCATCAAATAAAACGCCACCAATCAACATGGAACAAAACAAAAGCAATGGAATGCTGAATCAAAATCAAAGAAAAAAAACTATAAACAAATTACTTTCTCGGGATCGGAACGAAACAATTGGACTGATTTTTCCACAAAATCATCCCAGGATTCGATATAAACCATGATCTCGATCTCGATTTGAGTCCACTGTTCGATTGTGTTTTGAACTTTATTTTTTATTACTGAATATGTATATAAGTAACAGAATTTGGTGCCGTCGATTCGATCTCTGAGATTTATCTGAGGTTTTCGTACGAAAGAGAAACGACATCGTTTTGAATTTTCAGTTCTCGTTAATTCCATTTTGCCCCTTGAACTAACAAATATTACGAGATGACCACTTCTATTTCCTTTGCATCAATACTCAAAAGATAAAACTTTAATTATAACTAATTAATGACTTCTTAGTTTATTTTGTTTAATTAACAAAACAAATAAAAAGCATCATAGTGGTATTTTATGGTGCTTATGCAACTATGATCGTGATTATTAACACGTGATGCGATATATACATGATACATACATAAAATGCGTTAATTTTTAAAAAATATTATAACATGACACAACTCAAATACAATTATTATAAATTATATGTAGTAAATTAATAAATTGGTGTATATTCATCCTTAAAGACTTCATCTTTTTCCAATAGTAAAAATGGCTAAACTTCCATTCTCGATTAAACAGTTTCCCATCTCAATCTCATCCCAATGTTGAAGATCATTTACACAGATTAAGGGCCTCAGAAGGCACATCAACTTCTACTGCTTCAATATGCTCAAACTTATCTATCCTTAAAAATCTGCATGAAAGCATCAATAATATGATTCAAATGCCCTCAATCCAACAAGACCTCTCTAACGAACAAGGTCAAGTTTGGATAAACGAGTTGCTCGAGGGATCTCTTAGGCTCGTGGATCTTTGTGAATTTTCAAGAGAAATTGTGTGTTTAACAAAGGAATCAGTTCAAGACCTTGAATCCTCGATCAGGAGAAATAGAGGCGAAACAACAACACCAGTGACCAGACGACATCAAATCCTATGTTGCCTCGAGAAATAAGATCAATAAAATGGTCAAAAAGTGCATCAAGAACTTGAACAAAAGTTCTACACCAATCCCAACCATTGAATCCGGGATGATGTTAAAAGAAACGGAGGGCCTTGATTTCTCGGTTTTGAAATCTGTATTGACACTTGGATCGGGGGAAAAAGATAAATCGAAGCAATAAAGTTGGTCAATTGTTTCAAAGTTCACTCAAAACAAAGTACATTCAGATATCGACAACTTGAGCTCATTCGATATACAAGATATCTGTATATATGTAAAATTTGATTCACATTCTTTGCTGTCAAAATTTTTATCACTTGACCTTATTATAAATTTTATCACAGATCGTAATACACGACCAGGTCAATCTTGTTCTTTGATCAATGATAAGATAATTTGCTGCTAAATGAATTCATGCATGGGTCTATGGAAGGGTTCGGAGGAAGAATATCCTAATGATCGAAAAATAACTCAAAATGAGTATATTAGAGGATTCGGATTCTCTTGTAACTTGAAATTCATGCATAGTTCCTAGAACCCGCAGTGCCCTCCTCCTTGAACCGGGCTTGGGACCGGCTGTGTTATGCAAACTTGCAACACAGGCGGAGTTACACGAGTTTTTCCTATCAACTACAACACACAAAAAAAAGACATGCACACTTCACTAGCATCATCCCAAAACAAGAACATCATAATAATGTTCACAACCGGGAAAATCACAATTTTAGTTTTAGTCCCACATTTTATTAAAATTTAAAAACGGTCCCAATAATTTGATAAAGTTGGAATGTTAGTCCTTTTTTTATCAATGTTAGTCCTATACTTTATTTTTGTTTTTTAAAATTGCATTTTGCCCCTTAAACTATATAAAATATATCAAACATGCCCTTGAACAAATATTATTGCCACTTACCCCCCAAAAATTAGAAAAAATTAAAAAGAATGATTGGTCCATGTTATGAATGTCCCGGCTAAACACATGTTATTCTTTTTAATTTTTAAATTAATTTTCAGGGGGTTAAGAGGCAAATAATAATTGTTAAAGGAGTTGTTTAATACATCTTGCTTAATTAAAGGGGAAAAATACAATTTAAAATAACAAAAATAAAGTATGAGACTAACATTATTATAAAAAAAAGGACTAAAACTGCAACTAATGTAAAATATTGGGAGATTTTCTAAAATCTCATATAATATAGAAACTAACACTAAAATCATAATATCTTGTAGGACTAAAATTAAGATTTTCCCGTTCAACTGATGTAAGGTTTCACCTGATGACATCCAAACCACAGTCAACTTAGATCTAATTTGCCCTACAATGCTGAATAAATAAACCACCAACAAAGCCAAGACTCAAATGGGAACTTGACAATACACAAAGGATATTCGATCTTGATCCTAAAACAAATCAATATAAAAGAATCCAAGGAAAAAAATTCTACCATAATATTAGACCTATCCAACTAAGTCACTATAGGTTGGTTACAATACTATCGAGTAGACTCAAAACTTCCTAAATATAATTTTGACACTAAAAATAAAAGCAGACAGATACACATCAGAATATTATCCAACACCTTAGTAACTACTATAACTTCCATATGTTTGATCAAAGAAGAGAGCTCTTGAAATGAATGCAGCAGTTAAATGAGGCAATGAATGCACCACCACCAAAAACAATCCTCATAGTGAAATACAAAGAAAACAAGCCCTAAAACCATAAATACTTCCTAAGAACTCGCATCTGAGAGTACACAATCAAACAAAATAAGAATGAAAAACAGGTCAAAGAAAAACTGAAGGACGAAATAGAAAAAAACACCCAAATTTTGTTATTTGATATGAAGACTAGAAGAATAGAAATTTCTGCAACTGGTTCTTATGGATTGGAATAACTAAAGTAAAAAAATTCTAGGAGATTAGAATGATATTGTTGAAGACAAGGTCAGTATACAAAAAATCTACAACTACGTAATTGCATTAAGCTTGAAGTCCGAGGAATCAATTTTACTAGAAAGTCGTTAATTATTAAACGCGAACCAACCAGCATTTTAAATACGGTATCTAGTATATGATCAAGCTTTTTTATCACATACCAGAGTTCTTCATCTGTCCACCTACAAGTCTACAATCAACGATAACCATAATACGATAAACAAAATAGAATCTAAAATAGGGAGATCCCTAACCTTAACAACAATTCTAGACCTAATTACCAAGCGACATTCTTATTGAATAAGTAATACTTTGTAAAGTTTAGTGATATATAAAGTATAATAAACCACAAGTATAATTTATCCGTAGATAATTCACCACAAAGAATCTTAAACAAAAAGATCAAAAGCCAAGTACAGATCTAATAAGCAACAGAACAAATCACATACTCTCAAATAAACACACGACTGTGTTCCTAAAAGAAAGATATAACTCTCAGAGTACAATCATCCACAGTATGCAAAACTAACCAGCAAACAAGTGTCAAAACAGGGAAATAATAAGCCTTTCACCATTCAAACTAGGATTTCCAAATCAATTCAAAATATGAAAACATAAGCCTGAGAGACATTGCAAAACAAATAGAGGGCCTCAATCGATTCGTATACATTATTAACGAATAGGGTGAAGTTATCATCATCAATATATTTCATTACAAGCTGCAAAAACTCATGCAGCATACATATTAGCCCCATAAGTGCATAACCTCAGCACAAATGGCTAAAAGCAATAAAAACAACAGCCAGCCACAATGGTGAACAACCAATCAATTCACCTGTAAATCAAATGTACCACAAACACAAGCACTATTCACACAGCTGATTTCCTCATCAGCCTAAAGAAACATTTATCATCATGTTTCAGTTTCACCATAATAACTATCCAGATCAAACACACAATCAATCACACCCTACTAATTGAAAATTCAACTCACATTAATCGTTTCATGAACAGCAGTAGGGACATCGCTCGAGCCCGTTTTCGTTTCATGTATATGTATATGTATATGCATGTGCGTATACATATATATATATATATATATGTATCTGTATATATATGTATACATATCTATATGTATATTGATATATATACATATGTCTATATATACACACACACGTATATATATATATGTGTGTATATGTATACATTCACGCAGACACAATCAACTCACGCATGCACACAAGCGTATTCACACACACGCATAAACAAACACAGATTTTACACACACACACACAAACACACATATATATATGTATACATACACACGGACACAATCAACTCAAGCATGCACACAAGCATATTCACACAAACTACTTAAAGCAGAAACAAACACACAAGCATATTCACACACGCACACACATATAAATGTATATCCATACTAAAAAACAAACGCACGGACTTTACGCACACGCACACCACACACACATACATATCGTATTTATACATGCAACAGGGAAGGGGTTGCTGATGGCTGCCAATTTTTCTTGCTCCATCTCTAACCCTTCTGCTCAAGATTTCGCCAATGAAGTTTTCCAGCAACAGTAATTAGCCACAACTAAGCGAGTGGAAATGAAATTCACCAAAAATACCAAGACAAATGTGTTGCACTTCCATGGAATCAGGAGAAACTCTCTTCAGTCTCTTCAGGTCAGACAAATCTTTACCATAGGTCATTGGAAAATAAATATTATCCACTTCTGTGTATAAAACTAACCATCCTCTGTCCATCAATGGTCATCCATTAGCAAATGATTCAATTTTGGACCATTTAGTCTCCATAGGTCATCGAAAAATAAATACATCCATGTGCCACTTTAAAGGTCTCAAGTGCAATCTGATACAAAACTTGAACGCCATGATTATCATTTGCTGCTAAACCCTTTTATTCTCCATGAAGTCTGTCTTCTTCAACGAAGACAAATGTGTTGCACTTCCTTGGAATCAGGAGAAACTCTCTTCAGGTTAGACAAATATTTACAATAGGTCACTGGAAATAGAATCTAACCTTAACAACAATTACATACCTGATTACCAAGAGAGAACAATCAAGAACACAAACACGGTATTGGGCGACATGTATGAATATTACCATAGGTCTTCGAAAACTAAATGCGGATAAGTCCTCAGTCCAGCAAGGGTCATCCCATACTCAGTCCAGCAACGGTCATCCCATACTCAGTCCAGCAAGGGTCGTCCCATCATCAGTCCAGCAAGGGTCATCCCATCCTCAGTCCAGCAAAGGTCATCCCAAACTCAGTCCAGCAAAGGTCATCCCAAACTCAGTCCAGCAAAGGTCATCCCAAACTCAGTCCAGCAACGGTCATCCCATCCTCAGTCCAGCAACGGTCATCCTATCCTCAGTTCAGCAACGGTCATCCCAAACTCAGTCCAGCAACGGTCATCCCATCCTCAGTCCAATAAGGGTCATCCATTAGCAAAGAAATCAATTATATGTCGTTTCATTACCACAAGTCACAATATATCGAATTCCCATAGAATTCGAGGCATCCTCAGTCCAGCAACAGTCTTCCATTTGCAAAGGAATCAATTTTGATACAATTTCATTACCATAGGTTGTCGATAAATAACTTCATCCAAATCTGCATAAAAATCTAGTCATCCTCGATCCAGCAACGGCCATCCATTTGCAAAGGAATCAGTTTTTAAATTGTTTCATTACCATAAGTCATCCAAAAATAAATACATCCAATTCCGCATAAAAATCTAATCATCTTCAGTCCAGCAACAGTCATCCATTAGCAACATCCATTTAGCAGTTAGATAATAAATCAAATCAATGATCGCCTCTTATTTGCTTCAGAGTTATGCGATCCATATCGATGGTCAAGACAAGCATAATAAAGAAATTATCCTGACTACAAAACTGCACAAGCCATAACTGGGGCCATTTTTATAACATACCAAGGGTTTATCTATTCACCTGCAATTTAACCATAATTCAGTAAATAGAAGAGAGGATAAAACATGGAGATCTCTTAACCATAACAATAATTACAAACCTAACTGATCATTAACAACGCACAAAAAAGTTGAAACCCTAATTCTTTCAAGAATCATGTTATCAATTGATTGTGGTACCTATAATTAATTTAAACCATAAACCCTAGTTTCACTACACGATCGCCGAAAAAACACCAAATCTTGCAAAACAAAATTCACCAAAAATGAAAGCGATCAAGAATTCAACAAAGAACGGAAAAAATTGAGGCGAAGCATGAATATAAAAAAACGAATACATAAATGCGATAACAAACAAGAACACGAGCACTGATCATAGATTGATGGTAAAAAAGAATCAATGTGAGGCCGGGGATATATATATATGTATATATATATATATATATATATACATCCCCTAACAACATGGACTCAATTCCTACTTTAATAGAATTACCAACATGGACGAGAAGATAAAACATAGAGATCTCTTAACCATAACAATAATTACAATCCTAACTGATCATTAACAACGCACAAAAAAGTTTAAACCCTAATTCTTTCAAGAATCATGTTATCAACTTATTGTGGCACCTAGAATTAATTTAAACCATAAACCCTAATTTCACTACACGATCTCCGAAAAAACACCAAATCTTGCAAAACAAAATTCACCGAAAACGAAAAGCGATCATGAATCAAAAGAACGGAATAAAATTGAGGCGAGAGCATGAAGATACAAAAGAAAATACATACCCGCGATAACCAACAAGAACACGAAATGAAACGCGATCATGAATTAAACGAAGAACGGAATAAAGCGAAGCATGGTGAAGATAAAAAAGAAAATACATACCCGCGATAACCAACAAGAACACGAGCTCTGATCATGGTAGAAAGCAAAATCAATTTGAGGCCGGGGGTATATATAGTTATGGGTGTTGAGATTCCTTTTCCTAGTAGGACTCAGTTTCTACTTTCTTAGAATCTTCACACGCGCTTTACATTAGGGGTGTACATAAACCTGTTCAATTCGCCCGAACCGCTCAAATCGAATCGGTCCGCCCGTAAACCGCCGATTTTAAACTTTTAAATAATAGTGGCGGTTTGATATTCTTGTCACCCACCACTTTTTGGTCAGGTGGTGGGTTTAGAATTTGCAACCCGCCTAAACTGCAACCCGACCGCTAGTTATAAATAATGCACATAAATAATATTATAAAGATTAACAACAAACTTTTAAATAAGACTTAATATTACACTAGAAAATCGAGGGATTTTGTACAATTATTAAAAGCCCATAATTGAGAAAATATAGATACTGTGATTACAAATAAGTTTCTATGAGAAAGAAAATGAGATAATAAACGATTAATTATCAAAATAAACTTTGGCATGTCTTAAAAAAATTGGACATACTATATGATGTGTTTCACACCATATTATTTATGATATATATTTTAGACACGTTTTTGGCGTGTTAGATACATGTATCGTTTCGGTTACATACGTTGCATGGAATAAGATGTGACACTGTACGAATCAATTTTCAAAATTTATCACTTTTTAAAAAAAATTAAACGCAATTCAAGTATATGGTGTTTTCGAACTTCGTTGCGTACTATAATGGTTAGGAACGACATCGTTTTGGATTTTCAATTCTTGTTAATTCTATTTTAGCCCTTGAACTAACAAATATTAAGAGATGGTCACTTTTATTTCCTTTGCTTCCATAGATAAACTCTAGTTATGATTAATGAATTCTTAGTATATTTTGTTTAATTAACTAAACAAGCTAAAAGGGCCATAGTCGTAATTTATGTTGCATGTGCAACTATGATTCATGCTTACTAATACGTGATACAACATGAATACGATATGAAATATGATAATTAAAAAAAAAATTATAGCACAACAATTCTCAAATACTAATTATTATATATTATATGTTGTAAATTTATAATTATCAACTAGATTATAAATAAAAAGATTTAACATTAAACAATGAAAATCGAAGGATTGCATAACCATTATTAAAAGCCCGTAATTGAAAAAAGACAATTAGTAAATTTCAAGTTGTTGTATTGACTGATTGTTCTGTTTGGTATTTGGTATAAAGATTTAAGAGAGAAATATGATTGCAAATGAGTTTTGTAAAAAAGTGAAAAAATAGATAATAAACGTATAATAATTAAAATAAGATTCGGCATGTCTTAAAAAAATTAGATATGTCATATGACTGTTCCACACCGTATTATTTATTATATATATTTTAGACACGTTTTTGGTGTGTTATAAACATCTATTATTTCAGTTACATGTGTTGCATTCGATATAGACATTGCACGAATTAATATTTTAAATTTAATCACAACTATTTTTTAAATATATAAATTTATTAATTTCATAATAATAGAATATATATGTTTACAAGCAATAATATAATATGTATTTATATTATCTTTCATTTATCGAATACCATAATTACCTATTGGCAATAGGTAATTATTTCCTGCAAACAGAAAAGACGTGTCCATTAAAACACTACAAACGTGGCTTTACCCCCCTGGCCCACTTCTTTTCTTTCGCGCCTTCTCAAATTCACCCTACCTTAGACCCTGTTTGTCTATACAACAAATTATTTGTTTAAATTCCCCTGAGATCTTATCAGAATCCTACCTTCGACAAACAGACCCTAACCTCCTAGTGTATAAATAACCAGTTCGTACTGTTCGAGAGCTTTTTGCATTTTCACGAACGGGAAACTGAACCGCCATGTATTCTCCTTCCGATGATGGTACGTCGATGATCTTTCATACGCATATTTATTTTTATATGAATACGATATGAAATATGATAATTTTATTGTATCTATTTTTATAGTCATGATCTTTCATACGCATATTTACATGTCTGTATTTGTATGTTACTGTGGATTTCAAGTTGTATTTGTATTTTTTTTGATATTCATGTACTTTCGTATGCATATTTACATATTTGTATGTTATTGTCGATTTCAAGTCGTATTTGTATGTTGTCGTGGATTTCAGGTTGTTACTGTAGTGATGTTTGGATTATTTTCGATTTTTTTTTCAGAAATGAAGAAAAAAAAAATGTATGAGATTTTTAGAACTCATTTTCGTTTTTTTTAATCATGATAGATGCTCTGATTTTGGATGCTGCTACTAGCGGAGACCTTAAAACTATTCAGCGTAAGTTTCGTTTTGTTTTGTTACTTGATACATAGTGTTGGTTTCCTTTTTCTTTTGTACATATCATTTCTTTTTTCTTTTTCATTTAAAACTGACTGTTAGTGATCACCGAGTTAGCCGTAACCTCATTTTTTCTTGTTTTTTGATACCTAAGTGTGGTTTTCTCCTGGTTTTTGTGCCTTTTTTATTCTGCCTTTTTTGTGTTTTTTTTTTTATTTAGAAGTGACTGTTTGTGATCTCAGAGTTAAAGGTGAAGACTAATAATTGTCTTGAGTTCCGCAAAAGATGCGAGATAGCTCAAGATTGTGAAGGCGGGACAGCTTTGCACCATGCAGCCGAAATGGGAAGAATTCAGATATGCAAGTTCTTGATTGAGAAAGTAAAAGTCCGTATTAATATCAAAACTGAAAGAGGTATTTACCATTTCCTCTTTTTTCTTTCTTTGTTATCTTCATGTTAAAATGATTTTGATGCTAAATTGATCTTCAAATGGACTTTAAAGCTAATGTTTGCTTAATTTCATCTTAATTAAGCCTTGAGAATTACTTGATTTGTGTTTGTTTTATATTCCTTTTTCTTTTTTCCTCGATCAAATTGGAGCATCCATTTTTGTAGTTTTGATAAACTGATTGTGGTTTTTTGCGTACTTTAGTATAGCAATGCAGGGTTGTGTTTTATGTGTCTTTCCAAAAGTAATGAGTCAGTTTTACTACCTCAGGGAACAGCCCTCTTCTGCTTGCTGTCATGGAGGGGTGTATCAATACTGCAAAGTATCTCATCATCCGAGGAGCTGATATTGCAATGTGTGATTCCAGGGGCGCCACTGTCTTGCATCATGCTGCAAAAAAAGGTTGGTGATTCTTTAGTTAGTTTTGGCTACTCCCAATCTTTTTTATAATATCCACTATGTTCACCAACATTTCTCTTAAATTGGTATTGTTGCAGAAAATAAGGAGCTTATGCGATATTTGCTTTTAAAAGGAGCATGCATAGAGGCAAAGTCCGTGGATGGAACCCCGCTACAATTTGCGGCATCATGTGGAAGTGTTGATTCTGTTCGATTTCTGTTAAATCATGGTGCTAATGTAAGCAAGAGCTACCTTCAAGTTTAATATTCCGTGCTCAAATGTGTGTTTTTCTGTGTATAGGCTGTACTTATTTGTGTGTTAACATGTTTTCTTTCGATAATATAGTAAAAGTAGATTTAATTGACATTACATGGTTGCAGCCAAATTCAGTTGCACCACTTACTTGCTCCCCGATTTTGTTGGCAATTATATCTCACTCATCCGAGTGTTTGGAGCTGTTGCTGAAGGTATGAAATTAAGACACCCTTTTCACTCATCTTATACTATTAGTGGAGTTTGAAGCTGTCTCTTAAGACAATAAGAGCCCGTTGTAAATTTCAGTGTCGTTGTTGGGTGATAAAGCTATTCTTATGCAGGCTGGAGCTGATCCAAACTTGAATTCATTTGGCATTAATCCGCTAGCATATGCAGCGATGAAAGGTGAAGCAGAAGTCATCAAGTCTTTACTTGCAGCCGGGGCAAATCCAAATGCTGTTTGCAAAGTAAGCTTCCATTTTTTGCTTTTCTTGTGTCCATACATATATATTTGAACAAACATTTTTATCGATTTTAGGTTGTGTTTCAATGGAAGAATTTGAAATAAGGAAAATGATTTGGGGATTAAGTTACATGGTCCAATCTTAGTTGAATCTGAAATCCACTGTAATGATTATAAATTTGCTTAGGATTTGGAAAGCACCTAATGGGAAAAAATGGAAAGCAGTTCTCGAGTTTATGTATCCTTTCGATGTTTCTTCAAGCTTCTTGTGATGATTGGATTTTGATTGTTATCATGATAATTTTCAGCCTTGTCTGACACCTATAGAGCATGCTGCGTTGGCGGGTGAAAATGAGGTGGTAAGGATTTTGTTTCCAGTGACTCAGAGCATACCAGATTATCCCGAATGGAGCATTGATGAAATAATGAAGTATGTCCACTCTGAAAAAGCTGAGAAAAAGGTTTGAACCATTTAAAGCTCTGCACTTCTCTAGTTAATTAAATATACCGAATCATAATATTGATCATACACAATTTTCTTCGTTTTTCATGCTATTTACTTTTTTTTTCTGGCCACATTTGGTGCAGAGAGAGAGGAAGAGAAATATTTACTTGAAAATAGCCAAACAGAGAGGTGTTAATGCAATGAGGAGAAAGAATTACTCGGATGCAATAAAATGGTTTAGTGAGGTAATTTCTTATGCTGTGCCATTTACAACTGATTATTTAAATCGTCATTTTTCCATTAATTGTGCTTATTATTTGTCTTAGGCCATTTATATCGACTCATCCAATGCAGAGCTATTATTAGACCGGAGTTCCTGTTGGGCTGATTTGGGTGAGGCTGCTTTTGCTTTAAGTGATGCTGAGTCCTGTGTTAAGTTAAAACCTTATTGGCCCAAGGCTCACTATGCAGAAGGTGTAGCATGGAAACTGCGTAAAGTATGCAACATTAGTCGGGTTTTATTCTTTCTAATGTTGAAATTTCGACCAATTGATTTGATCCATCTTTTTGTTTGTGAAGGATTATAATATGTCATCAAAGGCATTTGCACAAGCTCACAGATTGGATCTTACCGACAGGAAGATTGAGGAAGCATTTGTGTGAGTGTTTCTGTGTCTCATTTTCATATCTTCTGCTCTGTGAGAGATCTTTAGTTTATTTTTCGCCTTACATAATTGAATAATGAATATCAATCTTCATATATTCTTCAGCAATTAGTAATAAATTTCATAAAAAATCTTTTTTTTTTTCCTTTTCAATTCTTGACAGAGAGATTACTCGTTTGGGTATTTTGGACTTTACTGCAAAGAACCCGTTGGAGGCTTTGGAGATTTATGGAGCCCTTATCGGTCATCGCTAAGTTTGTATCTTCTATCTACTGTGTGTGACAGAGTATGTATAGCCGTGTGCAGTTTTTGTAGAGGTAAAGATAAACTGATAGATAGAATTTTGTCCCAATGATGTGGAAAAAACTCTAAAGCTATGTTAAGTTATCTTTTTGGAGCTGAAATGAAGAGGTGCTCATTAACATAGGTAAGAGGTTAGAAGATCAGCTATACATATTCTTTTTTGAGTAACACAAATGTTTTGGACCCTTGAATTCATTGGTTGGTATGTTGATGTTTAACGTGATTGATCACTCATTTTGTTCATTCTATTGGTTTGGTTTAAATCAGGTTCATTATTTTTTTAATTATCAAACGTACTGTTTATTTAATTAATAGTGGTTATATATCATTGTGATTCATAAAAGTAATGAAAGAAAAATGTTTCTAAAACGACTAGCTAGTGAAAATTGGCATACGGGACTTGTTGATTGAGAAGTCGGGCTCCATTGCTAATGCTACTAGTTTGCTTCGGAAATGGAATTGAGTGAGTTCGACTTCCTCGCCGGCGGGACTTGCTTATGATTATTTTAGGCCAAGGGCTCCACCACGACCTTGGGCCTCGGTTGTTTGGAGTTCACATATAACTCCAAAGCACTCGTTTATCTTGTGGTTGGGTATTTTGGATAGGTTGCAAACGAAGGATCGTTTGGACTACTTGGAGATATTTAAGGAATGCATCTTTTGCAACACTTGTGACGAGACACTCAAGCACATCTTCTTTGAGTGCTTTATTTGTGCCAATATTTGGCAAAGCATTCGCGATTGGCTCTCCTTCCCACGCCTTATGTCTACTCTACCGAGCGCATTGAAATGGTTGAAGAAAGAGGCTAGGGGTACCTTATGGAGATCGAGGGCGGCGAGGATTGCATTTGCCACCACCGTCTATCATATTTGGTCCGTTAGGAATGCTTGTATTTTTGATAGTACCCGTCCTCATTCGGAACGTATTGTGTACAAGATCAAAACACATGTGTACGAGGTTCTTTATGCTTTGTACCCTAATGTTTTGGACTTTCTTGTTCTTGGGGACTAGGACTTTTGCTTTTCTTGCTTTGTTTGATAGGCTTTTCTTTGCTTTATCTTTTGAGACACGAGGCATCATGTTGATGACCTCCTTGGTCTACCTAGGGTATGCACTAGGACATATTGTATAGTTACTTTGTGATTATATATTATTTTTTACCGACAAAAAAAAAATAAAGTAACACACGTTTTGGGTCTGGATCTGAATTCAATTTTGAAGAAATTTTGAGCATTCTGCAAATTTGACTTAAGAAAATACTTTGATTTAATTGAACAATACGTGACCCTATTTTCTTGCAATGTGTCTAGAGAAAATTAATTTTGGGTCTTTGAGCTGTAAATATAAACAAAGATATCTATATATATATATATATTAATAATCTTCCTATTTAATATTCTTTTCTTATAGTCAAAGCTGAAAAATCTCAATATTCGGTACACGTTTGCAATCCTCAAAGTCCCACCAAACATCATCGTGTCAATCATAATTCCCAAAAGAAAAATGTCGGCCGGGTACACTAGCCTTTATCCATCCATCGACGGCGGCGGCGCCACCAGCAGCAATGGACTCTTCAACCGCGCCAAATCACGCACTCAATCACTCTTCGCCACGCGCCGCCCCTGGCGCGAGCTCTTCGCTCACCCTTCCTCCTACTCTATCCCCTACACCTTCACCGATCTCACCCCTCGCCTCAAGCGCAACCTCGATCACTTCCGTGTCAACTACGCCATGATTGTGCTCCTCATTCTCTTCCTCAGCCTACTGTACCATCCGATTTCGATGATTGTGTTCGGTGTAGTTTTTGTTTTCTGGTTTCTCCTATATTTCTTCCGTGACGAGCCGATCATGGTGTTCAATCGCATGGTGGACGATCGATTGGTGCTGACTGTGCTCGCGATTGTGACGGTGGTGAGTTTGGTGCTCACGCGCGTGTGGTTGAATGTTTTGGTGTCGGTATTAGTTGGGGCGGCGGTTGTGGTTTTGCACGCAGCGGTTAGGGTTACGGAGGATTTGTTTCTGGATGAAGATGAGATTGATGATGATAATGGCGTATTGATTTCTGTCGTTGGAACTAGGTTTTGAATACAGATTTTTTAAGTGTTTTTGATAATAGAATTAGAATGGTGAATTAGGTGTTTTGTGGATGCAAATTACAGTAAAGAATTGATATTGTCATATTCGTAGTTCTGAAATGGTATAAATTCTCTCTGTATCTGTTGAAAATTTTTTGTTCAGAAAATTCATCAGTTTTCTTAGGATCTTTTGGTGAAAATGGAATCATATGGTTTTTGGGATTTTCATGTATTTTCTTAATCAGTAAAATTCTTCTTTAGTCAAAAATTGATTGCATGAAATGTGAGGATAAATGCAAAAAAACCCATGTGAAATAATTTATTGTCTGAAAACCCTATGAAATAAATATAGGCTAAAAACCTCATGTGAAATTTTTTCGTTGCAAAAAACCCCCTCGGTCATGGGGTTTTTTGCGCGTGTAGCTCACCTAACTAATCGAGGGGGTTTTTTGCAACGAAAAAATTTCACAGGGGTTTTTAGCCTATATTTGGGGTTTTTAGCCTATATTTATTTCACAGGGATTTCAGCCAATAAATTATTTCACATGTGGTTTTTTTGCATTTATCCCTTATTAGAATTACTATTACTATTACTCTTCCTCAAGTTTCAGGACAGTCACTTGGCTAACAAAACTGAATAAATAATCTTTAAGTTTCTAAAATAGTATACTATTCATTCACTGCAAATTATAGGTCAGTTGGTTACACTACCAATCACCTAGATACTGAAGAAAAGGGGCAAGTCAAAGATCCACCAGCACATATAATAAAAACCATACAGTTAACACAGACAACTCTACTTCCAAGTGCAATCACTGTCTATTACTACAACATGCCACTTATACAAAGTACATTATAAACTCGGCCGGAAATTTTCATGTTTACTCACTGTATACGTCTCAAGTGGACTTATGAACCGTAAAGAAATACTTGAATAATATAGATTGTAGACATATAAAAAAAAAACAAAGATTTCGCAGATGCCTTCAACAATCAGGAACTCTACGAGCATAGTCCAATACCATCACAAAATCCTTTGCAGATGAACCGATAGGGGCTAATACTCTCTCTGTGGTGGTTGTATGAAGCCAAAGATCAACTAGATTATTCAGTGTCAATGTGGGAATAACATTTTGTCCCATGCATTTGATCTCAACCTACAAAATCAATTGCCCACAAAATTTTCATGAGTTATTTCTGCAAACGGAAATTTTGAATAGCTAAACTTTCACTCGGTAAAAAAGTTCTATGCGATAAAATTATCCAATGGAAGTCGATTATCATTAAGCAGAATGGTGAAGTGTTTACCTCTTCTTCACTTGTAAGATCTAACTTCATCTTGAGGTACTTCTGAATAAAAGAAACTGGTATATTTCCATCCCTGTGGATAATAAGTACAAAAGACAATTACTTGCCACATGATCATTTGCAAAAGGATTTTTGTGAACTTTCAAGAGTTCAAATTGTAGTATAACATCAGAGATTCATTTTTCAGCTCTTGAGGTGTTACACACTTGGATACTACCCCCATCAAATGTTGTCATCTAACTGCCAATAATTTCAGTGTAGTACCAGCGAGCATGAAAATTTTCTTTCATGTGCATACAAGCGACAATTGACAGGTTTCCTCCCATAAAATACCACTACCTAAAGAATGATGCCCCAAAAGAGGACACAGTCAATTAAAAACATTGATCCAGTTATTCTTCAAGTGATAACTGCAGTAAGCGGCAATTTTTTCGTGAAGAAGAAACTATATTCACTGGTTTGTAGGAGTGTACATGCAGTTCAATAGGTGGCATCAATAAGACAAAATATTTAACCCAAAGAAATCAGAGAATCTGAATTATTATACAATTTCAAAAGCAGTATTACCAACTCAAATTTTAAACGCGCAGTCATTTTTCATGTGAGCTTGGTTAAAACATAACACGACCAGTGACGATGATGAACAGATAGACAAAAAGGTGGGTGGATGTCATAATTCTGTCAGCGGTGAATTTGTGAGACAGGTGATAGAGCTTAGAAAACTTAAATTGCTGTACCCTCTTATGAAAAAAAGAGCAGTAAAACAATGGTGGCTTTCGCAATAAGTAAGATATGTTATACTGTATGTCAGCTACAAGCATACCTTCATACTGTAAAGATGGCTCAGGCAGATTCATTCAGCCTTGCGGCTAGCCCTAGTAACTTAACAAAGTTACTTTACCTACCATCTAAAATAGTCATTTATACGTTTCAAATTTTCCGTCATGTCATATGGTTCATAATTTTGTTTCCTCTAGCGTTAAAAAATTAATGCGGTTCAAGAGTTACCTACAAACAAAGATATATAAGCCCTAGGGAAGTTGGACATAAACTAGTTCTTCACAATGATTATACATCACAACAAGAATACCACTACTGATCCATGTTGGGGATGCATAAAAATAGTTAGCATAACAATGGGTCTATTAAGCTATGGCAACACCCCATAGTGTCCTAAATCCCCATGTAGAAGGGATCATTCGTTGCAAATATTTATAGCTACTATGATAAATTGCTCTTGGTGACTACATCTTTGGAAAACTGGACACCAGGAACCACTTTCCACCAACCAAAATCAGGTGAAACGAGTGCAAAAGCAGCAATATGCCAATTCTAATGACAGTGACAACCATAGATGCAGTTTATGTGGGATAGGCTGCTCCCACAGCTATCATCCAATCTTTAAACAAAAAAGATCGAATAGTTAACAACTCTATTGCTACTGAGGATCACTGACTTAGTTTGATCAGACTACAATTTTTGGGGAAATGACCTTGATGAGGAGGCAAGGTTGAACAAACACCCGATTGAAGCAGATTATACCATTTCACAAGCAGCAAATTATGTCTTCATACCCACATTGTGGTATGAATGTTGATTTCTTGTATCATCTCAATTTTAGAAATGAAGGAAATAGCTAAAAGAAAAGGAGTTAGTCAGAACTCACTTGATTCTTATGTAACTTGCAGCAATCTGAGGCAAGGGTGTTCCATCTCCTTCCCTGTAAACATATTACGGAAAGTCAAAGAAGGTAGAGAAGCAGACAACATACATAAGCATATTATGTGCTCCGGACGATTTAATCTTCACAAAGGATCAACGTAGAAGAGCTTACTGTTCGTCTGAGGCCACTAATGAAAACCAAATTGGATAATTTTTTCTATCAAATTTAACACTGCCAACATCGAGCACGACCTGGGGTGGCACCCTGAATTCCCCGAAATTCCGTCCCTTCTTTTGACGAATTTTACGCAACTTCTTGGGCCTTTCTGATTCAGGAGGAGTATGGTCACTGTAGTTCTTGTCATATTGAACCTTTTGTTTCTGCCTGTATTCTTTATTCTTGGGTTTACTCGAAAGTCCCTTATTGTCATGGGAATGTCTTGGCTCTGATTTAGCAACTGTTCCTTGAGTGCTAAATTTTGAGGATTTACTCCTGTTTGCTGCCTCCACCAAACAATTTAAAGGGTTCCAAAGATCAACTTTCCCTTCCCAAGGTTCAGAACCCTTCTCTCTCCCATTATCAGGACTACGATTATGAGATGGCTCGCTAGCAGCAGAGTTCTGCAACAATAACATGCAAAATTTGAAAATGGTCATGGAGTAAACATAAGAAATAATGTTCTGGCGTTCATAAGCTTCAAAGGAAATCCCTTACCTGCCTCGTACTGTGAGTAGATTTATTCAACGTCTCTGGAGAGCTTGAGATCTCGGAGTGGTCATCAATGGACTCTTCTTCTCTCTTAACAGGTTTCTCTATTGTAAAACTGGAACCCCGTGATGCTTTTCGTGCAGTGGATTTTGATCTTCTTCCAGTCATTCCACTCTGAGTTGACACTCTGGGAGTGCTAACCACTAATGACGAGAGAGATCTTTCCTTTCTCTTGGCAGGTAACGAAACAGAAGACAAAATTTCAGGGGCTTTCACCTGTAGCCTCTTATTTGGGAATATTTTTGCTCTCACATCTTGCAAATTGTGATCGGGCCTGATAGCCAAAATATTCAGTGCAACACATTAAAGAGAAAAGATTTTGTTTTCTTCCCAAATATATACGCATTAAAGTTGAAGTAAATAATGAAATTGCACAAACAAACTGTCTGTGTATCACATTTAATAATAAGACAAGAGTTTCCTAAGACATACACAAGCTTATAGTAAAGCTATGAACTGTTCAGCTTAAGCAAAAAAAAGACTTTACACGAGAACTTAGCAGTTAGGACCAATCTAATTCATATTAACGAAATATTGTGTAAGTTGGACAAAGTTTATGAATTAAGAGTAAGCTTAAGAGTTTAACACTCATGGAGGCATCCGGTACTCGTAAGGATTATAAATTCTAATTCAAGTTAGTAGTTGTCAGAGTAATCTGGAGAAATATTGAAAAAACCAAAAAAACATTATTTGTCATCAGTTGTTCATATGCATCGCATTTTATCATCTAAATAATGACTTACCAAGACTGTACTGTGTGCATATGCAAGTGCATTTGTAAACAAAAGAAGACGGAAGATCTGACCTCAACTTCTCCAATGGGACACATCCCAAATCGATATTGCATATTGGACAGCATTCCATTTCCTCATCGGAAAGCTTTCTGTATATGCATTTCCTGCAGACTATATAATATACATAATAATACCAAGCTGATTAGCAAAACTTTTCACAAAATTACAGAATGCAAACATACAAGATTTCTCAAGGGTAAATTTCTAAATGGGAGAAGACCATAAGTCACAACTTTGACCTCAACATTTGAAAGATGAAAGCGGGAAAAACGGACAGAATGACCGAGAGCCATATTGGCAAAAATCAAAGCAAAGAGTTAATAACTAGACTGATGTTGGGAAACAAGTAACAAACCGTCAAAGATATATACAAATACAAAATGTTTCCACTAAAACAACCTAAGCTTTCAGACAATGTTTCCACTGAATATTACATCCCAAGAGGAATCAAGTCCCCAATACCCATTATTAAAGAGTAGTCACTCACATTAAGAATCTTGAATGAAAACATTCTCCTAACTCCAACGAAGAAAAATTGGCTTAATAACTCTATCCCCAGCTTCATCATAAGCAGTTACGGCGAGGTAGACTGCAGCAGAGAAGCCCTTAAACCAATGTGTTTCACATTAAACTCATGTTTAGGAAATGAATCGAAAAAACAAGGATCTAGATGTCCCCTTTTAGTCAATTCTTAAACATTTACATTAGATGCAGTACCACCAGATATGCAGCAAAGGAGTTAACAATATACCAGTCAGATCAATAGAACAGGAAAGTCATCAGTCTCTCGTAGAAAAGTTCAGCTCGTATTAACACCGTGGTCAACTAATAAATTTCCTACCGAGCAAAAAACTAACTACACATCCACGCAGCTGACTATATGACCAAAGCCACAGATATAGACAATCATAAACTAGAAAATCATAGACAATCCATGAACACATCTCAATACCCAGATCAATACACAAAGAAAACTCAGACTGCCAACAAAATCCAGATCATAAAGCAACACTCACACACAAACCCAAGTCGAAATTCAAACTATCCCCACTCCAATTACAACTAAATTACGATTACCAAACAATTAGCATAACAAAAAAAGTGAGAAAACACCCACACGTGTGAAGGCATTCGATAATAGTGGTGGCGTCGCGAAATAGCTTGTGACAAAGAGGGCATGTCATGCATGGCGCTACCGCCTCTCGGCTCACTCTCACAACCTGATGCGACATCGTATACCCCAATTATACCTAAATCAACCAAAATAAAACGCTATCGGCCCACTGCATGCTAGCGCCGCGCCATGAAGGTCGGGATTTACGTTCATTCCATGTAGCTCTATCGTATCTGCATTAAATCCATAAACCTAATCAGAAACAATATAGCATTAAGCGATAGTATTCATGAATACAATTAAAGGTAAGTATAATATACGCCAGAGATGCGGGAAGATTAATTGTTGTGGATTTCGACCTGTAAATCTGGTTCAAATTCAGGTGTTTTTGGATTTGGGGGAAATTTGAACCTCAAGGATTAATCTGTGTGCATCTCTGTTCGAGAGTGAGAAAGAGGTTTTCTTGTTTGAAACTTAGATTTAGCATTAACCAACATATATTTTATTTACATTTTTCTATAATAATTAATCAAAGATTTATTTTCTCTAATTAAAAATTTAAATATAGTCAATTTTCATTATCGATAAATAGATTCGAGCTCACAAAATTTTGAATAAATCCAATAAAAATTCATTTTTTATTATTTATGTGTGTATTATATGAGTGATTTATCAAAATAAATAAAATTTATGTGAAGTGGATAAATCATAAATGGTGTATTTAAGGATGTATTTACTATTTAGGGCTTTGCAGAAAATAATAAAATATGAGATATAATTTTATGTATTGCCGGAAAATGTTAAATAAGAGTTGGGCGTGTGGGGCCGGAGATAACATGCGCGGAGGTGCACATTAACATGCTTCGCGTGGGCGACGGCGTGGGTGTGTGTTATGCGGAATGCGATGCTGAGCGCATTATAGCAGTTTGCCCTGTATTTATGACATACTTTAACATTAAGATAATCATAATCATCATCATAATTATAATTAGAGTATAATGGGATCAATTTCAGTATCAGTGCAATAAATAATTTAAATTGTATTAGCATTTAATTTATAGATAATTTTTGAAAAGGAATGAAACTTACTTTACAATTTATTTATTTATTTGGTCAAGTTGGTTGGTA
This sequence comes from Verbascum thapsus, assembly GCA_963669365.1. Lineage (NCBI taxonomy): Eukaryota > Viridiplantae > Streptophyta > Magnoliopsida > Lamiales > Scrophulariaceae > Verbascum > Verbascum thapsus. Next base: position 13,291,016 of record OY770118.1, read on the forward strand.
AAAAGATTTTTCACACTCAATTCTCAAACCAAACATGTTCTATTTAATATTTAAGTAAATTGTGTAACAATTTCTATTATCCTATTGACTATTGTAATTGAAAAATACGAAGTGTACATATTGGTTGGTATGGTATGTATTAAGAAGTTTATATATATATATATATATATAACCTACATATGAAACATGCTGTTTTATTCTCACTTATTTTTTAAAAATAATTAGTATCTTTATTTTTTAAAATTAAAAATTGATGGTACAACTAGTGTCTTTAATTGATGGCTACAACTAATTTAAGCCCAATTTCAAAATTGAATTCAAACACAAATTTATGTCCAATAAATTTGAAGCTTACATCATGAAATTAATAATCCAGTTAAGCTCGTATTAAATTAATTAAAATTCATTTAATTTCAAACTCGATTTAATTAAATTACACATTTATAGTACTATATTTTCACTTATTCCTTTTATTATTAGACCATTGCCTAGTAATAATCCAATTCGACAAGTATGATTTTTTATCACATAATTATATATTATAATAATGTCATATTATTGTGAAATTAATAAATGTTTATTTTAAAAATAGATTATTAACAATAATTTCAAAAAATAGATATTTAATTATAAAATTTATCCAGACAAAAAACCAGTACTAGGAGCCTAGGACTAAAGCCTTTTACCTAATATTTTTTCCACATTTAGGCTATAGCTATTTCATTACAAATTTGACAAATGCGACATTGTCACGTGATCTCCCGTGCCGGTGGATCTATCTGATATAGATATTTAATTTTTTAGGCTAATTAAATAAAATAAATGAATTAAATAGTTATGTGTAGTTAGAAACTGTGCAAATATAAGAGATGTAGATTTATTTGCTGCAGCCCCGTGACAATCACGTGTCACGTGAACAACTATTATATACAAATAGTTTGTTTCGTTTTTACACTTTGAACTATAAAAAAATGAAATAAAATTTTTATACAAGATTTTAGTCAAACGATTTTTAATTACTATATCAATTTCAAGCAAATATACATTAACGTAAACTTAAAGATACTCTATTCTTATCGATTTGTTTATTTTTTATTTTAAACTCTAAATTTTATAAAATTTGGATGTATTATTCGTATTACATTCTCTATATTAGGGAAAAATATATTTTTCTTTTTATTGATGGAAATTTTTGTGTATAGTTTTTTATTTTGATGAAACGCGTAATTTAAAAATAAACGACATAAAATATATTTTTAAAAAAGTCAAACACCATAATCTCAAGTGTTATTAGGGTAGAGTGTTGCAATTTGACTTGGGTTTATTTTGTTTAAAATGACTTAGTACTTGAAAAATAAATGCAAATGTACATATGGTGTTAAGTTAACAATCATAAATGTTGTAGAATAAAGAGTACTAAAATTAACTTATTAAGAAAATGAGTACTACAAATTTCAAACAAATATCAAGTGATTTAAGTCCATCCTAAAGTGATTTAAATTATTAAATATTGGAATTGCAAATTCTAATGTTATCACAAATATTTATATTATATACGATACTTTGATTTTAAAGTTTATGAAAAATTACATCGCATTCTAATTACAGGTGCTCTAATAAATAATATATTCATCACTTACAAACAGATAAAAATATTATTTAAATTTATATAACACCAATATTGCTAAAATCTATTTAGTAACACATTTGAGCAATCATACACAATTTGGCAAATAAATAATAATTAAATAAATAATAAATTTCAATTACCATATAATTAATTTCCCAATTATTCCTCTAATTAAAAAACCATATAGTACATGTGTATATATATACATATAAAAATTTCAATTCCCACCAATTTTATTTAATAATTGCGCAATCACCATTCACCACCATCTCCTCTCCCCGCCTTCACCGCTCACCACCAGCGCACGAGAGATCTTATTATTATTGTTCTTGTTTTTCTCCAAAAACCCTAGTGTCTCCCGTCATCGGAGCTTTTCAACTGCACTAATGTTCTAGATTTTTTTTTGAAATTCACGCGTTTATGGTTCCCGATGCAAATGATTGTTGATTAACCCAATTTTTGCGGATAAATTTGATGAAGGCATTTCGGAAATGCTCGAGGATTTTGATCCTCTGTTTTCTATGTGTTTCTGTTTTTGTTCCTGTTTTTCTACTCTCGAACAGGCTTAAACACGTTAATTACGATGGTGAGTTGTTTATTTGTTCACGTATTTGTGTATTTTTTCTTTAGTTTAATGTGATTTTTGAATTATGTTTTCTTCTGTTCCTCTTTGGTGCAGTATCGAAACAACTGGTGGAAGATTTATCAATCATTGTATGAATCTCACTTCTCTAGTTGATTTTATTATTTGATGACTGAGATGGAGAACTGGTTTACAATACTGTTTGTTCTGCGTGGTGTTTGATTACCTATTCTGGTTCTTGATGATTTTTGACATTGAAATTGTTTTTTTACTTTGTTTCTTTGTTTTTCTTTTTCGTGTTCTTGAAATGACAGTTGTGTGATAATTTTTGGTTATATTCCCTTGGATATATTCTTTTTAATAATTCGTACTGCATCGGTTTTGCTCAATAATCAGATGTATTAAATATTCAGTATCAGATCCTTAATTTTAATTTTTACTTCGGATTGTATGTGTTGTGTGGTCAGAAATTGAAATAATTAAAGCTGGTTTGTTTTCTTGTAACAGAAACACAGAGAAGAGGCTCAAACACTTCGAGCAATACATCAGGTAGTGGATATATTATTCCTTTTGAAAGATATGATACACAATATTGTCTTGATTATATGTTAATGCATTTTTGTTTTGATATAGGAAGAGATTGAAGGTCTGACAGAACCACCTCCGGTGGTCTACAAAGATGATGCCTCTTATTCTGCTGTTAGTTTTAATGCTGGGGAGGATACCAAACTTGGTGAAGTTAGAGTTTCAACAAATGATGCTTTGTTGGAAGAGAACGGTTTGTATTGTTTGTATGCATTTTATTTTGGAATTGTTTATTGCTTTTTTTTCGCTTTAACTTACTATTAGATTTTTCTCTGCTCTTATTTCAAATTCAGCATCTGGAAATGACACTCATGAAGGTGACAACAAGAGACATCACGAGGATAAGTTACCTGCATCTGGAGCAATGGTATGATATTCTTATCAATATTAGGATTTTATTCACGTCCTTTTAACTTTTACATTGCCGTAATTTACATCATATAATGTCTTCGTAGGGAGAGCGACAATAGTTATGTGTAACAGAACTAGAGCCGTTCAAATTTTTCTGATAACTTTTTTTAAGTTTGAATTTCGCTAAAATGAATGTAGATGTCCAATTTAAAGTGCTGTTATTCTAGCCATACAGTTCTCCAAGCTCTGAGTGAGTGATATATGAGCCTGGCTAGTATTACTTGGATTGGATGATAATTAGTCATCATTAGTTTGCTACTCGGATATTTGCCGCAAATTTTATTTGGATGATTAGCAACTAAATGAGTATGCAGAGATGCATGCAACTTCTCACAATACGTAGATAACAATCTACGTGTACACTGGTTTGGCTATGACGAATGTCCCCATAAAGTTTCATTTGGGCTAGTAGACAAAAGAGCGCTGACATAGAAAGGAGGATCCCATGCCAGTATTTAGAAGATGTGTTAGTGCATAGAAAGTTAGTAGTCTGTCAAATGTTATTATAAGTTTCTTTTAGCTTAATATCCTTATTTTCCTCCTCCTGGTTTCTTTTTGTTTGTATGTCTTTCTCTTCGACTTATTTGTTTGCTATGGTTCATTAAAGGAAGAGTCTCATGTAGACAAGGTTCAACTTGATCGGGATGTACGAACCACAAGGAGGACACTAGATGAGAAAGTAAAAGAGATGAAAGACCAGGTGGTTAGGGCCAAAGCATACTTAACTTTCACTCCTTCAAATAGCAGTTCCCATTTTGTAAAAGAGTTGAAACTCCGAATCAAAGAGGTTGAACGGGCCTTGAGTCAGAGCAACAGAGATTCTCAAATATCTAGGAGGTACAAGTTTTTTTATCCTAATATTCAGTATGGTTTACTATTTGGACTTCTGACAGAAACAAATGAGTAATGCATTATTTGTTGAGATCACATGAACTGATGTCAAAATTTCCTTTGTAGTTAACAAACATTGAATATTAATATCCCCTTTCCCTTCTGCTTCTTTTAGTTTAAAGGTCTGTCTTTTTACTAACAATCATTAACGACCCTGTTTTCGACATAATGTTCTGGGGATATTAAGCCTCAGCTTATCGAACAGTGAAAATGTATACACACTGTCCGATTTAGATTATGGTGAAACAACAAACTCTGTTCTATGAGATATCAGTGAAGTGCTTATAATTTACAAATATTTACTTCTTCCAGAACTCTGCAAAAGATGAACGCCATGCAGTATACCTTGTCAAAAGCTCGTCGTATTTACCCTGATTGTGCTGCCATGATGAAAAAGCTCAGTGCTATGACTTATAATGCCGAAGAGCAGGTCAGGTCGCACAGAAGTCAAGAAATATTTCTTAAAGAACTTGGTGGAAGAACCATCCCGAAAGGCCTTCACTGCCTCTCTATGAGATTGACGGCTGAATATTTTGCCTTGGAGCCTGAGGAAAGGGAGCTCTCATACAAACATAAACTACATGATCCTCATCTTTATCACTTTGCCATTTTCTCTGACAATATATTGGCTTGTTCAGTTGTTGTGAACTCAACTATCGCAACTGCTAAGGTAAATTGCTCTGTTTTGCCTCTCTTTTTCTCTCTTCTTATTTTCTGTCCGCTCTTGGTTTCAATGTCAACAATATAAGTGATTTTAGCAAGGTTCCTGGAAAGAACTTAGAAAATTATAAGGGGAGGGAAGAAGTTCTTCAGAAGATAGTAATTTGTGCATGCTTCTCTGTTCACGTGTCAATTTTTTTAAATTCCTAGTCATATTATTCTTTAATTAGTTGGTTTTGTGCATCTTTTCATGACCCTATCACTTATCTGAGGAAGTAAAATTTATTTTCATCAGTGAAGATATCACCGCTTTTCTAGACGCGGCTCACTCTCATGATTTGCTGATGAAGTCCATTCATTGTTTAAAGAAGAATTTTCTACTGATCACATCTTACATGTATGTCGCTAAATCATACATGAATCAAACACTAAATTATAGTTTACATTTTCTTTACCTGACAGGAACCTGAAAGATTAGTATTTCATATAGTGACTGATTTCCTCAACCTCCCAGCAATGTCAATATGGTTCTTATTAAATACTCCTGGCAAAGCTACAGTCCATGTGGAGAGCATAGACAATTTCCAATGGTTATCCACCAAATATAATGTAACTCTGCAGAAGGAAGGCTTTGTTGACCCACGATATAATTCTGAGCTGAACCACCTTCGTTTTTACTTGCCAGATATTTTTCCTGATTTGAGTAAAATTGTCCTACTAGATCATGATGTGGTGGTACAAAGGGATCTATCAAGACTTTGGAGCATTAACATGAAGGGAAAAGTAAATGGTGCTGTGCAAACTTGTAAGGAAGGGGAACCTTCATTCCGTCGTATGGATATGTTTGTCAATTTCACAGAGCCCATAATAGCAAATGAATTTGATGCCAACACATGCACATGGGCTTTTGGGGTGAATATTTTTGATCTTCAAGAATGGAGACGGCGAAATTTGACTGGGATCTATCACAAATACCTTCATTTGGTGAGTAAATTGTATCTATTCATGCATCTCTCTCGCTTTTACCATTTCCGATGTTGCTTTTCACTTGTTCATTCTCTCATTTATTATTTATAATCACATAGCCTTTTTCTTTTGCTTCTGAGTGACGCTCAATGCGCTATGCATCCCTTTTTGCTTTTATTTTTTCTCTGAAGTATGTAAATCTTGCTTTTTTCAAATGGTTTGTTGACCTGCTTTGATATATAAAGGGCATCTACTCAAGGATTGCAAGCTACACTTATGCCCATCCTTCCAGAACCTTCTTTAAAATCTTATTTTCCACTGGGCTTTGCACCAAAAGACTATTGTGAAGACCTTTCTCTTATCATTTGATTTCCAATTGGCCATGCACAAAAACAAACGTGAAAAAAAAATGTTCAGATGGCAAAATAGAAAATGTTACCTCACATCCTTAGTATGATTAGCAGACAAACCTGAAGGCTATGTTTGGACCTTGGATTTTAGTAAACAAAAAAAATTACTGGAAATATTAATTTCCTTTCCTTTTACTTTCTTCGCTATATCGTTGATACATCATACAAGTGCAAGATGTTTAAAGGCTTTATACACACTAATATATGCTTACGCTTCTTTCAGGGCAATAAGAGGCCGTTATGGTTAGCTGGAACCTTACCCATCGGTTGGGTCACGTTTTACAACTACACAATTCCTTTAGATAGGAGATGGCACGTTCTCGGATTAGGCTATGACTCAGGAGTAAAACAGGAGGATATAGATCAGGCTTCAGTAGTGCATTTTGATGGAATTTTGAAACCATGGTTGGATATTGGGCTTGACAAGTATAAGCACTTATGGCGGAAACATGTCAATTACGACCATCCATATCTGCAACAATGCAATATCCACGCGTAGTTAGATCCCACAACATTGAGAAGTTTCATTATTGACACTACATATGTTAGGAATCTCAGTTCTTTACTCCATTCTTTCTCATTTTCCACAATTTTACATGTAAATTTCAACTCTTTTTTTTTTGTAACAATTTTTTGGGGCGTAATGTTTAGAATCTGAGTACACTTCTTAGCAATAATGGGCACAAATTGGTTGGAGCCCTTGATATGGTTCTTTCGGGAGATTTTGTATATACAACTCATGTAGAGCTAGTAATGTTGAATGCTACGACTTGAGATTTCATTTTTATCGGTATCCTACAGGGGACATATTTATCTGGAATCTCGGAGTTGGTCTGCCTACATGTATGGTGGTTGGTATTTTATGCATTGTGTTCTTATTAATTAAGGGTGCAAAGAGAATTGAGTGAACAAATTATTTTTTGAGTTTGTTTTTTTGCTTCGATTAAGCTAAAAATTGTATTTGAACTTTGAATGAGCATGAGTTAAACTTTAATATTTCACTCTTACTGATAATTAGTATAACACTTATTTTGAGGATGTATTACTACGTGCCTGCATATGATTGGTTTCTTTTCTTTGTTTGGTTGTTTTTTTAATTTAATTTAACACATTTCTGCTATTTTTGCATTTTTATTCCTCCTGGGGCAGACAATATATCTGATCCACTCTAATTGGTTGGAAAAAATAGTGGCTGCCAAGGAATGATGTGCCACATGGCAAGATGTGATTGGGTGATTATAGATGAGAAGCTATCTACCCAATCCGAGCTGTGTGGTTAATTGATACAGAGATATAAATTGTCCTCCAGTACAGGTCCCTTCATTACCCATTAACTGAACTCTCCTGACGACAAACTTTCTAGCTGGGATTCGCAGAAAATCGATCAAAAATGGCCACTATCTCTGCTTGCACCTCAACTTCGTCAGTTGCACGCACCGCCCTCGTGCAGAAGGCACCGGCCGTCCGCCCTTTGGCCGCTCTCGGTAAGAATCACCACACTTATTGTCTCTTACAGTCTTATTATGTGGTAATTAAAATGGAACCTTGATTTCACTTCTACTATGTGAGCCACAAGGTTCAAAGTACTCTCCAACTACCATTAGTTTTGATGCACTGAGTGAGATTGAATGCTATATGTATATATAGTTCGTTTCTCTTTTTCAAATTGAGGTTGAAATTATTGTAGTTTGGTTTATTTGATAGTTAAATCAAGTAAACTTCAGTTGTCTTAAATATTAATTTAAAGAGGTTGGCTTGAGTGAAGGAGTTGTAGATGCTTAAGCAAAATGTGTCAGAATACTAGTAATTGTGTACGCCCAAAAACTTTATTAAGAGTGATCTCCGTAATCTAAAGAGACAATTCGTCTTAGTATCAACCCCGAACTATTAGGCTTGATATACCTTAATAAACCAAAATATACAATTCTGTTAAATATTAGTCTAGCTCTAATAATACTTTTTTTTTTTTTTTAGTTTTAAGCACTGAGTCCAATCATATAGATAGTAGTGTTCGTTTTAATGTCTATGAATCCATATTTACACCCAAAGTTTTGTATGTCACAACATCAGGATTGCCGTCAATGTCAAAGAACATGGGAAAAGTGAGATGTTCCATGGAGGGAAAGCCACAAGGGAGTGATTCAAAGTTGGGAATGAGTGCTTCAGTCATGGCGGCGGCGGCATGTGTGGCGGCAATGTCTAGCCCGGCCGCCATGGCACTGGTGGATGAAAGAATGAGCACAGAAGGAACTGGGCTGCCATTTGGGCTGAGCAGTAACCTTTTGGGATGGATACTTTTGGGTGTGTTTGCTTTGATTTGGTCACTCTATTTTGTCTACACTTCTGGCCTTGAAGAAGATGAGGAATCTGGATTGTCCCTTTGAAGCTTTCAAATGGTTATATAATTGTTTATTAGTACTAAATTATATGTTTCTAATTTTTGTGTAAAACTATGATGTATTATTATCTGTGTATTGTAAACATGCTGCTTTGGCTGTAATTTTCTTGGTTGTGTAATTTTCTTTGGGACTGCTTTCAAATACACAGTCCAAATAGAAAGTGATGTGCCTGTCTATTGACTCAAATGGTCTGCTAGCCCACATAGCCTATTTCTTCTAAATTGACTCAATTTAGAGGCCCAATTTAATGGCTAAAACTGACTCAAATTAGTCAGTGGCTCTAATTTTATTTTATTTTTGCTGTTGAAACGTTAAAAGTGTTTTTGGTTCTCAACTTTATTAACTTTTTATAATGTTCCATAAATATTTTCGATATTTAATGTAACTCCAAATTTATTCACAAATGAAATATCTGTACCCAATGTTAGGTTTATAAATGTATTTTTTCGTTAAACAAATATGCTAAATTTGACACCTATAAGCCCTGATAAATTCAAATTTTTAGTAAATTTTTGTCATTTCAACCAAAATTTAAGATCATATCTAAAAAATTAATCTAAAATCCCACCAAATCCGAGATAATAAAAGAAGAAAATTCAAAATAACCGTCCATATCAGAACAAATAAGGAAAATACTTTTTGTCTGAAAAACCCATAATAAAATAAAAACGTCATTAATACCGTTAATTAACCCGTCATTACTATTAGGTCAAGTATTGGCACGTGATCATTCTTCACAACACACGTGTCACTTTTTCATATACGCTCCCTCCCCCTTTCAAATACTGAGGCGCCAATTTTGGTCACATATCCCGCGCCTTTCCCCCCGCTCCCCCGCCCTTTATTTTCCCCCATTTCACCTTCCATTCTCACTATCCAATCCCTCTCTGTTCTAGGGTTTGCTTTTGATTTTGATTTTGATTTGACCTCCAAAATGCACGGCCACCAGCCCCACCCCCACCCTTCCACCCCTATCTCCGACGCTGATTTCCTAGCCAAGCCCGGCAAGAGGAGGGGGAACTACAACTGCGGCCGCTGTGGGTTGCCCAAGAAAGGCCACAAGTGTCACTTACCTAACGAAACCGATGATATATCAACTCCTGTGTCCACGCCTGCCGCCGCCGGTGGCTCCTCCGCCGTCACCACTCGTAATTCCGTCTCGGCGGCGACGGCGAGCGTGGAAGGAATCTCGCCTTCGTCGGTGGTGCGTCCGTTGCCGCCGTCGAAGCGGCGGCGAGCTCTGTCGTTTGATGATGTTACTGCGGCTGAGTCGATGGATGAGTTGGAGGAAGATTTGGATGTGGATCTGGATGGATCGGGTAAGCTGCCAGTGAGTTGTTTATGGGAGGTTTTGAGGAGATTGCCTCCGGCAGGGTTGTTGTCGGCGGCTAGGGTTTGTAGAGGGTGGAGAGAGACGTCTAGGAGGCTTTGGCGTGCGGCGGAGGAGCTTCGACTTAGGGTTCCGGCTAAGGCACAGATTGGATTTGTTGGATCCGTGTTGCAGAAATGTCCTGGAGTCGTTAAACTGTCTCTTAGAATTGAAAGGTGTGGCAGTTAATCAGATCTAATGTCTTATGCAGTGGATCCGTTGATACTTCAAGCATAAATTAAAAATCACTGTTCTATTAAAGATTTCTAACTAATCTGGAAAAAAACCTATAATTAAGAGAGTGCATTCAGATATGGAAGAAATTGCCACAGAATGCTAACTAAAAAGTGCCCAGTTGAACTATATATCTCCAACAGAATTAAGGGAATTTAATTTAATTATGAATATATCAGATCTTAGAGGTTGGGGTTTCTAGGTACATTTTGTTGGAAATATATTCATGACTTGAGGAAATCAGGATTGGATGTATGGCATCAATGTGCTTTTGATCTGATCATGTTATTTTGTTTTTGCATTTGCAGTGATGTTGATGCAACAATGCTCGCCTGCATCGCCTTCTCGTGCCCTAATTTGCAATCGTTGGAGATCTTTACATCTGATTCCTCAATCAACCGTATATCTGGGTACATGTTTTAATCATTCTATACTGATCTGTAATTTTGTTGCCTGTTAACTTATTGTTTCTTCAATTTGTTATTAATAGTATATGTTTTATGGATTTAAGAAAGTATATCAGTATTGTTTATAATTAAAACAGTTTAGCTAAAGCCATGTATTGGGATGGTTAATCTGCAGATTGCATGTATTTATTTTGTGTAGAAACGATAATTATTTGGATGATGTAGATACATTTGCTGTGTTCTTAATATATTCTTGGACATTTCAAAATGTGAATGTTATGTCATGACTGTAGCTGATCTAGATTGTTTTTGAGTGAGCAGTGATGATTTACTAAGAAACACTTGGTTGTAGCGAATCTATTGTTTTTGGCATATCAATGATTTTTTCATGGATTGTATATGTCTTGGAAATTTTTGTAAGTCCATTCTATAAATTTCTTCAGGGATGAGTTGGGTCGTTTCATTGCTGATAAACGGTGCTTAACCAGCCTCAAAATAGAAGGGTGCTCTAACCTTGGGAGTTTTATATTTTCTTCAACCAGTCTCTCTACTCTTTGGCTTTCAGATCTTCACTCCCTTTCGAAGATGGTAAGTCCGCTTCAGATTCACCTTGTTAAATAATCACATCACCACTATCTTCTGTTTGACTTGCAATCTTTGTTGTCTATACATTATGCACAGGTGTTTAATTGCCCTAATTTAAAGGAGATTTCTCTGGATTTTTCTTGCCAAGAAAATGATAATACTGATCTTACCACTGTAGTGGATGCTATGGGAAGAAGCTGCCCTAGGCTTCAGAACATCCACATTGCTTCAATTCACCTTTCACATGCTGTAGTGCTAGCTCTCTCAGCTGCCAATTTGAGGTTTGTATTTGGTTATTGGCCTGTTAATTTGTTGATCATATGCTTTTATTTTCATGCTGCTGAAAAATATCATCATTTTCCATAATTAGAGGATTGCGGATGCTTTCTCTTGTTCTTGGATCAGAGATAACTGATGCATCAGTTGCAGCTATTACTTCGAGTTTCTCAAAACTGGAAATGCTTGATCTAAGTGGGTATGTTTCAAGCCGTACCTCTGGCACTACTTTTTGGTGCATAATGATTCTCTTCTTAGAAATTTGATTTTCAAGTTTTTCTGTTGCAATACTCGAGGAATACTGTGTAAGAAACATATTGATATGTATTTTTTCTACTACTCTTGAATTGATGTTTGTTTGCTTGGTTCCATTGTCATATTCAGGTCTAGCATCAGTGATAGTGGCATCGGAATGATCTGCAATGTCTTCCCTGAGACGTTATCAAAACTTCTACTTGCTCTTTGTCCCAACATCACTTCGAGTAATATTCATATCCCGCATTCAGATAACCAGTTTCACGGTCCAATATTGTTCGTTATTTATTGAACTTTTTTTTCTATCCTTAGGTGGCATTCAGTTTGCTGCTGCCCAGTTGCCTCGCCTGGAACTGATGGACTGTGGTATGACTTTATGTGACCCCAATTCTGAAACAGATGAAGAGGATAATGCCTATGAATTAGAGAAAACACCTAACAGCAAATTGCACCTTATATACCAAAAGTTAATTATCAAGCACAACCAGTTAAAGAAACTAAGCTTATGGGGTTGTTCTGGCTTGGATGTAAGATCTTTTGTTAATGACTTTTTTATTTCTAATTGGGAAATTAATTTTTATCTTATGGACTGATATTAGAAATATTTAATGCAGGCATTATATTTAAATTGTCCTCATCTTAGTGATTTAAACCTCAACTCTTGTAGAAATCTACATCCAGGTATTTTCTTTAAGTTCATGAGAAATTATCTCTTTACAAACTGCTAACTTTTTCTTTGAACTTATCACTAACATTTTTTCTGCTTTTGACACTAGAGAGACTGTTACTTCAGTGCCCTAATTTGGAAAGTGTTCACGCATCTGATTGCCAAGACATGCTGGTCAAAACCATTCAATCTCAGGTAGCAGTTAAAAACTAAGAATTTCTGTAGTCATTAAAAAACTGATTTCGTTTGCCTTTTGTATTTTGCAATTTTGACGGACCATATTCTTACTGCAATACAATAAAACCATTCATTAGTTGAAATTTCTCGTGCTTCCATAGGTACTCCATAATCCCTTTTCAATAAGCAACTTCCAAAAAAATATCCCCAACTTCTGATATAGGAAGATTGTATCCAAGATCAATTATTGTTAACTTTCAGGATTGAAGAAAAATGACTTGTTTTTATCTGACCAATCAAATTGACAAGCTTTCTCAAAGTTTGATATAAAATCTTGATGTACATAACTTTATGTCCCAAGTTAACAGAAACTTGTAACTTGGCTTCAGCTGGTACATTTTCCAGATTTCTGATGTCTAACACCTTTTGAAACATGTATGACTTTGTGCAGGTCTGCAATGACTTTTCTGATCATCTTTCTTCCAAACGTCTACCGGATGGCTCCAAAAGAATCCGGGTTCCATTATTTTCCAGCCCTCAGGTAAAAAATTCCACCTTTTGATTGATTTAAGGAATCGGTTTGTCACTTGTGATTTGCTGTAAAATCAAGACAATCTTAAACTTTATCTCACTTTTGCTCCGTACTTTTTACAGCCATCTGATGATGATAAGAAATGGAGAAGGCCAGTGAAACACCAATGTTCTGTGATCTTCACCTCTTAACATTATGCCTGATGCTCTTGTAACTCTACGAGTAAGTACTTGTTTGTTGTTCGATTAAAGTGGCTTGTCGACCCACTGTTAAACTACATTTTGTGTTATTATTCACTTTGTAAAGGCTTATTATGCCTTAACCATGTACTATAAATTTTCTCCATAATGGAAGTAATAAGGAGTTCTTTAATCCAATTTATAAATAAATAAATGATTTTATTGGACATTGTTTCCTATTACTGTGATTATCATTGACTAATCTTGTTTGGATGACTTAATGGGACTGACAGTTTCCTATCATATTATAAACCTTCCAGGATTAGTGTTTTCTATGTGATTATCATTTACTGATATTATCCATTTAGAGCAACCACAATGGGGTCTTTTATTGGGCTTTTTGTAGGATTTTTAGTTATAATGGGGATTTTGGTGGGTTGTTTACCTAAAGTGACTGTTCCTAAACAGCCCCTCCAAAATACGTGGACTCAACATTTAAATGTTGAGTTAACATTATTTTTTAATTAGCAGTAATAAATACTTAGATAATTATGTATTATTATGGAAGATGATGTGGCTTTATCTTTGTAGGTAAAAATTTATGGACTTTGGAGGGAGATTACTTGGCATATAAAAAAATGTGAAAAGACTCCAAGTATACGGGCTTATCATTATGAGTGCTATTAGACTTTAAATAAAAACCCTCCTTCCTAATTGACTTAAGTGTGAATTAAATAGCCAACCAAAAATTGCAGTAGAGTAAATGCTCTATTAATCATGCACATGTACTGCTCCTTTCTCCACATACATATTCAACTTTTATGTTTTCTCACCTACTAATTAAGAACAGTCAAAGAATTGCTACAAAAGAATCCCATAACAGGAACATAGAATAAACAATAATACACACAAAAACACACTTACATTAATATACAATTCCACTGGTTAATGATCATGACATTATTATAGGGCACATTATTAAGATTCTGAAAAGAATTCTTAATGCACAAAGAAAAATTATTGATACTAATTATTATTATTACAAGAAACCAAACACATACAACAACAATAGAGACAGTCCCAACATCCTGCTCTATTCATCTTGTGGTTTTATTACAAACCACATAGATCAAAGGAGCAGGTTGTGGTTCAAATTTGTTTCAGCTCCTTAGCTTCTGCCTTTGCATTTCTCCATGGCTCTAGGTGCTGAAATGAAACAATTCAAGTTTCAACATTTAATTTATTTCATACAACAATTTATGTTAAAAAAGTTTGATTGTTTGGAGAAAATAAAGTTGAGGAGCTTACAGGTGTTAGTAATATCATACTGTAAAGATCTTAAGAAATAACTTAAATGATCAATGTAACTGGTGGTTTTTAGAAAATTTTAGGACACCGATATCCTAGATTCTAATTATATCGAGATTTGAACTTAATCATCCCGCAGAATCATCCAAAGATAACTTAACAAAACACAAATTTAGAGAGCGTAATAGAATGGGTTGCAGAGACTAACCGAGTCCTTTTGCCTCTGTTCCTTTCATTATACGCATGCGCTTGCATGATTCGACAAACATCCTAGTAATACATATACACAACATGTCAAACAAATTATTTGAATAATTAAGTATTGAATTTGGCTTCTTGTTATTTAGTAACTATTCATGAATCACTGGCTTTAAATGGCCTATTTATTTGACTTACTCCCAGGGGACATCGCCAACAAGCATCCAATCACCATCCTTATCTTCATAAGTTGGCACGTAATCAGAACCGTTCAGAATGTCCATAAGCTTACTCTCGTTCATGAAGTCCATCATTCCTTGGGAGTCACATTTACCTTAAATCAACAATTAGACAACAAAATTGTAAAGTTAATCTCTAGCATAGAAGCATAGATCTGACCAAATCAGATGTAGGGCGAGATTAACGACTCTAATCAAATACGAAAAAATGTAATAAAGAACCACTTTCATAAAACCCGTCTTGCACAGTTGTATACGCAAGAGACCTGAATTGTCCAGTATTTATATATCACTTTTCTTTGAAACACATCAAATCTCTACTTCAAAATGATATATAATGCTCATCATCGATTGTGTACTCGTTAAAGTATTTAATACATTTGGCACAGTTAAGTCAGGTGAAATACGAGATGAAACCCTATACAATTTAAAAACAAAAGCCTGAAACGATAACTATATTAAAAAATTTCATATATTCAAACTCAAATCTAAAAGTGGGGGTAAAAACGACGGGGAAATCTAGCAGGACTAAATATAATTTTCGAAAAAGGAGCTTGTAAAGTAAGATTGATGAAATAAATGAAGTTAGTTTACCTATAGTGAAGGAACTGAACATTTTGGCCAAGGCATCAGAGAGCTCTTGGTAAGTTTTGTACATCTTCAAGTCAACCTTGCGAAGGTATGGTGCGCCGTCCACGCTAACCTTCACAAAGGCGGCGGCGCCGCCGGTTACCTCCTCCGTGTCGCTCTTCTTCTGAACCGCCATTACATTTTTCCGGTAGGACCGGACCGGCGGCCACCCAACCACCTGTGCCCTACATTATTTTCATTTCTTATTAAGTACAATTACATATTTGGGGATTTTTGCCTAAAGCACTAAAAAAGGAAACAAAATCAGTGATCCAAGTAAAAAAATTAAAATAAATAAAACTTACTTAGCAGGAGGCTTAACTGAATCTTCATTAATTTTCTCGAGCTTCTTGTTTTCATTCAAATCTGCAGAAATCTGATGATCGGCATCCTTTGAAGAAAGATTGAGCTTCAAATCCACATGGTGATGCGTTTCTTCAAATCCTCTTTTCCCATAATTATTAACATTAATACCTTTCTGATCTCCGGATCCACCAGGCAACCCTAGCCTCAGCTCAGTCTCCTCAAAATCCAACTTCTTGCAACTAGTTATCATTAATAACCCATCCGCCATTTTCAATCACTGCTCCAATTCGCGCGCCTTTTCAGTTCTATTACTTCCTTCAAATTTTCCACTGATTTATTCTATTTTGTGAGGAGGAAAAAGGGTTCAGATTAATAGAATTAGATATTGATAGAGATGATAATAAGCTCGATAATGATTGAAAAAATGGAGAATATGTAGTAAAGTGAGAGAATAGTGTGTTTGGGGGTATTAATATAAGGATGGGATTTTGTCTTTAAATGGTGACACGTGGATCAATGAATGAACTGGGTGCCCAATCTTGCTGGAATATGGGCATTGGGCCCATTGGCGGGCCCACATCGAGAAAAAAATTCTATAACAGATTGCGTTCAATTAAGGGTCTAAATGAGTCGAGTCAAGCTCGAAAAGTTTGAATATTTTATACATATTTATATTATTTTTTACTGTTCGATGAATTTCAAAATTTATCAAAAAACAAAATTGTTGTTCAAGCTTAGTTTGGTAGATTATCGAACTGAGCTTTTACTCTAGTCGAGTATAGAGTATTGGTTCAACTTTCAACCTTATGTTCGATAGAGTTCATATGTTATGGACCATTAAGGTATAAGATATTTTAGCATAAAATAAAACCACCTTAATACACTGTATGATCTATAACAGATCGATTTCAGAATCGGTTTTTCATAGAATTACTCTGGTGGTAAGTGATTAGCCTACTTTCGAGTCATGCAACATGGCTCTCGAGACACATGATCGTGCGATAATTTACAATACACATTTATATAAATATAAAAGTTTATGTGCATAATATGAGATATGCAATGCGGATTATCTCAAAATTTACCGAATATTATCGTTACTTTTTCACCGATCATTGTTAAAGTTAATTAGTGTATACATGTATACATGAGAGCCTTTTCTCATTATTTTAATCATAATAATTAATTAAATTATGATGTATTTTCAAAAAGGTTGAAACATGAAAGCCTTTTGCAATTCTTAATTATCTTTGTTGATTGATTATTTTGCATGATAACAATAATTATTTAAACTGAGATGAATATTGGATCTGGAGCAGATTCTTTATATTCCCAATGGTGTGCATCCAAAGCTTCGCTTTTCTTGAACTTTGATATGGCTTCCTTCTATTTTAATCTTTTTTTTTTTCTCAAAAGACAAAATATTATTGTCTCTTTCTCATAGTCAAATTTTATATGATTCTTAATTTATTTCATTTTTTAACCTTTAAATAGTCAAAATATAGTATTAAGTATTAACAATGACAATTTTATGCAGTCTCGATTGATTTTTCTGATATATTTTATCTCAAGTTATTAAATATTTAATTATTTGATGCGGTATTATATTTATTTATTTTTCATTTAATCATTTGTACTAAATTAAGACTCTCCCAAAATAAACCTAAAATATATTATATATTTCATATTCTTAAAGCTTGTAAATATTATTGGTAGTGGGACCCATAATGTAAAAGGTAGATCATGTGCTAAGATTCATTTTGTGGGGCCCTCATATTAGCATGTGAATCTGTTGGCGGATGTCACCTCGGAGTCAAACCCTGTTCCATGTGCGCCGCCGCAGCTCATCCCAAATTCTTTGTTTATTACAATTCAGTACATATATTTCTACTAATTGCAACTACACCACAACTTTATGAAATTGAGAATTAGTGAAAAATAATTAAAATTGTGTTTTGAGGATAATCCTATCATCAAAATATGAATTTGTTATGTGAAGGATTATTATGACTCTTAACGAAATTCCACTTAACTTTAAATATTTGTGGATATAAGGGTTTAGTTATTAAGTCATTTTCGAATTTATTGTGACTAATTGATTAATTTATGTGAAATTAAATCATCATGATTAAAAAAATAAAATATCCATTCCTAAATAGTGGATATAAGACTATTCTACATTTTGTATTGATAAAATATATAATGAGCTTATCAAATTTTGAATATTTTAATTAGTAATTTTAAAAGGGAAAATTATGTACATGATTTTGAAGTATAACCACTATGAATTAAATTCTAATGTGAACCCATTTTGATTTAGTTCAATTCAATGGACGGTGGATTGAACTATTGTTTTTTAAAAACTTGGTCAAATTGGAGAATATAAGACTATGATTATAACATAATTATAGAGAGTAAAACACTTGACCCATTATATCATTATTGGTCTTATTTGACCCAAAATATATCTAAATTAATATATATAAGTGAAAAGTTTTAATGTTTTACAATAATACTCTTATAAGTAGTAGTTGATAGCTAGTTATCTCGTTCAATTATTTTATGATGAAATGATATTTATAATAGAAAGAAATAGACAGTATAGTATTTTATAAAGTACAGAGATACTAATGAGAATAAATTACTAGCTACCAATATTTACAGTCCATATGGTCTTATTTAAATTGATTTATAGGTTTTATTCCATTTTTTTGTTATTTCTATTAAATTGAATATGGTATTGTGTGAATTACTATATAGAAAATATTGTGTGAATTATTATATAGAAAATTTGAATAATATGAAACGTAGAGAGTATTGGTCCATAAATGGACAAGGAAACAATGGGAAAAGTGAGTTGGGCCCTTTATTGCCTGATAAATGGGCCATAGTTTAACCAAAAAGTCCAAGCCCAAAACTATACCCACGTGTGGCCAGGCCTACATATCCCTATCAACATTTAATAACTCACACGTGTGTACTCATATCCAATTCAATGAACCTAGAGCATACAATACTCTTTTCCCTTTTTAAACACTAAAATCGTTAAAAAAAAAAATAAAAAAATTTAATTCCTATGTATTTAGTTGTGTACGGTCAAATTAAATATACATATTGGAATTTTCATCCAATTTTTTCATTTTTTCCTCAAAAATTTTGATAAGAAATTCGCTATACTAAAATCAATACGTGCCAACTCCAAACAACATTAAATGTGAAAATTTGTAACAATTATCAAAAGTAACCAAATTATTCAATTTTGCTGTCAATTGGATGTCCACACAATATGGATTAATACATGAATTTTTTCATATAAATGAAAATGGACATTTCAAAATTGTGATCTAATAAGTTTAAATAAAATGGACCCATTTTGTCTGTGGTCCTAAAATATATCTGCAAATAAATGTTATATTTTAGTAGAAGAATGCCAGCAAATTTTGTTTCAAAATATAAATACCTAATATGACCCATAAATGAGTTGTTTTTTGGTGTATTATGTGAATTTATTTTAGTATGAAGAATAAGCAAACATAGCTACCCATATTTATAAAAAAAAGTGAGTAATGTTGGAATTTGGCCACAAATATAGAATTTGGGGAAATTATAATTTGGAATTTATTTTTTATTTTTATTTGAAACTTTGATAAAAATGACTTTAATTCTAGAGAATAATCATCATTTATTACTTTATTTTAAAACTATAAAATTATAATAATCTCCAATAGTCTTCAAGTAATCATTCAATGAATTCATTTCTTTAATTTTGGTAATAATTATTTATTTATTAATGTCAGTTTGATTAAATAAATAGATAGTCCTTCAGCTTATCTTAATTTATCACAAAAATATAAAATTAAGAGAGCAAGTCTAAATCCGACAATTAATTTAACATATAAATAATAGATAATTAAACTCCATTTTCGTATAATCAGGGCGTTAATTTTGCTAATCTTGTCTGGTTTATAACAATCAAATTAGATTCAATGGTCTTCAAAAATGAATTAGATTCAAAGGACCAATCTCATTAATCGTGCAATTATGCATGTCTAATAAATATTTGCATTCACATAGTTAAAAACAATGTGTAATTAAATAAAAAGCCCACAGTTTATTAATAAAAAACAATTTCACTTTTCACCGGAGTATATTAATCTAATATTTACACAGTGTGTATTTTGAATTTGTTTTATCCCAACATCAAATCATTTGTTGGAATATAAAAAGGAAATTAAATATTTGATAATCAAGTCATCAATGGAACTAACTTTATTGCCTAATATATTATTTAAATTGTTAATTAAACAAATATTAATCATGAATTTTTATTAATCATTTGGCATGTGATTAGCATGAAGCTAGCAGAGAATGAAGGATCCATTTTTTCAGTTTTGAGCAATTCCCCATACCCTAATGTCTATGCATCCCCCATTGACATATAATAAATTAATTATATTTGTTATTTAATTGATAAAAAGGCATATTATAATATTAGTCATAAGATATGGCTCGTTGCAATTTTATTCTCATTATTTACAATATTACAAAATTAATTTGATGCAATTTAGGTCCCAAATTTTAAAAATTAAACGAATTTAATTTCATTACTCATCACGTGCGAGAAACGTGACCAAATTAACGATTTTTTCATTTAATTTTTAACTGTCGAGACAAAAAATAAAGCAAAGGAATGTATCTTATTAAACAAATTTCACAAGCTTATAAATAATGAGACTAAAAATACGACACAAGAAATTTTAATTTTAATTGATTTAATCCAAAAACAAAAATGATAAATAATAAAAATAAATAATGTTAAATATATCATGGGCCAAGTCTGAGTTTAACCTTTTCACCAACTGGGCCCACTAAAAAAACCCACATGGCCCTGCCCAATCCATCACCCGACAACACTTGACCCATCTCACATGTAATGCTACCGAAGCTAAATGTAAACAACACGATTCATCATCCAACGGTCCAAACTCTCACACGTGCGAAATTAATCACAGCCGTAGATCTCCCGATCCACAGCCTTCAATAACGGCAACTGCAACTGTCCCACCTCTGTCCCCTTGGACTAAAATTTGCCCTCTTTTGGCCAACATATGTATCTGTAATGAAAAACTCGTGTCCCCACATCTCACACACGCTTCCATAAATGCGTTTGCCCCACGCGCAAACCCCCAATCACATCAAATAATGTGAATTATTTTCCAACTTCATAATTTGTTTGAATTTGATACTGAGTGTTGATGATCTGAATATTTTTAATCAAGTCAAATACAAACTGAACTCATATTTTGTTATACATATTTGTATTATTTACACTAAATGACATAATTTTAAAACTCAGATAAGAATGTAAATGAGTCGAGTCGAGTCGATTCGAGCCGAACATATAGGTGTTCAAATTTGTTTGAATTACAATCGAGCTTTGACAATTGTGTTTGATTTTGTTTGATTGTTCTTCGAGCCGATCACGAGTAGTTTGAATATTTTGTACATGTTTTTGTTATTTTCTGCTATTTGAGCCGAGCTCGAGTCGAACTTCAAAATCTATTGAACTTCAAAAAATTGTTCAAGTTTGATTTGGTAAATTAGCGATCGAGCTCGAGTAGATTTGTTCATTTTTCACCCTACTTATGGATACCAAAATTTTACTCAAACAAATTTAATATGTTAATAAAACGAGCTCGTTTAAGGTTGAGTGAAATATCAGGTATTTTGATCGGTATATGATTCTTATCCCAGTAGAGCGTGGCTACAAGTGCGCGTGGGCCAGCGGTTCAGCTGTCATGAAAGTTACGCACACGGAGGATAAGTTACCCTGATACTGTCCCCCACCTTAAGCATCCTATAAAACTTTCTTCCCATTTTCAATACCTCATTCACAGCTTGCAAAATTCTATCACAATTTTCTCCACAATAAATCTGCAGAAAATTATAACCATCTGTGATTTCTTCATATTTTCGATCGATTTTTTTTGAAGAAAAATGGAGAATTTCGAGAATGTCGATCTGAATCTGAAAGCAACTGAGCTGAGATTAGGGTTACCAGGAACAGATGAATCTGAGCAACAATCTTCATCTTCATCTGTGAAGAACAGCTATAAGAGATCTTGTTCAGAAATGGATAGTTCATGCCAAACGGGTCAAGAACAAGAATCCGGTGCCCCACCTCCAAAGTAAGTTTGATTATATTTTTCTCAAGAAAAAATACATTAAAAAAATAGATTAAATTTCCAATTTTCTGATTTGAAATGTGGTTGAAAATTCAGGGCACAAGTAGTTGGCTGGCCACCTGTTAGATCTTACCGGAAAAACATCTTACATCAGCAGAAAAACCCGGAATCAGATGGATCCGGGTTATTTGTGAAAGTGAGCATGGATGGAGCTCCATATTTGAGGAAGATTGATCTCAAGTTTTACAATAACTACTTTGATTTACTCAAGGCTTTAGAGAAAATGTTCAAGTGTACTATAGGTAAGAAAGAACTGATTCAATTTTCCTATTAAATAATAGTTAATATTTATTGGATATGGGATTAAATGTATGTTTTCTGTTGTGTATTAATCAGGTGTGTATAATGGATCTGAATTTGTACCAACTTATGAAGATAAAGATGGCGATTGGATGTTGGTTGGTGATGTTCCATGGGATATGTTTATTACTTCTTGCAAAAGGCTGAGGATAATGAAAGGGTCTGAAGCTAAAGGCTTAGGTTGCCTATAGATACAAAATATATATATATATATATATGTATTGAGTTTTCATGCATGGATAGAAGAAACCTTGATAATCAGAGGGTTCTTTTCTGGGATTTCAGTTAGAAGATAGACATAGATCTGAAAGTGGATCAACTTTGTTTTAACATCCCATGTACAGATGATGTTGGAGAACTTGATGTTCTTTTCTTGAGTTTTTTGTTTCTTCATATTTTGGAAATTTTGTAATGTATTTACAGGAATACACAGATCAGTAAAATACTATACACTGTTTATTTTCTTTTGTTTTGAGTTGAAAATGGCAGAAACTTGAAGTTCAATAATCATTCATCTTCTCTACTTGTTCTTCTTTTCTCTGTATATATATATATATATATATATACTGTATATATATATATATATGTATGTATGTATTGTATCCCTTTATATAAGAAACAAATAATATAAAGCCAGAATAAGAAGAAAAAAACTGAAAACATATTGATCCCTTGTTAACTTGAGGAATGATTCTATAACTGAGATCCACTAAACATTTGATCAATTCAAATTTCTGAATCATAGACAAAATAAATTAATAATCCAATAATCAATTACTTAATTACAATAATTAGGTAAACTAATCATATTCCCACAGTTCTTCAACACTAAGAATAAATAATTCAATCCCCTTGGAGAGTTAAGAATTAAGAATCTAACAACAAACAACAATGTATTATACATTCCTCACATATTATACAGGCATAAACATTAAGCTCTTATTCTCATTTTTTACTCAAACAGTATTAACTTTCTTCTCATGTTACCGTTAATTTTCCTATTATATTAATGGGCCAAATAAGATTATTTTTGAAGTCTTAAATGAGAGAATGAAAAGGGCTTTTGCTTTGATCGAGACTGGTCCAGATCTAATCTTATTTACTGGGCCCAATCTCGGTCACATTAAAAAGCCCAATTACTAAAATGGGCCGTTCTAAATTGTGATCTTGTCATCTTGTGAACAACACGCGTACAATTAACGAAGCGTGGCGTACTACGCACCCGGTGAATGTTAGAGCATTGCATAGCCTGAAACATCGATTTCTATCTCTACCCCAGAAATTTCCCTTTCTTTCAGTCTTTCCAGCTGCTAGAGCTCAGAATCGTTAAAATCATAACGGAAAATGCTAGGCCGTCTCGCCTCTCAACGTCTTCGTGAGATCCGTCAAGTTCTCCGTCAAATTCCCCAGGTTTGTTGTATTCATCGCACCTTCAATTTTCGAGACTTTTCTTTTTCGTTTTTCAATTTTGACTCCTTATGGTGTTTTCTGCAGGCATCGCGATCGTTTTCGACTGCGTTGAACTATGTAAGCTGATGATAATTTCTTCGGAGTTACTTCCCCTCTGTATTTTAATTGCATTTAATTCGATTACCTTTAGTTTTTTAATTGATTAATGATTTTTTAATTGATTTATGAATTTCTGGAAAATGCAGCATCTTGACAGTCCGGATAATAATCCGGACCTTCCATGGGAATTCACGGAGACAAACAAAGAAAAGGTTAGTGATCTGATGCTCATCATTTCAGATTATTGAGAAGCTCTGAATTTTATTTTCGGATTGAAAATTAGATTGGCATAAACTGATGTCTTATATATGTTACAGAGTCCGATATTACTAGATTTACTTTGTATTTCATGAATAATTATGTATAGGTGAAACTGTATTTATTCGTAATTGACCTTGTTTCTTTCTCCGATTTGATGGTGGCCTGAAAAAACCTAGTTAACAAGGGAATGTTTGACTTTCTGTTAGAAGAGTTTGCAGTTAGAGGAATGAAGTATTATGATTTACAGGTTAACAGCTTCTTCTTTTGGTGATGTGATCCTTTCATAACGCATTTAGCTACTGGTCCTCCTTGTGACTAAACAAATTACATGAAAAATCTTAAATCCATCCTGCTGTAAGATACTAATTCTGGTTTTAAATTGTTTATTTGCTATTTGGCAAGAAGTCATCCCAGCCATTTCAATTAACACAAACCGTGTATCTGCATTAGTGAAATTGCACTTCAGTAGCTTATGTGATTGATTTTTCACTGTGCATTTGAGACTCATGGTTCTTCATTCTTGTGTATAGATGGGTTTGCCTGTGCAGTAATTTTTTGAACAGTACAATATCATGCCTATTATGATCTATCTCTAATAATCATGAATATTATAATTGTGACAGGCTAAGGAGATCATATCTCACTATCCATCCAACTATAAGCAATCTGCAGTCATCCCTTTGCTTGATCTCGCACAACAGCAGCATGGAGGCTGGCTCCCTGTGTCAGCAATGAACCACGTGTGTTAACAACTTCATATAATCTATTGCTAATGCATTGTGTTCCATATACTTGTTACTTAATCAGGATAGCATTCAGAGAGGTCATCTATGTGAATACTTGAATAAGATTGATGTCATGATCAATACTTATTTAGAACTTGTTCATACTAATTTCAGTGGTGTTCAGTAGCATGATTTCGCAATTTACAGTATGCAGAATATGACATTTTGTCAGTTTAAACCTGCTTCACAATGACATTCAGATTGAAAAGTTTAATTTATTAATTCTTTTTGCCTACCCCATGAGTGAAATATTTGGTATTGAAGGTGGAGAATTGAAATTTCCTTGTAGTAAAATTGTCAAAATACATGTAGACAGCATGTTTGGAAAACAAAAAGTTCATTTCATGTCTGTCGCTTTCCTCGAAATTAAGCGTTGGCCTTATAAACTTTACTGCATTCATTAAATTTTTGTTGAACTTTATAGGAAAATTCTTTCTTGGACCGGGACTGTTGGTCCCGGTCCATTTTTCACCACACATTTGCTATGGGGTGGGTGGTTTTTTACCCCACCCCCTATGTTGGGAACCACCCACCCCATAGCAAATGTGTGGTGAAATATGGACCGGGACCAACTATCCCGGTCCATGAAAGAATTTCCCGAACTTTATATACCTTTTCCAGCATCATACCTTTATATACCTGACTTCTCCTGACACATACATTTACTTGCCTTGTGCCCTTGATAGCTCATATATTGTTTTTTCACTTGAAGATACGTTTTATATTATCCAAGTATGTCTCTTAAACTGTTTCTCGTCCAGCATGAGCTGCTCAACTTTTATTTCTTCAAGCCACCAGTGCTCATATAAGAAAAAAGTCAATCATGTCAGATGATTGTTCTGATGACATGTTGGAAAGTGGCTTTGATATTTAATGATTTTCTTCAATTTTTAGATATCTAATAAATATCATATAACAAACCAAATTAAGCAACTGTTTTATTAAAGTAAACTCATATAATTTTCTGTTACCATTAAAGGTTGCCAAGGTCATTGAAGTTGCTCCAATTCGTGTATATGAGGTTGCAACCTTCTACTCGATGTTCAACCGGACAAAGGTAAATTGTTCTGCTTCACATTAATTATAATGCAAGATGTGCTATTTCTTTCTCTTTGTGAATTTCACCTCATTGGATAAATTTCTTGTTGGGAATTTAAGGTTGGTAAATACCATCTTTTGGTATGTGGAACAACACCTTGTATGATACGTGGTTCTAGAGATATTGAAGAAGCACTACTGAAACACCTAGGAGTAAAGCGCAATGGTAAAAGTCTTGTATAACATTTTTAATATTTTCAAGTTTTTTTCTTTTATTTTAAACCATTGCTTTTCTTTGGAAAGTGGGATCTTGTTAAGGCCTTCTTCTGATTTCAATTGGAACTGTCAATTGCATTTTGCAGAAGTAACCAAGGATGGCCTGTTTTCTGTTGGAGAAATGGAGTGTATGGTAAGTTATCCTGATGAGGTTACCTTTCTAGAAAGGCCTTCATCATTTTTGTTCTGTTTTCATCCGCCTATTGAGCTGCTAATAGCAAGTATGATCATATGACCTGGGCATTTCCAAGGAAACAACTTTTAGTGTTACGAAATCTACATCACATGGAATGCGATAGTCTCGGTTATTCACTAACATATAACTTAAGGTACTGTGGTGTTTCTATAGGGATGTTGCGTTAATGCTCCAATGATTACAGTCGCTGATTATTCCAATGGATCTGAAGGATATACATACAATTATTTTGTAAGTACCCTTATTTTTCAGTGTAATAATATCTATGATCCGGTTTAATGTTCATCGCGCCTTTGAATTATTTAGAAATCACATGGGGCTCTTTTGATTTTTTCAGGAAGATGTTACTCCAAAGAAAGTTGTTGAGATTGTTGAGGCTTTCAGAAGAGGGGAGAAGCCGCCGGTAAGACAACTACTTTTGCCCTATTAAGGTTATTTAATCAATTCCATTGCAAATTTTTCTTATATAATCGTTATTTTCAGCATGGCACGCAAAATCCAGGACGCATCAATTGTGGACCGGAAGGTGGCAACACTACATTGTTAGGCGAACCTAAGGCTCCACCATGCCGGGATCTTGATGCTTGCTAAACAAGTTGATTCTTTTACCTTCTTTCTTTCTAATAATGGTGAAAAATTATTGGAAGCTGAGAGCATTTGTAGGACTAAGCTGTTGATGACCCAAATGAATTTGGGGTTTTGTATGTTCTGTTTGGCTCTTCCTGTTTGGTAATTATATGTGGCGGACTCTTGAGCGGGTTGTTCGGTGTTATTGTCATCCGGCAAATTCTTGGGAATAAATTTTTTTTTTGTTTGAACAAGATAATATGGGTAACCTCTATCAAGTTTTTCCTATGCAAATTTAAATTTTCTATTTCAAGATAACATTTCTGTCTCATATTAAATTTCATATATATGTTCAAGTAAAAATTGACCTCACAGTATATTTAAGAACAGATTTGTTCTATCTGTAATGCAGTGACATAAATAATAAATCAGACCCATTAAAGAATTACAACTAGATTGAGAAAATTTCACTTTAGGAAATCTGGATAGTTTCACTTCTCAGCCACCTTTACCCCACAGCTGTTTTCCATGACTCTTACCAGACTTGTCTCCACAATCATTTGATAACGCAATAATACAAGAAGAAAGAGAGAAATGCTTCAGATTACTTTTAGAACACCAACCCACTAAGTGGTACAATTGATTTACGTTGGACTAACAAACCTACTTTTCAGGACAAAATAAGCATTATCTAGTCTAATTATCCATTCCCACTTGCACTGAAAGTGAAAAATAACGCTACAATTACAATATGTACGCATTCATTCCCCTTTCAAGGGCCCCAACTTCCATTACTACTAAAACGATCACCTCCCACTACTTTAAAAAGTGCTTTCATCACTTACCACTCGAGCCCATGTGTCCCACCATTGATACATAAAAGCACAGCATATCAAGAGAAGCTTGACATTTTCTAACGATGAGTCAAAACCCATCTTAGCCGTTGTTTCAATTTCAACCAGATGGGCCTGGAATTAGCAAATCTAGATTGGTACTAGAGAAAATGTAGTTTTGGAGATTTATGATGGGGGGTTCGATTCGTGTTTCACGAGTGTGGCAGTATCTGGAGGTTGTGTGTGGTATATTGCCGATGCAAGGGATATGGGCATAATGCAGAGTGCCTTGGATTGAAGAAATTGCATGGCGGCCCCCACATTTTCTTCCATAAGCTTAGCGACTTGTCGTTCTGTACCATCATTTGACCATTTCTCCCAGGCTGG
Organism: Verbascum thapsus; assembly: GCA_963669365.1. Taxonomy (NCBI): domain Eukaryota; kingdom Viridiplantae; phylum Streptophyta; class Magnoliopsida; order Lamiales; family Scrophulariaceae; genus Verbascum; species Verbascum thapsus. The sequence goes on from OY770118.1 coordinate 13,319,310, forward strand.
TTGAGCTATTCCATTGTCACATCCTTCTTCCTTTAAAAGTTGAGGCATAAATGTGAAACGAGAAAAATATAGACCAATTTGATTAAGGGAGGGGGGATTGAGTTCTTTATTACCTCTACTGATGATATTGGGATATCTGTCACAAGGGGTGCCACTGCACCAGCGCCTCCCAATCTACTCATGCTCAACACCTGGAAGATTGATTATTTAAATGAGGAAAAAGTGCGGATATTAAGTTATGATAGAAATTCTAAAGGTGGTCACTTTCACTTTGCAAGAGAAAGCCAGGGAAACTGAAATGAATATCATGACAAGTATTTTAATGAGTAAAGGAAAGGATTTGTCAAAATGATTTCTAACCATATTTTGCTAATACGAGTGCTTTGTATCCCTAAAAAATTGGTCACATCATGACCGTCCAAAGTTAAAAAATCACATATGATGATATAATATTGGCTATTTGACCCAACTACCCAACACATTAAATTAAAAAATAAAACATTATATTTTAAAATCATTGGACTGAGAGTTTTAGGATTATAATTAAGGGAGAAAAGTTGCAAATTAATGGAGACTAAACCAGTTGACGGCCGTTTTACACATATTACCCATCAAAATTGCTGGACAAATGCTAATATTATTTTGTCCTGAAAAATTGGTCATAGAATATCTAAAATAAGACGTGCAACGCACAGACACTATATCAAACTCTACCAAAGCATCTATGGAATATCCTAATCTGCACAGCATATTTGCATCATAACAAAATAGTACCCAAAAAGGCTAATATGGTCTACCTTCACTTGAAGTCTCAAGAATTTCACATAATCCACAATTTCATCAAGCATAGCTGCTCTGTCAGTCTGCATAAAACATTTAAATTAGAGTATGAACAGAAAAACCTTCTCTTCACAAACAAAAAAAAAACAGTTACTATTACTGTAATTGCGAAACATGGACAGGATACCAGCTCAGCTAGACTTGATTGTAAGATAAATTTACTATTACGTTGAAAATAATGATTGTAAGACACCACATTAAAAAACAGAATATGATTAAAGAATACTAAAATACTGTATAGGTGTGATTACAGTTTCTTTGTGTTACACCAAAAACGGAAGTTAAAAGCACTAAAATGCTGTATAAGATGGTAGAGAGAAAGCTGACCTTGTTTACACTTGGAACAAGCTCCTGCAATGCTCTTATTCTTTCGGCTATTCTTTCTCGTCGCAGCTGCAATAAGAAAAAAAAACATCCAGTGACATGCATTAATTTCAATTATTTGCATTACTGCATTAAATCAAATCACTATTCAATCAGAATAAAGACGAGAATTCTCATTATTATGATATAATAATAATTGGTAAGAGACTTTACTCATGAGCTTATGACATATCCCCAAGGACGAGTAATAATAAATTATTTTATATCACTACAAAACTCAAGGAACTACTGGTGATATCCAACACCTAATCTGTTCTTATGTGAATCCAAAAATTAAGGTCCCTTTACCATGTATGTAATCAACATGGTATTTCTTTCATGTTGCTAGTACCCAATCAACAGAAAATCCATGAAAGAATAACAATCTGAGAAAACATTTTCTGGAAGCAATTATGCATACCCTCTCAGCTATGCTGTGTGGATCCGTAGCTTGGCCTCGTCTAGCCCGCACCCTTGGGCGAATCGCAGGAGGATGAGGCATCGCAGGAGCTGCATTCTGCGTTGGCTGTCCATGAAAACCCTGTGAAAGTAAAAAAAATAAAAAACCATTGTGTCACTGTCAATGCATCCGAAGCAAAAGAGGTTCTAATAAGAACGTAAACATTTCTTAACATCATTAACTTGCTCCAATCACCAATCCTAGGTCAGGGCAGCTGGACATCTCACTTATTCTAGAGTAAACAGAAGTTTCGTCATTAACCCCTGTATTGTATTTTTTCAGTAGAACAATTTAGCCCCTAATATTCACTTATTTTACTCCTTTCAGTTCTTATCTCGACGGTTCTTTAAAATGAAATCATCACACACTATACTGCGAAAATGTGGAAGATGCATTCCACCTAAAATTTCAAAAACAGCCCTAAGAAAACCACACGCCACACCAAACTCATGCAATAGAAATTCAAACTCTACCTGTTTCACAGAAGAGGTAGCATGCGAATCAACGGAATCGTCACGGTGGTACCTATTTCCACTCCCCAACACATCGTTAAACGCTGCCTTCCCTTGCTCCAAGCTCAACCCCAACGGAAACCCCCCACCTCCACTTCCAACTCCATACCCGAGCCCCACTCCTAACCCGCCTAGGTGACCCGAGCCTAGCTGCAGCAGAATCGAACCCGGAGAAGCCTCGTTTCCCGCCAAATTGTTATCGGCGGCGGCTGCGTAGTTCGGAAACCCTAGAATCTGCTCGAGGAAGTCATCGGAAGGGGTTTCTCCAGGATTGTTCGCCATGAAGGAGCTAGGACAAGTAGAATCGCGACTGTTTCGAACTGGAAATCTGCAATTGCATTCAACAATTCACGATTATTGAGTTCGTGTGAATTTTAGCAGCTTTTGGTTTTGTGTTCTTTCCTCAGAGAGTTAAGAAAGAAAGAAAGAAAAGAGTGCGGAAAAGCGGGGGTCTCTTTTCTGTTCTTATAAATGGTTCATATTTTCAAATACCCCTGTATTTTCCTATATTTACTTATATACCCCAATCTTTATCCTTTTATATATACTCCTCATATTTTCTTGAAAATATTTTGTGTATATATTTTTTAAATATTTTTATTTATTATTACACATGAGACCATGCAGATTAAAAAACCTAGCTTATATCCAAATTTGCAATTAAATATTAATTTATTATTGGGAAATGTAACTATCGATGGACTGCAAAAGAAAATATTATTAATTATTATTATTATTAAATAAATTATTTTTATTTTAAATAGTTTGTATCCTATTGTCCAATTCGATTAGCCATTTCTATCACAATCAATTTTTTAAGGCTTAGCCTAACTTCAACTTGCCACATTCTTTTTGAAAGGGTAATCTTAGCATTAAAATAAATGGATTAGGGATTGAAAAATTTGACTAATTTAAAGTTAATTGGAGATAAATCCCTTTCAAGACTTTGAAAGAGTCAAACTAGTGCAAACATCATTATTATTAGTAAAGAATTTATTTCATACTTAGCAAATAACCAAAAACTTGTTTGACTTTACATACAAAATTCAAATAGTGTAATGATTTGAATTTCCAATTTTCCAATGATTCATGATAGTTTCGGCAAGTGATGAAGACATATACTAGTTTGTTTAGTCAAATTTAAGTATATTTTAATTGGAAAACTACGGATTATATGACATGTTAAATCATATCAATTGTAAATTACACTTTAAGTCAATCAAGTAATATTTTGATCATATCCCATTAAATCAAAGTCAAGATGTTTCCACTTGGGGTCAAAAAGTTAGGCATTTTGCCATTTATGGGCATTGTTGGTATGAAAATCAAGAAATTAAGAACAAAACGATGATAAAATCAATTGGTGCACTAAATATGTATGTATTTTAGCATGTTAATTGGTAATGGTAGATAAAAGGTAAGTATACAATTATCTAACGATGTCCTGATATATATAAAATATCTGATTTGAGACTTAAAAATCTCTTCTGTATTATTTTAACAATCCCATATTTCATCAAACGCTCTAATCAGTTTATATATCGTCTCAATAAAAAGAGAGTATGAAATTTTAAAAACTACAAGTACTTTATTATAGTAAAATATAAACCTATCATATCACATATCCAAAACAAGTAAAACATAAAACAAATCAAGAGAAAAGAGTAAAGAGAAACCAAAAGAAGTGGAATGAGATTCCAGAGAGAATCAGAATCAACAAATCTAATGCCAAAGATTGTAGACCAAAAATCACGTTAATAAAATAATACTTTATAAAAAAAAAATATTAAAAAAATCATACTACAAATTTAACCGTTGAAATTGATTCCCATAGTAAAATATTGTTTTCACTTTATTGGACTAATTGTTATAATAATTGGGCTGCTAAATTGATGACTATGTTCAATTGAATTATAATATAATATTTGTATGATTCTATTTATTTTAAATCTCCTTAATTAGTGCAATTGACCCAATTTTGATTTTTACCATCATTATAAATTCAATCAAATTGTTCTATTTTTTATTTTTAACTCCAAAGCATATACATTTTCTCAGAGCATGTATAAATTTCGAAATAATATTTTGATTAGTATATATGTTAATACAGAGGATAAATTCCATCCATAATGTGATTTGGCGAATTAATGCTTTCAATAAAATTTATTTAATTCTTTAATTAAAGAAAAAATTGGATTCTTAATAGAATAATTAAACTATTGGGATTTGATTAATTTAATTGGATTACCTATGAACCCTTATTTCTATTGGGAACAAAGATTGAAAAGACACTAGGTGTAATAAATGGCCGCATCTCTAAAAGCAACAGCTTTCTTCCAGCTCAAGACCAATTACAGTATTATTATACGAGATCAATGGCGTTCGAATCCTACTAGTTTAACGACAAAAAACTCCGTCAAATTTAAGCCTCCTATGGCCAGTCTCTCAACTGCACCAACTGTTGGGCTCGCCGAAACTTTCTCCAGATTAAAGCAACAAGGCAAAGTATGAATTTGAGTTCCTTTTGCATTCAGATTCCTGTTTAATTTTTTGATTATATTGTGTATCTCTTGTGGAGGAGAGATGGGTTGCGTTGATATTTCCTGGAAATTTTTTGATTGATGCGTTAATGGGACGCTTCCTTTCGGGTTTTTATGTTTGTGTTGAATTTTCAAATGCGCAGTCTTTTGTTTGTTGATGTTTGTTGGCCAGATTTTGATTGGGATATATATATATATATACCTATCGTTCGAGTTGTTTAACATCATTTAATTTCTCTTATGAATATGGGCATTTGAGGTGGCTGCAAATAAATTGGCATCTTCAAGTCATAATTCCATTTCATGGTTTTAAATTGGGCAAAAGTGAACTCTAGCTTGAAATCAGTTTGTTTTAGGACACCTCTGTCAATACTATCAGTTGACTTAGCATGAATCATTGGTTATGCTGTTGACATATCCTCACAATTGATGTTTAACGTTTACATCAATGAAGGAAACTTATAAATATTTATGAGTTGAAATAATTAGCATGCATAGTTCAGCTTGATACATCTAGCTGCGCCTTAATTAGTTAAACGTACTTTGATGTATAAGTGCTGTCTTTGAAAGTAAATACTATTACTCATGATGGGAATCTGATGATACTACTCTTTCAACAAGGAGTTCATGATCATGTTATCCTATATCAATCAAAAGTAGATATGGATTTCCATTGCTATGTGTATAAAGTTTAAAAACTTTTACCATGCTTTTTGGTGTAAAAGGTGGCATTCATCCCGTATATCACAGCTGGTGATCCCGACCTTTCAGTCACAGCAGAAGCACTGAAGGTCCTTGACTCATGCGGCTCAGACATTATCGAATTAGGAGTGCCTTATTCAGACCCTTTGGCTGATGGTCCTGTTATCCAGGTTCGAAAATTGGTGAATGTGATCTTAACATTAGTATGGTTCATGAATAATTTAATATACCAGTTTTATTATGTGTGACCCATACCAATCGTTTCTTTTTTTCCTTTTCCAAGGCTGCTGCAACACGATCATTAGCTAAGGGAACAAACCTTGACAAGATCATTGCTATGTTGAAGGAAGTAAGTTGCTAATTACTTTAATTAACCATAATCAAATAGAGTAGAGATATTGGCAATTTGACACTGTAAAGAAGTGAGGCTACATCTTCGAGTGATTCATAGGGAATAGGGAATATTGGTCTCCAAATCCCGGCTAAATCACGAACATCCATGCTCAGTGGACCCCACGTGGGTCCCATCGTATGGACGGGTGTGGTTAACCTGGCACTCATTGTGTAGAGAGCTTGTAAGGATGATTTACACCTTCTGCCCTGTTCTTTCTTACAATGTATCTTAGACTACACATGTTGAATGTGATACATTTTCTGACATTTCCATTTATGCAATGATTTGATTGGCTCTTCATGTACCTATATATGAAATTTTTAAGAAAATATTCATTTTCGTGATTTTATCGACTTTGCACTCAATAACATTTAGTTCTCCATTGCCAATTTTTTCAACTAAACTTTTATGCCACAGTTTCTTACTTAAATATTTTGTTTGAAGGTGGTTCCTCAATTATCTTGTCCAATTGCTCTGTTCACGTATTACAACCCTATACTGAAGCGTGGTCCCGAGAAATTCATGACCACTTTGAAAGATATTGGAATACATGGTAATTGTACTCACACTCTGCATTCATTATCTTTTCTGCAAATGAGAATTTATCTTGATTTGGTCACCAGATTGATAGTCTTTTTACCAGTGAGTAAAACTGTTTGAAAAGCACCACTGGCACTAAGCCTATATGTGACCACTGCAATGAATTTCACTTCATATATCTATCAGTTTATTGCTTAACTTCAAGTAAATTAACCCAATACAAAACATAAAACCATTTATCTAATGATTTGTTATTCAAAGGCTAGCATATCATTGATTGTATTAGTATATATAATTTTCTTACTTTTGTAATTCTTGCTTGAAAAATAATGTGCCGCGCAGCACCTTTTTCCGCCTTTTGCCATTAACAAATGATTTAACATAAGGCTTTACTCTTTTCAGGACTTGTTGTTCCAGATGTGCCTCTAGAAGAGACTGAGATATTGAGAAGGGAAGCTAGTGATAAAAACATAGAACTGGTTGGTAGCCTTCAATTTTGACATTCCATCTTGCTTTGATAATTGGTATTAAGAATAAAAGTACTACAAATTTGAGAATTATTTGATTATGCTGTCCTAAGAGAACACATTATCTTGAGTGTCAATTGTATTGATCAAAGATATGTTCACTGCTTTGAGTTATTCAACTGTTACATTATTCCACTTTATGCCTTAGTTGGGTATATACTCCTTTTGGGTCCAATAAATGAATCATGATCTATTATAGCCTGCAATTTCAGGTGCTGCTCACGACACCAACAACTCCAACAGCACGAATGAAAGCCATTGTTGAAGCTTCAGAAGGATTTGTTTACCTTGTAAGATTCCTATTTCCCATTTGAAACAGTTCTTTTGGCAAATTTCATTGAATTTCTGGTCTTCTACAATGGTAACATCCTATGTAGATCTTTCAGACTCGTTATCGTGTTCTAGAGCTCCTAAAGAACAGATAACCCGTTTTTGCTCAAATTTAGTGCTTGCATAGAATACCCTGTTGATGTTTTTCCTTCTTTGTAATATACATATAGGTGTTATCATTTGATATTTGAAGAAATCAATTTAATTTCTACAAATTTGGTGTTCTTTTGTTCTTTGTTCAACTTCAAACACTGGAATATAAAATGGGTTTTGAAGGTGACCCCTCTGAATGCTAGATGACATTTTTATTTTCAATTTTTTTTTTGGCACTTATACTAATATATCTATTTTTCTTAACTTTTCTATAGGTGAGTTCGATAGGAGTCACTGGAGCACGCGCCTCCGTCAGTGAAAAAGTTGAATCCCTTCTACAGGATATTAAGAAGGTAAATATACTTACTGTCTCACCCTTTTCACCCCATCCATAAATATCTTTCAGAGGTGCCATTTTACTTTGTCAAAAATCAAATTATAATTTGAATTTTCACAGGCAACAAGCAAACCAGTAGCGGTTGGTTTTGGCATATCAAAACCGGAGCATGTTAAACTGGTTAGTGTTTAAGCAATATATATATATATATATATATATATATATATATATATATATATATATATATATATATATATTAACATCAATTACTATCTAAAGACAACTTAGGTAAATACTTGGGTGTAAATTGTTGTTTCAGGTGGCGGGCTGGGGAGCAGACGGTGTGATTGTTGGTAGTGCTATGGTGAAAATATTGGGTGAAGCCAAATCTCCTGAAGAAGGCTTAAAAGAGTTAGAAAAGTTCACCAAAAGCTTAAAATCTGCACTCTTGTGATGAAACAGGGATATGCTCTGTTTTTATCACTTATTCTGAAACTCAAGCCTCTAGGACACTGTGGAACTCAACTTGCCAAATGGTTTTGTTTCATGATAGCATATTTCATCAAGATTTCGATTGTACTTTACTTTCATGATTGTAGTACATTTGTGTTATGCTAATGTATGGATATGTAACCTTGGGACAAAAGAGTCACTTGGTTTGTAATAAGAGAAGCTCAGCAGATGTCATGCTTTACTGATCTAGTATTCTGCAGGCTAAATCGAAGCTAATTATGAATGCTCATTAGCATAAGATGAAAATAAACTATATAAATATAACCTTATTGTTTCTATTTCACATTGACAATACCTATTACAGCAGTCGTCAATGTACATGTAAATTGCGAAAATGCATTATTCCATGGTCTTTCACTTGAGAGCCAAAATGAAAGAATATCAAGAAAGCCATTGTTAACTGATTAAGACAGTTTATAGCAGTGCTTGCCCTCCAAATACAGTAGTCTAACCTCAAAAACTATCTTGCATTCTCAGAGTCGAAAATCAAAGAGTCGCACGAAAAATTCGAGAAATAACTCGAAGGAAAAACAGAGAGCCAACTTGAAAATACAGAAACATGAAATTGATAACATACGTATTCTTGACAATATTTTAACGCCTTCCAGATGCGACTGATTCGGTATTGAAGAGGTACTTCACTCTTGAAAGAACAGAGTCATGTGCGGGATCATATGGATGATCCTTAGAGGGGATCTCCAAGATAGCTGGGATTGGTTTGTTGTAGCTGTCTACTAGAAACCTTATCATATTTGCAACCTGGTATCAAAGAAAACAATAACAGT